>BSWB01000004.1:131651306-132994085 GCA_033239125.1 Fagopyrum homotropicum
TTAAAACAGTTGTTCGTTTCTTTTGTTTAAGCACTTTAGGCTGCTAGACAGTGTTGCATTCATTACCTTAAAAATACTATTTTATGAATTTCGGTTTTCTTTATTTGTGTCTTGTTGCAAGATCCTAGTAATGTTGTTGTCAAACTGAGGTCGGGACCCATTGTGAGGTCCTAACCAATAATGTCCCGAGTTCTGAGAATTTGGGGTGTTACAACATGGTATCAGAGCTCTAGGTTGGCAACAATGGCACTTGAAATCTTCTAAAAGACCGAATAAGTTTTAAGTAGAACCCGAAAAGGGGGTCTGAGTTTTAAAAAGAAAAATTTTTAGTTTTAAATGCATGCATAGTCTGAGTGGGAATAAAAAAGTACGGCTGACCACCACTACTACCGCGGATCTCAGTATGCTTAGTATGAACTTTAGGTTTTACTGTAGATGGACTTTTTTGACTTTTAGCTAGTTGTAATTATAGTTATTATTCCTCGCGCAGATGACACGTACTACGCTAGCTACTGGTCGAGGTAGAGGTCGTCCACCTCTCCCTCCAGCTGGACCAGGTAGGGGAGATGGGACCCCTATAGTTAGAGGACGCGGCCGTGGAGGTAGACCTCCACTAGCCCGAGGCCGAGGTCGAGCTCCTCGAGAGGATCCACCAGCAGTAATCATGCCAGAGGCTAGAGTGGAGGAGGTAGCTGAGAGTGTAGGTCCTGAGGTCAGGAATGAGACCGTTGCTAGGTCTGGAGCACAGAGAGCACGTTCGACGGAGTCAGGACGTGTTTCCATTGGAGCGACTGAGTACAGAGAGTACCGAGCATACGTTGAGCGTATGGAGGAGGCTGCTAGGACAGAGAGACTTACCCAGGTACCACCAGTACCGGCTAGATCTGTCCAGGTGACACAGGGAGCGCCTCAGGTGCCAGCTGTACCTGAGAGGAGAGTTGTGTCTGATAGAGCTCCTACTGGGGCTAGAGCACCGAGGCCGGATGAGTGGTTGAAGGCTTTCAACTCTCAAAAGGTCCCCTCATTTAGTGGAGAGATAGGGTTGGAGGTGGAGCACTAGATTGGACAGGTAGAGACTGCATTAGAGGCAATTCGTTGTCCAGAGGACCGACAGGTGGACTTGGTGCAGACATGTTTCACGGAGGATGCTCATTCCTGGCGGCGGACCATACGTAGTCGAGTCACCAGTTGGGAGCAGATGAGGAGCATTGTTAGAGACAGATACTGCCCTGTCTCGTTGAGGAGAGAGAGGTTCCAGGACTTCATTGAGGCAGGATTTGAGGACATTCCGATTGCTGCTGCCATCAAGAAGTTCCAGAAGGAACTGACACTGCTTGGACCAGCTGCACCTCCTGAGGAGCAGCATGTATATCTCTTTTCACGGAGATTGAGAGAGAGTACCCGTTCCTATCTGGCAGGATTTCGCTGTGAGACTCTGTCAGACTATCAGGATAGAGCGTCTGCATATGAGAGAGACATACCAGTGTCGAGGAGAGCTGCTCAGTCAGACAGGCCGGATAAGCGGCAGAGGACAAGTTATGCTAGTGGTAGTTCAGGAGTAGCTGTATTTGGACGGGGACAGACTCAGGGGCGACATAGCCATACAACTACTGGTCAGACTTCAGCTGGTGGCTTGCAGTGCCACAACTGCAGTGGTTATGGACATATCCGATCGAACTGCACGAAGCCGGCAGTGACCTGCTTCCAGTGCGGCAAGGTTGGACATAGAGCTGCATTCTGCCGCCAGGGCAAGGCCCCATCTCAGCAGGGTTCTTCTCCTGCAGGCTTATCAAGGAGTGTACAAAGACCGCCACAGTACCGAGCTCCGAGTCAGCAGCAACAGTACCGAGCTCCTGGTCAGCAGCAGTCTTACAGGGCTCCAGGACACACACCATCACAGAGTTCTATGCAGGGATCAGGTCGGGGCAGAGGACGTGGTAGTGTAGCTGATACTAGAGGAACTCAGACACGAGTGTTTGAGTTGAGAGATGCTGATCAGCCAAATGCACCGACTGCCACATGTACGATCCAGATTCATGACTTACCTGTACGAGTTTTATTTGATACGGGTGCTACACACTCCTTCATATCTGATGCATGCGTAGATAGGTTGTCCTTAGCTACTGTAGAGGGGATACCTTTTATGATAGGCTTACCTAATGGGAGTAAGGTAAGAGGGACTAGAGAGATCTTTGGATATCTTGTTCGTATGGGAGATCGAGACTGACTAGTCAATTTTCTAATCATGCCCTTAGCTCATGAGGATGTCATTTTAGGGATAGACTGGATGAGGAAACACGGAGCAGTCTTAGACATTGGTAGGAGGACAGTGACCGTTGCCACGGAGGAGGGCCATAGAGTAATATTCCGAGGTTGGGACCTCGGAAAGTCAGGCACAGTTATCAGTGCAGTGAGGGCAGCGAGACTGATAGCACAGGGTTGTGAAGCCTTCTGGTGTTATGCCATGAAGGAAAGTAAGAGCCTGACTATAGAGGAGATACCTGTTGAATGCGAGTTTGCAGAGGTATTCAGTGACGACCTGCCAGGACTACCCCCACAGAGGAGCGTTGATTTCAACATTGACTTGGAGCCGGGCACGAGACCTATCTCGAAGGCTCCGTGTTCGCCCTAAAACGTGCGTGCAATCAAGTCTTAAATTTATAAAACTAGAATCAAGCAAGCGAACCCGCAGTGTATGGATCGACGTAGTTAAGCAAGAATTCCAGAGTATCGAACATAGGGATTTGGGGGGTTAAATCCAGTTATAAATCGTCAAGCAAGTAAATGTATGAGTTTTGCAAATATTGGGAAAACAGCAACCCTAAAGATCCAGATATCTAATTGTGGCAATCGATTCAAAATATACTAAAGAACTAAGGACAGAGTTAAGAGTTGCAAAGGTATACTAAGGTAAAGCAATGTACGGTGAAGTTCCAAGGCTTTATATGACTTATCTAAAGGTACTCTCTATAAAGGTTGTTGAGGCTTCAGTATAGAAAGGATCTAAAGACAAGAATTAATCTCAAATACCCAAACTTGTAACCCAAGGATCAAGACTAACTAAACCGATTAAGGTTGTGACACTCGAAATCGAAGTAGAGGTTGTTGAGGCTTCACTACTACCTAGAAAAGGCAAGCCAAGACTAAGTTAAAGCAAATCTTTAACTTTGGATTAAAGTAAAAGCAAGGTTCGTAAACTAAAGTAAATCACGGGTAGTTCTTGAGAATCACGGCCGTGGAAACCTAAGAACAGGCCGTGATTTAGGGTGTCGACGATATTTTTCTAACTCTCAGGGTCCAATCAAATTACGATCGATCTATCATTATCTAAGCCACAACTATCAACCCTTCACCTTAGAATTGCTAAAGGGTTTTATCCAATAACCATCATTATCAATTCAATAATCAAGTTTAAAGAGAGAATAGATGAAAACCTCAAAAACTCAATAATAATCGAAAACTCAATCTCAAATCCGAACAATCAATGTTTGTATCGAATGAATACAGAAAAAGGAAATAGAAATCCTCACAACAATCTATGGGAACAATGAAGAACGGGATGTCAATCCGTCTCCAATTGTAAACCCTAAGATATACTCGAAGTACACAATATCCAAATCGCGTCCTTCTCCGAATCTTCCCTGTACGCAATAAAATCTTCAACCCTCCCTCTCTTTGGGGATCCAAATCCTGGGGCTGTCACCGTCCTTTTATAGTGTAAGATAAAACATCGGCCCGGCCCAATTGCGTAAGAGATCGTGGCTTAAAGTGTGGCGAAAAAGATCGCCAAGATCACGGTCGTGGAAGGGTTCCACCGCCGTAATTTAGAGCGTGAAAATTGTCACGGTTTGTCTCAATCTTTCCACGGCCGTAGAAGTTGCTGGAATGAATCACGCTTCCCTTGCCAAGGTTCCACGGCCGTGGACTTGAACGTGGAATGTAGTACGGCCGTATTTTAGAGCGTGGTTTAGGGCAAAACCGTGATTCTTCCTTTCCTCGTGCATATTCTTCAAGTTAGCTCCTTCCTTAGCTCCTAGAGATGTCCTCAATCCTTGGACAGACTCAATCAAGCTCCATTCTCGCACAATCCGTTCGGAAATAGCTCTTAATTGCCTACAATCAACATAAAGCTTGTGTAGATCTCTATATCGACATTATAGACAAAC
Organism: Fagopyrum homotropicum; assembly: GCA_033239125.1. Classification (NCBI taxonomy): domain Eukaryota; kingdom Viridiplantae; phylum Streptophyta; class Magnoliopsida; order Caryophyllales; family Polygonaceae; genus Fagopyrum; species Fagopyrum homotropicum. The sequence continues at coordinate 131,655,473 of BSWB01000004.1, forward strand.
TAGCTCACAATTACATCAATGCTTAATCAATGACTATCAATATGGATGAAATACACTTAGAAAACGTGCCTAAAATATCACAATATTTCATACTAACAAATAACCCCATACTTGCCACTTGCTTGTCCCTAAGCAAGGTCTTTCAAAAAGCTTTAAAACACAAGTTAGGATGAAATATGTGTACCTTCTCAAAGCAAAACTTCTTTTGGATGAATGTGCCTTCTAATCAATAGATCATTTTCAAATCTTGCTTCATTCGTTTATAAGACTTTCATATACTTAATCACAGAGTAAAGAGTAAAGAAAGCTTATGAATTAATCAAACTTCCATGTAAACATCATAACCTTCAAACATTATCAAAATCAATCATAAGAAACTTCAATTTAGATCACCAAGTCATATAACATTCTTTTGATCTTAAGGACTTTTCAAACAAGGTCTAGAATGTGGAAAGGGAAGGAAAACTTTAAGGAATGTGGTGCATGAATCCGGGAAAGTGGATAACTACTCTTTTCTTCTTCTCTTGCGGTTTCCGCAGCACTTTCAACTTAGAGCTTCGCTCTCTTCTTTTCATTTTTCGACTTTACTTTTGGAGTTATGGATAGAGGTGCACAAAAACCGAAGCCTAGGAGATTGACGTTTCTCAATTTTTATGAGATGCCTCAAACCCTTAGCGCACATACCATAATCCGCTAGGAATATCGCTCAATTCGACTTTGACAAGACACAAACACCCGGCTATGTGAATGGTGCCGAGTTACTCATCGTCATGATTGACTTCCCCAAACCTATAATTTCTTTCTATTCCTTCGAATGCAAAGTATTGCTTTCATGGCCCTCCCACATCAAACATGCCTTTTTCAATCAACTCCTCCAAATTCCCGGATAGGTAAAGGAGGTCAATATTTCAATGAGGGGCTAAATGATCAAAGAAAGAAGAAAGAAAAAATCGAATTGTCTTAATCATCTCAACAAGAAGTATAATAACTTATAGTGTGATTTCAACCTTAATTTCTCAACATAATTTAAGTAACATTCATCACATTATGAAATTTGCAAAAGAGGTATAATCAACTCATTCAATTTCTTTTCAATTCACTATTCGTTTAAGCATGCAATTGTCATCAAACTCAATTCACAAGTAGTGATTATCATAGAAGTCATCTTTATCCTTAGAAGCACAAAATTTTCAAAATTTTTCAATTTTTATGGGTTTTTTTTCACACTTTTTTTTTTTCATGCAATGCAATAATGAAACGTATAACAATAAAATGAAACATGCAAGATAGTCTCAATAGAAGCAATCAAAGTGAGTAAGAGTTATTATAAACTTTTAGTCACATCCCACCCCATACTTGGAACAAACATTGTCCCTAATGTTCAAATAAAAGAAAAAGAAGAAAAGAAAGAAAGAAAAAGAAACTCACAAAATGGCGGTGGAGCGGCTAAAGCTGTCGGTCATCATCATCGTCATTGCGGTGAAGGCGGGAATGGAGAGAAGCTAGGGTCATAGTATCGCCCGAACTGCTGGCAGTAGACGTCTTTCATCATATGATCAAGGTCATCCATACGTCCGTCTCTAGCGCCAACTCGGATCTCCAAAGCTCCCACCCTATCAGAAAGGCTGGTAGCCCACTCTGGCATCTGCTCTTACCAACCTGGAGCCTGGCTGTACCACCCCGGTGCATCTGATGGTGCCGGTGCTGGTGCTGGTGCTGGTGGAGCCTGTGCAGACCATGGAGGTGGAGCTCCGTACCATGCAGGAGGGGTCTCCATCCAAGTGGGCCTCTCGCTCACGCTGGCGCGGCGAGAAGATGATCCTGAAGCTCTGGCGGGACGTGGAGAACGTCTAGGCATATGTCAGGAGCTATGTCCGACTGCTCCGGAAACGTGCCAAAATCCTGCTCAACTCCTCCTCCTCCTCCCTCATACTGATCTCTCATCTCCTCCTCCTCAACTACAGGCGGTGGTGGAACATATGGAGGGGCTGCAATCCTGTTCGCATGCATAGCAGCGAACTTCTCCTTCCAGTTATGGCGTCCAACCATAATGGAATACTCTGGGAGCCACTCAATGCCCCTCCCCGTCCTGCTCTCCCATGGCATAGCTGCGTAAGGTGGACCTCTATGGGTGGGGAAGATGAGACCTCTAGTCATAAAGGCCTGGAGTCCTAGGGGTACAGCAGGAATGCGTGTGCAGGCGGAGAAATCTACCCCTAAAATCCTAGCAAGGTGGGTGACTATCCCACCATATCCAATGTTGCCAGCCCTCTTGTTCTTTAGCTTGCTCATGGTAGCAGCTAAGAGGGTGGTGCAGTCAGCAGGTCGTCCATATAGCATGGAGTACAGAAGAAAGAGCTCATCCGTCTTGATCTTCTGAGGTGTTTCCGTCCTAGGGAAGAGACACTCAGAAAGGACCCGGTGAGCAATCTTCAAGGCTAAGTGATACATCAACTTAGCCTTGGTATCAGCTGGTTGCCAGCGGTCCTCGCTGGCATAGATCATGGCTACCTCCTCCCAGAAATCCTTGGCGTAAACGCCGCTGGGGAAACGACCATTGAAGGTCTCTTGGAACCCAAAGAAGGCTCCAAACTCCCGGATGGTGAAATCATAGTTTCTTTCCATCAGACGGAAAGAAACTGTCCTATCAACATGGCTGTGCTCAAAAGATGTCACAACCTCTCTAGTAATCTCCTCGTAAGCGTCTTCTCGGATAGCCGAAAAGACGATAAGACCGGCTCTATCCAAGAGCCAAGTAAGGTCATCTACGATATGTAGAGGAGCTAAATCCTCCAACAGTAGGTACCTAGTTCCTATAACAGCCCTCTTATGGATCCTCTCTAAGGCGTCGAGATGATCCTCGTGAATGGTGGGGACCCTAGGGCTAGGAGGTGATGGTGATGAAGGTGATGATGGAGGTGAAGGGGATGAAGGTGGTGGTGCTCTAGAGGATGAAGAGGAAGAGGGGTTGCCCTTCCTCTTTTTATTCTTATCCTTCTCCTTGTTCTTATCCTTATTTCTCCCGGAAACTCTCCTCACAAAATCCATTTCTGGCAAAAACCACGGTCTGTTCTTGGTGTTCCACGGCCGTGGAAGTGATAGAGACCGTGGTTCGTCTCGACTTTTCTTAAAATTCAGCAAACAATCACCAAACTCAGCAGTCAATCAGTCCTATGCTAATTTCTTCCAATTTCAATCAGTTCTCCTACAAATGCTAGCAAAAACGAAGCCGAATTGACAAAGATAGAGAAAGAACCAAAAACCTAGGTTTTCGGATTTTAGAATCCGAATTGTGCTTTCTCCGGTGGTTTGCCGCTCGAATCGTTGCTTGGATCTCGTTGGTGGTTGGATTTGCTTCAGTTTGGGTCGAAGAATCGTTGAAAACGATTAACGAATGAAGAATTGAGGTGAGGGGCGTGATTTCGGCGAAATAGGGCGTGGAATTGGGTTTGTGAGATGTGTTTTGTGAAGAACGTGGTTTATATAGTGGCCGGCAAAATTTTTGAAAACCACGGTCTATCGGGGGGTTCCACGGCTGTGGAATTGTACGGAACCGTGGTTTTGGTGAATTTTCAAAGGCTTTTGGAAATTACGGTCACTGTAGCTGTCACGGCCGTGGAACTCTCTGTAATGCTCCAAAGTCCAAGTTTCGTCACTTTTCTTCAAACTTTCTCTTCCCCTTTCCTTTTCCACTGTTCCTACATCCAAAAACACGAACATACCGGAAGGAATCGAAGGCAAAACATAGCAAAAATGTCTAAACTAAGCTAAACTATGAATCGAAAACAAAAACGTAAATGCAATACCTTGGGTTGCCTCCCAAGAAGCGCTTTGTTTAAGGTCCGTAGCTAGACCATATTCGCACTTATTCGAGTGCGGTGGGCGCGAACTCTTCAGCTTGGAGTTCCGGCATATACTTCTTGAGTCGTTGACCGTTCACCTTAAAGCTTCCGTCCGCTTCACCCCATACTTCAACTGCACCATGGGGGAAAATACGTTTGATTAGAAAAGGTCCGGTCCAACGAGATTTAAGCTTACCTGGAAAGAGACGAAGCCTTGAATTGAAGAGGAGAACTTGATCTCCTTCTTTGAAGTCCTTTGGAATGATATGCTTATCATGCCAACGCTTTGCTCTCTCCTTATAGATCTTGGCGTTCTCATAGGCGTTCAAGCGAAGTTCTTCAAGCTCATTAAGGTCCAAGAGACGCTTCTCTCCCGCTTCCTTCATGCTGAAATTCAACCACTTGATAGCCCAAAACGCCTTGTGCTCTAACTCTACTGGTAAGTAACAAGACTTCCCATACACAAGGTTGTATGGTGTGGTTCCTATGGGAGTCTTGTACGCAGTCCGGTACGCCCATGTTAGCATGAAATATTGTGATATTTTAGGCACATTTTCTAAGCGTATTTGATTCATATTGATAGTCATTGATTGAGCATTGATGCATTTGTGAGCTAGTTTGTCTATAATGTCGATATAGAGATCTACACAAGCTTTATGTTGATTATAGGTGATTGAGAGCTATTTCCGAACGGAATCGAGCAAGGATGGAATTGTTGAGCAATGTCCATGGATTGAGGGCATTTCTAGGAGCTAAGGGAATGCCAACTTGAGGAATGCACGAGTCTAGGGAAGAATCACGTTCTTGCCCTAAACCACGCTCTAAAATACGGCCGTACTACTTTCCACGTTCAGTTCCACGGCCGTGGAACCATGGCTAGGGAAGCGTGGTTCATTCCAGCAACTTCTACGGCCGTGGAGAAGATGGTTCAAACCGTGTTGATTTCCACGCTCTAAATTACGGTCGTGGAACCTTCCACGACCGTGGTCTTGGCGATCTTTTTCGCCACACTTTAAGCCACGATCTTTTAAAAGATTGGGCCGGGCCGCTACTTCATCATACACTATAAAAGGACGGACGAAGAGAGATTCCGTCACCTTGCTTTAGGCTTACACCTTCGCTTACGCATAGACGTACTTTTGCCTACACTTGCGTTTGGAGTTGCCCTAATCTCGCACTTTGGTGGAGATTGTGATTGAGATTTCCGGATTGACGGAAGATCGAAGATTCGGAAGATTGTTCGCAAGAAGATTCCTCTTCTTGTTTAGGTTTGATTTAGAAGACGGATTGACATCCCGTTCTTCCTTCTTATCTAAGATTGAGTTTGTTTGTTCTATTCCGAATCTAGTGACGATATTTGTTCTTGATTGTGACATTGAGATTGGTTTGAAGTTTATTGAAGGTTTTCGGAAGTTTCCATCTTTCAATCTTTTAACCCTTGAATTTGATATCATTATGACTATTGTTGGCTAAAAACCCTTAACAATTCTAAGGTGAAGGGTTGATAGTTGTGGCTTAGATGATGATAGATCGATCGTAAACAGATTGGACCCTGAGAGTTAGAGAGAATCGCCGACGAACCCTAAATTACGGCCTGTTCTTGAGTCCACGGCCGTGGAACCTCAAGAACTAACCGTGATTTCCCTTAAGTTTACGAACTTGCTTTTACTTTAATCCAAAGTTAAAGATTTGCTTTAACTTAGTTTAGGCTTGCCTTTTCTAGGTGGTAGTGAAGCCTCAACAACCTCTACCTCGATTGTGAGTGTCACAACCGTAATCGGTTTAGTTAGTCTTGATCCTTGGATTACAAGTTTTGAGTATTTGACATTAATTCTCATCTTTAGAACCTTTCTATACTGAAGCCTCAACAACCTTTATAGAGAGTGTCTTGTAGGTGAGTCATATAAGGTTTTTGGAACTTCACCGTACGATTACCTTACATTAGCATACCTTTGCATATCTTAACTCTGTCCTTATATCATTAGTATATCTTGAATCGATGGCCACAGTTGGATACTTGGATCTTTAGGATTGTTGTTTTCCCAATAATTTGCAAAGCTCTTACATTTACCTGCTTGATAATCTGAAACTGAATTTGTTCCCTCCAAATCCCTGTGTTCGATACTCTGGAATACTTGCTAATCTACGCCGATCCGTACATTGCGGGTTCACTTGCTTGATTCTAGTTTTATAAATTTAAAGCTTATTTGCACGCACGCTAACTGGCGAACAAGTTTTTGGCGCCGTTGCCGAGGATTTGGTCTAGGCCGAATTCGGTAGCCGGTTGTCAAGCTTGGGAGCTTGCTCTTGTTATTTGATATCTTTTTGAGTGCATGCGCAGGTCTAGGAACACCGAAGACCTCTTACCTCTTGATCAAGAGCTTGAGAGGACTTTAAGGCAAAAGCGCAAGGAAAAGAAGATGGCTGAAGAACACGAACGTGATCTTCAAGCGGAGTTAGCGGAGAAAGAAGCTCAACTCCAATGGAATGAGAATATTCGCCAGGATGAGATGGATCGTCATCAATCCCAAGTTAATGATCTGAAGGACATGATGTTCCAAATGAGGATAGAACTAAGCAATCTCAAGAATAAGGGAAGCAAGAAATCCTCAAGGAGATCATTAAGGTCGAATAGGGGTCATTCATCCGCTGATGATAGCGACTCTTCCATGCCACCGTTAGAGGAGATTGATCCAAGGATCAATGTGAATCCATTCGCTCCACGGACGACCGCAAATCGACGCATTCCACCTAGGAATGTAAGGGTGAACCGTGTAGATAATGAGCCAAGGACTCTTGGCCAAAGGATGGATCCAACGCAGCAACCACGCCGTCTAGGTGTGAACTTTGATGCTGATGATGTGCAAGGGTTTAGCTTCAACCCTCAAGTTATTACTCTTGTTCGCCAAAACCAATTTGGCGGGACAAGCGCTGAATCTCCACACCAACACTTGCAAAACTTTGAGTGTATGATGGAGACAATGAGGCCGAAGAACGCTACTACCAACAACTATAAGCTCAAGCCTTTCTTCTTCTCCTTGAAGGGGAAAGCATTGTCTTGGTATCAAGCTCTTCCTAGTGGGAAACTAGATACGTGGGAAGACCTTTCCGCGGAGTTCCTCACCAAATTCTTTCCGCCATCCAAAACGGCGGAACTTAGAGGTAAGATCAATGCATTTTCCATGAGGTCTAACGAAAGTTTGTTTCAATCATGGGAAAGGTTTCAAGACTTGTTATTGGATTGCCCTCATCATGGCATATCCAAGCTTGCATTGTTGGAGATTTACTATAAGGGGCTGGATGTGGAGACACAATTCAAGCTCCAATCCCTCTCATGTGGAACATTCATGGACATGAGAGAAGATGACGCTTGGGACTTCATTGAGAAGCAAGCAAGAGTCATAGAGAAGTATTCCCACCGGAAAGTGGAGGGAAATCGTGTGGAGCAAGGAGCAAAGCTCACACATGAAGCTCAAAATCAGATTTTTTCCCTCAACAATGAGATCAAAGAGTTGAAGGAGGCTATCAAGACCAACTTTCCAAAGCAACAAGGAAAGGATGTTGGCTATTTGGGCAACAACAACAATGGCGGTGAGAACACAAACCGCAACAACAACAATAACCGGAATAATAACCGGAACAATTGGAATGGCAACAACAACAACCAGAACAACAATTGGAACAACAATAGGGGTTCAAACAACAACAATTGGCGCTCCAATCAACAAAATTCCGGTAACTCTTATCCTTCCAATTCGAATTCACTAACTCCACCTTCCTCTTTCTCTACTCCTTTGAAAAGCCAGGGGCAAACATCTAATGGAGGAAACACTTCGGGGAAGGAGAAGCCCGATCCCATGTTGGAAACGATCTTGAGAAAGCTTCAAGGTTTGGAGAACCGCATCATTAAGGTTGATGATCAAATTTCTAAGGTTGATAAAGCCCAAAAGGTTTTAGAAAACCAAATGTTCAGCCATGCGGAGGAAGTTCCTAGGAATCAAGGGAAACTTCCAGGAAAGACGGAGGACAACCCTAAGGGAAGGGTGATGGCAATCACAACTAGGAGCGGAGTGACTACCACCGATCCACAGCCTAAGTTCGTTGAAGTCCCCGTAGAGAAAGACAAATAGAAGGGGAAGGAGAAGGAAGATGTCTACGTTCCTCCTCCGGCTTACAAACCTCCCCTACCATTCCCTCAATCTAGAGCGAGAGCGCGCCTAGATAAACAATTTGGTAAGTTTATAGAACTCATGAGCAAGCTGCATATTAATATACCCTTTATTGATGCTATTGTAGGTATGCCAGCTTATGGCAAGTTCTTGAAGGAGCTCCTCTCCAACAAGAGGAAGCTAGAAGATTTCGGTGAGGTTAAGATGAGTTCGGATTCTTCGGATCTCATCAAAACCATGAAGGCAAAAATGCCCCCCAAGCTAAAGGATCTGGGGTCGTTTTGCATTCCCATAGGAGTGGGAGATGTCACATACGATGCGCTATGTGACTTGGGAGCAAGTGTGAGCATCATACCACTTGCATTGTGTAGGAAGATCGGTTCAGGCGACCCTAAACCGGTGAAGATGACGTTGTACATGGCGGATCGATCCATCACTCGCCCCGTCGGTATTGTAGAAGACGTCCCAGTCAAGCTAGGTAAATTCTTTGTACCTATTGACTTTGTCGTGCTTGACATTCCTGCAGATAGTCCGGTCCCGATCATACTCGGAAGACCGTTTCTTGCAACTTCCGGCTGCATAGTCGATTGCAAGAATGCTAGACTCGCCTTTGACATAGGAGAAGAGAAGGTAGAGTTCGTTCTTTCCACTCTAGTGAAGGAGCCAATCTTTGATGAGGATATATTCAATATCCAAGATGAAGAAGGGTTGTCTAGAGAGGAGGTAAGTGCTATTCTCTTCAAAGATCCTTTACAAAAGGTTATCACTATGAGTCTAACGAATGTAGGGGAGGAAGAGGAGTGCGATGAGGCAATTGAAGCCTTAGAAGCACAAGAAGAGATAGGTGTAGTGGAATTCGAGAAGCTCCACGACGAGGCAGAAAACGTGAGAATACACGGCCATACACTATATTCCACGGCCGTGGATCTCACAACCCAAAGCGTGGCTCACTCCAGGGGGTTACACGGTCGTGGAGAAGGCAGAGCAACCGTAACCACCTTCCACGCCCTAAACCACGGCCGTGGAGGACATAGGGAAACCGTGATTCTGGCCGTGGAAGGGGATGATCGTGCCACTTCTTCAACTTCTTTCGATTCTTCTCCTACACCTTCAACACCCTTAGAAACTTCTAAGGAGACATCGGATGCTCCTCAAGGATCATTGGAAGCTCCGAAAGAAATGGAATTGAAACAACTTCCTACACATCTAAGGTACGATTTTCTAGGACCTAACTCTACTTATCCAGTTATTGTTAGTTCCGATCTAACCATAGATGAACATAATCAGCTCATGATTGTCCATAGGAAACATAGGAAAGCTTTAGGCTACACTATTGAGGACTTAGTAGGAATTAAACCCTCCCTATGCATGCATAAGATATTAATGGAGGAAGACTTTAGGACTTCAAGACAACCTCAAAGGCGGTTGAACCCGACCATGAAGGAGGTTGTCAAGAAGGAAATTCTTAAACTTCTTGATGCAGGTATCATCTATCCTATCTCAGATAGTAAGTGGGTGAGTCCGGTTCAAGTAGTTCCGAAGAAGGGAGGAATGACGGTCATCACCAACAAGTACAACGAACTCATTCCTACCCGAACCGTAACGGGATGGCGGATGTGCATAGACTACCGCAAGCTTAACAATGCAACGAGGAAGGATCACTTCCCATTGCCATTCATTGATCAAATGCTTGAAAGGTTAGCACAACATTCACATTTTTGCTATCTTGACGGTTATAGTGGTTTCTTCCATATTCCGATACACCCGGACGATCAGGAGAAGACCACATTCACGTGCCCGTGGGGTACGTTTGCCTATAGGAGAATGCCGTTCGGGCTTTGCAACGCCCCAACCACCTTTCAACGGTGCATGATGGCCATCTTCTCCGAATACATTGAGGAAATCATGGAGGTCTTCATGGACGATTTCTCCGTATAAGGTTCCTCTTTTAACGATTGCCTTTCTAACCTTTCTCTTGTTTTACAAAGGTGTGAGGACACTAACCTAGTTCTTAATTGGGAGAAGTGTCAATTTATGGTTAAGGAAGGAATTGTATTAGGTCACCTAATCTCTAGTAGAGGGATAAAGGTGGATAAGGCGAAAATAGAGACTATAGAGAAGCTTCCTCCCCCAACTTCGGTGAAAGGGATAAGAAGTTTTCTAGGACATGCTGGATTCTATAGACGCTTCATTAAAGACTTCTCTAAAATATCAAAACCTCTCACTAATCTATTGATGAAGGATGCGGTTTTTGAGTTTTCGCAGGAATGCTTGGATGCGTTTAACACCATTCGCAAGCTCTAATTTCAGCACCTATTATCCAACCTCCGGATTGGACTCTTCCCTTTGAGGTTATGTGCGATGCTAGTGACGTAGCCATAGGAGCTATTCTTGGACAACGAAAGGAAGGGCGAACCCATGCCATATACTATGCTAGCAAGACGCTAGATGAAGCGCAGCTCAATTACGCCACTACCGAAAAGGAGTTTTTAGCCATTGTCTATGCTATTGACAAGTTTCGCTCTTATCTTGTAGGTGCAAAGGTGATTGTCTACACGGATCATGCTGCGATCCGATACCTCCTTGCGAAGAAAGATGCGAAGCCAAGGCTAATTAGATGGATTCTTCTCCTACGAGAATTCGATCTAGAGATCCACGACAAGAAAGGTTCAGAAAATTCTGTTGCGGATCATTTGAGTCGCCTAACACATCTAGAGGACGACCATTTACCCATCGATGACTCCTTCCCGGACGAACAACTACACATTATTGAGGAGTGCATCGATGTGATCTCCAAAGGTAACGAACCATGGTTTGCTGATTTTGTTAACTATTTGGTTTGTCAGGAGATACCACCCGGATTATCCTACGCACAAAGAAAGAAGTTCTTTAAGGATGTCCGGGAATACTTTTGGAACGAGCCTCTCCTCTTTAAGAGAGGTCCGGATGACATCATTCGGCGATGTGTGCCGGAAGATGAAATGCAAAGTGTCATCCGCCATTGTCATTCACTACCTTGTGGAGGACACACTAGTTCGAACAAGACTAGCGCAAAGGTATTGCAATTTGGATTCTTTTGGCCTACTTTATTTAGAGATGTGCAATCCTTTGTTTCTTGCTGCGATGCTTGTCAAAGAACAGGTAATATCTCTAGGAGGAATGAGATGCCCCTCAACAACATCCAAGAGGTAGAGATTTTCGATGTTTAGGGAGTAGATTTTATGGGACCATTCCCATCCTCTTGTAGAAACCAATACATACTATTGGCGGTAGATTATGTTTCTAGATGGGTGAAAGCAATTGCCTCTTCCACCAATGATGCCATGGTGGTGGTTAAGTTCTTCAACAGGACCATTTTTCCTCGATTTAGGACGCCAAGGACTATCATTAGTGATGGAGGTTCTCACTTCATTGCCCGGCGCTTTGAAGCTCTTCTAGCTAAGTATGGGGTTACTCACAAGATCGCTACCCCTTATCATCCACAAACTAGTGGACAAGTTGAGATCTCAAATAGGAAGATCAAAGGAATTCTAGAGAAGACGGTTTCAAGGACTAGGAAGGATTGGTCTTTGAAGCTTGACGATGCATTGTGGGCGTACCGGACTGCGTACAAGACTCCCATAGGAACCACACCATACAACCTTGTGTATGGGAAGTCTTGTCACTTGCCGGTAGAGTTGGAGCACAAGGCGTTTTGGGCTATCAAGTGGTTGAATTTCAGCATGAAGGAAGCAGGAGAGAAGCGTCTCCTAGACCTTAATGAGCTGGACGAACTCCGCTTGAACGCTTATGAAAACGCCAAGATCTATAAGGAGAGAGCAAAGCGTTGACATGATAAGCATATCATTCCAAAGGACTTCAAAGAAGGAGATCAAGTTCTCCTCTTCAATTCAAGGCTTCGTCTCTTTCCAGGTAAGCTCAAATCTCGTTGGACCGGACCTTTTCTAATTAAGCGTATTTTCCCCCATGGTGCAGTTGAAGTATGGGGTGAAGCGAGCGGAAGCTTTAAGGTGAACGACCAACGACTCAAGAAGTATACGCCGGAACTCCAAGCTGAAGAGTTCGCACCTACCGCACTCGAATAAGTGCGAGATTGGTCTAGCTACGGACCTTAAACAAAGCGCTTCTTGGGAGGCAACCCAAGGTATTGCATTTTTGTTTTTGTTTTCGATTCATAGTTTAGCTTAGTTTAGACGTTTTTTCGCTTTATTTCGCCTCGATTCCTTCCGGAATGTTCGTGTTTTTGGATGTAGGAACGATGGAAAAGGAAAAGGGAAGGGTAATGTTGAAGAAAAGTGACGAAACTTGGACTTTGGAGCATTACAGAGAGTTCCACGGCCTAAACCACGGTCGTGACAGCTACAGTGACCGTAATTTCCAAAAGCCTTTGAAAAATCACGAAAACCACGGTTCCGTACATTTCCACGGCCGTGGAACCCCCCGACAGACCGTGATTTTCAAAATTTTGCCTGTCACTATATAAACCACGTTCTTCACCAAAACACTCCACAAATACCCAATTCCACGATCCAAAACGCCGAATCCACGCCCTTCCTTCCAAATCTCCGTTCATTAATCGTTTTCGACGATTCTTCTTCCCAAATTGAAGCAAATTCAACCATCAACGAGATCCAAGCAACGAATCGAGCGGATTTTAAAATCCGAAACCTAGGTTTTTTTCCCTCTTCTTGATCTTTGTCGATTTGGTTCGTTTTGTAAGAAATTTTAGGAAGAACTGATTTAAATTGGAGGAAATTAGATTAGGGCTGCCTGATTGCTGAGTTTGAGTGTTGTTTGCTGAGATTTGCGAAAAAACCAGACGAACCACGGTCACTGCCAGTTCCACGGCCGTGGAATCATCAAGAACAGGCCGTAATTTTGAACAGTGATGGACTTTGTGAGGAGAGTTTCTGGGAGAATCAAGGAGAAGAAGAATGACCAAAACAAGAAAAGGAAGGGTAATCCCTCTTCTTCTTCATCATCTAGGGCACCACCACCCTCTTCCCCTTCACCTCCATCATCACCTTCATCACCCTCACCTCCTAGCCCTAGAGTACCGACCATTCATGCGGATCACCTCGATGCACTCGAGAGGATCCATGAGAGGCCTGTGATTGGACCTAGGTATCTATTGTTAGAGGATCTAGCTCCTCTTAACATCATAGATGACCTTACATGGCTCTTGGATAGAGCCGGACTAGTTGTCTTCTCGGCTATCCGAGAAGACGCCTATGAGGAGATTACGAGGGAGGTTGTGACGTCTTTCGAGCACAGCCATGTAGATAGGACCGTTTCTTTCCGTCTTATGGAAAGAAACTATGATTTTACCATCCGTGAGTTCGGGACCTTCTTTGGGTTCCATGAGACCTTCAATGGTCGCTTTCCTAGTGGCGTTTACGCCAAAGACTTTTGAGAGGAGGTTGCTATGATCTACGCCAGCGAGGACCGCTGGCAACCTGCTGACACCAAGGCTAATTTGATGTATCACTTAGCCTTGGAGATTGCTCACCGTGTTCTTTCGGAGTGTCTCTTCCCTAGGACGGAGACGCCCCAAAAGATCAAGACGGATGAGCTCTTTCTGCTATACTCTATGCTGTATGGGCGCCGAGCTGACTGTGCCACCCTCTTAGCTGCTACTATGAGCAAGCTTAAGAACAAGAGGAAGGGCAACATTGGATATGGTGGGATAGTTACCCATCTTGCTAGGGCGTTGGGAGTTGATTTTTCTGCATGTACCCGCATACCAGCCGTACCTTTAGGACTTCATGCCTTCATGACTAGAGGTCTCATCTTCCCCACACATAGAGGTCCGCCTTATGCGGCCATGCCTTGGGAGAGCAGGACGGGTAGGGGTATTGAGTGGCTACCGGAGTACTCCATTATGGCTGGACGCCATAATTGGAAGGAGACGTTCGCTGCTATGCACGCGAACAGGATTGCAGCTCCTCCGTATGTTCCACCACCGCCCGTAGTTGAGGAGGAGGAGATGAGGGATCAGTTTGAGGGTGGAGGAGGAGCCGAGCAGGAGTTTGGCACGTTTCTGGATCAGCCGGATGCGGCCCCCGATGTGCCTAGACGTTCTCCACGTCCCGCCAGAGCTTTAGGCTCGTCTTCTCGCCGCGCCAGCGTGAGTGAGAGACCCACTTGGGCAGAGACACCTCCTGCATGGTATGGAGCTCCACCTCCATGGGCTACACAGACACCATCTGCACCAGCACCAGCACCAGCACCGTTCGACGCTCCAGAGTGGTACAGTCATGCTCCGGGATGGTATGAGTAGATGCCGGACTGGGCTACTGGTCTTTCGGAGAGAGTAGGAGCATTGTAGATTCAAGCCGATGCTAGAGATGGACGCTTGGACGACCTCGATCACATGATGAGAGATGTCTACCGCCAGCAGTTTGGGCGGTTTTATGATCCTAGCTTCTCTCCATTCCCGCCTCCACCAGCGCCGTAGTGATGATGATTGCATGACCGACAGCTTTAGCCGCTCCACTGCCATTTTGTGAGTTTCTTTTTCTTTTCTTCTTTTCTTTCTTTCTTTTGAACATTAGGGACAATGTTCGTCCCAAGTATGGGGTGGGGTGTGACTAAAAGTTGTAATAACTCTTACTCACTATGTTTGCTTCTATCGAGACTATCATTGCATGTTCATTATATTGTTGCACGTTTCATTATTGCATTGCATGAAAAAAAGAGTTTGAAAAACCCATAAAAATTGAAAAATTTTGAAAAATTTTGTGCTTCTAAGGAATTGAGATGATTTCTATGATAATCGCTACTTGTGAATTGAGTTTGATGACAATTGCATGCTTAAACGAATAGTGAATTGAAAAGGAATTAAATGAGTTGATTATGCCTCTTTTGCAAGTTTCATAATGTGATGAATGTTACTTAAATCATGTTGAAGAATTGAAGTTGAAATCACACTATAAGTTCTTATGCTTCTTGTTGAGATGATTAAGGCAATTCGATTTTTCTTTCTTCTTTCTTAGATCATTTAGCCCCTCATTGAAATATTGACCTCCTTTACCTATCCGGAAATTTGGAGAAGTGAATGAAAAAGGCATGTTTGATGTGGGAGGGCCATGAGAGCAATTATTTGCAATCAAAAGAATAGAAAGAAATTGTAGGTTTGGGGAAGTCAATCATAACGATGAGTAACTCGGCACCATTCACATAGCCGGGTGTTTGTGTCTTGCCAAAGTCGGATTGAGCGATATTCCTAGCGGATTATGGTATGTGCGCTAAGGGTTTGGGGCATCTCATAAAAATTGAGAAACGCCAATCTCCTAGGCTTCGGTTTTTGTGCACCTCTATCCATAACTCCAAAAGTAAAGTCAAAAAATGAAAAGAAGAGAGCGAAGCTCTAAGTTGAAGGTGTTGCGGAAACCGCAAGTGAAGAAGAAAGGAGTAGTTGTCCACTTTCCCGGATTCATGCACCACATTCCTTAAAGTTTCCTTCCCTTTCCACATTCTAGACCTTTTTCTTTGAAAGTCCTTAAGATCAAAAGAATGTTATATGACTTGGTGATCTAAATTGAAGTCTCTTATGATTGATTTTGATAATGTTTAAGGGTTATGATGTTTGTATGGAAGTTTGATTGATTCATGAGTTTTCTTTACTCTTTACTCTTTGATTAAGTGTATGAAAGTCTTATAAACGATTGAAGCAAGATTTGAGAATGATCTATTGATTAGAAGGCACATTCATCCAAAAGAAGTATTGCTTGAGAAGGTACACATATTTCATCCTAACTCTTGTTTTAAAGCTTTTGAAAGACCTTGTTTAGGGACAAGCAAGTGTTAAGTATGGGGTTATTTGTTAGCATGAAATATTGTGATATTTTAGGCACGTTTTTTAAGCGTATTTGATTCATATTGATAGTCATTGATTGAGCATTGATGCATTTGTGAGCTAGTTTATCTATAATGTCGATATAGAGATCTACACAAGCTTTATGTTGATTATAGGTGATTGAGAGCTATTTCCGAACGGAATCGAGCAAGGATGGAATTGTTGAGCAATGTCCATGGATTGAGGGCATTTCTAGGAGCTAAGGGAATGCCAACTTGAGGAATGCACGAGTCTAGGGAAGAATCACGTTCTTGCCCTAAACCACGCTCTAAAATACGGCCGTACTACTTTCCACGTTCAGTTCCACGGCCGTGGAACCATGGATAGGGAAGCGTGGTTCATTCCAGCAACTTCTACGGCCGTGGAGAAGATGGTTCAAACCGTGTTGATTTCCACGCTCTAAATTACGGTCGTGGAACCTTCCACGACCGTGATCTTGGCGATCTTTTTCGCCACACTTTAAGCCACGATCTTTTAAAAGATTGGGCAGGGCCGCTACTTCATCATACACTATAAAAGGACGGACGAAGAGAGATTCCGTCACCTTGCTTTAGGCTTACACCTTCGCTTACGCATAGACGTACTTTTGCCTACACTTGCATTTGGAGTTGCCGTAATCTCGCACTTTGGTGGAGATTGTGATTGAGATTTCCGGATTGACGGAAGATCGAAGATTCGGAAGATTGTTCGCAAGAAGATTCCTCTTCTTGTTTAGGTTTGATTTAGAAGACGGATTGACATCCCGTTCTTCCATCTTATCTAAGATTGAGTTTGTTTGTTCTATTCCAAATCTAGTGACGATATTTGTTCTTGATTGTGACATTGAGATTGGTTTGAAGTTTATTGAAGGTTTTCGGAAGTTTCCATCTTTCAATCTTTTAACCCTTGAATTTGATATCATTATGACTATTGTTGGCTAAAAACCCTTAACAATTCTAAGGTGAAGGGTTGATAGTTGTGGCTTAGATGATGATAGATCGATCGTAAACAGATTGGACCCTGAGAGTTAGAGAGAATCGCCGACGAACCCTAAATTACGGCCTGTTCTTGAGTCCACGGCCGTGGAACCTCAAGAACTAACCGTGATTTCCCTTAAGTTTACGAACTTGCTTTTACTTTAATCCAAAGTTAAAGATTTGCTTTAACTTAGTTTAGGCTTGCCTTTTCTAGGTGGTAGTGAAGCCTCAACAACCTCTACCTCGATTGTGAGTGTCACAACCGTAATTGGTTTAGTTAGTCTTGATCCTTGGATTACAAGTTTGAGTATTTGACATTAATTCTCATCTTTAGAACCTTTCTATACTGAACCTTTATAGAGAGTGTCTTGTAGGTGAGTCATATAAGGTTTTTGGAACTTCACCGTACGATTACCTTACATTAGCATACCTTTGCATATCTTAACTCTGTCCTTATATCATTAGTATATCTTGAATTCCATTGCTTTAGGAGCTTCCAATGATCCTTGAGGAGCATCCTCAAGCTTCAAGGACCAATCCTTCCTAGTCCTTGAAACCGTCTTCTCTAGGATTCCTTTGATCTCCCGGTTTGAGATCTCAACTTGTCCACTAGTTTGTGGATGATAAGGGGTGGCGATCTTGTGAGTAACCCCATACTTAGCTAGAAGAGCTTCAAAGCGCCGGGCAATGAAGTGAGAACCTCCATCACTAATGATAGTCCTTGGTGTCCCAAATCGTGAGAAGATGGTCTTGTTAAATAACTTAACCACCACCATGGCATCATTGGTGGGAGAGGAAGTTGCTTCCACCCATCTAGAAACGTAATCCACCGCCAAGAGTATGTATTGGTTTCCACAAGATGATGGGAATGGTCCCATAAAGTCAACTCCCCAAACATCGAAAATCTCCACCTCTTGGATGTTATTGAGAGGCATCTCATTCCTCCTAGAGATATTTCCTGTTCTTTGACAAGCATCGCAGCAGGAAACAAAGGTTTGCACATCTCGAAATAAAGTAGGCCAAAAGAATCCAGATTGCAATACCTTAGCGCTAGTCTTGTTCGAACTAGCATGTCCTCCACATGGTAGTGAATGACAATGGAGGATGACACTTTGCATCTCATCTTCCGGCACACATCGCCGAATGATGCCATCCGGACCTCTCTTAAAGAGGAGAGGTTCATTCCAAAAGTATTCCCGAACATCCTTGAAGAACTTCTTTCTTTGTGCGTAGGATAATCCGGGCGGTATCTCCTGGCAAACCAAATAGTTAACAAAGTCAGCAAACCATGGTTCGTTACCTTTGGAGATCACATCGATGCACTCCTCAATGATATGTAAGTGTTCGTCCGGGAAGGAGTCATCTATAGGTAAGTGGTCGTCCTCTAGATGTGTTAGGCGACTCAAATGATCCGCAACAGAATTTTCCGAACCCTTCTTGTCGCGGATCTCTAGATCGAATTCTTGTAGGAGAAGAATCCATCTAATTAGCCTTGGCTTCGCATCCTTCTTTGCAAGGAGATACCGGATCGCAGCATGATCCGTGTATACAATCACCTTTGCACCTACAAGATAAGAGCGAAATTTGTCAATAGCATAAACAATGGCTAAAAATTCCTTTTCCGTTGTGGCGTAGTTGAGCTGTGCTTCGTCTAGCGTCTTGCTAGCGTAGTAGATAGCGTGGGTTCGCCCTCCCTTTCTTTGTCCAAGAACAGCTCCTATGGCTACGTCACTAGCATCGCACATAACTTCAAAGGGAAGGCTCCAATCCGGAGGTTGGATAATAGGTGCTGAAATTAGAGCTTCCCGGATCATGTTAAACGCATCTAAGCATTCCTGCGAAAACTCAAAAACTGCATCCTTCATCAATAGATTAGTGAGCGGTTTTGATATTTTAGAGAAGTCTTTTATGAAGCATCTATAGAATCCAACATGTCCTAGGAAACTTTTTATCCCTTTCACCGAAGTTGGGGGAGGAAGCTTCTCTATAGTCTCTATTTTCGCCTTATCCACCTCAATCCCTCTACTAGAGATTAAGTGTCCTAATACAATTCCTTCCTTTACCATAAATTGACACTTCTCCCAATTAAGAACTAGGTTAGTGTCTTCACACCTTTGTAATACAAGAGCAAGGTTAGAAAGGCAATTGTCAAAAGAGGAACCGTATACGGAGAAGTCATCCATAAAAACCTCCATTATTTCCTCTATGTATTCGGAGAAGATGGCCATCATGCACCTTTGAAAGGTGGTTGGGGCGTTGCAAAGCCCGAACGGCATCCTCCTATAAGCAAACGTACCCCATGGGCACGTAAATATGGTCTTCTCTTGATCATCCGGGCACGTAAATATGGTCTTCTCGTGATCCTTCCTTGTTACATTGTTAAGCTTGCGGTAGTCTATGCACATCCGCCATCCTGTCACGGTTCGGGTAGGAATGAGTTCGTTATTCTTGTTGGTGATGACCGTCATTCCTCCCTTCTTCGGAACTACTTGTACCAGACTCACCCACTTGCTATCGTAGATAGGGTAGATGATACCTGCATCAAGAAGTTTAAGAATTTCCTTCTTGACAACCTCTTTCATGGTCAGATTCAACCGCCTTTGAGGTTGTCTTGAAGTCCTAAAGTCCTCTTCCATTAATATTTTATGCATGCATAGGGAAGGTTTGATTCCTACTAAGTCTTCTATAGTATAACCTAAAGCTTTCCTATGTTTCCTAAGGACAACCATAAGCTTACTATGTTCATCTATGGTTAAATCGGAACTAACAATAACCGGAAAGTTAGAATTAGATCCAAGAAATGCGTACCTTAGATGAGTAGGAAGTGGCTTTAGTTCCATCGCTTTCGGAGCTTCCAATGGTTCTTGAGGAGCATCCGATGTTTCCTTAGAAGTGTCTAAGGAAGTAGAAGGGGTAGGAGAAGAATCAAGAGAAGTTGAAGAAGAGGCACGATCGCCTTCTTCCACGGCCAGAATCACGGTTTCTCTGCATCCTCCACGGCCGTGGTTTAGGGCGTGGAAAGGGAATACGGTTGCTCTGTTCTCTCCACGACCGTGTAACCCTCTGGAGTGAGCCACGTTTTGGGTGGTGAAATCCACGGCCGTGGAATATAGTGTATGGCCGTGGATTCTCACGTTTTCTGCTTCGTCGTGGAGTTTCTCAAACTCCTCTTCACATACTTCTTCTTGTGCTTCTAAGGCTTCAATTGCCTCATTGCACTCCTCTTCTTCCCCTACATCCATTAGACTCATAGTAATAACCTTTTGCAAAGGATCTTTGAAGAGAATAGCACTTACCTCCTCTCTAGACAACCCTTCTTCATCTTGGATATTGAATATATCCTCATCAAAGATTGGTTCCTTCACTAGAGTGGAAAGAACGAACTCTACCTTCTCCTCTCCTATGTCAAAGGCGAGTCTAGCATTCTTGCAATCGACTATGCAGCCGGAAGTAGCAAGAAACGGTCTTCCGAGTATGATCGGGACCGGACTATCTGCAGGAATGTCAAGCACAACAAAATCAATGGGTACAAAGAATTTACCTAGCTTGACCGGGACATCTTCTACAATACCGACGGGGCGAGTGATGGATCGATCCACCATGTACAACGTCATCTTCACCGGTTTAGGGTCTCCTAAACCGATCTTCCTACATAATGCAAGTGGTATGATGCTCACACTTGCTCCCAAGTCACATAATGCATCATATGTGACATCTCCCACTCCTATGGGAATACAAAATGACCCCGGATCCTTTAGCTTTGGGGATGATGTATGGTCTTCGTCATGTGAATGACCCCATACTTGAACACAAAACACTTGTTGGCATTGACATTGAAGTGCTTGCCAAATTTACTCCTTTTAGTCCAAGGAGCATCTACTTCCAGCAGTTTTAATGGAGGTTTCATCTTCACCTTAGGAGGTTCTTTTGGAAGAGACCTCCAACTCTCCGGTGCATTCCTGAAAAAATCAGAAATTTTAATAGGAATTTCAAATGAAGTAAGAGAATGTACCTTGTTAAGTTCTTCAAGGCTTGGGACAAGTTTCATGTTGGGATGATGATCCACACATGAAATATCTCCCAACTCAGCTGGATCTTGTTCAACCTTGGCCACAGTTTCGGTAATTTGGACAAGGTTCTCCACTTCTTCCTCTTTATCCAACACAACCGACTCTTCTTCAATCTCGACCACAATATTAGCAATTGGGTCTAGGTGTTCCACTTCTTCCTCCAGTTGAGCAATTTCAGCAAGGATCAATTTTCTTTTAAGGTCTTCGAGATCCTTCATTGATTGCTCGATCTTTGATTCAAGTTGATCTTCAAGAGGTTCTTCATATACCTCGCGAGCGGTATAGAGATCCTCCCAGATTTCAAGCTCCTTCTTAATAGCTTCCTCTATTTCATTTTGTTCACTAAAAAAAATGAAAAATAATCCAACAAATATCTATACTCCTTTCATTTAGCTACCTCTTTCTTTCTCCATCTCTCTCTTTCCAAGGATTTGATCCTAAGTCTATGTTGCTCCAAAGATTCGTTAAGTTCAACTCTGAGGCTCCATATTTCATTCCTCGCCGTTACAAAGCTCCTTCCATCCATTGGAAAATCTCAAAACTCAAACACTCATACCAAATGATTAAAAGAAAAAGCAAAAGCTTTCAAGCCCGACAACCGATAACCGAATTCGGCCTAAACCAAATCCCCGACAACGGCGCCAAAAACTTGTTCGCCCTAAAACGTGCGTGCAATCAAGTCTTAAATTTATAAAACTAGAATCAAGCAAGCGAACCCGCAGTGTACGGATCGACGTAGTTAAGCAAGAATTCCAAAGTATCGAACACAGGGATTTGGGGGGTTAAATCCAGTTATAAATCGTCAAGCAAGTAAATGTATGAGCTTTGCAAATATTGGGAAAACAACAACCCTAAAGATCCAGGTATCTAATTGTGACAATCGATTCAAGATATACTAAGGAACTAAGGACAGAGTTAAGAGTTGCAAAGGTATACTAAGGTAAAACAATGTACGGTGAAGTTCCAAGGCTTTATATGACTTATCTAAAGGTACTCTCTATAAAGGTTGTTGAGGCTTCAGTATAGAAAGGATCTAAAGACAAGAATTAATCTCAAATACCCAAACTTGTAACCCAAGGATCAAGACTAACTAAACCGATTAAGGTTGTGACACTCGAAATCGAAGTAGAGGTTGTTGAGGCTTCACTACTACCTAGAAAAGGCAAGCCAAGACTAAGTTAAAGCAAATCTTTAACTTTGGATTAAAGTAAAAGCAAGGTTCGTAAACTAAAGTAAATCACGGGTAGTTCTTGAGAATCACGGCCGTGGAAACCTAAGAACAGGCCGTGATTTAGGGTGTCGACGATATTTCTCTAACTCTCAGGGTCCAATCAAATTACGATCGATCTATCATTATCTAAGCCACAACTATCAACCCTTCACCTTAGAATTTCTAAAGGGTTTTATCCAATAACCATCATTATCAATTCAATAATCAAGTTTAAAGAGAGAATATATGAAAACCTCAAAAACTCAATAATAATCGAAAACTCAATCTCAAATCCGAACAATCAATGTTTGTATCGAATGAATACAGAAAAAGGGAATAGAAATCCTCACAACAATCTATGGGAACAATGAAGAATGGGATGTCAATCCGTCTCCAATTGTAAACCCTAAGATATACTCGAAGTACACAATATCCAAATCGCGTCCTTCTCCGAATCTTCCCTGTATGCAATAAAATCTTCAACCCTCCCTCTCTTTAGGGATCCAAATCCTGGGGCTGTCACCGTCCTTTTATAGTGTAAGACAAAACATCGGCCCGGCCCAATTGCGTAAGAGATCGTGGCTTAAAGTGTGGCGAAAAAGATCGCCAAGATCATGGTCGTGGAAGGGTTCCACGGCCGTAATTTAGAGCGTGGAAACTGTCACGGTTTGTCTCAATCTTTCCACGGCCGTAGAAGTTGCTGGAATGAATCACACTTCCCTTGCCAAGGTTCCACGGCCGTGGACTTGAACGTGGAATGTAGTACGGCCGTATTTTAGAGCGTGGTTTAGGGCAAAACCGTGATTCTTCCTTTCCTCGTGCATATTCTTCAAGTTAGCTCCTTCCTTAGCTCCTAGAGATGTCCTCAATCCTTGGACATACTCAATCAAGCTCCATTCTCGCACAATCCATTCGGAAATAGCTCTTAATTGCCTACAATCAACATAAAGCTTGTGTAGATCTCTATATTGACATTATAGACAAACTAGCTCACAATTGCATCAATGCTTAATCAATGACTATCAATATGGATGAAATACACTTAGAAAACGTGCCTAAAATATCAAAATATTTCATGCTAACACTCCGTACCGTATGGCACCTATTGAGCTGCTTGAGCTGAAAAAGCAGTTAGGGGAGCTAGCAGAGAAGGGTTTCATACACCCTAGTATGTCTCCTTGGGGCGCGCCAGTGTTATTTGTGAAGAAGAAGGATGGATCGATGAGGCTGTGCATAGACTACAAAGAGCTGAACAAGGTAACCATCAAGAACAAGTACCCACTGCCACACATAGATGATCTGTTGGACTAGTTGCATGGAGCGTCTGTGTTCTCGAGGATAGACTTGAGATCAGGTTACCACCAGTTGAGGGTGAGAGATCAGGACATACCTAAGACGGCATTCCGGACTAGGTATGGTCATTATGAGTTCGTAGTGATGCCATTTGGGCTCACTAATGCACCAGCGGTGTTCATGGAGTTGATGAATGGGATATTCATTGACTTCTTGGACCAGTTTGTAGTGGTCTTCATTGACGAGATCCTAGTCTACTCTAGGAGTCGAGAGGAGCATACCGGACACTTGAGGATAGTATTGTAGATTCTACAGGATAGCCAGCTGTATGCTAAGCTATCCAAGTGTGAGTTTTTGATGTCAGAGGTGGCTTTCTTAGGTCACGTAGTGACTGTTGAGGGTATTAAGGTCGATCCAGCGAAGATCGAGTCAGTATCTTCTTGACAACCTCCTAAGAGTGTCAAGGAGGTTCGCAGCTTTCTAGGTTTAGCAGGTTACTACCGCCGGTTTGTGGAAGGGTTCTCCTTGATTGCCCGACCACTTACTTGTCTTCTGAGGAAGACCACTCGGTTTGTCTGGTCTGAGCCGTGTCAGCAGAGTTTTGAGGAGCTGAAGAGGAGATTGACGTCTGCTCCGATTTTAGCACAGCCTGAGGGTACTGATGACTTTGTGGTATACAGTTATGCATCCAAGCTGGGATTAGGGTGTGTTTTGATGTAGAGGGGTAAGGTCATAGCCTATGCGTCTCGACAGTTGAAGACGTATGAGGAGAACTACCCCACACATGATCTAGAGTTGGCTGTAGTAGTCCATGCTCTTAAGATCTGGCGACACTATCTTTATGGGGTAACCCGTCAGATCTTTACAAACCATAAGAGTCTGAAGTACATATTCACTTAGAGAGAGTTGAATAACCGCCAGAGGTGGTGGTTAGAGTTGATCAAGGACTTCGACCTTGAGATCCTTTACCACCCCGGAAAGGCGAATGTGGTAGCTGATGCTTTGAGCCGGAAGACGCCTAGGGAGAGAGCGATAGCCCGGTTGACAGTACAGCCCCAGTTGCAGAGGGACTTGGCTTGGTTGGAGATAGAGATTCAGTTTCCCGATACTGATGGTCAGTTGGCTACCATGGAGTTACTTCCTGATCTGTTGGATGAGATCCGACAGAAGCAGGAGACTTGCCCTACTTTGATCAGGATCCGAGACAGGATGTCTCGAGATGAGGCCCCACAGTTTACTATTGGTGCAGATGGAGTGATGAGACGTCAGGACCGCGTTTGTGTACCGTCAGACAGTGAGTTGAGACAGAGGATACTAGATGAGGCTCATGCTACCCCATACTCAGTACATCCTGGAGCGAGTAAGATGTACAAGGATGTGAGACGGTCCTTCTGGTGGGGTGGTTTGAAGCCCGATGTGACTCGGTATGTAGCTCAGTGCGCGACCTGCCAGCAGGTCAAGATTGAGCATCGTAGGTCTGGAGGAGAGCTCCACCCACTTCCAGTACCACAGTGGAAGTGGGAGGATATATCTATGGATTTTGTCACAAGTTTGAGACTCAGCAGAGGATTTGATGTTATTTGGGTAGTGGTAGATCGCCTGACAAAGACCGCACGTTTCATTCCTATTAAGGAAACGTGGCCGGTGAGTCGTCTGGCTGAGGAGTTTACCAGACACATTGTGAGACTCCATGGAGTACCGAGAACTATCGTCTCTGACAGAGATGGACGTTTTACCTCGAGATTTTGGCAGTAGGTACATACTACTTTGGGGACGAGTCTCCACTTTACTACCGCCTACCACCCACAGACAGACGGATAGTCTGAGAGGACCATTCAGACCTTAGAGGACATGCTTCGGGCGTGTGTACTAGATTGGGGACAGGTATGGCCAGATCATCTCCCACTGGTAGAGTTTTCGTATAATAATAGCTGGCACGCGTCTATCGGGATGGCTCCTTATGAGGCTTTGTACGGGCGGAGATGTCGTACACCATTATGTTGGGATGAGCCCAGCAGAGTTGATGGAGTAGCTCCAGATCAGATACAGGATGACATCGCTCGGATTGCCCTAGTCCGAGAGCGGATGTTAGCAGCTCAGAGTCGTCAAAAGTCCTACGCCGACAAAAGGCGTCGACCTTTGGAGTTTAGAGTGGGTGCTCAGGTGTGGCTGAGAGTGTCACCTACGAGAGGAGTTCGGCGTTTCGGCATTAAGGGGAAGCTGAGTCCCCGATATGTCGGACCTTTTGAGATCTTAGAGAGAGTTGGGGAGGTGGCCTACAGATTAGCACTACCGCCGAGATTAGAGGGTGTTCATCTGGTCTTTCATGTATCTCAGTTGAGAGAGTATATTCCGGATCCGAGATACGTCATCAGCCATGAGGATTTGACAGTTGAGCCTGATCATACATTTGTAGAGTACCCAGTAGCTGTCTTGGAGCATAGTACTAGACGTCTGCGGTCCAAGGAGATACCTATGTTGAGGATCCAGTGGTCTAGGAGAGGAACTGATGAGGCCACTTGGGAGACTGAGGAGAGTATTAGACGTAACTATCCCGAGTTCTTTGCGGGGTTAGAGGTTACTCCTGTTTTGAAGAGTTAGTACTCGGATGTTGTGTTGTTTGACCTTTCCGGGTTTATATGGATTTGAGTGATTACGTTTTATGTGATACATGCCTTCCGTTGATGATTGAGTAGTTACTTGTAGTCAACGAAAATGTCGAGAAAATTAAAATATATCAAAGGAAATGCGCGATTAAGAGAATTATTCTAAGTTTTGGGACGAAACTTCTTTTAAGAGGGCACTGATGTAATAACCGGAATTTTTAAATCCCGTTAAACCTGATTTTAACCGATTTCCAAAACGTCAATCTTAAATAAATAAGTACATAAATTAAAAGTAAAATAGAACGAGTGTTGTTTCCATCATTTTATGTGACATTAATTCACATAAAATGACGAAACCTTATAACCGGCAATAAACTTCGCACTTTAAAATAAGAATAATAATAAATTTATAAAACACGGAATTTAATTCCGTATTATATAAATTCCCGCACAATAAAAATCCCGAACGAATCTTATAATTTATTTTCCCCTCTGCAATATCATGATGGATCGGATTGATAGTGGGCCGTATGACCATCCAGCCCAGCCCAGCCCAACCTTAATTTAATCCTCCTCTAATTACTTCACATTAACCCTAATTAACCTACCCTAAACCGCTGTACTCTTCTCCCTCACAATTGCACCGCATTACCTTCCTCTGCAAGAGTACATACAGCAGCGTCCTCGAAGACTTCGAACACGCCGTAAACAAGAGCGTTGCAGCCACACCGCCTCTCCTTCCGACGCATCGCCGGCAACGATACCGAAGGCCCTCCTGTCGTCGTCTCGCGCGGCTACCCCTGGCCCTCGTGTGTGACCCAACGCGGCGATCCCAGGTAAAACATTCCTCCGTCCCAGCCTTCTCCTCCCTCTCTTTCACCTTGCTGATCGTGTACTAAGGATGGGAATTTCCGGCCTTCTTAAATTCTGCAGTGAGCGGCTGCCACCTCTTCCGTCTACCTTGCGGTTTTTGCTCGTTTCGAGTCCGGTGCGGCGTCGGATTAGCTTTACTGCTTGATACAGGTAACCGATATCGTTACGGTCCTCTTTCCCTCTCCTCTAGCGTACCGTGTTATAAACCAGCCTTACTCGTACAAAACCGCAGGCGAGAAACGAAATCTCAGTCTCGTGGCCTACCCTTGACTCGCCGGAAAGAGTGTGCTGCGCCGGATCGAAGTAACGCCGCCGGTGAGTCTACTGTCCAATGTAAAAGTTGTAGTTGAGTATGTATATATACATCTGTAGATTAGAAGTGGTAAGATGTGAGTAGTGTAAAGAGGAATATATATACATAGATGAAGAATCAGAGTTTGTGAATGCATATATATATATATATATATATATATATATATATATATATATATATATATATATATATATATATATATATATATATATATATATATATATATATATATATATATATATATATAAATTAGGTATATAGTGTACGTGCAGGGCACCGAAACATATATATATATATATATATATATATATATATATATATATATATATATATATATATATATATATATATATATATAGATATAGATATAGAGATATAGAGATGTAAGAGATCGAAGTGAGAGAATGAGTATGTGTATATAGGAGTAAAGGTACGGATATGAGCATAAAATTTAAAAGTTTGGAAACTATATATATAGATTTTTGCACCAGTGCCATAGACGTAGATAAGTACGTATGGATGTATAGGACGGAGTATACGTAAGAAGAGATATAATTACGGTAAATATATATAGTTATGTGTGTGTGGATGATAGTAGAGTGGTGAGGATAAGAGCCAAGGAAGCGGTTGGTAGAATCTAATCGGGAAGGCTAAGAATATTATAACTGGATAGAGTATTAGAGTTGGAATCAAGTTCTAAAGGAAATTAGTAGTCTTCCAGAATAAACTTTGAGAATGTTGACATTAAGGGTAAAATGGTCTTTTACCGTAAGAGAGCTCTTTCTGTAATTCCTTCGCATGAGGTTGGACATCGAGATGTGATTTTGATACACATGCCTTAATTGACAGGCGTTTGAGTTACCACGAGTACGGACTGTTTGAGAAGTGTTAGAGTGTATTTGACTCAGGTAAGTCCTTGCGACTTACTTAGCCAGTTTCTGGATATTAGTTGAGTGATAGTGGTTGTGTGTGCTATGTGCGTGTTTTAATAATAATAACTTGCTAGGACGACTGTTATTATTATGTTTAAGGCCCAAGTGTATGTATAACGGGCCGTGACATCACTGCCCAGCTCTGACAGGAGACTGGGAGGTTCTCTATACCCAGACCAGGCAGGTACAAGGTGAGATGCATCGGATCCATTCCTGATGGTTACACGGGGGCGGAGGCGAGGTTTGGGAATTCCTCGTGTCACAAAATAAGTATCATTAGCGTGAAAGAGTAACTTAATTCAAGATAATAAAATGGACTTGTTTGAAAGCATGTTGGGTGTTTATATTTTATGTGTGCGTGTGTGCTACTATTATTCTGCTAATATTTAGATAACTAGCTAACGGTTCCTCTTGTTGTGTTTTTAGAGTTACCGTAGGTTAGACCAGCAGCTGAGTGATCCGGAAGTAGTGGTCAGCCGGGTCTCCGTACTCCTTAGAGTTGGGGTTGTGTTTGTCTTTTCTTTCTTTTGGTTAAGACAGTTGTTCGTTTCTTTTGTTTAAGCACTTTAGGCTGCTAGACAGTGTTGCATTCATCACCTTAAAAATACTATTTTATGAATTTCGGTTTTCTTTATTTGTGTCTTGTTGCAAGATCCTAGTAATGTTGTTGTCAAACTGAGGTCGGGACTCATTGTGAGGTCCTAACCAGTAATGTCCCGAGTTCTGAGAATTCGGGGTGTTACAATACTTTACTAAAACAAAAGACACTAATTCTGACATGGCGCCCCACGTTTTTTCTCGGATTAAACTTTTTACTAAATCACGAATTAAGCTAATAAATTTTTTTTTAACTAAACCATAATTATTTTGTAAAATATGATTTTTGTTCTCCCACATCGATTATGAGGAAAGGATGACATTTTGAAAACATGGATAAATAGATTTAGAGTGTTTGAGGATTATAAAATTCATACATTTCTGAACCTTTTGGTCAGAATCAAATATAATACTTATTCATATCGAATTAATATTTGTATGTAATCATTGTGACCTACTGATTTTTGGGTCATTTTGACCTAATGATTTTTGGGTTGTTGTGACCTAATGATTTGTTGGTCGTTGCGCCCTTGTGGGTTCTTGTGATCTACTAATTTGTGGGTCGTTGTAACCTGATTTCTGGACCGTTGAACTATTAAATTCGTAATTCTTATTTTATCAATATACTAAATATACATCTATATACTTTACTAAAACATACGAAATTAATGTTGACGTGGCGCTCCTACGTTTTTTCTCGGATTAAATCTTTTACTAAATCACAAATTAAGCCAATTAATATTTTTTTACTAATTGATTTCATATCAGATTATGGTATTTTTAAATTATATGATTATATTTTTTTATTTAAATTATTATTTATTAAATAATAAATTAGATTTAAAAAATATTAGCATAAAACTAATTAATGATCAACACATGGGCTACGTTGTCTCATTTACTATGTAACACTTGACGTGTTATTTATACGAGCTCATAACATATAACTAATAAAGTTAACAACATATAATATAGTAAAAATTGTAATATGATAAGCTATTTTATTAACAAACCCGCACAAGATGCGGGCTATAAACTAGTTTTTGTACAAAGTTTTACCCGAACCCAGATTTGAACAAGTCTAATCAATAAGCCATGTGTAGGAAAGTCGCTCACAAAAATTATACTCGTTTCTACTATAGTTGCATCTTATTGTCAGTTGCATGTTGTTTCATTCTCCAACGACGACTACATTTTTTTGATAATTGAGAACTTTTCTATTAATAAAAAGGAGGGTTTAAAGTTATAAAGTATTTAAGATTAAACTCAAGTTATAAGATTAGTTATTCAGGATTGCACTAAATTATTTGAGTTATGAAATTGATATTTTAATATTAATTTTCATCTTTTGATAAATTTTAATTTTCTAATTAAAATACATTAATTTTTACTTTCTAATTAAGATATATTGAATTAAAAATATCAAAAACCAAAAGATACTGCATCGTTGACTAGATTTTCAATTTCATTACTTCAAATGGTTATCCTACCAAATTTTTTCTTGATTCTTAAGTATTCTACCTTCTGACTTTAGTTTGTGATTTTCAATCAAACTCCTATGAATTCATTTTATTACAAGATTTTCGATGTCGAAATGAGTTGATATTTTTATCTTCAAATATATAATAAAATTGTAGCGATTTATTCTTAAATTACAATTCTAATTATGTTTAATATTTAGACTTGTATAAAAGATAGAGAAAATTGTCTAAATAGTACCCCATCTTTTGGGCCGACTAAACTTTAGTACCTCATCGTTTTAACTAATCAGAATGATACTTCATCTACTAACCCCGACCAAAGATTAATATATACGTTACTGTTCACATGTTAAATTCAAATATGAGCGTTAACTCTGAGGGAAAAAATTGTACATGAACCTTTATGCCTTAAATTTCCAACGGTTAAATAAGAAAAACCGCCAACCACTTTCTTCTCCACATAAACCCTAACCCCTAAATTTTCCCAATTCGATTGTGTTCTTTTGGGTCTTCAAAATTCTACCCCGTCGTGAATTGAAGACTGGAGGCTATGGGATCAAGGGTCTTCGTTTGGGTCTTCAAGCTCGTGGAGAAGAGGAGTACCAGAATCCAATTGTGTTCGTTGCTATCATGGGATTCCGGCGACGATTTCCATTAGCAGGCGACCTCCTAACATCGGAAAACGATTCTATGATTGCTCTATGTGGAAGTTATGTCCGATTAGGGTTCCTGTCTTCGATTTTCATTTGGTGAACATGACCTTGGTTTTTCTGTATTTGATTGAAAATGTGGTTTTACCTTCGTTTCTAGGTTGGACAAGGATGTGGGTTTACAAGAGACATGAAGGGGCCAAAAGGTATATTGCAAGGCTCAATACGATCAACTGATGAATATGCAATTCCCCCATACATTACAAGGATGCAACAAGATATTTTAGTGTTAAAATGTGTGGCTGTTGTGTTGTTTATTTTTGTAGTGATAGTGTTGTTGAAATTCTGATGTAATTGACAGATTATATTGTGTTATTTACGTGTTCTATAATCTTGTCTATGTGATGTTGAAAATTTGTTAGTGTTCTAATGTAATTGACATATGATGATTGTGCTATTTAGTGTTTAATCATGAATCTGTCAAGGTTTTCATTTTGAATCTGACATTGATGATTGTGGTTTCCATTTTGTGTATGAGATATTGTGCCAAAACAGAAGGTACATCATGACAATGGTAAAAAAATTGATCAAGATAGTTAGGAGGTAATATGACATCAAATAATTGAGCCAAATCAAAACAGTTAGGAGGTAATATGACAAGCAAAACAGAAATTGATGAATCTTTTATTGAATATGTCACACAGAAATCTGTCACACTTAGCAGCAAGATGATTCAGAAGCTCAATATCAGATGGATTAAATCTATCACCACAGAAATCTGTCTTACCTGCTGGCAGAAATTGATGAATCTGTCACCACAAAAATTTGACATCTTGCTATGACTTACTATGTATACTTTAGTTTACAAAGTATTTTAACTTAAAATGGTTTACTTAATTAGAAACATGAATTCCCCAACATTGGTAATGTAATGTCTATTTTCGTGGCTCCAAACCAATTAACTATAATCTCGCTTGTCAAGGTTTATCATTGAGGCTAAAATGCAATCAACTGCAAGTTTAAATGTAGTTATTCAACTCTAAAAGTGACTAAAACAACCAAAAATGTTTCACCACAAAATTTGACCAAAACATAAGGCAATATCATCATCTGAAATTGACCAAAACAGCCAAAATGTTTCCATTGATGAATTTGTCACACTATCATGACACAAAACATCCAAAAAATGTTTCACCACAGAAATCTATCACACAAAATAAGATTAACAGCCAAAAAATGTGTTTCACCACAGAATATGACATTGATAGGAAAAACACAAACTAAAGTCAGAAGGTACACAAACTAAAGCTAGAAGGTACAATTACAAGCAAGTTATGACAGTGTTAACGCAAAATATGTTTCACCACAGAATATATTTAACAAAACAGAAGATACAATTACAAGTTTAATTAAACATGTCTTTCATAAGGAAGTGTGGTCATGCTCTTGTTCTTGTTGTGTCCTTTCTTCATTCCTCTTTGCACATGTCTTCTTGTTGTGTCATTTCTTCCTACATATTGAGCAAGTGACATGTATATAATATGCCCGGGACAACTTCTTTGCACCAGGTGATGGAGGGATCTCACCTATAAAACAAAAACAGTAGCACAACATGCATTAAACTTAGTTAGCAAATAATTATAATAAACATTGAACTTAATCTTACCTTGAGATGGAGTCCTTAAAACAGAAGGTCTTTCAGGTTGTCTTCTATACAATGGAGGTGCAATAGGTCTACTCATCTTCTTCCACTCTTTAACCCCTGTAATTGGATTCATGACAAGCTCATATGCTCTCATGTAGGTTTCTTTACTGTAACATTCATCCACAAATTTATCTGGGGTTTTTCCAAGTGAAAAAATTACACAACATGCATGTCCACAAGGTAATCCTGACACATCTCTCCTACATGTACATGCCTTCAAGTCTAAGGCCACTGTGTTGAGTAGTGACTCCACATATGCAAGCAGCTCCCCTTCCAAGAATCTCATACTTAGCATGACTAGATGCTAGAACCCTATACTCATTGCTCCACCTCACTGCCTTTCTCAAGATCTTTTTAACCCTTGGTCCCACAAGTGTTTTCCATCTACCACTTGATAATCTTCTATTACCCATCCTTACCATTGTTGTAGTTCTAATCTCCTCTAGACACCCTAAAATACTTTTATTCCTTGCATTTACAATGTTCTTGTTGTAGCTCTCACTATGGTTATTTAGCAAGATATCAAACTTGAACTTTGGATCAAAGTGAGACAAACTCCAATGAGTTGCAGCTCTTTCCTTGCACCACTTCCAGCCTCTTTCTGTAGTCAGCCTCATGACATCCATTGCTTTTTCATATGTGTTTAGAGTGGAGCTTTTAGCAATCGCCCAAAAATTATTTTTCAACTTCAATCCTTAGACAAATAAACAAACAAGCATATCATTAAAGGCATAGATTCAAGAAAAAAAAAATTAGACAAACATAGAAGAAGAGTATACCCCTGAATCCATCAAGCTTGAAGTTATTGTGTAAATGTTTGACACAATGTCTGTGTGTGATATCTGGAAAGAGATCCTTGATTGCTTGCTCTAAACCCAAGCAACTGGAAATATCCCATTATTTGCATCAATGCCTACTGTAGACAACATTTGTCCCTTGTGAACAACTTTTAGATGGGTTCCATCTAAACAAATGAATGGTCTGTACCCTGCCTTCCAACTCTTTTTCAATGCATCAATGCATATGTAAATTCTCTTGAACCTAGGAATGTCATTATCCAATTCAGTTTGAATCCAAATTGATGTACCAAGATTTTTCTTTTTAAGCTCATGTGCATAACTATACAACAAGTTATATTGATCTTCATGGTGCCCTTGTGCCATTCTCAGAGCTATCTTCTTTGCCCTATAACATATTTGATTGTCAATCTCCATCTCAAAGTCCTTATTAATGACATTCTGTATACCCTCTCTACTCCAACTAGGATCTCTCAAGAAGAAATCTTGATACACCTAGGCTATGAATGGTGCATGCAAATGATACACCTTTTTGTCTAAGGTACTACAATTGTGCTCTAGGTTGATGCTTTTAATCCAGATTGAAGGGCAATCCTTGTTTGTAGATGATGCATATATCCTCCATGGACAACCTGAAGAGGATACACACTTAGCAACCACCTTATGCTTAACATTAGTTGGAAATCTCAATTACTTCCTTGTAAGCACATCATACTTCCTCACAGCTTGTTTGAAAACTTTAGAGCTTTCAAACTCCATACCCAAACTGAAGTTAGGATTCTTCATGTGGATCTTTGGAAGGAAGCAAAGTCATAGAATCTGTTCCTACAATTTACAAGAAATGGTGTACCTTCCTTATCAAGATCTCCATACAATTCATCATCTGAAATAAATCCATCTAAACCCTTGTTATCCAATTTATGATCCTTTTTTCCCACCATCTCCATCCACATTAGCATCAAAATCCTCATCATCCAATTGTGATTCATTCTCATACACCGACTCTTCATAACAACTAAAATCTTCATCATCAGAACAAGATGAAACATTAGGTTCACTTGCAGAAGAAGACTCATCATCAAACACAACAACTTTTGGTCCTAAAACTTTCCCCTCTATTTTTGGTTAAATATGTATGTCCTTTAGGCCTCATTGTAACTGCCTTAACCCTTTTACTAGGTGTCTCTACAGTTCTTACATCACTAGTACCAACATCTTAGAAATTATCCTCATTTATACCAACAACATTCATCACATCATCACCATTGTCCTCAATGACATCAATATTGCCTCCCAAATATACACTGTGATCAATGTCCTCCCCAGACAGAGTTAACTCATGTTTTGTGAACTTTCTCTTAGGATTTTCAAAGACAACAAACAACTCTAACTCTCTATATTTTTTAGTAACATAAGAAGACATTTCAAATGCCTCCTTATCACAACTAACAGGCAAGAAACCAGAGTCATCTTCACTACCACGTATCCTATACCAAAATTGAATTGGTAGAACCTCATATCCAATATCATACGCCCAAATAATTATAACAGACATAGATACAATATCTATGTCTACATAACCAGAGTACAACACATCCCCTCCAACATATCTTTGATTTAGCCCTCCCTTACTGTAAAATCTACCCCCATGATGTATCTTCATACTAAAAAAACTATCATCTACAAGAAACAATACAAAAAGAAGATTAAACCCTAAACTTACACAAATCAAAAATTAGAAGAAGTAGAGAATACTAAACCCTAATCATCAAAAATAAGAAAATAAGGGTTACTTGTCTAGCTTGGCGTTTCTCCTCCAACACGAAAGTACTTCCACTTTATCTCTTTGCACATAAACAACACAAAAACGAAGATTAAACCGTCAAAATTTTGGAATCGCAGGGAGAAGAAGATGGGGTACTTTTTTCAGATTTGACGGTTTGAGATGTGATCGTTGGAAATTTATGTCAAAAAGGCATAAAGGTTCATGAACAATTTTGCCCCTCAGAGTTAACGCCC
The DNA here is from genome assembly GCA_033239125.1 of Fagopyrum homotropicum. Classification (NCBI taxonomy): domain Eukaryota; kingdom Viridiplantae; phylum Streptophyta; class Magnoliopsida; order Caryophyllales; family Polygonaceae; genus Fagopyrum; species Fagopyrum homotropicum. The sequence goes on from BSWB01000004.1 coordinate 131,690,844, forward strand.
ATCTTTGAATTTAACGTGTGAACAATAGCGTATATACTAATCTTTGGTCGGAGTCAGTAAATGAGGTATCGTTCTGATAGTTAAAATGATGGGTACTATAGTTTAGTCAACTGAAAAGATCGGATACTATTTAGACAATTTTCTCTAAAAGATAAAGAAAGCAATTGAAAATGTGCTATTCACATTACATAATATTGTCATCACACCCATTCATATTTAATTTATGTCATTAAATAAAATTAATATCATAAAATAAAATGTTTGGTTACGATGTGTGACAAATATTTATATAAGAAATAAATCATATTGAAATAAGCGATAGATCTTACTAAATAAGCCATTAGTTTATGTATCACTAATTTTTAAGCTTACATATTTTAACATACAGTAATATTATAGGGGTGTTGTTTAGGTAAGACACATTATTCCGGTACGGGCATGCGGCTGAACGTACAGCCGACACGTGTCCCGAAAGATTTTTTTTCCAGAAACGAGTGAAAGTAATACTTCAAAACTTATTAAAGAATAGTTCATAACTTATAAAAGGATAGTTCATGAATTATAATAGAATAGTTCATAGTGCAAAATTTATAAAGGAGTGAAAGTAAAAGTTCAAAACTTATTATGAGATAGTTCATGAATTATAATAGAATAGTTCATGAATTATAATAGAATAGTTCATGAATTATGATAGAATAGTTCAAACTGCAAATTTTATAAATGAGTGAAAGTAATAGTTCAAAACTTATGATGGGATAGTTCATGAATTATAACTGAATAGTTCATGAATTATAATAGAATAATTCAAAGTGCAAAATTTATATGGGCAATTTTGGTAACTAGGCCTTTTTGAAAAACTATAGTAGTAACTAGGCTTTTTAATGTTTCAATTAAGTAAATATACCCAACCTTTTGTATTTATTCTCAAACTTTACACACTCTTCTCTCAAGGGGTACATTTACTAAACACAAAATTAGAAAAAGCCTAGTAAACCAAATTATTTCTATTTATAAAGGATAATGCATAACTTATAAAATGATAGTTCATGAATTACAATTTAATAATTCATAACATATAAACGATTAATTTATAAATAATTTGATAATATATTAAAAAGTAATAGTTCATGGATTATATGGGAATAGTTCAAAGTTTATAGGAGAATAGTGCATAAATTATAACATGATAGTTCAAACAAATTTTCATTCGTTTTTGGAAAAAAAATCATTCGTTTCGAAAAAAAATATGTATACATATTTTTCGGGACACGTGTCGGCCGTACGTTCGGCCGCACGCCCGTACTGTAAATTAACAACCGCACCTGAACGTTTACCAATATTATACGGTGATTTATCAATAAATTTATTGAAAATATATGATTATTATCAATAAACTTATCTGAAGTGATTCATTTAAGAGAAAATAAATTTATTCGATTGTAACTCCAAAAATAGAAAGAATAGAAATGAATCTAGTCAACATATATATATCTTATCCATTAAGTTTTTTTATAATTATTCAGTGTTATGTAAAATATATTTATATTCCTTCATCTTATTCTTTTATAGGGTATCAAAACTAATCAAATTATACTTCAAATATAAAAATTAATTTTAAAAAAATCAATATATATATATATATATATACACTAGTCTGGTCGCACGTGCTACACACGGGCGCCGTGACTTGTAAACGTACAATACATGACAAATCATCGAACGGAAGAATTACTAAATTGGAATAAATACGTTAAAAGTACTAATATCCTATCCTATACAAAATCAGAAAATGATATAAACATAATAAATCTTTCAGCAAAATCTCATAGCAAAGCTACTAAAATCTGGATGTAGTTAACTTATATAGGCCACTTCATCACTTTGGGCACATAATGAAGTCTCTTATCTATATTAGAATCAGTGAATTGGGACTAAATGAAAGAAACCAAAAATTTATAGCACTAATTGATATTTTGAAGGAAAAATAGTATATATTAGTTAAAGATGATCAATTTGCAAGAGATCAAAGAGACCCGATGGAACCTGATCAAATCAAATCAAATAAGACTCATTCCGTGAAAGAACCCAAGCAACAAGATAAGCAACAAAATCTTCAATTTGACTCTACAAACATGACAAATTGATGTCTACAACGTCGTGACTGAATCACCGTTAGCAAATTAATTAAACCCACAAAAAATCAACATGAATTCTAGATGGATCTCATCCAAGGAATGTGAAACCAACCTTATCATTTTTGTTCACAGTTCAATGAGGACACTACTTGGTTTACAGTTAATATTGTGATAATTGTTTGTATTTTTAATATATATCTCTTACTTATCTAGCATTTGTGTTCCTTTATTTGTATTTTTAATATAGTATTAACAAAATATTGAAATATTTATTACATTTATGAATTTTTAGATTGTAAAAGGAAAGCATACTCATAATATAATAGTTCATGCCTTCGTCAGATGAGGGATGAATCTTGCAAATGTACATCGAAGTTTTTTGTGAAAATTGTAACCTAAATCTTGTTAGAGATGAGTTTTCCCAATTTTTCTGAGAGTTCGAGTTTCCTAGAGTTTCAGGATTGTGTCACATAGCCTTTGGAGAGTTTCTGAGTAACGAAAAACTGTATCCGTAGAAATCTGCACAATTTACACATCAATTACACAAATTTCACATAACCAATCAAAATTTTCTAAAGGGGAAAGACAAATAGAAAGAAGATAAACGAACTGAATATTTGCAGATTAAAAAACGGCAACGTAGTTGTTCTTTTAGTTTGTCATAACAACTACTCAGACCAACAGCGAATACAACCTTGAAATGAATATTTGAAGAACTTCCTTAATTCTCCAACATGATTAACGCTAATTTAATTCATGACAAATTGAATCGCATAGTTTTATATTCACCAGCATATTGTGCGAATCTTTGCTAGTATATACACAACCAAAAAGCTCTAGATATTCGAGTATAATTTGCATAATATTTTGTCTATATATCACAAGCCTAAATTGTATAGCTTGATCACAAAAGTAGGCCTGCTTGTATCAATGACTATTATGAATCTGAGAAGTTATACAAAATAATACTTCTGTTGATTACTGTCATACTAAATTTACCATGCCTAATTTGGGTGTCCTTTCAATGGATCCATAGACATTTTTCTTTCTCTTGCCATTTCCTGCCAATAAGTCTCAATCTTCAGGATAGCTAAAAGACAGTTACATCGCCATACAAATCAAAATATTCCTTGTTAACTTAAGGAATCTGATTTTTCACCAGGAGATATCATTAAAATCATCATCAATGTACTGCTCCAAGAGCATTTACAGAAAACATAAAAACAGTGTTGAACTTGAAGGTGATATCTATACATGATTTAGTGATACTAAAATTTAAAGTCAATAAAAACCTTGGAAACCTTTCTTTCACTAAATCAATCACTTAAAACTTAACGATTTGATATAGTTCATGAATGTAAAAATACAATGATCAAATAATAACGTATTTTTTCCACTTCTTTGGGGTCGGGGGTGTGGATGAGATGAAAAGCATCTATCCAAGATCAGAGTATCCTTTACACCGAGGAGCCTCCATGCCAAACTCTTTTTGCGCATCAAGGTTTCGAGCTGTTTCCAACAAAACCTATCTAGAAGGGTAAGATGGTCTCCATGTCTGAGAATTATCACAACTGTGGCATGAAAGCTAAAAGCAACGCTATATATCCAAAAGAAAAATCAACATACTTACAAAGGAGAAAGAATACTGTGGGAAGAGAGACCTGAAAGTGCAACCTATCAAAAATGTTTAGGACACCAATAGCTAGCCTTTTCATTACAAACTGACATGCAACAGACAAATCGTTAACCTACTGACTGCCAACTTCGTATGAATTGTGCACATTGGGTTCCGGAAGCTCATCGATGGGTCAACAAAGCAACATATCCACCCAACAATAGTTCTTATTATGAGGAAGGAATATCACAATGTAATTCTTTCTGTCATGTGTTGGCCTTGCTTTCACTGTATCAAGTGTCCAATCAGTTCTTTCACAGTTAATTCCTTATTGTCATTTACCTCTCCACTGTTAATTGAAAAAGGAAAAAAGGATAGCAAATATATGAACATGGGCATGATTAATGGCCCCATTAGAGAAAAAAATGTATCGTTTCTAACCAATGAATATACTCAAAACACAACAATGCAATTGGGATAGGTAATAAATAGGGATGAGATAAAATTATTAATTTAAGGAATGAGAAGAAAGATGAAAACTTGCAATCTTAAGTTATAGGAAGTCCTTGTAAAATACCAACTGTAGCGGCTAGTTCAGCTCTCCACTACCAAATTCAGGACTTCTAAGAAAATCACGAATCAATCAAATAAAAATTAAAGAAGAAGCAAGCAAAAGAAAGTCATTAGTGTACTTAGTTTGTTGAATCTTACTTGACCTGAAAGTATTAGCTCTTTGATTGATGAGTTTGTGACGAGAATCCCATTTCACCAAAATTGCATCAATCATGAAACAAATCAATTGGAACAATAACTGACAATCTGAAGCAAAAGCGCATAAATCAGTGTACTTGTTAAACTACATCTACTGTACAAGATCACAGAAGACAATACAAATACCTATACATTTAGCACAGACGTAGGGGCCTAATCTCCTCAAACAAACAACCGATTCAATTGATGAGAATCGAGTTTCAAAAGACGGACTAAAATTCCATTCAATTGGAGAGATAACTAATCACTTTGATGAGAAAACTGTCAAGATCGAAACATGTTTGAACCACAGAAGATGAACAATCTGATCAGTTTTAGAAGCCCTACCATTAGACTGCTGATCAAAACGACTAACGGTACTTGCATGATTTCAATCGATAAAGAGGGCTTCATCAATACTATATGAGATCTATGTGTCTATGAGTAGCAATTAGGAGAAAAAGAGCCCTAATTGAAGAAAAAAGCTTACACTTTGAAAGGGAGCTTTGGATCAGAGGTGAGGGTACAAAAGAGAGACTCAAGATCAAATGGTTGAGAAAAACCTTGTGACATCAAAGGGTAAATCCTAATCAGATACTGATTTTTTTTATGCCCATAACATTCAACATACTTGTATAAAAACAGCAAACCATATATTTAACTATAAAAACAAAGCAACATGTATATTGACGACACAGTGCTTGTTTAAACTCAAAGCAGAAGAAACCGGCGGACATATTTTTTTTACCAAAGCAGCATATAATCCCTTTCCACTATTTGCTATGCAAACGATTAATATATACCAGGGAAAAACTTGGTAGCTTAAGTTACCTGTACAAGGTTAACAGGATGATCCACTAAAAATATGTCATGCAACATTATGTACACCTCTAGAGAATACAGTTGATGACATCTCCGAGAATCTTCTTGAATCAGCTTGGACCTCAGCCAGTGGGTTGACAATAAAGCCACCCGCATCACCACAGCGCTGAAACCTCCTATTCTCAGGCTTATTTGTGCAATCAGCGGGACTCCTGACAGCTTTCTCACATATGGTTGCAGCTGACGAGGTTGTAATAGGAAAAGAGAAACGCCTTTGTTCTCCAACAGATCTCCTCCAAAACTTTGAGCTTAAAAAATATGCATTGGGTAACAAGCAGCAACAGTTTCTTGGAGGATCGGACCTTGCCATCCTTGTTGTTGAAAGAACCAGAACATATGACATATCAGTCAATGCCGTCTCTAAACCATTGACACGGGTTTCAAGAGAACGCATTCCATCTTGGGAGGTCCTAATGAATTTCTAAGATGAAAATAAAAGCCATAGATTATTAAATGATATATCCAACATTTTCATAAGGTGCATGCACAGTAGAAGTGTAATGCAATGCCTACAATCTTGACAGAAGTATATCAATCAAGCTTGGTTATTGTTGACACCTACAAACAACCTGCAAGCGATGACCTGCAAGAAGTTTGCGCACAAAAAACCAAAAAACAAAGCTGGATTAAATCCCAAATTAAAGCAAATTAGATCATCAAATTGGATTGAAGCATAGATCGATAGATCTTCGGAAGGAAAAATCGGATCAACTCGATTGTAGGATTTGTAGACAAAGACTGTGACAGAAAGAGGGGAGAATCTGCAATCAAAGAAGCTTAAGATGGACAAAGAGATGGAAACTACCAAAAACTCTAAACTGTAAGTTTTTGAATTTCCTTTTCTTTTTTACATTTTATCAAGCATGTAGAGTGCATTCACCACTAAATAATAAGATAGAAGTGTATTCCCTTGCAATTTTGACATGTACATTCAACAGGTGTGAAATCAAAACCACATGAATAAATAGACTGACCGAAGGTATTTCTATGGTCGTCTATACCCAATCAAAAGTAAATCCCGACTTAGCACTAAGAACAAGTATAGTGATTAAGTAAGGGTCGAACCCAAGAGAGTTAAGGTCTTTTAGATGCAATTATTGATTAGAATGACAAGTGACACAAAAAGGGGGGGGGGTTGGTTGAATTGATGCACAAAAACTTATAAAGACGATTAATGCGACAATTAAGACAATAATGGATGAATCTACACTAGGTTGATTCTAAGCATGCAATTGCTACTTTGGTGCGTTCCTTTTATAAATTCTTCAGTAATCTCCCGTCTAGATCATACATATGTGTTGAGCCAACCGGCATCAACACAACTTAACTTATTAAAGTTCCGTAAACCTACAAGAACAAATAACAAGTTAGCATTCAAACAAAGACTAAGGGATATAAAGAGAAGATTAAAACCGTTAAACTTATCTTTATATTTTTGTTCCTTTTCTTTAAGTAATTACAACCCGTTATTACTTAAAGTTGCTACTTGATTAAAGACCCGACCCCGGAACCTGCTAATCCTAGTTGTTTACATGCACTTTAGAACCTAAGGTGATCAATCTCAAGTAATAGTTAACATGCAATTAGACAATAGAGATCAAGGAAACACAAAGCATTACTGAATAAAAATGTAACACCCCAAATTCTCAGAACTCGGAGCATTACTGGTTAGGACCTCACAATGGGTCCCGACCTCAGTTTGACAACAATATTACTAGGATCTTGCAACAAGACACAAATAGGAAAACCGAAATCCACAAAAATGTATTTTTAAAGGATGGATGCAACAAGGTCTAACAACCTACAGTACTTAAACAACGGAAACAAACTAATTGTAATAACAAAAGGAAAGAACACCAGAGCCACAACCCAAACCCCCACTCTAAGGAGTACGGAGACCCGGGTGACCACTACTTCCAGATCACTCAGCTGCTATTCTAACCTGCGGTAAATCTAAAAACACAACAAAACAATCATTAGCTAGTTATCTAAACATTAGGAGAATAATAATAGCACACACACACATAAAATAATAAACACTCATCATGCTTTCAAACAATCCATTTATTATCTTCATTTAAGTCATTCACTCTTACTAATGATACTTATTTTGTGACACGAGGAATTCCCAAACCTCGCCTCCGCCCCTGTGTACCCATCAGGAGTGGATCCGATGCATCTCACCGTGTACCTGGATGGTCTGGGTATAGAGAACCTCCCAGTCTCCTGGCAAAGCTGGGCAGTGATGTCATGGCCCGTTATACATACACTTGGGCCTTAACACATAAAAACGACGGTCGTCCTAACAAGTTATTATTATAAACACACATCGCACACACCACCATTATCATTCAACTAACATCCAGAAACCGGCTAAGTAAGTCGCATGGACTTACCTTGATCAAAAATCGCTTTCTCAAATCTTCACCCGGTCCGAACCCGTGGTAACTCAAACGCCTGTCAAATAAGGCATGTGGATCAAAATCACATCCAGATGTCCAGCCTCATGCGAAGGAATTACGGAAAAAGCTCTCTTACGGTAAAAGACCATTTTACCCTTAGTGCCGAAAATTCTCAAAGTCTATCATTTAGTTCTAAAATTTTCTTTTAGAACCTATGTCCATAATCTAGTTCTCATTGAAAAGTTTGGTAAGGATTTAGTAAGGTTTTATAAGAGTTATCCAACATTCTTAATTTATACCATAATCGTTAAAGTCTGATTTTGGGTTCATAAACGCCGCTTGGATAAGGTTATAAAAATTCCAAAAGAAAATCCTAGCTCCTCTATGATATACATACTAAACATAGGGGTAAAGATCTCAAAACAAAACTCAACTATCCCTCTCCCATAAATCTCACAAGTTGGAACAAAAGCTGAATTTTCTATACTTAGCCAATTTTCTTCTGCTGTAAAAACAGCCCAACTGTCCTACTTTAAGCCCTCGTAAGTTCTAATTCGACCGTTAACTATCTCCCAAATTTTAACACAGTAAACTTCATATTTCTATCTACAATATATCAAAAATTCAACGGTGGATTCTCGATCTAAGGTATCGAAACTAGGTCCTAAAGTCAGCAGCTCAAGGCTGGAATATAAGGTGTGCAGGAGGTCCTGATTTCGATTCTCCAGGGCAGCACCTGTTCCCATTATTTATACCCAGAGGTCAGCAGTTCGAGTCTCACTGCACACTAAAATCTACAAAATCCTAGTCCACATGTCTTAGGTTCGAATCCTATGAAGATCACTATACACATACATAACTTCATCTTTCCAATAACAGGAAACAAGGGAGGTTGATCTCATACCGGACTGCTACACCGATGGATCCACGGGAGTTACTGGTGTCGCTCAGCACCACTGGACTAGGGAATCGAGGGCTAGAATCGGCTCTCCTGCTACAGTGGTTGGACGGCTTCACTTGCACGGTTCCAGTGTCGGTTGCTTCTCGTTTGACTGCCGACAGAGAAGGCCAAGGTGGTCCGGTTGCTGCAACCTTACAATGTCCTACTGTGAGTTGCTCCTGGCTACCGAGCACAAGGCTGCGTGCAGGAGCAAGATAGAGATGAGCAGAAGGATGAGCGTCCAGTGCCGAAGGCAGACCGATGCAGATGGGGCAGTTCCGGTTGTAGGGGAAACTCGTCTGGGGCGGTAGATCAGCAGCAGGATCATCTCTCGCTGGCGGTCCAGGAAACCGAAGCAGGCTCCGGCGCAGGGGCGGTCGTTGGGTGGTTGTTGGTCGGTGTCTTCAGTTCGGTTCCGGTGCAGGGGTTGCTGCTGCTATATCGATCTCCTAGAGGAAAGGCGGAGGAGAACGTAAGGTTACCGGTTAGTTTAGGATTAGATTAGCTTAACGTTGGATTAGGTTAGATAATTAGGTTTAAGGTAGTTATGGGATGGGCTGGAAATTGGGCTTAAACTAATGGATCAACTCACCAAAATAAGAAAGAGAAATGCTGAAAATTATCACTTGTTGAGTACGGAATTATTTATGAAATTATTTACGGTTTACATAATTTATCATTTTGATATGAATCAAGGTCACATAAAATGATAGAATTTTAATATATTTTCTCTTTTATTTTAAAAGAATACAGGTTGGCGGACCGGAAACTGGCTGATCCGGTATTAAACGAAATTTTAAAATTTTCGGTTATTACAAAAAACTTATATTAAAAAGAACTTACAACCAAAGTAACAAAGCAGCTTCAAACCAACCCAATGTAGCAAGGGAGTTAACAACTCATTACAATGGAAAAACTCAAGTCTAAAATGGATTTTGTGGGGAAAAGTATGGATGATTCTAGCAATCAGCCATGGACTATTTATACTACAAAAGACACTTAATTAGGAGTAAATATCCGGCCTAAAATAGCCACCTTAAATGTCATAAAGGTGGTGTAAACAGCTGGAGTAAAGCTTCTGGCGTTAAAGCGTAGGGGCGGCCTTCAAGAACCGCAGGGGCGGTTTAGGCAGAATCGGTTGATCTTCTTCAGAACCGCTGGGGCGGCTACACAACTCCGCTGGGGCGGATCTTTAATGCACTTCAACGTCTTACCTTTCGCCTTCTTGACGTTTTTGATGTCAAGGCGCAGGGGCGCCTTAAGGCCAACGCAGGGGCGGTGACACAGACTCTTCACCTTTCAGCTCCCAAGGCGAGGCGCAGGCAGGGCGCAGTAGGAGGTGTAGGGGAGCTGGTCTTCGTCTCGTCAAGGCAAGTCACCGCAGGGGCGGCTGCAAGGACCCGCGGGGGCGGTGGAGCAACAGAAGCTTTGCTTCTTGATCGATCTTCACTCCTAAGTGCTTATAACTCCTTCCTTAGCTTCTTTTGATCTTCTTCTTCTGGACCAAGGAGTTAGTAGCATAAACCGACACTAATGCAATAAAAAAGACTCTAAAAACTACCCTAAATGATAGTGATTCCATCACCTATCATAGACGAAGAAGAAGATGATTAGCGTTTGTACACAATTAGGTTAAATAAACGCTAATTACGTTTCCAGAAAGAAGAAGAAGCTTACTCGGCTGAAGAAAGAGAGGATAAGCTGTGAAGATTGGAGAAATATACCTGAACCAAATTATCGAGCTTTGTGACCGATAGGTTGTTGCAAAAGGAGGAGACAACGGCAGAGGAGATGAGGGAAGGGGTGATGAAGCTAGAGATCTATTTGAAGGCTTTGAGGAAGACGGTTCCCTGCGTAAAGGAAGGTAGATTCGAAAGAGAGAGTAATCGGAAAAAACAGAGATATAAGAGAAGGAAGCTTACTACAGAAGACTAATCGACGCGTGTAAAGATGGAGGCAAGCTGTCAAACAAAGAAGGATGGCAATGAACGTAATATATTAGATTAGTAGAGGGTAAATTAGGAAAGAAAGGGATAAAGGGGTAAAACGGGAAATCCTCTATTCATTTCTGGAACTCTCACATTTAGTATAGTAAGGATATATATCTATATAGAGGTTGACTCCCATGTAAACAACTCTTATCATGTAAAATGAAAACAACCTCTATCCGTTAGATCGTTAAATAGATGGCTGAGATTAGGCGATGTTAAAGGGAAAAAACAATCGTGTTATTAATGGAAGAAATATTCGCCGGACTTGACTCTATATATTCGGCGGTATAGTCACGTATACTCGGTGTTTACATGTTCACATGATAAGAGCTTTTTACATATGAATCAGTATCTATATATATATAGATCATGACGCACATGTAAACAACTCTTACCATGTAAAATGAGAACAAATATTAGCCCTTGATCTGATTAATCAAATGGCTGAAATTTTACCCAAATATTCGTTTGAAAAGTCTAACCACTCTCCTAATTGTAGTGTGTAATACACTCTATCAATTAAGGTAATTTTTTAATTTTTCTAATAATTCCAAATAATATCTTCTTTCACTATTTTATATAGTTACAAATTACATAGTCTTCCAATGAAGTGATTTGGATAATAACCAAGAAGAAAGAGAAAGCGTTTACTCACATTCACGAAATTATGTTGATCGTTCTGTTTTTTTGTTGAGGAATTTCACTCGTTTTGTATTGCCGGAATTGCACTTCCCATCAATGAAAGAACACCGGAAAGACAAACTTCTATATCCGATTACTATATCATGTATATTCTGTAACATATATCGTTTATATACGGTAAAAATTACATTTATTAATCCATCATATTATGTATGGTAAATGATGTTTGCATACAAGATAAAGATCGTCTTCCTATAAGTGTACAAGTTGCGCTCATTAACATACAACACCTAAAATATTCTATACTCGGTAACTATGTCATGCATACTATGAAATTATATCGTTTATATTCGGTAAAAAGTACATTTACTAATCCATCATATTATGCATGGTAAACGGTGTTTGCATACTAGATATCGATCGTCTTCCAATGTTTGTTGTGTTATACTCACTGTAGCAAAAGAGTTGTCCGAAACAACATATTAAAAGAGTTATGACGTTGTAACATAGAATTTTGACATTACTAAAGACATGAGTGTCAAACAGATTAATCCCTACATAAGTGATTCAAATATCCAAAAAGAGAAAGAAATTGTAGCATAGAGTTTTGACATAGTGTAGGAAAATAGTTGTCCTAAACAACATATCAAAATAACAACTTGGACCGTCTATTCCTCATCATACATAGCGTTGTTAATCTCCATTTCCCCTCTACCAACTATACGCGGTATTTCTGGCATCACTGTGTTCTCAGACCAATGGAGCAAAGTATATAGATATTTGACCCTCAACACCCTAATACTTTTCCTGGTTCCGCGTGAAAACTTACAGTCCCAGTTGGCATCCCCTTGTAAGTTTCCATGTGACGCATTGTATATATTCCGTTGTCTTCACTAACCCGCATATCTCTCCATTTCATATTTACGTTGTGCAATCTCACCATACTTTTCACCTTATGAGCCAAATCTGTATAATCATCCTCCAATAAATAGGCTTAGAATAGACATCTCTGCATCACACACAAACACACTAGTTTTCAACAAATTTGTACGCATATATCACCTCAACAGGGCCACCACACATGTGAATTGAAAGCAAACTCACAAGTAAAGTGAAGTGGGTCACGTATGGCCGACTGATAATGGGTGGTCCATCTAGTGAGTTGTCAATTATATCAATAACCCCCTCCTTCACTTTCAAGCACATAACGTAATGATGACCGTATACGCACATCGGAAACATAACCTGTTTGACAATACAATATAACGTTATATCCTATTCAATAAATATTCTAACATTCATATAAAAAAAATAATTGTGTTTTACCATGTCAAGATTTCTGAAATCTTTCATGTTATTTGTTGATAATATGCACATTTTCAGTTCGTAGTTGAATATTTTATACATTTCTCGGAACTCAGCGTTTCCTTCGTCACCAATTGAAAGTAGCTGTGTACAAGTTTGCAACAAATTATTACGTTATCTTCCACATGGATACACGACAGCTATTACTGAATCAAAAAGTAGTATGCCCTCAAATATAAATAACAAAAGCACCAAACAACGAGTTGTATTTTTATTTTACCGTGCATGAAACCCACACAAAAAGATCTTTGGTAAATTCTCGCCTCTAAACCGCTCAAGTGCGTTCAAATACGATGCTCAAGCATCCACAATAGTTGGCGCCACCCTTGAGTTACCTTGGATATATTTACATATTTCAGTATCCATCTCCATTGCTCCACGCTTTAAGAGTATTTCCTTGAACAATAAACATGTTTGCTTTTATTCAATCCATATAATTAATACAAACATACGTAATTTATAAATAACAAATACAATTTTTATTAAGATCATATACAGTTACCTGACATTCAACGCCGCTATGAACTTGTTTAATTTAGTTTCTTCAATAGTACTTCGTGCTTCATGTTTACAACCCTATTAACATATGAACTTTTTTTGTATACAGATTTCTTCACTTCCCTCTTTGGATGCGGAGTTTTCTTCTTACCAACATTGAGAGCAACGACTTCCTTCCCCTATGCATACAGGTTACAAACAACATTTATGCTTATGTATTCATATCATCCTTTACCGGATATAACAACACATATAACAGTATAAAAACTACGTGTGGAACATTATCCCCAATATATACAACAATATACCTGTAATAACCGAAAATTTTTAACTTCCGTTTAATACCGTTCAAATCGGATTCCGATCCGCCAACCTAAATTCTTTTAAATAAAATAAAATGATATTTAATTTCGATCACCTTATGTGACATTGACTCACATAAAATGATAAACTATGTAACCGAAAATAATTTCGTGCTTTTAAAATAAGACCGAAGAGCGGTCCCGTACGAATACCGATCTAGTTATCTTTCTACTTCAATTAAATGAGCAAACCGGCCCATCCTTTTTCGGCCCAATGTTATCCTGCCGGCCCAGTAACATAATCAGTCCTAACCCTTTGTTTAACCTAAAGAGATGAACTAAACCTAATTAACCTCACCGATAATCCTATCCGCTACCTTCTGCACGCCGGTTGCCTTCTTTCGACACTCTCGGACCCCGCCAGCACACAGCGCCGGAGCTTTCCCTGGTACGCCGCTCCGCCTCCACCGAGAACCCATTGAGATCACGGCCTTCGCACCCAGCAACCAACCAGGACTGCCCTCTAATGTACGAGTCGCTGAAGCCCTCCTACTCCGTCTCTAATCTGGGACGAGTTGAAACCGACAGGAAGCCTCGCAGCGACACTAGCAGCCACCGGAGCCTGTGGCCTTCTCCGTCGACCACCAGGTGAGTCCAAGACCATACTATCCTACCCTTCCTCTTCCCCTTCTGTGCTCCTGTGATAAAACCGAAAGTCTAGCCTCTCTATGACCTCTGCAGTGACTAGCCAAGGAGAGTAGCGCATCTGTAGTGAGTACAGTCGAGCCAGCGTGCGAGCCACCGGACCAGCTTCAGGTTACTACAGAAGACGCCTCCACCAGCAGCGACAGATCCCAGTTGGTCCTGCAATCACTCGAAAGGAAGCCAACGCCGGGTCTTTCTCTGTGTCTATTCTCGAGCGTGAAGTAACGTGGTTGGGTCGGAACCGCCACAAGTTGAACCACAGCCAGCAAACAAGGATCAACAATACCACGGCAGTCCAGTACGGAATCTAGCCTCCACCTAAATTGACCGCGGGATGCAATCGGAGTTGCCGCCAACCATAGCTGCGGTGAGTCTCTCTCCTTCCCTTTCCGGTTTGTTGTGTATCGTAGCATTGGTTTTGGGTTGACAACATGTTAGGTAGAATAGAGAGGGAACCTGTTGGTTAGACTAGTGAATAGTTTCGGAGCAATGAGAGGGCTGTGAAAGGGATAGGGTAGCATAGTTGGACAGCCGCCGCACTGTAGTCGAAGAGGTAAGATCATGAGTGGTGCCACCCTTTTGTTTTGCAATCTTGTTTAAGAAACTGCTGATAATTCCTTTGAGTTGATATACGCACTGGAAGTACTACAGACTCGTGGGTAGTGTGTTTTGTTTTAGCTAGACTCAGTAAGTTACGGTCTCTAATCCTAAGGTTATACTTGTGGTTACGTTTAAGTGAATCCTGTTACATATTTCAATGTTCTACGGCATGGCACGCTAGCGTAGACTACCCAACCTGTCGTCTTTTTCTCTTGGTAAGTATAGACGATGAGGAGTTTAAGTTCGAGGGTCGTTAAGTCCTTCTCATAAAATCTTTAGAACTAGTTCTTGCGTGGGATTAAGTCAAAGTAGGATCCTAGTAGCTTAAGTATAAAGGTCAGACCTTAGCAACCCTTTGAAATTTTAGAACTTTGTTAACCTTTTAATCTCTAGTAAACTACCCTTGAGAACAGATTCTTGAATTTAGTTCTAAAAGAAAATATTGGTTTTAATGTTAGACTTTTTAGAGTTTCCGGGATCAGGGGTAAAATAGTCTTTTACCGTAAGAGAGTTTTTTTTCCGTAATCCCTTTGCATGAGGTTGGACATCTGGATGTGATTTTGATCCCATGCCTTAATTGACAGGCGTTTGAGTTTCTACGGTTGCAGACCGAGTTGAGATTTTGAGAGTTGTGGTTTGATTCAGGTAAGTCCATGTGACTTACTTAGCCGGTTTCTGGATGTTAGTTGAATGATAATGGTGGTGTGTGCGATGTGTGTTTATAATAACAACTTGTTAGGACGACCGTTGTTATTATGTTGTAAGGCCCAAGTGCATGTATAACGGGCCGTGACATCACTGCCCAGCTCTGCCAGGAGACTGGGAGGTTCTCTATACCCAGACCATACAGGTACACGGTGAGATGCATCGGATCCACTCCTGATGGGTACACGGGGGCGGAGGCGAGGTTTGGGAATCCCTCGTGTCACAAAATAAGTATCATTAGAGTGAATGACTTAAATGAAGATAATAAATGGATTGTTTGAAAGCATGTTGAGTGTTTATCATTTTTATGTGTGTGTGTGCTGTTATTATTCTTCAAATATTTAGATAACTAGCTAATGGTTGTGTTGTTATATTTTTAGATTTACTGCAGGTTAGAGCATCAGCTGAGTGATCCGGAAGTAGTGGTCAGCCGGGTCTCCGTGCTCCTTAGGGTTGGGGTTGTTGGTTGTTGTGGTTTCTTTTGTTAAGACAGTTGTTGTTTTCCCCTTGTTTAAGTACTTTAGGCTGTTAGACCGAGTTGCATTCATTACCTTAAAAATACTATTTTATGAATTTCGGTTTTCCTTATTTGTGTCTTGTTGCAAGATCCTAGAATATTGTTGTCAAACTGAGGTCGGGACCCATTGTGAGGTCCTAACCAGTAATGTCCCGAGTTCTGAGAATTCGGGGTGTTACAATACCTTTGACGAAACCAAGATGACTTCTGATTGCACATTTTGTAGAGAATTTTGAAGTTGAGTTTTGTTCTTCTCACGATCATGAACGACGAGTTTCTTCCCCTATACATATACGGTACAACATAACATTTAGACTTAATAGTTTCATACAACACCACACCGAATATAACAACACTCGCAACTGAATACAACATAAGTAAGTAAGCTGAATTCAAGATATTCATATACATACCTTTGACGAGACCAACGACACATCCATTTGTAATGCACGGTCAGAGCTTGGTAGTGGAGTAGACATCTTAGCCCGATTATCAACGTCGACTTCCTTCCCCTATACATTTACAGTTCAAACAAGCATTTATACTTATTAGTTTCTAAACACACACACTATACCGAATATATAAGCACAAGCAAACGAATAGGGCGAAGGAATAATTGTGAAATTAACATACTCAAATACATAACTTCAACGTGACCAAAGACACATATCGTGTGGTAGCATCTGAACTTAAAATGCCACCATCAGATTCTTTAGCATGATCAACCACACGTCTCTGGAATATCAAACATTAAAACTAACAGTTGTTTTATGTACAATAAAGAAACCTTGAAAATGAATAAACGAATCACCTCCGATGTGACATGTGGTGTAACAAGTAGATTGTCTTCCGCTGATCCAGGCAAACATGCATCCATATTATCTCGATGTGTACCTTCTTCATGACCACCCGTCCGGTTGATTATTTCATTCGCTTTATCAACAGTCAAGCCTTGCCCCTTTAGGATGCTTGCGATGACAGCATCGAAGAGATCCATATTTTCACCACTAACACCAGGTATCCTGAGGTCAAAAGAAGACCGTTGGTTTTTCAGCTAATAGTGCGTCACGCAACTTCATTGCATCATCAATTTTCTTCGTGTTAGCCAACAACGTCTCGTCGTTGAAGATTTGAGTACTTAACTGAGTTATAACACATCCCAATTGTGTTGCAATGTCATTTGTGCTACCACGGAGCTTGATCACCACCACCCAACATCGACTTACACAACCCATCTGCAGCTTGAATAGCGGGAAGACTCATATATTCTGTTGGCATCTCTTTCACCTTATCAATGACTTTAGTTACAGCAACCGCCATGTCCACAAAAGCACCTACAACCTTTCCAACAAATGCCTGTGTATAACAAAGGAAAAAAAACATATGTAAAATACAAACTGGAGTACAATATGGTAAATTTTGAAACATACAAAATATATTCGTCATACACACACACACACATTGGAACCACCTTGTTTATCTTTTTCATTCATTGACTTCACCCTATCACTAATTGTTGGTACTTCAGTACTATCATTGGAACCACCTTGTTTATCACCTTGTTTACCACATTGTGTTGGTAAAACCTACTGAATGCAAATTAGACTAAAACGGAAATGGACAACAATTAAATCGCATTCGATAGGGCAGAGAGAACATTCAACAACAATGAACATTAAAAACTAATTCGGCAACCCTATTTCAAATCGGAAACACTAATCCTAAAACCCTAATCGGAATCACTTAACCGAAAATTAGTTTGATATCGACAATACCTCGAGTGACGGAGGGGAGCGAAAACCTAATTGGAAATAGAGGAACGACGGATTGATGAACGACATAGAAAAAACGGATTGACGAACGACGAGACGAACAGAGCACCGGCTACGAATTCTGGAAGAAGAACATGACACTGAATTTAGACTAGAGGACGAACAGAGCACCGGCGAGACTAACGGCACCGAATACCGGAAGAAGAGCACGACACCGAATGTAGACTTGAGGACGAACATACCTGATTTGGGGGTTTATTTCAGGGAATATCATTATATGGGTAGATATTGTGAGTTGTGTATCACGCGCCTATTCATTACTGATCACACGGTTTTATTTTTTTATTTTTTTTTCTTATAATGTCGTCTAATCTCATCCATCTATTTAAACGATCTAACAAATATAATTCGTTCTCATTAAATACTATATGAGTTGTTTGCATGGAAGCCGAACTATATATATTAAATTTATTAATTTTTTTTTTTGATAAATATTAAATTTATTCTTTTTTTTTGGTAAGTTGTTATTAAATTTATTCTTAGTTTCCCTTTTTGGAGTGAAAAGCAAACTTACGTTAATGAGATTCTATTAATCTACTATAGAAAGACGAAACAGCTAACACCCCCGATATTTATTGAAAGTAGCTTTTTTAATTCAACGTTAAACAGGGTGGCACCTGCCAACTGGCATATTCCTACTCAGCAAGTCAGCAGCGTGCACGTCTTCCGTTGGAATGGAAAACGTTATAATTCGTGTCTGGCAATACCTTGGCTTCCTTTTTTGTCTCCCAGAAACACCCCCGCAATCTTTCTTGAATAACGGCTTTACCCCTCTCGTCATAATGTAGCATCTCTACAAACGATGAAGGGTATTATCGCCAACCAGTCATCGTCATCCACCACGCAATCCTCTCTCCCCGCGCAAACTTCCACTCTCTCAGGAAAAACCTCTCCAATCCAAAATGCTCTTTCCCTCTTCTTCCCTGTCAAAACAATTTTCGAATTCTTCTCATGTTCTTCTTCTAGAACTCCTTTTGCTTCATTCATTTTCCTTTGGGAGCTTCTGATTTTGTGATCGCCGAAAATGATCGACGCCGCACTGGACCTTCTGCTGCCATCTTTGTGGGAGATCGAAGTTACTGTCGCAGCTGCTGCTCTCTTGATTGCTGTCTATTGGTACTTGTTCTCTGTTGGAGGAGGCCACACTTATCGCTCTCTCGCTGTTCATTCGCGTGTCTCCCGGGACGGCGTACATGATAAGGTTGATTTTTTTCTTGTTTCTTCCCAATGTATTTTGATTTTGTGAATTATCCAACAGAAATCTAGATTCCTGTTGTGTTTCATCTGAGGTGATCATAAGGCGAACGTTTGTGTGTAATTGATATAGCAATTCGGTGGACTTCAGTGGTCTCTCTCTTTAGGTTGAATTTTATTTTTGCTTTATTACGTTACTTTTCTGTTTACAGAGTCTTTGAAAGCATAATACATTGATTTGGTTTTATCTAGGGAGGTGACGCTGACAGTGTAACTGTGTATGCATGATATTGTTGATAGGGCAGTATCCGGTGCTATTAACTCCATTTTCTTATCTTGGCATATAAAAACATATGCAGGGGTCTGCGGGTTAAACTGGTAGCAGCAGAACAATGTTCAGATTTGAAGGGACGTTGTCAGGAGAGAGTGTAACTGAAAATGTGATGCATTATATGGTTATGTAATTGTAATGCAATCTTAAGATCTGAATGCATAATAGGGAGAATTAGGTCTTCCCTATACATATTACACAGGCAGGTTGATGATGGTTAAATGCAGTATTGGTGCTTTATGAAATGGAAGAAACAAAGGATATGATAGTGTGAAATTGACTATTGATTAGTTTTGGTAGGCTGTATATATAATGTAATGTTTCTCAATCATTTCTATGTTTTGATTTTGCTGACATATGCTCATGTATTTTAGGCTCAGTTTTTGCATTTCTATATTCTCTATTATCTAAGCAGGGATGTAATTGTTTCCAACAAAATAATTATTTTTTACTTTTTTTAGCTTGCTAAGAATTCTGCCCAAAACTGATCCTAGGAGGCCTTAATGCCAAGAGCTATTGTTACTATTTTTTCCTGAAAACAAGAGATCTTATCAGCTGCAGATATATTTCATTGACATGCTCTTTTCTGCTAACTATTCCTCAAAAATAAATCACATTCACTATATGATAGAGCGTGAGAGACCCTTTACCCCTAAATGAAGTGAAGGAAACAAGTATACAAATGAATGTGTCTGAACATTCCCAAGTTATGATATGATTTACCTTGATAGCATGCCGAAGTTAATGGCATCAGGACCTTGATCATCGTGTTGACGTAAAGTTTTTTTCTTCCTATGTTGCAATTTTTATGCATCAATTGTCGTTCACCATTGATTGCTTTGTATCTCTTAGTTCTGTAAATTTGACAAGTATGTTTGAAATTCATTATATGGGTGTTTGCACTATGCTTGTCAATATTGTATATTAATATTACTTTTTTTGACACGCAGTTATGCTCTTCTTTTGTAGATCTTGAAAGGTGGTACTCAAGCCAAGTCGGCATACCTGATTAAGGTATGCTGGTGAAGTGTAGGTCTGCATATGTGAAGTTATTGCATGTTAATGCTCTCTTTGAATGTAAAAACTTTGTTATTTACCTGTGATGATAGCACTGTTTAGCTTTTGGGTGTGAGACAGAGTCCAGCTTATACTTGAAAACGTGTTCTTAAAGAGTCTCAATTTACCAGTGAAAGGTTGAAGATTTTAGAAATGGGATGTGAAGGGGAACATTACTGCAACAGAAACAGAAAACAAGGAAACTCTAAAAAAAGGCTATCAACAAAAGTTACAAGATTTTTACACCATGTAACTTAAGCCAACTTACCTCCAGGTTCCTATTAGCATTCAATATTTTTTTGATCTATGGAATTTCTCCTTCCATATTGTTTAGATGACCCTCGAAAAGAATTAAATAGCTAAACATTACTTTCCTCCCCCTTTAATCCCCATCACAATCTTATTCTTCAAGATCAGAAAAAAGGAAGCTGGTTTCCAGTAAATGACCGGAGGTGAGTTGTGACCCTCAGTAAAAAAAGGTAGCTGGTCTCCTTCCATATTGTTTTCTCGCTGCTAAAATAGCTATTTTTTCAATGTTGGAACATAGTTTTATAATAATGGAAAACGAGGTTAGGTGCAGAATTTGGTTGACTTATTGCTCAGACTACTACTTTTTCTCTACTATCATCCGGGCAAGGTAGGACTGAATGTTGCTGGTAGTATGAAATTGATACATTGTTCTCCAAAATAAATAATTCACAAAAAAATATGCAAGAATTTGGTGAAATAGGCTCTTTTTTATGGACTTTTGTGTTTTGTATACCCCTCTACTTTTTACCACTCTAATTGACATACCACTATTACTCTATTAGGGATATATTTACTAAATGAGATTATGTTTGGGCCTACTTAATAGAGCAATATTGCTAACATGCCTAGTTAGTGATATTGGCCAATACGAAAGAATTTGGTGAAGTAAACTTTCTCATATGATATAATCGTGATGATAGCGAGATCTATTTAGTGACCAATTTCATGTTTATGGTCGCTTCGATTCTTGATGGTTGATTGTTTTAGGGTCTGTTTGGTAAATCTAATTTGTTTAAGTAAGAAAAAAGCTCTTATATGCCCAGAAGCAGTGCTGAGTTTTTTAACAGGTCTTTGGCCTGTATTGTTCAGGTTGCTCTCTTGGCTGCTAAGAATCTCATTGCTGCAAATCTAAATGGTACATCAGATCCTTATGCTATTATTACTTGTGGCATGGAGAAAAGGTTCAGGTAAATTGTGTTAATTTGTTGCACTTATTCGAAAACTGTACATCTTGCATATTACACAAGGCTGCTGATCTCTTTGAGGAGGTCATGAATCAGTTTAAGAGGATAAAGGGAAAGCTGCACTATTAGAAATAAACAATCATGAAATAGGTATGAGACGTGTGTGTGTGGGGATGGGGGGGGGGGGATGGTAGAGTTTATTTACAAACTAATTAATGCTAGAAGTTGCAGAGGCCCTCTGCTAAGCCTTTATCAAGTCCCCAAGCTTGAACCTGACGAGCTTTTGTATGTTAGCCTATATAGGATGCTCATGGAAGGGCATTATTCAGGCTTCTCCAGATGTCTTATTTCCTTAAAGATGAAGCGGAAGGTGGATTCTTTCTTTGTCCCTAGAAATTTGTGAGGAAGGGCTTTTGAGCATAACAAAGAAAAGGTTTCAATTTCCATTAATACTGTCGAATATTTTGTCTGAATAGCTGCCTGTAGGAGCAACAAGTAGGAAGGAGTCTCCAGTCCTTTTTTATTTGAAATCAGGATAGATTGTAGGACGGTGGTTAGTATGAAGGGATTCTCCAATATTGCTTTATCCGGAGCCTTATGATTTGTCTTCGTTTTGTTTTGACTTGGCCCGTCTCATGACTGATCAAAGTTTTCGATCTTTTGTTTGGAAAATCCTTATCTTGGTTTCCAATTCCATTAATACTGTCCAATATTTTATTAATTTACACAATTTTGCTGCTACTGCTGCTAACATTGCAGCTCAATGGTTCCTGGTTCAAGAAATCCCATGTGGAGTGAGGAGTTTGATTTTAATGTCAATAAGCTTCCTATTCAGGTACTTTCAATGTCCTTTGTGTTATTGCTCTTACAATTTTTCTTCCAAATGATATATTACATGCACAACCTTATTTAGGATAGCTTTCTTTTGAGATTTTAAATCAAGATGGAATTTATAATATCACTAAAGACATTTTCTTTTATGTAAGATTATGGGTGCGAATGGGAAGCTTTTTGACAGC
This sequence comes from Fagopyrum homotropicum, assembly GCA_033239125.1. Classification (NCBI taxonomy): domain Eukaryota; kingdom Viridiplantae; phylum Streptophyta; class Magnoliopsida; order Caryophyllales; family Polygonaceae; genus Fagopyrum; species Fagopyrum homotropicum. The sequence continues at coordinate 131,713,539 of BSWB01000004.1, forward strand.
TAGTCTCAGCTTATGTGGCTTATAAAAAATGGTGGATTTTCTTGAAATCAAACTTGAGGTTGTTTGGGAGGCTTAAATAAGGAAGCTGATGGGAGCTTACATTTTGGGAAAAAGTTCAGCTACCCAAGGCAGCTTATGGAGCTGAAGCAAGATGATGGAGGGGAAAATTCCTTGGCAGCCTTCATCCGCATTTCCAATTCTCCATTATCTCTCACACTCATGAATCAATTTTTAGGATCAATGACACCTTTTCAATACTCTTTTTCTACCCTTGTAAATTAGCCTTAAGTTAGAGTTGACAAGCTAGCCCAAACTAGAGCTAAATAACTAATAACAATAAAGATAAGAATATCATTCGTTTTTTTTCTTAATCAATATTGATTATGACGGGATAATCAACTTCCTTTTGTTAATATCGTTGACAATCTTATAAATACATATCGTAATGTATTTAATTTTTCTTAACACATAAAGAATATCCATTTGTTCTCATATTTCAGCGGCAGCATTCTTTTCGTTATTAAGATAAGTTTATAAAGCAGAAAATCAATCATTTTAATGTATAAACAATAGTTTTGGCTGATGTTATAATCTCCCGTATCTGCACTTCTATCCTCTATTTTTAGGTTCAACATTTTGTCTTTCCTTAATCTCCCTGTGATCAGCTTAGCAGTATTATTTACATTTTTTCAACACTTGTGAATCTCAACAATAGATAACAGAAAAGTCAAAATTGGCAGCCATCATATGGTTGATCAAACGCCTTAGCTGGGTGTTTGGCAGGCTACATCAATGTTCAAGCATGGAACAATGCTCAAAGCAGATTTGGTCATCTGTTTCCTGAAGTCAGTTAACTTCCTCTAATTCCCATTTTTATCAACATGCTTCGACAGCCATCCTCCTCCTTGCAACAAGCCATGCATAAATGAGCAAGTCTCTATACGCTAACTCCTTCAGAACCACCTCAGTAGCTCAGCTTACTATCGTATTGTGTGCATTCCAATTAATGGAAGAAAGCAAGCATTTTGGGAGAAGTTGATGCGCTTTGCTGAAACGTGATATCATGACTTTTCCATGCATGTATTTTCCTATCACTTACGTTGAAAACATACTTTCATGCTAAAACCTACATGTATTTGAGTAATCTCTAATGATACTCCATACTTACTTAGGCATTGTCTTGCAGAAACTAACTTTTTGCTTGTTTGAGTTTCAGAAATCATATTTTATAATGCTGCTAATTAGACTACATATATTTGAGTACTTACTGCACTGTACTAGGTTAGGCATTGTCCTGCGGAAAACCAACTCTTTCTTTTTTGAGCTTTAGAAGTTGTGTTTTCTTATATTGTTTTTGTGTATGTGTTACCTGTCACCTTTTTTTTCCCTACCAAAACAAATCTGTCTTACTTCTATATAAATTTGCAGTTTTTTTAAGTAGTTTTCTTTTAATTGCGATGCAGATAAATATTTCAATATATGATTGGGACATCATTTGGAAAAGTGATATTCTTGGTTCAGTTTCAGTTATAATTGAGAATGAGGGTCAAACTGGTGCAATGTGGCATACACTTGATAGTCCTACGGGGCAGGTACCCTACTACCCTCATTCTCTTAGTTAGATCTTGCTCTACTTATGAATTCTTGCATGCTTATTGGCTTATTGCTAACTGCTAAGTGGTGAAGCACTTTCTCAGGTTTGTCTTGATATCAAGACTAGAAAGGTCCCGGTGAATGTTTCCAGGTACCTAGTCTGTTGAGCTTTCTCTCCTACTTGGACCATCAAATAAAATCCATATTTAACCAGCATAGTTATTTACCTCTTTTTATACACGTTGAACTGTTTGTGTACGTTTTATTAATTGTGATAATAGGCATTAGGTTTCTGGATGTTGATACCTATGTTAAGGTGTACTTATATTTCTAACTTTCTTGTTTTTACTTCGTCTGCTTTTATAGGCTTCCTAGTGAAAGTTTTTTCTTTCTTTTAAATAATCTGTAGTTGTACTGGAACACAAAGCTGAGATTTTTCCATTGCTCTAATCTTCATCCTCTCCAGAAGGAATCTTTACTTTCATGGTATCAGAGCTTGATTTTTCTTTAGGGTATTAACCTTTATTGCTAAATCTCCACCCTCTCAAAAAGGATTTATTTTTTCTTCTTTCAGCCTTCGTTGCTGAGATTTACGCTTTGGGGTATCAGCCCTTATTGGAGGGCATTCGTCCTTTCTTTGACATCATATCTACAAATTTCATCTTCTCCTTCCGTTAGTGGAAGAACAAAAAGGGTTTCCTACTTAATGCAAGTGTTGTGACTGGATCGACTCAAACACTTGGAAATGCAAAAAGGATTTTTTATTCTTCTTTCAGCCTTCATTGCGGAGGTTTACTCTTTTAGCATCATGTCTACTTCAAAGACATAAATTTCTTCTTCTCTTCCATTAATGGAAGAACAGAAAGGGTTTCCCTACTTAATGCAAGTGTTGTGACTGGATCAACTTAGAAAACACCTGGAAATGTAGAAGGGATTTTGTTGGACATGTAGCTACTGGGGCTGCTGAACTAGAAAAATTTGGAGCCTTCCTTAATTTAATTCTCTTGAGAAACCATTAGGTGATACTTATACTTTGCCACACCCATACTCTCTTGCTCTATCTAGTAACTTATTCATCCCTATTGGCCTCAAGCTGAACCAGTATAAAGTATAAAAGAGAGGCCCATCAGGCACCATATTAGTTAGGTAGTACAACAGAGTGAACTGCTCAAGAATCTTGCATAGGCACCCAGTTGGCACGAGTAAGAAATACCAGTCTCCCTTTACAGTTAAGTCATCGTCTCCTTCTCCATAACCCATCCCTGTCTTACTGTTAACTGCTAAGTGATAGAGCCAAGCTTGTAAGTTGTCAATATCCCTCTTGGTTGCTTACGGGATTATTCAATACAACAATTTGACCACCAAATTCTTTCCAGCTGGCTTGGTGATGGATTGGTTCAGAGTATGCTTCAAGAAAGATAAAAGTTGTATTGCTAGATTGTTATGGACCAGTCAACTCCTCAATCCTCATGACCCATCTTACCAGAACTTGGACCAATCATACCTCATTTGAAATAAAAATCGCTTTTGTTACTGATCTCATATCACTTATTACATCATTATTCTCCAACTCAAATGATTGAACAAAGTTTAGCATTGTTAGACCTGCTCAATGTACCCATTTATGGTGTATGCTTAAAGGAACCATTCATTGTGGAGTATTATTTGGATACCAGAGATGATTAAGTTGTCCTAACCCTGTGAACATTCTCCCTCGCTCTTTGCATTCCATTACCTCTCAGTTTGTCTTCCCTTTTCTTATTTTTTGTGTGCGATACTTATATACATGGGGATGGGGCCCTCTCACCACGTGCCCAACAAAATCCTTTTTTTGTTAATTAGTCCTTCGAATGTACCAAAACCATCTGAAGACAACAAATAGACGTCTTGCTTTTGATTAAGGATTTATGCCTACAAAGGGCAAATCAAGCCAACCCTTCTTTCTGATATCTTGACTATATTTCTATACGATGATTTTCTCTAATATTTTCAGTTGTAAAGCTATTATATTATCATATAATAAACCGGCTGATAATTTTTTGAAATGCCTTATATGAATATGGAGGGCATCATGTAACAATCAATTTTACATATATTATTCTGCAGTTATCCTTCATATTGTTCTTTTCAGAAATAATTTTGCTGGAATAGATCCTCTAAGAGAAGCTTCAATAGACAAAGAAAAGCCCACAGAGGTTAACCAGAACACAGGGCCTTTCCAAACAATATTTGGTCTATCTTCAGATGAGGTTGGTTCTTATGCTTCAGAAAAGTCTTTTTCGTTAGCCTCTAAATAAGTTTATGCATGGGTTGGCATGGCTTAAATGTTGGTTATTCATGCAGATTGTTTATCACAGCTATTCATGTGCATTAGAGAGATCCTTTTTATATCATGGGCGGATGTATGTGTCTGCAAACCATATCTGCTTCCACTCAAACGTGTTCTCAAAACAAATGAAGGTTTGTATTCTATTAATACCTGATGACATTTTCTTTTTGGTGGGTTTGTGTTTATTATGGCAAATAATAATGTGTGTCAATATGTTGGTGGTAATATTCTGCCCCCTGATCGACAGTAGTATGAAAAAAAAACCTGTTGGAACATGAGTCCCTCTATTAGATCTTACCCAACATGTCTCAGTATCACAGCTTTATGAGGCTTAGCTGACCACCAGGCTAACTTGCAGATATGTATAACTATTAAACTATAGAGAACGATATTGGATTGTCTTCTTTGACTGTTCCTTTTAATAAAAGGAAGTAGGCAAACTAAAAATTTTAATGTCCTAATAACCTGGGTTTAACTTGCATTCATAATTTAAAGCATACATAATAATGGATAATTAATGTCATCTTATGTCATTTACATCCCAAAGGAATTTATCAATGTCCAAAAAACCTACAAATCTTTCTTTTCTAGAACAAAGTAGAACAATTTCCTATGACCTTTATACGGAAGCCAACACCTAAGGAAGGTTTCAAACCGAACAAAATCTCTTAGGTTTCTGATTAACATGCCTTTGTTAATTATGTCTGCATCTATACATGACAGGTTATTATCCCCTTCCAAGATATAGATGAGGTCAGTGTTTCTTCCACATGACTGTTAGTATTTATTGTACAGCGCTGATGGAAACAGTTATGCTCTAAGTTGCTGTAATTCAATATTTCATTGAGGCAGATAAGGAGGAGTCAGCATGCATTTATCAATCCTGCTATCACAATTATTCTTCAAACGGGTGCCGGTGGTCATGGTGTGCCCCCTCTGGGAAGCCTTGATGGTTAGTGATAAGTCATAGTTGTGACATCTTGTTGAATATGTTTACTTTGCATGTCGGTCTTAGATGAATAGTTGGCAATTCCTATATTCTAGATATGGGATCAAAATGAGATGTTTATGAATATGATTCGACAAACAAGTAGTCTTTTTGAACGATTTGAAGATTGACACTGCAATATCTTTTTATGTATACTATAAGGTCGTTACAACGACGTGCCAGACAGACCTGAATTGCCCTTATTTTATAATAACAATCATGCCAGAAGAAATACATGCTAATAACCAGAACTAATATGGCCAAACCTGTACCTAGACTAATACAGTTAATTTGTAAAAACCTTTGTGTGTTCAAATGGGAAAAAAATACCCCCGAGTCTTCAGCATATCCTGCATATTCCTTCCCTTCCTGACCACCCGTCCTACTCTTAACCGGTGTATATTCCCTATTCTCCTAAAACACTATCCTTTCTACATGCAATCTCCTTAACCCACCAGTTCCACCACCTTGAACCACATATTGCTAGTAATTCCTTAAAGCATTCTTGTTAAAAGAAACTGTATGTAGTTTCATTTAGAAAAAGTAGTAATTGCTATTGAGTGCATATTTTTGTGAAAAATCTTTATGCTGGATTGAAATTTTATAGTGCATATTTTTTTTATTTTATAGATCTTATTTCATAGGCAAATATTTCACTGTAAGTAAAACCGGTGAAAGCAGATTTCTGTGCTCTTTAGGACTGTTGAAATAAGCGTTCTAGAACTCCATCCCTTGATGGCCCTCTGAGGCCAAAATTATCAACTACTGCTGCAAAAATGCATTTATGTTTTTTCTCCCTCCAAGAAGTGAAATCTGGGCATAAGTAGTAGAGTATAACACTATAACACTCACCAACAGCGTATTTGCCAAAGATCTTGCAAAGAAAATTGTGACTAGAGTTATAGGCATACAATATCAACCCTGAATAGGCTGAATAAAAAAATGATCTTCTTGGAGAGTAATGCGCAACAATGTGTATACTTGGTTTTAGGAAACAGGGCCATTCAGAAGAGAAAGTCTGTAACTCCTTGTGGAACTTCGTTTGACAGTTTTTCGACTACTTAGGAAGTTCTAGTAGAAAACCCTTGAGAACAAGAGAATTTCTTATAAACTCCTAGGGCCTAGCACCCGCAGTAATTAAATTAGAAATAGAAAAGAAAAGTATATATATAGATGTCAAACCTTCTCGTATTTACCACCTTATAGAAGCTTGAGTTGCAATATCCATCAATCCAACATAACCCTCATCTTTCCACAGGAAATAGGAATGATCCCTTCAGTTGGAAATAATAACCTTCATCTATCTCCTAATGGAGCTTCATCTAATAGGTCTTCTTCCAAATTTCCAGTATATAAGTGATTGTATGAAGCACATTTTTTGTGCCCTTGCTACCGTAATCACTTCCTTGTTGCGTATCTCATAGCTTCAAACTCAAACTGATAGAAACATGATTATTTTCTTTACAAAGGTTTGACTTGCTTGTTGCTTATCCTCTATTGCATTCTTTTGCTGGTTTACAGGTAGGGTTAGGTACAAGTTTGCATCATTTTGGAATAGAAATCAAACATTTAGAAATTTACAACGTGCTGCTAAGAATTTCCGCATGATGGAAGAAGCAGAAACGAAGGTTTGTAATCCGTATGCTCAAACATAATTACTATAATTCTTGTAGCTATATACTATTATACTGTGGAAAGTTTAAGATTATAAGCAGTTAATCTTCCCAACACTGATAAGTTTATCGAGGCTAGTTATACTCTTCAATCTGTTTGCATGCTTATGTTCTGGAGTGTAAACTCTAAAGATTGACTTTTTTGGTGACTATATCTTTGTTGCTTACTCTCACGAGATCTTTTCCATTTCTTTTACTGCAACTAGTCATCTAGTTCTTCTCCGAAACAAAATAAAACAATCTGCAATGGTTAGAAAAACTCACATGTATCTGGCGAAGACTGAAATTAAGTCCATGTATCCACAAAAATTTCTAAATACTCATATACTGAAATTAGAAACTCACGGATTATCCTCCACTGGAAGTGAAATACCACTTTTATCTCAAGCTATAGTCTGTTCAACCTAGAAATTAGACGAATCTAGATAAATCATTCATGTAGTAAATAACACTTCAAATTGAAATGTTTTAACCAATAAATTAAGATCTTGCATCATTTTTTCTTCCTGTCTTTTGTGACCAGGGTCTCTGCGCTAAACTTGCTGTGTGTTTTTATGTGAACGTAAAACATGACTGTATACATGTCATCATCTACTCTCTTTCCTCTTTTCTTACTTTAATCCATTTTGTAGACAGTTGTGTTTTCAAAATCATGTGCCAAAAGCAGCTCTGTCAAAGATGAGCGCCGGGAAACTACTGTACCTGGTGAAATGCTCCAGGTTCAGAAGTTTCAACCTTTTGTCAGGGAAGAAGCTCTAACCGGTATATACGATGTATGAGGATGCTCAAACTTATTAAAAACCTTGATTTCCCACCACTGCCATGCTCTTACTGATATGACAAATTGAACGTGTTCCCAGGAAGTGTTCCCATGTCCAGCTGAGCACTTCTTCACTTTATTGTTAAGTGATGACTCTGTCTTTACAAACGAATACCGGTTGTCTCGGATGGATTCAGATCTCAATGTAAGTGCCAATTTTAATAGTTTTTTTGTGTGGTTCTTAGAATCTTATTACATAATTGAGTTCGAGGAATGGTGTGCATGGCAAGGTCAATTCTAAACTGGAACTTCTTTTATGTTATATCTATATCTAGATAGGAAAATGGCATAATGCAAATGAGTACGAGGGTTTGGTCAGAGAGTTGACGTTCAAGACACTTTGTAAAAGCCCTATGTGTCCTCCTAAGACAAGAATGACTGAATGGCAACATGCTGTCTTTTCAGATGACAAGAAAATACTGGTGTGGAAGTATATTTATATTTTACTAATTCAGACTGCTTTTTTCCCCCTTTTAAATTCCTCATGACATCCTCGTATACCTGATTAGGTTTTTGAGACAACACAACAGGCACATGATGTCCCCTTTGGGAACAATTTTGAGGTACGTCGTAAAATTTGGAAAGCTCTTACACGTGACAAGGATGCTATTTTCTTTGCCTTCACTTGAATTTACATAAGTCCATTTTTCCTTCACTTGAATTTACATAAGTACATTACTGTTGAGTGTTAATTGACAATGCCCAATTTGCACTATTGTCAAGCTTTTCTAGAAAGCCTTTTTTGCATGATATGTTGGTCGTGTAAAATGCGCTAGCTCAATGTGTTCATGTTCTTGTTATATCAGGTCCATTGTAGGTGGCATTTTGAGACCAAGTCTGAATCCTCATGCAGCATAAGTGTAAAAGTTGGTAAGTTATTCTTTCTTTTCTCATGATTTTGTTTCATCTCTTCACATATAAACTAGGTTTTCTATCACATTCAAGTCTTCCAAAATCCAGGTTTCTATCTATCATAATTCAAATTCTTTCTAATTAGCTTCAAGTTACAGTTCATAAACGTTAGCAGGCAATACGAAGGCCTGGCATTGCTGCTGTATGCAAAGGCATAATTAGGGGTATGGAGGGGGTCATGGCCCCTGTTGATGTTCTGTTAAAAGCAATATAGATCGCATATAGGTTCGATTCCGGGGGAAGCAAAACAAGCTTTTTCTTCATATTTTTTTTAAATATCCAATATATTACATAAATTTCCCCCTAAAAAACCCTTCTAACTCAGCCGGTGCTGTATGTGTTCAATGTGCTGTATGATGGGTATTATCAAGTAGTTTGCAAAAGATTTATCGGTATAAAAGAACCGTTTTGTTCTGATTTTGGATTTTCGTGCTAGCACCAGCTACCGTCTGTCATCATATATCCATGTTAGAAGAACATATTTCCCCTGTTTTGGAATTAACTCTTCTCTTCAGGTGTTCATTTCAAGAACTGGTGCTTGATGCAATCTAAAATCAGGGCTGGCGCTTCGGATGAGGTAAGATTGCTCTTCATTCATATCTTCTCCAGATCTACAAGGGACATGAGAATCTGAAGCTTGAATATTTCAGTGTAAGAAGGAAGTACCCCTCACACTTGAGGCGGCTCGGAAACACATTGAATTTAGAAGTCTTGTAAATGAGGGTGGCAATGCCCCATCTGTGCCTACTGCAAGGGACGTAAGTACATAAATGGCATGCACATTGCACGCTAGCGTCCGCGTATTGCCTACATTGGTGTTTTGAGTACGTTGGTGGTTTCATTCGATTTTTTGATTGGATCGTGGTGTCATGACTCACGAGAGGGCGAGGATCACGGGAGGTTTGTGTACATGTTTGTAAAGATTTTTGTTTCATAAGCTGTGGAATTTACGTACAATTGAGATGCAAAAGGTGGCTTTTGTAATATTGTTTAACTTGTGTGAATGCGATGAACATGTTTGTAACAATGAACTGCATTTACTTCATTGATGGTGTTACATTGGTCGTTACCAATGTCAACAAGGAACTTGCTTTACAATTCATGCTAGTATGACACCAACGTAGAATTATGACGATAAAGACATTAATATTCAGTAAGTTTCCATGCAGAGCTTGCTAATTTGTCCATTCCAACTAATATTATATACCATTATAGCAGTACAAATTCGGACCGGCCTATCCGAGGAAAAACAAAAACATGGATATGGACAACTAGTTTGGCCCGTTCGGATTTTACCCGGCTCTGCTCGTATTTTGGTGGGACGGGTATGAGTAAACATTTTGGCCCGTGGGCTAACCCGGTTTGACCCGTATATCGTTTTATACATATAATTTATTTATATATATGTTATATAATTTAGTTTTTTTTAGTGTCACTTACTCTGATTTTCATTTAGTTTGTTTTGAGTTTTTTGATGAGTTATACTCGAATGTATTACTTACTCTTATTTTCATTTAGTTTGTTTTGAGTTTTTTGACGAGCTATACTCGAATGTATTACAAGATTATAATTTGTCAAGATACATGATTGCAGGGATAACTTGATTGCAATGGTACTTGTTGTTTTTCAGGTATTTGGATTTATTCATTGTTTGTGTGTTCATTGTTGTTGAACTCGTTAATAGTGCACTATGCAGGTATAATTGAATTGAAAATTTTTATTAAATACATTATATTACTTGTTTTGATTGATAAATCTCGGGATAAAAAAAAAAGCACAATCAAGTACGTAAGGGTCATTCAGGTTAGGCCGACAACCCGCCCACTTTTTACGTAGGTGGACATGGACAACGTTTGTGGCCCGCTCAAGGCGGTTTGGGCCAACCCGACTCGCATCTTCTAGGTAAGTTTCTAGTTATGGCTGGGTCTGAATTTGCTTTTGTACAGGTCTATATAACATATAACCACAAGTTCACCAATATAACTCTTGGGTGTCAATACTAACACAATTTTCACAATTCATCTTGAATTTCCTAAATGTATACGGTGTTATTATATTACGTGCTTGATCTTCTAAATTGGAAAAAGTTTACAATGAGGTTCTCCTACTTATAAGCATAGTAATTTGATTGTTTTTTAATTTGATTAATGTCTACCATAGTCGGATCAACTTGTGCCTAATAATCAATATGTATATCTATATTATATACTAAAGTTGCTTAAACTCACACTTCGACCGCATATATCGTGCAACCACGTCATTTAGATTTCATGTGTCGCTTATTCGTGAAATCACTTCATCAAATCACCACGTGTCCCACTTTTATTAAGCCACCTCTCACCCTACTGTCACACTTTAAGAGTTATGATAGTTATGCGTTAAGGTTTGTCTATTGAGAGTTATGGTTGTTTAGTGCAAAATGCCAAAGCCGAGCATGGATCGCTTTATTACTTTTTTTCTTTCTTCTAGGTGTTGGTGACAAAATGTAAGAGGCGAGTCACTCATGTCTTTCATATTATGCAAAATGTGAAAGCCGAAGAAAATTAGCATCCGCATAACATTGTTTACCTTCTTGTATGGATTGATTATTGTCAACTAAGATTTGATATGTATGTTGTGGTGATTTTTGTCTTGAAACTCTTTTGTTAATCTTTCAGATATATTGTGACGCCTATTTCATTTCTAGTTGATTACTAGTTAATTAACCCTGTTTAAAGCAATAATCGGAAAAGTGAAAAACGTAGAATTTTAAACTTTATCTTACAGCCATATTCACAACATATATACATACTAACATACGTCATAAAACTCTGTTTAACAAAACACGGTTGTTTAAACCCACACAAAACATCCTAGGCGACAATATCCCATAACATCCCACCTCGTATGATCTCAAATCCAGGTGTTGGGTCCGACGTTCTTGCCTTGATTAGGCTGAGTCTGAGTAGCTGAAAAAAATGTGGATATAACAACAATGAGCCACACACTCAGTAAGGGTATACAAATCGCACTCTCCCAATATATACAAGTATCTAATATCCCGTCCCCAAAGGACACTCTATACCCTTTCTCACATTCCAAAACACACACATACATATCCACATTCACATTACGTCCACAACCATCCATAACACATAGCATATAAACATTCAAGCATGTTATCACACCACATGTAAACATATCATCTCATATAAGCATCTCATATCATACCATCACATGTAACTAATCATAACATAACATATAGCATGCTAGACTCGATCACATCGATGCATAGGTGATAATTAACTAACTAGCCCCAACTGATCGTACGATATATTTTCTCATGTGCTTTCACATTTCTTTTCTTTCTTTTTTTCTCTTTCAGTTGGTCAACCCGATAGCGTCCTAGGCCCCCTTTAGATCAGGTAGCGACCTCGTCCCCCAAAAACCCGTGCAGGACCCAATTAGGCTAATTAATCAATCAGTTTCATACTTTCATTATATTCTTTCATCACATCCTTTTCATTATCATATCATGTACGCCATGCATGCTTTCATAAACAATATCAAGTCATCATCATCTCACTCATATATATAAGCATGCATACAATCATAACAAACAGATATATACATACAAGCGTGCATAAAATCATGACATATTAAATACATAACATATATTAAGCAAGTGTAATTCATATACACTTACTTCACAAGTAAGAACAGTAAAACCTCGTAAACCAACTATTGAGTCCGTTTTCCACTCGGACTATCATCCTTTCTCGTATTTGGATACGCTCACAAAGCAATAAGCTATAGTTAGACCAAAACCTTCAACAAGACCTGTTGAGAATATCATATTCCTCGTATTAAACTTCTCGATTCAAACACCAGTTAAATTCATCGTGAAAGGAAATGAATTAATAAACGATATTTCCGCTATTTATAGCGAAGACGATAATTATCCTTTAGCGTAGTCGATAATTATCCTTTAGCGAAGTCGATAATTATCCTTTCACCGATCCGAATGCGGTTTAAGTCTCCTTCTCCAAACTTCTCGAAATTAGAATAATAAATCTGGAATATTGTATGGATAACTATTCCGCAATTGTCTCGAAAAACGCGTCTTCATAAGCCGTCTTTTTTAGCCGCTAAGAAACAAAATAGCGACTCTTTTGGCCGTTTTGCCTTTCCATGTTATTTCATATCTAGGACATGTCCGATGTCCTTACCATTTCTCTCAACTGCATTTTTATTAATTGAAGCTCCCAAATGCTCCAAATAGCACCGAGGTGTAATATCATCTAGGAGCAGGTTACCTCAAGAGGTATCTCTTGTTAAAATGTGTTTAATTCCTTAAAATTTCCGATTAGACCATCTTCGATTTTTGACTGATACACATATAAACTCAATTTCCTTGCGAAGTTACTAATTATGGATCAAGCAACGAATAATTACTTCCTTCTCTCTTATTGCTACGAAATTGTCTTGAATTTCCTCTATCAATCCGCTGACCTGTGTCAACCAATCGGCCGACCAATGTGTCTTTCTCGCCTATGTGATTTATCTCCTTTATGTATTCCTCATTTCGTGCTCTAGTTGGCCAACATGTGTATGTCGATCGATCGATCCTCTTTCTTAACCTCCCCTCTCTAGTACGTTTCACTATTAATCTATGAAATCATATCACTATATTCCTTGAGTTCGATCTTGACCATATTACTACAATCGGGTCTTGTAAGTATTTGCACAATTTAAGACTCGCGTTTCAGCCCTCATCACATGTCCATATGAACACATCTTGCGTTAGGAGTCCAACACAAAAGTGACAAAACCGATGGAATTTCATCATAAAACCAATCAAAAATATATGAGTAACACATCAAACTTATATGCTTCATATATTTTGTGTATACTTGACATGAGCTATTTCGATCTTCAAAAACTTATTTATTTATTTATTTATTAGTGTAAGTTTTTTCATAAATCAAAGTTTTAACATATATACTATTATAGTACATATATGAAACAAATTGATATAATTTACACAATGAGTGTTTTATCCGAGTGATATATATATATATATATATATATATATATATATATATATATATATATATATGTGTGTGTGTGTGTGTGTGTGTGTGTGTGTATGTGGGGGGGGGGATAGGATCATGTAGGAACTAAAATTACAGTAGGAAGTAGGAAGCTATTACAAACACACTATCTGATATCATGTACAATCTAGATTAAATGTTGTTTAAGGTAACAAATAACTAATTTACATGAAAATGATTGAGAATATTTAGTCAATAGGGTAGTTTTTGTTTACTAAGTACTAACTAGGCCCCTAGAGAATTTCCATTTGAAATAAAGATAAACCAACTAAAATGGGTGAATTTAAGGATGGAAGTTAGGGCAGTTTATTTAAATTGCTTAATTTAAAATTTCCAAATTTTGGAAAACCGCTTAAATAAATTTGGAAACTGTATATCAAAGATTTTGGAAACCTTTGAGTCATCCTATCAAACATAAACTGAATCCCGAAATATTTGAGGCATCCTATCGTCTCCATTGAAACCTGTCAACACATCTTCAATGCTGCCCTCCCCATTTTCAACGATTCTTCAAAGGTCGCCATTGTCGGTTTCTTCGAGTCTTCAACGATTCTTCAAAGGTAGCCATTGTCGGTTTCTTCGAGTCTTCAACTACCGATTTCATCACTCAAAAAAATAATATTCAGGCCCTAGTAATACGGGTAAATAGATACATAAATGTACACAAGAATATTTCTACTTATACGTGCACGTATTGCAAATACATATGTATTAATAATAACCAAGTAAAATATACACAATCTACACAACAATAGGTACATTTGAATTACAAATGGAAGATATTCTATATTTATGTACATATTTGTTAATAATCAACAAGTAAAATGTACACAAACTACACAATAGTAGGTTCATCTGAATTACCATGACAAGATAATCTATATTTATGTACATACAAATGATACAATAGTATAATCGATTGCATATGTGACATATATAAGCAAACGTTTACATAATTTTTAACAATCACCCATATATAATTACATAAACATAAAGTGAAGCCAACAACACAATCAATGTGCACATAAAAAGAAATATTCTACGTACATATTCATATAAACGTAAATATACTCAACAATACATTTGAAATCTCATAAATAAGTCGAAAACAATTTGTTTAGAGTTTTTGGCAATCGCTCATGAGTATAATATGTACACAGGAACGCCGTTATGTATCGTTTCCATATCATTTCTGTAAACCACATATTTGACAACCATACACCATTGAAGTAGTTAAAATCAAAGAAATATCAGATCTTTCAAATTTTCTGAAATAAAATTACCGTTTATTCGCTGATTTGTCTACTCGAACACAAGTCTCGATCAATTTGTCTTGTTTGAATGACGGATATCGAGCCCAGGGTAACAAAAAAAGCCGTCTTTGGTTATCAATGGAAGAAGGTTTATTGTGTCGTTGAGAGCTCCGAAAAAATGAGTTGACGATTCCGAAAAAAACGAGGAAGAAGGTTACAAAACACGTCCTTTTAAACGGTTAATAGGATCAATTAGCATAATTAATAAAGGAAATAAATAAATAAAAATTTGATACATCGGTAAACAACTTAGGAGGATCAGTTTCTAAAAACCGATCGGCCTAAAGCATCCTTTCGGATGAGGTCTTGAACGTCTTCTGGGATTGCCTCTACTTCCAGCTCTTTATCGTGTCCGTGCAAAGCAATCTTGTCCGCGACCGTGTTAATCTCCCTAAAGATATGATGTGCGCTGGAGCTTTGGAAACTAGAAATAATAATTGAAATGTCATTAATAATCATATCGAGTTCCCACGGCGGTTTCCAAATTTGATTGATCGAATTGATAAGCGTTAGGTTATCCCCTTCAATCTCGATAGAAGTAATTCCAATCTCCTTTATCTTTTGAAGGCCAAACCGCAAAGCAATAGCTTCTGCTTCCAACACTGACTCAACATTACAGTTGTCGCTTCCTAATGCAATAGGAACCGCATGTTGATTCCGAATGATAAATCCATAAGAACTCTTATTTGATGAATTTTGTGATGCATCAAAATTAAGTTTATAGGATCCATCCTTAAGTCGCTGCCACTTGATGTTTTTCTTTTTTCTTCTTGTTGATTTTGATGATAAATTATTGCTGGGTTGCTTCGAATTTGCTAGGTCCCAATTTGCAATTTGGTTAATTGTCATTTCTTTGATATTTTGTGGGAGTTTTGTTTTATTAAAAACAAATTGATTTCTCGTAGTCCACATATTCCACCAAATGACCACTACGAGTTTCATATCCTTAGTCGAAATTAGACCCTAGAGATCACCAAGAGCCTCAGCGATTCCTTGATTATCAATATCGATAGTTTTGATCATGTTTGGACATTGGAAAAAGAGGTGTTTTGCACTTTCGGTATGGTGATTATTACAATACTCGCAATTCATAACGACCGAAATCCTTTGTCTATCAAGATTTTTTTTGTAGGTAAACCATCCATAGCAATCTTCCATAGGAAATTTTTAATTTTTGGCATTACGCCCATTTTCCAAATCTAAGTTTTATCAATGGTGACTCCAACTCTTCGTTTTTGAATCATCTCTATCGATGATTTAGTCGAATACCATCCATCATCTTTTCCCGTCCAGTACAGCCGATCACGAATGTCGCTGTTAGAGAGGTTATAATTCTTGATTTTCTCGATTATGGTACTCGGCAAGTATGTGTTTAGTTGATTTAATTTCTGGTGATCCCATACATTATTGGTGATGAACGAGGAAGTAAGTTCTGTCATATTAACTGGGGATGAGTTTATCATGACTTCTTGAAGCGGTTTATCCAACACCCACTTGTACTTTCAAAATCTTATCGTTTTTCCGTCTCCTACCCACCAGGCAAGGCCTTTATCAAATTCCTTATATATTTTATTTAAGTTCTTCCACTACCAAGACACATTCTTTTCGCATTCATAATTCCAAAGGCATAATCCTTTTAGGTATTTTTCTTGTACAATTTTGACCCATATGTTATCCGATTCTGCCATAATTTTTCACAATAATTTCATTTGTAAAGCTTTGTTCATGTCTTCAGCTTTTCTTATCTCTGTTCCTTCTAAGGATCTGGTTTACAAATCTTATCCCAACTAATGAGTGGGTGATGATTAGGTCCCTTATTCCAAAAGAAAAGACCATTAATTTTGTCTAGTTTGTTATGTATGTTCCCTGGCAACATGAATGCCTGCATTAAATAACTAGGTTTTGCATTCAGATTTGCTTTTATTAACGTTATTCTTCCTTCTTGAGATAAGGAGGACGCCTTCCATTTAGTGAGTTGTTGTTTAGTTTTGATGATTACAGAATTAAAAATTTCTTTGCTGACACGTCCATTGATGATCGGGCATCCAAATTATTGTGCTAAATTGGTAGAAATATTGATTCCCAAGTGACCCTGAATTCTTCTCCTATTACTTTGATCAATATTAAGGGTAGTTTGAAACGCGGATTTATGGTAGTTAATGATCTGAGAAGAAATACCGCAACAAACCGTTAGAACTGAAAGGATCATATCGCTTGCTTGTACTGATGTTTTGGTAAATATTATAATATCGTATGCAAAGGTTAAGAATGGGATTCTAGTCCCATTTTTCGAAATGGGGAAACCAATTGACTTTGGATTATCATTAGATAATTTTTGTAGGTTTCTGGCTAAAACTTCAGCGCACAAGTCGAAAAGTAGGGGGAGAGTGGGTCACCTTGTCTTAGTCCCCTTTGCGGATAAAATATATTAGTAGGGGGAATCATTAATTAGAATCGAATACGAAATTGTTGATATACATTCTTGAATCCAATTTCGAAATTTATCTCCAAATCTAAATTTGATCAAAACCTCTTTCAGGAAATCCCACTCCACTTTATCATATGCTTTCTCCATATCTAATTTTATGGCTATATATCCTTCTTTTCCTTTTTTTGATTTGAATCCATGAAAAACTGCAGCGCTTTGTAGCGGATGAATTAGTGGAGGAAGGACCAAACTTAATCTTTTTGCTAATATTTTTGAGATAACTTTGTAGACCGTTGAAACTAAATGTTAGCATGAAATATTGTGATATTTTAGGCACGTTTTCTAAGTGTATTTCATCCATATTGATAGTCATTGATAAAGCATTGAAGCATTTGTGAGTTAGTTTATCTATTTTGTCGATATAGAGGTCTACATAAGCTTTGTGTTGATTGTAGGCGATTAAGAGCTAATTCCGAACGGATTGAGAAAGAATGGAGTTTGATTGAGCATGTCCAAGGATTGAGGACATCTCAAGGAGCTAAGGAAGGTGTTAACTTGAAGAATAGCACAAGACTAAGGAAAATCACGAACTACCTCTAAACCACGCTCTAAAATACGGTCGTACCACATTCCACGTTCAAGTCCACGGCCGTGGAACCTTGGCAAGAGAGGCGTGGTGCATTCCAGCAACTTACACGGCCGTGGAGGGTTGTGACAAACCGTGACCAACTTCCACGCTCTAAATTACGGGCGTGGAACCCTTCCACGACCGTGATCTTGGCAATATTTTATGCAATATTTTAAGCCACGATCTTCTACGCAATGGGCCGGGCCAATATTTTATCTTACACTATAAAAGGATGGAAGAAGAGAGATTTTGTCACCTTCGCTTACACTTTGCCTACGCTTATTGCATGTGCCTAGGGTTTTCAAGATCACCGTGGGAGATTGTGCTTTGCCCTATTGTGATTTCCGGATTGACGGAAGAGTTGAAGATTTGGAAGATTGTCCGTGGCGGAAGTTACGCCTTTGATTCTAGGTTTGATTAGAAGACGGATTGACATCCCGTTCTTCGTTCTTATCTAGATAGTTACTTGTTTGTGTTTATTCTGAATCTGAATTGCATTATCATTGATATTTGTGGATTTGAGATTGACTTAAGGTTTATTGAAGGTTTTCGGAAGTTTTCATCTTTCAATCTTTTAATTCTTGAATTTGATATCAATATGACTATTGTTGGCTAAAACTCTTTAGCAATTCTAAGGTGAAGGGTTGATAGTTGTGGCTTAGATAATGATAGATCGATCGTAAACAGATTGGATCCTGAGAGTTAGAGAGAATCGCCGACGAACCCTAATCCACAGTCTGTTCTTGAGCTTCCACGGCCGTGGAACTCAAGAACTACCCGTAATTTTGTGTTAGTTTACGAACTTGCTTTTACTTTAATCCAAAGTTAAAGATTTGCTTTAACTTAGTCTTGGCTTGCCTTTTCTAGGTGGTAGTGAAGCCTCAACAACCTCTACCTCGATTGTGAGTGTCACAACCTTAATCGGTTTAGTTAGTCTTGATCCTTGGATTACAAGTTTAGGTATTTGACGTTAATTCTTACCTTTAGATCTTTTCTATATTGAAGCCTCAACAACCTTTATAGAGAGTGTCTTTTAGGTGAGTTATATAAGGTTTTTGGAACTTCACCGTACGATTACCTTACATTCGTATACCTTTGCATACTTTAACTCTGTCCTTATATCTTTAGTATATCTTGAATCGATTGCCGCAACTGGATACCTGGATCTTTAGGATTGTTGTTTTCCCAATATTTGAAAAGCTTCATACATTTACTTGCTTGATAATCTATAACTGGATTTAACCCCCCAAATCCCTGTGTTCGATACTCTGGAATTCTTGCTCAACTATATCGATCCGTACACTGCGGGTTCGCTTGCTTGATTTCTAGTTTTATAATTAAAGCTTATTTGCACGCACGCTAAGTGGCGAACACTAAACTAATAGGTCTGTAATGTGAAGTTGTTGTTGAGTTGTCAATCTTTGGGAGGAGTGCTATAAAAGTATGATTTAGTTGTCTAAGTATTTTACCAGTTATGTAGAAACTCTTAACCGCTCTAGTAACTGATGGGTCAACGATGTGCCAGTATTTTTGGTAAAAACCAATCGGCATCCCATCTGGACCTGGTGATTTATAAGAAGATTAAGGGGGTAGGGTAACTTTTTTTTCTAAAAAACAAACTAGGCCCTTGTTATTTTACATTTTTAAATAAAAGATAAACTAATAATTAAGGCTATATTTTAATAGGCAGTTACTAAATTAATGGAAGTTATTTATTTGGTTAAATAAATTAATTAAGCAATAAAATAGGAGATCAGCTAAAGAAGGTAACCGTGAGATTTTCCAGTATTATATATCCGCCATTATCGGAAGACTGACTTTCTTCAATTCATCTTTGACGTCGTATGGCATCCTCGCGGTGACGTATCCGGCGACCCTACCATCACCGACGGCTCCACCGCCATCACAAACGGCTCCACCGTCACCGTCCGCCACGCTTAGCCTGAATAGATCGCCCATAATTCCGAACCCCGCCAAAGTATAATCGATTCGATATTTCGACGACTCAACCCTTCTTCTTCGTCGACATCGGCTCCGCGTCGAGGTCATGTTGTGCGGGAGGCTGTAGATCGTGCTTTGGCAATTGCGGCGAGAGGGAGAACGAGGTGGAGCAACAGCGACGTCCGCGGCTAGCGGTGGAGGGCGTTCGACGGTGAGCAAGCCGAGATTAGCTTCAGTCGCCATAGCCAGGTATGATATATTCGGATATGGGTTGATTATGTACATATGTTGCTGATATGTACATATGATGCTGCGAAAATATTACTAAATAACTAAATATGTACCAAATATGCAGTTTGTGTACATTTGGATAGGGGTTTGATGATACAAAGACATATTTTGTGTGTACATATAACATGATGTCGATTAGAATATGTACAGTTTTTGTGTTTGCATGTACATATGTTTGTAGTCTCTAGTGATTATGTACATTTTTTCCTGCGAAAATGTTACTGATTAACTATATATGTACATATGTTGGCAGTCTCAGACGATTATGTACACATGTTGCTGCGGAAATCTCAATATTGTCGCCATGGATGAACGCAAGTTGGAAACGACGAAGATTCCGGAAAATATTTTGATTTCATTAATAAATGGAGATATTTTGATTCTCTTCATAAATGGAGAGATAAAGATATTTACTTTCCCGTTTTGTAATAATTAGTTGCTTAATAAATGGAAAGAGAAAGATATTCTGATTTCCTTAATATCCTCCTTTTATTTTAATAAATCTTTTTTATATAAATTAGAGGAGCCTATTTTGTACCCATTATTAACTTGGGGCCCTTTATATGCTCATGGTTACAAAACATACCCACTCTCCCATTTTACCCGTGATTTATCTGGACCTATATCAAAAAGTGCTTCCTTGATTTCATTTGTGGAAAACGGCATTTCCATATTCATATTATCAGAAGTGGATAGTTCTTGGCGGATAATCTGCAATTGGTTTTGTAGTTTAACCATGTCAATAGTTGTCGCTTTGAATCTGATCTTGTACTCCTTAACAAATTCGTCGTTGATGTCAGTATCCTTTGCCAAAATCTCGCCATTATTTTTAGTAATCGTCGTAATTAATTTTTTATTTCTTCGTCCTGTTGCTTTCCTATGGTGAAACTTAGTGTTCTTATCTCCAAATTGTAGATTTGTCGTCTTGGCTCGTTGCATTCCAATACTTATGTTGGTATTCTACTAAGCAATCTCTTTTCTTGTTTAGTCTATTGATTTTGTTATTGATTGCTTGATCATATTGTGAAAATATAATTTTTTGAAGTCCCTCTAATTCCTCATCTACTTTTAACAGTTGTTTGTTTATGTTGCCAAACTTTTCTCGACTCCATTGTTTTAGTTTTTGTTTGAGCAAGCTTGTTTTTTTTACTAGGTCAAACATATTTGTACCTTGGAACTGACTCCTCTGTTTCACAACGTTTTCACAATCTTGCCTTAGCATCCACATTGATTTGAATCTAAATGGTTTATTCTTCCCGCCTATCTGGTTATTTTTTAGAATAAATGATATCATACAGTGATCAGAGTTTGTGAAAGCATGATGCCTGGTGTGCAACCCAGGGTATTCTTGAATGATTTCCAATGATGTCATCACTCTATCCAATTTTTCGTATGTATTGTTATCCCCTTCTTTCCTTTTCTTCCATGTAAAATCATTTCCTGTGTATGGTAAAATTCTTAAGGTAAATTGATTAGAAAATTGTATTAATCTATCGAATCTATTAAGCGCGGTCGTAGCACCTCCTTTTTTATCAGATGGTTCCAACAATTCGTTATAATCTCCAACTATGATCAACAATATTTTAATGCTCATCATTTTGTTTTGTAATTGCAGCCAAAATGCATTTTTCATTTGTTCGTTTGGTGGTGAATAAATGAAAATAATCATTGATACAAAATTAGAATTAGCGTTAATATATTTCATTAAAAGGAATCGTTCTGATGCTTTTATAACTTCTATTTTCTCACCTTTTATTTGATATTATTTTCATAGGAGGCACATACCCCCCAACAAATCCTTGAGAGGGGATAAAGAAGATTCTATCAAAACCAGCACTTTTCCAAGCTTTTTCATCTGACTCGTCCTTTGTTTTGGTTTCCGCCAACATAATCATTTGAATGTGTTCGTTTTTACATGTCAGATTCAAGTTAGTCCAAAAGTTTTTTTTCTTCATACCCCGGCAATTCTAGAACGCGATCTTCATTTAACATTATTGAGAAGGTTAGGGTGTGCACTTCTCCCTTTTCTGAACAAGAATTATGTTTTAGATTTGTTACCTTTTTTACTATTAAAAAATCCTGTAACTCGACCAAATTTGAAATTAGGTATCACAATTTTGAAATACCTTAGTGGTGTTTTGAAATGGTATTTACCTCCTTTTTCCTTACTACCATTTGTTAGCCACAATGTCTCATTTGCGTCGTATAAGATGAAGTGTCTACTAACCAAGTAGATCAACTCATATGACCAGCCATTAGTGTTGTGTTTTAGATACTTGAGGTTACTTCCTTCATGGATCTTTTTATTGTTGTATTGGACGAAATGTAATTGCTTTACTTTTACATCCCTTAACTGCCTTATAAGCTTCTGACAAAATGTGATATTTTCCTGAAAAGCCTCGGAACCAGTAGTTGTGTTCATTATTCTTCTCAAATCACTTATTCGGACACAATCTTTGGAACGAACTCTGAAAGCAACCAATTTATTTGGTATACTCTCCATCACCATCTTCTTTTGGTTATTCCTGTTATAAACTAGTTTCAATTTACTCACCATAAAAACAATGTGTAACGTTTTTTGCATCACCAATACATTAATGTGGTCAACTCTTTGAAAAAGTGGGGATATAGATTGTTTAAGACTCATTACCTCACACCTTGTTCTTTGGATCTGATTTGAAAAAAATGTTGATATGATAACCTGTAGGTCGGATTTCGCATCCTTAACATCCCATAGAGAAATTATTCTTTCAATGAAATTGTTATTCAGAAATAGGAGAATTATTTTTGTTCTAATGCTTGTCCAAAATTTTCTTTTTCTGTAGCTGAAGGAAAATAGACCTTTAGCATACACAATATCATGAGATTTCATAACCATTTTGCAAAAACGAAAATGTATTACTCCAAATATTTGTGTTTTAGTCTTTCCGTATGCTATGATCTTTAGTTGTCCATCGTATCTTGGAAGCATTGCTCTGCAGGAAACGTTGTTCTTTAGTTGTGTGTTAACTGATGTTAAAATGTTCAACTTTCTTCCATTAACATGATCATGGGGAGATAAACTTCCTTCTTAAAAATCCCACATGAAACAAAAAACAAAAAACAAACATCTTGAATACATGAAGAATAGGCAAAAATGCCTTATTCTGGTTAGTTGAAACTTAGTCTATACATAGAAATAGCTTATTGATAAATAAATGGACATATAGCTCATGGTTCTAAAATCAGAGAGAACCACCATCCATTTGCAATAAAGTATGATAGATTCATGATGAAGCAAAACATGAATAATCAAATTCGTACGACTAGCAAAGACACAAAAAACACTACCCGTACATTGTTCATTGATTTTGAAATTTTCAGATTTCTGATTGTTCTTTTGATGGGGAGGTGTCTCTTGGCACACTGCGTCTTTGAGAAATCTGTTAATCTCACTCATTTTGTGTGTTTGTTAGGTGAAAGAAAGTGAATAAAGGAGAGCAGGGAGAGTATTCATATTGAAGATGGAGAGGGATTCTCTCAAACATATTTGGCTCCTTAAAAAGGCATATGTTCAGCCACTCAAGTAAGAGAAACTCAGTACGTTCAACATCTATTTGGTCGATAGTCAATACTAAATCCGAAAGTTTTCTTCTATTTTCTTCTAAGTTACTCACAGACAAGATTACTGATGTAAATCTTGGTTTTCTGAGAATGGTAGGTTGGTTACCTCTTCTGTCGATTGAAAGAAGCATGGACTCCGACCATGCTCGAATCCTCGTCAATCTGTGTGAGACCGCCACGATCCATCTACTTTTCGACACCATAGTCCTCCTACTTCTTGACAATGGATGCATTAGCTTCTTCAAATCTATGTCTGTAGGAGAGGGATTTCTCAACTCAGCCTTGCAATAATCGCCCTTCAACGGCAGTCTATACTCCAAATGTAGGCTTCTGGATTCGTCGCTATGGTTGCTTGCTTGACTCTCCTTGGGACACCTTTTGAGATTCCTCCATCTTTTCTTCTTACGGGGTCGAAATTTCCGGCCTATCCACCTTCGATTTTGCACCTTAATGCTTGAATGAATACCTCTTTTTCGACACCATCTACTCTGCTTTCGTGGACATGCTCTAGCATCACTTCTCTTTCGATTCTGCAGCCACAATTCTTGAATTAACTTGGATTTGATACTTCTTTTCAAGCCCCCTGAAGATCGCTCACCATTTTTGTTGATGACTATGTTCGATGAGGGATGTAGTAGTGGAGAAGGGATTTTGGATTCGGCGGCTAGGGCTTTCTTATAGTTGTCGGAAAGGGGCAACTTTCCTCCGCGCGTGAGAGGCACGTTCATTTATGGAGATTTTAAATAAATAATATTAATTAGGAGAGATAAAGATCATGGAATCCTTGTTTTCCTCCATAATAAATCTTTATTTTTTTTAATGAAGGGGTCTAGTTTGTCAACAACAACACACAAGTGCTTACTTTATACACAATAATACAAAAACTTCCTAATTAGCCATTTTACCCCTAATAGTTTATTTTCCTTGATTAATAATTAATATCAAGTCAATGTAACCATCATGATTATTTTTTGTTTTATAAACGTGTTCGTTACTTATTTTTTTTAATTAACAAGAGTTAAAAAAAAACACCGGAATTTCGAAATGTGGTTCATAAGACCTCCCTCCCACCCTATTACCTCTTTTGTTCTTATTTTAAACGTAAAACACATACGTGATGTGTGACATAACTACTTTATGTTGGCTAACAATTGAAAGCAAGTAGCTAACAATCGTTAGCTACATACACAAAAAGTTACATAACATAAAGAATTTACTATAACATAACTTTATTTTATTTTTTTAATTGCTAACGATCATTAGCCTGTAAAAAAAACATGCTAACGATTGTTAGCCTATAAAAAAAGCTAATGATAGTTAGCTTGTTCTTTTTTTAGCTAATGATCGTTGACATATGCTAACAATCGTTAGCTTTTTCTTTCCCATTGGTTAACGATCGTTAGCATGTAACTAACGATCGTTAGGTAGTGGGGAAAATGTTGGATGTAGTTAACGATCGTTATTTGTGTTCTGTCACACAAAGTAGCTAATAATCGTTTCTAATGTATAACGAACGTAAAAAAATAATAGTTTAAAAGCATCCATAATAAGCGAGTTTACTCCTTTGTTGCGGGTGGTTCTCTTTGCTCAATAAAGTAACTAAAATGTAGCTGATTTTGCCGGTTAAACAAAAATATACTAGAAATGTATTAAATATTACAAACTTATGTGGCCAACTGGTAAGCAATCGAGTTCTAACAATAACCCCTTTTATACCAATTAAAGAGAAAATTGCTTAAACAATACCCCATCTTTTAAGTTGATTAAACTTTATGTAACACCCCGAATCCACGGGATATCGGGATGCTACGGGCGAGACCTCACAATGGGTCCCGACCCTTAGCCTGACAACAATTTCACCGGATCTTGCAACAAGGCACAAATAAAGGCCAAAACCGAAATACATTTTTATGCAATGTTATGAAACCCGACAATAAAAGAAAGGAAAGACTTCAGCCGTCCTTACAACAACATCAACATAATATATAATAACAACAACACAAGGACTCCAAAACCCAACTCAACCTAAGATGAACGGAACCCCGGCTGCCCACTCCTCCGGATCACTCGGCCACATCCTATCCTGCACATCAACTACAACAATCGGTATAAAACCGTTAGCTCACATTCTAGGCATTATAAGAATAATATGGCACAAACACACTTAGGAACACAAACACACAACATGCTCATAAACATACACATCCGTTACTTATTATCTCTTTTAGGTTATTCCATATCTAATTCATTCGTTCAAGTGTGACACGAGAGTCTTATAACTCTCGCCTCTGTCCCCGTGTAACCAACAGGAGTGTGGCGGCGCCCAACCCGTATACCCTGAGGGAGTGATGAAGAAGTCCGCCCGTATACCGTGTATGGCCTGGTCGCAGAGATCCCCCCAGTCTCCCTCGGGAAACTGAGCGGTGATGTCACCGCCCGATAATAATAGTAGTGACAATGGGCCAATAAATAAGATCAAGTAAATCCTAATCCATTTTCATGCTTAAAAGCGGTAAACACACACCACCATATATATCCAAATAAGGCATACAAGCGGCTAAGTAAGTCCGAGGACTTACCTCGTCTCAAAGCTAGCTAAAAACCGATCTCACTTCCCGTAGGAAAATAACCAAAGCCTGTTCAAGACAAGACACGATAATCAATAACTAACCGATAAGCTAGAAGCCTCGGGCTTATAGTCTCCCAAAACCTATATGAGGTCACACCCTAGCATGCTAGGTCCAACTCCTAATTTCAAAGATCGTCCTAAGATCGTACCAAACATAACTCGACAAAATCTCATAAACTATCCAACAACCATACACGGTTCAAGGCCACTACTTGGCATTTGCCCTAAATTATGCTAGATCCAACCTAGCATGATTCTACCACTAAACATAACTAGATCGAGGAAGAAGATACTCACACGAGGTCGAAGGTGAAATACGATCTACGGATGTCGAGAATGGGTATGTTGGTCTTTGTCGGGCGCTTTCGGGACCTAAGACCAAAGCTAAGCGAATTTAGCTTATATGCTAAATTGATTTTAAATATATATAATATATAACTCAAAGTTAAAACTCGTTTTCCAAATGCCATCGTTAAAACCCATAAATAATCCCTTCGGGGAAAAGTAAAAATTCACGAACTTAATTGTAAACCGAAATTAAAACTTCGAGCCGTAAACCAAATTTAATCCAACAAAGGTCAACATATAAAGTACATAAATGCAAGGATAAAACTCGAAGAAAAATCCAAGTTTAAAACCCGTAAACACGTTTTTCCAAGACAAATCATACAATTTCATAAATTCGGGTCATCATCCTTAATTAAGCCTTGGGGCATTTTCTGAAATTTACGCAACATAGGGCATAAATGCAACAATCCAAAAATATGGGTCAAAACTACAATTATTATAAAGTTATGGGTACAATATGTAGTTATTTAAATCAACAGGGCCAAACTGCAATTATACCAAAAAGAAGGGGCCCGATTTGAATATGGGAATTAGGGTTTCTTTAACCCGATTGATGCGGCGCAAGGGGTATAGGTTGCGCTGGGAAAACGGGGGCGTCTTGCAGCGAGGGCTCACCTTGGCGACGGCGGCAGGGCTTCGGCAGCGGCACTGCAAGGCGAGGGCACCTGGTCTCTTTCCCTGTGGTGCAACGAAGGTGGAGCTCCGATCTCCAACGAAGGTGGAGTTCCAGAGAGAAGGTGAGGAGACAGGGTGGAGAAGATGAAGTGTAGAAAGGGGAGGGATGGTTTCTCATTCTTCCTGGTTGTAGACGAGGGCTTGCTCCGGCGGCGGCTGAGACGGCAGCGCGCACAGATGCGAGGCTCGACAAGGCTCCAAAGAAGAGTGAGACAGGGTAGGGAGACAGTACACGCGGCGTCGGCGGAGCGAGACGGTAAGGCACTGGACTCCTCTATCATGATCTTTGATTCATTTCCGGCGTGAAAGAGCCTGTGAAGGGTGGATCGAGGGAGAGCGAAAGGTGGTTCGAGGTAGTGTGGTGGTTCGAGTTTACAGGTCACAAGAGCTTACTCATCACATGCTCTCCAATGGTCTTTGTACCAGTGATAAGCTACAGAGGAAGACTGAAGCTGGAATGGACAAGGGTCACCAGTGAAGCCGAAGGTCAAGAGGGAAGAGAGAAAAGAGGATGGGGAGGGTTGCTTGGTTAGAACTAGTAGAGGGAGGGTGAGGGGTCGCTTGGCACACATAGAGGGCAGGGAGCGAGAGGTTGATCCCGGGAAGCGAGAGGTCGGGCTGTCAGGGAGGGAGAAACCAACCGGCTGAGGAGAGAGAGAATCCAAACGGGAAAGGAGAGGGAAAAGGCACAGAGGAAAAGACAAGAAAATGAAAGGGGTAAAACCCGATCAAAACGTTCTGAATGGAAATTCCCGGATCGGCCAATTTCGTCTTTCCGACAAAAAAAAATATCAAATTAATGAAAAATACGGAAATACATACATGTATCCCAAATAATAAAATACCCGGAATATATATTTTTAAATATATAAAAAAAACTTTAAAATAATAACTCGAGCTACTAACGAATCGATAGAAGGGAGAATTACAAAGTTGGAACGCACCCAATTATACGGGGCGTTACACTTTAGTGCCCCATCTTTTAAACTATCAAAACGGTACCTCATCTATTGAGTCCGACCAAAGATTAGTACCTGGATTACTGTTCACACGTTAAGTTAACAGATCGATGTTAAGTACCAGGGACATAATTGTCCACCTACCTTGGGCAAAATTGTCCATCTACCTTAGATATTTAACGCCGATCTGTTAACTTACCGTGTGAACAGTAATCCAGTTACTAATCTTGGGTCGGGCTCAATAGGTGAGGTACCGTTTTGATAGTTTATAAACGAGGGGTACTAAAGTTTAGTCAGCCTAAAAAAATGGAGTATTGTTTAGATAATTTTCTCCCAATTAAATGACCTAAGAGGGTCACCTCCAATCACGAAAACACACACGCGCCAATTACTTCAAATTACTTGAATTGAGTAATCTCAATGATATTACCAAATGGAATACTCGCTTATCCTAATATAATATACTCCACAATGTCATTGCTAAACAACATGAGGAGCCAATCCAAGGAATCAGTACAAAAATCATTATTAATCCGCATATGCGGAAACTCCTTATACTTGATCTATCAACTCGTCAATAAGTCATAACAGATATATGGTCTTGATGGTCACCCGATTCCACTTAGGATCATTACTACACAAAATCATAGACTTAACCTTCCTTCATAACCTAAAATGTTTATTTTCCTTGTGAAAAGCTACTTATATGAGTTTATCCATTTTAAGCTCACTTGGTTCGTTCTACAATCCATACTTCCCTTTCTTATGCGAGATAATTATAACATATCAAGCTCAATTGTGTCATTCAACCAGCATTAACAAGCTTAACAAGATCCATCACTTTCAAGGTCGCACCATCTTGTCCACGGCCCCATCTCACCAAAATTTGATTCCCATTAATATGACATGCCTTGAAGCTCACATAAGTACCTAGTGCTCTACTGACATGGCGATTTGCACATACATCCTCTTAATCACTATAACATTAGTTATATCCATTTAGAGTTCTCTAATGTGGTCCATTAACAACGGTGTGTTAAGCCCTTCGATTATACCAACACCATTGTTTAGTTTCGGTTCATATTAAGGGTCATTTCCACATGCACTTTCTACTTCGTGTTGATTTTGCTTAGTGATGTCACTTTTGTACGAATTTGTTGACCACTTTAAGGGATTCTATCACCGTGGATACGTGCATCGTGATTACTTCTAGTAATCTCGTATTCTTTCAAGACGTCCACCCATATCCTGAATTCACTCTTTGATCATCAAGGTACATCAACACCGAGTCTATTCGATTTCTCATCCTTTGATCAATATCTTAGCTATTTCATCTCCACTATACCGATTTTGTTACAAAAGTTACCTCTTAGGAATATATCGTGAGGCTTCCACCTTAGGTATAACATCACTTCGCCGAGTAGGACATGATGATATATACTTCTACTCCGTGTAGTTGGTACCCTCAAGCTTGGAAATGTTTCACTCAAAAGGGACTCTTGAATTGGTATTCCCTACTCCGTAGAAATGTAGGTCGAAAACTTCTCCAAATCCACCCATATTGCCTTATGCGAATATGCCTCTTGTTTGACCTTTAACTCGGTTTGACTTGAGTTGAATCAAGAAATTCTCCTAATTGATCTTATGCTTTTTGCCATCAATATCATCTTGAAGTCATCACCTTCGGCTCTTCCGGCCTAGACGTTCTTCGGTAGATTCGTATGAGTTAAAAATGTTAACTCGCCGGAACATTATACACAAGTTGACTTAACTGAGCATAACTATCCTTGTATTGATATACCTACTCATATGCTACTAAAGGAATGATGATCACATCATAATAACTTAACTAAAGAATCTAAAATAAAAGTCCAATTCTAACTATAGAGTGTAACCAAAAGAACAACATATCCACTAAGCTAAGTTCATACTATTTATCGAATGTAATACTAAGCTACAAAGATCCAGAGAGAGTGACGGTGGTCTAACATACTACTAACCCAACATTCCGACTATGTGCTTGATTTTAAAACAAAAATTCATTTAAACTATTCACCTCTCAGGTTCTGTTTATTCTCTACATTTGGTCTTTTTTTTGATAGATTGCAAGTGTCATTGTTGTCAAGCTAGCACTCTAATACCATGTTATAACACCCCAAATTTCTAAACCCGGGATGTCACGGACTACGCCCTCACAATGGGTCCCGACTCTAGCTTGACAACAATCTCACTAGACCTTACAATAAGACACAAATGTAAATAAATCGATTAGAAAATGTATAAAAATAATAATGTCATGAACGCATAACATGAGGCAACCTTGCACGAGATAACTACTAACATCCTCAAACAAATGAGCCCTTTTATACGAATGCAATAATTGAAAGGCCACCCAATCTATATGAATACGTGGATCCGGATGACCATCCGCCTCGGATCACCCCACAACTTTCTTACCCTGCAAAAAATCTAACAACATAACGGTAAAATCATTAGCTAACAATCCTAGTCATCAACAAAAATACTATAATAGCACAATTACACGTCAATGTGGAAAGTAAACACAACAACATGCTTGCACACAAAACATCATTATTATCCTTATTCGGTGATTCGCTTTTAAGTTCAACTTATTCAGTGGCAGGAGGATCCCCAACGCTAGCCTTTGTCCCCGTATACCAACAGAGTGGTTTGATGCATCTTGCCGTATTCTTGAATGGACTAGTCGTAGGGAACCTCCCAATCTCATGTCAGAATTGGACATTGATGCCACAACTCTCTATACATACACTTGGGTAGAGCTGATACACTCCGGGTTGTCCCGACCGGCCCGGTCGCCCGCAAAAACGGGCGGATATGGACAAGTTTAAAAGCCCAACTGGGCCGAAAAGCCCGGCCTGGCAGGATATCCGGACCGGATCCGGACCGGATCCGGACAAGCTATAAAGCCCGGTCGGGCTGCTTGTCCGGACCGGATTATTTATTAATATATATATATATACACTTCTTTGACTCTTAAGAAACCCTAAAAGCCTATACTTAACTTCAGGCTCCCTTCACCCATCCTCACTTACCTCTCGCCGTCCTTCGGGACTTCAGCATCTCTCGACAATCTACGTTACTCTCGTCGGATTCTCTCTCTCAATCTCATATCTCGGCATCTCACTTGCTTCTCTCATCGGATTATCGATCAATCTCATATATTGGCATCTCACTTGCTTCTCTCGCCGGATTCTCGACCTTCGGCGTCTCCATTTGACTTCAACATCTCTCACTTGAGTTCGAGCGTTCGACCTTATGCGTCTCTCACTTGCTTCCGTTTCTCACTTGATTTTGGTTTTCTTTTCCTTTCTTGTGTTCTTGAACCTTGATATGTGTAATGTGTCATATGTGATATACTGCTTGAGGTCAATTTTCTATCAATCCCTACCTTGTTCAATTTGTTCTCTATGGATATGTCACATGTGCTTGATAATGACTTGTAATTTGTAATTGCTATACTGCGAAATTCTAAAATCATTCTACTATCCTGTAATCCTGTTTGATAATCTATAATTGATGTGTTGTACTGCTTGCTAAAATTAATCTGCAATGGTCCTATGGAAAAAATTAAGGTTTCCTAGCCAGTCCAAAAAAGTGCATCTGGGTACCCGGCGGGCAGTCCGGCCCGGCAATCCGGACGGGTACGGACATGGATAGAAGCCCGAGATCCGGCCCAGACATCCGGACAAAAAAATAGTAAAAGCCCGGTTCGAATCCGGCCCGAACCCGGTTAGTACAACTCTACACTTAGGTATCATGATACGATAACATCATCATATTTAAGTTATTATTACAATTCACATTAAACACACCACTACAATAACACACACTAATACGAGGAAAAGCTAGCTAAGTAAGTCCGTGAGACTTACCTGAATCTGTCAAAAGGTCAACTACCATTTTATAATGGTCTCGTATGTAGGTGACCTCAAATGTTTAGTCAATTCGACAAACGCGTTGAAAACTCCACCTTGTTTCTAATGTTTTACAGGTGTTGATGATGGAAGACTTAACACAAATGTAGTAGTTGGATATACTAACAATGTATTGATTATATTCTCTAGATGCTTGGTTGGTTTGAATTCAGTGTAGGTCTTATCGAATGTCAAGGGCCTTGATATAGACTTCAAGGGCCTTGAAGTATAACTTAAGGACAAGGAAGATAACGTCTACAAAGGGACGATCTCAACGGCCTTGGAGTTATATATAGATGCACGAAACAAGGATTTCAAATGCAAAGAAGATTTTCCAGGAAGATTTGCTAAAACAGAAAGATTTTAGAGAAGATCTTTTTCAAGCAAAGATCTCAATCGAAGATTAGAGAATCTTTTCAGAAGATTTTCTAAAAACAAAAAGCTGCAAAATATCTTCTCTTTCGATTCAACAGAGGACGAGAAGATCAAGGAGCTAAGGACTCGACGTGGTCTCAGGATTTGAAGATTTACAACGTCTACCTTATCTCGAAACAAGAAACGATCTTCATGGAGAAGAAGATTCATCTTCAAATGGTCATCTCTCCAACGGCTAGAAGACCTCTCCATGGAAAAGTATAAATAAAGATGATGGTGGAAGAAGAAAAGACACACAAGCACATACGGAAAATATCTTTACGTCTTCAAGCAACTAAATCATCTTCATTCGTTGTTTTTCTTTCTCTCATTTACGCAAAAGCTTTATCCCTCTTAGAGAGAGAAAACACAAGAGCTCCATTAAAAGATCTAAATAGTGTTATACTAGAGCGTGTGTTACTCTGCGAATTAACTAGGCTATTATAGCTAGGTTGAGAGTTGGAGCTAGATCGTAGCATTGGCTATAGTGAGAGAAGAAGGGGATTTCTTCTAGTTTGTATCTAGGACTCTTTGAAGCTGATAATAGATAGTTAGATCCTAAGGCTATACCATGGGACGGAGAGTAGGCTATTTAGAGCCAAACTTCGTAAACATATCCTCGTGTCAATCTTTTACATTCCGCACTATATTTTGCTATTGTGACTAACTTTGTTTTTGTAGGAGCACAAAGTCAAGGCTCTTGAAAGTTGTTTCAAAGCCCTTGAAATCAAAGTTACACGAAGAGCACAGACTGACATCAAGGCCCTTGAAAGTAGTTTCAAGGCCTTGAGATTTGGTGTGCGAAAAGTTCTCATACTCTATTCAACCCCCCTTCTAGAATATCTTTTAACTTATTTATTTCACCTACCGGTTCTTCAATTGGTATCAGAGCTAGACTCACGTTTATTGATTTAACCATCAGTGAGACTAATCATGAATCCTGTAGGTGATGGTGGATTTGCTCATGGAAGATCCTCATCTCGACCACCACTCTTCTGTGGAAACAACTTTGCTCATTGGAGAACACTCATGCGTATGTTCATATTGACCATGACATGGAGCTTTGAAGCATCATTCAAAATGGACCTAAAGTTCCAATGATAATGGTTGAAGGTGTCCAAGTCCAAAAGAAGGAAGCTAACTTAGCACAGGCTGACCTGGACAGTGTGTCAAAGAATTACAAAGCAATGAACCTACTATACTGTGGATTAGATGCAAATGAATTCAACCGCATCTCATCATGCAAGAGTGCTAAAGAAATATGGGACAAGCTTGTTGTCACTTATGAAGGAACAAGTCAAGTCAGGGAAACAAAGATTAGCATCTTCTTCAGACAATACGAGTTGCTCAAGATGAATCCAAATGAAACAGTCAAAGAAATGTTCACCAGATTCACTGAGATCGTGAACAACTTGGACTCACTAGGAAAGATCTTCACAAATGAAGAGAAAGTTAGAAAGGTTCTAAGGAGCCTACCTAAAGCTAAGTGGGGACCAAAGATGAATGCTATTGAAGAAGCTTAGAATCTCTCAACTCTTCCTCTTGATGACCTTCTTGGAAAACTCATCACACATGAAATGATTCTTGGTGAAGAAGATGGAGAGTTTTGAGTAAAAATGTACACAAATTTACAAAACGCCTTTTTATGTTTTATTCGAATACAAATTTACAAAACACATTTTATTTATTTATTCTATTTGAGTTCGACCTTCTCTTTTCGACCTTTTGATTCTAAGTTATATAAATACCGATATTTGGTTTGTTTTGGTGATTTGGACTGCACCCGTTTTTGGATGGGTTGCATACGTACCTCGTTAAAGAGGATCAAGCCTTACGTAGTTCCGTGCGGTGATTTCATGCATCAGAGAATCAAAGTCCCGACCCACCTTCTAGGAAGGGTTGCCTAGACGATGATTCAACTATCATTTGCCTGATATTTATATCTCGATCATGCATCAAAGGATTAAATTAAACCCACCTTCTAGGAAGGGTTGCTTAATTTACCCCTACTATCACGCACATGATCAAGAACAGTGATAGGTTATTTTATTTTATTTTATTTTATTTTAAAACTTGTGACTGAATTCGGTTCTTAATTTACCAAATTTCCTACGTATCCTTTATTAGGAATCAAGTCGTACGTAGTTCTTAAAGGGATAAATTTAGAATTTAATTTTATGACTTTCATTTGATATAAAAGTCAAAAATATATTTTGCGATTAAATTTAATATGTATCCTTTTGTATTAAAAGAATATTTAAAATTTAACTTATGACTTTCATTTGCTATAAAAGTCAAAAATATATATTTTGCGATTGAATTTAATACATATTTATTTGTATCAAATTTCCTACGTATCCGTAAAAATAAACGGAATCAAATCATACGTAGTTATTTTCTGACTTTTATATTTACGTAAAAGTTAATTTAATTTTTGCGGTTGAACTTGACAATTTATTAGTCGAGTTTCCTACGTACTCTTATAAAAAGAGATCAAACCACCCGTAGTTCGTTTGGCATAAAATTTGAATTTGATTTGCGACTGTACCCGATATAATTTAAACTTAATATCGAGTTACCTACGTAGCCTTTTAAAATTGCGTCAAGTCTTTACGTAGTTCTAAATAAAATATGAATGGTAAGGATTTTTGATTTGTGGTTAAACTCGATGAGCGGATGCTTTATATCGAGTTTAGAAAACTTGGTGTCTTTTCATTTTACGTCCAAGAATTAATTCAAAATTTATTTACTCGGACGGGTCGACTGAATCCAATTTAATTTAATTTTGGATTTCCTACGTAGCTCGGAAAGAGCATCAAGTCATAACGTAGTTCTACCTAAAAGATGTATGGTTTGAATTTTTTGATTTGCGACTGTACTCGATAATATGTCGAGCTACCTACGTAATCATTTGAGTGGCGCAAGTCCTTACGTAGTTCTACATAAAAGATATCTAATTACAGTATTTAACCGTAAATTTAGGACCATATTTATAAGACTTTGTCTTAACAGGGTCACTTTTGTAGAATTCCAATTTTAAGGGTCTATTTTGATATAAACCTGAATTTGATTGAAAATGACCAAACTTTTAGCTCTGCAAATTGCAGTTGGGTGCAGACTACAATTTCAATTCCTTTTATTTTATATTTAGTCATCATTATATACATGTGAACCTGTGAACTTTTATACACGTATCACAAATATATATATATATATATATATATATATATATATATAGGGTGTGGTTCCCATGAGAACACCCCTAACGTGAGAACATGAGAATAATTGTACACCGTTGGATGTGAGTATTAAGGGTTGAGATTTAGAGTAGATATCAAAAATAATAATAACTACGAATAATAATAATTAGGAATCCAACAATAACTACGAATAATCCACTCAACCAACAATAACTCCGAATAATACATTAAACGATATGGCACATTCGTAACAAAACTGATAATAATTACGAATCTGTTCTCATGTTCTCACGTTAGGGGGTGTTCTCATAGGATCTATACTCTATATATATATATATATATATATATATATATATATATATTACTTTTGTTTTTCCCTTTTTATACTTCTTACTTTCTTTATTTTTAATTTTCTTTCTTAAACCCCTCTCCTACATTCCGCTGTGATATTTTGTATATGCGAGACTTCAGCCATGGTAGCCATGAAGACTCACTGCGGGCACCGACAGAGACTCGTTGTGGGCCGATGAAGTAGGAAAATAAAAACGTGGAGGAGTCCTAGCTAGGAGGAATCGTAAATGAGGTCAAGTGCGATTTTAATAAACAGAAGTAATTAGACCATGGTTAACATGGTATAATAAATTTCATTTGAAATTAACCAAGTTAATATCCTTTTAATTTTGTCCATTCATCCACTGTTCTTCTCAATTTCGTTGCTTTTGATGATTTTGTTCTTATATCTTTTGTATGCTCCTTTGCAGGTTTGCCCCCTGTAAAAAAATAGCTTCCATTCTTGATCTACAAGGGGTTGCAGGGGTGAAAGAATTTTCTTTCATACCCATCCGCTATGATTCCAGTGGCAATCGTGAAACCATTTGGTTTCAAACGAATTTGCCCTTTGAATTTGGAGAGATACTAGAGTGTTTAGAGAAGATAGAATTAACCCCGATTGAAATTTTCACTCGAGATACTAAGATCTCCTTCTTTTTTTCTTGTTCAGGGGAACATCCAAGTTGGTGAAAAGGTGAGAAGAAGTTGTTGCTGTGAATTTGTTACTCCTTGCCGAAGCCTTCAAAGCAATGAAGCACTCCACAATCATGGAGAGAGAATGCTTTAAATCTTTTGTAGAAGGGAGATCCATTGATTTGTTGCTCTTTCCCTCCGTGTTATAGTAGATTGTAAGGGATATAAGACTGTTGCTCTGTCTTTTTTCTTTGGAACTGAACTTAGAACCTCCCTTTTTTATTGTATTCAGTTTTCTTTTTTGAACCTCCCCGTCCCTCCAACAAAGATAGAAGTTTAATGGATTTTAATAGAGGTTTAGAGAAGTTATTTTTGCTAACTTCCTTTTAAACCACTTATCCACTTACTGCATTACTTATTTGCTTTTAATTTTCTTAATTTTATTTTAAATTGTGTTTCATAGAATCGAATGTCTGTTGCTATCAGTTCTAACTTTCAACTCATAACTTAATTAAACTAATTAATTAAGTCATTAATAAAAATATAGATTTGTTTATTTTAATTAACTACACAACCCCTTTAACTAAAAGGATAAACTTTGGGCAAAACACAAGAAATTGATTATTTCTTGATTTTTTTTATTTCATCAAAATCTGTAAATTAATATCATAAATCTTATATTTATGAAAATTTACCCCCAAACAGAGAGCTCCCATCCAACTCCAAGAATTTGACATTAAAATTAAGAAGAGATGAATTACCATCTGACGAAAAGGAGAGTGATGATGATGATGAAGAAGACGCAACCGCCATAATCTCTAAGGGTCTCGCAAGAATTCTCAAGATTAAGAAACAATCTTCTAATATAGAATATCCACGAGCATCAAAATTCCGAGGTAAGTTTTCTAACTCTAATAAAAAAACGAGAGTACTGACTTGTTTTGAATGTAGTGAAACAGATCATCTTGTGAAGGATTGTCCACAAAAGAACAGGACCAACTTCAAGAAAAATGATCGAAAGAAGAAAGATGTGGTTGCTTCATGGAGTGATTCAGAATCAACAAATGAATCAGAAGACGAAAAAGAACAAGCAAACTTGTGTCTCATGGCCGATCATGAAGAAGATTCAAATCTGTATGTTGACAATGTGGTAAGTACAATTATGTCTCAACCTGAAACTGACCTGAAACAATTCCTTAAAAAACATTATCATATGTGATAAGGAACATAGAATAAGGATAAATTCTTTAAAAGAAAAACTTCTTGAACAAGAAAAACAACTAAGTAAAATGTCACTGGAAATTGAAAATCTTAACACGAAAAAAGTAGACCTTGATGACAATATCAATGTCTTGGAATCAGAGAACCTGATTCTCAAGGACAACTTCTCCCCTCTTCATCGAAACTATATCGATCTAGAGAAAGAGAAAGTTGATCTAAGTTTGACGTGTCAAGACCAAAAGGCTGCACTTATTAAGTTTACTCGTTCAAAAGCTAATCTTGAGAGAATGATGGGTGAACAACAGTCCTCCCTTAACAAAAATGGTATAGGTTATCATATGAACTTTCCTAGAAAACATACCACCACTTTTGTCAAGGCCAAAGGAAGCATTCACATGCCTACTTGCTTCTACTGTTGTAAAAAGGGTCATGTTAAATCTGCATGTCCTTATAGAAGAAATGATCCTTATATCATCAGAAACACTTGTCCTTTATGTTTAAGGAAACAAGTCAAACAAATTTGGGTTCCTAAAGGTACTAGACCACCAAACATGATCGAACCTGAGTATGAACTAAAATATGCAATTTGGTCGACCCAAAAAGGTTGATGTTTGTTGTTTTGCAGGATATCACCAAGGTAAAGGAGCACAAATGGATATTAGATAGTGGTTGCTCAAGACACATGAGTGAAAAAAGCTCATTATTCTCAGATTTAAAGAAACAATCATCTAGAATCATTACTCTTGGTGATAAAGGAAAGTGTGACATAATTGACATTGGTAAAATTTGTTATAATTCATCTAACTTTATTGATGATGTTTATTTGGTTGATGGTTTGAAATATAATCTGTTAAGTATTTCTCAAATTTGTGATAAAGGCAATAAAGTCATGTTTGATTAAGATAAATGTGAGGTTCAAGACAAAAAGACGGGTGAAGTGTTGCTTACTGCTCCTAGATGTAATAATGTTTATTCAATGAGTACTAACCAAGTTTCAGGAACTAAGCTAAAATGTCTAAAGGCCTTGACTGATGATCCAAGGCTTTGGCATAGAAGACTTGGTCACGTAAGCATGCACACCATGTAGAAGCTACTTACAAAAGATTTGGTACGTGGTTTGCCAAACCTAAATTTCAAGGTTAATGATCTATGTAAGGCGTGTACACAAGGTAAACAAACAAGAGGTTCATTCAAACCTAAGAAAGTTGTAAGTTCTTCTCGACCCATTGAACTTTTACACATGAATCTTTGTGGACCTATGCGTGTCAAATCTCCCAGAGGCAAGCAATACATCCTTGTTATAGTGGATGATTTCTCTATAAGAAGTGATCATGGTAGAGAATTTGATCAACTGAACTTTGATTTGTTTTGTGCAAAATATGGCAGTTCACATAATTTTTCAGCTCCTAGAACTCCTCAACAAAACGGAGCTGTGGAACGTAAGAACCGCACTCTTGAGGATATGTCTAGGACAATGCTTTTAGAAAACAATTTGCCAAAAATTTTTTGGGCTGAAGCAATAAACACTGCAAATTATGTTTTGAATAGATGTTTAATTCGCCCTATCTTGAAAAAGACTCCTTATAAACTCTTTAAAGGAAAAAAACCAAATATTTCATATTTCAAACCCTTTGGATGTACTTGTTTTGTTCATAACAATGGCAAAGATATTCTTGGAAAATTTGATGCACATAGTGATGAAACTATATTCATTGGATATGCTTCAAATAGCAAAGCTTATCGCATCTATAACAAACGTACTAAAATTGTTAAGGAAAGCATTCATATTATTTTTGATGAAAGCAATGATGGTACTTTGAGTTAGAGTTTTGCAGATCTAAGTATGAATCAAAGAGAATATCATAATTCGGATGAAGAGGAAGATCCTAAAGATCAAGATAAGAATATGCAAGAAAAGATTCAAGATATCAAAGAAAACCCTCAAGACCTTGAAACACACCTTCAAGACCTTGAAACTGGAAACTGTGACAACAGAGCTCCGCTTCAAGGGCTTGAAACCCAACTTCAAGGCCTTGAGATTGGATCAACAGGTAATATACCAATGGTACCTGAATCTAGTCAAACATATGAAGCTCAACCTTTTGGATATGCTCCATCTATCAAAAGAAGAAAAGTTCAATACTCCTCATATCATCCACAAGAAAATGCGATCTCAAATCCAAATGCCAGAGTTCAAACTAGATCTAAAGTGAACAATCTATGTGCCTTCTCCGCTTTTGTATCGCTTGTCGAGCCGAAGAACTACGTTAAAGCTCTTCAAGAACCTGATTGGATCATTGCCATGCAAAATGAATTGAATGAATTTGAGAGGAACAAGGTATGAACTCTCACTTCAAGACCAAAGCATCAATCAGCTATTGGCACGAAATGAGTCTTTTGAAACAAATTGGATGAAAGTGGCAAAGTCATACGAAATAAAGCACGACTTGTAGCACAAGGCTATAACCAAGAAGAAGGTATTGATTATGAGGAGACTTTTGCTCCAGTTGTCAGGTTAGAATCCATACGTATGCTACTTGCATTTGTATCTTTTATGAGCATAAAACTTTTTCAAATGGAAGTAAAATGTGCTTTTCTAAACGGCTTCTTAGAAGAAGAAGTCTACGTTGCTCAACCTCTTGGTTTTGAAAATGATGAATTTCCAGATCATGTTTTTAAACTAGACAAAGCTCTTTATGGTCTTAAGCAAGCTCCTCAAGCTTGGTATGAAGGATTATCTAAATATCTTCTTGAAAACAATTTCAAAAGAGGTTTGATTGATAAAACATTGTTTATCAAAACTAGAGGCAACGGCATTCTAGTAGTACAAATCTATGTTGATGATATATTATTCGGTGCTACTAATGATTCCCTTTGCAAGGAATTTTTAGATATTATATGCAGGGAATTTGAAATGAGCTTAATGGGAGAGCTAAATTTCTTTCTTGGAATTCAAGTTACACAAGCAAAGAAAGGAATTTTTCTCAATCAAAGCAAGTATACTAAAGGCTTGCTTAAGAAGTACAAAATTGATCAATCTAAGGTTGCAAAGACTCCTATGAGTTCAACACTTTCGCTAGATCATGACAAGAATGGCAAAAGTGTAGTACAAAAGGAGTATCGAGGTATGATCGGTTCATTGTTGTATCTAACTACTAGTCGTCCTGACATTATGTTTAGCGTGTGCATGTGTGCAAGATTTCAAGCTGATCCTAAAGAGTCACACTTGATAGCTACGAAAAGAATTTTTCGGTATCTCAATGGCACTAAGGATCTAAGGTTATGGTACCCACGTCAAAGCTCGTTTCATCTTGCTGGCTATTCAGATGCAGACTTTGCAGGTTATAAGGTCGATAGAAAAAGTACTTTTGGATCTTGCCAATTCTTAGGGTCATCCCTAATTAGTTGGCACTCCAAGAAGCAAAACTCTGTTGTCCTATCCACAACTGAAGCTGAATATATAGCTGCAGAAGCTTGTTGTGCACAAATTCTTTGGATTGCTCAACAACTTCGTGACCTTGGCTTTGACTTGAAAGGTATTCCTATAAAATGTGATAATACTAGTGTTATTTCTGTAACCAAAAATCTTGTGCAGCATTCAAGGACTAAGCATGTTGATGTAAGGCATCACTTCATACGTGATCATGTTGAGAAAGGTGATGTTTCGATCTCTTTTATCTCAACTAACTTGTAGCTTGCAAATATCTTTACCAAGCCTCTTCCTGAAGAACAATTTAATTTTATTAGATTGGAGCTTGGTATGTTGAACAAGGAAGCATTAACGTAGGGGGGAGTAAACGAGTTTAATTGTTTCTACGCATGCAGCCCAATTGATGTTTTCAAGGGCCTTGAAATAAAATTTAAGGGGCCTTGAAACATATTTCAAAGGGTATATTAATAAAACGGATCAATTAGAAAATTCATATCCTTTAGATATTGAATTATCTAATTTTTATTCTTTAAAAGGGATTTCAAAAGGTTTTGTTATCAGATTCAATGGATTTTGAAAAGTGGTTACCAAAATTTATGGAAAGAATTTTTATCATCTATGATTTTCCCAAAATCTTAAAAATCTTTTGATCTTACGTTGATAAGACTTCTTCCCTTAAAAACCTCTTCTCTTCCCTCTTTATTTCTTCCGCTTCCTTTTCCCTTTGAAAGAACAGTGCTTTACTTTTCCGATTTTCCAAACCCTCTTCATCTTCTTCTCAAAATTTTGTCATGGCATCTAAGAGACCTTCAATGGACGAAGCAACACCATCTGTCCCCAAACGATAGAGGATAGTTCAAGTATCATTTGATTCCGACTCGAGTTCCGGATTTGGGTCAAGCTCGAGTTCATCAGATTTCTCAAGCGACGCATATATTTTTACTAAGACTGGGCTTCCGTCGAGTTGGTTTGCAAAACCAACAGCAGCCAAGAAATGGCTAAGAAAGTATGATGATCCTACCAATGCATGTGTGAGCCGGTCCATAGCGAATTGTTTACTTGCTTCTCATTGCCGGGACTAGAAGTGCTTCAGGCAAGCTCAATCTGGATCATGTTAAACCCAGAAGAATCCTCGTACCCACGACTGACCAGGTTGTTCTACACGAACTTAGCTGCAAGAAGAGAAAGAGGAGAATGGATTCTGGACTCAGTCATCAAAGGTAAGAAAATCACCATTACCTCAGAGA
Organism: Fagopyrum homotropicum; assembly: GCA_033239125.1. Classification (NCBI taxonomy): domain Eukaryota; kingdom Viridiplantae; phylum Streptophyta; class Magnoliopsida; order Caryophyllales; family Polygonaceae; genus Fagopyrum; species Fagopyrum homotropicum. The sequence goes on from BSWB01000004.1 coordinate 131,756,193, forward strand.
TTATAGTTGATATCTTTGGGTTTTCTCTATATGACGCTTCAAAATATTCTAACCCTGCTAGAACTATAAGATTAGCCAGAGAACAGTTTCTCCTTCCCAATGCTTTATCACCACCCACTATCACTTGTTTAACTTTGGAAGTGTAACAACAATTTTACTAGGATCTTACAACAAGGCACAAAAGTATTAAAAACATTTGAAAACTTTAACAATATATACATGAAAGATATGTATCAGCCTTACAAATCAAAGGTACTAAAACGACGCATATGAAGTATATAAGACAACCTCGTCCCCAACTAAATGAGTACGTGGACCCGGATGACCATTTCCTCCGGATCTCTCTACAACTGTCTTAACCTGCAAGGCATCTACAAGCGGTATAAAACCGTTAGCTAACATTCTATGCATAAGTATAAAGGTAAAAGTACAAACATACAACATACACAATCAACATGCAACACTCAATCCTTTTATTATATTTAATTAGGTGATAGGTCATTACTAATGATACTTATTTTGTGACACGAGGGATTCCCAAACCTCGCCCTTGTCCCTGTTTACCAACGCGGAATGGTACTAATGCATCGGACCGTCTACCGGACTAGGCTGGTCGCAGGGAACCTCCTAGACTCTCGCAAGAGCTAGGCAGATGATGTCACGACCCGTTATCATAAACTTGGGTCAATTACGTAAATAATAAAGTCGGCCTAATCCGGTTTCGTTGTTTATCATAACTAACAAACACCACTCATACACTTTACACTCATACAAGAAGCCAGCTAAGTAAGTCCGTAGACTTACCTGAATCAGATCTTGACTCTCTTAAATCACAACTCAATCTGTAACTGTATAACTCGGTTGCCTGTCAAAGGAGGTAAGTGTATCAACACACTTTCTTGGTGATTAGAAGTCTAAGACTTCTAAGGTAGTAAGTCCTATTAGAACGGAATTTAATACAGTACCAATTTATGGTAAAATAACTATTTTACCCTTGGTCCCGAAACTTCCAAAAATTCCATAATTCAACCCTAAACTCTTATTTGAGACTAACAAGTCATATTCTAACTCCTAAAGATGATTTTGGTTACAAACTGGCAACTTACCCATTTTCCTATTTTCCGAAAGATCGTTAAGGTCCAACTTCGGCATCAAATAAGAAATTCGAATAAACTTATAAAAATTCCGAAATAATTCCCTAGATCATCTATGATATCTCATCTACTCATAAGAGAAAGAATTTCTTAAAACTGTTAAAGCATCACTTCTACAAAAATTTCTAAAATTGGTTACAACACTTAACAAACAGCACACTGTCTTAACTTTGAAAAATCATAACTCCTAAACTACTCGCTGAATTTATCCCAAAATTTGATATGTTATACTATAAAATCTTATCTATAATATATCCAAAATTCAGCCGTAAAGGAGATCAAAATCCTATTTAAAACTATCTCACAAAACCGAATTTCAGCACAACAGAAAAACTGCTTACGACTCAATCTTTGAAAATCATAAATTCTAAACCACTCGCTGGATTCCTCTCAAATTTTAATATATTCTACAATAATATGTCAACTATATCATATCCAAAATTCAGCCAAAAAGAAAGAGTTTAGAATACCTAAATTTGGTCACAAAGTTGGCTGCTCGCCAATATAGAAAACTGAGAAACTGCAACAGCTCAACTACTCTACGTTGGAACCTTATAACTTTTAATCCGACCGTTCATTTGTTTTCAAATTTGGACACAGTAAACTACATATATCCATCTACCACCTATCAAAAATTCAACGGTGGATCTTCAATATAACTCCTTAACATTGCTCTACAATATTGACAGTTTCCAACTTCCCAAAACTGAAGAAAACACCATTGATTTACAACAGATATGTTTCTACCATTTTTGACAACACATTTCAGCCACTCCAGCCCTAACCTATACATAACCATACTTGCACGGAGGAGGGTAAAACCAAGCTGTTGAATTAATATCCAAAGGTGATTTCGTTTTATAATTGTACTCAACAGTAAGTACAAATCTCAAAGGTTCAAAATCCCGCTGTTTATGTTCCCTGGATTTAGCCCACTCCCTTACCCGGTTCAGAACCTTGTAACCACAGCAGTCTCAGCACCACCATGGTCACATCTACTCTAATGATCCATCTTAACCGAAATCTCCCTATCACACAAAGCTATAACACTTACAACTATATACAAAAGCTGTACAACCTAAAACAAAAGGAGAGATTGGTGAGTCTTACCACTGAATTTGCAAGTGTTGAAGAGAGATGGGAGGGATCGATTGATTGCTCGGGTCTGTGTGTTTGAAACAGAAGGAAGTTCCAGCCCTCTGCACGCTATGGGTTTCGTTCAGCAGTGATATGGTAAGTTCACCAGTGAGATGGTAAGTTCAGCAGCGTGACTTAGCGGAAGGAAGGAGTGTAAGGGAAGGAGAGATTTACCTTGCTGTCACTCCGGTTACAAACGAAGGAAGGATAGGCACCGTAGGTGTAGTGTGTAACGTGTCTTCCGAGGGTGTGTAGGCTAGTGGCGTCGATGGTTGGCTGCAAGACTCACGCTGGCATACTAGAGTGTGCGGGAAGGGAGGAAATTCGAGCAGTTGGCGAGAGATCTGGGCCAGATCTTGTTGGGCAGGGAAGACGATCGAAGCTTGTACCTAGACGCGACTGCGGAAGAAGGGAGCTGCTTTTGTAACCGTATTGAAGAAGGAAGGAGGATGGTCAGACGTAAGGCGTGAAATCTGGCGTGAAGTTGGCTTGCATCAACGGCAGTGTTGGATCGATTTTCCTAGGCTGACGCTGGGCATATTGGATCAAAGGAGGAGCAACTATCAGCAGGCTTCTTGGGTCGGCTGGTCACATACAAGCAGTCCGGAAATGGGTCAGAAGCCAAGGAGTGAAACGGGGTGGGCTGAGACAACATGGGCCAAGGCTGATGCAAACCGGGCTGGCTGGAGGTGTACAGAAATTGGGCTAGGCATGACGAGGTAAGCTGAATTTGTAAAAAGCAAAGGTGGGCTAGGTTGTCAAAACTCGTCATAACTCGTCATGGCTTTGTCAGGCCCATGCATGACTTCGTCACAAAGTTGTCGGGCTTCGTCATGACCTCGTCTCAGCTCTGTCATGGTCTCGTCACAGCTTTGTCACAGTCTCGTCTCAACCTTGTCATGATCTCGTCTAAAGTCGTCGTTAAGGATTAATTATAAGAATTAGGGTTTGATATAATTCTATCATTTTATGTGAATTAAACTCTACATAAAATGATAAATAATTATAAGAATTAGGGTTTGATATAGTTCTATCATTTTATGTGAATTAAATTCTACATAAAATGATAAAATTTGTGAAGAAAGAAATACTAGATAGTATGGTAACCGTCAACGGCTCGAAGTCCGAATTGATACGGAATAAAAATTCCGGATATTACATCAGTACCCCCTTACAATAAGTTTCGTCCCGAAACTTAGAACAAGGTATTTAATTAAACTGGTATGTCCTAGTCTCACTACATTTTTATTCGTTTCCTAAAATTCTCTAACCCTATCAAAGCGATTGTTACAGGAAGCCAGAATCATTTATGCTATTTTAGACAGATGTGTAGTACCCAGGTTTGCTAACAAGGATATTATAACCAATGTTGTGCTGGTTTTAGTCTACAATGTGATGAATGGGTTGAAAGTAAATCTGCCTGAAATAATCATGTCTCATATGATAAATGTCATAAATTCTCCAAGCACTAGTCACCTACCATATGGGAATCTGCTTCCCATAATCTTTAGGCATTCCTCAGTTGATTTTTCTGGTGAGGATTTGCACATTGTCAATGGAGGATTGAATGAAGCCTTCTTTGAGACCATAGGAATTCAAAAGACCCAGGAGGATTTCAGTACTGTATGGGTTTTGAAGGAGCAGCCAAAATGGAATTTCACTACCAAGCAGCGTCTGGAAACTGTAGAGAGAGTAGTGGACTCGCTAAGATCTGATCTTGTCCATTTTAGAGCTTCAGTGACCGACAAGATGGATGAAACACAAGATTTACTAGTATTCTTTACCAGAAAATTAACTAGTTGTTTCATGTTAGTGCTTTGTCTCTTACAACTGCTAGCAGTATTAAGCCCATCTCAGAAGATGATGGACAGGAGACTACAAAAGATGCTGAAAAGGTTATGACTCAGTGTCATAATATTATTAAGGATAAACCCATTCACCAACCATTGCCAGAAGACCCAGACATTCTGATTATCGAAGAGTTTGGGGTGGTCAAGAAATATGACAAGAATTCTACACAAAGGGGAACAAATTTATCTCTCAAAGAACGTGAACTTACTGATGCTAAGATCGATGGAGGGATATGTACTTAAGAGAACATTATGGGAAAGGTAGTTCCTCTAGATGGTACAAGGAAAATTGAAGTTCTCAAGTTCTCTGATTGTCATGACTGTTTTTGAAAATCTTTTTATGTTGTTTGTGAAAATACTCTTTTTGGGTCTGTAACCGTGTTTAAAACTCCCGTGTTTTGACTGTTTTTTCTCCCTTGTTGAAAGACAAAGGGGGAGAAATGATGATCCGATATTGCGATATACTGCATTCTGCATTTTAGTTTTGATTTTCATATGCATTGCTAAACTAACAAATGCAGGTACGATAAAACATTTGTGTTATCTTCCATCAAGGGGGGAGATTGAAAAATCCACCTTGTTTATAATATTTTACAAGTGTTGATGATGAAAGACTTAACAAAAATGTAGTAGTTGGATATACTAACAATGTATTGATTATATTCTCGAGATGCTTGGTTGGTTTGAATTCAGTGTAGGTCTTATCGAAGGTCAAGGGCCTTGATATAGACTTCAAGGGCCTTGAAGTATAACTTAAGGACAAGGAAGATAGCGTTTACAAAGGGACGATCTCAAAGACCTTGGAGTTATATATAGATGCACGAAACAAGGATTCAAATGCAAAGAAGATTTTCCAGGAAGATTTGCTAAAACAGAATGATTTTAGAGAAGATTTTTTTCAACCAAAGATCTCAACTGAAGATTAGAGAATCTTTTCAGAAGATTTTCTAAAAACAAAAAGCGGCAAAATATCTAACAGAGGACGAGAAGATCAAGGAGATAAGGACTCGACGTGATCTCAAGAGTTGAAGATTTACAATGTCTACCTTATCTCGAAACAAGAAATGATCTTCATGATGAAGAAGATTCATCTTCAAACGGTCATCTCTTTAACGGCTAGAAGACCTCTCCATGGAAAAGTATAAATGAAGATGATGGTCGAAGAAGAAAAGACATACAAGCACATACGGAAAATATCTTTACGTCTTCAAGCAACTAAATCATCTTCATTCGTTGTTTTTCTTTCTCTCATTTACGCAAAATCTTTATCCCTTTAGAGAGAGAAAACACAAGAACACCATTGGAAGATCTAAATAGTGCTATACTAGAGTGTGTTACTCTGCAAAGTAACTAGGCTATTATAGCTAGGTTGAGAGTTGGAGCTAGATCGTAGCATTGGCTACAGTGAGAGAAGAAGGGGATTTCTTCTAGTTTGTATCTAGGACTCTTTGAAGCTGATAATAGATAGTTAGATCCTAAGGCTATACCCTGGGGCGGAGAGTAGGTTATTTAGAGCCAAACTTCGTAAACATATCCTCGTGTCAATCTTTTACATTCCGCACTATATTTTTCTATTGTGACTAACTTTGTTTTTGCAGGAGCACGAAGTCAAGGCTCTTGAAAGTTGTTTCAATGCCCTTGAAATCAAAGTTACACGAAGAGCACAGATTGACATCAAGGCCCTTGGAAGGAGTTTCAAGGCCTTGAGATTTGGTTTACGAAAAGTTCTCACACTCTATTCAACCCTCTTCTAGAGTATCTTTTAACTTATTTATTTCACCTACCGGTTCTTCACGCGTCTCATTAATAAGTTCTTATGTACTGAAGTCCTAATAAGACTTCTATAGCAAGAATGGACTAGTTGGAATTTATTTACAAGACTAGTCCGGATTTTTAGGTAATTTATGCATATGTCCTCATTTTCTTAAATACAAAACTGGCCCAAAATGCTTTAGATCACAAAAATATAGTATATCAACATGATATAAACGATAATCAAACTTATCAAGAGTTTTGAAAAGCTTCACGACTTTCAAAAATATACCAAGAGGCCACTTTGCTCCTAATGCAAAACTAACCAAACACCTTAGTTTGACTTTTCGTTTCTACCATTGATCATCTCGTAAAAATCGTGAAAAACTTCCCGAAAATATTATATTATTCTCTTTCTTGTCTAGTCAAAACGGCACATCCAAAATCATTCCCATCAATGCTATATAAAAAACCTTCAAAATTTTCTTCACAACCAACATATCCTATACTTAGCCTAATCATTAAAATTTGGGCATAAAGTTGGATATGTAAATATACTTAACAACTTATATCGTGCATCAAACCGTTGGATCTCAATGATTCCGACGCTAAACTAAACTAACATACATTTGTTCTGTCATATCCAAAATATAACCGTTAAAGTCTAGTGTAACCTATCTATAACATTTCCCCAAATTGACAACAATGTTAGCTGATAGCATGTATTATAATCTATATTTTGGGATTGATTTAGACGTTTTATCTTTAATAATCTGCATGTATGGATGTATATTATGTGATTATATTTTTGTTTTATCTATCTTTACGGGAATCAAGGTCTACACCTAGTTTCGTTGTAATTGTAGGTAAAATGGCACGTTTTGGACTAAAATGGAGCTAAGGAGCTTAAGAGTCATTGGAGCTACATTCTGGAGCTTAAGGAAGAACTCAAGAAGTATGGAAATGATGAAGAAGATTGATTTTGGACCAGATTTGAGAGGTTTCATATTCGGTTGAGATTCACCTCGGTTAGCTATAGTGTCACCTCGACCGAGGTGATCTTGAGGAGCGTCCCGACCGAGGCGAACACCCTGCCGCCGGCGAGATATATATTTTTGGCTGAGATCTTTTATTTTTGGAAAGAAGATATCTTATATTTTTTGGCTGGATTTCTAGAAGGAAGATATTATTTATGGGAGATCTATTTTAGAGATATGAATGTATTTTTATAGGAAATTATCTTTTTAAGATATTTTATCTTTGGAAGTTAATTCTCTTATATAAAGGGTTTGATTTTTCACAAGTTGAAAAAGGCTTACATTCTGAGAACATCCAGCAATTAAGGGATCTTCTAGAAGCTTGAAGGAATGATTGAAGGATTGAAGATCAAGGAAAGAAAGATTCATAATTTGAAGTTAGCTTTTGAGGGAGTTTGTAAGACTTTCTTAGATTCCCTTTTGGTTTGTTGTCTTAGCTGATTTGTGATTTGAGGAACGCTGATTTGTTGTTATTTGATTCAGTTATTGAGACCTTTTTTCTTAAGGTTTTCTTGTTCGAATATTGATTCCCTTTCCATATATTTGATTATCATGATGATTGTTGGCTAAGTTTCTTATGCGATTCTAGGGTGATTGACTGAAAGTTGTGGGAAAGACGATGATAGAATGATCTTAATCCCAGTAGGACCTTGAAAGCTCGAGTCTATAACCTTAACCCTAGAACACCTCGCTCAGTCGAAGAACATCTCGGCCGGGGTGGAACTTGACTGAATGAGGTGAACCTTTCCTGATATGAAACTGAAGTTAAGTGTTCTAGTTTGCCAAATCCTATCCTTATTACACCTTTTCTGGTTCAATGCAAGCCTAGGATGAGACTTACCCGGTGATTCCTTTGTTTGTTTACCTAAGATCATGAGTATAGGTAATAAAGGTTTTTCCTTTATTGGGGTTTGAGTGTGCCTTCATCCCATCTTTGTGAGTTAGCCTGAGACTTACCCGTTAAAGTTTGATTCTATTCCCTTGGGTGTTATGTTGGTTTGAGATTATAGTTCCTTTTCTTAGTACCTTGAGACTTACCCGGTGATAGAAGCTTTGGTTTGGGATAGTGAGGAGTGAGACTTCCCGGTGATCTATTCTCACCTTAGAAACACCTTCCCTTTGCAAACCTCAGCTTTGTCCGTGTTATCCTTTGAGATCTTGAGTCGGAACCACAACTAGATGTTTTAATCCCTAGAATCCGCATTTCCCCTTACTTGACTTTACATCATCTTTGATTGCTTTAATTGCTTTTTGTTAATTGCAATATTTGACAATGTGATTCTGTGTTTTATTTCACCTAAGTCCTAGTGATCGACCCTTGAAATTCTTGCTTTTATTACAATTGACTCGTACACTACGGGTTCACATATTTGTTTAAGCATACTTATTGGGTTATAAATTTAAAGCTTGCACACACCTTTGAGAGCGAACATTAGCCAAGGAAACTCCAAAATTTGAGCCCAACTTGCTCGATTCAAAAATTACAATATAACTGATGAGTATAATCTCAAATTTGATATGTTCAACCTAGATATAATAACTACAACATATCTGAAATCAACCGCAAAGGATGAGTTACACTAACCAAAATGGAATATAAACTCCACTGTTCAACATCCTCTCAAACTTCAGGATTTTACAAAACGACTTCACAAGCATATAGCTTTTAATATGATCGTTGGATCTCTTCAATTCTTTTTCCATAACAAACTACAATAAACCTTCTCCAACTTATCCAAATTGAACCGTTAAAGATCAGGCTAATCTAACAAAAACGAACTCACAACTTACGTTTAACAACTTGACACCAAAAATAAATTTATGAGACAAACTTGTAAAAATCATATATAAAGATATAACCGTTGAATTGACATGAAGTTAATACATAATGAACTATACATGTCCACGAACAATATAATAAAATTGAAGCTAGATTGGATATCGGATTCATATCTAAATGAAGTGTAATAGATTATTGTGTCTTGTTTCCACTGAGATGCTTGTCGCCGAGATCTTTAGAGGAGGCTTGTGGCGGCCAAGAAGGAGTAAGGGTGAGATGAGAGGAGTAAGGGTAGAATGTGTTGATTTTAAAAGGTGAAAAGAAAGGGCAAGCTAGGTTAAAATAGAGTATAACCAAAGCTAAGGGCTCGTTTGGTACATTTCCATGAAATCAGGAATCGGAATCGGAATGAGTCATACCAATACTTCATATTTGGTAAGACTTGGAATCGGAATGAGAATGATTCCATGGAATTGCTCATTCCAATACTAGTGAAGAAGTTGATTCCATCAATTAAAGGTGGGTATCCCATTCCAACATAAAACTCATTTTAAATTTAAAACTACATTTATATATTTTTATTATGTATATACTTGCTTATTTAATTTCACAAAGTACAATTAATATTTTTTTATAATTTTTTTTATTGTCCATCAATTAATTTAAATTATATAATTATTTTGTATAAAAACATGATTTTGACAAAAAAATAACTATAATACAAATATTTCATTCAGGTTGTAATGTAACCGAAAAATGATCGGAAATAATATAATTTGTTCAATTAGAAAATATGTATTTGATAGAAGAAATATATACCTATTTATTTTGGTTGACGATTGTTAAGTGTTTAATCTATAAGTTATCCGTTAATCTTCATTTTTTTTAAATGCAGTTTAAAAAATAGCATATATTTACATTATAAACATTCACACACATATCATCAAATATGATACTATTTCTCGTTGCATAACTCATATAAAATAAAATAAAAACATGTGTCAAAAATAATTCATTCCAACATCATAGCAAACACCAAGTATCAATAATGGTTTATTCCAATTCCTTATTCCATTTTGATTCCTGATTCCAACCCTATTCCTACAGTCATACCAAACGAGCCCTAAGAGAGTTAGGGACTACATAAGGAGTATGGGTAGTCTTAGTCTTTACAAAAATTTAAATTCTAATGGTGGAAAGGTGAATGGATAAGGACAACTTATGTATGAAATGTTTGTCCAATTACGGTAAATTTTATTCACATGAAGAAAAGCGGTTCGTGGTTTGTTAAAAGAAAATATCTTGAACCGGTTTGGGTCCGGTTCAATAAAAATCGAACCAATACGGGTTGAGATTCGAGACTACCTTGTGCTTGCGAAGTTTTCGGGCATTACAATTGTAAGACTAAATATATTTATTTATAACTAGTTTATAACCCGCACCTTGTGCGGGTTATAAACTAGTTATATAGATTTTTATAATATTAAAAAGTCCTAGGTGACGTGGCTAATGTGTTGACATGTGTTGTAATTAAAATATGGCAAATCCGTAATTATTTACCAAAAAGTCCTAGGTGACGTGGCTAATGTGTTACATGTGGACTAAGAAGGTTGTATTTTAGTAGTATATATAGATTTGAATTAAAATTGTAATTAAAATATGACAATTTGTAATTAAAATATGACAAATCCGTAATTATTTGTCAAAAAGTCTTAGGTGGCGTGACTAATGTGTTGACATGTGGACTAAAAGGGTTATGTTTTAGTAGTGTATATAGATTTTTATAATATTAAAAATGTTTGTTTCTAACCTTTTGTTTCAATTATTATGTTGTCATGTTAACGTTTGTATCTAATCATATATCATTTGATTATATATATATACGCGATCCATGAATTTCACATTTCAATATTTGTTTTTATCGCCGTGTCATCGTTTTCTATGCTTTTGAGAAATGTCACTTTCCCATTTTTTGTGTGTCCGTTTTGGGTGCTATGTCCATGCATTATAGGGTCTAGTATATCCTAATTTCCTTTTAGCAGTAAGTGAAAATATTAAAAATTTTGATAAAAAACGTATTGAAAATATTAAAGAAGAATATAGTCCAGTACTAGTCGGCAGTCGCCGGTTCAGAGATCGCTGGCTTTTAAGTTCTCGCTGCTCCTTCGATCGTCAAGTTTGGCGGTCTCAATTGTCGTCGGAAATGGAGCGCAGATTGATCTTTTCACTTCTCCTGGTGCGTTGTACACGCTGATTATCTACTCAAGTTCGAATCTCAAACTTCGATTTCCTTGAAATCTTGTCTAATATGGTTGGGATTCTTCTCTTCTTCTTTTTTCGTTTTTTGAACAGTTCTTAGTAGTTCCCGGTATACTTGGATCTTCACCCGGGCATCGTAGTTCCGGCAAGTCATCAGTCTTCTCCTTGTTTAACCTCAAGCAGAAGAGTAGGTTTTGGAGCGAGTCCGTTATTCACAGTGGTGGTAGGTTAAATTTGTTTTTGACAATCGAAATGCTGGATTAATTGAGGGAAAATTGAGGTTGTTTTTGGCCATATACAGTCTCGGTTACAAATTGTAAATGCTTGTCATATGCGTTTTGTTACAGATTTTGATGATTTGAGTGCTTCTAAGCCTGACAGAATGGCTGCTCTGAATTACTCAAAGGCAGGTTAGTAAATCGTATACCACTACTTCTCTGGTATTTTGTGCTTTTCTTGCTCTCCCAACTTGAATTGGGTGAGGGTTGGAATTTCGGTTGCTAGAGGGAGAAGAACGAACTACTCATTTTGCGTTTGGTTGAAGGTATGGGTGAGTAGTGGTTTGAGTAGCGAAGCCGTGGCTTATGATTATGTGAAAGGATTTTTGGTCCCTTTCTGCAGCTGCTCTGATAGATTCGGTGGACACAAGTTAGGTTCAACTAGTGACTAGTTGAATCAAAATTACTCAGATAATTAAGCTCTTGACTGATTGGATTGACTCCATCTGTAATATAAAATTTCACTCATAAGCTATCTTAACCACAAAGGTTACTTAACATAACTATAATATGTTTATGTCAGCTAATATGTGCACAGACTTAATTTCTACTACTAAAATGAACTGAGTAAGTGCAACTGATGGACTGAGGAAGTGAGCATTTCCTCCAAGGATATATTTCAACAAGATCAGACGCATATTGTATAAGCCAATATTTTGCTTATTACATGAACAACATGAAGTCCCATTAGGTCTCTGGTAATGCTGTGTATGAATTTATCTACCTGAAGATTATGACATGATCAGCACTTCGCAGGTAACATTGGAAACTATTTGAAGCTGCAGGAGGTTGAGTCAATATACCTCCCAGTACCAGTGAATTTCATTTTTGTTGGGTTTGAAGGAAAAGGCAACCAAGGTACTTTGATTATCTTCATAATTTCTTCTGGGTAGTTAGAGCTGACTATAAACACTGATTTCTGTGTGCTTTCATTCTTTAAGAATTTAAATTGCAGGCTGAAGAACTTGAGCGCTGGTTCACAAACATTGACCACATTTTTGAGCATACACGGATCCCACAAATTGGTGAAAGCCTCAACCCATTTTACAAGATGAATGTGGATAAGCAGAGTCACTATTTTCCTGTTGTCAGTCATGTGAACTTCAAGTAATGGTTTTGCATCTTTTGTTTTGTGTTAAAGATGCTAATTGGATTAGCCATGATGAATTCTGCTTTCCACATGTTTGTTGCATATATTTTGTAACATTATATTGTATATTTCTGCAGTTTTTCCGTTCATGCTATAGAAATGAGTGAAAAGGTTACTACTATTTTCGAGCGTGCAATTGATGTCCTGGCCCGCAAAGATGATGTGAATGGAGCAGGGTATACAAATCTTAATCCGACTTATGTATGCACTTTGTAATTGTTTTTACTGTTATAGTGGGTGTTATACCGGTCTGAACATCAGTATATGAAATGGGAAGTGTTGCAGAGTTGTACACCATAAATTGATACTTTTATGTGTTTGCCTGTATATCCTTATTATGGGTCGTCATCCATCTTTAGGCATTGCTTGGCGGGAGCGCTCTGGCCCATGCAATTATATTGACTAGTTTAGTAATCACTTGAATATAGTGAATATCTGTGAGGTGGTCTTCAAATCTGTCTAAATTAGAATACTATGGTTCAATTATTACTATCAACTTTTGGCCGTGGTTTTATGACTTCGTGGGTAAATTAAATCTCTATAGCACGAATCCTTGAACCGTGCTTGAGTTCATGATGAATGTAAATTAAAGCTATCAAGTACTATGGGTAAATTTGTGCTCCTTTTTATGTGCTTTTTATTTAAATCTTTACTTTGGGTCAAAACTTTATAATGCCTTTGCAGTGTTGGCGGAAATGTAACCTGGCAAGTGGATTTGGATGCTATGGATGCTATTTTTTCCAGTTTAATTGGATATTTGCAACTTGACAATGCATACAATGTCTTTGTATTGAATCCGAAGCGTGTTTCTAAGAGAGCTAGATATGGCTATAGGTATGTTGTTCTTGTTGCTATTTAAACTAAGATGATTCAGATGCTAGCTCTCAAAATTTCTCCTGAAGCTTACATCAATGCTGTGGTATTATTATAATGCAAATGTTTCCGAGATCACTACTATTTTTTCTAAAATTTATTATACAACTTTGCTAAAATTCTTTACCAGAAATAAGTTCTTGTACAGAATAGACTTTTTTTGTAAGGATTGGAAGATGATACTGCGACACATTGGTCTGTGCTTCTATTAGTGGGTGTTTTAGTACAAATGGAACCCTTTGGTGGTTTTTGTATCTAGTAGTAGAAGACCTGTGTAGTTTACACACAGTTCAATTGATTAAAGCTGATCAAGTTACTTGTGAAGCCGTTGGATTGTTATATAATTATTCATTAATGCCCTAGATTTTTACCGTTAGTTGGTGAAAATGAAAATAGGAATTGAAGTTATGGTGTTCATATCCTCATTACTTCTCCCCCTCGTCTTAGTCCAAACTAGCGCTCATTGAGATAAATCAAGGAAAAAAGAAAAGAAATATATGCCGTGACAAATATGATGTTTTATCCTTTTATTGTTTAATTAAACCCTTTTTTCTACTGGGACCTACTTCTTGATCCCAAAAGGCAATAAAAAATGGATCTAAATGCTTTCCAGTCAAAGATTTTCTTTTGTTCTTTTGTTTAGTCCATAAGCCAAATATATATAGATTAACCTTTCATCTTGTGGTAACCGTTTCGGTTTCTGTGCCCTTGGTTATTACTAAGTTCTGTTTATTTTGAATTGAACTTATTACAGGAGAGGGTTATCCATTTCAGAACTACAGTTTCTTCGGGAGGTGCTTCTAGATGTCCTTTTTAGTGTCATTTACCATACAACACTCTTTCATGAATCCTAACAAAGAATGTTTATTTTGCTGTACATAGAACAAGAGTCTGCAGTCTAGAATTCTTCAATCAGGGAGCCATTCAGATAGTGTTCTTGGTGAGAAAGTTCTCTCATAACCCTATTATAAAGTTTTTATTATTAATTCCTATTATCCTGTAGTTACAAGTGAATTAGGTTGTTTTTTTTACCTCTAAATTATATTTTGAGCGTAGAATTGTTTTAGAATTTCAACTGTTTGATTAGATAATATTGTGTCAAATTTACGCATTCTTCTCCTTGGGCCAAAATAGAGTTATTTTGCTCTATATGTCCTACTAAAACAACAATCCGCTCTCATTGAACAAGAATGAAAAATAGTCTTGCCGATATTCTTCAAAATTAAGTAAATGGGGACGAATTAGTTGGACAGTCCATGAAGGTGATAAATCTGAACTTTTAGTTTAAGGACCAGAAGAAACAATAGCTTGTGGAGGAGAGGAATAACAAAAGAACTATGATGGTTGTATGGAGTATGGACAGATGAGAGTAGAGAGAGGATAATCTTTGAGGCTATCAAGGATGGTGCTGGTCTCAGTTGTTGCTGATTGCTGTTACTTGATGGAAGCTTAAATTTCTGCGAATGGAGTTGGTCATGTGAGGCTTAGTGTGAGGAGTTTAGAGTTGGTTATTTTGCTGCTTAATTATCTACTGCCAACCTCATTAGAGGAGCCGAAAGGGTGGAATCGAAGTTCAATAGGTTCAGTCTCTGGACTCGTCGAACTCAATTTCCATTTTTCTTCGAATTAAGTACATTCAAGTAGTTGAATTCATTTTGAAATCTTTCAGCTTCAGTTTAGAGTCCAATTTAGGACCCATAACTGATTTACCATAGAGAACACGCTTTCTTGTTTGATCCTCTCGTTTGACATGCTTCTTTATTTATGGAAAACAGCTTCAGCATTTGACAACATGAGGCGGCCTTTGTATCAAAAGCATCCGATGGCTAAGTTTGCCTGGACAATTACTGAAGAAACTGACACTGTGAGTGTAGAAGAAAAAAAACATCTAGTTGCTTTTATCGTTTTTGCAAATTACTTCTTGTGTAATTTGAATGGGGACTTACTGTGGAAGCGACTGTTTATTTGCTTTTAATGTGGCTACAGTATATAATGATATCTTAACTAAATGACATTTACAAAATGCTTCATACTCTTCTAGTGTTAAAGTTGTTAACTTTGTCTAGTTCTCTATTTACTTTGTACTAAACGGTGAAACTGCTAGGATGCTAGGTAATGGAACAAGAGAATCTTTTTTAACCTATGTATGCACTTATATTTAAATTTATTTGTTTTAACTAGGATCCAGTTAGAAATAAGATATCATGTATTTTTGTACATCCTTCATCCAGTATCCCATCATCGACCGTTGGACTTTTTCAGCTTGCAGCTTCTCCAACCTTTCTAGTCGCATTGTTTCATAATAATTATGTAAAGCTTGTGCACACTTTCCTTCAGGTTGAGTCGACTTCCATTATGGACATCATTAAATGTTCATTTTTATGCGCAGGTGGAATGGTCAAATGCATGTTTAAGTGCTCTAAGCAGTATTGAGAAGCTAAATAATGAAAAGGACACTGCGGAAATTGTTTATAACAAGGTTCAGCAGGTACACTGGCTTTCATTTATAATTGAATTAGTGAGTTCATTCTGAATATGAGAAGAATTTTGTTGTTTGCCTACTAAGTACTGGTTTTTCAACAGTTGTTAGCTGGTAAATCTGAAGATTGGAAGATTTTGTTGGAACAGAAGCTGAAATCTGGGGATTTCAGTGGTCTGCATGCTGATTGTCTTACAGATACTTGGATTGGAAAAGACAGGTATGCTGTATGGTTACATGCAGCCACATGATTGCAATTATATCTGAGCAAATGCTTTTGCATTATTGTAGGTGGGCTTTTATTGATTTAAGTGCTGGCCCTTTCTCTTGGGGTCCTGCTGTTGGGGGGGAAGGTGTGCGTACAGAACAAAGCTTACCAAACGTGGAAAGAACGATTGGGGCAGTTGCGGGTATACCCAGTACCTTTCTCTTTTGGTCATCAGGGGGTTAAGTATTATGCAGTCTGGTATTTATCCAAGTTTGGCTTGCAGAAATTTTTATTAAGCTTTATTTTCGTCAGGGCATTGAGCTTAAGCTAGGCTTTGGACTATTTCAAGGCTAAAGGACCTAGTTTTATAACTTAACCAATCACAAGTAGCTTGACAAGTTTGAAGAAATTGGAGGAAGAAAATGAATCCTCTGATCAATGCACAGCAGCCGTGTACAGGAGGAATATATACAATCCTAAGAATAGACTACTAGGAAAGGAAAAGTAAGGAATAAAAACTATCTTCTAAAAGTATACATGGCATGTACATATTCTTGAATATGTCTACATAATAATATATAAAGTACTTTATTTCCTAATCTTTTATCCAGCACCCCCCTCAAGCTTGGCTATAAAATCCTCTATTCCCAGCTTGGAATGTAATTGATGAATTGTGAGGTACTGCAGGCCTTCTGTTAGTACTTTTATCTGCTCATCTGAGGGAATATAAGACACAGTAACCAACCCTCTTTCAAGCTTTATTTGCCGAAGTGTCTATATATTTCAACATACTTGGCTTGTCGTGTTGGACTGGGTTTTGAGCTAAGGTACTGGCTGAGTTGTTGTCACACGAGTCTCATTAGCCCTTCGGCGCCTTCCCACTCGAACTTGAGATCATTCAAAATAATTTGCATCCATAACAACTCAAAACCCCTGATCAAGTACCCTGAATTCAGCTCAAGATCTAGCAACCACGATTGCTCTGCAAAGAAACCAAATTTCTTCCAAGCAACACACAGCTGCCAGAAGGAGATCTCCTGTCTGCCACTGATCCTGCATAGTCTGCATGTTTGTAAGCTTCAAAAGTGAACTTGTTTCATCTCTTGTTAGGTTCCCTTTCCTTGTATTGCCTCTCACATAGTAGAGCACTCTGTAAAGCTGGCAAAAGATGAGGTCCTCTAGGGTCGAACATGAACTTATTGATCACACCAAGAGATTAAGCAATAATATCTGGTCTAGTATAAGATAGATAAATCAAGTTCCCATATAGACTATAATACATTTGGCATGAAATAATTGATACTAGTATAGGGTAAATAAATGAACTTCCCCCATAGACTGATACATTTTCTTGTCAAACACCCTCATTCTTCACTTCTCCAGGTTTATGATTCGGATCAATAGGTGTTGGAGCTGGTTTGCACCTACTTTAGCCATCTTCTTTCAAAAAATCTGCAGTGTATATACCTATTGTGATATGAAAATCCCAGAGATTAGATCCATGTTCACCACCCTTCTACCTGGATATTCCTTCTCTAACTCATTGTCAACTGTTATAGTAATATCATCCAATAGACTAGGGGAATGGATGCCTTCCAACCATGCCTTACACACTACTTGTCACAGTTGTATTTTTCTCAATGCTTAGCGCATTTGAATAGACTTTTCAGATAACTTATTTTGGGAAGAAGTTTAAAAATGTTAATTTGACTGATATATATGTGGGACTAGTGGTATTTCTATGTAAGTTGAATGCTTTTCTGCACTTTAAGATTCAAATCCAACTTCCGGTTTTTTTTTTTTTTTTTTTTTTTTTTTTTTGCATTCTGAGTTTGTATTCAGATCTTCTTCAATTTTTTCTGTTATCTTATCATTGTAACATGCAGAGATTTCGGAGGAGGAAGCTGAAAATAGATTGCAGGACGTTATTCAGGATAAGTTCTCAGTGTTTGCTGAAGTATGTTTTCCTGTTGATGGATCAACCACTTCTCTTTCCTAATTATTCTGATTTGTTAATCTCCTACATTCTGCATAGTTGTAGAGCTTATGCATGCACATTCCTCTTTTGCAATATTATTCTCCTGCTGTCTGAATAGCTTTAGAGCTTATACATGCAATGTTCTGTCTGCGGATCTGATTAGGCACGTGATTTGCTCTAGGTCATGTTTGTCCCAAAATGATTTTAGCAAAACTATCTATCTTACCATGCATAATTTTTTGTTTGCAGAAATCTGATTAGGCATTGGATTTCTCTTCTTGGTCACGCATATCCCAAAATAGGATTTTATTTATATTATCCATCTTAATCTGCAATGATAGAAATATAATCTATAAAAGACCAGGGATATCCTTGCTTGATTGACCTACCTTCATAGATTATTCATCTGACAAATGGAACTTAAAGGTGAGAAAAGGAAAGCATACCGATTTCTAAAAGGCTGCAATATTCTGACGGAAGCTGTTGTGGTTTTATATCATACGCATATAACAATTCTATTCTTCTGTATGCATTTGGCGATTCGTCTTCAAGTGTCTTTCCATTTTTCTGCATCTTGGATGGATCTCTTACGTGTTGATTCCGATCTGATTAATGACTTGAATTTATAACTGTTGAAGATGGACCGGACCATACCTTTAAAAAATATATATTCACGTCATTTTAGGCTGGCAAAGCTTCGTTACATAACTTACATGTTGAAAGTTCTGAAAGTGCAATCTTCAATCCCCTCTCCCCCAAACTTGATTGATTCCCCAGATCTGCATTTTGAGCTTCAAGTGATCTTATTTTGAGCTTCAAGTAATTTTCTTTTGTTTGTGTTATTGATATTGACGTACGAAGCAAGAAGATATTTACTTTGACATGATAGTCTGATGTTTATGTTCTAGCCTCTAAATTGCACAATTTTGATAATTAAGGGGATATATATTCTTTATCATGTGTCGAAGTCTCTTTATTTAAGGGCCCATTGCCTACTTTAGAGCTTTTCTTTATTGGTCTTTATGGTTTAATAACAGAGTCCTTTTGATATTTTTAGGGAAGCCATCAGTCCATTGATATACTTCTTGCTGAGATTGACATCTACGAACTTTTCTCTTTTAAACATTGCAAAGGAAGAAAATCTAGGCTTGCCCTATGTGAAGGTGTGCTTATCTTCTATATATTTCTTGTAGCTTTTATTTACTATGAATGTCCATGTTTCATCTCCTTCTCAAATACCTTTGTTTCTTTCCCTTTTCTGAGCTAACTAGTAACTTACTGCTGGTAGAAGTGATGAACTCATAGATATGGCTCTTGTTTATGCAACAATTGTGTAGATTATGACTGATTGTGTGAATTTCAGAGCTTGATGAGAGAATGCGAGAACTGAAAAACGAACTCAAGTACTTTGAAGGTGAGGAGTATGATGAAAACCATAAAACAAAGGCCACTGAAGCATTAGCTCGAATGGAGAACTGGAACTTGTTTAGTGATGCGACTGAGGTAATTGCTTGATCAATCTAAACTTCTGGTTTTGTGATTCTCCAGAAGATTTGCTGAATTTTCTTCAATAAATATAAGCTTTTCAGCAGGATGGATTATATGACGAATTGGACCCTCTTTGCTAAAGAAATAAAGCTGAACACAGAGCACTTTACTTTATCTTGTGCACTTCCTGCCCCCAATCTGTATTCTGACTAAAACCTTCCTACTTTTAATGAAATTATCTTCTCTACATATTGGAGTCAAGGACAGAATACTTTTCAATTATTGTCTTGGATATGAGGCCACATTGACAGATTGACTAAAACTCTTCATGACCAATGTCTGCAGAAGCATACTACATATTTCTGTATAGTACCTTGTCTAAACTAGACCAATTTTGTAACTGCTACTGCTTAAACCCTGCTTTTATTTTGTCTTCCCCACTCCACTCCTCCTTGGACATAAGCAAATGGAAAGTGCCTCTTTTATTTCTCCACTCGATGTGAATTGTGAATCTTTAATTTTTATTTTGGTTACTTTTCTGAAATTTTAACCGTTGTCTAATTTTCTCTAGTTTTCAATCATGTGTGGATTAACTGCAGCTGAATGATACTCATGGTGGCGGTTGTTCCAAAACTTGTGAATCTGGACTTTTTATTTTCTTTTTCTGAAGTACCACGTATTAATCTAGATTAAATTAGGGAAGACAGATTTTTGGCTTAGTTTCACATGAATTATGATCACGTCATGCAGGATTTCCACAATTACACAGTTGCAAGGGATACCTTTCTTGCAGACTTAGGTGCAACACTGTGGGGATCTATGAGGCACATTATAGCACCATCCATTGCTGATGGAGCCTATC
This sequence comes from Fagopyrum homotropicum, assembly GCA_033239125.1. Taxonomy (NCBI): domain Eukaryota; kingdom Viridiplantae; phylum Streptophyta; class Magnoliopsida; order Caryophyllales; family Polygonaceae; genus Fagopyrum; species Fagopyrum homotropicum. Next base: position 131,776,478 of record BSWB01000004.1, read on the forward strand.
ATTCGTATGAGAAGGTTTCCTTTCAGCTATTTTTCATCACTCAGGAGGTATCCTACTTATCTGTCATTACTTCATATGTATTATGGCTGCCAATTCAGTTTCAAGTCACCCGTTACTGGCAATTGTGATTTGCTGCTGCAGAAAGTCAGGAAGGCTAAGCAATTGCCAGTGGATATTGATGCTCTGAAAAACGGGCTTTCATCTTTGTTGTTATCTTCACAAAAGGCAACCTTCAGTCGACACATGTAAGTGTTAAGACTCAAACTGTGTAATATTTGTTCTACACAGTATATGCCGTTTGCTGTTCAATGACTCCAATGGGGAGTTAGAATGTAAATATCCATGTTTAGGAATGATCTTCATTGTAGGTATACAGTTTTAAAAAAAGTAAATATTCACTTATTGCCCACTTATCAACTTAAGACTCAACCTTTAGTAATTCTGTTGATATTTATCCTTGACATCTGCCGAAATGCTGATTCATTCGAATAAGAATTGTATATCTTGGATTTGCTCCGTTTAATTTTTACCACCAATTCATTAACCATTGCCTAAAGGTGACAGCTAAATAGGTTCGATGTTTTATTTGTTAACATATAATTTCTTCTGAACAAATTAAAGAAAATTGTAAAAAGATAAAATATGAAAATTACGGAATCAGACGAGATGTACTCTTATGATGTCAAAAGAAACAGAAGAATAAAAAGAACGGATGTACACATTGCATTAGCATCTAGAATATAAATCTAAACGAGCCAGTGGAACCCCTACAAGAGCTCCCACTGCATGGCCCTAAGCGAACAAGCGAGGTAAGCATGCTGCACTCAGAAGGCTTCCATGCTCAGAGCTTTATTTAAGATATCGGAATTTTCCTATGCCTATGAAAATATTAGCTCCTATAATAAGCTCCCAGTGAATCAGACAATAATTTAGTGCTTAAATTGATTATCAAAATTATATTTATAGGCTGTCACTTTCAGAGGATCCTGCTTTAGCTATGGCATTTTCATTGGCCCGACGAGCAGCAGCTGTGCCAATGTTGCTGGTCAATGGTACATACAGAAAAACTGTTCGTACATATCTTGATTCAGCAATTCTTCAGCATCAATTGCAGAGGCTTAATGAGCATGGATCGCTTAAAGGTAGTTTTATAATTGCTGAATATAGTTATAGTTAAACATTCACTTTAACAACTGTTGGGGCCTTAGCTTAGATGCTGCAATAGTAGATACCAGAAATTATAATTTTGAAGTATATGCTGCCTGGTTAATAGATAATAATTTCTTCTGATGTATGTTCTTGAGTGTCAACATTGATTGCACAGTTTTCTTATTTTCTCTCCCCCAAAAAGAAACTCTTAGCACTGGAAACCCACAAGTTCTCACCTTCTATTAGCATTCCTCAGTTTGTTCTGCAAATGTATAACATTTACTTTAACTCCATTGATGATTTAGGTAAATGAACAGTCTGTGTATTCTTCCTGCACAAGCTATAATTTATATATGGTCCATGACTATATGCTTCTGTTTTGTAGGCAAGCATGTTGATAGCAGATCTGTTCTGGAAATTCCTGTATTTTGGTTCATTTATGGGGAGCCTCTGTTAGTTGACAAGCATTACCAGGCGAAATCGCTTTCAGATATGATTATTGTTGTTCAGTCAGAAGACCCGTCCTGGGAATCTCATTTGCAATGCAACGGCGAGCCTCTTTTATTGGATTTGAGGTAAGATTCGAATGTTCACTTTCCCTTATCTAAGAATTGAAATGATCACTTTGTTCTCTCATCACTTGAGCTGATTACTGAGAACCTGTTAGGGGATGCTGGAATCGATTTGCTATATTTTTGTTTCCTCTTTCAATAATTTTTGTTTCTATTCATTCTTGACCATGCTAAGTGAAATTCCTAGATTTACTGCCACCTACCAAACAGAGATAAACTGCGTCAACTGTTTCCTTTTGGAATTTCCTGATTGATCTTACAGTTTCTTATGTATTATTGACAATATCTTTAGGTTCCTCACATTGTTAATATATAATTCTTATTATCGTTTACAGGAGGCCAATTAAAGCTGCAATTGCTTCAGCTGCTGAGCATATTGCGGGTTTGCTTCCTTTGCATTTTGTTTACAGCCATGCCCATGAAACTGCAATTGAGGTTGGCTTAAATTGCCCTATTAAGCTTTATGTTACCCTTGCAACCCACAAAAATAAATAAAAAATAAGGGAAAGAATGTATCTTTGATGACCTTCAGCATCTGCTCTTGTTGTAATTGTTTGAAACAATAGTTGTGTAGCATTTTTGTTACTAATTCATCTTTTTGATGTAAGGATTGGATATGGTCAGTGGGATGCAACCCTTTTGTTGTTTCTTCTCAAGGTTGGCACATCTCTCAGTTTCAGTTAGATACTATAGCCCGGAGCTATATTATCACAGCTCTTGAAGAATCCGTTCAACTTGTCAATTCAGGTGTACACCGCCTTGTCATGGAGCGGTCTAGTATCCTTGTTTTAGTAGGCTTTTGGGAAAAATACTGTCATTCCATGTTGAATAGGATGTTCATGCCCGGTGACTGACTCCTGCAAGCATTAACTAGTTGGCATACCTTTGTCTTATCAAAAAATTTATGATATTATAATTTCTCGGCTTAAAATTGTGGAATCTTTTTTGTAAGCTATCTTGGTCTGATGTATCAGATTCCGATGCTGAAGTTGTCGACATTTTAAGCCAAGACCTAAGACAAGTGAACACTTGAAAAGTGAATGTGTTTGTTTTGTCGTGAATCTTTCTACCATCTTTCTTTCCACAATAGTTTCATCCATTTCCGAAAGTGAATTACTGCATTAGTTGCACATCATTAATATTAGAAGCTTCCATATGACTATTTGCAGTGGTGTGTGCTTCTAGTAGTAGTTTTTGCTTGTATGCTTTCTGCCCTGTTTATCTTTCCTTAACATTGACTAGTTGAAAAGTCCTTCAAGGTCTTTCAGTCTCAGGAGCGTGAGCTAGTGAATAAATATAATTTTGTCGTTGGCCTATGGAGAAGAGTGAGTGAAGTTGCCATTTTCCTTTTTATTTCTCTAGCAATTGAGCTATTTAGAGTGACATTCTTTTTCTTTCCAGATTTCTACTATTACCGGAGAACTACGTTATCCTGATGCCTTAAGGCTCTTACATTCACTGGAGGATGCGTCTAGAGGGTATGCTGATCAAATTTCTTCAAGATTTCATCATATTTTTCGTTGTCACATTCTCTTCAGTTTGACTATCTTTGCTAATCAAAAGCGATATTACCAGTTATGAGCATTGTTTTTTGTCCTGTATTAGGACTGGTGCTTTTTTTGAAGCTTGTGTTTTTACAGTGGGAAATGTCCTCTGACAGTTTTAAAGTGTTTGCATTGACTATTTTGAATTTGAAATTTTTATATTTCAAAGTTCCAAAATAAAATAAAAATCTCCCTGTTTTTATAATTTTTCACTGCTTCTAAGTAGACATGGGAATGTGCGACTCAAATATACTTTTTTGATGAGGAGAGAAAAGGAACTGATAAGTTCTTGGACTCTTTTATAACATTTGAATAGTGGCATGCAACCAATAATAGGCTATGCATGTTCTGTCAGTTTCTCATGATAAATTATTCTTGGCTCTTTTGCAGATTTGTCGAACAAGTAAATTCGACGTTAGGCATGCTTCATCCATTACACTGTACCGGAGAGAGAAACGTGCATGTGGAATTCGACATAACCACCATACCCGCCTTCTTGGCAGTTGCGGTCATCCTGTGGGCCGTGCTACGACCCAGGAGAACAAAACCGAAGATCAACTAATTCATGACACAACTTCTCCCATCAGGTCAATGCGTTGTTACTTGTGAGCAACTGCCATTTCTCTCTAGTCTCAACAGGGTTGATTTGCGTTCCATTTTAAGAAGTGAAACAAGTTCTTTCGCTACTTCCTCTGAGAAACAGTTCAAAAACGCTGCATAGGTGGAAAGATGAAGATTTTATTTCCCAGGGAATGAAGTTGAGGCCTCCATGGACAATCTCCCCTGGCCCAACAGTGTCAGTGTAACTGATTGATTTTGAACATCCTGATGTAACTTGCTATTGTGTTAGTAATGTTGGGGAGAAAAGTGTAGGTTAATACAGAGAAAGACACCCTGAAGGAGAAAGAAAGACACCCTGAAGGAGTAGGAGAAAATGACCCACAGTCTACATATTTAGATGTTTGTATTACTTTGATTTTGCCAAATTTCAGTCTTTTCATGAAATAAAGTCCTCATTGCCATTATTTACACCTGTGAATGTGGTTGGAATTGGGTTAGATGATTTTGACTAAGCATCGTGAATCATGATCTTAGAATCGGATCTTGGAGGGTCCTCGGAACTGCATTGTCTATAGTATAACTAAAAACACATAGGTGTAAATAATGGGTAGATGTTCTTACCAATATTATGAAATTAATGGTTTATAATCAAAACTTCAAGTTACAGACCATTGGTAGAACAATAGTCAATATCTTAAAAGGATATATAACTCTATGCTTACCTATCCTCATGCATTCGAATCCTTCGTTTAAGTAAACCAGATCCTTGGGTATATAAGTATTCTCGGACGATATTAAATGGTGGGGTGTTATGGCAATTGATGTGAGTAGATAAATAGAATGTTACGTTGTGTGACATAGATGATAGTTGACTTGAATGTTGTATTACGATGTGTCGGAAATAGATAAATATTAACGAATGATGTTGAAAAATTCATGTTACAAGTTGGGATGTAGTGTTACGTTGTGACATACACACATGCACATAGGGGTTGATTCCGGTAATGAGGCTCCTTGTGGAGGGGAGTGAGGAGGGTTACTAGCCATTAGATTAAAATAGATCCAAGGGTTACAGTTATTTTAAAAGAAAAGACGCTCCCCTATAGTGTCGACTGTGTCGTAACCATCGTTCACCGCTTGTCTTCTTCCTTCTCTATTCTTTCAAATCCTATCAAACCTAACCCTGAAAATCTCATGTCCCTTCACATTAACTAAAATCTACGACTTCCATCGGACAATCTAGTTTAATCGACTCAATTTCCTTCCATTTTCATCTTCTGCTTCAAATTTAATCTCCTCTTTAAAACTGTCCATCTTCTTCTATTGTCCTGTTGGAGAGCAGAGAATTCAAGCTCATGTTTCGTCATGTAGGACCGAACTTTTTCTTCTGCTTCGATTGATAACACACCGAATCCACGAGACTCGAAGCGCTACAGGTTAGGACCTCACAATGGGTCCCGACCCTAAGCCTGACAACAATTTTACCGGATCTTGCAACAAGACACAAATAAAAGGCCATAACCAAAATACATTTGATGCAAATGTCATGATTCCCAAATACAAATGAACAAAATACTTTAGCCGAGTTCTCAAACTACAAAGACCAAAACGTCATAAACATAATATAAACATAACACAGGACACAAACCCAAACCCGTCCTAAAATGTACGGGAACCCCGGTTGCCCACTCCTCCGGATCACTCGGCAGCATCCCTAACCTGCAGGGCATCTACAACATTGGTTTAAAACCGTTAAGCTAACATTCCAAGTATTAGAATAATAGTAAAGGCACAAACACACGTAAGGAAATACAAACACATATCATGCTTGCACACAATCTGGTTATTATCTTTTATTTAGTTATTCAGTTACTAGTTCAACTTATTTTGTGCCACAAGAATCGCCCGAAACTCGCCTTTGTCCCCTTGTACCAACTGGAATGGATCCGATGCATCTCACCGTGTACCCGTTGAAATAGTCGCAAAGCACCTCCAGTCTCATGTAGAATTGGACAAAGTGGGCATTGCCGGACTTTAATGCACTTGGGCATATTAATATATACAAGGGTCGTCCTGGTCCGGTTTATCGTTACAACATTAAATAAACGCATACCACCATCACATGTCAAACTAATATGCAGAAGCTAGCTAAGTAAGTCCGGGGGACTTACCTCACTCAAAGGTAACTCGAATAAATCCACTCTCAGTTTCCCGCAGGAAGACGCTCAAAGCCTGGTCAAACAAAGCACAATATCAATAACTAACCGATATGCTAGAAGCCCTCGGACTTATAGTCTCTAAAAGTTATATGAGGTCATAACCCAAGCATGCTAGGTCAAATTCCCAGTCTCAAAGATCATCCTAAGATCGTACCGAATATAACTCAACAAAGCTCATATACCATCCACAAACCTAAGGTTCAAGACCACTACTTGGCATTCGCTCTAGGTTATGCTAGATTCACCTAGCATGATATACTACCACTAACATAACCAAACGAGGGAGAAGGTACTCACACAAGATCCAAGGCGGAAGACGATCTACAAATATCGAACTTGGATTTGTTAGGCCTTTATCGGGGTCATTTCCGAACCTAACACCAAGAACTAAACAAATTTAGCTTACACGCAAAATTTAGGCATGATATAGTTTACTATATATAAATATAAGAATAAGACTCATAATAAAAACTTTGGTTCAAATTCCGTAAATAACTTTTCTAGGTAAAAAATACATTTCAAAAGTTTGAATCATTTCCCGCAATTAAACTTTGGGTCATATTTCGAAAATACAAATATAGTCCAAAATCTGTAATTGAGCATACAGGAGCATAAAGTTCAATTTCAGAAACTTGGGTCTTTTTTGTAAATAAGAAGTTTGACCAAAATCTGCAAATACAAAACATGGGCACTAATTGTAATTAAAAGTTTTGGGCAATCTTTGTAATTACACCAGAATTAGGGGGGGGGGGCGATCATAATTAACCCAAAATGTCTTCTTTCTCGTTGGGACAGGAGCACAAGGGCGGTGATGTCTACCTGCGGGGGCGGATCCTGGCGAGGCGAAGGTAGAGCCAAGGCACGTGATAGCATGTATTATAGTCTATATTTTGGGGCTAGTTTAGACGTTTTATCTCCATAAATCTGCATGTATGGATGTATATTCTGCGATTATATTGTTGTTTCATCTACCTTTACGGGAATCGAGGTCTACACCTTATTTCGTTGTACTTGTAGGTAAAATGGCACGTTTTGCATTACAATGGAGCTAAGGAGTCATTGGAGCTACATTCTGGAGCTTAAGGAAGACCTCAGGAAGCATGCAAATGATTAAGAAGATTCACTTTGGACCAGATTCGAGAGATTTCACATTCAGTTGAGATTCACCTCGGTAAGATACAGTGTCACCTCGACCGAGGTGATCTTGAGGAGCGTCCCGACCGAGGCGAACACCCTGTCGCCGGCGAGATCTATATTTTTGGCTGAGATCTTTTATTTTTGTAAAGAAGATATCTTATATTTTTGGCTGGATTTCTAGAAGGAAGATATGATTTCTGGTTGATTTATTTTGAGAGAGAGATATATATATTTTATAGGAAATTATCTTTTTAAGATATTTTATCTTTGGAAGATATTTTTCCTATATAAAGGGTTGGATTTTCCATAATTCAGCCATCCTGAAATCTACGGATCGTATGCTTGGAGCATCCAGCAATGGAGGAATTTTTTGGAGGATTTGAATGAAGAATTGAAGGAAGTATTGAAGATTGAAGTTCAAGGAAGGAAGGAATCATAGTTGGAGATAGCTTTTGAAGGAGTTTGTAAGACTTTCTAGATTGTCTTTTGGTTTGATTGTCTTTGCTGACTTGTGATTGAGGAACGCAGTTTGTTTGTTATTTGATTCAATTATTGAGACCTTCTTCTTAAGGTTTTCGTGTTTGAATATTGATTTCTTTTCCATAAATTTGATTATTGTTATCATGATGATTGTTGGCTGAGTTTCTTATGCGATTCTAGGGTGATTGGCTGAAAGTTGTGTGGAAGACAATGATAGAATGATCTTAATCCCAGCAGGACCCTGAAAGCTCGAGTCTTTAACCTTAACCCTAAAACACCTCACTCAGTCATTGAACATCTCGGCCAGGGTGGAATCTGACTGAACGAGGTGACCTTTCCTGAACCTTATCTGAAGTTAAGAGTTTAAGTTTGCCAAATCCTATCCTTATTACACTTTTCCTGGTTCAATGCAAGCCTAGGATGAGACTTACCCGGTGATTCCTTTGTGTGTTTACCTAAGATCATGAGTGTAGGTAATAAAAGTTTATCCTTTATTGGGGTTTGAGTGTGCCTTCATCCCATCTTTGTGAGTTAGCCTGAGACTTACCCGGTAAAGGTTGATTCTATTCCCTTGGGTGGTGTGTTGGTTTGAGATTATAGTTCCTTTCCTTAGTACCTTGAGACTTACCCGGTAATAGGAGCTTTGAGTTGGGATAGTGAGTAGTGAGACTTATCCGGTGATCTATTCCCACCTTAGAAACACCTTCCCTTTGCAAACCTCAGCTTTGTCCGCATTATCCTTTGACATCTTGAGTCGGAACCACAACTGGATGCTTTAATCCCTAGAATCCGCATTTTCTTCTTACTTGACTTTTACATCATCGTTGTTTGCTTTAATTGCTTTTATTTGCAATATTTGACAACCTGATTATGTGCTTTGTTTCACCATAGTCCCTGTGTTCGACCCCTGAAATTCTTGCTTTTATTACAATTGCTCCGTACACTGCGGGTTCGCATATTGTTCAAGCATACTTCTTGAGTTATAAATATTAAAGTTTGCACACACCGTTTGGAGCGAACAAGTTTTTGGCGCCGTTGCCGGGGACTTGGTCAAGACCGAGTTCGGTATTTGGTTGTCTAGCTTGGAAGCTTTTGTTTTTGCTTTTGATCTTTTTCTATGAGTTTTGTAGTTTTCAGGATTTCCGATGGCTGCGAGTCACTATGAACCTGCATTTGATCCAACCTGGATAGCAAGACAAAGTGCTAGGGCGGATCATTATGAATACTTGGAAGAAAAATACGCCTTCTATTGATTTGACAATGAAAGAGAAAGAGAAGAGGCTATTGAGGAGGAGCTTGCGATATGGGATGAGCTGAATGTTCCTAAAAAGATTTATGAGCAACCTCTTGAAGAATCGCTTGAATCAAAATGGGAGAAATTAATGAAGAAGGTGGAGGAGCTCAAAGAAAGCTCTCTATCCTATGCTAAGTCGGAAGAGTTGTGCAAGGAAGAACTACCTATTTTAAGCATTCCTCTTGTCGATTCCGAACCCCCTTTTAAAGTCCTCATTGAAGAATAGGAAGAAGTGGAAGATCTCGATCCGACTACTGAAAGATCGGCCGAGGTTGAAGAAAGATTGGCCGAGGTGGAAGAGAGATCGGCCGAGGTTGAAGAGAATCCAGCTGAGTTGGGAAAGATTTCATGTGTGGATTATCACTCTAACATGAAACTTGTCCCAATATTTGAAGAACTTTATAAGGTACTTACTCCTACTCCCTTTAAAGTTCTAGATTTCTTCAGGGATGCACCGCAGAGGTGGAGGTCTCTTCCGAGAGAACCTCCTAAGATCAAGATGAAACCTCCCTTGAATTTGCTGAAAGAAGATACTCCTTGGATTGAAAGGAGCGGAGTTAACAAGCACTTCACCGCTAAGGCAACGAAGTGTTATCTATTCAAGTATGGGGTCACTCACGTGACAAAGACCTTGTACTATCCCTAAGATGGAGATGGGGAATCTACTAGGGTTCTCGAGAAGTTGTTTTCTCGATCAAGGAAAGGATGAGATGAAAAACTGAGTTATGTCCCATGGAAGAATAGGAAGACCGGTAGGATTCCGGTGAGAACCAAACCGTACAAGCATATACGGGGAGATCCTATCATTTTCCGGTGAAAATAGGAACCGGAACCTTTTTAGAAGAGTTTTATGATGGATGTGATGAGCACTCCAAGGTGTTCGAGGTACATTGAGTAATTCCATGGAGAAAGGTCCAGCTAGCGACCTTAAATCAAGCGCTTCTTGGGAGGCAACCCAATGTATTACTTTCTTTTCCCATTTCTAGCTTAGTTTTAGATAGTTTGCTTCGTTTTGTTTTTGCGTCCTCTAGACAGGAACCAAACACTTTCTAAGGAAGGATTGCAGCTTAGGAGCTATACTTGAAGGATAGAAGTTTGAGAAATTGAGAAGACGGAGCTTGACTAAGACACATCTCGGTTGCTGTCACAACACCTCGACCGAGATGTTCTTGGTCAACCGAGGCGACTAGGTCTGACATCCACCACCACCAGCTAACGAGGAATAGAGTTGCATGGATTTTCTTTCTTTATTATGCAGTTCAGCTAGGTACGGTGCGTTTTCTGTTTCCTAGACTTATATTTGACCCATTGGGACAATGTGTCCCAAGTATGGGGTATTTGGATGTATCTTACTTGACTTATGTGTGTATGTTTGTATGACTCCCGGATATTATGATCTTATTCTGTTTACTTGGCTTTATGTGCTTGTCTGTCATTACATGCATACATATAGGTTTTTGTTTGAAAAAAACGTCGAAAACTGGTTTGAATATAAAATAAAATAAATAATTTATGACCTCCACCGGGATGTTCATGGCCGATCGAGGTTGACACCTCGGATAACGCCAGAACACCTCGACCGAGGTGGGTTGTTAACTGAGAGTTTTTCAAAAAACGTTTTGTGCTTCTTCTCTAGATATGACCTCAATGATGATTTTGTTTGCAGATTGTTTTTGAAATATTTATATGCTTGAAAGGTTTTGTGATATGTTTAAGTTGCAAAATGCTTTGTTTGAAATTCTAGCATGTTTAATACTTTGTTTTTATCAAATTTATGTTAGATTTGAAGGTTAACACCACATGATGAGTTCTATCACATTCTTCCTGGGATGATTAAGGCAATTCATTATCTTCTTCTTCTTCTTGGCCATGCTTTAGTCCCTCATATACATATTTGCCTCCCTTTACCTATCTGGAAATTTGGAAGCAAGTAAAGAAAAGCAAGTGAAATTGAAGTTGAGATCTTGGCTGAAAGTGTTAGAAAGAAACAATTAGGTTTGGGGAAGTCAATCATGATGATGAGTAACTCGGCACCATTCACATAGCCGAGTGTTTGTGTCTTGCCAAAGTCGGATTGAGCGATATTCCTAACGGGTCATGGTATGTGCATCAAGGGTTTGAGGCATCTTGAGAAATTGATGATTGCTGATCTCCTAGGCTTCGGTTATTGTGCACCTTTGTCCATGCATCCCAAAAAGTAAAGTAAAATAAGAAAAGCTTATTAATGAAAGATGTTGAGTTTCAAAGAAAGTGAAGTAAGATCCTTTTTCCCGACTTTTAGCACCACATACCCTATATACATCCCACCCTGACACGTTTCTTGACCTCTTTTGGAAGCCCTTGAGACCTCGAGCTTGTTGATTGACTTGGTGGTTTAAATTGGATTATACATGATTAATTTTGATAAATATGATTTATTTGATTTTATGCAAAGATGAACAACTTTCTTATATTCATAAAATGTTTTGATCATGTCTTGATTTTATTTGCCAAGAAGCATTCTCTTAGAGCGATCTATGAGTGCAGCACACCACCAAAATGTTTTGAAATGCTTTTCATTGATTTTTTTTGACCTATAATCCATTCTATCTTGTACTTCAGATTTGGAACTTGCTTGGGGACAAGTAAGGGACAAGTATGGGGTATTATGATAGCATGTATTATAGTCTATATTTTGGGGCTAGTTTAGACGTTTTATCTCCATAAATCTGCATGTATGGATGTATATTCTGCGATTATATTGTTGTTTCATCTACCTTTACGGGAATCGAGGTCTACACCTTGTTTCGTTGTAATTGTAGGTAAAATGGCACGTTTTGCATTACAATGGAGCTAAGGAGTCATTGGAGCTACATTCTGGAGCTTAAGGAAGACCTCAGGAAGCATGGAAATGATTAAGAAGATTCACTTTGGACCAGATTCGAGAGATTTCACATTCAGTTGAGATTCACCTCGGTAAGATACAGTGTCACCTCGACCGAGGTGATCTTGAGGAGCATCCCGACCGAGGCGAACACCCTGTCGCCGGCGAGATCTATATTTTTGGCTGAGATCTTTTATTTTTGTAAAGAAGATATCTTATATTTTTTGCTGGATTTCTAGAAGGAAGATATGATTTCTGGTTGATTTATTTTGAGAGAGAGATATATATATTTTATAGGAAATTATCTTTTTAAGATATTTTATCTTTGGAAGATATTTCTCCTATATAAAGGGTTGAATTTTCCACAATTCAGCCATCCTGAAATCTACGGATCGTATGCTTGGAGCATCCAGCAATGGAGGGATTTTTTGGAGGATTTGAAGGAAGAATTGAAGGAAGTATTGAAGATTGAAGTTCAAGGAAGGAAGGAATCATAGTTGGAGATAGCTTTTGAAGGAGTTTGTAAGACTTTCTAGATTGTCTTTTGGTTTGATTGTCTTTGCTGACTTGTGATTGAGGAACGCAGTTTGTTTGTTATTTGATTCAATTATTGAGACCTTCTTCTTAAGGTTTTCGTGTTTGAATATTGATTTCTTTTCCATAAATTTGATTATTGTTATCATGGTGATTGTTGGCTGAGTTTCTTATGCGATTCTAGGGTGATTGGCTGAAAGTTGTGTGGAAGACAATGATAGAATGATCTTAATCCCAGCAGGACCCTGTGTCGTAACCATCGTTCACCGCTTGTCTTCTTCCTTCTCTATTCTTTCAAATCCTATCAAACCTAACCCTGAAAATCTCATGTCCCTTCACATTAACTAAAATCTACGACTTCCATCGGACAATCTAGTTTAATCGACTCAATTTCCTTCCATTTTCATCTTCTGCTTCAAATTTAATCTCCTCTTTAAAACTGTCCATCTTCTTCTATTGTCCTGTTGGAGAGCAGAGAATTCAAGCTCATGTTTCGTCATGTAGGACCGAACTTTTTCTTCTGCTTCGATTGATAACACACCGAATCCACGAGACTCGAAGCGCTACAGGTTAGGACCTCACAATGGGTCCCGACCCTAAGCCTGACAACAATTTTACCGGATCTTGCAACAAGACACAAATAAAAGGCCATAACCAAAATACATTTGATGCAAATGTCATGATTCCCAAATACAAATGAACAAAATACTTTAGCCGAGTTCTCAAACTACAAAGACCAAAACGTCATAAACATAATATAAACATAACACAGGACACAAACCCAAACCCGTCCTAAAATGTACGGGAACCCCGGTTGCCCACTCCTCCGGATTACTCGGCAGCATCCCTAACCTGCAGGGCATCTACAACATTGGTTTAAAACCGTTAAGCTAACATTCCAAGTATTAGAATAATAGTAAAGGCACAAACACACGTAAGGAAATACAAACACATATCATGCTTGCACACAATCTGGTTATTATCTTTTATTTAGTTATTCAGTTACTAGTTCAACTTATTTTGTGCCACAAGAATCGCCCGAAACTCGCCTTTGTCCCCTTGTACCAACTGGAATGGATCCGATGCATCTCACCGTGTACCCGTTGGAATAGTCGCAAAGCACCTCCAGTCTCATGTAGAATTGGACAAAGTGGGCATTGCCGGACTTTAATGCACTTGGGCATATTAATATATACAAGGGTCGTCCTGGTCCGGTTTATCGTTACAACATTAAATAAACGCATACCACCATCACATGTCAAACTAATATGCAGAAGCTAGCTAAGTAAGTCCGGGGGACTTACCTCACTCAAAGGTAACTCGAATAAATCCACTCTCAGTTTCCCGCAGGAAGACGCTCAAAGCCTGGTCAAACAAAGCACAATATCAATAACTAACCGATATGCTAGAAGCCCTCGGACTTATAGTCTCTAAAAGTTATATGAGGTCATAACCCAAGCATGCTAGGTCAAATTCCCAGTCTCAAAGATCATCCTAAGATCGTACCGAATATAACTCAACAAAGCTCATATACCATCCACAAACCTAAGGTTCAAGACCACTACTTGGCATTCGCTCTAGGTTATGCTAGATTCACCTAGCATGATATACTACCACTAACATAACCAAACGAGGGAGAAGGTACTCACACAAGATCCAAGGCGGAAGACGATCTACAAATATCGAACTTGGATTTGTTAGGCCTTTATCGGGGTCATTTCCGAACCTAACACCAAGAACTAAACAAATTTAGCTTACACGCAAAATTTAGGCATGATATAGTTTACTATATATAAATATAAGAATAAGACTCATAATAAAAACTTTGGTTCAAATTCCGTAAATAACTTTTCTAGGTAAAAAATACATTTCAAAAGTTTGAATCATTTCCCGCAATTAAACTTTGGGTCATATTTCGAAAATACAAATATAGTCCAAAATCTGTAATTGAGCATACAGGAGCATAAAGTTCAATTTCAGAAACTTGGGTCTTTTTTGTAAATAAGAAGTTTGACCAAAATCTGCAAATACAAAACATGGGCACTAATTGTAATTAAAAGTTTTGGGCAATCTTTGTAATTACACCAGAATTAGGGGGGGGGGGGCGATCATAATTAACCCAAAATGTCTTCTTTCTCGTTGGGACAGGAGCACAAGGGCGGTGATGTCTACCTGCGGGGGCGGATCCTGGCGAGGCGAAGGTAGAGCCAAGGCACGTGATAGCATGTATTATAGTCTATATTTTGGGGCTAGTTTAGACGTTTTATCTCCATAAATCTGCATGTATGGATGTATATTCTGCGATTATATTGTTGTTTCATCTACCTTTACGGGAATCGAGGTCTACACCTTATTTCGTTGTACTTGTAGGTAAAATGGCACGTTTTGCATTACAATGGAGCTAAGGAGTCATTGGAGCTACATTCTGGAGCTTAAGGAAGACCTCAGGAAGCATGCAAATGATTAAGAAGATTCACTTTGGACCAGATTCGAGAGATTTCACATTCAGTTGAGATTCACCTCGGTAAGATACAGTGTCACCTCGACCGAGGTGATCTTGAGGAGCGTCCCGACCGAGGCGAACACCCTGTCGCCGGCGAGATCTATATTTTTGGCTGAGATCTTTTATTTTTGTAAAGAAGATATCTTATATTTTTGGCTGGATTTCTAGAAGGAAGATATGATTTCTGGTTGATTTATTTTGAGAGAGAGATATATATATTTTATAGGAAATTATCTTTTTAAGATATTTTATCTTTGGAAGATATTTCTCCTATATAAAGGGTTGAATTTTCCACAATTCAGCCATCCTGAAATCTACGGATCGTATGCTTGGAGCATCCAGCAATGGAGGGATTTTTTGGAGGATTTGAAGGAAGAATTGAAGGAAGTATTGAAGATTGAAGTTCAAGGAAGGAAGGAATCATAGTTGGAGATAGCTTTTGAAGGAGTTTGTAAGACTTTCTAGACTGTCTTTTGGTTTGATTGTCTTTGCTGACTTGTGATTGAGGAACGCAGTTTGTTTGTTATTTGATTCAATTATTGAGACCTTCTTCTTAAGGTTTTCGTGTTTGAATATTGATTTCTTTTCCATAAATTTGATTATTGTTATCATGATGATTGTTGGCTGAGTTTCTTATGCGATTCTAGGGTGATTGGCTGAAAGTTGTGTGGAAGACAATGATAGAATGATCTTAATCCCAGCAGGACCCTGAAAGCTCGAGTCTTTAACCTTAACCCTAAAACACCTCACTCAGTCATTGAACATCTCGGCCAGGGTGGAATCTGACTGAACGAGGTGACCTTTCCTGAACCTTATCTGAAGTTAAGAGTTTAAGTTTGCCAAATCCTATCCTTATTACACTTTTCCTGGTTCAATGCAAGCCTAGGATGAGACTTACCCGGTGATTCCTTTGTGTGTTTACCTAAGATCATGAGTGTAGGTAATAAAAGTTTATCCTTTATTGGGGTTTGAGTGTGCCTTCATCCCATCTTTGTGAGTTAGCCTGAGACTTACCCGGTAAAGGTTGATTCTATTCCCTTGGGTGGTGTGTTGGTTTGAGATTATAGTTCCTTTCCTTAGTACCTTGAGACTTACCCGGTAATAGGAGCTTTGAGTTGGGATAGTGAGTAGTGAGACTTATCCGGTGATCTATTCCCACCTTAGAAACACCTTCCCTTTGCAAACCTCAGCTTTGTCCGCATTATCCTTTGAGATCTTGAGTCGGAACCACAACTGGATGCTTTAATCCCTAGAATCCGCATTTTCTTCTTACTTGACTTTTACATCATCGTTGTTTGCTTTAATTGCTTTTATTTGCAATATTTGATAACCTGATTATGTGCTTTGTTTCACCATAGTCCTTGTGTTCGACCCTGGAATTCTTGCTTTTATTACAATTGCTCCGTACACTGCGGGTTCGCATATTGTTCAAGCATACTTCTTGAGTTATAAATATTAAAGCTTGCACACACCGTTTGGAGCGAATAGCAGGCGGTACCGCAGGGGGAGAGATCAGCTAGCGGCGAGGCTCCTCCGGCGATGGCATTTCCTAGTGGTGGCGTTGCAGGGAGAGCACCGACGACTGCTTTCGGCGGCTCCTTTCCCCGGTGCTGTCGATGGCGGTTCCTCCATAAGTAGTGGTTCAACAGAGCGGTGAGGATCGAGGAGTGGCTGCAGATGGCTCCCGGTGACGATAAAGGAAAGCAAGGGAGAAGAGAGGGAACATAGAGGTGGTTGTTGTCGGCGAGCAGCTCGAGAGGAAGCGATGAAAGTGAAGCTGGCGGGTGGCGGTTCTATTCTTCTTCAGCAACCAAAATGAAGAAGAGAGAAGAAGGTTTGGCTTGAGGAAAACAGAAAGGCGAGGGAGAATGAGGGAATGGGGAGATGGTGAGGATGAAAGTGGAAGGGCGTAGCAGAGGAGGTTGAGAGGTTTAGTTGCGAGGTGAAGGAGAGGGTAACGATGGGTCGGATGCTAAGGGAGGGGTCAGTGCTAGAGGTTGCAACTGCTTAGGCTGGTACGGGCGGCATAGGTCATGTAGGCTGTCACAAGAGAACAAAAACAAGCTGGGAAAAGACTAAGGCCATGCAGGGGAAGGGTAGAAGAAAAGAAAGAAAATAAAATTAGAACATAGAAATGAACTCGATCGAAACACTCAATCTGGATTTCCGAATCAAAAAAATTTCCAAAAAAGATATAATACGGGCTATATAAGGAAAATATATTCTCGTAAAAATATAGCGTTTGATATAGAAATTATCTCCGTAAAATATTTATGGAATTAATATAATAATTTAAATAAACATAATATTATATATATATATATATATATATATATATATAAACTCGTAAAACTTAAATTACGACGAAAAATACTTTTGAAAAAATATTTAGGCTATTAAAACATTAATAATAAAATTAAAAAAATAAGAATAAATAAATATCGAAAATGCGCCAAAATTTTGGGATAACACGATTTCTCTTTTGACTTCTTTTGCTACAAAAGAAGACATGTATATGCTATTTATAATTGCCGATTTTTTTTAGAGTATGATACGTATGAAAATGAACACAATTAATATAATAAATGAACATATTGTGTATGAATAATGAAACTCGTCCTCCTAGATAATGAACTTATCAAAACTAAATTTTGAACAAGCTTTCGTCATTTTTGCTAGGTTAATAAAAATTGAACATAGTTTGTATTAAAAATGAACATTGTGTTTATGAAAATGAACATGGTGTAGCGAAAAAATGAACTATAAATAGTGAAATCAATTCTATATTTTATCGAAGATGTGTTCAATAACAAATTTATACATATAAAAATGAACCTATTTTGTATGAAAAATGAACACAAGGTGCATGAAAAATGAACTCAATGTAAAAAAAAATAGTTGAACTAATAAAGTTAAGTTTTTAAATTACTCTACAGATTTGGTCACGTAAGGTACTACATATTCAACATTGAGTTTCACCTTCTGGTATTACACATTCACAATAAAATGAACTACAAGTTGACAAAAAATGAACTTCATGCCCAAAAGATATGAACGACAGTATTTTGCTCATTGTATTATAACACCAGTAATCAAGGGTTGTGATTTGTCCAAATTAATTAACACTTGTCATATACTTGAACAAAAGTTAGTCGAACAATTGAACATATAAATGAATGTTTGAACAATTGTTACTTGATCCAATGATTATGGATCTTTTCTACTTTTGACCCTAAGACCCTTTTGAACTTGAACCCAACCCTATATATATAGATAATGACTCATATGTAAACGGTTCTTACCATGTGAATATGAAAACACCGAATATATGTGACTATATCGCCGAATATATGAGTCAGGTCCGGCGTATATTTCTTCCACTAATCACACGATTTCCCCCCCTTTAATATCCCTTAATCTCTACCATCTATTTAACGATCTATGAATACAATTTGTTCTCATTTTACAAGCTATTTACATGAGAGCCAACCTCTCTCTCTCTCTCTCTCTCTCTCTCTCTCTCTTCTCTCTCTCTCTCTCTCTATATATATATATATAGGTAAAAATATATAGGTAACTGTTCAGGTACGGTTCATTTATTAGGGTAGGGGCGTGCGGCTGAACGTAAAGCTGACACGTGTCCCGAAAAATTTTTTTTTATTTTTTTCCCCCAGAATCGAATGAAATTTTTTTAGAACTACCATGTTATAATTTCTGCACTATTCTCTTATAAACTTTGAACTATTCCCATATAATTCATGAACTATTACTTTTTAATATATTATATCAAATTATTTATAAATTAATCGTTTATATGTTATGAACTATCATTTTATAAGTTATGCACTATCCTTTATAAATTTCGCACTATGAACTATTTTATTACAATTCATGAACTATCCTTTTATAAGTTATGAACTATCCCTTAATAAGTTTTGAACTATTACTTTCACTCCTTTATAAATTTTGCATTATGAACTATTCTATTATAATTCACGAACTATCCTTTTATAAGTTATGAACTATTACTTTCACTCGTAAAAATAAAATAAATAAAAAAATAAAATTTGGGACACGTGTCAGCTCTACGTTCAGCCGCACGGCCCTACCGGAATAATGTGCCTTACCTGAACAACACCTTTTATATATATATATATATATATATATATATATATATATATATATATATATATATATATATATATATATATATATATATATTGGTTCAGGTGAGAGGATGTTTATAAAGAGGAGTGAGGAGGGTTGCGAGTCACAAAATCAAAACAGATTAACGATCATTACTAAAAAAATATTTTGGAAGACACGCTACTAGTTATTGTTATGGTACAAGGAAGATATTATTGTAGTTCATGTTTTGTGGGCACGAAATTCAATTTTTGTTAACTTGTAGTTCATTTTTTAGAACATGCCGTTCATTTGTTGTGAATGTGTAATACCAAAATGTAAAATTATGAAACCCAATGTTGAATATATATTATCCGACATAACTGAATTTGTAAAGTAATTTAAAACTTAACTTCTATTAATTAGTTCATTTTTTTCATAGTTCATTTTTTTACTATATTGAGATAATTTTTCATACACATTATGTTAATTATTAATTCAAACTATATTTATTATTTATATGTGTCAAAACTAATCAAATATATATTTGATTAATGAAAATATGAAGATCTACTATAAAAAAAACTTCTAAAAAAAAAATGAACTTGTGTTTCATTAGAGCATTTCATCGAATAATTTCCTTGCACAACTCTAAAAGTCACGATTAATTGGAACAATTGCAAGCTAAATAGCTTCAATTCTATTACAAAAGAAGTAAAGATATGACAAAGATGTGAAAGCAAAAGTGAAATGTAAAGATATTAAAGTGAAGATAAGGACGATCGATAGAGAGCGGAAAAAAACAATTCGTGAATACGGTTTTCCTTTGCACTCATATACAATATTTCAAATAGATCAATTCTTATGTGAGTGATTTGAAAGAGTTCACAATATACAGAGATATCGAGTGTTATTGCCGTCATCGTATACAAAGGGAATAGGAGATAAACGATCAAACAATTGGTTTTTTTATGAGCTAATCACGGTTAATATGAACAGGGGTGATCTAGATCGAGGAGAAACTTTAACTACTTCTTGATCGTTCGAGTTGGATCAAACGTAGAACTTGAGCAATGGAAGCTTAGAAATGGATGCGGAAGCGTAAGGTCGATCCGATCTATTTAGATTGAATCATCCACGAAATGGAGTAGAATAGAGTTGATCCTTCAAAAGGATCCTCGAGTATAAAGACTTGGATAAAAGATGAGATCCAAAATAAAACTTTAAGAGGATGTAAGAAGAAGAGGTGATGCCCAAACCAAGTAGGAAGATTTTTCTTCACAATACTTGGATTCAACTTAGACATATCTTACAAATGAGACAAACCATCCTTCATATAGAGGATGGGGCCAAACCAAAGCTCGGAACATAAATGACATAATTAAAGTCGGAATTTAAGGTTTCGAAACGAAAGGTCTAAAAATACAAAAGGTCGGAATTTAAGTCACGGAATTAAGTTTTAGAATTAAAGTTCAGAGATAAAGAGTCTATTATTAAATAGCCGAAATATCTTCAAAATGGGCAAGCTTCGTGTCATGGCTAGACAAGCCGCTTGTCGGGTCCTTTTATCCAGAAATACGGATGGCATCACCATCCGGGGGCATATCATTCTCCTATTTTTGTTGTAAAATGTCCTTATTTCACTGTCAAGAAAGAAAGGAGTAACTTTGGGAGCAAGACCCTTGAAATTCAACATCGGATGCATATTGTCGGAGTCGGACGGCTTGGACTTGTACTCTTTCAAATGACCGGTGGGGACGCCAAGCTTGCTGATAGTGCCGACAAGGTACGGGAAGGAGTACCAATCTTGGATTAATGGCAGTTGATGGCACCGATACTCTTTAAAATTATGGACAAAACCTTGGGTGGGTGGCAAGCTGTCCGACATAACAAGAAAAAGCTCTGGATCGGGCGGCTCAAACTTGTAGTACATAGGGATGGTCTCGTTGGTGAGTTTGTCTGCCATGCCGTCTAAGCTTGTGACATTGTACGTTGGGGGCATGCCGAAAAGAAGCAAGGGTAAGCCGGTAAGTAAGTTATTATACATAACAAAGATAAATCTTGGGTCGGGCGGCTCAAATTTCTAGTCCAACAACATAATAGTGTCATTGTTGGGGTTGATGACTTCTTCATCCTTGATGATGTCGACTTTGTTAATGTTGGCTTATTTTTTGTCGGTGATGACTTCAACATTGTCAATGACGGTTTCTTCCTTGTCCTCTTCAAATGGATCATCATACAACAGGCTCACAAAGTGAATTGGAAGAGTCGGTGCACATTCTTCAATGACAACTTTACCCTCGTCTTTGACTTAGTCACACAATGGTTTGACAACCAACTTACACCTTCGTTGTGACACCGCTTGAGGTTCTTCTTGTTGGGCGGACGCCGTGTGGACAAGAAGTTGTGCCCTCCAAATTTCTAACTCACGCTTAAGAGCATCATTAATTGCCTTGATCATAACATAGTCATATTTGGGACAAGCACGTCATCGGGGGCAACGTTGTCAACTTATTCATGATGGGCACGCCGTCGGGGTGCAAAGTTGACAACTTGCTCATGATTGGCACGCCGTCTTGGGGCAACATAGGTATCCTCAAAATAGGATTGTCGGTGTATATACCGTTGGTGCCCGTCCATGGTATAAGTAGGCCTTGGTGGGTCTAGAGGAGGCAACCACTCCTTATCCATAATATGGGAACGCCAACGGTTTTGTTAATACCACCGGTGCCCATGTGTGGCCGCTTTGAGCTTAAGTTCATGGGGAGAAGGCAACCACTTGATGACATGATTTATGACACTAGTTTAGACATTCATTTATGTAGTTTTTCCCCTTATTCATGCATTAGTTGACGTTAGTTCCTAATGTTTATGCTTAATCGAGTCGTATTGCTAGAAAAGACGTCTACACGAGCTTGTGTCGGTTTTGTAGGTATTTCGGGAATCTTTTGGACATTAATTGATACATTCGAAGATCAAGCCTCGTGGCGGTTCATATCCGAAGCTCTGAAGGAGCAAGCATGAAGCAAAGGAGAATATAAGAGCCCTTGTTGGTACAAGTCTTACACCAACTCATGACTTGATGATCCATGACAAATTGAAGATGAAGAAAATCGACCCTCAGCTCAGGAAAATCGGCCTATTTTCTTCACAAATTGGGTCGATTTTTCTGTTTTGACATGCTTGACACTTGTCATATGATTCCTTTGCCCGACCTTTGCTTTGCCTTAGCTGGAGTATATCTTTGGACTTGCAGACTGACCTTTAGAGGCTCCTCCAAGATCCTTTTCCATCCCCTTTGTGGGTGTTCTTGGGAGACATTAGATTAGATTCACATTAGAGTAAGATTGAGAGATATAAAGTGAGATTTGACAGGTTTTGGAGAGAAGGTTGTTAATGTTGTAAGATCTGACTTGGAGCTACATTTGGAGTATTGTAAGACTTGTTTGAACTCATTATCTAGCTAAGTTTCATTGCTTTTACTTCATCTTCTTGCTATGAATTGCATGTATGCTTGTATGATGGGTTTAGATCTTGAAATGAATGTTATTGGCCGAATAGTTGTGATTCTAAGGTGAAAGATTGATGGTTATGGCTTAGCTGATGATAGAATGTACTTGCATGTTAGTTTAGGTGATTTGTGTGTCCGAAACCTAACTCAGAGGAGAACAATCGACTTGTTCTTCAGATAAATCGGCCGATTTTTCTCATGATCCGCCCGATTTTTCCTTATGTTGCTCCTTAATTGACGAATATGTATGTTAGGATGATAGACTGTTGAAATTCTAGTGTTTGATGAGCATAATCTAGCTTAGAGTGACCTAATGTTAGCAAATAATTGAGGAATGAGACTTACCCGGTAATTTCTACTCTTAGGTATAAAAAATGATGATGAACTCTAGGTAGTAGTGAACCTCACAAGCCGCTATTGGATTGAGTGTGTTAGGATTGTTGCTTAAGACTTGCCTTTTTCGAGACTTACCCGGTGAGAAGGGGTTTGACCCGTAGGTAGTGGTCCGGTTTGTGTAGAATTCCTAACCTTAGCTCCTTGAGAGTTACCCGGTAATAGGACTTTGGTGAGGGACTAGTGGAACATGAGACTTACCCAGTAATTGTTCTCATTAGTAGGACACCCTTTCCCAACAACCGCAACTTTGTCCATAGATGTTTAGGGTTGAGTCCATTGTTATAACCGGAAATCTTGATCTCTAGAATCCGCTTTTCTTACTTTGATCACCTACCTTGTGTTTGTGTGTTGTTTGCTTGATAATCTTGCATGTCTTTGATCTTTGTTTGATCACCATAAAACCTAACCAAAAACATTGTGATTTTCATTTCTTTGTTTATTTCTCTCTTCTTAGTCTAGATTTGCACTATACATGATTATTGAATAATTTGATGTCACCTTAGTCTTTGTGTTTGACCTCGGAATACTTTCCTTGCTACGAAACGACCCATACACCGTGGGTTCGCTAGATAGATTAGGAGAATAGGTAGAGTTATGTAAGACTTTTGTACGCACTATCTAGGGCGAACACCACTCTCCATACAAACCAAACGGATCATCATCATCATAGAACATGATGAACGATGAAGAACGCTTGAAGAAAAATGAAAAACTTCAAAGAACACCGAAGAACTATGAAGAAATCCGAAGAACTCCGACAATAAAAAAAAATGAATAATTAAGAACATAAGTAAAGAACTTGACCTCGATCACGAGCTCTGATACCAATGATAGAAATAAGGGTGATCTAGATCGATGAGAAACTTCAACTACTTCTTCTTCATCGTTCGAGTTGGATCAAGCGTAGAACTTGAGCGGCGGAAGCTTAGAAATTAAATGCGGAAGCGTACGGTCGATATGATTTAGTTAGATCGAATCATCCACAATGGAGTAAAATAGAGTTGATCCTTCAAAAGGATCCTCGAGTACAAAGGATTGTATCAAACCAAGTAGGAGGATTTCCCTTAACAATACTTGAATTCAACTTAGACATATCTTACAAATGAGGCAAATCATCCTTTATATAGAGGATGAAGCCAAACCAAAGGTTGGAACATAAATGACAGAATTAAAGTCGGAACTTATGGTTCCGAAACAAAATGTCTAAAAATACGAAAGGTATAAAAATTTAAGTCACGGAATGAAAGTTCGGAATATAAATAGTCTATTATTAAATAGCCGAAATATCTTCAAAATGGGCAAGCTTCATGTCATGGCTAGACAAGCCGCTTGACGGGTCCTTTTAGCCGGAAACACGGATCGCCATCCAAGGGCGTATCAACGTCATCCCTTATTTTTTTACTTAATGTCTCACAATCCTCTTCACTCCTCTTCACAAGGAGCCTCTTCATCCGAATCACCCCTCCCTCCCTCCCTCCCTCCCTCCCTCCCTCTCTCTCTCTTCGCACACACATATGATTCCAATTTCTTTTTACAATTGGTGATCACCGGTATGGTAATGGGGTTTAGTTATCTCGTCGAGAGAGTGACATTCCATGCATGATCTTGGGACGTGGTGGAGTCCCTTTCCATACTGGGTTAATAGGGTAACTACCTCCTTCCGGTAATAAGTTGTAGTGTTAGTCCTCTTTCCATAATTTTTTGAGGTTTTATTCCTTCACCACTAACTTTCATTTCGTGATTTCCCTCCTCTACTTAACTAGGAAAAGGATAAATTCATAGTAAAATTAGTGGGGATGACACTCCTAATTTTCTCTATAATTTAAAAAAAATGCATATATGTTTTGCACGATGCTCTAATAAAGGTCGAGCCAGGAAAACAAAGGTGAATATTAATTATGGGAGGCGAAAATACATATTTCCGTAACAAATGGAATGCTGGAAGTTGACGTGATGATTTGAGATTGTCTTGCGTTACATTGCTTGAGAGAGAAAAGTTTAAGTTGCATGGTTGGAGGTATAAGAGATATGATTCCGTGAAAGTCATTGCATTACATCATCTGCATATCATCGTCCATGTTATCATTGTCTTTATTACGTCCAGGCTATTTGGCGCAGCTCCAATTTACTAAGTCATGCCCATTTGTCCGTTACGGACAAATGGGCATGACTTAGTAAATTGATTCCATTTGTCCGTCACGGACAAATGTCACTTGTCCGTGACGGACAAGTGAAATCAATTTACTTAGTCTATTTTGTGGATTAAAGTTATAAAATTTGGTTTGTTTGAAAGAAATTTGTAATCCTTTGAATAACAAAAATTTAATTTGATTGTCTTTTGTTAACAAAAAGTTTAAATGTTTTCAATAACGCCATTTTGATTTGATCGTATTTATGTTTGAAGTTCAACGTCATGTTTAAAAATGTAACATTGATCTTGAAAATTTGATTCCTTTGTAATTGTTATGTTTGTAAGTAAGTTTGGTTTCTTTATTGAAAGAAAGTGTTAATCTTTTGAATAAAATATCTTTGATTTGATCTTCTTTTGTAAAAGGAAGTTTAAATCCTTTCAATAACATAACCTTCATTGGATCGTAGATATGTATGATATGAAGTTACGTTTATTTCTTAAAACTTTATATGTTTGTTACGAAATCTATAAATTTTGAACAAAAGAAACGTTTATTGATAGGAAGTTACGTAATTTTGATTGACAGGAATTTATAATCCTCGCAATAACGTTAAGTTGATATTTTTATCTCATTATATTCTTTACAACTCGTTATGTTCATTCAAAGATCTTACTAAATTAAAATTTAACGAAAATGTTACTACAGGTAATTAAACTCATTAATTTAATGAAGTTGTACACATTATTGGTTGATCTAAAAGATACAAATATATGTTGTAAATACCAAGCTTTGAAGGAATGATATGTCCGTCACGGACAACGTATAACTGTCCATCACGGACAGATGAAGTTTGTCCGTCACGGACAAATAACATCTGTCCGTGACGGACAAATGTCACATGCCCTATTAAGGACAGCGACACTCATTTTCTTTCCCTTTCTTCCTCTTCCTTTCTTCTCCGCGACGAACACCTACGAATCGTCCTTCGCTCGATCTTCGGCTGCCATCTCTCTCAATCTCTCTCGACATTTCTCGTAATCTCAACTGCAATCTAAGGTAAAAACTTCACTTTCTCGTTTTAGTTTCGTTTAAATTTGTTTGTTTTAGTTAGGTTTAGGTTTAGAGTTTAATTTGTTCGATTTAGGTTGTTTTAGAGAGGTTTAGGGGCTTATATGTTACTAAAATCGATGAATATGAGTTAGGGTTGAAAGTTGATTAGTTGTTTTAGAGAGGTTGAGTGAGCAAATCGCGAACGCCATTGTTGGCGTTCGCGATCGGCTGAAGGTAGAAGACACTTGTCCGTTGACGGACAAGCACCTTCTGTCACGGACAAGAAGGTGCTTGTCCGTCCACGGACAGAAGTTGTCCGTCAAAACGGACAACTTACTTCTTCTTCTTAAATTTTTTTCCCCCTTTTTTAATTTCTTTTCCTTTTTATTAACATTTGTTGTTTTTGTTTGCAGATGGAAAGGAACCCAAACAAAGACTCCAAGAGGTTCAGCGGATTGGGATACTTCAGGAAGGTATTCCACAGTGGCATGCGTTCTCTGAGGGGACATCAGGAGGTCCACTCTAGACACGAGGCACGTGAGCCAGTTCCTTATTCTGGAGGTGCTTCGCTTGAGGAGCAGTTCCCAACACAGGAGTCGGGAGTCACGCGGCGTAGTACATCTGGTATCGCGCGTGACATTGCTCCACTGAGCCCTCCTCACCAGGCTTTTAGCGGAGCCAAACATAGCTCCTATACTGGAGGTGCTTCGCTTGGTGCCGGTTATTATTCTCAGATCGAGGACATGTATGCTCCTTACCAGCAGGAGCAGCAGTTTGCTCATTCTTCTTTCCGGCAGGAGCAGCAGGAGCAGCAGGAGCAGCAGGATGCTCCTTCTTCTTCCCAGCGGGAGCAGGAGTATGGTCCTTCTTCTTCACAGCAGCAGCCTGCTGAGAGGAGACGCCGAGCGAGGAGGCCACCTTCGCCAGCTCCTGTGGAGGAGGTACTTGAGGAGGTACTTCCTCGTGCTCTGGGAGATCGTCCTAGATCAGTACCTCCTACTCGGCAGGCCTTTCAGCCCGATCTTCTAGGTACTTGTGGAGGGGGACCTCGTATCCCAGAGATACTTAGGAGTTTCCAGTCTCATACCGCTCTCCACGTCTGGCATGTAATGGTGAGTACGCAATAAATATGTTTAATAAATGCATCTTTAATGTTATAATATTTTTAGTTATATATTAAATTTCTTTTTCTATGTAGGATCGTGATACGCTTCACTATCATACCAGAGCCAGCCAGCTGGACGCCTGGCCACTGGATGAGGAGGTTTGGTCGGGTTTAGCGCACACCAGTGCACTGACCCATCTGCAGGGTCTTATGTACAAACATCTAAATGTGCGTCTATTGGACGCTTTTATAGAGAGATGGCAGCCCGAGGTGAACCAGCTGCACATGCCTTGGGGTGAGATGACCATTGCTTTCCATGATGTCCATCTCATCCTAGGCATACCCATATCCGGGACGGCGGTTACTCAGGTGATCGCCAGACCTGATTCTGCCATCCGTGTGCAGGAGTTTTTTGCGTTTACTGATGAGCAGATGACTGCCGGAGATGTACGTCGTCGTGGGCTGTCACATGCTTTTTTACTGTATTAGTGTGACGGATATGCACATCTGTATCCGACGACTGCATCGTCTGAGTGGTTGTTGTACCTGCTGGGATCGACGCTGTTCACCGACAAATCTCAGCACAAGATTTCTCCTGATTTACTGATATTGGTGGAGGATCTTGATCGGGTGATGAGTACATCCTGGGGTACGGCGACACTCGCCTACCTGTATAGGCGTATTGGCGAGGCCACTCGGGTCGACTGTCGCCAGATGTGCGGTTGTCTGACACTGATGCAGGTAAAATATATCCTCTATACTCATATTATTATTCTCGTAACTTAATTTGTATTGTTTGTCTAATTTTTATTTCTTTTTTGTTAAAGGCATGGATATACCTATATTTTCCATGCTTTGCACCGGAGATTGTGGAGGGGTGGGAGCATGGGATGCCTTGGGCAGCGAGATTCGACATCAGGCTTGTTAGGAGGGACACTCGTAACTACAGACGGATGCTTGATGAGATAACTGTTGATCAGGCAAGTCCACTACATTTGCATACTTGTAATCTTTTTGTCAACTAACGTGTTTATTTTATACCAATGTTGTTTGTTTGTTAAACAGGTGAACTGGCAGCCTTACGGCCAATTGGACTTCACTGATAGAGAGTTACAGCGTTCATTGTTCCACGGGTTGTTGACTTTTATGGACGTATTAAAGCCCTACGATCCATACAGGAACATGAGGGCTTTTGGATACATTCAGACGATTCCGCCTCCGCTCATACAGCCTGATTATGCTATTAGGGTCGAGGATCCCAGGAGCTACAGAGTTGTCTATCCTCGAGTTAGCTGGGTGTGGGATAGATGGGAGCACCATCACGTCACGGTTGAGGAGATGGCTGCACGTTACGGCCCTGGATATACCGCCACCGACGATTATATGGCGTGGTATACAGACCGATCGCACCGGTTTATACGCCTAGGTGCTCAACAGATGCATCCTCCTCCACCTCCTCCTCCACCTCCACCTTCGACATTTGACGGCCAGTTGGACCCTTACGATTATGCTACACGATTTAGGCAGTATATTGGTGATCCTTCTATCCCTCCTTCCCTGCATCAGGACTTACACACTTATGTAGATTATTTTCCTAATCTACGAGATTATTCATACGGATCTTACGATCATGGACAGGGTAGCGGTACTCGTCATGACGATGACGAGTAGGCTTGTGTATGCACTTTTTTTGGGTTTGTATTGTGAGTTTAAACTTTTGAATCTTATGTCTACATTTTTGTGTATTTTTAAACTTGTTTCGTTGTATGTTTAAACTTCGTACTTAAATTTTTACGTTATATTTAACTAAATATAAATAATAACTATATAAATGACTTAACCTTAACATAATATAAATGACTAAACCTTAAGAAAATATGTCTGATCGTAAAATTAAAATTAACAAGTTAAACTAAACAAGATCAACTAACTGTGCCATAATCTATCCGTGTTGGTCGTGAATGTTGTAAATGTAACTCCTTCCAGCGAGCGAGGCGATGAGCTAATCTGACTTCAATACCATCAACGGTGTTGTTACGAAAGTGCGACCAAGTTTTAAGAATCTCTGGTAAAGGACAATCCTCTTCAAGTGTTAGCTAAAACAAATAGAAAAAAAACATTAGTACATATATGTTGTGAAGAACAAAACCGAAAATGATAAATGAAAAGATCTTAAAAGACATACCCCGATGTAATGATACTGGTTGGGAACTATTGATATATGGATCTCTGGAAACCCTAAGTTCGAAGTAATTCCTTCTTCTCAACGATATAGTGGAACATATGTGTAGTCGCACCCACCGTGCGCTACAACAATACACTGCAATGCAGTGGCAGTTAAACACCCCATGTCCGTCACATTAAACCAATATTCATGTGGTTCAAAACCGTCTTCATTCCATCCAAGTGTTATAATCGTCTTATCGATGTTACGTTGATGACAAAAACCCTCATACAATCGCGATGAGAAAGGGCCTCTTCTAACATCAGTCGCCTAATCATCCGTCATCCTTCGTCTGTGTCTGTGCCGTAGATTGCATGATGTAGTGCTCTGAAACCACAGTTTTTATCCCCTCTAACATTATTCCAACTGATTACATACTCTTTCATCCAAATGTGAACCGCCTGAGGCCACTCTACTAAAATATCAGGGTTATGCTTGGATATAGTTCTCTTTAAAGGTGTTTTGGGTGGTAAATCGGTATTAGGAGATGGACTTGATACTGGTATAGGAGATGGACTTGATACTGGTATAGGGTTCTTTGGGGTCGACCTCTTTGTTTTTTGGGTGGGGTACCTGCTAACTCCCAATCGGATGGCAATCTTTTGTTTGGACTATCCTTCGGTCTTCCTTTAGTCGCAACCCTAGCAGGTTCCCGCAGACTGGTCCTCTCCGGAAAAGCAGTTTCTATAGCTTTATTTACAACATCCAACTGTCGAGTAGGGCTCAGGTTTGGAAAATCTTTCTCGCAGAACTCCGTCATTAAATTTCTTGCAACTCGACGCACGTCTCGTCCTTTTTCTGAGTCCGGAACCACGTCATCGATATCTAACTTTTTCAGAATTCATGCACATCTGTAAGAGGGATAGACATTTCTTTCTTCATATAACCCCAAATAAAGTGCATACACGGCAGACCATGAGTCTTCGGAAATGAACATGTGCACGGACCATCGGGCTTGTTAGCACGAGCTTTATTATACTCATCGATAATAAGTAAAAAAGCTTTGCGGGAAATGTTGTGGTGCAACGACTGAAATTGTTTAATACAAGAAGTCCATGTTATCTTTTTTTGACATGCTCTCGTTGAACGAACCGAGGATATTATCCAACTGAATCCTCATCAAAGAGTGATAGAACCTGAAAATTGTATCCAACTTCGCAGAACTTGTTTTCATGAATTGTTTCAGAATAGAGTGCGCAGTTTCTGCCCTGTTGAGAAATAAAAGAGTTAACGTCAAATCGGGTAAATAAAATTTTAAATTGCTTTGAAATACGTACCTATTCGCCGTGTTACTTTTGAAGTTCAGATATTGATCCGTCCACGCGGAAACAATTCGTCTTTTGTAAGGATCTAGCCATTGCGTCCTCACATATTGCAGAAGATGTCCTCTCCTCTTCCACTTGTTTTCAAGTTCATTTAACCGTCTCTCGTAAGACTCTTCCGTTTTGGATGTAAATAAACCCGAGTAACTATTGGCAAATATTCGAGCGAGTTTTTTATTCATGTGATTATTCCTAGCCCTTCCTTCAATGTTTTTGAATATGTGACGGCGACATAAAAGAAACTGGGTTTCTGGGAAAATACGATCAAGTGCGTTCATAAGAGCCTTCTCTCGATCCGTCACAATTGTAGTTGGTGTCCTCTCGACGCGCCTACAAAGCTTTGCAAGTTGTTCAATCGCCTAGACATAATTCTCTTCCTTCTTCGTGGATAGAAAAGCACCGGCAACGTTAAAGTTCAGCCATGTCGATGTAAACCCAATAATTTCAAAAAATGGCATCTTGTATCAGTAAAAAATAATATCAAAGCGTTAATTTTACATACATCAAAAAAGGACATCTAACGGAAAAGTAAACAACTGTGAAAGCTTACATGTTGGTGTTGTATGTTGAGTACATTACTAATACGTAAGGGAATGCTTTAAGGAGGGCAACTGATTCCGGATGTGCGAAAAAAATGTCGGTAACTTCACCGTTCTTGTTTCCCCTATGCTCACAGAAATAGCCCTCTTTACGACATTCGAAAAAGAATTGTTGAGCGACTGTCCTTTGATCCAAACCTTCTTTACGTAATTTTTGCCTTTGGTTGTAGATTTGTCTCATCCTGGTGTTGTTACCTTTATCAATGCTCAAAGCACTCGCAATTTGGGCAGGGGTGCAATTACTGGTCCACATGTTCTTTACTAACTTCTTCTCCTCCTCATTCATCCTTCCCGCTAATGCATGACCCTTTAAATTTCTTCCAAGCTTGTGGTTGTGGACACCACACTGCACGTGAACTTTCCATAAACCTTGGTAAGTCTCAAAAACCCTAATCATGAATTCACACCCGCTTTTCTTCGTCGATGAATTCTTTCTCTGAGCTGGCTGCACCTTTTTTGGGTTGTATGCTCCATATTTCTCGCACGACAGCCATGTCTTTCCCAAACTACCGAGGACGGACTTCTGTACCCGACAAACAGAAAAAACCATTTTATTTTCCTGTCCCACTTTTCGAACCCATCCTATTACCTTCTCTCGACTATTGAAGTTTATGTCGGTTGTGAACAGGCTAGAGTAATCTTTACTCGTTGCTTCTGAGGCGGATGCATTTACGTCATCTGTTGATCCTTCATTAATGCTAAGATTATCAACGTCCGCATCTATCTCCTCCAAACCCTAAAAAAAAATATGCTCAATCTGTTCAAAGGTTGTCCGTA
Organism: Fagopyrum homotropicum; assembly: GCA_033239125.1. NCBI lineage: Eukaryota > Viridiplantae > Streptophyta > Magnoliopsida > Caryophyllales > Polygonaceae > Fagopyrum > Fagopyrum homotropicum. The sequence continues at coordinate 131,808,575 of BSWB01000004.1, forward strand.
ACGGACAGATGTTGTCTGTCCGTTACGGACAGAAGTATATGATACAACCAAATTCAATCCACTCGATCAATGGTTAAATATCTAAGTTCAAACACGATTAATGATTTCAACTTTAATGATCAAAATAAACAAAACTTACCTCAACATTATCTTCGTCTTCGTTCTCAAAACTCAAAGATATTTTTTCATCATCAATATCATAATCTTCCTCGTATGACATTGTTAAGTTGCTTTTTCAATAAGAATAGACTTTATGAGTAGATGGCTGAATGAGGGCTGGAGGGGATTGACTACGGTTTTTATAGGATGAATAATATTGATTTAGGGTTGTTAAATTATGGAAACAAAGATATTATTTATCCAAAAATAAGATTTATAGTTTTTTATTTATGGAAATAAAGATATTATTTATCTAACCGTAAATAAGATTTATGCTTGTTAAATTATGGAAATAAATATATTATTTATCCAAAAATATTATTTATCCAAAAATAAGTTTTATGGTTTTTAATTTATGTAAATAAATATATTATTTATCTATCCGTAAATAAGATTTATGCTTGTTAAATTATGGAAATAAAGATATTATTTATCCGAAAATAATTTATTTTATTTAATCAAAAACTTATCCTTAGTAATTTGATTAATGCTTGTCCGTCACTAGGGATGACAATGGATCGGGTGGTGGGTGGATGACCCAATCCGCCACCCGACCTGCGAGGAAATCTCATCCACCCGACCCGCCACCCGCCAAACCCACCACCCGCATCCGATCCACCCGCATCCAACGGATGAAGCGGGTGGATCGGGTGATATTCGAGTGTTCTACGCATTTCCTTTAAATCGATATTAAACTCGAATTCGAATGCGGAAAATTAATAAAAATAAAAATAAATTCAATCCGAAAAAGTCTTATCCATAAAAAACATGATAAATGTAAAGTCCACACAAATCATCCAAGTGAAAATATTATAAGAAGTGTTATAAGTTTAAATTCTTGAAAAATAGAGAAATTTAGCAATACATAGCATACAATAAGATCATACTAGGAACTGAATAAATGTACAAATTTTGCTAAACAATCACGTAAATCACCAATTTATAAATCAAAAGGAAACTAAAGATCATTAAACGAGTAAACAGTTAATAAATTTATAACGTGTGTAAGCGGGTGAAACGGGTCGGATGGGTGGACGGATGATAGATCGGGTGATGGGTGGATGAAATGTCCATCCGAATCCGACCTGATCCATCACCCGCTTCATCCACCATCCGCTTTCACCCGCTTCATGTCGGGTTTTCACCCTTTTAATATGGATCGGGTAATCGGATGTCCGTCGGATTTGGATGAAATTGCCATCCCTATCCGTCACGGACAAGATGTATCAAATTACTAAATAGCGCACATTTGTCCGTGACGAACAAATGTGCGCTATTAGTAAAATATCGATGCGCTAAATAACAGCGGCCCTTTATTATTATTGGATTTTAAAAAATAGTTTAATTATTTATCAATATAAAGACGTAAATTTTCATATAATTTTGGATTCTCAGGTATATTTTGTTAATTTTGGTTCGCATTATATATTTATGTGATTTAAAAAATCAATTTGGACATATCATTTCAGGTCAGATATCTTCAAGTTTTAGACAATTTCCTTTTCGAGCTACTTCGGACTGTCGGGTTATCATGGATAAAAGGCTTTTAGTTTCAACGGTGGTTGGGCTAGCTAACTCGGGTTAAAGGTAATGTTCATTTTTAGTTTTGACTTGTTTCGGATTTAGGTTGAATTAGTTATCATGAGGCCAGATTTCAAATAGTCTTGGATATGTTGGGAAAATGCACAGGAAACACATTTTATCTAGCCATATATGCCTAAACGCAGATTAGTTTTTTCCAACCTGTACAAGATAAAGCAAACACACACCACCGATGACAGTGGCTACTGCCGTCGCCATGGAACGTTTTTACATAATTCCATGGCAGGGACAATTGGAATAACAGATGAAAACATGATTGGTCTAGTAGATCGCTTAAACACATCAAACTGGCAAAATGGCGGACAAGAAAGACTTGACCCAGTAGACTACAACTATGATACATAGTCGTAACCAACCTGGGCTTCAAAATCTTCCTCTTTGTCTGAATGCCCAGAAACACGAACGCATAAAAACTCGCTAATTCCCTTTTCCTTAGGCTGATGAACCAACCTATAAGTCTCAATGCTGGACACAACATTTTAACCTCATTGACGAGGCAGGTAAACATCTCAGCAAAAAACAAACCAAACAAACTCTATTGACGTAAATACAAGGAATACAATGCATCACGTTATTAGAAATGAACTTGAGGTACCATGAAGCAATGAGAGAATGAAACAAATATATGGGTATTATGCAGGTGCATCGACCATCACACAAATGAAAGATCAGAAGTGCAAAAAAAATAGTTTCAGCATTTTGCTTTATTCACTTGCCTCCTGGAAAATAGCGGGCAAGTGTTACAAATGCTCGGAAGTTATTAGGTAGGATCAAACCAATTTCTACCATATAGAACAGCAGCTAACAATGAGGAATGCACAGAGGACAACTTGTTCTTTCCAAATAGTTAGCAGAAGTGATCAACATACCTGATTAGATCTGAGTTTATATCGAGAAGAAACGGGATGAATTGCATGACTCTCGTATCAGAAATGCCAAACTGACCAAACTTTTTAAACAATTAAACCTTCAACACGGATCCTCGAGAAATGAGGCAAACCTCTCCACAAGGACCTGAACATTCAAGAGCTTCACAGAAAACTTCAATCATGACAGTCTCAAAAACAAGCGGTTTTAACTAATCACTGGTGCCAACAACCCTAACTCGCCTTCCCGCAGCTTCTACTTTGGATTATCTTCCAATTGCAGAGCTTGATCAAGTTTGTCTGATATTTCATTAACAATACCAACGTTAATTAACCCAGCAGCATCAGTATCTGGTTTGGCCGCCTGCCGGTTCTTCCTCTCTTGCAGCATCCTCTCCCGTTCATCATAAAAGTCAAAATCATCAAGGATGGATGTAGTTGATTCGAACTCCTTGAAAATTTTCAGCATATCTGTGCCTAGCTCTAGTTTTACCTGTAGATTTTTAGCAACGCATTAGATCTTAAAAAAATGAACGAACTCTCGAACAAAACAGACTTTCAAAAGCTTAACCAGAAAAAGAAAAAATAAATAAACCGGGAAGCAAGCCCTTCAAATTAATAGATTTATGGGGGGGGGGCTGTTTGGGCAGAAGTGAATGAGGGGATTTTGAGATAAATACAATGACGGATATAAAGCCAGCATGGAGATCTGCTTGTTGCTTATCTCAAAATCCCCTCATTAACTTCTGCCATGACAGGCAGACATGAATATCAAGATGAAGAATCAATAAGGCATATTTTCCATTGACATACATATTTAATTATAATGAATCTATTAGTAATAGCCACACAACTATGATTGTGGATGCATGAAATAATAATTTCATAAACCAGCAAGCAAGACCTCTGAAACGACTAAGTTGCGGACTTACGGGAATTATGGCAGGAATAGAAAGGGAAAGGAAACAAGCTTTTCTCTTCTTTTTTTTCTTTCAAATGAAAGACCTCAAAATTTTATTTAGATTAAATTAGACATAAGCATCTTGATGAAAAACAGGCATAAGGAATTACTAAACAAGTATTCATGCAAACTTTTTACAAGTTAAATCTAGATCAAGGATATTAGTGGTGTCGAACTACAGCTCGTTTTCATACTTGCACAAAAATAGGGAGAATTACCTCTTGAGAGTCTCGGCTGTGTGTAACAGGCTTATTATCGTTATTTTCAAGCAGAATATGGTGAAATTTACTGTTTGGAACGTCCTTGAGCATATGCCAGGTGACAGGAAACTGCCCACTCCATCGATCTTGTTGCCAATAATCTGCATTTTTCTCAAAATCCACAGGTCCTACCATTTCTGCTACCCCACAAAACTGAGAGCTTGCATTGACCTGCATATTGCAGTTGACAAAAATGATTAAACCAAAAAGGCAACAGAAAGTAGAGATCGCTGAGTAATCCAACACTAATTACGTTAATTGTTGGTAGGATAAACTTAATTTTTTGCCCCTGCCCTTTTACCTTTGTTTCATTAGGTCCCTAACCTTTAAAACTGTACGAAAATTATCCCAAATCATTCTCATTCATTTCTAGTCACTCATCACTGTAAATAAATAAAACATAAGATTAGTTAAGGGACTAAAATGAAGCACGAACAAAATATGAGGGACCAAAATGAAATGCAAAAAAGGGTTAGGGGCTAAAATGAAACAAAGGTAAAAGATTGAGGACCAATAATGGAATCTGCCATTTTAAATATATTTCAGAAGTACAAGTCAAACATCCACAAGAATGTTTTTTTCACACTCATGCAATTATTGAGCCAGAAGCTCTAATAAAACCTCAACTCTGAAGAAATATGAACAATTAGAGAAAGCTACCAGATAATTCCACTTAATTTGAATATAAATCAATCGCGTCATATCAATGAAAAGAGCGGTAATGATGGAACATTTACAAGAACTGGAAGCCAAAATGAATGATGCAAGCAAAGAACTAGCAATGGAACTCAACGCCAAGAACCCTATATACTGTGAAATACCACCCTATGGACAGCATAAACAGTAAGTATAAATCGATGGAAAACAGCAATAAAGATCAGTGCATACCCATTTCAGACTTGCGAGTTAATTCATCACATCTAATAAACGAGTTCATAAAATCAAAAATCAAGAATCAAACTGGAGACATACTGAAAAAAAGAGGTAAACAGGGCAGCTTCCGCTTTCCTTTGCTTCCTTGTAAGCATCATCAAGTTTTTTGTTTCCATGCACTGTGCTAGACCAAACACCATACTTGATGCTTCTATGGACATTATCCTCACTGAATGATTTAATAATAAAAAACTTTGCATTCTCAGGCTCAGAAGGAAATTCTGGGCGGTTGAGGAATTCAATTTTAAATGCAGAACTAGCTCCATCACCGCCTTCGTTAGAGACAGAAATTGCATTGTTATCAGGACTGCTCTTCCCCTTGACCTTCAGAGCCCTAGGTCCTCTATTACGATCACAAGGAACAACAGAATTTGGGACCTGATGTCTACTATTTCTCCCCTTTTCCAAATATATCTGATTTGTATAATTAAATGTTGGTTGTGGACCAGGTAAATAGAAATTTGAATTCTGATTAGCAGCATCATAAGCATATTGACCAGTGAAGAAGTCCGTCGGTAGACCATATCCAGACATTGGCCTCTGTTGTGATGTCTGCAGTTTGCAGTAAGATGGATTAAATACAAAAAGTATGATCATGAATGAAGAAACTTAGTCGAAATCCGTGAATCAAAAATGCATAATTCATCTGAATCTTCAACAACTAACATTATGCAGGTTAGTACTTTAAACGTAACCAAGAATGAAGAATTGGAGGTAAGATACTTTTCCCTCTGAAAGATAAAAGGAATATGTAAATGATGCATCAACACAATAGTAACTCCATAAGGACTGCTATTTATACAGGGTTGCATATCCCACAATTCTAGAGAAGCATATTTGGTCTCTTATGCTAAGGTTTTCTTAGTGTGATGATAGACATTTTATTCCCGTTCACTTTACCCTCCTATAGAACCAGCAATCAGTGCAAAGCTCTTGTAATTCAATTAACAAGGACGCGGCTCAAATCAAGAGCTCAAAATATAGAACCTGACAACTTGTAACTATGCGCAGATAATGATCCTGAGAGCACTAGACAGATCTTTGACGAATACATTTATTCTTTACTTATTTTTTTTCTTCAGCTTCTATCTCCAGGAAAGGAGCACCCAGTTCTAAGACTATCATATAAACATATTACATTTCATACTTCTACATGTTTCTGCTTTTTTATTATAAAAAACTCTTAAGGTTTCTCCATCTTTCTATTTTCATTAATCATTTTAAAAGAAGATAATACTATTCAATCGTCACCAAGTGAGGGCTTCAGTATGCAATGATCTAGCACCTGAGCAGTTTAATTACAAGAAATACTTCATAAATAACTAGAGTTGATAATTTGAGGCAACAAGCTGGAAATTCATCAAAAGTTATAATCATGATAGAGATATTTTTGTAAGGCAACAACCTAGAGTTCAGTATACAGGGAAAATCCCTCTCTAAAGCATTTAGTAAGATACTGCCCGTGAAAAAAGTCTTGGGTCTTGGCATATATTATAATATAGATGTGATTATGTCTACACTTGCATATCAAATGTATTTTAGATAACCTGCAATTATATTATTGTATGGGTGGTTTTTATCCAAATGTATAAGGTATTTAAAGTGGAAATAGAAGTTCTAAAAGGGAAGGCTTTAGCAGTATAAATGGAATTCTTAATGAAAAACTGCAAAGGACAAACCAAACCACAATTTAGGAATGACTGGTCCTCAATAATGTAGTATGTGAATTTCAGACATCTAAAATTATTTTCAAGTCATAAGATTGTGGGTACAATTAAGTAGGGGTGGGCACAAATCCCGGTTAATCCCGTCCCGATCCCGACGGGATTTGAAGAAAAAAATGTCTATCCCGTCCCGTAAAAAATTTGCGGGACGGAAACTTCTCATCTCGGTTAATCCCGTCCCGTCCCGCATATATATAAATAATAATTTTATTTAAAAGAAAATATTATATCGATAAATAATTTATAATTTTATATTGATAAGAACTATAAAAGTAAGAAAATACTAAAAGATAAAATTCTTTTAATGTTGTGATTCACAACATGTAAAAGAATGTTATCTTTTGTAAACTATCATTATTGTAGTGCCCTGCAAGGATTTTTGAATGTGAATCGGTAAAACACACTTTGGTGTAACTTGACTTCGTTATGAATGTACTAACTATTAATGTAGGTCTCTTAAATCGGTAATTCGGTATCGAGTTTTTTTTAATTATTATTTTTGTCTTTATTCATGAGAAACAAGTATAAATGTTGAATATAATCCGTGCATAAATCTTGCGGGATTAGGCCCGTCCCGTCCCACGCGGGACAAGGCCCGCGTGGGACGAAGAAAAAAAGTTGTAAATCCCATCCGGTCCCCTTATAATTTGCGGGACGGGACGCGGGACGTCCCCAATCCCGTCCCGTCCCATGCCCAACCCTACAATTAAGTTTTAAATTGCATGAAAAAGTATTGCATTACTTAATCACAACTCCCAAAGAAGATAAATAATTCACCTGTGCAATATTTGGGTCATATGAAGCAAATGTCCCAATTGGTTGAGAGTATGCTCCAGCAGATGTAATTGGAGAAACTGTCCTCTGGGACAAATCAGCAGGATTTGAAGTAATTGACCACGGGTCACTAGATCCAAACATCCCGTGCAAATTGTAGTAGCTAGCATTACTTCCAGAATCCATTGAGTGATTTCCTAAACCAATACAAGCATAAGATATCAACCCATAGCATCCACATGCTAAAGATAGGCCATGTCAAGAGCAACTACCTTTAAGATTCATGAGATCCTGAGAAACAGGAACTGAAGCAGAAATGTTTGGCATGGAAGTAGCACCTGCTTGTGGGTAGTAAGATGGAGGATAGGGAATCTGCTGAGGAGGAAAGATCTGATTATCTACAACCACAGGAGGCACAGGTGTACTGACTGGTGAATATTGCCCATACGTCATTTGGGAATTGAAACCATACAGAGAGTGAAGACCAAGAGCTGTATTATCACCATAAATAACCTAATCAAAGATCAAAAGAAAGAACAAACAGAAACAAAAAATGGAATAAATCAGAAGAGATGCTTTGGTAGTTCCAAGAAAGTCTGTATAGCAGAGTAAAAGAGAAATTTGTCCTCACCGGAGGTACAATTTGCAGTCCATCAGCACTGGCATACTGAGGGTACCCATTCCAACCACTAGTGCTACTGTCAAAACCTGAAACAAAAAGAAAATGGTCGCTCTAACCCCATCACTTCATACTATATATGCAAGCTTCTGGTAAGTGGTAACTGAAAAGTCACAAGCATAAGCCAAATTGTACATCACACAAGTATGGCATCTGCAACTTCTATAAAAAAAAAAAAAAAAAAACATGTCAAGCTACTATAAATATAATACAATACATGGGAGTTCAATTTTTAGTTGACCAAGAATACATTAGCGAACGACCTTTTACTCATAGTATCAAGTGTCATGAACATGACTACTCAACTGCAGAAATTAGTTTTAGGTGTGCTCCTACATGGAGAGTTCATATGAAAGTATACCCAAGATGGGTTCAAACAACAAAAGGTTTGACCTGAAACTTGTAGTTATAAATCAATTAGAAATCTAGTAGTGTATCTTACACATACAATTTCTGCTATAGCAGTCTTACACGACACGATCATAAGATCATTGAACTTATCATTCATCAATTTGTTTTTGTCACAAATAACCTTATTCAATAGAAAATGAATAACTAATGACACTATAACATAGCTGATACATGAAATGAACAGCTTTATACAGGTGCTCAAAATCCATGAATGAGATGAACCAACTTTAAACATTATTAATCAATACTCACAAGTCATAAATCATTTTAAGAGTTCAAATATGCTTTGAACTTGATGAAAAGTCAGAGTGAGTTTCCACTTTCCTGCTGTTGTGCAAAATAGTTTGCCTATATCCTTATAGCAATAACATATCAACATTAGAATGAAAAACACTTTTTTGGTAAAAAAAAAAACTAACCTCCATAATAATAATTTTCCATTGAAGGAAAAGCATTGAGTGGATAACCCGTGTTGTTAGCTGCACCAGTATCTGAAGACCCAGGTTGACCTATAATACCACCTGATGGGCCTATGATGGCTGCGTCTGCAGAAGTATTAGCAGCAACAATCCTTTCATCTTTGGGTGGACGTGGCTGATAATGGATAACAAATCAAAACGAGATATTGCCGAAACTAATTAAAAATCAACCATAAGCAAGAACTAAAAGGAAGCTTATAAAATCATAGAAGGTCACCTGGTTCATGTTTTCTTCCTCAACAAGCTGCTATCCTGCAAAATAGAGTTAACTTAAGAAATATAGCAAAGGAATGCAACTTAATTTTCCTTGTTTAACACTGAGGCGTAAGATACAAACTTATGATGAAGGTTGTAACATCCCAGGGTAGCTTCAGATAAGTATGCACATTATCATAAAGCTGTTTATCACCAATAATCAGCTCCTAACTAACTCAGTGTGTCAAAGTTCAGAGGAGAGGGCAATACACAACTGTTCACACCTTAATTCATAAGTACAAAATAGACTTTCGAAACATTGAACCATTGGAAACAGTCTAGTCCTTACAGCATCAATAATTGTAACATACATCTGCTAAATACAAATACAAATCCGCTGTCAAATCTAAGGAAACAACCCTCGCCAAGAAAATCAACACAAGGAAATATCAAATAAATGACATTAATGAAGCAAATTCTGGAATCCCCTATCAGAGCCCACAGATTGGTTAAACTAGGGTTTAAATCTATTCTGAATATCATCCATCCTAGTTTAACAATTGGGGATTTAGTCAATGTGTACAAACAGATCGAACAAACAAAACCATGTCGTAACTACAAACAGCAAGTAGATAGAGGAAAGGAACAAGCAAAAGCTCTACTCAAAGAAGAAGATAGAGAAATGTATTACCTCGTGTTGAGGAAGAGCAGTGAAGCGCCACACTCAACCGAGAAGCAAAGTGATGAGGGTAAAAGGCGGAGAGACAGCGGCATGGAGGGGATATCGGCGGCAAAAGGCGGTTATTCGGCGTACGGCGTGGCGGTGAAATTCAACGACAAGACGAGAAGGGGAAGGATGGAGAGGGAGAGAGAGATTGTTTCCGTGAGTTGACTCGCGATGAAGAGCCGGGCCTTCTTAAATAGTTTTCGTTTTCAACAAGCAAACCCGACTGCTTTTTCTTTTCCTTTGGATTAACGAGTTTATTAAAGCCTCGTTTGGTATGCGCTGGAATAAAATGAGAAACCACCTAATTCGAATCTTAGAATATAGTGTTTGTTTAAAACTGTAATTAAAACAATATTAATTTTTTATTTTTATTTTTAAAAACTGAAAGTGGTTCGAATTTAGACGGTGCGCCGTCCTGTGGGTCAAAAGGTCCAAAAAGATCGGCGGACGGACTAACCGTCATGAAAAACCACAAACAAAGGAGAAATAAATACACAAAAATACATTAAAAAAACGAAAGCAAAAAAATCTTTAAGGGAAAGCAGGACTGCAAACAGGAGGCAATGAGCATAAACGTTCATCTTCGAAGGAATTACACAGACATGAAGTCTGGGGAACAACCGTAGACACCTCAAACTTGGACTGCAACAGAGCCGTCAGGAGTCGATCACAAATCAACGCCCCCTTCTCGACAAATGCTCGAAACCGCCATCAAAAGACATGATCAAACCTCAAAAGACGAAACTGCAAAATACGGGTATCATGAAGTATATAGGTGTAAAACTTGATGGTTAAAAGAAAAGAGATTTGTAGGGAGCAAATTGTTTGCAAAGGGTTAATTTACGAATTGATTTAATATATACGAGTGCTTTTGTGTTGATTGATCTGATTACGATCGATTTTGTTTTTAAAATCATCTATTGCTCGGAAAATAAAGAATTGAGTCAAACCTCAATCTACATTAATCTTTATTTTTCTTTTCAATTTTGGTGTTTTTTGGACCGGTTAGGTTGGGTCGAAATGATAATGGGTTTTAATTTTCTTTTTCATCTTTGGTGTATTTGGGGCCGTTAGGCCAGAATCGGTGCCGAATAGGTCGCGAGAAGGTGCCCTAGGGATGAAATTGACCAAAACGTTTGTAACCTTTATTTTTTGTTAAAGATGTGTTGTTATGAGTGTTGTGAGGAAAAAATGATCACTAAATGGATTTAAAGTATAGATTGTGTAGTCCACATATACATTTGGTAAATCCATTTTTGCGAGATTTGTTGAGTAATCATTCATTCCGCCGTTGATCGAAAAGAAACAAAAATGTAAGGTTTGTGTTTGTAAGCTATACGAAACGATGAAGCAATGCTAGGTTATAGCAGATCTACTTTAAGACAGTAACGAGAATAGCAGTGCATAATAAAGTAAATAAAATCATCACTTTTAAGAGTCCATTTGTTCATATCAACAGTCACTAGAAAAGATTTAGAGTTAAAAGATGAGTAAAACAAGGTACACTTCCGACGGCAAACATATGCACTAACACCCCCTGACCGGAGGAAGTCATGTTGAAGGCTCCAAAGCCATTTTCTTAAGTGTTGTTCTTCGTTTTTGCCGAAGGGGAAACTATTAGAAACAAACAAGGGCTCCAAAAAGAGGAGGCACGTCCCAGAAATCTGCCAGTCCACCATTTTTTTCTTGCGTTCTTTCGGCCGGCACAACCAATGGCTGGATCTAAGATTTTGAGGGTTTTGGGAGGCAGTAACTGGATCATCGGGAAGGATTTGATAGAAAAGGTTTTATTTGTTGTGTTTGGGTTGTATTGTCGTGTTTTGCGGGGTGGTTGTTGTCATCGGAGGTGGAGAGATGAGGGTTGAAGGTTGGTGGTGGCGAGAAACAAGATGAATGGATGATAGTCCCAACACCAACTTCAAGCAGCCGTCAACAGAGAACAACAACTCCCCCGTTGAAAGAGAAAGAGGCAAAGGTCATCCCGGGAAATCCGCCAACCAACACCACCCGGAGATACAAAAGAGGCAGATTCACACACAAAAGTAGAGGATTTTCTAAAGCTTTTGAGCATTGAAGACAAACCTGCATACCCAAAATATTCTGATTGTGAGAATATGTTGATATTTCAAGATATGCACATCAAGCAGTAGAGAGAGAAAGGAAATCCAAAGAAGAGAGAAAGGAAATCATTTACTAATACAAGTAAGAGATGCTAGTTTTGTGGGATGATTGAGATTTTTTTTTTTGGTAGAAAATAGGGTTCTTGGTTTTGGGGTTTCCTTTTGGGATATGAGCACGTTAAGGCACGTTAATTTGGGCTGGAAAAGGGTTTTTACGTCCCAGAGATTATATCAATTTCTTTCTCGTTTTCTAGGGTTGAACCAACATTAAACCATACTTAAATCATTCTCCAAAACAAGAATTATTGCACATGCTCCAACAAATCACTAGGATAGAATACATTATATAAAACATGTATAAATAACTAATGACTTGAGTGCATCATTTTGTCAAACGGTACCGAGCAACAGACTAAGTCCGCAACCATCATGCCACTATAACACTACCTACAACCCAAACCAAAATGTTGATATTTCGTTGAATGACGCCTAGTGGACCACAATGATTACAAGAACTGGCCACGTAATGACGTCCATAAAGCAACTTTAGTGTTGTCTAGGAGCACAATACATGTCGGTTTTAATGGCTTAAGTCCTCGCATTGTTTTGTCAAGATACTACAACACAAGAACACAAAATCACCATCATGTCGTCAATATGAAAGGAAGCAAACAACGAACTACAAAATTGGATAAAATGAGAATAGTATGTATTGTGTACTTTTAACAAAAACTTATCTCTCATCTTCTCTCACTATTATTTTGCCGGTGTGTAGTTACTCATAGTCACATATAATAAAAGATCATAGGCTCTTTAAAACAAGTAATCATCCACCTTAAATTTCACTTATTTTTTCCATTCCAATTATCATTGAGATGCAAAAGTATATCTATTTTGGGGTTGTGCGGATTTGACCGAACCGAAACCGTTTTAGTCCAAAATGGTTTGAATCCAATCCGGGTCTAAATGGGCCAACACGGTCCAGTCCAAGATTTTGAAAATCTAGACCAAATTTGGAATATTTGGTCCAGACCGGATGCACGTCCCTAATATATTTGATGTTACGGTCTTCATGATACCTCTAATGTTGTTATATGTACATATTCGCCTTCATCTCTCTATCTTGCACCCATGTTCATGTTGAAACTAATTTCCTATGAATAAAACATGTTATAACACATGGTGCGCCGGACACATTTCCGGTGGGCTCCGGCCATTGTCAACACCGAAAGTGGGAGCTTTAGCTTCGTCTCCACGAGCTCTTGCTTGTGGTATATTCCTACGTTAAATTTGAGTTCCGTTTGAATGAGAAATTGAGGCCCGAAGTTGGTTGCGTGATAGACAATAACTTGAGGAAATAGTCAAAATATGGGGCGTTCCCACATCGACTATATTAAAGGAAATCCAATCAGATATATAGGGGAGTTATGCACTAAAGGGACATGGCCTTTGGGTCACTACCCATTTCAATGGGGGAATGGTGTAGGCAAACCACCACACGCTCGAGTGCGCACTAAGACGGGACGAGACGGGACGGGCAGACCTACATAGTGGGATACATGGCCTTTGTGCACTGCTTCAAAGAGGCTCTCCATGATCTGCTGATGCTCTTTATCGTTTTTCTTCTACATTCTCTAGTTGTCCTTCATCACCTTGTTTTGACGCTCGCACAGCTGCTTTATGCATTTCTCGTGAAACTTCCACAGCTTCACACACTCCTTCATCACCTTGTCCTGACGCTCGCACAGCTTCGCACACTGCTTGGATATTTTTTTGTGACGGCTCCACAGCTCCTCACACTCTTTGGTCAGCTTCATGTCCTTGTCAAACAGGACCTGAAGCTTAGAGGTCAGATCTGCATGCATCAAGCTCGCAATTTCGGACAGATTCGAAATGACATCCTCCACAAACATTACTCGCAGCTCCACCTTCTTTTTCATTTCATCAATTTGGCTCTACAAGTCACATCGATGATGTTCAATCAGAGTTAAAACATTAGATGCCTCTGTAAGTCGCACTGGGGGGGAAACGGTGAGATGGAGGGCGAAGGGGGAGGGAGAAGAAGAAGAAGAAGAAGAAGAAGAAGAAGAAGAAGAAGAAGAAGAAGAAGAAGAAGAAGGGACCAACGCCAAACATTGTGCATCAATAGGGACCAACGCCAAACATTGTGCATCAACAGTTTGGTTTTGCAAGCATTGATCCAGCTTCAGCTCCTAGACTTCCTGATGTTGTGGTTCCAATTAAAAAAAGGGACCAACGCCAAGAGTAGACCTTGCTGCAGATGAGAGGTTCACGTCGTACAAGGATGCGTGGTTGGGCAGGAGGCCACTCAGACGAGAGCTACTAGGTATTTTTTTCTTCTAAAATACTAATTGTTAAAGCCACACGGCTTTACTAATCCTTTTTTATTGGCCACTTCCAGATGATTGGGCACTTCCTCTATGGATGGTGGATAATATAGTAGCACAGCCGCAGAAGCCAACCAACGACATCCCCGACGGCAGGGGCGGTTGCGACGGCGGGGGTGACATCCCCGACGGCGGCAGCGACGGCATCACCGACAGCGGCGGCGGCGGCGACGGCATCCCCGACGACGGCATCCCCAACATCCCCGATGGAGGGGGCGACGGCTGGCGTGGCGGCGGCGATGGCTTCCCTGACATCCCCGACGGCAGCGACGGAATCCCCGACATCCCCGACGACGGCGACGGCATCCCCGACATCCCCGTCGCCCGTAGTAAGCATTTTCTGTCACATATGATTAACATTTTATTTACCATCTGTGTTTCTACCAATAATTTGACTGCTTTTAAACCTACAACTTGACCTTGGTAAATTATGCTTTTACTAGTTTTCGTTGTCATATGATAATTATTTTTTGCTGCAACAGTATTGTTGTCGAATAAAGCATATGAATAGCTATTTCACTACAGTTGTTCTATTGCGGGTTTTTTTTTGTCATCTTCTCCCATATATTCATTTAGTTTTTGTCATCATAGGTGATAGGTCTGGACCTTATATAGTCTATTAGAGGAGGAGGAGGAAGTTGAAGCAACCACAAAAGCAACATATATAGTCTATCAGAGGAGGAAGTTCAAGCAACCACAAAAGCAACATCATGAGATGATTTTGCGAAGTACAATTAATTTCAAGGGAGACAAGAAAAGGAGTGCATTAAAATTGTGCTTCAATGAAAAATATGTACAAGACCAGGAATGGTAAGCTCTTTACTATTATTTGATAACTTTAATTTTCTCATAATATATTATTTTATTTTACATTTGATAACTTTAACTTTCTCATAATATATTATTTTATTTTACAGGACCAAGAAGAAGAAAGAAAGGTGAAGTTAGAGTGTAGATATTAGATATATATGATTGAAACTGAAACTGTTTCAAATTCAAATTGCATTTTCTGTGTTTAAAATGTTCCAATGTTTAGCCAATAATAAAAACTCAACTAGCAATACATGTCAAATGATATCCTTACACCTTTTGACAAATCCATACATGTTTACAACCCTAAACACTGAATTGACAATAAACATACCATTTAAACTACTTTAAAACAGTAGCAATTGAACAAACAATTGCAATTCTATCTCACTCTTGGCTACATGAGTCAATTTGATTTTCTCTATTTCAGCTTGTGTAATCTTCACTTGACTCTTATAAGCATTCTTCTTCAACTTCAGTGCATCAACTTTACTTTCAATTACTTGCTTCTCCTCTTCATATTTAACTAGTGTAGAAGTTTGGCCTTCATCAAATGTGTCTTTGTTCGTCATTGTCTGGTTGGAGTTGCTTATCCTTAACCTCCATTGATTGCATTCAACTCTTAAGTCATCATTCTGTTTTCTCAGCAAATCTATCATCTCAATTGCACAAGGACTATAAACTTCATCATCATACCATTGAAAGAAATTGCAGGGGTTCACCTGTGTTGACCATAAACTCATCAATTCACAAGCCAAGACTATAAACCCTAACAAATCGGTAATGAAATACAAAGCCATTAATCTATCACAAAATAGTTTGGCCAAAAAGCCAACAACAATATATTAAACCCTAAATACGTACTCAAGGAAAAATTACCTTCCATTGTGAGCAAGTATAGAAGCGTTTGCCATAAGTTTTGCTTTCCTTCCAAGTCGTGTTCACAATTATTGGTAAGCCATGTCTACACAAGATCGGCTCATCAATCATAGAATTTCTTGTCGATGAACTCGAACTCCTAGACATTGCTCAAGTGCTAATGAATCTGCTCAATGTAAGAAGATGAATGAATTTGTTGTTGCATTACTTCACTTGTATCATCAGATTCATCACTGCTCAATAATTCAGCTAAACTCTTAAGAAGATGACCCAAACACCTTAGTTAACTTAGTTAACTTATTGTTCAAACAACAGACCTTAAGAATTTAGCTAATAGGATATGCATTATTCACCTTAGTTAACTTACTGTTCAAACAACAATATAAGTGAATTGGCTGACGTTTTTGTTCAAGTTGTTTAAACAACGTCTAAATCTCATTGCCGTTTCGACTTCCAGCGATTTATCTGAGCAAAAGCTACAAACCACTCATCGCTATGACAAAGCCGCTTGACAAAAATAAGACTCGCTGTGTGAGACCCAATGTCTCGATACATTCACTTAATGCCGGTAGCTTACTACACACACTTTTTATCACGTTCGATTAGGCTTAGTACACTTTATAGTGGGTCGTTGTTATGCAAACGCAGACCCCGATAATAGTCTCTCAAGACTATGGTCGCACAACGGCACGATCGTCTTTAGTACACTTTAAGTAACATACACTATGCTACTTTCACAATCAACCTAACTAAGTCCAACATGAAATAACTTAGTAGGGAAAAATATAAGCGAGATGAACCGAGTCAACTTGCCTCAAATCGGAATCGGAATTGAGCGGTAATATTACGAGAGTGCGGAACGCAGAGATCAACGGATACCTATCACGAATAAAATAAATTGAATTAATAGACTATTGTATTAAATACAACTCTATAGTCTTATAAACTCAATTTAACTAATTTATAAATTAAATTATAAATTAAGTATTCCTAGAGTATTTTATCAACTAAAATAATTTTCGGAATTCCTAAACCCGTAATAAATTCCCGCACTATAATCGCACAACAGACACGGGCTTTTATCAACACACAACGCTGTCAAACAACCTTCCTTTCTTTATCATTGGGCCGTGCGGCCTGTAGCCTTTCCTGTGGCCCGCTCAGCCTTCTCATCTGCTTCTGGTGGGCCGCTCCACACCCAGCAACAGTCCAACAAAATAAATCACCCAATTTATATCATCACACCGGCCCATCTCTTCTTTCTTCCTTTCGGATTCAGTTTCTCGTGCGGCCCACCCATCGTCCTTGACCCACCTTTCCTGCTCTCCTGCCATCCTGCACACCAATCAAAGCCCTTCCTTTCCTGTTGCCTAAAAACCCACGACATTTTTCCTGCTTCGTTTTTCCATGGCCCCACATCTCTCTTCTACGCAAATCCTCTTCCGGCGTGGCCCCCACCCTTTCACATTCTTGCTCTCCTCTCTCCTCTTCCTTTTTATTTTGAGTGGCCAGCGGGTCCCACTGTCACCCTATGACACTAGTCCTATGAAGAATGTATTATTTTAACCACACTTGAAGATAAGACGAGTTTTAACAAACTCAGAAAGCTCCCTAAGAAATTCTAAGTCAAAATCCAAAAATTCCTAAACATTGTATTTAAGACATTTTAGCACAAATCTCTTTTAGAAGCGCGATAAATCCTTAACTTTAAATTCTTTACACGAACAAGAGACGTCTTTTGCAAATTTAAAAGTTCTTACTTCAAAATTAAAGGGGTTTTCAAAATTTTCTTTTTGAAAGTTTCTAAGCATAGAGGATTTGTATTTTTTAAAAGTTTGAAAGTTTGGTTTATAAAACTAGAAATCATTTTTTTTGAAAGTCCGAGAACCGTAATGCTTTGATACTATTTGTAACACCCCCACTTTTTAACAAGGAAAACCGACCGTCCAAGTGGGGTGTTACTCCAGTGAACCCGGGTTTAGAACAATCTACCCGTGCTCACTTAGGAGGTTTTATAAAATAATGGCATACAATGCAATAACAATACACGTTATAGAAATACAATGGAAGCAAATGTTTAAACAACACCGGAAGCAATCATATTAATAAAGGGTGGATTAAATTCCACTAAATCTTTTACAACAACGGAAGCGATAAAATACAATAGAAACAACGGATGCGATTTTTACAATAAGCGATAGCAGAAGCTTAATAAAACGAGAAAAACTTCATTCTTCAATTCAAGGACCTTCTATGCGCCAGCTTCTCCATCTTCACACTTGGAAGCGTCTTCACATCTGAAAGCTATTGGCTGACGTTTCGTAAGAGATCGAGTGATGACAACCAACCAAGAAGCGGTTGGGTTAGTCTTTAAGCAAGACTAGCAGTGACTAAAAGAATACAGTTCGTTTCGTACGTTCAAGGGCATTGACCTTTCAATGATTTACCCCGTACGACTTTATTTCAGAAAAGGACTGACACTCAAGAGAACACTCCAAAGGACAGAGTGTTAAGGGAAACTTTAAACGGGTACTCCATGTATAAGTGACATGGTCTTGTGGGTAATCGGCTTGACACGAGATTGTGGAAAGTACACATATTTATACGTTTTTGTTCAAGTTTTTTAAACAACGTCTAAATCTCATTGCCGTTTCGACTTCCAGCGATTTAGGTGAACAAAAGCTACAAACTACTCATCCCTATGACAAAGCCACTTGACAAAAATAAGACTCATTGTGTGAGACCCAATTTCGATACATTCACTTAATGCCGATAGCTTACTACACACATTTTTTATCACGTTCGATTACGCTTAGTACACTTTATAGTGGGTCGTTGTTATGCAAACACAGACCCCAACAATAGTCTCTTGAGACTATGGTCGCACAACGGCATGATCGTCTTAAAGGACATTATCGGCCTAAGAAGCAAGGTCGCATTCTGCGCCATCTTCGGTTAATACTTACACTTTTAATTCACTTTTGTTACTCACGTGGGTAACTTATATATACGATAATTCACACCTTGATAGTTTTTGCTCGTATCATAGAGGGAGTCATTACTATATAAGCATGGACTCTCGGTCAATAGTCCCTCAGAACTAAAGCCGCAACACCAGAAGATCGCCACGTAAGATCGATCGACCCGAAAGGAGTATGGGACGATCTATGCCCAAGTCCCGAACACTTGGCTAAACGAGAGTTAGTATGCTTTATCATGATTATTTATATATATTACTTTCACAGTTTAACACTTCTACACATGCTTATCACCATGTGTCGAACATTGGGTGTGCAAGTACCTTTTACAGAAACAACCTTATATACCCCACGAAAGTGTTTTGAGAAGGTTGTAGAGAAGTGCCATGAGGACTCTTTATCCAGTATTGTTGCATCATGCTCTTGGGGTAAACGTGTTGCAGTTAGAACTGGTACAAAATTTGACATTCTATGGAATGAAAACGATGTAACTTTTCCATTGTTTAATCCCCTTGTACTTCTCTGTGGACAAAGGCCCCTAAGTACTGACCTCATTACTTCTAATGCTTACATCATCGTCTTTGATTTCTTTGTAGGCTACATCCCAGAAAGGCGGGATTGATGTTTATGACTTCCTGCAGCTGGTAAGAATAGTACATCCGTAATAGTAGGAGATGAATAGCACTAATCAGAATCTCAATATTTAATATACATTTTCGAAGCGAATTATCATTAACAAATTAATATAAATCAAATTTTCATATATCTATTATTATGAAAAACAAGTTGGAAGTAGGAGATGTGCAAGATGTTGAGGACTAGTTGGTTGGAAGAAGTTTTTCTCAACTATTTTCATTCGAAACCGCTGTGACAAGCGAGAGAGAAAGGTAATTAGTCTCCTCGTTTTGCGCCGCAACCTTCCGGATGACGTCAGCTTCCGGTCCATTCCATCATAAAACAATGTTGATTACTAAAAGCAACAATCATAATAGAAGTCTAACCTTGAGGCTGAGATTTAGAATAGAATAGTACATCCGTAACAATTCAACAAATCTCAAAAGGTCGACCACGTTCTCCATCAAGACATACTTAGCCTTAAGGTACTGAACAATGTCTATAAAAACAATCGCATGTTTGTTTTTCTCAACCACTTATGCCTTGGCATAGCGGTCTACCACACACCACATCAACATCTCCCTAATTCATTTTGTTACGTTTCGTCATGTTTTGGTCGTATTTCGTTAGAATTTGTCGCTTCCTGCTAAACTTCACATGATTGACACTCATCGACACACCATGCCATAATCGGGTTGTCGTTGGCTCATAACTTCGCACAATCAATCCAGAGCTTCTTGAACAAAGTGTGGTAGTAGTACGCCAGAAAACATGGCTGCAGTGGTTTGAAGAAGGGTACTACTGCTGTTTGGGTTTGGTTGTGTTCAATATAAATCGAATTTTCATATATCTATTATTATGAAAAAAAAAGTTGGAAGTAGGAGATGTGCAAGATGTTGAGGACTAGTTGGTTGGAAGAAGTTTTTCTCAACTATTTTCATTCGAAACCGTTGTGACAAGCGAGAGAGAATGGTAATTAGTCTCCTCGTTCTATGCCGCAACCTGCCGGATGACGTTAGCTTCCGGTCCATTCCATCATAAAACAATGTTGATTACTAAAAGCAACAATCATAATAGAAGTCTAACCATGAGGCTGAGATTTAGAATAGAATAGTACACCCGTAACGGTTCAACAAATCTCAAAAGGTCGACCACGTTCTCCATCAAGACATACTTAGCCTTAAGTACTGAACTATGTCTATAAAAACAATCGCATGTTTGTTTTTCTCATCCACTTATGCCATGGCATGACGGTCCACCACACACCACATCAACATCTCCCTATATCATTTTGTCACGTTTCGTCATGTTTTGGTCGTATTTCGTTAGAATTTGTCGCTTCCTGCTAAACTTCACATGATTGACACTCATCGACACACCATGCCATAATCGGGTTGTCGTTGGCTCATAACTTCGCACAATCAATCCAGAGCTTCTTGAACAGAGTGTGGTAGTAGTACGCCGGAAAACATGGCTGCAATGGTTTGAAGAAGGGTACTAATGCTGTTTGGGTTTGGTTGTGTTCAATATAAATCGAATTTTCATATATCTATTATTATGAAAAAAAAGTTGGAAGTAGGAGATGTGCAAGATGTTGAGGACTAGTTGGTTGGAAGAAGTTTTTCTAAACTATTTTTATTCGAAACCGCTATGACCAGCGAGAGAGAAAGGCAATTAGTCTCCTCGTTCTGTGCCGCAACCTGCCGGATGACGTCAGCTTCCGGTCCATTCCATCATAAAACAATGTTGATTACTAAAAGCAACAATCATAATAGAAGTCTAACCTTGAGGCTGAGATTTAGAATAGAATAGTACATCCGTAACAGTTCAGCAAATCTCAAGAGGTCGACCACGTTCTCCATCAAGACATACTTAGCCTTAAGGTACTGAACTATGTCTATAAAAACAATCGCCTGTTTGTTTTTCTCATCCACTTATGCCTTGGCATGACGGTCCACCACACACCACATCAACATCTCCCTAATTCATTTTGTCACGTTTCGTCATGTTTTGGTCGTATTTCGTTAGAATTTGTCGCTTCCTGCTAAACTTCACATAATTGACACTCATCGACACACCATGCCGTAATCGGGTTGTGGTTGGCTCATACAAGTTAGTCACGTACTCACAATTGGGTGTTTCTTGGAGTTGGTTATGTTAGATATGGGAATTGGGTCTTTGATTGTTGCTGCATGTGACTTCTTGATTGTTACAACTCTAGCTAGAGCTGTTATTGGCATTGGAAAGACTGCATGTTAAGATTGCTGATTGGAATTGGCTGGTTCTGGGTGTGGTTCCCAGCCCGAAAAGCCTAGGACTTAGAGGTTGTGCATTCATAGAAGCAGTAGTTAATGTAACTTATAGAATTGTTGAATAGAGGGGGACTTGTTTGATTCTTTTCTTGTTATCTCCCACAGCTCCGGTGCACCGCCCACCTCGAAAATTATCTGAATTAGTCAATGTTGTTGGCTTTAGTTGTGGATACTTGAATATCTGTTTACCAAGTAGGCTTTTTTCTTAATATTTTCTTGGAGTTGGTTGTGTTAGATATGGGAATTGGGTCGTTGATTGTTGCTGCATGTGGCTTCTTGATTGTTACAACTCTAGATAGAGTTGTTATTGGCATTGGAAAGACTACATGTTAAGATTGCTGATTGGAATTCGCTGGTTCTAGGTGTGGTTCCTAGCCCGAAAAGCCTAGGACTTAGAGGATGTGCATTCATAGAAGCAGTAGTTACATGTCACTTATAGAATTGTTGAATAGAGGGGGGCTTGTTTGATTTTTTTCTTGTTATCTCCCACGGCTCCGGTGCGCCGCCCACCTCGAAAATTATCAGCTCATAATGGAAGCTCCTGCACCAGCACCGGCGCTGGCTCCTATTCAAAATTATCAGCTCGATTACGCTTAGTACACTTTATAGTGGGTCGTTGTTATGCAAACGCAGACCCCAACAATAGTCTCTTGAGACTATGGTCGCACAACGGCACGATCGTCTTTAGGGACATTATCGGCCTAAGAAGCAAGGTTGCATTCTGCGCCATCTTCGGTTAATACTTGATTACACTTTTAATTCACTTTTGTTACTCACGTGGGTAACTTATATATACGATAATTCACACCTTGATAGTTTTCGCTCGTATCATAGAAGGAGTCATTACTATATAGGCATGGACTCTCGGTCAATAGTCCTTCAGAACTAAAGCCGCAACACCGGAAGATCGCCACGTAAGATCGATCGACCCGAAAGGAGTATGGGACGATCTATGCCCAAGTCCCGAACACTTGGCCAAACGAGAGTTAGTATGCTTTATCATGATTATTTATATATATTACTTTCACAGTTTAACACTTCTACACACGCTTATCACCATGTGTCGAACATTGGCTATGCAAGTACCTTTTATTGAAGCAACCTTATATACCCCACGAAAGTGTTTTGAGAAGGTTGTAGAGAAGTGCCATGAGGACTCTTTATCCAGTATTGTTGCATCATGCTCTTGGGGTAAACGTGTTGCAGTTGGAACTGGTACTAAATTTGACATTCTGTGGAATGAAAACGATGTAACTTTTCCATTGTTTAATCCCCTTTGTACTTCTCTGTGGACAGAGGCCCCTAAGTACTGACCTCATTACTTCTAATGCTTACATCATCATCTTTGATTTCTTTGTAGGCTACATCCCAGAAGCGCGGGATTGATGTTTATGACTTCCTACAACTGGTAAAAATAGTACATCCGTAACAGTAGGAGACGAATAGCACTAATCAGAATCTCAATATTTAATATACATTTTCAAAGCGAATTTTCATTAACAAATTAATATAAATCGAATTTTCATATATCTATTATTATGAAAAAAAAGTTGGAAGTAGGAGATGTGCAAGGTGTTGAGGACTAGTTGGTTGGAAGAAGTTTTTCTCAACTATTTTCATTCGAAACCGCTGTGACAAGCGAGAGAGAAAGGCAATTAGTCTCCTCGTTCTGCGCCGCAACCTGCCGGATGACGTCAGCTTCCGGTCCATTCTATCATAAAACAATGTTGATTACTAAAAGCAACAATCATAATAGAAGTCTAACCTTGAGGGTGAGATTTAGAATAGAATAGTACATCCGTAACAGTTCAGCAAATCTCAAAAGGTCGACCACGTTCTCCATCAAGACATACTTAGCCTTAAGGTACTGAACTATGTCTATAAAAACAATCGCTTGTTTTTTTTTCTCATCCACTTATGCCTTGGCATGGCGGTCCACCACACACCACATCAACATCTCCCTAATTCATTTTGTCACGTTTCGTCATGTTTTGGTCGTATTTCGTTAGAATTTGTCGCTTCCTACTAAACTTCACATCATTGACACTCATCGACACACCATGCCGTAATCGGATTGTCGTTGGCTCATAATTTTGCACAATCAATCCAAAGCTTCTTGAACAGAGTGTGGTAGCAGTACGCCGGAAAATGTAACACCCCAAATTTTACAACTTGGAGAGTTACTGGTTAGGACCTCACAGTGGGTCCCGACCTTAGTTTGACAACAACTTAACAAGATCTTACAACAAGGCACAGATAAGGAAAAATCGAAAATCATCAATTTAGTCTTAACAACGTATGACTGTGACCAGAACAACCAACAGCCGGAAAACATAAGATAACAACTACGGATAGAAAGAAAAGAACCAAGGTCCAACTGGAAATCCCACAAATAAAGAAACCGCAACACGTCCTAAAAGTACGACACCCCGGCTGACCACTACCATCCGGATCACTCGGCATCTGCTCTAACCTGTGGTACGTCTACACAACATAACAACTGTTAGCTAACTATCCAAATATGAGTAGAATAATAACAGCACAAACACACGCAGAAAAATATAAACAAACGTCATGCTGGCACACAACCGTTTATTATCTGTTATTTAGGTGATTCATCTTATTCAATTTTACAGTTGTGGCACGAGAACTCTTAACAGTTCTCACCTCCGTTCCTTATCCAACTGGGTGTAGGTCTAGCTGACCTCCTCCGGTAGCATCACTACAAACCGAGTATGGACTAGTCCCTAAAGAAACCCCCAGCGCCCTCAAGCTAACTGAGCAGAATGCCACCGCCCGTTACTCTTAGGCCAAGTATAGGTCGGTAAATATCTATCACAACCTATAACTCTAAACATTTCAATCACACACCACTATCATCATTCATGCTCATATTCAGAACTCAGCTAAGTAAGCCCAAAGGACTTACCTGTTACAAATCTCGATTCTTTGTAAATCAAACTCGCTCTGTAACTGTAGCAACTCAGTTGCCTGCCAAAGGAGATAAGTGCATTAGCACACTCCAAAGTAATTAGAAGTCTAAGACTTCTAAGATTGAAGATCGAAATAGGACAGAACTGATTACCGTACTAACTTATGGTAAAATGACTATTTTACCCCTAGTCCCGAAACTCCCGGAATTTCCACGATTCTTGTCTAAACTCTTATTTGAGGCTATAAAGTCATATTCTAACTCCTAAAGTTTAGTTTGGTTACAAACTGACACTTTACTTATTTTCCTATTTTTTTCCGAAAGATCGTAAAGGTCCAACTTCGGCTTCAAATATGAAATTCGTAAAAGCTTATAAAAATTCCGAAATAATTCTCTATGTCATCTATGATGTTCCATCTATCCTTAGGAGCAAGAATTTCTCAAAACTGTTCATTCATCATTTTTATAAAAATTCTCAAAGTTGATTACAACACTTACATTTTCTATACTTAACCAAAATTCCAATGTTTACAAAACTGCTTAACTACCCTACTTTGGACGCTTATAACTTCTAATCCGACCGTTCATTTCTTCTCAAATTTTAATATAGTAAACTACATACATCTACCTATCATCTATTAAAAATTCAACGGTGGATCTTCAACCTAACTCTTAAACATTGGTCTACAAGCTAGGCAGTTCCTCACTTCCAAAACTGAATAAAATTAAAGTATACAGCAGCAGCCCTTGTCTCTACCCTTAAAGTCCTCCTATGATCACCAGTTTGACCCTCAAGGGACACTCACAACTATCAGCCCTCACCCCAGCTTACTAGATCGGAAAACTCTCTCACGGAGGTCAACACATACAACTACACTACATCCTTCAGAAGAATAAAAAAATTAAACACAAGGCTGTAGACAAGAGGTACTCACTTCTTCCAGCAGCTACTGGCTAATGGTTTCTCGATAGATCTCATAAGGGAAGGCTCGAAGTAAACTGCAGTCCTTGAAGGGTCTGCCGGTTCAGTAAGTGCACGCTTGTTAGGAGGGCTCCGCTGTCACTGCACGTCGGTCCAGTTCAAATCAATGAAAGGAGGGGAGAAGGCAGAAGAGGGACGAGAACTCACCACTCCTAGTGCAGAAGGAACACGCCGAGGTGGGGGGTCTCCTGTTACGAAGTCTGCTGGCTTCTCACTGCTCTATGTCCTGCGCTTGAAGCGGTCTGGAGGAATCGAAGATTGTACGTTGCTGTTGACGACGGAAGGAAGAGCGCAGAAATGTGGGCAGCAGAAGGAAGGCGACGGTTAGCTTCGTGAATCTGGACGGAAGTAAGGAGAGGAGGGTGATCTGATTTGCGTGATTTCAGGCTGAACTAAAGGAGATCTTTATTCCAAAAATAGCAGCTGTTACGTGGGAAATCAAGAGGGAATGAAGCGTTGCTGCTCTTCTCCTTCCAGCTGGGCTGGCAACAAGCGAGGCAGCTGGGTTGAACGCACGGGCTGCTGAAATAGATCACGGACTAGGCTGAAGTTGGCGCTGCTGGCAACGACTGGGCTGAAGCTGGGCGCTGGGCATGCTGGCTGAAGGTCACGGACTGGGCTGTCAACAGCTTATTTGGGCTTGTCACACATTCGTCACAGCCTTGTCTGGCCTTCTCACAGCTTCGTCACAGATTGTCTAGGCTTGTCATAGCTTCGTCACAGACTTGTTTGGGCCTTGTCACAGCTTCGTCACAGTTTTGTCTGGGCCTTGTCACAGCTTCGTCACAGACTTGTCTGGCCCATGCATGTACTTGTCCCGAGTTTATCTTGGTCTCGTATTAACTCGTCTTGGTCTCGTCTCGACCTCGTCACTAGGATGTCATGACTTGTCAACGACGAGTCATATTCTAAATTAGGGTTTGGGCTAAAATTATTATTTTATGTAAAGTCGTTCTAAATTAGGGTTTGGGCTAAACTTATTATTTTATGTGAAGTCAAGGGATCAGAAACTGGTAGGCTACGGAAATAGACGGAATAAAAATTCCGGATATTATAGAAAACATGGCTGCAGTGGTTTGAAGAAGGGTACTACTGCTGTTTGGGTTTGGTTGTGTTCAATATAAATCGAATTTTCATATATCTATTATTATGAAAAAAAGTTGGAAGTAGGAGATGTGCAAGATGTTGAGGACTAGTTGGTTGGAAGAAGTTTTTCTAAACTATTTTCATTCGAAACCGTTGTGACAAGCGAGAGAGAAAGGCAATTAGTCTCCTCGTTCTGCGCCGCAACCTGCCGGATGACGTCAGCTTCCGGTCTATTCCATCATAAAATAATGTTGATTACTAAAAGCAACAATCATAATAGAAGTCTAACCTTGAGGATGAGATTTAGAATAGAATAGTACATCCGTAACAGTTAAGCAAATCTCAAAAGGTCGACCACGTTCTCCATCAAGACATACTTAGCCTTAAGGTACTGAACTATGCCTATAAAAACAATCACCTGTTGTTTTTCTCATCGACTTATGCCCTGGCATGGCAGTCCACCACACACCACATCAAAAGCAACAATCATAATAGAAGTCTAACCTTGAGGCTGAGATTTAAAATAGAATAGTATATCCGTAACAGTTCAGCAAATCTCAAAAGGTCGACCACGTTCTCCATCAAGAGTTAAATCAGTTGTTGTATTTTTATTGGAAATATGGAAGAAATTGAACAACAATACCAAATAGCTTTGTACCTTTTCAACAACATGCATGTATTCTAATGTCAAAATTATTTGCCTTGGTTTTTCACTGATTGTATGCTGCAATATGGAAGAAATTGAACAACAATACCAAATAGCTTTGTACCTTTTCAATAACATGCATGTTTTCTAATGTCAACATTATTTGCCTTGTTTTTTCACTGATTGTATGCTGCAAAATCTGCCACATGCTTGCATGTTCTGTTATGCCTATATCTGTTGATTGGCCTTCTTAACTCCATTGTTATCACGTTGGAAGCAAATGGTCTGATATGCCATGCTTAAAGTTCTTTTGGCAAGATAGTATTAACTTGGATCGGACATCACATGTTATGCATATTATGGCTGATGTGATCTGCCCTGTTCTCTTGGACACAATAATCAAAGGTATTGATTCATCTTTTACTCCGGCTTCCTTGATTGGAACATTTTTTAAGTCCCCTATAACAAATAGAATAAAAAGGATGGGTTGAGCTTGCTCATTGGCGTTGAAGTGTAGTTGACAAAAATTAAATTACTCTCAATTTTTTTAAATACGTTTTGTTTTGCTTTGTATTATTTGTTTCATAATAAGTGTTATGGTAGAGTCACGCGGCTCTACCTTTCCTTATTTTCAAAGTCCTACTTAAGGCCTGATGGAATGGATGATCCAGATCGTGTGATATGGTAGAGTCACGCAGCTCTACCTTTCCTTATTTTCAAATTTCTGATTAAGGACTGATGGAATGAACGATCCAGATCGTTGGATATGGTAGAGTCACGCGACTCTACCATTCATCCAGATCATTTGGCTATTGCATATGCATCAAGTCCTGATCATGGGATATGGTAGAGGCACGCGGCTCTACCATTCGTCCAGATCATTTGGTTATTGCATATGCATCAAGTCCTGATCATGGGATATGCTATGTTGTCCAATCCTCCGGGGCTTCATATTACATGTCAATCTACCATAGAAAATCAGAGAATCTGCATACTCATAGAAAACATAATTAAACTGAAGAAATTAATGTGCACAACAGTTGGTAGACTCAAGTCTGCCCCCACAACAAATCACAGAGCAGTCAAACATAATTAAACTGAAGAAATTAATGTTTACAAAAACACAGGAAAATAAGGTTCATCGATTGTTATGGTTAAATAAAAACTGAAGAAATTAATCTGCATACTCATAGAAAACATAGGAAAAACACAAGTGTTCCACAACTTCAAAGAGACTCTCCATGGGTTCATCATGGGTTATCCTTCCGCGTCAACTTGTGCACTCCTTCAAAAGGCTCTCCATGATCTGCTAATGATCTTTATCGTTTTTCTTCTGCATTCTCTGGTTTTCCTTCATCACCTTATTTTGACGCTCGCACAGCTGCTTTATGCGTTTCTCGTGAAACTTCCACAGCTTCACACACTCCTTCATCACCTTGTCCCGACGCTCGCACAGCTTCGCACACTGCTTGGATATTTTTTTGTGACGGCTCCACAGCTCCTCACACTCTTTGGTCAGCTTCATGTCCTTGTCAAACAGGACCTGAAGCTTGGAGGTCAGATCTGCATGCATCAAGCTTGCAATTTCGGACAGATTCGAAATGGCATCCTCCACAGACATTACTCGTAGCTCTACCTTCTTTTTCATTTCATCAATTTGGATCTACAAGTCACATCGATGATGTTCAATCAGAGTTAAAACATTAGATGCCTCTGCAAGTCGCACTGGGGGAAACAGTGAGATGGAGGGCGGAGGGGGAGGGAGAAGAAGAAGAAGAAGAAGAAGAAGAAGAAGAAGAAGGGAATTGAAATGAACGACGACGGTTCCATATATTTCAAGAAGAAGAAGAAGAAACCTTACCTCTTCTCCTCCGCCAACTCTATACACAATGTAGAATCTCCAGAGATATAAAGGTGATCTCGGCGCCATGATTGAAAAACTCGCAGAGATTCGAAAGAAAATTGGCGAGAGTGCAGAGATTCACTGAGTGAAATGACCGAGAGTGCGGAGATTCGCAAGAAAAGTAGGTGTGGTTTGACCGAGTGAAAGAAAGGTGGGTGGGCTGAATAATGTAGGTGTGGTTTATATGGTAGAGTCACGCGACTCTACCTTTTTTAGGATATGCCGTTCACCCAAAACTTCCAGCAAAACCGTCTAACTCAAAAGGTAGAGGCGCGTGGCTCTACCTTTTTCAGAACATGCACGTGGCTACAGTAAATTCATGCCAAAGACAAGAATTGAGTTGTCCAATCCATATCTATTAAATATCCGAAAGGTAGAGCCACGTGGCTCTACCATATCCCATGATCTGGATCGTTCATTCCATCAGGCCTTAATAAGGGCTTTGAAAATAAGAAAAGGTAGAGCCGCGTGATTCTACCATATCCATCAGGCCTTAGGCCCATGTCCCATCAGGCCTTAGGCCCATAGCCGCGTGGCTCTACCATATCCCATATCCCATGAATATCCACATGATCTGAACGGAGTATCTGCTACTCTGCTCGGCCTTATATAATAAACTCTTGTCTTTCACTTATGTTTTGTTATTTGTTATTTTAGATCAAAGATTGTGTCTTTTGCCATCGACTCTGTTGAAGCCGATCGGCCTTACTTGGTTTTTGACTTTGCTCGCTTTGTTTTTTTTTGTTTATATTTAGTTTTTATTGTTTATTTACTTTTCTAATTAATTTGCCAAATCAACATATCGGCTTCATTGTATTCGATCTTGACTCTCTTTACTACAATAAGTCTTGTAATTTATTTACGAGTTTGAGATCAAACATCAACCCTCATCTCTTACATGGTTAAGGGCACATATGTAGGCCCACTACATTTAATTAACACTAAAAAAAAATTTTTGTTTGGTGCCCTTGTGATTTTTTCATTTCCGGTTGGTGACCACTAAGTTTTATTTTTCCGTTTGGTGATCCTAGGTTTTTAAAAGTGTTCCATACGTGCCCAATCTGAACGAATGTGTTAATTTCTTCAATTTCAGTCAATTTTTTAATGTAAAAAAAGAAACGAAAAAGAGAAGTGAAGTCGAGGGAAGAAACACGATTCACAATTGGTGTTCTCCGTCGTCTACTAAGCTTGGAGGATGCTCTTCATGTGGATTATTGTGGTCCTAAAGCTCTAGTCTTGATTGATCAACAAAGTTTTGGAACTTTGGATTTTAGATTTCATCATGGAGGAATTTGAACTCTAGCCACTAAACTCCTTCAACATGTGTATGTCTTATGTTCTCTTCAATCCACCAAGATTCTTAAATATGTTCTCTTTTATCTAAATTTAGCTTTTGTTTATTCATGGAAATTATGAAAAGCCACTTATTGCTCTTCAATCCACCAAATTTCTTCAATAAATTTTCATATCAAAAGAATATTCATCACAAAACTCCAACATAATTCATCACAAAACTCCAAATAAGCCCTTCTTATGTTAAGCCCTTATTCTTAGCAATTTTCTCTAATTGTCATCCTCTCTAGTATGATAATAAATCCCAAAATTCACAAAATAAAGGATTGAGCTTGTTTTAATTGATAATGATAAATGGGATATAGAAATGGGAGACATTAACAACACCATGAACAAAGCTTCCAAGAAAATAAGTAAGTTAATTGTGCTTTATTCATATCCAAAGATACATATCCCCCCTATCGTGCCCTTTCTCGATTTCCTTCATATCCTCCTCAATCTCGTATGGAGTTTGGGAACCCACAAATCTAATTTTCTAGGTCATGTTTTTGAGAACAATTTTCAAACATACGAAGATTACTCAATATGAAATCATCTAAAAATTACACTTATGTCATTTTTCATGGGACCTAACCCGAAAACGTCTCATATATTTAAGAATTATTTTGTTGAAAAAACATGTGGCTCAATTTCAAGCTTAACGAATGTGGAGAAGGGTATCTCCAAGTTTGACCGACGGCGGAGAAAAGCAGCCTCCAAGTTTATGCTTGGGCGGATAAGAATAGCAATAAAGTTCAATCAATTGTAGAGAAAAGCAATCTCAAAGTTCATTTGATGTGCGGAGAATGGAATAAAATGCTTTAAACCCTAAGAACACCAAACGGAAAAGTGAAACTTTTAGGTCACCAGTCGAAAATGGTAAAACCTTAAAGGGCACCAAACAAAAATTTTCAACAATAAAATACAATTACAATTATGTAACTCAAACACACATATTTGTAAACATAATCATTACAAAATTGAGAAAAATCATACAATACTCAAATCAAACACTCTTATGTGAAATACTACACCATTTCAATACAAACCGACAAACATACACTTATTATTGACCAAGTCACAATCTTTCAGTTCGGCCTTGTTACCATCCTTTTTATGGATACTGATTGAATGTGGGTTGATATAAAATAGTTAGGACATACTTCTACAATGTGCCCTTAATTGACTCAATCAAGCAACACAATAATTTTGAAGGATGGACGCATCTAACATGATCTAGTCTATGCATACATGTTTTATACAAAAGATTAAGGCATAATAATGAGTTCTTTAAGCTACAACAATTGTTTTATTTCACATTCCAACATTTTCATTCAAAAGACAATCACTCCATCGAAAATACTAAAACTATCATGCATCAAAGATCACAACACATTCTGAGGTTTGATGCAGTTATTTGTTGGCGGTTTCGTGTGTTTGTGGAGAAGGGGGTGTGGATTTCGACTCCCGACGGCTTTGTTGCAGTCCAAAATCTGAGGTATCCACAGTTGTTCCCCAAGCTTTCTCCCTGTGTACTTCCTTTGAAGATGACCGTTTATGTTCGGTGCCTTATCCTGCTTTCCCTTGAAGACTTTTTTGCTTTCGGTTTCATTTTGATGTATTTTTGTGTATTTATTTTCTCCTTTATTTTTGTGTATTTCTTTTCTCCTTTATTTGACCGTCTGCCAATTTTTTTGGCCTTTTAACTCATTAGACGGCGTGCCGTCTAATGGTTTCGAACCGCTTTCCATTTTCAAAAAAGAAACTTACGAAATGTTTAACTACAATCTATATGGTAGATCGGTTGCTTCTAATGATGCCTGAAATTTGATTCGTAGTTAATCACACCAGATGATGACAAAGGTGATATATCAGTTACATAAATGATTTGTAATACATCGCTTACATCTCCTGTACAACTTGATCAATTAACATAAGCTATCTATTGTAATAATCTTATCACTATGTATTATGTGCATCCTAGTACATATAGTCTAATTAGTTATAGGATAACATATATAGTGCCTTACCAAACCAAGATCCATACATAATATACTTCGTATAAGTCTATATATAATGCATAAAATTTCTATTTACAATTCCAAGAACCTTAACAACACATACAATTCTAATGATTTACGATGCATAACATTACGTCTTCATTTTACCAAGGTCCACATCTTATTGGTCATATTTCTATATTATAATTCCATACACAACAAAGTCTTGTACTCATACTATAATTAGTACATTATTGTACTAATATAAGTCTGAACACCTATTCATAATGTTGCATGCATTCCAACCCATATAATACTCCTAAAATAACTCGTTAACGTTTGTCTAATATCCTATTAGGCGAGAGCATCACGTTCCGCTAATAACAATTTGTCTTCTGATAACCTATTGTAAGACTTTTCACTATCTTGATGTGTATCTTTATCGCATTATCCGATTTCGATTATGTCCATTCGTCGCACTTGGCATTAATGAAAACACAACCTTGTCGTTTAGTGCACTTATTGATGTCGTCTCAAATAAGACAACACGATGCCGCAATTACACGATGTTTGTAATTGCAGGATATGATAAAAATCTATCACAAGGACCTTACAACATTGATTGAGAGTTTAAGTCAATTTTGCTTAAGTTATAAAAGAAGGAAGAGAAAAAAAAGTTATCAAATGTTTTGAGTAATTTTGTCACAAAAGCAAATCCAAATATAAGTTAAGTTAATAAATATATCAAAGATGGAAAAAATTATATCGTAACACATGAAACTATTAATTGGATAATCGTAAATTCAATTTCATCAATCTACGATACGGAAACAATCAAGTAAGAACATATCCTAATAGTGATCCAATATTCACCTCTCGGTGTCAGTTGAAATTTGTCCTTAACCTTTTGATTAATTTCCGTCCATTCAATCATGCAAAATTTGTCCTTACACCAATCATCACATAATAGGTGATACAATTTTTAAGATAATAAACCCTAATTCTCTCTTGGAATCAATATTGATTTGCTACATATACATGTAACCATAGTGTTTACTTAGATCAATATTGACTTTGACATCGGAGCAACCCCGGGGATAAATCCCTATGGCCCTTTCTCACGATTGTTTTGCAAGGTCGCAATGCTCAAGTCGTTCTTAACATTCTGATTTATTTTTCGTCCACTCATATAGTAAAAAAAATTTCTTACACCAAACATCACATAATAGGTGATACAATTTTTATTATAATAAACCTTAATGTTTTATTGGATTGTTACTAACTTTGGCAAACAAGTAACTTAGGGGATATTGTCCCGGTTACTCTTTCAAAACTATTATAGCAGGGCTTGAATTCTAAGTTGATTTACATTCATAATATGAAAAAACTCAACCTAACAACAAACATCACATAAGAGGTAATACAATTTCCAACATAATGAATTATCAAAGTTTTTTATAAACACAATTATCGTCTAGCCCGTACAAGACACGAGTATTACAACTAGTATGATACTAAAGTATATGTAATAAAGCTTATGTGTCATGCTCACGTTCGTTAACTTACGTGTCGCGTTGAGGATTAAAGTCACCCAATTTCTTTTTTTTTTAAATAAAAAATTCTATATATATTATACTTACCTCCATCACCATTAAAATCAAATGAAATATTTTCTATTTAAATTAGATACAACCATTATAACCAAACAACTTTTATTTAAGAAATATGTTACTTCCTTTTTAATCACAACTTTTATTTAAACTATATTGTACTTCCATTGTGGTT
Organism: Fagopyrum homotropicum; assembly: GCA_033239125.1. NCBI lineage: Eukaryota > Viridiplantae > Streptophyta > Magnoliopsida > Caryophyllales > Polygonaceae > Fagopyrum > Fagopyrum homotropicum. The sequence goes on from BSWB01000004.1 coordinate 131,843,133, forward strand.
TGTTTCCCTTTTGTGTAAAATTATGTCCGAGTATTTATAAAATCAAAATACACAAACTTTAATTCCAAAACTTTAAAAAAACTAAAGAATATATCATATAAATCCCGACCCGTACAAGGTACGAGAATTAATTTAAAAATATTTTTTGAAAGAACAATTGAGAGTTAATTCAAGATCAACTTTTTACATGTTCGTAGAAAAATAACCCTAAACTAGTGTATTTCCCGTACTTTGTACATTATTTTTATTAAATTTAACACGAAATACATTTTTTTATTATATTTTCTTAACAATTGTAATTAAAAGTATATTTTTTTATTTATTATGACGTAATATATTGTAATTTTTGGTATTTAAAATGTTAGTTTGATCTTTTACTCAGTCGAATATATTAGGAAATGAATACATGAGACAAATTTGTTTATCAAAATTAAAACTTATTTAAAAGGTAAAAATATCAATTAGGTAAATAATGCATTTTTAGATTAACGACAATTTATTTCATCTTGATTTATATTGTAACACCCCAAGTTCGGAGAACTCGAAGCGTTACGGGTTAGGACCTCACAATGGGTTCCGACCCTCAAAGTAGCAACAATAACATCGGATTTTGCAATAAGGTACAAATAAATGAAAGCCAAAACTGTTTATAAAACCAAAGGAAACAACAAGAGAAGCGTCAAAGACTCGCAGCCAAGTTCAAAGCAAATTGAAAGAACAACAACTGAAACATAAATCCGATCTCATCCTATAATGTACGGGAACCCCGGTTGACCACACCATCCGGATCACTCAACATCACATATATCCTGCAAGACAACTACAACATCGGTATAAACCGTTAGCTAACATTTTATATATCAATAAGATAGTAAAGACACAAACACACATAAGGTAACATAAACACATAGCATGCTCGCACACAACCGGTTATTATCTTTTATTAAGTTATCCATTACTAATTCAGCTTCTTTTGTCACACAAGAATCTCCCAAAACTCACCTCCGCTTCTGGCCACCAACAGGAATAGATCAGTACTATCCGTTACCTACGGGCATGAGTTGCAAGAGCACCTCCTAGTCTCCTGAAGAACTAGACAAGTGGTCACCGCCCGGTTATCATACACTTAGGCCAATTACGGTATAAGGTCATCCTAGTCCGGTTATCCGTTATAAATATAAACAACACAAACACCACCAAAACGGTCAAGCCGATATACGAAACGCAGCTAAGTAAGTCCAAGGAACTTACCTCACTCGAAGGTAAACACAGGGTCAGCGAACAACTCGTTCCCAAAAGAAAGGAATGAATGCCTGCTCAAACAAGGCATAACAAATTAGAACTGAACGGTTGCTAGAAGTCTATAACTTCTAGTCTCCATGATCTCTAAGAGATCTCCACAAGCTAGGGACACGATCCCTAGTCTTACAGGCTCACAATGGTCAACAACAACCAACACAACTCAAGGAATGAACGAGGAAACAAGGAAAGGAAGCGGCTCACCAAAGACGGGAGCAATTGGAGAAAAACCGCAGGGACGGCTGGACAGAGGCGTGGGGGAGGCACTGGGCAGATCCGCAGGGCGGCTCTGTGCAAGCGCGGGGGGTGGTTTCGGCACAGAAGAATGCGTCAAAGACTTTGACAACAAAACCACAACAAGGACTCAAAGCTTGCTTCTCTCAAACCATATACAAGTCACAACTCAACCAAGGGAGCCTGTGAACATCAACGTATCAACAACGGAAAGGCTATCAAGAATCAAGACTCGATCTTGATTCTTGTGAAGAAGAAGAAGAAGAACGAAAAGAGAAACAAAACAGAAGGAAGAAGCATGCAACAAGATCATGAACGTGTAGAAGGATCAAAGGGATGAAGACTTACACGCTCTGTAGAAGATCACAAGGGAAAATTGCAGCTTTGCTAGAGGTTAAAGAAAAATGTATGCAAGAAACGGGAAAAGGAAGAGAAGGCGAGATTTTATAGGAAACGGTTGGAAAGTTTAAGGAAACAACATTTTAGGGTTAGAAGATCCAAGGAAAGCCGCCCCAAAGATATAAGATCGGATCTTCTAAGAAAGGAAACAAGATAGAAACGAAAAAGAAACAAATCCCGCGATCTAGGGTCCATCGCACCCGCGGGGTGACCTTGTTGCGACCGCGGCTAGCCGCAGGGGCGGCTACTGTCACCGCGGGGGCGGTGACAAACACAGCTTGCCGTTGGGGCGGTCACTGTCACCTCGGGGGCGGTGACATCCAAAAACCAGTTGTTACATATATGGTAAAATAGCTAGATTTTAGTTAATGAAAGATAAAGTAAAAATAAACGAATAAAAATAGTAAAGTGTAAATTGTGATAAAAATGACACTTGCCATCCGATATATAAATGAATGACATGTGACTTTATGTGCTTTTGCTTTTATATAGTATATAGATATATAGATGAGTGTAAATCTTTATTTTGGGAAATTTTAGTTGGTGCCCGTGTGGTTTGAAATTTTCCGAATTTTGACCACCATTTTTTCGCAATTCGGATGGTGCCCTTCAGTTTATGTTCTCTTTCCGGATTTTTTCCAATCCTTAAATATCTATAACATATGTTAATAAAAACGTTTGTCCCGTGAAAATAAAAAGAAATTGAAAAGCAAATAAAATAAAAGAGAAAAGGCAAACAAATTTACGAACAAAAATAAAAAGGAAGCCGCGTGAGAAGAACCATACGAGGAAGAAATATACTATTCATTTGTTGATATAATATTGAAACCTAGGAGAGGTACAACTTCGAAACAACTTGAGCGTATGTGTTTGAGTTCCTTCGTTCTTCTTTTGTGGCAACTTCTAACTCGCTTGGTGCAGGTCGGGAGCCACCTTTCCGCCACCTTTACCGGCCGTCGGTGAAGCGAAGTCTTCGCATCACCTTGCTTTGTTACCAAATTTATGTTCCGATGGGCGAGAATCATTCGGATCCCGCCTTGCATCAACTGAATCGGAACTTGCCAACGATTTACGCCAAGCTTTAGAGATTGAATCGGAGCTAATTGTTTCCGACATCTACGTTTCACGGTCGTGAACTTCTTCTTCGTATATATTTGCCTAAGTAAAAATGAACATCAATTACTTGCTCATAATATTCATATATTGTTCCATTTGATTTGAAACTGAATAAGTATTAACTAAGCATCCTTTTGAAGGCGGCATGTGATGCTCTTTCACATAGGCGGATGGATTTATGTATCCAACTTTATGTATTTTTGGTTCGACGGTTCAAATACAAACTATTCGTCGGGTTCTTCTATTCGCTTTCATTGTCGCCGGCCTCGAGAGTATCTTGCTTCTTCGCCGCTTGATTCTTCTCACGTAGATCTTCTAATTTTTTTTAGTTTTGTTTAGTTTTAAATTTTGTTTGCCTTTTCTCTCCATTTTATTTTCTTTTCAATTTTTACGGGATAATCATTTTTTTTTAACATAAATTATAAATATTTATATGAATGGGCAAAGTTCGAAAAAAAAATATAAACCGAAGGGATCGTCAGAATTGTGAAAAAGTAGTGGTCAAATTCAAAAAATCCCAAACCAGGGGCACTGGCCAAAATTTCCCCTTAATTTCCCAATTCCTTAACCCTTTCCTTCCAGACTTGAGTTGAATGAATCGAGCGCCGTTACCTTCTGCGTTCTGATTCTCTTGTCTCTTTCCGGCGCCTGTCTCTCTGCGTCTTCGTCTTCGTCTTCGTCTTCGTCTTCACTCCTCCGTCATCCCTTGCCCGCCGTTGGCGCATCCTCGGGCCACCTCCAGTCGCGCCTCAATATCGAGTCTCCGCTTCTCGTTTTCGCAGTTTCGCCGCTTCAACTGTTCAATTATTCGATAGTTCGGATCGACTCTTTCTCGATTGAATTCGCAAGGTAATATTTCACCTTCGTTTCCTTCTCAAATATTATGACCATAAACTGTTAGAGAATTACAGTTACTTGGCTGGATTTATGTTTTTTTTTATGTCTTCACGTATCTGATGCTTTTTTGCTAAACTGATAACTTGATTGCATTCTCTCTGTCTAAGTTTCTCAGCTCTCTTCTTATTCAGTTCTTCTGAATTTCTTTCGCGAATTTATGAAGTTATATTGATCATTTTATTCATCCGAGTGTGCTGAAATTGCTGAATGAGCTAGCCTAAGATTATGTTTTAATCTATCTTCTTGAATCACGAGTATCTGAATTGGTAATTGGTATTAATAATAATGTTGAGATGAGTTCAAGTTTCACAGAAACTATTATCTTGTTGGGTCTATCATGATCTGGTACTCTGATTGGTCTCGCACAGTCACCAATTCAAATTGTTTTACCTAAAGAAAGTGATCTTAGACTCTCCACGGGTCTTTATATAGCTTGCAGTTACAATTATGGAACATTATTACTTGCTGTACTTGTTTAGGTTATTTTGTAATAGCTATCAGGTACAACTAATGTTTGAAGTATGGAACTTTTAACTCTGTGGATAAATGTCTCCTTATATTTTCAATTTTGGTTCTATTTGGGGCACTTGGTTCGGTTTTGGACCAATGCTCAACCCTACTTTTTAATTCCATTCTTTGTTTTTCTAAATTCTGTGTCTTTATTTATTCATTTAATGAAGCTCTTCAACCTAATCCATTTGGGTTTTGTGTTTTACTGGTGGGATGAATCATCCAGTTTAACTGTCGATTAACCTATGATTGTTTGCTTTATGAGAAGTGCAAAGTACTGTATTACTTTTGCGGATGTTTCCAATTCCTGGCATGGTTTTTCCAGTTCATGTGAAATCTTGATCGGGAATCACTGTGTTGCTTTGTTTTTTATTTCTCGTTCTGGACCTCTGGTACTTGTGTATTGATTTGATGATAAGAAGTTGCAGCATGATTTATGGTTACTCTATTTCAGTTAATAGGATTGTGGCTGGCTAGAACGATGCGGGGCAATCCAGGAACCACTACTCTCAGTAAGTCAACTGGTTTGCCTAGGAAGCGTTTCTATCGAGCCCGTGCCCATAGCAATCCCTTGAGTGATTCTCACTTTCCCGTGCCGTTGTCACCTCGTCATGTTGACTATTCGTCTCACTATCCTCAGATGAATTCAAAGAAAGTAGATTTTGCAGATATTGGTTGTGGCTTTGGGGGGCTTCTGATTAGCCTTGCAACCCTTTACCCCGATAAGCTAATGATAGGGATGGAAATTAGGGATAAGGTGACAGAGTATGTCAAGGAGAGAATACTGGCATTGAGGGGGACAAGTCCAGGGCAGTACCAAAACGTATCTGTAGTGAGAACAAATTCGATGAAATACATCCCAAATTACTTTGAGAAAGGGCAGCTTTCAAAGATGTTCTTCTTGTTCCCGGATCCTCACTTCAAGGAAAAGAATCATAGAAGGAGAGTGATCAGTGACCACTTGCTAGATGAATATGCTTATGTTCTCGGTGTTGGTGGGATCATCTACACAATCACAGACGTAGAGGAGCTGGGGATTTGGATGAACGATTGCTTGGAGAGACACCCTTTGTTTGAGGCTCTCTCAGAAGAACAAGTGGAAGCCGATCCTTGTGTCAAGCTTTTAACCTCTGCTACTGAGGAAGGGCAAAAGGTTGCTCGCAATGGGGGACAGACCTACCGAGCCATCTTCACAAGGATCGCTCTGCCTGCGTCCACTTAGATGTTATACTTGAGTTCATTTTTTCTGGTGACTGGGATTCAATTACAGCAGTCATTTGCATTTGGCCTTGTTCTGTTTTGTTGCAGGTCTAGAGTTTGTTTCAAGGATTACTCTGCCTGCTTTAAATTGATTTATGCTGCATTAAAATCATCTATGTTGTTTTCGTTTTTGTAAGAAAGATGAAGCCAAAGGTATGTAGACATTTGGCGACAATGTAGCCCACTGTCACAAAGATATTCCTATGTAACAACTTGATCATTAATTTATAACAATGTAGGCATTTGTCTATAATATGCTAAATACTCATCTATATTAAGTTTAAGTATTCATATATAGAAGAGTAAAACGAAAGGCTATCGGTCAATGAATATCAATCAATTGATATTTGTTGTTTATGGCCAAATTTACGAACATGCTATGCATGTGCAGATGCCACTTGTCAGTCTATCACCCGTTGAAGATTGCATCAAATGGTTGGAGGTGACTATTATATATCTATATACAAAGGGTCCGTTTGATAAGACAATATTGTAGGTGAAGATGAGTAGTAGATAATTTTTGCGGATGAAATGGGAAAATAAACTTGTATGTGTTTAGTATGAATCGAGATTATTACAGATAAAATTACGAAAATGGGTATCAAAGATGGTTTTTTTTAACGAGAAACCATCAAATTGCAATAGACGTTTAGATATGTTATTGACACTGACGGTAAAAAGGGCAAATCGGCCATAACAGAATATTGATTAGTGGGAAACATGTTAGCCAAATCATGTGAAACGTTTTGCATATTATTTGGAAGCCGCGGTTTTGATAACCATGAGAGAAGATAGTCCTAAGTAGTGACAAAATAATGGGAAAAACAGAAGGCTTCAGCTTGCAATGCTTAATATGGGTGTGATATCTGTTTAAACTATAGGTGCTGCAGAATGCAGCAGGCCTCGCTAGGCAAAAGGTCAGCTGAAGAGCAAATACACCCCCATTCGATCTATCTTGAGCTTCAAAAACCTACAGAGAACATTCCACTGATACACATACCGCAACAACTCGTCTTCTCGGATTAAATTTTTTTAACAAACTACAAACAGGGGGCTCTTGCTTGGCAAAACATGCTGACAGCACATCATTGAAACTAAAAACATGAAAGCATGGCAAACATGCACCTCTAGATATATAGACACTTCACTCAGCCTTTCATCTTTATAGCTACCTTCAATCTCTCGTTCTCTCTGGTGCATTATCTACCTCTGCTTCCTTGATAACTCAAGACTGTTGTGATGGCTTACGAAGAACTGGTATCTGTTGCACGGAAAAAAAATACAGAAGTTACTTCAACCTGAATGAACCCCCACCAATGATATAACTTGATCTGACTAGCAAATTTTGGAGTTAGGATCTAACAAACTTTCACCCATAACCTATAAAAATACTCAACTTGTAAGTTATTTGAAGCCAAAGACTAACCAACCAAACCCAAATTTGTTCTACAACACCCCCCCATTAATAGGTCAACGTGGGGTGCTAGTGCATAAATGTAACCAAGCACTAAAATTGGAAATGGATTATGTTCTTATCAGCACATTAACCATACACAGCCACTTTTAAATCATAAAGCAGTAACTTGTCATTGACTTGTACAGACACAATGTTAGCTTGGTAGAAACTTTTATATAAGCTGAGTTGGTGTATTTGTCAGAAAATGATGAGACATACCTCAACTCCATGAGGGCCAATCCTATTCCGGGCAATAAAATTGACTATAAGAGATGCAAACTCATCAGGCACATCCTCCTGATGCAGAAACCAGATCGATTAGCGTGACAAACAGCTCAAGAGATTTACAGAAAAAGCAACTGCCCAATGTATATATGCAAATTTTCACAAAACCTGAATGGCATGTCCAGTGTGTCTAACCACCACCATTTGGAACTTCCCTTGCATTTGACCAATTGTTAAAGCTCTGTCAAAGAAATGGGATATTCTTCTGAGTCAGAGATTCAATGCCCATTTAATACAGATTCTCTTCAGAAAATTGATTAAGGGGCTGTTTGGTATGAATGAAATTGGTAGCACAAGGTTATAGACTCTCTTGAGACATTGTTACTGAAGTTTCATTCAAGTCACCCTCAAAATCTCTTATTTTCTTCATTATTTTCATCTTTATGCCCTTAGTTCCCGCTATAGCATAGAACCAAAGTGGCAATTGATAACCTAAGTTATAACATAAGAAGCCGTATAATGCCCATGACCTCTTATATATTATTCCATTTTCATTCCCTAATTCAGCAACGGTACCTAACTTCTGCAAAGGAAGATAAATATGGACTTAGGAAGGGAAATGCTGTTTATTATCATCAATATTTAAGTGTAAATTGTCAAATCAAACATCTACATGAAACAAACCAGAGAGAATCAAAACTAATGCATGCAAAGCAACCTGTCCAGTCTGTCTGTTCCAGCCAAGAGCAGAAGCTTCGGGACTGGGCATGACAAAAATTTCTCGGAGAGACCCTCGTACCTGTAATATAAGGGAAAAAAATATTTGAATTCTTATTCAGTAGAATCCGCACTAATGCGGGATTGGGATAAGAAAAAAGAATGCACCGTTACCAATATGAAAATATGACCAAATTCCTTACCACAAGTAATTCAGAAAGGAAAATAAAGCAAAAACCAATATCCTAGTATCCCTCGCATCATTCTCTTTCTGCTTCTCATCTCTATGGAAACCCTGACTACACTAGGAACTCTTGAAAATCAATCGACCAAGCAAGTCAATGACCTTAATCAACAGAGACCCAATTACACCACAAGGACCTTAATATTTAGATATGCTTTACAAAGAAGTTGTAAGAAAGTGATTTCTAATGATGGGAAAAGGGGAAGTGGCAACCAATCTGTAAATGGGTGCAAATCATGGTTGTCATCTTCTTCGGTCTGGTTGACATCGCCAACCATAGCGACTGAAATGGGGCTCGATGCGGCTTCAAGAATTCCTAGATTAAGTGTACAGGTTTTTATACGTTTGATTTTATTTTAATAAATGAAAACCGAATTATAATAAGCAACCCGGACATATATTAGTGAACCCAAAATCCAGTGAGGAACTAGGCTTGATGTCCAGTTGTCCACAGGAGCTTATCTAATACACCAATTTGTCCCAAGAGGGTTATTTGATATACCTATTTGTCTTTATAGCCACAAATCTTCGAAAGACTTTGAATTGCCCTAGGAAATTGCTCAAACAAACTGGTTAACTTCTGAGTGTAAGTACGTGTCTGTTTGTACATAGAATATGGCTTTGTTTTGACACTTGCAGGCCAATATAGTCCAAACCTTAAACATGACGTGGTGACATGTACAAGAATACCTAGTAAACCGGTGGGTTTAGATGGTAAGAGACCTATTTCAAGTACATGACGAGGGAAGATCTACTGTGAATTTTATAGACACAAATTGACCAGGGGAAGAAAAAAGTTTACACAGACCTAAGAATATGCTGCCATGCCTCATACTTCCAAATAACACGGAGTAATTAGCTGTGCATATATTTGAACAAGAAAAAAAGAGAAAATAACACGAACTTATGCACATTCAGAATCCTAGAGACTACTGACAAATCTCATTTATGTTCCCTATAGCAACATAAATCTAGACAAATTTGTCCATAATCTTGTTCGTTAATCTAACCTACTGCACTATATGAAGACACCACTAATGAGTAACGACACAAGCCGTATCACAAAATGTTCGATGGTCCAAACTGATTTTGGATCCCAGAGGTTAAAGACTATGTGCAATGTTCCAAAATACGCGAAACGGGTATAGGACCGAGGGGCACCGTCTAGACGTGTTCTAGACGGACAAGATGTTTTTTAATTTACGGAAAATTCACTGGCAAAGGATGTATAATACGTATTTTCCCCCCTAATCTTAAAAAGTATAAGAGTATAAAACTTAATAAGTTTAGGCCCACATTACAAGTGGTTAAAGCTCAGTCCCTGCTTTTACTTAAAATCTAAGTTATTTATAGTGAACATAAAAACCCTAAAGATCTGCCCATCTTCTCGTTCGTCTCCCTCAATCTCGCCTCTTCAGTCTTTCTCGATCTCACCTCTAAACCATTAATCTCTTGATCTCACCTCTGAACCGAGTAGGAGACTGCAAGAAAGGGAGTCGGGGAGAGATGGGGAGTTGGGTTAAATTTATGGATCCGTCCATACAAGTTTGTCCAGGCCAAAGATGGGACAGCCCCAGCCTTCTAGCATCTAGACGGCCGTCTTGACCGGTTTTTAGAACAGTGACTATGTGCGAGGCTCCAAATTACCGGTTCTCACAAAATGCTCATGCCATGTAACAATTCAATAAGAATACAAATGTTTCAATTGACAGATTCGTCCCACCAAGTTGTATATTCAACAGACAGCAAATAATTTAACACTTTCAGAATCAATTTTCCATTTCACTAGCAACATCTGTGTACATGTGTGCAGGGAAAAGAAAGAATTTACAGAAACGAAATTTGAGTTGAAGCAAAGAAAAAGCATACCATCCTCTCCAATATTGTTCTGTTTCCTCAAGCCGTGCTCGGTGTACATAACTACAGAGAGGAAAAAAGAAGGAAGCTTCAGAAATCAAATATATGAGCAGAAAGTCAGGGAAACTATGATAGCATTAGCCTATAAAAGAAAATAGCAGCCACTGATGACCAAAAGAAGCAACAATAACCACTTAGCCAGAAATGAGAAGTTTCCAAAATGTTAAGACTTGTTTACATACAAATATGAGGCCTTATGTGAGGGATAGATTTGTGCCACATACTCGCTGCTAGAGAAATTATTTTAGTCACAATCAGAACTTATGAAAGACCATTAGACAGGGTTAACAATTGACTTTCTCTACACTCAATTTAACATGAAAACAGCAACAAGTAGCAAATTCAATTTATTTGAAACCGGATGTCTATAATTTAGTATTCTAGTAAAAAAAAATAAAGAGGGAATTGGATGAAATGCACCCAATGATAAATTTTGTTTAGTAGATAGCATTGGCCTATAAATTATTAGGTGAATAGCATTATTAAACATATTACAAATAATGGCAGATTTGCCCTAATTTATTATAATAAATTATATCTAATTGAGACGTTTCTCTTGTAACTTTACTTCACTAATATTTCTTGTAACTTATTCGTGTAAATGACACGTATATCTTGTAACTTATTATCGTAAATCAGACATATTTTCTTGTAATTTTATAATTTATTCTTGTAAATGATACTTATCTTCTTGTAAGTTTATAACTCCTACAAGAATATGAAAATTAATAAACGAAGGTAGTCATGGAGAATTAATCTCTGGTCAGTAGTCCATCCCTCCCACCCTACTACCAACCGGACAAGTTGGATCCCACGATTTATTCTTCTTCTGAAAATTATAAATATACGTTAATTATGATACTTGAATTTTTTCTCGTACACTAATTTTCTTGTAAAAGAATTATTGTAACTAATTTTCTTGTACACGATTATTGTATCGTATACAATTCAAAATATCAAAAATATTATTAGATTATTTTTCCAGTACACAAATCATTTGATTATTTCTTGTACCTGAAATTCATATACAAGAATTAAATACAAAATCTTGTAACATATTAAGGAAAATTGATACATTAAATAAGGGAAAATTAGTCCATTCATAAAAAATATGCTATATACTTAATTATTTATCGTTGGGGATATATACTAAGCAATATTAGTGACATAATGCTACATAGCAATTAGCAAATTCACCCAAAAATAAAATGTTGAGCCCTAATATGGACCAAACCGTAACTTAAGTCCAATAATTAAAGCCAAAAGTCCAAAATATAACCCTGCATTTGACAACCATATGGTGTGGCCAACAGTAAGGAAATGAAAAAAGATCATGGCTTAGAAGAAAGTCAAAATATTGAATTTACTGTTAAAAAAAAAGATAAATAACTGAATAGTAGAAGAAGAAAGTCAAATGTGATTATCATAAATGATGTACATTGTTATCAAATGGCCCTAATGTGATATTCATAAATGATGTATTTTGCTATTAAATGGCCCTATTGAATAGTAGAAGAAGAAAATAGCAACCTCATTATGATGAAAAACAACAATACTGAATGATGTATACTAACCAGCCCTTTGAATCATCAAACTTCAATGTGCTAGGAACAGAGACTCGGGCAGACTCGAGATTTCTCAGAGTACCTCCCTTGACACTCCATTCAATCTATGAAGAAAATGAGACATTATGAAGTATTAGCCCCAAAACTTACAAGATATGAAAATTTTATATCACATAAGCGTATGGTTTATGGTAAGAAAAACATATCACATATAATGCATAATTAACCTCAACTTTATCTAGACTCACATACCATCCACAACTATGTTCATAGGAAATATATGATTATGGTACAAGCATTATGAGCAGCTACGATGCAGAGTTTCACTGAGAAGCCACATTCAATTGCGAACAGAAGTTTGGATGCATGTGGCCATAATAAGTTTTAGGTTATTGCATTGGCCCTTGAAAGACAATAAAAGTATAAAACAAAAACTTTGCATGATTTGGTTGGCCAAAGGGTGGGTGGAATCTACTGAGGCTTTTGGGTTACCAGGAGTAAGAAATAGTTACTAATTTTAACTTATTTTTGCAGACCTAAGCACCTTTTTTCAGTGTATGCATCAAGTTATTGTGTTCCATAGTAGTGAGTAAATTAGCAAGGAATTGAAATTGCGCTGCTCCCTCTTTTTATTCCGTACATCAAAATTATATAGGCAAAGTTCAAGGACAGACTTACTGCTTTTTCTGGACTTGAAAAATGCTGCATTTGGCCTGTAAGAATCTTTTGCATGTGAATCAAAGAAGCCATGGCTGTTCCCTGAAATGGATAAAGAAACCATTGCAATTACAAGAAAACTACATCAATGATGAATCACCATTGGTAATAAACTGATGATGAGGAATGATTGTTATAACCTCCACAACATCCACAACTACCAGACCAGCCAAGGTAGGCAGTGTTCTCTTGGCAGCAACATGAACAGCAATAGAGCCTCCCATGCTGATGATGACATCATATGGAATATGTTACGATGATTGTCGCTGAATAAATTTTTATTGCAAATTACAAGATTAATGAAAAATGGACAGGTTGGGGTAGGACAAATAGATACTTTTCCTAGTGCCACTATGTGGCTGTAGAGCCTGGACACATATTCCATATCACATGCCTTTTAAGTCAATCGATTGCAGGATGTGTTCCAATTCATTGTGCATTAGTTACTTGGGCCACTTGGCAAGAGCAGCAAGATTATACATTCCACAACACTCACCGTATCAGACCATTGACAATAAATTGCTACTAGCTTCAAAGACCACAATGATGAACATATCTAGGCATGGGCATGTAATTTATTTTGCATATATAGCGAGGAGTTAGTGATCATGAAATTAAAGATACTAAAATGCAGATACTAAAAGTCTAAAACTGCCAACATCTCTGGGATGGCTCCCTTGGAATCACAAGAAACAAAAGTGTCATAGATGATTATGAGGAATCTGATAAGAGGCTTTCCTTATAAGAGATAACATTAGTCTTGTAATCGGAAAAGTTGGTCCTAATTAAGTTCACCACAGGAAAAAGTTTATCAACATCAAATTAATCAACTTGCAAAGCATCCTTGGTGTAAATAATATTACATATATTCAATTACAAGCTTAGAATATGCTGTAAAAAAAAGGTTAAAGTGCCTCAACTGTTAACAATCATGCACACAGAGAATTTTAGTAGAGAAATTATTAGATCCAAGTTGCAGTGACAGTTAAACAAAGAACTTCAAGCAGGGTTACGATTTGCTAACAGGGAATAAAGATACAGAAGGTTTGGATGATGAAGACCATTGGTCATATAAAGTAATAGTGAAGGAGGAGAAAACAGCAAAATTATATACCTGTGGCCAACAAGCACAATAGCAGGAGGGGATTCACCATACATCGTCTTGCAAACAGCCAAAACATCATTGCACATAGTCTGCAGATCATGAGTTGACCCTTCAGTTTATTAAAGTGAGGCATATAGTGATTCCGCTAAATCCCCTAATAGTTATCCTGTTGCAAGGCAAAACAAACTCGTAGGCATTATCACCTCAGTCGACAGATCAATATCATTCTCTGTGATTGATTTTCCATGTCCTCTCAAGTCCATGGCCACAACCCTAGCTTTCTCTTTGATATGGGCAGCTGCCAGTGCAAATGAAAGCCTGAAAAAATGCAGTAAATAACATTAATCAAGAGGGAATGAAGCATACATGCAAGCAATACCCTACTTATTGGGAACTACTGAATCCCTATAGTAATGAAGGACAGTTGTAGCCTAATTAGTGGTATATAACTTACATTCAAGTTCAAGATAAATAAGATATTAAGGCCAATGAACCATAACAGACGTCCTGTTTCTATGCAAGATAGACTAAAATTCATATTTTCAGACTACAACAACATGCGTTAGGTCCTCTAATATTTCACTTTAGTTTTACCTCAAATTATTGAAATGCTATTAAACAGAAACCTACAACATATTCCTATCAATACACTTGCAGAATCCCAGATATCAAGACTCAACTTCAAAGCACACTACTTATCAATTCGCTCAAATGAAATAAAAAAAAAAAAGGGAAAATGAAAGTTACCCAGAATAGCCGCCTCCGTGAAGACAAAAAACCACTGGCCCTTCTGATCCTGCTTTGTATACATGAAACACCTATTTAAACCCCAAACATTGATAACACTATTTAGAGAGAGAGAAAGATTTTCTAAAAATTGAGAAATGAGTCGGTAAAATTCGTCTAACGTCGTTTGAATCAGGGATTGAAATGTCATCTTCTTGATCAAAGTAACCTAACCAATCCACTGGCGAGTACTTGTGCGATGGATTCCTGCAAAAATGTCGAACACACAATCAAGTGAATCAACCACTAATGAATTAAAGGCTTCGAAGGCTGGAGGAGAAAAATTGCAACCCAAGAAATTCCCTCGAACACGCACATGTTTTCGTTGAATTCCGAGAAGAAGAAAAACCAGTACGAACGGATTGAGGTACGATCACGTCTCTTTGGTTTAATTTCGTTACCTTTGCAGCTACTCTCATAGTCTCATCTCGAGGACTGATACTCCTCTTTTATTCTTTTCCCTTAAATTTTGAACCGTAACGAAAATGAACTCTCATAAAACTTTACGGGGCAGATTCTAAACCGGACGTTGAAGTAGGAGCGCACAAAATAGACCCGGTTGGAACCTAAACCTATACTGACATTATTCAAACCGACAAATTGTCGGGTTTGTCGGTTTAGTACCGGTTTTGTTATAAAAAAGACGTCGGTTTGGTCTATTTTAAAATATAAAAAAATAATTAAAAAAATAACCTAAACCGGCGATTTATTTATTTTTTTACAAACCTAAATCGGGAATTGCCGGTTAATCTACATCGGAAACTGCCGGTTAACCTAAACCGACGGTTTGGCGGTTTAGGTTAAGCCGGACCCAAGTCTAACACAAAACACAAAAGTCGTAACATAGTTTTTATTATAACTATAAATAAAATAGGATATAAATATTTCTCAAAAATCTTATTGAATCTTCAATTTTGGTCAAATTCAATATTAGAGGGCTTACATCATCGGAAAAGTCGCAACATAAGAAAGTCGTGTCCTAACATTACCGTTAGTTAAAAAATTGTGCGTTAATCAAATTGAGGGCAAAAGTGAAATAATTTTAGTGTGTGTTTTGCTAGGTACAAAACACTACTGTTTTGTAGTGTTTAACATACATTGTCGTTTGCTGGGAGTATGAAACACTAGTGTTTCACAGTTTTTTGTTGTGTTTCTAATGCCATAGAAGGGATGAGGGTTTCGATTTTTGGATTGTGTTTTTGAAAACAAAAATACATATGTGTCCCTACTGTTAATCATATTTACGATCAACCATGTATATCTACTGCACACTCTCTCATCTTCTTGTTTTCCGTTCCTGTCAACGATTCGAAAGAAGGCGATTATGGGACTTCGACGCTATAACCATCGAAGGAAGCCACCAATTCGAACTCAACAAGCAAGTAATCCTCTCTTGGTCTTCGTACAATATCGTTACCAAACTCTTCATACTTCAACCCTCTCTCTCGCTTGCCTCTTCTTCCTTGGACGCCGGGTTTCCGAGGTCGTCGTCGACGAAGGACGATCTCGCAACTTCCCCGACTAGTTTTCGACCACACCTACCTCTTCTTCCTTGGACACCTGGTTTCCGACCATCTCACGACAAGGTTAGTTTAATTTCTGTAAATTCCTCATTGAACCTCCCTCTTCTGTCATTTCTTCCTCGATCATTTTTTCGTAAATCTTTTCAAAATCAAGAGAAATGATGTATAAGTTAGCTTCTATTATAAATATTGTAGTTTGTTGTTCAATGAATCCTTGCTCGTTAGCTGTCAGATAAAATGAACATGGCTGCTTGTTGGATGTTTGATAAAATGTCTAACTACATGTAGGAACTGATGTTGTGAGAGTTTACGTTGTACATGAATTTTTTGATGGTTGAATACAATATTAATGTTCCTTATCTTCTTCCAACTATTATGTTTGATGGGCTTTGCTTGTATTTGTTCACCCACTTCAATAGCATCATTGCTCACTGATA
The DNA here is from genome assembly GCA_033239125.1 of Fagopyrum homotropicum. NCBI lineage: Eukaryota > Viridiplantae > Streptophyta > Magnoliopsida > Caryophyllales > Polygonaceae > Fagopyrum > Fagopyrum homotropicum. The sequence goes on from BSWB01000004.1 coordinate 131,859,540, forward strand.
GCATGCATTATAGGCTATATTTTGGGATTGGTTTGGACGTTTTTATCATCATAAATTTGCATGCATGACTATATATTCTCGATGATTATGTCATTGTGTTTACCTTTGCAAGAATCGAGGTCTACACGTAGTTTTGTTGTAATTGTAGGGAAAATGGCATGTTATTGAGCGATATGGAGCCAAAGGATTTAAGGAGTCATGGGAATTGTGTTACGCTAAGAATGTATCACGCAAAAGCCTTAAATTTATAACTCGATATATTTTTCCTAACTCCTACCGAACCCATATTGTATGGGTCGTTTTGTAGCAAGGATAGTATTCCGAGGTCGAACACAAAGACTAAGGTGAAATTAAATCAAATAGTGACTAAGGATAGTGAAGATCTAGTCTAAGAAAAGAGAAAGAAATAAAGACATAAAACTCTCAATGTTTTTGGATTGGTTTTGTGGTGATCAATCAAGGATCACAAATCATGCAAGATTAACAAACAACTAAGCTAGCAACACAAATAAGCAAACACAAACACGAGATATGTAATCAAAGAGAGAAAAGCGGATTCTAGGGGTTAGGAATTCCGGTTATGGCATTGGACTCAAGCTTCTAATCAATCTTGGACTAGCTATAGTATGTTGGGAAAGGGTGTTTCTCAAATGGAACCAATCACCGAGTAGGTCTCATGATCCACTAATCCCGCAACTAAGGTCCTATTACCGGGTAAGTCTCTAGGAACCTAAGGTTGGGAAATCTACACAAACCGGATTGCTATCTAGGGATCTAACCTCTCCTTACCGGGTAAGTCTCGGGAAGACGAGTCCTAAACATCAATCCAAGCACACTCAGTCCAATAGCGGCTTGTGAGGCTCACTACTACCTAGAGTTCATCATCTTCGGTACCTAAGAGAAAGACTCACTGGGTAGGTCTCTTCTCACACCTAGTTGCTAACACTAGGTCACCCTAGGATTGATCTAGCTCAACAAACACTAGGGTTTCAACATTCTAACATCCTAGCATTCAGATTTATCAATACAAGTAAGTCACACAAAATCACGGGTAGTTCATCTCATTCCACGGCCGTGGTCTGGCTAGAACGAACCGTGGTTTTCAACAGCAGTTAGGCTCGAGAAAGCAAATCATCCAAAGGTATGTTTAAGTCTATTCTATCATAGTCCAAGCCATAACCATCACTCCCTTACCCTAGAATCGCATCTATTTAGCCAACAACATGCATCTTAACAATCAAACTCAACAAACATACAATCATAGCTTCCATGTCAAGAGAATGAAAAGAAAGAGTAATAAAACAAGTAGAATAAGAAAAACAAGTTGAATAAATGTTGAGAAAGACTTACAACCCTTCAAAAGAAGGTTCAAATCGTTCCTTACAAACCCTTGCAAACGTTTCCAACAAGTTCACTCAAAAACCACTCTAAAAACTATGAAACTCTTAAGATGGTGTGTTCTTCTTTTCTTCCCCAAAATGAGAGTGTTTCTTCTCCTCCAAGAGTAGGTCCAATCCAATGATGTTGAATGAGAGAATGTGGGAGAGGGTGTGTGTGTTGAGGTCCCCTTTAGAATCAGCCTGCAAGACTACTTATAGCCTCCACCAAGAGCAAGAGTCGGTTATGGAGATCGTGGGACAACTGTCCTAGCTGTCCAGAGGGAATCACGGTCCAATATCATGGCCGTGGAAGTGCTAGTGACCGTGATTTTGGTGTTTCAGTCCTCTTTTGATCGTTGAGCCATGAGTTGGTGCGAGGCATGCACCAACATGGTCCTATGTGTTCTCCTTAGCTCCTAGCTTTCTTCTTAATGAGTCCGGAAATGTGTCATCGCGAGGAATGATCCTTGATAGCATGAATTATAGTCTATATTTTGGGGTTTGTTTGGACGTTTTATCTTCAATAATCTGCATGTTAGCATGTATAATATGTGATTATATTACCATTTCATCTACCTTTGCGGGAATCGAGGTCTACACCTAGTTTTGCTGTAATTGTAGGTAAAATGGCACGTTTTGCATCAAAAAGGAACAAAAGGAGCTATGGAGTCATTGGAGCTACATTGAGGAGCATAAGGAACCATCCAGGAAGCATAGCCATGGATTAAAGATTCACTTTGGACCAGTTTTGAGAGATTTTACATTCAGTTATGACTCACCTCGGTTGACCAGAGATTCATCTCGACCGAGGTGATCCAGAGACGCCGACTCGACCGAGGCGAACACCTAGGACGCGGCGAGAATATTTTATTCTTGGCTGAGATCTTTTATCTTTGGAAGGTGATCTTATATTTTTGGGCTTGGCTCCTGGAAGGAAGAAGATCTTATATTTTACCTATTTTTATGGGAGAAGATCTTTCTAAGATATTTTATCTTTGGAGGGTTATTTTCCTATAAAAAGGGTTGGATTTCCACAAATCCAACATGCTGCATAGAGCTCGCATACATCCGCTATTACCCCACTTACACCGCAGCAGCCATACTCCAGTTGGGAGTTTTGAAGAACCTTTTTTGAAGGTTGAAGGAAGATTGAAGATTATAGCTTTTATAGCTTTTTGGAGGGTTTTGTAAGATTGTCTTTAATTCCCTTCCTTGCTATCTTGTCTTGTTGGATTGCTATCCAAGGAACGCTTTTGTTGTGATATTTGATTCAGTTATTGAAGTCTTTTCATTAAATTCTTCTTTTTCAAATATTCACCTTCTTCCCATATATTTGATTAATACTTTCATGATGATGAGTGGCTAATTTCCTTGTGTGATTCTAGGGTGATTGGCTGAAGGTTGTGGGAAAAACAATGATAGAATAATCTTAGATTCCAGTAGGACCCTGAAAGTTCGAGTCTTTAACCTTAACCCTAAGCATCTCGCTCAGTCGATGAACATCTCGGCCGGGGTGGAATTTGGCTGACCGAGGTGACTTATCTGATCCTAAACTGAGAGTTAAGTGTTAGAGTTTGCCAAATCCTATTCTTATTACACCTTTCCTGGTTCAATGCAAGCTTAGGATGAGACTTACCCGGTAATTCCTTAGTTTGTGTACCAACGATCATAAGTGTAGGTAATAAAGGTTTATCCTTTATTGGGGTTTGAGTGTGCTTCCATCCCATCTTTGTGAGTTAGCCTGAGACTTACCCGGTAAAGGTTGATTCTATCCCCTTAGATGGTGTGTTAGTTTGAGGTTATAGTTCGTTATCTTAATTCTTTGAGACTTACCCGGTAATAGGAGTTACGGTTTTAGATTAGTGAGTAGTGAGACTTACCTGGTGATCTACTCCACTTTAGTAACACCTTTCCCTTGCAAAAATCTCAGCTTTGTCCGCTTATCTTTAGATCTTGAGTTGGAACCACAACTAGACGCTTTAATCCCTAGAATTGCATGTTTGCTTTATTGACTTCTTATTCATCTTTGATTGTGTTAATTGCTCTTGTGGTTAGTATTCGCGAAGCTTACCGTTATTGACTTTGTTTCACCGAGTCCGTGTGATCGACCCCTGGAATTTCTTGCTTTTTACTACGATTGACCCGTACACTGCGGGTTCGCATCCTTGTTTTAAGCTTAAGTCTAGGGTTATAAATTTAAAGCTTGCACACACCGTTTGGAGCGAACAAGTTTTTGGCGCCGTTGCCGGGGACTTGGTCTAGACCGAGCCGGTACGGTTTGCTCTTGGGGCACTTGCCCCGTGTCATCTAACAACTCTACTTGAGTGACTTTTGCAGGTTCTTTCTTAGGTATATGCGAAGAACCCGCACTGGGAAGGAAATCGTTCCTTACGATCCCGAACCAGAAAAGACATACAAGCGACGCTTAAGAGAAGCGAAGATGGCCCAACAAGACAACCGCGATCTTGAGGCCGAATTGAAAGAGGCGTTAGAGCTGCTACGCCTCAGCAAGGAAGAACTAAGGCGAGAGAAGGAAGAAACTCGCACCAAAACCGAAGCAATCGAAGCAGAAATGGCCGTCATACGAGACCAGATTCTACTTCGACCGAGGGACAACCCAGTTCCCGATGCTGGACCGAGGCAGGTTCCAGTTGCTGACCCTCGACCGAGGCAGGTCCCAGTACCAGACGCCCCGGCCGAGATACTTCCACCTCGGATGCCAGTCCGAGATGTTCTCCTTGCAGGAATTCCACAAACCCTAGGTCAAAGGATGGACCCTAATCAACAACTGAGGCGTCCAGGAGTCAACCTAGGAGATCCAGCGGACCATGACTACGAACTTCGACTGCAAGTTCTATCCATGATTCGCCAATGCCAATTCGGAGGGATGGAGAAGGAATCACCACATCAACATCTTCAATACTACGAGATCTTGATGGAAACCTTGCGACCTTCCAAAATCGAAAATAACAACTACAAGCTAAGACCTTTTTACTTTTCTTTAAAAGATAGAGCTCTTACTTGGTATCAATCTCTTCCTCCAGGTAAAATTAGCACATGGGAGGAGATGACTACGGAATTCTTGACCAAATTCTTTCCCCCCTCAAAGACAGCTGAAATGAGAGGGAAGATCAATGCTTTCATTATGAAGGACAAGGAGAGCTTGTCCAAGTCATGGGAGCGATTCAAGGACATCCTTTTGGATTGCCCACATCATGGGATTCCAAAAATCGAGTTGTTGGAGATCTACTTCAAGGGACTGGACGGAAGCACCCAGTTCAATCTCCAACTACTCTCCGCCGGTACCTTCATGGACATGGCGATTGACGAGGCTTGGGACTTCATTGAGAAGCAAGCCTTGCATATGGAGAAGTACACCCACCAAGGAGCTGAAGGTGGAGTTAAAAGAGTCAACTTTCAAGAGACTCAATCCAACAACAATCAACTCACATCTTTGAAGAATGATGTGAAGCAATTGAAGGAACTCTTGGTTGCTCAAACCAAGAAGGAAGAGCAAGGACAAAGGAACAACAACAATGGATACCGTAACAGCAACAACGGTTCCCGGAACAACAACTACAACAACAACAATAGAGGGTCCAATAGCAACAATTGGAGGACGAACAATCAAAACAACCAGAATTCTGGTAACAATTATTCTAACTCCAACTCTAATAATTCCTCTAACCCTTTCCTCTCTTCCCCTTCTTCTTCTTCTACTCCATTGAAGAGCCAGGGGCAAGGATCAAGTTCGTCTCAGCCAGAAAAGAAAGACGCAGTTCTGGAGGCTATCTTGATCAAGCTTAGTGCTATGGAGACTTCTATGACTTCATTTTCGAGGGCCCAAAAGTCCTTCGAACAACAACTTGCAAGTAGGGCGAACGAAGCGCCAAGAGATCCAGGGAAGCTTCCAGCAAAGACGGAAAGCAACCCTAAGGGCCAGTGCATGGCCATAACGACGAGGAGTGGACTCAAAACTGCAGATCCAGTACCTCGCTCGACGCAGACCACCTCGGTCCAAATCCAGTCGAAGAACACCTCGACCGAGATACCACCCGAGGCGGAGCAACAGAAAGCGGAGGGGAAAACTGAAACTTATATTCCACCCCCTGCATACAAACCACCACTTCCATTCCCCCAGTCAAGGGCCAGAGCACATCTAGACAAGCACTTTGGTAAGTTCCTTGACTTGATGAATAAGCTGCATATTAACATTCCTTTCCTTGATGCTATTTTAGGTATGCCCGCTTATGGGAAGTTCTTAAAGGAGATCCTATCAAGGAAAAGGAAATTGGAAGACTTTGGTGAAGTTAGGATGACATCTAAATTCTCGGAGCTTATCAAGATCATGAAGGAGAAGATGCCACCTAAATTAAGAGATCCCGGCTCATTTAGCATTCCCATTCAAGTTGGGGATGTCACTTGTGAAGCCCTATGTGATCTAGGAGCCAGCGTGAGCATCATCCCGCTGGAGCTATGTATGAAGATCGGACTTGGAGAGCCCAAGCCGGTCAAGATAGAACTTTATATGGCGGATCGCTCCATCACCCATCCCGTGGGCATCTTGGAGGACATTCCGGTCAAGTTAGGTAACTTCTATCTACCTATAGATTTTGTTGTACTTGACATTCCCGCAGATTATCCTGTTCCTATTATTCTCGGGAGGCCATTTCTAGCATTTTCGGGTTGCAAGAACGCCAAGTTGAAATTCAACATTGGCGGCGATGAGGTGGAGTTCGCATTACTTGCAGCCATGAAAGGGGAGCAGCTAAGCGATGATATCTTCAACATCTACGATGAAGAAGAATCAAGAGAATTGGTGAGCTCTATCCTTATTAACGATCCACTCGAAAGAGTTATTAGCTTCAGTTTAATGGAGGAAGGTATAGATGCTTCTTGTGATGCAGATATACGGAGCTTAAAGGCACTGGAAGAGGATCCAGGAGCAAAAACTGAGAGGCTAATCCAGGAGACGAAGATCTCCAGTTTCGGTTCCAGTTGCAGTACCTCGACCGAGGCACTTCCTGGACTGAGCGAGGCGATTGAAGAACATTTCGGTCAACGCCTCTGCGCCTCGACCGAGGTCGATGGCGAGACTGATTCAATTGAGACTTCCGAAAGTCCAGTTTCTAAAATCATTCCACAGGAAGGAGGAAGCAAGGATCCCCCTCAGAAAGCACCCCCAGTCGTGGAGCTTAAACAACTCCCTAGTCACTTGAGGTATGTCTTTCTTGGACCGGATTCTACTTATCCCGTAATTGTTAGTGCTTCCCTTTCCGAATCTGAATTGTCTAAGTTAATGCATGTCCTGAGAAAGCATCGAAAGGCTATAGGTTATACCACGGATGATCTTATTGGCATTAAGCCTTCTTTCTGCATGCATAGAATTCTAATGGAAGATAATCATAAGACTTCACGGGAACCTCAAAGACGGTTAAATCCGATCATGAAAGAGGTTGTGAAGAAGGAAGTTCTTAAGCTGTTGGATGCAGGTATTATTTATCCTATCTCGGACAGCAAGTGGGTTAGCCCGGTGCATGTAGTTCCGAAGAAAGGAGGGATGACCGTTGTGACGAATAAGAACAACGAGTTGATCCCAACTAGGACCGTTACGGGCTGGAGGGTTTGCATTGATTATAGGAAGCTGAACACGGCGACTCGGAAGGATCATTTTCCGCTTCCCTTCATCGATCAAATGCTCGAACGGTTAGCCCAGCATTCACACTTTTGCTACTTGGACGGCTATAGTGGATTCTTCCAGATTCCTATCCATCCGGATGATCAGGAGAAGACCACTTTTACTTGTCCATGGGGGACATTTGCCTATCGGAGGATGCCATTTGGATTGTGCAATGCACCCGCTACCTTCCAGCGATGCATGATGGCTATCTTTTCCGAGTACATAGAGGAGATCATGGAGGTATTCATGGATGATTTTTCTGTATATGGTTCCTCTTTTGATGATTGCCTATCGAACCTTTCTCTAGTGCTTAAAAGATATGAAGACACTAACCTTGTTCTGAATTGGGAAAAGTGTCATTTTATGGTTAATGAAGGCATTGTACTAGGACACCTCGTTTCTAATCGAGATATTGAGGTCGATCGAGCTAAGATCGAGACTATTGAGAAACTCCCTCCTCCTTGTTCTGTTAAAGGTGTGAGGAGTTTTCTCGGGCATGCAGGTTTCTACAGGAGATTCATCAAGGACTTCTCTAAGATTTCTAAACCTCTAACTAACCTCTTGAATAAAGATGTTGTTTTTGAGTTTTCACAGGAGTGTCTTGATGCTTTTTACAGGATTAAGGAAGCGTTGATCTCCGCTCCCATTATCCAACCTCCTGATTGGACCTTGCCCTTTGAGGTCATGTGTGACGCTAGTGATGTAGCCGTAGGAGCGGTGCTCGGACAGAAGAAGGATGACCGGACCACCGCCATTTACTATGCTAGCAAGACGCTAGATGTAGCCCAGCGCAACTACGCTACCACTGAGAAGGAGTTGTTGGCGGTTGTATATGCTTTCGAGAAGTTTCGTTCCTATTTAGTAGGAGCGAAAGTCATTGTCTACACCGACCATGCAGCCATCCGTTACTTGTTGCCTAAGAAAGATGCCAAGCCACGCCTTATTCGATGGATTCTCTTGCTTCAAGAGTTTGACCTAGAGATCCGCGATAAGAAGGGATCCGAGAATTCTGTTGCGGATCACCTCAACCGGCTACCTGCATCTTCACGTGAGAAAGACGACCTGCCCATAGACGATTCATTCCCCGATGAGCACTTACACTTGTTGGAGCGTTTGATAGATTTACTTACTTCACCCCACGATGGAGGTGAAGTATGGGGTGAGGGCACCTCCCATCACATATAGAGACGCACTATGGTCCAGCTAGCGACCTTAAACCAAGCGCTTCTTGGGAGGCAACCCAAGATATTGTTTTTCTTTTCCCTTTTTCTAGTTTAGCTTAGATAGTTTGCTTTTGCTTTGTTTTGTTTGTTTTTGGCGTCCTAGACAGATAACAGGAGACACCTAAGGAAGGAGCATAACTAGAAGTACAGAAGTTCGAGAATTCGAGAAGACGAAGTTTGACTGAGACACCTCGGTCCAGTCGAGGCCACCTCGACCGAGTTGATTCTTGAGCAACCGAGGCGACTAGGGTTTCTGCAGAACCACCTCGGTCCAGTCGAGATCATCTCGACCGAGGTGACAGCAGTTCCGGGAACAATATAAAAAGGGGAAAAATTTATTTTTCACTTTTTTTACCCACTTCGACTCGACCGCGGCGCCTCCTCACCTCGCTTCCTCGAATCTTGCTCGTTTTCGAAGATTTCCGCTTCCAAACTGCGATTGAAGGGTAGAGGATCCCATTGCAAGTGCAGATCTGCGAAGAAATCGAACGAATCAACCGAAACGAGGTAAAAACAGTCGAAACCCTAACTCGTTCATTCGTTTCGATTTGGGCTTTGGTTGCCCTTGCATCTGCTGAGAAAAGGCTTAAGTACCCCATAGGAAGCAATTGTAGTGATTTTTGGGGGAAAAGAACTGGATTTCTGAGAATTGAATCGCGAACTGCTTCCGCCTCGGTCCAGTCGAACTGCGCCTCGGCCGAGGTGATTCCTGAGAGTTGTCAGTGACCGAGGTGATCTGACAGTAGCTGAGAAAAAATGAGTTCCGAACGTCGCCTTGCCCTCAAAGATAGATCCTCACCTTCCCCTTCTTCCTCTTCTCCCCGACCTTACCGCCCGGTGATCCACGAGAGATGCCGGGTAGATTATGAGCGTATAGCTAGCCGTCCAGTGATTGCACCACGTTTCCTGGATGTGTCCGCTTTTGATTGCCTAGGGGTAGATGGAGACCTTAGGAGGATGATTACCACAGTTGGGCTGGATCAGTTTACTGAGATCCGAGCCCCAGCCTACTTGGAGCCGACCCTAGAGTTCGTTAGCTCCTTCACCTACCATCCCACAGAGCAGTATGTGAAGTACCGGTTGATGAACCGGAACTTCTTAGTGCCGCTCGAGATTTGGAGAGAGATTTTCGGCTTTTTTGAGCCCACCGCCACTGACTTCCCTTCCCGATCTGTAGCTAGGGAGTTCTGGGGGCAGATTGCCCATATTACTGAGCACGCAGATAGATGGCGCCCTGGAGATTCCAGGGAGAAGGTCATCTTCCACCTAGCCTTTAGGTTAGCCCATAGGATATTCAGTGAGACACTTCTGGCGCGTACTGAGACGCCCCAGAAGATCCGACAGGGCGAGCTTTTCAGTCTGTACTGTATGGTTACGGGGGGTTTCCCGGACTTTGGCTTGATCTTAGCAGAGGACCTGCACAAGATCAAGGCCAAGGCGAAGGGAGACATCTGCTGCGGAGGGCTTGTCACCCACATAGCTGCTTTTCATGACATGGACCTCAGTGCGTGTACGATGGTGGCGGCTCCGAAGCCGCTTGGATTGCAGGAGATGATCACTCGGAGGATTCTAGTTCCCCGAGGTCTGATTACACCCTACGTTGCTATGCCGTGGGAGATGACTGCACCACAAGGGATCCGATGGTCTGCCCAGTTCACCGTTTATGACCCACACTATTGGCAGACCGCCTGGTCTCCACTGATGGAGGATTATAGGGAGGCAGCAGCTGCCCCAGCTGAGGATGAGGAGGAGGAGGCTGATGACGAGGATACAGTGGATGAGAGAGATGGTGGAGTCCCGATGGATACAGAGACAGATACTGCAGGGACGAGCGCGCCGCCGATCATAGATCTGGATGATGATGAGACTGAGCCTGCACCAGCTGAGACTTCTCCGGTTAGGCCTGCTAGACGCAGGAGGCGCAGAGTGAGGGATCCAGATGCCCACAGACGGATCGATGACCTGACAGATCAGGTTATTGATTCATATGTTGCATTGTCACTGGATATCCGCGAGATGCAGGAGAGGCAACATTATCAGCACATCATGACCCAGCTTCAGTTCGAGCGTATCATGGGTCATCCATTCGACCCGACTCAGTATCCATACGTGCCACCACCACCACCACCGGATCACGACTATTGATGAGCTGCAGGATTTTTCTTTATTATATTTTATGCAGTTCAGCTATTTATCCAGTGAGTACTCTTATTTTTAGACTTATATTGACCCACTGGGACAGTGTGTCCCAAGTATGGGGTATTTGTTGTACTTATTTGATGACGACTTGGTGTACTTATTTGATTACTTTGATGTATGACTCGTACTTTATCGGATATTTCATGTTTATGCTTCACTTCTGCATTTATATGTTTATCTGAGATTGCATGCATATTTACAAGTTATTTGATTGAGAAAAACGTCGAAACTGAAAAAAAAATGGTTTTAAAAATTTTTTTTTTGACCTCGACCGGGACAGTTCTGGCCGAACGAGGTGTTTCACCTCGGTTGACCAAGAACACCTCGACCGAGGTGGGTTAACTAAGAGTTTTCGAAAATTATTCTTGTGTTACTTATCTGGATATGATCTCAGTGAAGATCTTGCTTACTGACTGGTTTTAAATTCTTTATGTGTTTGAAAGGTTTTATAATATGTTTAAAGTTGCTAAATGCTTTGTTTGAAATTATTGGCATGTTTAATACTTCGTTTTTGTCTAAATTATGTTGAATTTGAAGGTTGACACCACATCATGAGTTCTCTCACTTTCTTCCTGGAAAGACCAAGACAATTCATTCTTCTCTCTTCTTCTTCTTATTCATGCTTAGCCCCTCATATACATTTTGCCTCCCTTTACCTATCCGGGAATTTGGAAGCAAGCGAAGTGGTGAAAGCAAGTGAAGTAAAGTTGAGAAGTGGCTGGAAGTGAAAGTTTTAGAAAGCAATAATAGGTTTGGGGAAGTCAATCATGAAGATGAGTAACTCGGCACCATTCACATAGCCGGGTGTTTGTGTCTTGCCAAAGTCGGATTGAGCGATATTCCTAACGGGTCATGGTATGTGCATCAAGGGTTTGATGCATCTCAAGAAATTGATGATTGCGGATTTCCTAGGCTTCGGTTATTGTGCACCTCTGTCCATGCATCCCAAAAAGTAAAGTAAAAAGAAAAGTGTGAAATAAACAAAGCTTATTGGTGGAAGATGTTGCAATCAAAGTGAAAGTGAAGTTCATCCTTTTCCCGGATTCTAGCACCACATTACCTTACATACATCCCTACCCTACACGTTTCTTGACCTTTTCTTTTGGGAAGCCCTTGAGACCTTGAGCTTGTTGATTGACTTAGTGGTTTAAACTGGATTATACATGATTAATTTTGATAATTATGACTTATTATGCATTCTATGATTTTATGCAAAGATGAACAACTTTCCTATATTTATAAAATGTTTTGATCATGTTTGGATTTTAAATTCCATGAAGTATTCTCTTAGAGTGATCTATGATTTTAACACACCATAAAAATATTTTTGAAAGACTTTTCATTGATTTTCATGACTATTAATCCATTCTATCTTGTCTTCTATATGCGGAACTTGCTTGGGGACAAGCAAGGGCTAAGTAAGGGGTATTTTGATAGCATGAATTATAGTCTATATTTTGGGGTTTGTTTGGACGTTTTATCTTCAATAATCTGCATGTTAGCGTGTATAATATGTGATTATATTACCATTTCATCTACCTTTGCGGGAATCGAGGTCTACACCTAGTTTTGCTGTAATTGTAGGTAAAATGGCACATTTTGCATCAAAAAGGAACAAAAGGAGCTATGGAGTCATTGGAGCTACATTGAGGAGCATAAGGAACCATCCAGGAAGCATAGCCATGGATTAAAGATTCACTTTGGACCAGTTTTGAGAGATTTCACATTCAGTTATGACTCACCTCGGTTGACCAGAGATTCATCTCGACCGAGGTGATCCAGAGACGCCGACTCGACCGAGGCGAACACCTAGGACGCGGCGAGAATATTTTATTCTTGGCTGAGATCTTTTATCTTTGGAAGGTGATCTTATATTTTTGGGCTTGGCTCCTGGAAGGAAGAAGATCTTATATTTTACCTATTTTTATGGGAGAAGATCTTTCTAAGATATTTTATCTTTGGAGGGTTATTTTCCTATAAAAAGGGTTGGATTTCCACAAATCCAACATGCTGCATAGAGCTCGCATACATCCGCTATTACCCCACTTACACCGTAGCAGCCATACTCCAGTTGGGAGTTTTGAAGAACCTTTTTTGAAGGTTGAAGGAAGATTGAAGATCATAGCTTTTATAGCTTTTTGGAGGGTTTTGTAAGATTGTCTTTAATTCCCTTCCTTGTTGTCTTGTCTTGTTGGATTGCTATCCAAGGAACGCTTTTGTTGTGATATTTGATTTAGTTATTGAAGTCTTTTCATTAAATTCTTCTTTTTCAAATATTCACCTTCTTCCCATATATTTGATTAATACTTTCATGATGATGAGTGGCTAATTTCCTTGTGTGATTCTAGGGTGATTGGCTGAAGGTTGTGGGAAAAACAATGATAGAATAATCTTAGATTCTAGTAGGACCCTGAAAGTTCGAGTCTTTAACCTTAACCCTAAGCATCTCGCTCAGTCGATGAACATCTCGGCCCGGGTGGAATTTGGCTAACCGAGGTGACTTATCTGATCCTAAACTGAGAGTTAAGTGTTAGAGTTTGCCAAATCCTATTCTTATTACACCTTTCCTGGTTCAATGCAAGCTTAGGATGAGACTTACCCGGTAATTCCTTAGTTTGTGTACCAACGATCATAAATGTAGGTAATAAAGGTTTATCCTTTATTGGGGTTTGAGTGTGCTTCCATCCCATCTTTGTGAGTTAGCCTGAGACTTACCCGGTAAAGGTTGATTCTATCCCCTTAGATGGTGTGTTAGTTTGAGGTTATAGTTCTTTATCTTAATTCCTTGAGACTTACCCGGTAATAGGAGTTACGGTTTTGGATTAGTGAGTAGTGAGACTTAACCGGTGATCTACTCCACTTTAGTAACACCTTTGCCTTGCAAAAATCTCAGCTTTGTCCGCTTATCTTTAGATTTTGAGTTGGAACCACAACTAGACGCTTTAATCCCTAGAATTGCATGTTTGCTTTATTGACTTCTTATTCATCTTTGATTGTGTTAATTGCTCTTGTGGTTAGTATTCGCGAAGCTTACCGTTATTGACTTTGTTTCACCGAGTCCCTGTGATCGACCCCTGGAATTTCTTGCTTTTTACTACGATTGACCCGTACACTGCGGGTTCGCATCCTTGTTTTAAGCTTAAGTCTAGGGTTATAAATTTAAAGCTTGCACACACCGTTTGGAGCGAACAATCCTCGAATGTATCGATTAAGCTCCAAAAGTTCCCCAAAATACCTACAAAACCGACAATAGTGCGTGTAGACGTCTATCTCGACAATATGCATGAATTGATCGTAAATGTCATGAACTAATGCCAAAATATGCATGAATAGCGGGAAAAACTATCTAAATGGATGCTTAAACTAACGTCATAAATCGTGTTATCAAAATACCCCATACTTAAGGTTTGCTCATCCCCGAGCAAGATCCAACTATAGGCTAAGAGATGATATGATTTATGAATGTAGAAAAATAACAAAATCTTTTTGGAATTGTGCTTCTAACGTTGGATCACCTTCATAATGATGTTTCATGGCAATGGACAAGCAATCATGCATCAAATGAATGAAGGCACGGAAAGACAATTATACTTAACTCGAAAGCATGCATGAAAGGTGAAAATGAAGAAGTCAAGATGATCATGAGTATATCCAATCTAGATCACTAAGTCTTACACACATGCAAATAGGTCACAAGGACTTAGGAAAGAAGAGGCCAAGAAATGTTGTGAATAGGTGGGAATTTTTAGGTCATGTGATACTAATCCGGGAAAGGAGCTAACTTCACAATTTCATTTTTGATCAACTTCCCCACAAGTGTATATTTTTCTCCATCTTTTCTTTGTTTTCTTTTCTTTTTCACTTTCTTTTTCTTTCACTTATTTTTGAGGCAATGACATTGGTGTACAAAAGCCGAAACCTTGGTGATTAGCGGACCTCGGGACTTTTTCGAGGTGCCTCACACCGGGCACACATACCAAGGCTCATTAGGACATTCGGTTTATCTGACTTTGGCAAAACACAAACACCCGATTATGTGAATGGTGCCGAGTTACTCGTCATCAAAACCAAAGTCTCCAAACCTATATTTTTTCTACACTTTTCACAACAAATTCAGCACTTCATTCACAACATCCATTCATCAACAACTTCACCCCACACTTGCTTTTCACACACTGCTCCTATTCCCGGATGGGTAAAAAGAGGTCAAATTTTATATCAATTGAGGTGTTCAAACAACATGATCAAGATGATAAGTAGAGAAAAATGAATTGCCTTAATCACTCCTAAATGATGTGCAAGAACTAGCATGTAATTTCGACCATCAATCCTCAATCCAACCAAGACAAACATCATGATCACAATCTATACATAGGATTCAAGATAATTAATTTAATTCCACATATGCATACATCCATTCAACACATAAGGTCATCCATAGCCAATTCACAAGACAATCTCATCATAAGGGTCATACTCAAACTTAGAAGCACTAAATTTTTTTAAAATTTTCTGTTTTTTTGGAATTTTCGAAATATGCATGTACAATGCAAAGCATAATGAAACATGTGACAATATTAAGCTATCCTAGATGCTAATCATGCAAGTGATCATGAAAACCCCACCTCATACTTAAACACATTGTCCCCAATGTGCAAATCAAGTAAAGAAGAGTGAAAGAGAGTCCTCACAATGTAAGAATAGTGTTGCTTTGGTATTTTGGTTCACTCATGTGGAGTGATGGTGGATGATCAATCAAAGGTGGTAGAGAGCTCTTGATGTTCAATATGACATCAGGACCCATGCTAGGCACCGCTAGCCATCCAAGTCCCACGTCCGCTCCACCCACGTTTGATGCGGGATCACCATCATCATCCTCATGCTATGCAAGGCTTCCATGCTACTTAGACTCTAGCACACAAATACAAAAACACACACAAAAAACACAAAAACAGAAAAATGAAAACAAAAACGAAAACGAAAAGGGAAAGATGTCTACCAATGGGTTGCCTCCCATTAAGCGCTTCTTTAAGGTCATTAGCTTGACCAAATTCGGGGGCGTTCTACTCAAGGTGAAGTGGGGCAATCATATCCACCGGAGCTCCCGGGATATACTTTTTCAAACGGTGCCCATTCACCTTAAAATCTCCACAATGCTCCCCTCCTATCTCCACATGACAAGGAATGACAATGGTGGATCACACTCTCACTACTACATCTCAGGTCCTATTGTATCACCTAAAAATATTACATTATCATCAATAAATGTTACATCAAGTTAAAAGGTAACATTTTTTAAGCAGTACATTTGACGCCGTTGCATTTGAGCTATTGTAACATTTTTTAAAACTAATGTAATATTTCTTTACCAATTGAATAAAATGTTACATTAGAAACCATAACTATTACATTTGATGTATGTTACGTTTAACAAAAAATGTTACCTTTTATAAATTTTGTTACATATTGTAATTATTGTTACATTTAATAAATGTGTTACCTTAATTCAAATTATTACTATTACCTTAAATTTTGTTACAATAGAATTGCTATAATAAACATATAAAAGCGTATATATATATATTAAGAGTAAGAGTTTCGTACTAAAAGAAGTTTCATCAAATACTAAATCCAAAAAGAGTACATCAAGAGTTAAGAATGCAACTTCATATGTATGTTTAACAACTAAGAAGTTAACTAATCGTGAGATTCACTTGAACCCACATCAAAAATACTAACAAAAGAAGAACTGCATATACTCAACACCCTAATTTCTCATCGAATATTACTACATAAACATGCTTCATTCAATGAACTCCTCTTCTTCACCTTCTTGCAAAATTGATATACACTCAAATTATAATCCGAGGAAAATATTGTTCAACTTTACAAAAAAAATAAAAATAAGCTCATGTCTTTTAAATGGATATTTAAAGAGAAAAAGATGTACTTGTGCATGCATGCTATTTCATCAACATCAATTAGACAAACTCTAAGTCTCTTTCCAACTCATTCAACCTAGTTGTATGAAAATATACTATAACAAGCGGCCAATAAACTTTCCAAAACTACCCTAAAACTGTCAAATAACAGTTAGCCCGCAAACTGACTAATGTTTGACCAACAACATGTAAAAAACTAGGCATTTTCAGCGTAAACTACATTAGACATCCTAATATCCAAAACTACCCTAAACCTGTGAAATACGGCCAACAAGAAAAATGATTAATATCTTTTTACTACATGTCAAATATAGAGAGAAAGTTTCATAACGACAACATGGAAATGCCAATTTCCCTTTGGTGCTAAACCCTGGCAACATTGCTAGACCTAGAAAGTCACTAATTGTAGACAACAAGGCAACATGCATATTGATCATTTGGTTGGCAGAATCAATGTAAACAGACATCCTACTATCCAAAAACAGCCAGCTAAACAATAATCTATGAAAATCAACTCTAAAAAACAACCAACTAAACCTGTCAAATACAACCAACAAGAAAAATGACTAAATTATGACCAACATGTCAAAAACTAGGTATTTTCATCACTAAACCTGTGAAATACGGTCAACAACAATAAATGATAAATCCGGAGTTGGTAGTACCCTAAACTTGTCAAAGACAACCAACAATAGTAATGAGATCAAAAGTAAATTATTTACCTTGCTTAGTCTTTCATTACTTTGTCCATGAGTTTATCAAAATTGGCACTAGCAATAGTATTCCTTCTTGAAATAAAAAAATTCAAGTATTTTCAACTGCACTCCAGGATTTGCAACTTCTATTTGAGATACAACAATAAATGAAAAATCCGGAGCAACCAAGTGGATCAAATATCCCTTGATGCTTTGTAAGAATTCAGTGGGAAATATGTACCTAGGTGTTTCATCTTTCCCCTTGTCCTCAAGCTTAGAATTTGTCACACCTCTTCCATAAAGACGCAACTGACCATTACGATCCCCCTTTGCTACCACTTCATAGTAAGGATCCTTGGGAATACTACCCTCTCCATTTTCATCACGGTGGGATTCCATTGCATCCATTTTTTCCTATTGTTGAGATAATTATAGAAAAAGAAAAAATATTCAAATTTAATTAATGTTTATCTCATACAACTTACAAATTAAAAACAAAAAAAATTTTAAACTCACAATTTTTTCTAACATCTTCTCATTGTTAGTTTTATATGTGCGTCCTGTGATTCTTTTTCTAGACTTTTTGTAAACTCTCGCTTGAGATGGAGGTTGCTTATTTGGATCCTTTTGTTGCTGAAAAAGATGAAAAGATCAACAAAATAACATATGATCACAAACTAATCAACTCAGTTTATCAGTTACCTTATTTGGCAAATCAAGCCGAAATGTTGCGTTGTAGTGCTCTACTTACCGAGTATGCGATGCAGCCAGGGTATACCATATCAATGGCATTACTGCTGCCTTACATAGAGTAAGTGAAAAGTTACGGACTAAAATAAAACACCTGGAATATGTTAGGGACCATGAGTAAAACTTACCCAAAACCCGAAATGGAGCTAGACAAATTCAATGAAGGGAATTGTTCTATTAAGGTTTTCGATCTACGTTGGATGCAATTCACCAGGTTTAGATCACTTCTACTTATATTCCTCTTAACAATCTACGTGGACTTACCACTTTAAGCCTGTCAAATTCTGCTATGATTGCAAAGCAAAAACTGCCAAAAAGTAAGCTATTATATGGTTTCCAAAAATTCAAAATCACATATCATGAACATTAAGTGATGCACATGCAGGTTATGAAGTTCACACAATCTAGAACAATCATAGGTAAAGAAACAAAGGCCGAATTACAAAACAATGTACTATAAGCACGAACCTTCGAGCTGAGTCTTGAGTTTTGCATTCTGGATTTTCTATATTAAAAGTTTAACCCCAACTCATGACTTTGAGGCCAAAGTCAAACACATGTATAGATAAGAAAAGAAAGTATCATAAATACCAAAACAACCATCTTACCTATCACCCTATTCCATTTTTTCAACAAGCAATCTTGTATACCTTTTTTAAGATAAAAACACCTAATTAACAAAGTGAAATTCACTAATTTAAACCACATACAGATGTTTCTGATGCCTTTTTATTCTATTTTGACCAAATTACATTTTGTCTCTTTCACCAAATATCCATTGAATAATGAAAAAGGTAAAACACTTTTTGTTGGTCATTTGAAGCACTTCAAACAAAGGATACAAACTGACCGCCACACTTTTTTCTTATCAGCTCAAGGAATATTTTAGTAATAACGGTTAATGGTGTTTTTGGTCAAATTAGTAGTCAATATATTTTGGGTGGTTTAAGTTAGTGAATTACATTTTATAACAGGTTGGTTTGCCATTACAAGATTCAAAAGATGCTTTGCACAAAGATATAATAGCACATATAGTTAATGATGCACATTTTGTCATTCGTAATGGTACAAAGACAAATTACACACATTTTAAAGTAAAAGCTAAAAGAATCTTTCAAATTAGGTGTTTAATGACTAAACACCTTTTTATATAATGTAATTCTTGATAATATGAACCACGTTAGATTAGTAGAAACAAGGGTTACAATGAATAACCTTCAAAGGATAAACTCTTCATGTATAGTTGGATCTAGCAATAACCTCCTTGCATGCCAATGAACAACAAAAAAGCTTGAACGTTTGTCATAGCCATTATAACTCAATATATGCCAACAAATGAAAATTATGAGGTGATATTTTGGAAACTGATTGCATATCAATATGTACAAAAAAATCAGGCAAGTATTATCTTGAGCATCATTTGATCTACACTAGAAACAAATCCTAGCAGATGGTTGGCAGCACACAATTTATCATTGACAAAAGTTTCCATCTACTTAAATCCTTAAATGAAGAGAACTTTTGCACTGAGTTTTTTTTCACCACCATGGTTTGCATTTTGGTTATAAAGATTCTATGTAATTGTTCCAGCATAAACAAGCAAGATCAATGAGTCATCTATGCTTCGAGAGTAAGAGTTGCAGAATGTACATGTCCAATTGCACAAATCTACTTCAACTTTAAAAGCATTATTTATAATTAATTGGCCTTTTATTCATAATAAAGCGCTGAGTAACCTAGTTTATATATAACTTTATAAGACAGTGGCTACTAGCTATACAAAATGAAACTCTGTACAACACTTTTAACTTGAAATTATAGTGATGAGAGCAAACAGGATATTCTCATTGTTGATTGATTGATCATACAATCAGAAAATCCACAAGTTCATACATGCTTAAAATGACAAACTACTAGTGTCTAGATGGAACCAGATAAGTTAGTCTTTGGGTATGTATTAACCCATGCGAAAAGGTTGTACCATTTAGTCAAGAATGAGCAAACAAGAGGGCCATCGATACTCGAATTCAGTAGGTTACGAATATCTGATACCTGATTAGCGCAACAAGTGAGCATGATTAGGACTAGGAACTTGAGCCCTCTAATTGAAACACTCTCAAAATCAATCCTATTTGTATACTAATCCTTTTAAAACTGAGCACATGAGGAATCGACATTGAGATTGGTTTTGCCTAAACCCTAAATTATACACTAAACTATAAACTCACCAAATAAACCTAATACATACATATTAGGGCTGAAATAAGGGTCAAAGAGGATGAAGGAAACACAAAAATAGTACCTTGTTAGAGATGTGCGATGGATTAGAGAAGAAAGGGTTGTGTTCTGATTTTTGGTGAGGGGCGTATTTGCTTAATGAAGATTGAGTTGTCTTCTGATACATACATACATAGAAGAAAGATTTTTAGATAGAAAGAAAAAAAAAGGCAGTCTTTTTTCCCTTGGCGCGGGGGGCCAAAAAAATTCCCCCCAAATTTTTACTAAAATTGTGTTACATTTGACTCCGTCTTTTGTTACTAATAAAAAAGAGTTACAAAATTTATAAAAGTGTTACCATTGTATATAAAAATGTAACATTTTACTACTTGTTTTATAAAATGTTACAAGAAACTAGATAGGTAACAATTTTAAAACAATGTTACATGTTTAATGTTACTTTAGGGCAAGAAATGTAGTAGTGTCTCCACCTCATCCTCCGGAATGCATCTCCTAAAGACCCCATCCGGCCCTCTCTTAAACAAGAGCGGTTCACTCCAATAGTAATGCCTCACATCCTTGAAGAACTTTTTCCTTTGGGCATACGATAGACCGGGTGACACCTCTTCACAAACGAGATAGTTCACTATATCCGCATACCATGGCTCACCCCCTCTAGTCACTTGAAGCAAGCATTCCTCCATCAATTGAAATTGCTCATCCCGAAATGAGTCATCAATCAGGATGTCATCTCTCTTAATCTCCAATGGTGGTAGCCTACTAAGGTGGTCCGCCACAGAATTTTCGGATCCCTTTTTGTCCCGGATCTCCAAATCAAACTCTTGGAGAAGAAGGATCCACCGAATCAAACGAGGCTTGACATCCTTCTTTGTAAGGAGATAATGGATAGCAGCATGATCCGTATGCACAATGACCTTCGCTCCAACAAGATACGAGCGGAACTTCTCAAATGGATACACAACCGCTAGCAACTCCTTCTCGGTGGTAGCATAATTGAGTTGGGCATCATCTAGCATCTTGCTAGCATAATAGATGGCATGTGTAAGCCCATATTTCCTTTGTCCCAAAACAGCCCCAACGGCTACATTGCTCGCGTCACACATGATCTCAAACGGTAAATTCCAATCCGGAGGTTGCATGATGGGGCGGAGATCAAGGCATTCTTCAACCTACAAAATGCTTCAAGGCAATCCTTGGAGAAAACAAACTCAACATATTTCATTAGTAGGTTAGTAAGAGGCTTAGAAATTTTAGAGAAATCTTTTATGAATCTCCGGTAAAAACCGGCATGCCCTAAGAAACTCCTTACCCCCTTCACCGAGGTAGGTGGTGGCAACTTCTCTATTGTCTCTATCTTAGCCCTATCAACCTCAATGCCTCGGTTGGACATCAAGTGTCCCAACACAATGCCTTCACTTACCATGAAGTGACATTTCTCCCAATTCAAGACAAGATTAGTCTCCTCACATCTCTTTAACACCAAAGACAAGTTAGCTAAACAATCATCAAATGAAGATCCATAAACAGAGAAATCATCCATAAACACTTCCATGATGTTTTCAATATATTCAAAAAAGATAGCCATCATACACCTTTGAAAGGTGGTGGGTGCATTACACAACCCAAATGGCATTCTCCTATATGCAAATGTACCCCAAGGACATGTGAATGTAGTTTTCTCTTGGTCATCCGGGTGGATAGGGATTTGGAAGAATCCACTATAGCCATCTAAGTAGCAAAAGTGTGAATGTTGAGCTAATCTCTCTAGCATTTGGTCAATAAAGGGAAGAGGGAAGTGATCTTTCCTAGAGGCCACATTTAGTTTCCTATAGTCAATACACATTCTTCATCCCGTAACCGTCCTAGTTGGGATTAGTTCATTGTTCTCATTAGTCACTACGGTCATCCCACCCTTCTTAGGAACCACATGCACGAGACTAACCCATTTACTATCCGAAATCGGAAAATGATTCCCGCATCTAGCAATTTAAGGATCTCTTTCTTGACTACCTCTTTCATGATAGGGTTTAGTCTTCTTTGAGGTTCAATTGAAGGTTTATGATTATCTTCCATCAAAATTTTATGCATGCACAAGGAAGGTTTAATGCCAACTAAGTCATCAATGGTATAGCCTATAGCTCTCCTATGCAATCTCAACTCATGCAACAATCTAGTCAACTCATCATCATTCAAGCATGCATTAACAATCACCAAATAAGTAGAATCTTCACCAAGAAAAGCATACTTAAGATGAGAGGAGAGGGGTTTAAGTTCAAGTTTAGGAGGACCTTTATTGGTTGGAGACGCTCCATACAATGTAGGTTGAGATGAATCCAAAGCTATGGAAGACTCTCCAAGACTCCTTGAAGCTTGATCAACCACTAAGGCACTTTCTAGAGAAACCACGGGCAAAATTACGGTCTCTGGCAAAACCACGGCCGTGGAATCTGAGAGGCTGGCATTTTTGAGCATTCCAGAGAGTTCCACGGGTAAGTCCACGGGCGTGGTTCCTAGTGCCAGGCCGTGATTCCTACAGTGTTTCAGCACACCTTCGTGCACTTCAAATTCATCACTTGTCTCCTTTTCCAATGCATCTAAAGCCTTGATTTCTTCATTGCAATCATCCTCAACTCCTTCCTCCATCAAACTTAAGCTAATAACCTTCTCCAAGGGGTCCTTGATCAAGATCGAGCTCACAACTTCTCTACATTCCTCTTGCTCGACAATTTTGAACACATCTTCACCAAGGGCTGACCCCTTCATCATTGTGGATAGCTTGAACTTAATATTCTCCTCTCCTATGTTGAAAGAGAGAATTTCATTTTTGCAATCCACCAAGCATCCCGATGTGGCTAAGAAAGGCCTTCCTAAGATGATAGAAACCGGATAGTCTGCCGGGATGTCCAAAACAACGAAGTCTATTGGCACATTGATCTTCCCGAGTTGCACCGGTATGTCTTCTAAGATTCCTACGGGGTGGGTGATTGAACGGTCCGCCATGTAGAGGGTCATCTTGACCGGCTTTGGCTCTCCTAGCCCAACCTTGTTGCAAAGTGCAAGCGGGATGATGCTTACACTTGCTCCAAGATCACATAGGGCTTTATACTTCACTTCTCCAACCCCAATTGGCACATAAAAAGATCCCAGATCTCTTAGCTTAGGAGGCATCTCCTCCTTCATAGTTTGGATCAACTCGGAAGATCTCTTTGTCATTCTCACCTCTCCATACTCCTCCAATTTCCTCTTGTTGGAGAGTATTTCCTTCAAGAATTTTCCGTAGGCCGGGAAACCTAGAATAACATCCATGAACGGAATGTTAATATAAAATTTAGACATAAGTTCAAGGAATTTACCGAAATGCTTGTCCAATCGAGCTCTTGCTCGTGATTGTGGGAACGGTAGTGGTGGCTTGTATGGAGGTGGTGCCACATATGTTGGCTCATCATCTTCGCTCTTTCCTCCTTCTTCTTGCAATGTCTCTTCTTCTATTACCACTTGCTTTCCCTTATCATTTCCCTTAGGTAAGGGGTCCTTCATGCTCAGCCTACTCCTTGTTGTGATGGCCAACACTTGGCCTCTTGGGTTATCTTCGGTTCTTCCGTGAAGCTTTCCTGGATCTCTATGAGCTTCACCCGCCTTTTAGAACACTTGTGCTTCTAGCACCTTTTGAGCTTTAGAAATGGAAGTCACCATGCTCTCAAGTCCACTCAACCTTTCAAGCAATTGTTCAAACATCATCTCGGTTCTATCCTTTGGAGGTTGAGCAAAACCGGGTGGAGGCTCTTGTGAAGCCTTAGGTGGTGGTGCTGCGCTTGTAGAAGCGGGAGGGTTCAAGGCACCATCCGGGTTGGAATAAGAGAACCCGGGATGGTTGTGATTAGGCCAGAAATTGTTGTATTGCCGGCTGTTGTTGTTGAAGTTCCTTGGGCCTTGATAATTGTTGAAATTGCCCCTTCCCATGTAGTTGATGTCCTCCTCTTTAGAAGCCAAGTTGGCTTGTACTTGTACTTGAGGACTAGCTTGATTCTTCAAAGTTGTGGCACACAACTCCCTCAAAGACTTAAGCTCATTGTTGATTGTATCGAGTTTGAAGTTGCTCATGGTGACCTTACTCACTTCATATGCTCCCGGTTTCCTCCCATCACTCTTCCTATAGGAGTACTTCTCTATCACCAAAGCTTGCTTCTCTACAAACTCCCAAGCCTCATCCACATTCTTCTCCATGAATGTTCCACCGGAAAGCGATTGAAGCTTGAATTGGCTATCCTCATCAAGCCCCTTAAAATAGATCTCCAATAGCTCTATCTTCGGTATACCATGGTGTGGACAATCTAGGAGGAGGTCCTTGAACCTCTCCTAAGACTTGAATAGGCTTTCTCTAACCTTCATCACGAAGGCATTTATCTTCCCTCTTAGCTCGGTTGTCTTGGAAGGTGGGAAGAACTTTGTCAAGAACTCGGTTGTCATCTCCTCCCAAGTACTCACACGCCCTAGTGGAATCGATTGGTATCAAGCCAAGGCTTTATCCTTAAGTGAGAAGGAAAAAGCCCTAAGCTTATGGTTGTTGTTCTCCAATCTAGGCGGCCTTAGAGTCTCCATCAATATCTCATAGTTCATCAAGTGTTGATGTGGAGACTCTCCTTCCATCCCTCCAAATTGATTGTGCCAGATCATTTGTAGCACTTGAGGGCGGAGCTCATAATCATGGGCTGCAGGATCTCCTAAGTTCACACCCGGATGGTGCACTCTTTGGGTTGGATCCATACGTTGCCCTAACGTTTGTGGCTTCTCAATCATGATCGGCTCAAACCGAATATTGACCACCGGCTGCGGTGGTGGCGGTGGTGGAGGTTGTTGACGATTAAGCTCTCTTTGTACAAGAGCTTGCCTAATCTCTTCAATTTCCCTCCTAGTTGCTTCTTGCCTCTCATTGGCAAGTCTCCTCTCATTCTACAAGAGTTCATCTCTTAACCTAATTTTCTCTAAAGCATCATCCAACTCGGCTTGAAGATATCTTGCGGCCATCTCCTTCTTTTTCTTAATGCTCTTAGATCTAGCTTTAAGGGTTTTCTCCGGTTCGGGATCGAATGGAGCTAAATCCTTGCCACGAGATCTTTGCATGCACCTAAAGAATGAGAGATGTCCTGAAAATGCAAAGACACAAACCAAACAAGATCAAAAGCAACAAGAAAGGCCTACACTATAATCAATCACAAATAATGATTCAATCTAGACCTAATCCCCGGCAACGGCGCCAAAAAACTTGTTACGCTAAGAATGTATCACGCAAAAGCCTTAAATTTATAACTCGATATATTTTTCCTAATTCCTAGCGAACCCACAGTGTATGGGTCATTTTGTAGCAAGGATAGTATTCCGAGGTCGAACACAAAGACTAAGGTGAAATTAAATCAACTAGTGACTAAGGATAGTGAAGATCTAGTCTAAGAAAAGAGAAAGAAATAAAGAAATGAAAATCTCAATGTTTTTGGATTGGTTTTGTGGTGATCAACCAAGGATCACAAATCATGCAAGATTAACAAACAACTAAGCTAGCAACACAAATAAGCAAACACAAACACGAGATAGGTAATCAAAGAGAGAAAAGCGGATCCTAGGGGTTAGGAATTCCGGTTATGGCATTGGACTCAAGCTTCTAATAAATCTTGGACTAGCTATAATATGTTGGGAAAGGGTGTTTCTCAAATGGAACCAATCACCGGGTAGGTCTCATGATCTACTAATCCCGCAACTAAGGTCCTATTACCGGGTAAGTCTCTAGGAACCTAAGGTTGGGAAATCTACACAAACCGGATTGCTATCTAGGGATCTAAGCTCTCCTTACCGGGTAAGTCTCGGGAAGGCGAGTCCTAAACATCAATCCAAGCACACTCAGTCCAATAACGGCTTGTGAGGCTCACTACTACCTAGAGTTCATCATCTTTGGTACCTAAGAGCAAGAATCACCGGGTAGGTCTCTTCTCACACTTAGTTGCTAACACTAGGTCACCCTAGGATAGATCTAGCTCAACAAGCACTAGGGTTTCAACAATCTAACATCCTAGCATTCAGATTTATCAACACAAGCAAGTTAGACAAAATCACGGGTAATTCATCTCTTTCCACGGCCGTGGTCTGGCTAGAACGAACCGTGGTTTTCAACAGCGGCTAGGCTCGAGCAAGCAAATCATCCAAATGCACGTTTAAGTCTATTCTATCAAACTCCAAGCCATAACCATCACTCCCTTACCCTAGAATCGCATCTATTTAGCCAACAACACGTATCTTAACAATCAAACTCAACAAACATACAATCATGGCTTCCATGTCAAGAGAATGAAAAGAAAGAGTAATGAAATAAGTAGAACAAGAAAAACAAGCTGAATAAATGTTGAGAAAAACTTACAACCCTTCAAAAGAAGGTTCAAATCGTTCCTTATAAACCCTTGCAAACGTTTTCAACAAGTTCACTAAAAAATCACTCTAAAAACTATGAAACTCTAAGATGGTGTGTTCTTCTTTTCTTCCCCAAAATGAGAGTGTTTCTTCTCCTCCAAGAGTAGCTCCAATCCAATGATGTTTAATGAGAGAATGTGGGAGAGGGTTTGTGTGTTGAGGTCCCCCTTTAGAATCAGCCTCCAAGACTACTTATAGCCTCCACCAAGAGCAAGGTCGGTTATGGAGATCATGGGACAGCTGTCCCAGCTATCCAGAGGGAATCACGGTCCAATTCCACGGCAGTGGAAGTGCCAGTGACTGTGGTTTTGGTGTTTTAGTCCTCTTTTGATCGTTGATCCATGAGTTGGTGCAAGGCATGCACCAACATGATCCTATGTGTTCTCCTTAGCTCCTAGCTTGCTTCTTAATGAGTCCGGAAATGTGTCATCGCGAGGAATGATCCTCGAATGTATCGATTAAGCTCCAAAAGTTCCCCAAAATACTTACAAAACCGACAATAGTGTGTGTAGAAGTCTATCTCGACAATATGCATGAATTAATCGTAAACGTCATGAACTAATACCAAACTATGCATGAATAGCGGGAAAAACTATCTAAATGGATACCTAAACTAACGTCATAAATCGTGTTATCAAGCTGCATTATGGAGCATCGAGGAGCTACAAGGAAGGCATAGGAACCATAAAAGTTGGATAGAAATTTGATGTTGGACCAGTTATGGAGATTTGCACGTAACAGCTCGACCACCTCGGTTGACTACGTGAACACCTCGGTCGAGATGGCTTATATAGCCTAGATCGAGATGCCCGGCCCATAACCCATGAGATCTTTTATTTTTGGCATGTGATTTTCCTATAAGATTGAAGATAGTTTCTGGATGAAAGGATGGTTTGGTTAGCTGATTATCTTTAGGATTGAAGATATTCCAAGGAAGAGAAGGAAATTGAAGAAAGATTGCTTTGTAGTGAAAGTTGAAGGCTTTGAAGGAAACTTGTAAGATTTTCTTAGGGAACCTTGATTGTTGTCTTTTGATTCTATTTATTGAGGAACATAGTTTGCTGCTTGTTTGGATTGTTTGATTGTTTAATTATTGAGACCTTTTTGTTAAGGTTTTCTTGTTTTCTTATTGCTTCTTTTATTATATACTTGATTTTTATAATCATGATGATTGTTGGCTAAACTCCCTTGTGATTCTAGGGTGATTGGCTGAAGATTGCGGTAAAGACGATGAAAGAGTGAACCTTTACCTTAGTGGACCCTGAAAGCTCGAGCCTTAACCAAAACTGCACCTCACCTCGGTCAGTTCGTGGAGCATCTCGAATGAGATTGATAAGAACTGAGCGAGACGTGTGACCTGATTCTATCTATCCTGAGTTTAGGTTTTAGTTTGCCAAATCCTATCCTTGTTGCATCTTTCTTGGTTTCTACGCAAGCCTAGGATGAGACTTACCCAGTGATTCCTTTGCTTGTATGCCTATGATGATGAATGTTAAGTAATAAAGGTTTATCCTTTATTAGGGTTTGAGTGTGCCTTCATCCTACCTTTGAGAGTTAACCTACTTACCCGGTAAAGGTTAGTTCTATTCCCTTAGGTGGTGTGTTAGTTTAAGATTATAGTTCCTTTCCTTAGTTCCTTGAGACTTACCCGGTGATAGGATCTTTGGTTTAGGATAGTGAGTAGTGAGACTTACCCGGTGATAGGATCTTTTGTTTTGGATAGTGAGTAGTGAGACTTACCCAGTGATCTATTCCCACCTTAGAAATACCTTCCCTTGTTAACCTCAGTGTTGTTCACGTTATCCTTAGAAATCTTGAGTCTAAACCACAATTGGATGCTTTGACCTCTAGGATCTATATTCCTTTATCTGATTTATACATCATCTTTGTTTTGTTGCTTTGTTCTTGATTGACAACCTGATATTTACCATGCTTGATTTCACGATAGTCCTTGTGTTCGACCCTGGAGTATTTGCCATATTGCGATTGATCCGTACACTGTGGGTCCGCATTTTGTTCAGGCTTTTACTTTAGGTTATAAATTTAAAGCTATTTCGTTCATTATTCACGCACGTCTGAGAGCGAATAAGTTTTTGACGCCGTTGCCGGGGACTTGGTCAAGACCAAGTTCGGTATTTGGTTGTCATTCAGGGTTGCTGCCCTTGTTGCTACTAATCATTTTACTTGAGTGATTTCACAAGATCTTTCTTTAGGTTTATGTGAAGAACTCGTGTTGGAAAAGAAATTGTTCCTTACGATCCCGAACCAAAAAAGACATACAAAAGAAGATTGAAAGAAGCTAAGATGGCAGCACAAGATAATCGAGATCTTGAAGCTGAATTGAAGGACGCACTAGAACAACTTCGGCTAAGTAATGAAGCTTCACAAAGTGAAGAGGAATCTCGTGCAAGAACAAGGAGATTTGAGCTGATATGGCCGAATTGCAGGCTCACATACGACCTCGACCCAATGCGGTTGTCGAATCGAGGGGTAACCCTAACCTACCTACACCGGCCGAGATACCACATGCAGCACCGTAGTTGCCAGCTAGGGTTGACCGAGTCAACCCGTTCATTGGAGAACCACAAACCCTAGGTCAAAGGATGGACCCGAATCAACAAGTGTGGCGTCCGGGCGTTAACTTAGGAGATCCAACTGAGCATGACTACGAGTTTCGACCTCAAGTCATCTCATTGATTCAACAATGTCAATTTGGAGGATTAGAAAGAGAATCTCCACATCAACATTTGCAAAACTATGAGATTTTTATGGAGACTTTGAAACCTACAAGGGTGGAGAACAACAACTACAAGTTAAGGCCTTTCTACTTCTCCTTGAAAGATAAAGTGCTTGCTTGGTATCAATCTCTTCCATCCGGAAGAATTAGCACATGGGAGGGAATGACTACGGAATTCCTCACTAAATTCTTTCCACATCAAAAATTGCGGAGCTAAGGGGAAAGATTAATGCTTTTGTCATGAAGGATAGAGAAAGATTGTTCAAGTCATGGGAAAGGTTCAAGGACCTTTTATTGGATTGCCCTCACCATGGGATTCCGAAGATTGAGTTGCTGGAGATTTACTTCAAGGGTTTGGATGAGGAAACTCAATTCAAACTCCAATCACTTTCTGCGGACACTTTTATGGATACACCGGTTGATGAAGCTTGGGAGTTTGTTGAGAAGCAAGCTTTACACATGGAGAAATATTCCCATCGAAGGGTTGAAGATGGAGGAAAGCGAGTTGGACCTCCGGAGCTGAATCTCACCACTTCGAGTGTTGCTCAACTTACTACCCTCAACAATGAAGTCAAGGCTTTGAAAGAGCTTTTATTATCTCAAGCTAAAGGAGCATCCAAAGAGCAAGATGTTAGATACTTGGGGAGAGGAAACTATCAAGGGCCAGGAAATAAGAATTACAATAGCAACAACAACAACAACATTAGGAATTTCAACAATTGGAGATCAAATCAACAAAATTCCGGTAACCCTTATTCTCATGCTGAAAATCCTCTAACTCCCTCATCTTCTTCTTCTATTCCATTGAAGAGTCAAGAGCCATCTTCAAGCTCGTCCCAATAGCCTAAGGAAAAGAGGATGATGTGTTGGAAGCAATAATGACCAAGCTCAATGCTATGGAAAGTTCTATGAATACATTTTCAAAGAACACCTCGGTCGAGATGTCAACCGAGACAGAACCCTAGAAAGTGAAAGAGAAATCCGATGTTTATGTTCCACCACCTGCTTACAAGCCTCCACTTCCGTTCCCTCAGTCTAGGGCGCGGGAGCATCTAGACAAACATTTTGGTAAGTTTCTTGACCTTATGAATAAGCTACATATTAACATACCTTTCATTGATGTAATATTAGGTATGCCCACCTATGGGAAGTTTCTGAAAGAGATCTTGTCAAGGAAGAGAAAGCTGGAAGACTTTGGCGAAGTGCGTATGACCTCTAGATCTTCGGAGCTCATTCAATTCATAAAAGAAAATATGTCATCAAAGCTAAGTGATCCCGATTCGTTTTGCATTCCCGTCGAAGTTGGGGATGTAACTTATGATGCACTTTGTGATCTAGGAGCAAGTGTAAGCATCATTCCTCTAGCACTTTGTGAGAAGATCGGTCTTGGAGAACATAAGCCCGTTAAGATGACTTTATACATGGCAGATCGTTACATTACTCGTCCCGTTGGAATCTTGGAGGACATTCCCGTCAAGCTAGGTAAATTTTACATACCCATAGACTTTGTGGTATTGGATATTCCTGCAGATTATCCTATTCCCATCATTCTTGGAAGATCATTCCTTGCAACTTCGGGATGCAATGTTGATTGTAAGAATGCCACATTGTCATTCAATATTGGAAAAAATCATGTTGAGTTTGCACTCTCATCCACAATGAAGGGACAAACCTTAGAAGATGACATCCTCAACATCTACGATGAAGAAGATTCTTGAGAATTGGTGAGCTCTATCTTAATTAAAGATTCTCTTGAGAAAGTTTTGAGTTTTAGTATGATAGAGGAAGGTGTAGGTGTTTCATGTGATGCAGATATACGAAGCTTGGAAGCCTTGGAAGCCTTAGAAGAGGATCCAAGAGCTGGATTTGAAAAACTCATCAAGGAGACGAAAAGCATATTAGGTTTCGGTCCACCTCCCAGTACCTCGACCGAGATGGTTTATGGAGCAAGTGAGATGATATTCACTGGAGATCACCTCAGACTATCACCTCGGTCCTTTACCAAGACAGTTTCTGAAGCAAACGAGATGGGGTAATTGGAGATCACCTCGGATCATCACCTCGGGCTAACCCTAAACGCCTCGACCGAGTCCCACCTGAGGCAAACGACATCTCCACTTCTTCAAAGGACATTCTCTTATTAGGTGATGCAAATGTTTCTTCCATCTCTTCTGAAGTTTCCAAATCCTCTTCTAAAGAGGAGGGAGGTACGATCCAACACTTAAAGCACCTCCTATCTTAGAGCTTAAAGCTCTCTCAACTCACTTAAGGTACGCTTTCCTTGGTCCGGATTCTACATATTTTGTCATTGTTAGTGCTACTCTTACTGAAGATGAACTGTCTAGGTTGATGCATGAGTTGAGAATACATAGAAAGGCTTTGGGTTATAATATTCATGATCTTGTTGGTGTTAAGCCTTCTCTTTGCATGCATAAGATACTAATGCATGATGATCATAAGCCTTCACGGGAACCTCAAAGACGGTTAATCCGATCATGAAAGAGGTTTTGAAGAAGGAAATTCTTAAGTTGCTTGATGCAGGTATCATATTTCCCATATCGGATAGCAAATGGGTGAGTCCGGTGCATGTAGTTCCCAAGAAGGGTGGGATGACCGTTGTTACCAACAAGAACAACGAGTTGATTCCCACAAGGACCGTTACAGGCTGGAGGATGTACATTGACTATCGAAGATTGAATTTGGCAACGAGAAAGGACCATTTTCGTCTTCCATTCATTGATCAAATGCTTGATCAGTTAGCACAACACTCTCATTTTTGCTATTTAGATGATTATAGTGGCTTCTTTCAAATTCATACCGGATGATCAAGAGAAGACCACTTTCACTTGTCCACGGGGGACATTTGCTTATCGAAGGATGCCATTCGGATTGTGTAACGCATCCGCCACTTTTCAGCGTTGTATGATGGTTATCTTCTCCGAGTACATTGAGGAGATCATGGAGGTATTCATGGATGATTTTTCGGTATATGGTTCCTCTTTTGATAATTGTTTGGCTAACCTTTCTCTAGTGTTACAACGTTGTGAAGACACTAATCTCGTTTTGAATTGGGAGAAGTGTCATTTCATGGTTAGCGAAGGAATTGTTCTAGGATACCTCGTTTCAAACCGAGGTATAGAGGTTGATCGAGACTATTGAAAAAATTCCCCCACCTTGTTCTGTTAAAGGTGTGCGGAGTTTCCTTGGGCATGCAGGTTTCTACAGGAGGTTCATCAAGGATTTCTCTAGGATCTCTAAACCGCT
The DNA here is from genome assembly GCA_033239125.1 of Fagopyrum homotropicum. Taxonomy (NCBI): domain Eukaryota; kingdom Viridiplantae; phylum Streptophyta; class Magnoliopsida; order Caryophyllales; family Polygonaceae; genus Fagopyrum; species Fagopyrum homotropicum. The sequence continues at coordinate 131,892,103 of BSWB01000004.1, forward strand.
TACTAATCTTTTGAATAAGGATGTTGTTTTTGAGTTCTCGTAAGAATGCCTTGATGCTTTTTACAGGATAAAGGAAGCATTGATCACCGCTCCCATTATTCAACCTCCTGATTGGACCTTGCCCTTTGAGATCATGTGTGATGCTAGTGATATGGCCGTAGGAGTGGTTCTTGGACAGAAAAAAGATGGCCGGACCAACTCCATTTATCATGCTAGCAAGACGCTAGATGAGGCTCAGCTGAATTACGCCACCACCAAAAAGGAGCTCTTGGCAGTTGTTTTTGCACTTGAGAAGTTTTGTTTTTACTTGGTGGGAGCGAAAGTTATTGTTTATACTGACCATGCAGCTATTCGATACTTGCTAGTTAAGAAGGATGCAAAACCGCGTTTTATTCGTTGGATTCTCTTGCTTCAAGAGTTTGACTTGGAGATTCGCGATAAGAAGAGATACGAGAATTCTGTAGTGGATCACCTCAGCCGGATACCGTCCACCTCGCTAAAAGGGATGATCTTCCCATTGATAATTCATTTCCCGATGAGCAATTGCATTTGGTGGAGTATTGGCTTCATCAAATTTCTAATGATAAAGAGTCTTGGTATGCTGATATTGTTAATTATCTTGTTTGTTAGGAAGTACCTCCAAGATTGACTTATGCTTAAAGGAAGAAGTTCTTCAAAGACGTACGCCATTACTATTGGAACGAGCCTCTTCATTTCAAGAGAGGACCGGATGGGATGCTTCGACGGTACGTTCCGGAGGACGAGACTACAAGTGTCATATGGCATTGTCATTCACTTCCTTGTAGAGGACATGCCAACGCTCACAAAACATGCGCTAAGGTATTACGTTATGGTTTCTTTTAGCCTTCATTATTTAAGGATATGCAAACGTTTGTTGTTTCTTGTGATGCATGCCAAAGAACAAGAAATATCTCTAGACGGAACGAGATGACTCTTAACAATATTCAGGAGGCCGAGATCTTCGATGTGTGGTGTTGATTTTATGGGACCTTTCTCATCATCTACAGGAAACCTCTACATTCTCTTAGATGTTGATTACGTCTCTAGATGGGTGGAAGCCATTGCTTCTCCCACTAATGACGCCATGGTTGTTGTGAAGTTCTTCAATAGGACTATGTTTTCATGCTTTGGAACGCCTCGAGTCATCATTAGCGACGGAGGAACCCACAAGGTAGAAACCCCTTATCATCCTCAAACTAGTGGGCAGGTGGAGATCTCTAATATAAAATCAAGGCAATTTTGGAGAAGACCGTCTCAAGGATAAGAAAGGATTGGTCTATGAAGTTGGACGATGCTCTTTGGGCATACAGGACCGCATTCAAGACTCTCATAGGTACCACCCCTTATAATTTGGTATATGGAAAGTCTTGTCATCTTCCCGTTGAGTTGGAACATGATGTGATCCTCACCGGAAAAGAAATTATCGTCAATATGCCGGAACCATTCGTTTTGTCATCAACCGTCCAAGTCAAAAGTCAGCTGGAACTTATCAAAATCAATAGTTGTGTGTTGGAGGTCCTGCCTAAAACTGAGCCAAAACCTATTGAAATCAAACCGAAAAAGCTTGCTCCGAGCATGCCCAATGCAAGCCAATTTTCACTCTCTCCGGTTAAGCTGTCACGTTTGCGCACTCTCAGTAAATCGCCTATAATTGAGGCAATACTTGGAATTAAAATACCCATGAGTACTACTTTGAAAGGTATTTTCAATATCTACAACTTTCTAGTTTACTCAAAGTCGAGATTGCAAGAGGAAGAGGGTGAAAATGACCCTACATTGCAGCAAGTACGGTACTTATATGGATTGTTGGACAAGATCATGGATGGAGGCATGAAAGATGGTTATACAAAACATATGCACGTCCCACCCATACATATTTCATGCAGCATACCATGCTCATATTATTCATATATTATGCATGAATTTATGTATTAATCATGTGAAGGTCAACATGTCAACATTCAATCAAACATTGAAGGCATCTTCACACATATACATTGAATGGAGGCCAAGGTAGTTCAATGGTCTTCTTCTCCTTCAATATGGACGTCCAAGACTTGATTATACCATCCTTGATGTGTTGTCCAAGTGAAGAGAATAGGATCCAAGAGTCATCTTTGAATAAAGGCCAAATGTGGCCATTTATGTGTTTGAATTTCCTAGAAAAACTCTTGAATTTCTTGCATTTCCTTTTGATAAACCTTTGATATTTCTAGCACTTAATTAGGGAGTTTTTAGGCTGAGTTTTGTGGCTATATAAAGCCTTGTATCCTCTCATTGTAAAAAAAGTCAAGTTAATGAAGTAAGTTAGCCTTTGTGCTTTCAAAGTTGTTGTTTGCTTTAAAACAAAACCCGAATTCTAGGTGAGATGCTTAGTTTTCAAACATCTAGGTGAGATGCTTAGGTAGTTCTAAGGTAAGAGGCCGAGGAACGAAGGTTCAAACCCCAAAGTGAGATTCCGAGGGTAGTTCGTTCGAGTTGAGGGATTCCCAAAGTGAGAGGCCGAGGGAATTTGCTCTTCATATCCAAAAACACAAAGTCCAAAAAAAGGAGTTCCATTTCACCGATTCCAATCCAAGTGTGAACTTGTGCCGGTGGATCCTCGTGTTCGAATCAAGTTCGATCACATCAGAACACAAGGCGTATTGGGCTTTCAAATGGCTCAATTTCGACCTCAAGGAAGCTGGAGAGAAGAGGCTTTTGGATATCAATGAATTAGAGGAGTTGCGCTTGAATGCCTATGAGAATGCCAAGATCTACAAAGAAAAAACTAAGAAATGGCATGACAAGCACATCATCCCTAAGGAGCTCAAAAAAGGGGATCTTGTTCTACTCTTCAACTCCCGCATCCGCCTTTTTCCAGGTAAGTTAAAATCTAGATGGGCAGGACCTTACATTGTGAAAAATGTTTTTCCCGATGGTGCAATTGAAGTATGGGGTGAAACTAGTGGAAGCTTTAAGGTCAACGGTCATAGGTTGAAGAAGTATGAACCGGAAGTTCCAGCTGAGGAGATTGCACCTTTGCATCTTGCTTGAGAATGGCGTACGGTCCAGCTAGCAACCTTAAACCAAACGCTTCTTGGGAAGCAACCCAAGGTATTGCTTTCTATTCCCTTTTCTAGATTAGTTAAGATAGTTTGCTTCGTGTTTATGTGTCCTCTTACACAAGAATTAGGCGTTACCCAAGAAAAAGAAAAAAAAACTAAGGAAACAAATGGATGGATTGATGTTTGAGAATTTGAGAGAACGGAGTTCGATTGATACACATCTCGGATGCTGTCAAAGCATCTCGACCGAGATGGAGTTCGTTCAACCGAGATGATGTTAACTGAAAATTACCTCGTTCAAGCAACCACCTCGGCCGAGATGAAATCAAATTCTGCGAGGGGTATAAAGGGGAATGACTTTCTCCCTCTTCTTCCTAAACCTAATCTCTCTCCTCGCCTCGACCGAATCGGCGCCTCTCCACCCAAATCCTCAATTCCTCACCGTTTTGCTCGATTTTTGGTTCTAAATCATCGGGAGAAGCAAGGCAAACGGATTTCAAGCATCAAACCGCTCTCAAATCCATCCCACGCTGCGTAATTCGGGTATTTCGTTCGAAACACTTTCGTTCGATTTCGGTTTGATTTTTCTCAAATTAGAGGATATTTGTTGCTGCTTGTTGTTGAAAATTGCTTAAGTGCCCCTTAGGAAGCATTTGGTAATGAGATTTGGGGGAAATAGTTACAGATTTGGGGTTTCAATCGAAGCAACTTTTTGCCTCGGTCCAATTGTGAACATCTCAGCCGAGATACAACAAGAACCAACCGAGGTGACCCTCACTTATGGAGAATTTGAGATATTTTGATCGTCAAATGGCCCTCCGAGACCGTCCTAGTGCTGGGAAGTCTTCTCCGTCTCCTCCTCCACAGCCACAGGTCCTGGTGATCCATGAGAGGTTCCAAACGGACTTTGATTGTATTTGTGGCCGCATCATCATTGCTCCGCGGTTTGTCGACATTAGTGATTTTGATTGTCTGTATGTGGTTGAGGATTTGCAGAAGAAGGTATCCATGGTCGGCCTGCATACCTTTATGGCCATCCGTGTGTCGGCTTATCTAGAGTCGACGTTCAAGTTTCTGAGTTCCGTCACTTATGTGCCGGAAAAGAAGGGGATCAAGTTCCATTTTTTTAACAAGAATTATGCTCTCCCCATGTATCAGTTTGGAGAGATCTTTGGGTTCCTTCCTCCCACCGCTACAGATTTTCCATCCCGCCGACATGCTCGTGATTTTTGGGAGAACATCGCCCGCATTACTTCTCATCATAATAGATGGCAGCTGGGGACTCTAGAGAGCGCATCATTTACCACCTCGCTTTTCGTATCACACATAGGATCTTCAGCGAGATGCTTCTGGTGCGTACTGAGACGCCTAGAAGGCCCGCTAGGGTGAGTTATTTGCTATGTTTTGTATGGTGAGAGGTGACATTCCAGATTTTGCTGCCATGCTTGCAGAGGAGCTTCACAAGGTGAAGGGGAAGGCAAAGGATGATACATGCTTTGGAGGTTTAGTGACTCATATCTCCACCGCGATGGGTCTAGATTTGTCGGCTTGTACTTTGGCTGCGGCGGAAACCGCTTGGATTGCAGCAGTTCATTACGCGTAGAGTTCTCGTTCCTCGAGGTATTGGCCCTCCTTATGTGGCCATGCCTTGGGAAACGAAGTTTCCTAGAGGCATTCCGTGGTCTCCACAGTTCACCATTTTCGACTATCAAAACTGGTCGGCAGCTTGGTATCCTATCATTCAGGAGGCTGCTATAGATGCAGAGTTGGGATTTGATCATGATGATGATGGAGTTGGTGAAGCTGCAACTATGGACACCGGTACAAATACCGCCAACCCTAGTATTCCCACCGTCGACCTTGATGATGAGGCTACTGAGGACGAGAGGGAGAGGTCAGCTGCTCCATTAGAGATTCCCCAGCCATCCCAGCAGCGAGCTCACCGTCGTCGCAACCTAGAGGCCCACCGGAGGATTAATGATCTGACTCAACAGATGACAAATTCTTTCCAAGCTCTGCGTACCGACATGACCAAACACTTTGTTGCTCAGACTCGCTCTATTCGGACGTGGACCCAGGAGATACAGGAGAGTCAGCACTACCAGCGTCAGATGTCGATGTTGTAGTTCGAGCAACAGATGGGATATCCTTTTTGTAATACCCGGAATTTTTATTCCGTTTAATTCCGAATCAAATCGGACTTCGAACCGTTGACGGTTTCCCATTCTATCTAGTATCTCTTCCTTATAATTATCTATTATTTTATGTAGAATTTAATTCACATAAAATGATAGATTTATATCAAACCCTAGTTATTATAATTCATTCTTACCAATGACTTTAGACGAGATCATGACAAGCTGTGACGAGTTCAGGACTAAGCTGAGACGAGGCCATGACAAAGCCCGACAAACTGTGACAAACTCATTCATGGGCCTGACAAGGCCATGACGAGTTTTGACAAGGCTGTGACAAAGCCAAGACAACACTCTCAGCCCACAATAGCCTCAGCTGGCCTTTGCAAACCACAGCAGCCCAGCATCCTTTGCAACCCACAGCAGCCCAGCATCCTTCGTAGCCCACAACAGCTCAGTTGGCCTTCGTAGCCCACAACAGCCCAGCATCTGTGTAGCCCACAACAGCCTACAACAGCCAATGTCAGCGCCAGCCCAGGAAGGTGATGGGCCTGCTGCTTTCAATTCTCGCAGCCCATGAGTACAAACGCACGATTCAGCCGCTCTTCTGCCCTTGTGAACGCTGAATGTAACGGCTGAAATCAATGCTCTCCCTTGATGCCCTTCTTTCACGTAACAACTAAGGGAGTAGGAGAAACCGCTTACCATTTACGTCTGAAAAATCCTCCCTCTTGCCTTCTTTACTGCTGCGTACAAAAGATCGACATTCACGTTTAGAGAGGAGCAATACCACCAAGGTCCCAACAGCAAGATCGACATTCACGTTCATTTGGAAGCTTCTCTCTGCATAGGTGAGTCTAATAACAATTCTCCTTACCCTATGTGCGCTAGGATTGGCTACTAATCATGTCTTCTCTATGCTGAAGACTCGAGTCTTCTTGATCAAGCGTACAACAACCAGCTTCGTCTTGGCCCTGTCGTCAGAGGATTCCGAAGCCAAGGTCAGGTAGAGATCGTTGGTGTACGGTTTCTTTAACAACTTGCAAGTAGTGAGTAAGCACTTCCGTTCTTTCCTTTTGACAGTGATGTCTTCTATTATAAGACCTGTTAGGATAGATTGGAGTGAGTGTTCTGGATAGGAGAGAATAAGGGACTGCTGTAAAGGATTTATTTTAATTATTTCTTTCAGTTTTGAAGTTGAAAACTACCCACTGTTGTGAATCAATGTTAAAGAGTTTCGTAGAAGATCCACCGTTGAAATTTTAATAGATAATAGGTAGATATAAGTAGTTTACAGTGGTAAAATTTGAGAAGAAATGAACGGTCGGGTTTAAAGTTATAGGGTCTCAAAGTGGAGTAGTTGAGTTGTTTTTCCAGCAGAAAATTTTAATAGATAATAGGTAGATATAACTACTCACTGTTGTGAATCAATGTTGTAAGGTCCGATGAAGTTGTTGCCAGGCTAAGGGCCGGGACCCATTGTGAGGTCCCAACTCGTAGCATTTCGAGTCCTCTAGGATTCGGGGTGTTACACTTTTGGTCCGACTCAGTACCCATACATTCCACCACCGGCCGACGATTGAGTTTATTTCGGATCTTGTTCTTATTTCTTTTGTTGTTCTGCTTTTCATATGGTGAGTACCTTGTTCTGACTTATATTTGACCCATTGAGACAATGTGTCTCAAGTATGGGGTATTTGGCTTAATTGGATTTGTACTCTATAATAACTGTTGGCTTGATGACTTTGCTTATGATCATATTTGCTTACACGTGCTTATTTGTCTATTTACATGCAATGCATAACGATTTTTTTTATTGAAAAACGTCAAACGGGTTTGAAATTTTTTTTGACCTCGACCGAGACGACTTGGCCAAACGAGATTGAGACAACTGAGATTCACCTCGGTCGATCATCTCGGGTACTGTCAAATCACCTCGACCGAAACGCTTTTAAAACTGAAGAAATTTTCGAAACATTTTGTGCTTCTACTCCAGATATGACCTCGATGATGATAATTGCTTGCAGATTAGCTTTGAAATCTTTATGTGTTCAAAAGGTGTTATGATATATTTAAGTTGCTAAATGTTTTGTTTGAAATTCTAACATGTTTACTATTTTGTTTTATCAAAATCACGTTGAATTTGAAGGTTGATACCATTCTATAAGATCTCTCACATTCTTCATGGGATGATTAAGGCAGTTCGCTTCTCTTCTTCTTCTCCTTGATCATGCTTTAGCCCTTCATATATATATTTGTCTCCCTTTACCTATCCGCGAATATGGATGCAGTTTATGAAAAGCGTGTGAAGTGAAGTTGAGATTATGGTTGAAAGTGTTAGAAAAATAGGTTTGGGGACGTTGATCTTGATGATGAGTAACTCGACACCATTCACATAGCCGAGTGTTTGTGTCTTGCCAAAGTCGGATTGATCGATAGTCCTAACGGGTCATGGTATGTGCATCAAGGGTTTGAGACATCTCGAGAAATTGAGAATTGTTTATCTCCTAGGCTTCGGTTATTGTGCACCTCTATCTGTGTTCTCAAAAATAAAGTAAAAAAGTGAAGATGTTTGTGATTCAAAGAAGTGAAGTAAAGATCCTATTCCCGGATTTCAGCACCATATTACCCTATATACATCCCACCCTAACACAATTTTTGACCTATATTTGAAAGCCCTTGAGACCTTGAGTATGTTGATTGACTTCGTAGTTTAAATTGGATTATACATGATTGATTTCGATAAATATGATTTATTATGCATTCTTGATTTTATGCAAAAGATTATCAACTTTCTTATATTCATAACATGTTTGACCATGTGTTGATTTTATTAGCTGTGAAGCATTCTCTTAGGGTGATCTACGAATGGAAGCACACCACCAAAAGTTTTGTAAAATGTTTTTCATGGATCTTTTTGATGACTTATAATCCATTCTATATTTTATCTAAGATTTGAATCTTGCTTGAGGACAAGCAAGGAACAAGTATGGGGTATTTTGATAGCATGCATTATAGTCTATAGTTTGGGATTGGTTTGGACGTTCTGTCATCATAAATCTGCATGAATGGCTATATATTCTCGATGATTATGTCATCTTGTTTACCTTTGCAAGAATCGAGGTCTACATCTAGTTTTGTTGTAATTGTAGGGAAAATGGCATGTTATTGAGCGATATGGAGCCAAATGATTTAAGGAGTCATAAGAGCTGCATTATGGATCATCGAGGAGCTACAAGGAAGGCATAGGAACCATGGAAGTTGGATAGAAATTCGATATTGGACCGATTATGGAGATTTGCACGTAACAGCTCGACCACCTCGGTTGACTACGTGAACACCTCGGCCGAGATGGCTTACTGGGCCTAGATCGAGACGGCCGGCCCACAACCCATGAGATCTTTTATTTTTAGCATGTGATTTTCCTATAAGATTGAATATAATTTATGGATGGAAGGATGGTTTGGTTAGCTGATTATCTTTGGTATTGAAGATATTCCAAGGAAGAGAAGGAAATTGAAGGAAGATTGCTTTGAAGTGAAAGTTGTAAGGTTTTCTTAGGGAACTTGTTGTCTTTTGATTCGATTTATTGAGGAACACAGTTTGCTGCTTGTTTGGATTGTTTGATTGTTTATTATTGAGACCTTTTTGTAAGGTTTTATTGTTTTCTTATTGCTTCTTTTATTATATACTTGATTTTTATAATCATGATGATTGTTGACTAAACTCCCTTGCGATTCTAGGGTGATTGGCTGAAGGTTGTGGTAAAGACAATGAAAGAGTGAATATTTACCTTAGTGGACCCTGAAAGCTCGAGCCTTAACCAAAACTGGACCTCACCTCGGTCAGTTCATGGAGCATCTCGACCGAGATTGATAAGAACTGAGCGAGACGTGTGACCTGATTCGATATATCCTGAGTTTAGGTTTTAGTTTGCCAAATCCTATCCTTGTTGCAACTTTCTTGGTTTCTACGCAAGCCTAGGATGAGACTTACCCAATAATTCCTTTGCTTGTATACCTATAATGACGAGTGTTAGGTAATAAAGGTTTATCCTTTATTAGGGTTTGAGTGTGCCTTCATCCTACCTTTGTGAGTTAGCCTCAGACTTACCCGGTAAAGGTTAGTTCTATTCCCTTAGGTGGTGTGTTGGTTTGAGATTATAGTTCCTTTTCTTAGTTCCTTGAGACTTACCCGGTGATAAGATCTTTAGTTTGGGATATTGAGTAGTGAGACTTACCCGATGATAGGATCTTTGGTTTGGGATAGTGAGTAGTGAGACTTACCCGGTGATCTATTCCCACTTTAGAAATATTTTCCCTTGCAAACCTCAGCGTTGTCCACGTTATCCTTAGAAATCTTGAGTCGAAACCACAATTGGATGCTTTGACCTCTAGAATCTGCATTCCTTTATCTGATTTATACATCATCTTTGTTTTGTTGCTTTGTTCTTGATTGACAACCTGATATTTATCGTGCTTGATTTCACCATAGTCCTTGTGTTCGACCCTGGAGTATTTGTCATACTGCGATTGATCCGTACACCGCGGGTTCGCATTTTGTTCAAGCTTTTGATTTGTGCAGTTACATATGGTGTTTTCATGTATATATACAACAAGGTGATATGAGTAGATGAACGTGATCATATTGTTTGGCAATGTAGCTCTTTTTTTATAAATAAAATTGAGCTGCCAATTTTTTTATATTATGTATTGATTTGAGCAGTTAGATACGGTGTTTTTATGTATGTATACAACAATGTGATAGGAGTATATGATTGTGACCATACTGCTTGGAAATGTAGTTTTTTTTTAAAAAATAAAATTTAAGCTGCCAATTTTTGATATTTTGTTTTGATTTGTGGAGTTAGATATGGTGTTTTCATGCTATTATAATTTTTTTATATTTTGTTGCAAGATGATGACGGATGATCCAAGCTGTGATACGGAGATCCTGAATATTACTTTTGGATAGATAAGATATCAATGTCAAAGAATAATCTTTTTTAAGATGAGATGTTAATGTATTGTATTGATGATAGTAAAATATTCAATGTGAAGAACCGTTAGGTGAATATAAAGAATAAAAAATAATCTAGAAGGGGGATTGAATAGAGTATGAGAACTTTTCACAAAAACCTATCTCAAGGCTTTGAAACTGATTTCAAAGGCCTTGATGTCGATCTGAGCTCTTTGTGACACACTTTGATTTCAAGGGCCTTGACTCTGTTAACCTGCAAAACAAAGTTAGTCACAATAAAGCAGATAAAGTGCGGAATGTAAAATATCGGCACGAGGATATGTTTATGAAGTTCGGCTCTAAATAGTCTACTCTCCGTCCCAGAGTATAGCCGTAGGATCTAACTATCTATTATCAGCTTCAAAGAGTCCAAGATACAAACTAGAAGAAATCCCCTTCTTCTCTCAATGTAGCCAACGCTATGATCTAGCTCCAACTCTTCTTCTTGCTATAATAGCCTAGTTACTTCACAGAGTAACACACACTCTAGTATAACACTCTTTAGATATTCCAATGGAGCTCTCAAGTTTTATCTCTCTCTAGGGGATAAAGTTTTTTGTAAAAGAGAGAAAGAAAAACTTGTTTGATCGAATGAAGATGCTTTGGATCGCTTAAAGACTTTGAATGTTTCCGTGTAAGCTTGTGTCCTTTCTTCTTCAATCGACATCTTCATTTATAGCCTTCGATGGAGAGGTCTTCTAGCCGTTGGGTAGATGATCGTTGTAGATGGTTCTTCTTCTCCATGGAAAACGCTTCTTGGTTGAGATGAGATAGCCGTTGTAGATCTTCAATGGTTTTCATCTCCTTAAAGCACGTTGATCCTTCTTGTCCGTAATCTTCTCACATTTGTTTAAGTTCTTTGTCTTTTGTTCGAGATCTTCAGATCTTGCTGTGAAGATATCCGAAATCAATTGAGAAGAGATCTTGAGCTTTTGGTTGAGGATCTTTTGTGAGATCCTGTTTTGAATCGAATTCACTTGGTCGTACTTGGTCGTTAAGATCTTCTTTGAGCGTATCTTCTATGTTGAGCATATTTCCTAGGAAGATCTTCTTTGATTTGTTTTGTTTAGAGATTTGAATCCTTCCAGCCGCTTTGTCCTTTAAAACTGACTTCAAGGTTGTGGCTTATGAGCCCCTGAAACGGCTTTCAAGGCCTCCTGGTTGAACTTCTTCAAACTCTCCGTATGTTCCTTGTTTCTGACTTCAAGGCCTCCGTCTGTCCCTGGAAATGCTTTTCAAGACCTGCATACATTCTAGACAAACACCAAAACACACCAAGCAACTAGAAATACGATCGATATTTTGTTAGTACGAAAACCACTACATTTGTGTTTAAGTCTTCCATCATCACCTATACAAATATATAATCAAGATGGAGTTTTCAATCTCCCCCTTGATGGAAGACAACACAAATATTGTACATGCATTGTAGAGTTAGCGAAGCATATATGAATATCAAAGCCAACTTTAAATGCAAAATGTAGAAATATCGAAATGTCGGATCATTAAATTTCTCCCCCTTTGTCTTTCAACAAGGGAGAAAAATAGTTAAAGTACAGAAGTTTTAAACCATTACAAACCCAGAAAAAGTATTTCAAAAAACACAACTATAAAACCAAGTCTTTCAAAAACACATATCAAGGCCTTGATATCAAAACCAAGGTGTTTTGAAATCAATATCAAGGGCCTTGCAATCCATGGCCAGGCAGAGAGTCTTCATTCATGGTACCACCGCGGATTAAGACGCCCCTTCCCGTAATGCTCCTTCATGCACATCCTTTTCCAGCGGTCGGTAGCATTCGAGATGTCATGATTCTTAATGGACACGTCGGTTCGTCTTTGATCAGTGCCATCTTTTTATTATTTCACAACCCCAAACTCTTCGAGTTGTAAAATGTTTGGGTCCTCTGATGAAGGTTGACCAATAGGGCGATCCTTGATGATCTTGTAACACTGAGTCATGACCTTTTCAACGTCTTTGGTGGTAGCTTGACCGTCTTCTTCTGATATCGGCTTAATACTATTGGAAGTTGTGAGAGACAAAGCATTGATGTGAAATGTATGGTTTATCTTCTGATTTAAGATCCCGAGTAAGTCTTGTGTCTCATCTAGACGATCAGTAACTGTAGATCTGAAGATTATGAGATCATGTTGCATAGAATCCAGGCCTCTTTCCACAGCTTCCAGTCTCTGTACAGTTGTACAATTCCAAGACGGTTACTCTTTCAAGGTCCACTCCCCTGTCTGTGTTCTCTTAATGCCCATGTAGTCAAAAAATTCTTCATCTAGTTCTCCAACAATATACTCTTGTTTCTCATCAGAGTAATCAATAGAGAAATATCGAAAAATTTTAGGGAGCAAGTTTCCATAGGGCTATGGGAATTACTTGGGGAGTTGATAGAGTGAAGCATATGGGTCAAAATAATTTCAAGAAGGTCAATATCTAGCCCAGTGCATATGGTATAAAAAAGCAAGCAACTGGTTTGTAAGCACATCCCTATTGTTAATCCTCGGGACCACACATCTCACCAACAAAGTACACACGATTCTAGCTTCAAGAGTTAAACAGGTAACAGTGGGTTGTGGCAGAGAGTTGGGTAGAAGGAATTGCTCTTTGGCCATTTTAACAGTTCTAGAGGGAGTAGGATGGTCAAACGAGTTGAAGGTAGGAAGCCCTAAAATCTGACAAATTATTGAAGAGGAAAGAACGCTTTCTTACCTTTAACCACTGATTCCACAACAAGTTCTTCTCGTTCTCATCGAGCTGTCAGGTTGGCATAGAACAACCTGGTTAACCTTGGATATGCTATCTCCCCGAGATTGAGAATTATCCAGATTGAACATGATTGAAGCACGTTGAGACCTGGTAGAGAAAGAGAAATGAAGAGCTCCCGATCAACTAATTCGCACAGCCATAGCTCCCGTTCGTTGAACCCGGCAAGTCATTTCTTGACTGTAGTTTGACTCCCAAACCAGTGTGAATGGAGACCAGTTTTAGTACGGATTTCCACGTCGTCCATGTGGAATGAGGAATTGGAGCTTGAATCGGAGTCGGAGGAGAAATGAACGATTCTCTGGCGTTTTGGTGCAGAGGATGAAGCGTCATCGATTGAAGATCTCTTGGAAGCCATGAAAATTTTTTGAAAGAAGTTGAAGCAATTTGTGAAAGTGAAAGAGTAAAGAAAAGGTTTTTGCAAAGAGAAGATGAAGCGTAAGAGATAAAGAAAAAGGAAATATGGTATTTAAGGGAAGTCACATCATCATTAGTTCACTAGGATCTTGAGAAACTCAAAGTCTTGGGAGAATCAATCTTGATTAAAATTCTTTTCAAAAATTTTGTAACCACTTTTCAAAATTCTTTGAATTTGAAAATAAAATATTTTGAAATCACTTTTAAAACTTCTTCATTTAAAAAAAATTAGGAATCAAAATATCTAAAAGATATTAATCCCCAATTAGATCCGTGATATTCAATTTTGTCCTTAAAATTCGTTTCAAGGCCATTAATTTGCATTTCAAGGACCTTGAAAACGAACAATGGGCTGCATACGAAGGAGAAAATAAAACGATTTACCCCCCTCCCCCTACGTTAATGCTTTCTTGTTCAACATACCAAGCTCTAATCGAATAAAATTGAATTGATCTTCAGGTAGAGACTTAGTAAAGATATATGCAAGCTGCAAGTCAGTTGATATAAAAGAAATCGAAACATCACCTTTCTCAACATGATCACGTATGAAGTGATCCCTTACATCGATATTCTTTGTCCTTGAATGCTGCACATAATTTTTAGTAATCGAAATAGCACTAGTATTATCACATTTTATCGGGATACCTTTCAAATCAAAGCCAAGATTACGAAGTTGTTGAGCTATCCATAGAATTTGTGCACAACAGGCTCCCACAGCTATATATTCGGCTTCAGTTGTGGATATAGCGACATAGTTTTGCTTCTTGGAGTGCCAACTAATTAGGGATGCCCCTAAGAATTGGCAACATCCAGAAGTGCTTTTTCTATCGACCTTATAACCTGCAAAATCTGTATTTGAATAGCCAACCAGGTGAAACGAGCTTTGACTTGGGTACCATAACCCTAAATCCTTAGTGCCATTGAGATATCAAAATATCATTTTCACAGCTATCACGTGTGACTCTTTAGGGTCAGCTTGAAATCTTGCACACATGCACACGCTAAACATAATGTCAGGTCGATTAGCGGTTAGATATAACAAAGAACCAATCATACCTCGATACTCCTTTTGTACAACACTTTTAACTTCTTTGTCATGATCAAGCGAAAGTGTAGAACTCATAGGAGTTTTTGCGACCTTGGATTGATCCATTTTATACTTCTTAAGAAAGTCCTTGGTATACTTGCTTTGATTGAGAAAAATTCCTTTCTTTGCTTGTGTAACTTGAAGTCCAAGAATGAAATTTAACTCACCCATTAGGCTCATTTCGAATTCCCTGCACATAATATCTGAAAATTCCTTGCATAGGTAATCATTAGTAGCACCGAATAATATATCATCATCATAGATTTGTACTAATAGAATATTGTTGCCTCTGGTTTTGATAAATAAAGTTTTGTCAATCAAACCTCTTTTGCAATTGTTTTCAAGGAGATAGTTGGATAATCTTTCATACCAAGCTCGAGGAGGTTGCTTGAGACCGTAAAGAGCTTTGTCCAATTTAAAAACAAGATTAGGAAATTCATCATTTTCAAAACCATGTGGTTGAGAAACGTAGACTTCTTCTTCTAAGAAGCCGTTTAGAAAAGCACATTTTACATCCATTTGAAATAACTTTATGCTCATGAAAGATGCAAACACAAGTAGCATATGAATGACTTCTAACCTGGCAACCGGAGCAAAAGTCTCTTCAAAATCAATATCTTCCTCTTGGTTATAGCCTTGAGCTACAAGTCGTGCTTTATTTCGAATGACTTTACCGTTTTCATCCAACTTGTTTCGAAAAACCCATTTCGTGCCAATTACGGATTGATGCTTTGGTCTTGTTGTAAGAGTCCAAACCTTGTTTCTCTCAAACTTATTTAGCTCATTTTGCATGGCAATGATCCAATCGGGTTCTTGAAGAGCTTGCACATAAATCTTGGACTCAATAAGAGACACGAACGCAGAGAACGCACATAGATTGTTCACTTTGGATCGAGTTTGAACTCCTGTGTTTGGATCTGAGATCAAGTTCTCTTGTGGATGGTATGAAGAATGTTGAAACTTCCCTTCATTTGTAAGACGGAACAGATCTTGATGATTGAGGCTCATATGCTTGACTAGATCCAGGTACCGCTGGAGTGTTGCCCTTGGATCCTATATCAAGGCCTTGAAGTTGAGTTTTCAAGGCCTTGAAACGGAGTTCTGACATCTCAGTTTTCTGTTTCAAGATCTTGAAGATATGTTTCAAGGTCTTGAGAGTTTTCTTCGGTATCTTGAATCTTCTCTTGCATATTCTTTTCTTGATCCTTAGGATCTTTTTCTTCATAAGAATTGTGATCTTCACGTTGATTCAGATTAAGATCTGCAAAACTTTCACTCAAAGTACCATCATTGCTTTCATCAAATATGACATGAATACTTTCCTCAAAAATTTTGGTACGCTTATTATAAACACGATAAGCTTTGTTATATGAAGCATATCCAATGAATACTACTTCGTCACTAAGTGCATCAAATTTACTAAGGTTATCTTTCCCATTGTTATGGACAAAGCATGTACATCCAAAGGGTTTAAAATAGGAAATATTAGGTTTTCTACCCTTAAAGAGTTCATAATGAGTCTTTTTTAAAATAGGGCGAATTAAACATCTATTCAAGATGTAATTAGCAGTGTTTACTACTTCTTCCCATAAACTTTTTGGCAAACTGTTTTCTAAAAGCATAGTCCTAGACATATTCTCTAGGGTGCGGTTCTTACGTTCCATAACCCCGTTTTGTTGAGGAGTTCTAGGAGGTGAAAAGTTGTGTGAAATACCATATTTTGCACAAAATAAATCAAACTTTAATTGATCAAATTCTCTACCATGATCGCTTCTTATAGAAACGATTGGTAGGTTTTTCAAAGTTTGCAACTCCTTACATAATTTTGAAAACTCAAACAATACTTCAGATTTTTCTTGTAAGAATGATATTCATGTAAAGAGAGAAAAGTCATCCACAATGACAAGGATGTATTGTTTACCTTTGGAAGATTTAACACGCATAGGACCACAAAGTTTCATATGTAGTTCAATGGGTCGAGAAGAATTTACAACCTTCTTTGGTTTGAATGAACCTCTTGTTTGTTTACCTTGTGTACAAGCTTTACATAGTTCATCTACCTTGAAGTTAAGGTTTGGCAAGTGTTCGCTCCAAACGGTGTGTGCAAGCTTTAAATTTATAACCCTAGACTTAAGCTTAAAACAAGGATGCGAACCCGCAGTGTACGGGTCAATCGTAGTAAAAAGCAAAAAATTCCAGGGGTCGATCACAGGGACTCGGTGAAACAAAGTCAGTAACGGTAAGCTGCGTGAATACTAACCACAAAGAGCAATTAAAACAATCAAAGATGAATAAGAAGTCAATAAGCAAACATGCAATTCTAGGGATTAAGGCATCTAGTTGTGGTTCCAACTCAAGATCTAAAGATAAGCGGACAAAGCTAAGATTTTTGCAAGGGGAAGGTGTTACTAAAGTGGAGTAGATCACCGGGTAAGTCTCACTACTCACTAATCCAAAACCATAACTCCTATTACCGGGTAAGTCTCAAGGAATCAAGATAAAGAACTATAACCTCAAACTAACACACCATCTAAGGGAATAGAATCAACCTTTACCGGGTAAGTCTCAGGCTAACTCACAAAGATGGGATGGAAGCACACTCAAACCCCAATAAAGGATAAACCTTTATTACCTACACTTATGATCGTTGGTACACAAACTAAGGAATTACCGGGTAAGTCTCATCCTAAGCTTGCTTTGAACCAGGAAAGGTGAAATAAGAATAGGATTTGGCAAACTCTAACACTTAACTCTCAGTTTAGGATCAGATAAGTCACCTCGGTCAGCCAAATTCCACCCCGGCCGAGATGTTCATCGACCGAACGAGATGCTTAGGGTTAAGGTTAAAGACTCGAACTTTCAGGGTCCTACTGGAATCTAAGATTATTCTATCATTGTTTTTCCCACAACCTTCAGCCAATCACCCTAGAATCACACAAGGAAATTAGCCACTCATCATCATTATGAAAGCATTAAATATATGGAAGAAGGTGAATATTTCAACAAGAAGAATTTAATGAAAAAGACTTCAATAACTGAATCAAATATCACAACAAAAGCGTTCCTTGGATAGCAATCCAACAAGACAAGACAACAAGGAAGGGAATTAAAGACAATCTTACAAAAACCCTTCAAAAGCTATAAAAGCTATAATCTTCAATCTTCCTTCAACCTTCAAAAAGGTTCTTCAAAACTCCCAACTGGAGTATGGCTGCGGCGATGTATGCTAGATAAGAGGGTGATAGCGGCCCCCCGATTTGTGGGAAATCCAACCCTTTTTATAGGAAGATAACCTTCCAAAGATAAAATATCTTAGAAAGATCTTTTCCCATAAAAATAGGTAAAATATAAGATCTTCTTCCTTCCAGGAGCCAAGCCCAAAAATATAAGATCACCTTCCAAAGATAAAAGATCTCAGCCAAGAATAAAATATTCTCGCCGCGTCCTAGGTGTTCGCCTCGGTCGAGTCGGCGTCTCTGGATCACCTCGGTTGGGATGAATCTCTGGTCAACCGAGGTGAGTCATAACTGAATGTGAAATCTCTCAAAATTGGTCCAAAGTGAATCTTAATCCATGGCTATGCTTCCTGGATGGTTCCTTATGCTCCTCAATGTAGCTCCAAATGACTCATGACTCCTTTTTGCTTCTTTTTGATGCGAAACATGCCATTTTACCTACAATTACAGCAAAACTAGGTGTAGACCTCGATTCCCGCAAAGGTAGATGAAATGGTAATATAATCACATATTATACATGCTAACATGCAGATTATTGAAGATAAAACGTCCAAACAAACCCCAAAATATAGACTATAATTCATGCTATCAAAATACCCCATACTTAGCCCTTGCTTGTCCCCAAGCAAGTTCCGCATATAGAAGACAAGATAGAATGGATTATAAGTCAAGAAAATCAATGAAAAGTCTTTCAAAAATTTTTTATGGTGTGTTACAATCGTGGATCACTCTAAGAGAATACTTCATGGAATTAAAAACTCAATATGCTCAAAACATTTTATAAATATAGGAAAGTTGTTCATCTTTGCATAAAACCATAGAATGCATAATAAGTCATAATTATCAAAATTAATCATGTATAATCCAGTTTAAACCACTAAGTCAATCAACAAGCTCAAGGTCTCAAGGGCTTCCCAAAAGAAAAGGTCAAGAAACGTGTAGGGTAGGGATGTATGTAAGGTAATGTGGTGCTAGAATCCGGGAAAAGGATGAACTTCACTTTCACTTTGACTTGCAACATCTTCCACCAATAAGCTTTGCTTATTTCACACTTTTTTTACTTTACTTTTTGGGATGCATGGACAGAGGTGCACAATAACCAAAGCCTAGGAAATCAGCAATCATCAATTTCTTGAGATGCATCAAACCCTTGATGCACATACCATGACCCGTTAGGAATATCGCTCAATCCGACTTTGGCAAGACACAAACACCCGGCTATGTGAATGGTGCCGAGTTACTCATCTTCATGATTGACTTCCCCAAACCTATTATTACTTTCTAACACTTTCACTTCCAGCCAACTTCTCAACTTTACTTCACTTGCTTTCACCACTTTGCTTGCTTCCAAATTCCCGGATAGGTAAAGGGGAGGCAAAATGTATATGAGGGGCTAAGCATGATCAAGAAGAAGAAGAGAGAAGAATGAATTGTCTTGGTCTTTCCAGGAAGAAAGTGAGATAACTTATCTTGTGGTGTCAACCTTCAAATTCAACATAATTTGGATAAAAACAAAGTATTAAACATGCCAATAGTTTCAAACAAAGCATTTAGCAACTTAAACATATTATAAAACCTTTCAAACACATAAAGAACTTAAAACCAGTCAGTAAACAAGATCTTCACTGAGATCATATCCAGATAAGTAACACAAAAATAATTTTCGAAAACTCTTAGTTAACCCACCTCGGTCGAGGTGTTCTTGGTTCAACCGAGGTGAAACGCCTCGTTTGGCCAAGACTGACTCGGTCGAGGTCAAAAATTTTTTTAAAAAAAACCATTTTTTTTTCAGTTTCGACGTTTTTCTCAATCAAATAACCTGTAGGTATGCATGTAATATCAGATAATCATATAAATGCAGAAGTGAAGCATAAATAAAATATCCGATGAAATGTCATACATCAAAATAGTCAAATAAGTACATCGAAAGTCATCACATAAATACAAATACCCCATACTTGGGACACACTGTCCCAGTGGGTCAATATAAATCTGGAAATAAGAGTACTCACCGGATAAATAGCTGAACTGCATAAAAAGTATAATAAAGAAAATCCTGCAGCTCCTCAATAGTCTCGATCCGGTGGTGGTGGTGGTGGCACATACGGATACTGCGTCGGGTCGAACGGGTAACCCATGACACGCTCGAACTGAAGCTGGGCCATGATGTGCTGATAGTGCTGCCGCTCTTGCATTTCGCGGATATCCAGCGATAATGCAGCATACGAGTCAATAACCTGATCTGTCAGGTCATCGATCCGTCTGTGGGCAGCTCGATCTCTCACTCCGCGCCTCCTACGTCTAGCAGGTCTGACTGGAGAAGTCTCAGCTGGTGCAGGCTCCGTCTCATCGTCATCATCAAGATCTATGATCGGTGGTGCGCTCGTACCTACAGTATCCGTCCCTGTATCCATCAGGACTCCACCATCTCTCTCGTCTACTGTCTCCTCGTCATCGTCATCCTCCTCCTCCTCAGCCGGGGCAGCTGCTGCCTCCCTATGATCCTCCATCAGCGGAGCCCAAGCTGTCTGCCAATAATGTGGATCGAAAACTGTGAACTGAGCAGACCAGCGGATCCCCTGTGGCGCAGTCCGCTCCCATGGCATAGCAACATATGGAGTGGTCAGACCACGGGGAACCAAAATCCTCCGTGTGATCATCTCTTGTAATCCAAGCGGCTTCGGAGCCGCCTCCATCGTACAAGCACTGAGGTCCATCCCGTGATAAGCAGCTATGTGGGTGACTAGACCTCCGCAGCAGATATCTCCCTTCGCGTTAGCCTTGATCTTGTGCAGGTCCTCTGCCAAGATCAAGCCAAAGTCTGGGAAACCCCCCATGACCATACAGTAAAGGTTGAAGAGCTCGCCCTGTCGGATCTTTTGGGGCGTCTCAGTACGCGCCAGAAGTGTCTCGCTGAATATCCTATGGGCTAATCTGAAGGCTGGGTGGAAGATGACCTTCTCCCTGGAATCTCCAGGGCGCCATCTGTCTGCATGCTCAGTAATATGGGCAATCTGCCCCCAGAACTCCCTAGCTACAGATCGGGAGGGGAAGTCAGTGGCGGTGGGCTCAGAAAAGCCGAAAATCTCTCTCCAAACCTCTAAGGGAACTATGAAGTTCCGGCTCATCAACCGGTACTTCACAGACTGATCTGTGGGGAGGTAGGAGAAGGAGCTAACAAACTCTAGGGTCGGCTCCAAGTAGGTTGGGGCTTGGATCTCAGTAAATTGATCCAGCCCAACTGTGGTAATCATCCTCCTAAGGTCTCCATCTAACCCTAGGCAATCGAAAGCTGATACGTCCAGGAAACGTGGTGCAATAACTGGACGGCTGGCTATACGCTCATAATCTACCCGGCATCTCTCGTGGATCACCGGGCGGTAAGGTCGGGAAGAAGAAGAAGGAGGGGAGGGTGAGGATCTATCTCTGAGGGCAAGGCGACGATCGGAACTCATTTTCTCTCAACTACTGTCAGATCACCTCGATCGCTGACAACCCTCAAGAATCACCTCGGTCGAGATGCAGTTCGACTGGACCGAGGCGCAACAGTTTATGATTCCAATCTCAGAAATCCAGTTCTTTTCCCCCAAAAATCACTACAATTGCTTCCTATGGGGTACTTAAGCCTTTTCTCAGCAGATTCAAGGGCAACCAAAGCCCAAATCGAAACGAATGAACGAGTTAGGGTTTCGACTGTTTTTACCTCGTTTCGGTCGATTCGTTCGATTTCTTTGCAGATCTGTAGTTGCAATGGGATCCTCTACTCTTCAATCGCAGTTTGGAAGCGGAAATCTTCGAAAACGAGCAAAAACAGAGGAAGCGAGGTGAGGAGCTCCGCGGTCGAGTCGAAGAGAGTAAAAAGGTAAAAAATAAATTTTCCCCCTTTTATACTGTTCCTGGATCTGCTGTCACCTCGGTCGAGATGGTCTCGACTGGACCGAGGTGGTACGGACCGAGGTGGTTCTGCAGAAACCCTAGTCGCCTCGGTTGCTCAAGAATCAACTCGGTCGAGGTGCTCTGACAGTAACCGAGATGCTTCTGTCTTCTCAAAATCTCGAACTTCTGTCCTTCCAGTTATGCTCCTTCCTTAGATGTCTCCTGTTATCTGTCTAGGACGCCAAAAACAAAGCAAAGCAAAGCAAAAACAAAAACTATCTAAACTAGACTAGAAAACGGGAAAAGAAAGCAATACCTTGGGTTGCCTCCCAAGAAGCGCTTGGTTTAAGGTCGCTAGCTGGACCATAATGCGTCTCAAACGAGGTGGGAGGTGCCCTCACCCCATACTTCACCTCCA
This sequence comes from Fagopyrum homotropicum, assembly GCA_033239125.1. Lineage (NCBI taxonomy): Eukaryota > Viridiplantae > Streptophyta > Magnoliopsida > Caryophyllales > Polygonaceae > Fagopyrum > Fagopyrum homotropicum. Next base: position 131,914,132 of record BSWB01000004.1, read on the forward strand.
TCGTGGGGTGAAGTAAGTAAATCCATCAAACGCTCCAACAAGTGTAAGTGCTCATCGGGGAATGAATCGTCTATGGGTGGGTCATCCGTCTCGCGGGAAGATTCCGGTAGCCGGCTGAGGTGATCCGCAACTGAGTTCTCGGATCCCTTCTTATCGCGGATCTCTAGGTCAAACTCTTGAAGCAAGAGAATCCATCGAATAAGGCGCGGCTTGGCATCTTTCTTAGCCAACAAGTAACGAATGGCTGCATGGTCGGTGTAGACAATGACTTTCGCCCCCACTAGATAGGAACGAAACTTCTCGAAAGCATATACAACCGCCAATAACTCCTTCTCGGTGGTAGCGTAGTTGCGTTGTGCTTCATCTAGCGTCTTGCTAGCATAATAAATGGCGGTGGTCCGTCCATCCTTCTTCTGTCCAAGCACCGCTCCTACGGCTACATCACTAGCGTCACACATGACCTCAAAGGGCAAGGTCCAATCAGGAGGTTGGATAATGGGAGCGGAGATCAACGCTTCCTTAATCCTGTAAAAAGCATCAAGACACTCCTGCGAAAACTCAAAAACAACATCTTTATTCAAGAGGTTAGTTAGAGGTTTAGAAATCTTAGAGAAGTCCTTGATGAATCTCCTGTAGAAACCTGCATGCCCGAGAAAACTCCTCACACCTTTAACAGAACAAGGAGGAGGGAGTTTCTCAATAGTCTCGATCTTAGCTCGATCGACCTCAATACCTCGATTAAAAACGAGGTGTCCTAGCACAATGCCTTCATTAACCATAAAATGACACTTTTCCCAATTCAGAACAAGGTTAGTGTCTTCACATCTTTTAAGCACTAGAGAAAGGTTAGATAGGCAATCATCAAAAGAGGAGCCATATACAGAAAAATCGTCCATGAATACCTCCATGATCTCCTCTATGTATTCGGAAAAGATAGTCATCATGCATCGTTGGAAGGTAGCGGGTGCATTGCACAATCCAAATGGCATCCTCCGATAGGCAAATGTCCCCCATGGACAAGTGAAAGTGGTCTTTTCCTGATCATCCGGATGGATAGGAATCTGGAAGAATCCACTATAGCCGTCTAAGTAACAAAAGTGTGAATGTTGGGCCAACCGCTCGAGCATCTGGTCGATGAAGGGAAGTGGAAAGTGGTCCTTCCGTGTGGCCGTGTTCAGCTTCCTGTAATCGATGCAAACCCTCCAGCCCGTAACGGTCCTAGTTGGGATCAACTCGTTGTTCTTATTCGTCATAACGGTCATCCCTCCTTTCTTCGGAACGACATGCACCGGGCTAACCCACTTGCTGTCCGAGATAGGATAAATAATACCTGCATCCAACAACTTAAGAACTTCCTTCTTCACAACCTCCTTCATGATCGGATTTAACCGTCTTTGAGGTTCCCGTGAAGTCTTATGATTATCTTCCATTAGAATTCTATGCATGCAGAATGAAGGCTTAATGCCAATAAGATCGTCCGTGGTGTAACCTATAGCTTTTCGATGCTTTCTCAGGACATGCATTAACTTAGACAATTCAGATTCGGAAAGGGAAGCACTAACAATAACGAGATAAGTGGAATCCGGCCTAAGAAAGACATACCTCAAGTGACTAGGGAGTTGTTTAAGCTCCACAACTGGGGGTGTCTTCTGAGGGGGATCCTTGCTTCCTCCTTCCGGTCGAGTGGATTCAGAAACTGGACTTTCGGAAGTCTCAGTTGACATCATCTTGCCATCGACCTCGGTCGAGGCGCAGAGGCGTTGACCGAGATGTTCTTCAGTCGCCTCGCTCAGTCCAGGAAGTGCCTCGGTCGAGGTACTGCTACTGGAACCGAAACTGGAGATCTTCGTCTCCTAGATTAGCTTCTCAGTTTTAGCTCCTGGATCTTCTTCCAGTGCCTTTAAGCTCTGTATATCTGCATCACAAGAAGCATCTATACCTTCCTCTATTAAACTGAAGCTAATAACTCTTTCGAGTGGATCGTTAATAAGGACAGAGCTCACCAATTCTCTTGATTCTTCTTCATCGTAGATGTTGAAGATATCATCAGTTAGCTGCTCCCCTTTCATGGCTGCAAGTAGTGCGAACTCCACCTCATCGCCACCAACGTTGAATTTCAACTTGGCGTTCTTGCAATCCACGTTGCAACCCGAAGTTGCTAGAAATGGCCTCCCGAGAATAATAGGAACAGGATAATCTGCGGGAATGTCAAGCACGACAAAATCTATAGGTAGATAGAAGTTACCTAACTTGACCGGAACGTCCTCCAAGATGCCCACGGGATGGATAATGGAGCGATCCGCCATATAAAGTCGAATCTTGACCGGCTTGGGCTCTCCAAGACCGATCTTTACGCATAGCTCCAGCGGGATGATGCTCACGCTGGCTCCTAGATCACAAAGGGCTTCACAAGTGACATCCCCAACTTGAATGGGGATGCAAAATGAGCCGGGATCTCTCAACTTAGGACGCATCTTCTCCTTCATGATTTGTATGAGCTCCGAAGATTTAGATGTCATCCTAACTTCACCAACATCCTCCAGCTTCCTCTTCCTTGATAAGATTTCCTTTAAGAACTTCCCATAGACGGGCATACCTAAAATAGCATCAAGGAAAGGAATATTAATATGTAGCTTATTCATCAAGTCAAGAAACTTACCAAAGTGCTTGTCTAGATGTGCCCTGGCTCTGGACTGAGGGAATGGAAGTGGTGGTTTGTATGCAGGAGGTGGAATATAAGTTTCAATCGTCCCTCCTGCTTTCTGTTGCTCCACCTCGGTTGGCATCTCGGTCGAGGTGTTCTTCGACTGGATCTGGACCGAGGTGGTCTGCGTCGAACGAGGTGTTGGATCTGCAGTTTTAAGTCCACTCCTCGTTGTTATGGCCATGCACTGGCCCTTAGGGTTGCTTTCCGTCTTTGCTGGAAGCTTCCCTGGATCTCTTGGCGCTTCATTCGCCCTACTAGCAAGTTGTTGTTCGAAGGACTTTTGGGCCCTTGAAAATGAAGTCATAGAATTCTCCATAGCGCTAAGATTGATCAAGATAGCCTCTAGAACTGCATCTTTCTTTTCTGGCTGAGACGAACTTGATCCTTGCCCTTGGCTCTTTAATGGAGTAGAAGAAGAAGAAGGGGAAGAGAGGAAAGGGTTAGAGGAATTATTAGAATTGGAGTTAGAATAATTGTTACCAGGATTTTGGTTGTTTTGATTGTTCGTCCTCCAATTGTTGCTATTTGACCCTCTATTGTTGTTGTTGTTGTAGTTGTTGTTTCGGGGACCATTGTTGTTGTTACGGTACCCGTTGTTGTTGTTGTTCCTTTGCCCTTGCTCTTCCTTTTTGGTTTGTGCAACCAAGAGTTCCTTCAATTGCTTCACGTCATTCTTCAAAGACGTGAGTTGATTGTTGTTGGATTGAGTCTCTTGAAAGTTGACTCTTTTAACTCCACCTTCAGCTCCTTGGTGGGTGCATTTCTCCATGTGAAAGGCTTGCTTCTCAATGAAGTCCCAAGCCTCATCAATCGCCATATCCATGAAGGTACCGGCGGAGAGTAGTTGGAGATTGAACTGGGTGTTTTCGTCCAGTCCCTTGAAGTAGATCTCCAACAACTCGATCTTTGGAATCCCATGATGTGGGCAATCCAAAAGGATGTCCTTGAACCGCTCCCATGACTTGGACAAGCTCTCCTTGTCCTTCATAATGAAAGCATTGATCTTCCCTCTCATTTCAGCGGTCTTTGAGGGGGGAAAGAATTTGGTCAAAAATTCCGTTGTCATCTCCTCCCATGTGCTAATTTTTCCTGGAGGAAGAGATTGATACCAAGTAAGAGCTCTATCTTTTAAAGAAAAGTAAAAAGGTCTTAGCTTGTAATTGTTATTTTCAATTCTGGAAGGTCGCAAGGTTTCCATCAAGATCTCGTAGTTTTGAAGATGTTGATGTGGCGAATCCTTCTCTAGCCCTCCGAATTGGCATTGGCGAATCATGGATAGAACTTGCGGTCGAAGTTCGTAGTCATGATCCGCTGGATCTCCTAGGTTCACTCCTGGACGCCTCAGTTGTTGATTAGGGTCCATCTTTTGACCTAGGGTTTGTGGGATTCCTGTAAGAAGAACATCTCGGACTGGTCTCCGAGGTGGAAGTACATCGGCCGGGGCGTCAGGTACTGGAACCTGCCTCGGTCGAGGGTCAGCTACTGGATCCTGCATCGGTCGAGGATCAACAGGGGGATCTTCCCTCGGTCGAAGTAGAATCTGGTTTCGTATGACTGTTATCTCCGCTTCGATTGCTGCAGTCTTGGTGCGATTCTCTTCTTTCTCTTGCCTTAGTTCTTCCTTGCTGAGGCGTAGCAGCTCTAGCGCCTCTTTCAATTCGGCCGCAAGATCGCGGTCGTCTTGTTGGGCCATCTTCGCTTCTCTTAAGCGTCGCTTGTATGTCTTTTCTGGTTCGGGATCGTAAGGAACGATTTCCTTCCCAGTGCGGGTTCTTCGCATATACCTAAGAAAGAACCTGCAAAAGTCACTCAAGTAGAGTGGTTAGATGACACGGGGGGGCAAGCGCCCCAAGAGCAAACCGTACCGGCTTGGTCTAGACCAAGTCCCCGGCAACGGCGCCAAAAACTTGTTCGCTCCAAACGGTGTGTGCAAGCTTTAAATTTATAACCCTAGACTTAAGCTTAAAACAAGGATGCGAACCCGCAGTGTACGGGTCAATCGTAGTAAAAAGCAAGAAATTCTAGGGGTCGATCACAGGGACTCGGTGAAACAAAGTCAGTAACGGTAAGCTGCGTGAATACTAACCACAAAGAGCAATTAACACAATCAAAGATGAATAAGAAGTCAATAAGAAACATGCAATTCTAGGGATTAAGGCATCTAGTTGTGGTTCCAACTCAAGATCTAAAGATAAGCGGACAAAGCTGAGATTTTTGCAAGGGGAAGGTGTTACTAAAGTGGAGTAGATCACCGGGTAAGTCTCACTACTCACTAATCCAAAACCATAACTCCTATTACCGGGTAAGTCTCAAGGAATCAAGATAAAGAACTATAACCTCAAACTAACACACCATCTAAGGGAATAGAATCAACCTTTACCGGGTAAGTCTCAGGCTAACTCACAAAGATGGGATGGAAGCACACTCAAACCCCAATAAAGGATAAACCTTTATTACCTACACTTATGATCGTTGGTACACAAACTAAGGAATTACCGGGTAAGTCTCATCCTAAGCTTGCTTTGAACCAGGAAAGGTGAAATAAGAATAGGATTTGGCAAACTCTAACACTTTAACTCTCAGTTTAGGATCAGATAAGTCACCTCGGTCAGCCAAATTCCACCCCGGCCGAGATGTTCATCGACCGAACGAGATTCTTAGGGTTAAGGTTAAAGACTCGAACTTTCAGGGTCCTACTGGAATCTAAGATTATTCTATCATTGTTTTTCCCACAACCTTCAGCCAATCACCCTAGAATCACACAAGGAAATTAGCCACTCATCATCATTATGAAAGCATTAAATATATGGGAAGAAGGTGAATATTTCAACAAGAAGAATTTAATGAAAAAGACTTCAATAACTGAATCAAATATCACAACAAAAGCGTTCCTTGGATAGCAATCCAACAAGACAAGACAACAAGGAAGGGAATTAAAGACAATCTTACAAAAACCCTTCAAAAGCTATAAAAGCTATAATCTTCAATCTTCCTTCAACCTTCAAAAAGGTTCTTCAAAACTCCCAACTGGAGTATGGCTGCGGCGATGTATGCTAGATAAGAGGGTGATAGCGGCCCCCCGATTTGTGGGAAATCCAACCCTTTTTATAGGAAGATAACCTTCCAAAGATAAAATATCTTAGAAAGATCTTTTCCCATAAAAATAGGTAAAATATAAGATCTTCTTCCTTCCAGGAGCCAAGCCCAAAAATATAAGATCACCTTCCAAAGATAAAAGATCTCAGCCAAGAATAAAATATTCTCGCCGCGTCCTAGGTGTTCGCCTCGGTCGAGTCGGCGTCTCTGGATCACCTCGGTCGAGATGAATCTCTGGTCAACCGAGGTGAGTCATAACTGAATGTGAAATCTCTCAAAACTGGTCCAAAGTGAATCTTAATCCATGGCTATGCTTCCTGGATGGTTCCTTATGCTCCTCAATGTAGCTCCAAATGACTCATGACTCCTTTTTGCTTCTTTTTGATGCAAAACATGCCATTTTACCTACAATTATAGCAAAACTAGGTGTAATCCTCGATTCCCGCAAAGGTAGATGAAATGGTAATATAATCACATATTATACATGCTAATATGCATATTATTGAAGATAAAACGTCCAAACAAACCCCAAAATATAGACTATAATTCATGCTATCAGCAAGCCACGTACCAAGTCCTTTGAAAGCAACTTCTGCATTGTGTGCATGCTTACGTGACCAAGTCTTCTATGCCAAAGCCTTGGATCATCAGTCAAGGCCTTGAGACACTTTAGCTTAGTTCCTAAAACTTGGTTAGTACTCATAAAATAAACATTGTTACATCTAGGAGCTTTAATCACAATGTCATGTGACGTCTTGTCTTGAACTTCACATTTTTCTGAATCAAACATAACCTTGTTGCCTTTATCACATATTTGAGAGATGCTAAGAAAGTTATATTTCAAACCGTCAACAAGATATACATCATCAATAAAGTTAGATGAATTATAACATATTTTACCAATGCCAATAATGTCACACTTTCCTTTATCACCAAGCGTAATGGCTCCAGATGATTGCTTCTTTAGATCTAAGAATAGTGAACTTTTTCCACTCATGTGTCTTGAGCAACCACTATCGAATATCCATTTATGCTCCTTTACCTTTGTGATATCCTGCAAAACAAAAAACATCAACCTTTTCGGGTCGACCAACAAAATAGTAACTCCCCCTGAGGCAGAGTGTCGCACAAATAAAGTATGATCACTTGACTCTGTGAATATCCAGCAGACTTCATAACACTAGCAAATCGTCCAAACCATGCCCTTGGAGACTGTTTAAGACCATAAAGGGCTTTATGTAATCTGCACACTTGATTGGACGAAGATGAAGAAAACCCAGGAGGAATATCCATATAGATAACTTCATCCAAGTAGCCATTAAGAAACGCATTCTTAACAACAAATTGAAGTAAATTCCAATTGAAATGTGCAGCCAATGACAGCAGAACACGAACTGTATTCATTTTTGCAACTGGAGCAAACGTCTCTTGATAATCAATCCCATAAGATTGAGTAAAACCCTTTGCAACCAACCTGGCTTTGTAACGCTCTATAGAACCATCAGCCTTATATTTGACAGCAAAAACCCACTTGCAGACCACAACGTTTGTACCTTTGGGTCTGTCCACAACAGTCCATGTTTTATTCTTAGCAAGAGCATTCATTTCTTCTTCCATAGCCAGCCGCCACTCTTTGCTCGTGAAGGCCTCCTTAGCACACTTAGGAATAGAAACTTGTTGAAGGGTAGAGAGAAATTGCTGGTGGGAGGGTGAGAAACGAGATAAAGAAACATAATTGGACATGGGATAAACAGGTCGGTTTCTGCAGGACCTAATACCTTTCCTGAGAGCAATAGGTGGACTGAGATCAGAGGGTGGCGATGTTGTACCAACAAGAACAACATCTGGAGAAGAATCAGGGGTGCATTCTAGAAGAGTAGGGGCTGTCCTTCTGGAGTACACTTGCAAAGGCACTGATCTTGTTGGAACAGAGCTATTAGAATCAGGTAGTGTGGGTGTTGAGGCAATGTGTGGAGTTGAAGTACAACTTAAGTCAAGAGCTAGTATGGGAGTGATATCGGGTGTTATACCAATATCTTGAGATACATCACAACCGCTGTTTGGAGATGTAGAAAAATAGGATTGAGTTTCAAGGAAGGTGACATCCGCACTGATGAAAAACTTCTTAGTAGGAGGATGGTAGCACTTGTACCCTTTTTGAGTTGGAGAATAACCAATGAAAACACACTTTTGAGCCCTTGCATCAAGTTTTCCACGCAAAGGGGTGTGAATATGGGCAAAAACAGTGCATCCAAAGACTCTAGGTGTGAGATTATGAATAAGAGAAAGATAAGGGAAGAAATGTTGCAATCGTTGGAGAGGACTCTCATAACTCAGAACCTTGGAAGGAAGACGGTTTATTACATAGGCTGCTGTGAGGATAGATTCACCCCAAAAGGTTTTAGGAACATTATGGTGGAGAAGAAGGGAACGAGTGATGTTAAGTAAATGTCCATTCTTACGTTCAGCTACACCATTTTGTTGTGGTGTGTAGACACACGAAGATTCATGTATAATACCTTTGGACGAAAAGAAAGTCCCAAGAGATTGGTTGAAGTAATCTCTAGCATTGTCGGTTTTGAATTTTTGAACATGAGTGTGGAATTGAGTTTGAACCATGGAGACAAAATTTGGAATAATGATGCTGACTTCAGATTTATTTTTGAGGAGGAAAAGCCACATAACTCGAGTGCAATCATCAATTAATGATAGAAACCAACGAGCACCATTTATATTCTCTATAGAAGATGGTCCCCAAATATCACTATGGATCAATTGAAAAGGAAATTGACACATTTGATTGCTAGGAGGAAAAACACTACGAGAGTGCTTGGCTTTTACACAAATTTCACAATGAAAATCTGAGAACTTTAAACCTTTGAAAAGAGACGGATACAAGTGTTGTAAAACAGGAAAAGAAGGGTGGCCTAAACAATTATGATGTAACCAAATACTGGACTGATTTGTGGTGCTTAACATGGCTGTAGCGGAAGCAGGAGGATTGGAATGGTGTTGAGCACGTGTGTCCAGGAAGAACAGCCCATCACGTTTATTAGCACGCCCAATCATCTTCCCGAATCCTGTTCCTGAATAACACAACAGGTTGGAGAAAAAAGAAAATGACAATTAAGGTCTTTGATCAATTGGGGAATGGACAATAAGTTTGCTGATAATGTAGGCACATAAAGGACATTTGACAGCTGTAAATCTGATGACAAATTAATACTCCCTTTACTAATAATGGATGCAGAAGAACCATTAGCAGTTAAGAGAGTGTTTTGGAGGTGTAAGGAGAATAAGTATGAAAAAGAGATAAAGATGGTGTCATATGATTTGTAGCACCCGAGTCAAGGATCCAGCAATGAGATCTGGAATTATAGCTTGAATGGAAACAAAGAATGGCAACATTACCTGAGGGCTGTAAAGAGTTGATAGAAGGGTTACCAACAGGTTTCTCAAGGGAACGAAGGAGACCTTGCAGTCTAGAAATGTCCGTTGAACTAAGGGAAGAAGCATCAGAAGTAGTGGCAGCAGAAGATTCAATTAGATTTGCATGAGGACGAGGGTGTTCTTTGTTTCCCTACTCACGGCTGGGAGGTTTTCCATGTAGTTTCCAGCATTTTTCCTTCGTGTGGCAAGGTTTATTGCAGTGAGTACACCAACGATTGTCTTTATTTTCAGCTTGAGCAGCAAGAGCTATAGTTTCTGTAGGTTTGGAAGAAAGCATCACAATACGCCTACTTTCTTCAGCCCTCATAGTAGAAATAATCTCTTCAAGAGATGGAAGTTCATTGCGCCCAAGGACTTGAACCCAGATGGGATCAAAGTCAGAACCAAGACCAGCCAAGAAGACATATGATCTGTGTTTCTCAACAGATTGTTTGAGAATAACAACATCATCCTTACACTTCATCTCAAGGGTCTGATATTGGTCAAGCTCTTGCCAAATACCTTGCAAAATATTAGCATACTCAGTAATAGACCTTTCTCTTTGTTGAGTAGAGTATGCTCTAACTGTGAGATCAAAAGTAAGAGCATCATCCTTGGCTGTAGAGTAGGATCTGCACATGAACTCCCATATTTCCTTGGATGTATCAAAGAACATGCAGTTGATGTTGATGGAGAGATCCATTGAATCCCAAAGCCAAGACATTATCATTGAATCAGTAGCTTCCCATTCTGCCGTTTTTTCTGCAGAGTCATCTGTTGGGTTGATAGAAGTGAGATGATGATATTTCCCTTTACCCTTGAGATAGGTTTTGACAACTTGAGACCAAGTGATATAATTTTTTTCCTGTGAATTTGTAAGCTGGCTGGATGTTAACCAAATCAGTTTTATGAGTTTTGGTGAAATCAGCCATGAGGAAAGATAAAGAAAAGGAGAGTGCGATGAAGGCTGAGAAAGGGTAGCGATGAAAGTTGACAAAGGGTAGCAATGAAGGCTACAACCGAGATCAATTTCGCTCTGATACCATGACAGAAGTGGAAGGTTGATTCACTATTTCCTTGATAGAGAATAAGAGTATATAGTACAAGAGAGATGGAGAGAGGGATGAACTTAGGGAATAAAAGAACTAATAACTACACCTAGGAAAGGAGGAGACAATAACTACAACACATAACAATAATTACAGCATGCCTACACAACTTACAAGACTAATAATAAATAATAATAATAATAATAATAATAATAAGATAATTTCTTATTCAACAGATAAGTGTTTCTAATGATGTAAGGATCATTTCTTCGATATGGACATGTAGATTTGACATGACCCTTTTTACAACAGTAGAAACATGTGGGCATATGAATACTTCCTTTAGCCTTGACAAAAGTGGTAGTTGTTTTTCTAGGAAAACTGACATGATACCCTACACCATTTTTGTTAAGGAAAGATTGTTGCTCGCCCATCATCCTTTCAAGGTTGGCTTTCGAACAAATGAATTGAATAAGTGCAGCCTTCTGGTCTTGACACGTCATAGTTAGATCAACCTTTTCTTTCTCTAGATCGATATATTCTCGATGGAGAGAAGACAAATTGCCCTTGAGAATCGCATTTTCAGATTCCAAGGCCTTGACATTGATATCAAGGTCTAACTTTTCAGTGTTAAGATTTTCAATCTCCAAAGACATGTCACATGATCTTTTCTCTTGTTTGAGAAGCTTTTCTTTCAAGGAACTTATCCTTACTCTATGTTCTTTATCACATATGATAATATCTTTAAGAAATTGTGTGAGATCAGATTCAGGTTGGGACATGATGGTACTTACTATATTGTCAACGTAGATATTTGAATCTTCTTCATGATCGGCCATAAGACAAAGGTTTGCTTGTTCTTTTTCGTCTTCTGATTCATTTGAGGAATCTGAATCACTCCATGAAGCTACCATAGCTTTCTTCTTTCGATCATTCTTCTTGAAGTTGGTCCTCTTCTTTTGTGGACAGTCCTTAACGAGATGATCTCTTTCACCATATTCAAAATAAGTCAGAACTTTAGTTTTCTTGTTAGAGTTAGAAAACTTACCTCGAGGTCTTGATGTTCGCGGATATTCTCAATTGTTTACAGAATGTTTCTTTATTTTGAGAATTCTTGCGAGACCCTTAGAGATCATGGCAATTGCATCTTCTTCATCATCGTCATCACTATCTTCCTCTTTAGATGGTAACTCATCCTTTTTCGATCTTAATATCAGATTCTTTGTGTTGGATGGGAGCTCTCCATCTTCTTCACCAAGAACCATTTCGGGTGTGATGAGTTTTCCAAGGAGGTCGTCAAGAGGAAGAGTTGAGAGATTATGAGGTTCTTCGATGGAAATCATCTTTGGTCCCCACTTAGCTTTAGGTAAGATCCTTAGAACTTTCCTAAATTTTTCTTCATTTGTGAAGACCTTTCCAAGTGAGTCCAAGTTGTTCACAATCTCAGTAAATCTTGTGAACATTTCTTTGACTGGTTCATTTGGATTCATCTTGAATAGCTCATATTGTCTGAGGAAGATGCTGATTTTTGTTTCCTTGACTTGACTTGTTCCTTCGTATGTGACAACGAGTTTGTCCCATATTTCTTTTGCACTTTTACATGATGAGATGCGGTTGAATTTATTTGCATCTAATCCAGAGTAGAGAAGGTTCATGGCCTTGTAGTTCTTTGACACGCTATCCAAGTCGACTTGTGTGAAGTCAGCTTCCTTTTTTGCGACTTGGACACCTTCAACTGTGGTAGTTGGGACTTTGGGGCCATTCTGAATAATATTTCATAGTTCCATCTCCTGATCAATAATGGACATGCGCATTAGTGCTTTCCAATGGGCAAAGTTGTTGCCACAAAAGAGTGGTGGTCGAGATGAAGATTTTCCTTGAGCAAATCCTCCATCACCTACAAGATTCATGATTAGTCTCACTGATGGTTAAATCAAAATACGTGAATCTAGATCTGATACCAATTGAAGAACCGTTAGGTGAATATAAAGAATAAAAGATACTCTAGAAGCGGGGTTGACTAGAGTATGGGAATTTTTCGCAAAAACCTATCTCAAGGCTTTACTGATTTCAAAGGCCTTGATGTCGATCTGAGCTCTTTGTGACACACTTTGATTTCAAGGGTTTTGAAACTGATTTCAAGGGCCTTGACTTTGTTAACCTGCAAAACAAAGTTAGTCACAATTAAGCAGATAAAGTGCGGAATGTAAAAGATCGGCACGAGGATATGTTTATGAAGTTCGGCTCTGAATAGTCTACTCTCCATCCCAGAGTATAGCCGTAGGATCTAACTATCTATTATCAGCTTCAAAGAGTCCAAGATACAAACTAGAAGAAATCCCTTTCTTCTCTCAATGTAGCCAACGCTACGATCTAGCACCAACTCTTCTTCTTGCTATAATCGCCTAGTTACTTCACAGAGTAACGCACACTCTAGTATAACACTCTTTAGATATTCCAATGGAGCTCTCGAGTTTTATCTCTCTCTAGGGGATAAATTTTTTTGTAAAAGAGAAAAAGAAAAACTTGTTTGATCGAATGAAGATGCTTTGGATTGCTTAAAGACTTTGAATGTTTCCGTGTAAGCTTGTGTCCTTTCTTCTTCAATTGACATCTTCATTTATAGTCTTTGATGGAGAGGTCTTCTAGCCATTGGGAAGATGATCGTTGTAGATGGTTCTTCTTCTCCATGGAAAACGCTTCTTGGTTGAGATGAGATAGCCGTTGTAGATCTTCAATCGTTTTCATCTCCTTAAAGCACGTTGATCCTTCTTGTCCGTAATCTTATCACATTTGTTGAACATATTTGTCTTTTATTCGAGATCTTTAGATATTGTTGTGAAGATATCTGAAATCAGTTGAGAAGAGATCTTGAGCTTTTGGTTGAGGATCTTTTGTGAGATCCTGTTTTGAATCGAATCCACTTGGTCGTACTTGGTCGTTAAGATCTTCTTTGAGCGTATCTTCTATGTTGAGCATATCTCCTAGGAAGATCTTCTTTGATTTGGTTTGTGGATTTTAATCCTTCCAGCCGCTTTGTCCTTTGTAACTGACTTCAAGGTTGTGGCTTATGAGCCCTTGAAACGGCTTTCAAGGCCTCCTGGTTGAACTTCTTCAAACCCTCCGTTTGTTCCTTGTTTCTGATTTCAAGGCCTCCGTATGTCCCTTGAAATGCTTTTCAAGACCTGCATACATTCTAGACAAACACCAAAATACACCAAGCAACTAGAAATACAATCTATATTTTGTTAGTACAAAAATCACTATATTTGTGTTTAAGTCTTCCATCATCACCTATACAAATATATAATCAAGGTGGAGTTTTCACAATGCATTACGAGACTTCGTGGATGCTTTAAGGAAAAATAAGAAACAATTGCATTATGAAGTTTGCATAGTATGAATGAGGGAAATGGGAAAGGATACTGATGTGGAAATATTGGAATAAGAACTTAGTCAAGTAAAAGAGTAGAAAAGCAAATCATATCTGAATAACTAAATGCGTTCGTTTGCGGGTTACTTATCGGGATTGTACTTTTTTCATATGTTGTGTATTAACCCTTTCAATGTTTAAGAATCTTTCCAATGTAGCTTTTAATACTGTACTCATGTGCCTCTTTGACGATTGACAATGTTAACCTTTTTTCCATGAATTGAGCGACTTTAGTAAGCCAAGTTTTCCAAGCATATGCGTATAATAAATACTGAAAAGTGTATCCATATAACGCCTACATCCGCTACTAAAGTTTGACAAAAGTCGGGAAATACTCATAAAATGACCATACTTATAAACTATGCATTCCTTATTGTGTTTCATATTGTAGTAGCAATACGATCACGAATATGGCCAATTCCTATCATTCGTAACGTTATTCTCAACATCTTCTACATCCTCTTGGTTTGTCATCGGTGGTTGTTCTTCATCTTTAGACAAGTCATCGTACCAAGAGTATAAGCGAATGAAGTTTGAAGAACCGATAGGTGATATAAATAAGATAGATAATACTCTAGAAGGGGGGTTGAATAGAGTATGGAAACTTTTCGCAAACCAAATCTCAAGGCCTTGAAACTCCTTTCAAGGGCCTTGATGTCAATTTGTGCTACTAGTGAAACTTTGATTTCAAGGACTTTGAAATTCTATTTCAAGGGCCTTGACATTTTGCTCCTGCAAAACAAAATTAGTCACAGTAAAGTATATATGATGCGGAATTGAAAAGATTGACACGAGGATATGTTTACGAAGTTCGGCTCTAAATAGCCTACTCTCCGTCCCAGGGTATATCAATAGGATCTAACTATCTATTATCAGCTTCAAAGAGTCCTAGATACAAACTAGAAAAAATCCCCTTCTTCTCTCACTTGTATCCAATGCTATGATCTAGCTCCAACTCTTAACCTAGCTATAATAGCCTATTTGCTTCGCAAAGTAACACACTCTAGTATAACTCTTTTTTAGATCTACCAATGGAGCTCTTGTGTTTTCTCTCTCTAAGGGGATAAAACTTTTACGTGAATGTGAGAAAGAAAAACAACGAAATAAGATGATTAGGTTGCTTGAGGCTGCAAAGATGTTTTCCGGTGTAAGCTTGTATCTTTCTTCTTCGACAATTGTTCGCTCCAAATGGTGTGTGCAAGCTTTAAATTTATATCCCAAGAAATATGCTTAAAACAAGGATGCGAGCCCGCAGTGTACGGATCAATTATAGTAAAAAGCAAGAATTTCGGGGTGTCGATCTTAGGGACTTAGGTGAAACAAAGCAAGTATAGGTCGTCAATGCAACTAATAACCACAAAAGCGATTAAAACAATAAAAGATGATAATAAGGTCAATTACAGGAAATATGCAAATTTTAGGGATTAAAGCATCTAGTTGTGGTTCCAACTCAAGATCTCAAGATAAGCAGACAAAGCTGAGATTTTGCAAAGGGAAGGTGTTTCTAAAGTGGAATAGATTACCGGGTAAGTCTCACTACTCACTATCCCAAACCAAAACTCCTATTACCGGGTAAGTCTCAATGTACTAAGGAAAAAGAACTAAAATCTCAAAACAACACACCAACTAAGGGAATAGAATCAACCTTTACCGAGTAAGTCTCAAGTTAACTCACAAAGATGGGATGAAGGCACACTCAAACCCCAATAA
This sequence comes from Fagopyrum homotropicum, assembly GCA_033239125.1. NCBI lineage: Eukaryota > Viridiplantae > Streptophyta > Magnoliopsida > Caryophyllales > Polygonaceae > Fagopyrum > Fagopyrum homotropicum. Next base: position 131,929,556 of record BSWB01000004.1, read on the forward strand.
AGGCTAAACCTTTATTACCTACACTTATGATCTTGGGTAAACAAACTAAGGAATCACCGGGTAAGTCTCATCCTAGGCTTGCATTGAACCAGGAAAGGTGTAATAAGAATAGGATTTGGCAAACTTTAACACTGAACTCTCAGTTTCGGATCAGAAAAGGTCACCTCGTTCAGTCAAGTTCCACCCCGGCCGAGATGTTCATCGACTGAACGAGATGTTCTAGGGTTTAGGTTAAAGACTCGAACTTTCAGGGTCCTAATGGGATTAAGATCATTCTATCATCATCTTTCCCACAACTTTCAGCCAATCACCCTAGAATTGCACAAGGAAATTAGCCACTCATCATCATGATAACAATAATAAAAAAATATGAGAAGGTAATGAATATTTGAACACAAAAACCTTAAGAACAAGGCTTCAATAACTTAATCAAATATCGAACAAATCAGCGTTCCTTGGATCACAAATCTAACAAGACAATAAAACAAAAGGGAATCTAAGAAAGTCTTACAAATCCCCTCAAAAGATATCACAAAGCTATGAACTCCCTTCCTACAAACTTCTAAAAATCCTTCCTAACTACAGCTTCTTCAATGATCCAAAGATGGTAAAAAGGATGGCTGAATTGTGGAAAATCCAACCCTTTATATAGGAGAATTATCTTCAAAGATAATAATATCTTTATAAAGATAATTTCCTATAAAATATATCCATATCTCTAAAATAGATCTCCTTAATATATGATCTTCCTTCCAGAAATCCAGCCCAAAAATATAAGATATCTTCCTTCCAAAAATAAAAGATCTCAGCCAAATAAAATATATCTCGCCGGCGCCAGGGTGTTCGCCTCGGTCAGGACGCTCCTCAAGATCACCTCGGCCGAGGTGACACTGTAGCTGACCGAGGTGAATCTCAGCTGAATGTGAAATCTCTCAAATCTGGTCCAAAGTAAATCTTCTTTATTAATTACATGCTTCCTGAGTTCTCTTTTAAGCTCCAGAATGTAGCTCCTATGACTCATTTGCTCCTTAGCTCCATTTCGATCCAAAATGTGCCATTTTACCTACGATTACAACGAAACTTGGTGTAGACCTCGATTCCAATAAAGGTGGATAAAACGACAATATAATCACATAATATACATTCATACATGCAGATTATTGAAGATAAAACGTCTAAACAAGTCCCAGAATATAGACTATAATACATGCTATCAAAATACCCCATACTTGTCCATTGCTTGTCCCCAAGCAAGTTCCAAATCTTAAGCACAAGATACAATGGATTATAAGTCATAAAGATCAATGAAAAGTACTTCAAAACATTTTGAATGTGTTCTCCGCTCATAGATCTCTCTAAGGGAATGCTTCATGGCAAATAAAATCAAAACATTTTATAAATATCAGAAAGTTGTTCATCTTTGCATAAAATCATAGAATGCATAATAAATCATTATTATTGAAATTAATCATGTATAATCCAGTTTAAATCACCAAGTCAATCAACAAGCTCGAGGTCTCAAGGGCTTTTCAAAAGAAGGTCAAGAAACGTGTGAGGGTGGGAAGTATATAGGGAATGTGGTGCTAGAATCCGGGAAAAGGATCTTCACTTTACTTGCTTTGAACTTCAACATCTTCCACCAATAAGCTTTGCTTATTTTACTTTTCACTTTTTGGGATGCATGGACAAAGGTGCACAATAACCGAAGCCTAGGAAATCAGCAATAATCAAATTCACGAGATCTTCTCGAAAAGATTCTCTATTCTTCGGTTGAGATCTTCCTTCGGTTGACAAAGTCTTTGGTTGATGAGATCTTCTTGTTTACAAAATCTTCAACGAAGATCTTTAATTTATTTGAATCCTTGTTCCGTGCACCTTAGATTCCAAGGCCCTTGATCTAAATCCTAACTACCTAGCGAAACCCGCAGTGTACGGGACGTTTGTAGAAGGGTTAGTATTCCGAGGTCGAACACAAAGACTAAGGTGAAATTGATTCGATTTGTGATTGAGTTTAGTAAAGATCTAGGTTGAAAGAAAAAAAGGAAATAAAGAAATGAAAATCTCAAATGTTTTTAGTTGGATTTTGGTGATCAATCAAGGATCACAATTCATGCAAAGCAAACAATCAAACTAAACTAAGAATCAACACAAATAAACAAGCTAAACAAGATAATGATCAAAGAAAGAAAAGACGGATTCTAGGGGTTGGAAGTTCCGGTTATGGCATAGGACTCAAGTTATCTATTCATTCTTTGGATTAACTATGATATGTTGGGATTAAGTGTATCTAATTTGGGATCAATTACCGGGTAGGTCTCATGGTCCAACTAGTCCACTCCTAAGGTCTCATTACCGGGTAAGTCTCTAAGAACCTAAGGATAGGAATTCTACACAAACCGGATTGTTAATTAGGGGTCTAACCTATCCTTACCGGGTAAGTCTTGGAAAGGGAAGTCCTAAACAACTATCCTAGCACATCTAATCCAATGGCGGCTTATTAGGCTCACCACTACCTAAGGTTTGTTATCTTTAAAATCTAAGAGCAAGGATTACCGGGTAAGTCTCTCCTAACACTTAGTCACTACACTAGGTTACCCTAGGGTAGGTTAAACTCAACAAACACTTAGGATCTCAACATTCTATAGATCTAAGGCAAGATCCTTCGAACCAGGGAAAATCACAGTTTGTTCTATCTAAACCACGGCCGTGGTCAGACAAGAACTACCCATGATTTCTAACAGCAACTACGTTCATAAACAAAAGTCGTCCAAAGGTAAATCTAAGTCCGTCCTATCATAGCCCTAGCCATAACCATCCTTTCCTTACCCTAGAACCACATCAATTTAGCCTATAACATTCATAATGAAAATCGAAACAAACAAACATAAAATCATAACATTCATTGCAAGATAATGAGGGGAAAGAGATGAACAAATGAACTTAAAACAAAACCAAGCTGAAAATAGGATTAGAATGACTTACAATCCTTCCAAAGGAAGGTTCAAATGGTTCTTACAATTCTAGAAACAGAATCCGAAATACAAGAAAACTATGGTGTGTGTTCTTCTCCTTCTCTTCAATGGAACTCTTCTTCTTCTCCTTGACACTTTCCTTCCTAGAAAAACTTCTTGTTCAGAGAATATATTTGTTAGAGAGAAATGGATGATGGATGAGCTGCTCCAAACTACTCCCAGCTGCCTCTCATAGCCCATGAAGGACCACTTTTATAACAAACTTGCATGAGCTGGCCATGAGAGTCGTGGCACAACTGTCACAAGAATCTGGCAAAATCCACGGTTGATTCCATGGCCGTGGAGTGTCAGATAACCGTGATTCTGTGCAGAAACTTCGCCTTGGATCATTAAGCTGTGATTTGGTGCATGGCTTGTGTTGGCAAGGCTCTATGAGTCCTCCTTAGCCTTTAGCTTGTGTCCTAATGAGTCCGAGGGTGTGTCATCTAGATGAACGATCCTCAAACGCATCGTTTTAGCTCCTAATCTCCCGAAATACCTACAAAACGCGCACAAGTCCGTGTAGACGTCTATCTCGGCAAAATACATGAATTGAGTGCAAAACGTCTCGAACTAATGTTAAACATGCATGAATGAGCGAGAATTCTATCTAAATGATTACCTAAAACTAATCCATAAATCGTGTTATCAAAATACCCCATACTTAAGGTTTGCTCGTCCCCGAGCAAATTCCCAACTATAGATTAAGAGATGACATGATTTATGTATGCAGAAAAATGGCAAAAATCTTTTTGGGTTTGTGCTTCTACTATTGGATCACCTTCAAAGTCATGTTTCATGGCTAAGGACAAGCAATCATGCATCAAACAAATGAAAACATGGAAAGACAATTGTACTTAACTCAAAAGTATGCATGAAATGTAAAGATGAAGAAGTCAAGAAGATCAAGAGTACATCCAATCTAAACTACTAAGTCTTACAAACATGCAAATAGGTCATAAGGTCTTGTGAGATAAAAGGGCCAAGAAATGTAGTGATTGGGTGGGGATTTCTAGGTTATGTGATGCTAATCCGGGAACGGAACTAACTTCACATGTCCTCGATCAACTTCCCCCAAGTGCATATTTTCCTCTATCTTTTCTTTCTTTTCTTTTTCTTTGACTTATTTTTGAGACAATGACATTGGTGTACAAGAGCCGAAACCTTGGTGATTAGCCGTCCTCGGGTTTTTTCTTAGTTTTCGAGGTGCATCCACACCGGGCACACATACCAAAGCTCGTTAGGACTATTGGTTCATTTGACTTTGGCAAGGCACCAACACCCGATTATGTGAAGTGTACCGAGTTACTTGTCATTTAAACCAATGTCCCCAAACTTATATTTTGGCTACACTTTCACAACAAATTCAGCATTTTATGCATGATATTCTTTTCATCAACAACTTCACCCCACACTTGCTTTTTGCACACATCAACACACTAGCATGCTCCTATTCCCGGATGGGTTAAAAGAGGTCAAATTTATCTCAATTGAGGTGCTCAAGCAATCATGATTAAGATGAGAAGTAGAGAAAGATTGAATTGCCTCATTCATTCCTAGATGGTATGCAAGAACTATCATGTAATTTCGATTTTCACTACTCAATCCTTTCTAGGCAAACATCATGGTCACAAATCATTCATAGAATTTCAAGAGAAGTAGTTCAAGTCCACATATGCGTTCATTAATCCTAACACATGAGGCTATCCATAGCCAATTCACAAGACAAGATTCATCATTAGGTTCATATCCAAGCCTAGAAAGCACAAAAAATTTTAAAATTTTCTGATTTTTATGGTATTTTCGATTTAAGTATGTACAATGCAAGACATGTGAAGATTTTAAACTACCCTAGATGCTCATCATGCAAAGGGTCATGCAAACCCCACCCCATACTTAGAAACACATTGTCCCCAATGTGGTATAAAAGTAAAGAGAGTGAAAGAAGGTTCTCACAATGTAAAATTGTTTGCTATGGTATTCGAGATTGTTCAATAGCGAATTGATGTTTGATGATCCTATCAACCATGGTAGAGAGCTCTAAGCATCCATCAAAGCTTTAGAACCCGCGCTAGGCACCGCTAGCCGTCCAAGTTCCGCGTCCGCTCCACCCATAATTGATGAGGGTTTCATCATCATCATTCCTATGTCAAGCAAGGCCTCCAATGCCACTAATGTTCTAGCACACACACAAAGATAGAAAAATCTAAAAATGAAAACAAAACTAAAAAGAGAAAATGTTACCAATGGGTTGCCTCCCACCAAGCGCTTCTTTAAGGTCATTAGCTTGACCAAACTCGGGGGCGTCTACTCGAGGTGAAGCGGGGCAATCATGTCCACCGGAGCTCCCGGAATATACTTCTTCAAGCGATGCCCATTCACTTTGAAATTCCCACAATGCTCCCCTCCTATCTCAATAGCTCCATGGGGAAAGATCTTCTTCACCACATATGGCCCGGTCCATCTTGATTTGAGCTTTCCGGGAAAGAGCCTTAGCCTTGAGTTGAAAAGAAGGACAAGATCTCCTTCACTCAACTCTTTGGGGATGATCCTCTTGTCATGCCATCTTTTGGTTCTCTCTTTGTAGATCCGGGCATTCTCATAAGCGTCCAACCGGATCTTCTCGAGGGCATTCAATTCAAGCAATCTCTTTTCTCCCGCCGCCTTGAGATCAAAATTTAGCCACTTAATGGCCCAATAATCTCTATGCTCCATCTCTACCGGAAGATGGCAAGACTTGCCATAGACCAACTTGTAAGGAGTGGTGCCAATCGGTGTCTTGAAGGCGGTCCTATATGCCCACAATGCGTCATTGAGCTTCATAGCCCAATCCTTTCTAGTCCTAGACACCGTCTTCTCAAGGATGGCCTTGATCTCCCGGTTGGAGATCTCCACTTGGCCACTAGTTTGGGGATGGTAAGGTGTTGCCACCTTGTGAGTCACCCCATACTTAGCCAAAAGCGCTCCAAAGTTCCTATTCGTGAAGTGCTTTCCTCCATCACTAATGATCACCCTTGGTGTTTCAAACCTAGGGAAGATCACCCGGTTGAAGAACCGCACCACCACCTTGGCATCATTTGTAGGAGAGGCGATTGCCTCTACCCATCTTGACACATAGTCCACCGCCAATAGGATGAAGAGATTGCCACATGAAGAAGGGAATGGTCACATGAAGTCCACACCCCACACATCAAAAATCTCCACTTCTTGGATGTTGTTCAAGGGCATTTCATTCCTTCTTGAGATGTTGCCCGTCCTTTGGCAAGCATCACATGCCGCTACAAAACCTTGCACATCTTTGAACAAGTTAGGCCAATAAAAACCGGATTGTAATACCTTTGCACACGTCTTGTGTGAGCTAGCATGGCCTCCACATGGTAAGGAGTGACAATGCCGGATCACACTCTCCACTTCATCTTCTGGTATGCATCTTCTAAACATCCCATCCGGGCCTTTCTTGAACAAGAGTGGCTCACTCCAATAGTAATGCCTCACATCATTGAAGAACTTCTTTCTTTGTGCATATGTCAATCCGGGAGGCACTTCCTCACACACTAAGTAATTCACAATGTCGGCATACCATGGCTCATTCCCTCTAGACACTTGGAACAAACATTCCTCCATCATTTGCAATTGCTCATCTCGGAATGAGTCATCAATTAGAATGTCATCTCTTCCAAGCTCTAATGGAGGAAATCTACTAAGGTGATCCGCCACGGAGTTCTCGGATCCCTTCTTATCTCGTATCTCTAAATCAAACTCTTGAAGAAGAAGGATCCACCGAATCAACCTTGGTTTGGCATCCTTCTTTGTAAGTAGATAACGGATCGCAGCACGATCCGTATAGACTATGACCTTCGCTCCAACAAGGTATGAGCGGAACTTCTCAAATGCATACACCACCGCCAACAACTCCTTCTCGGTGGTAGCATAATTGAGTTGGGCATCATCTAGCGTCTTGCTAGCATAATAAATGGCATGAGTGTGCCCTTCTTTCCTTTGCCCCAAAACAGCCCCTATGGCTACATCGCTTGCATCGCACATGATCTCAAATGGTAGCCTCCAATCCGGAGGTTGTATGATAGGTGCGGAGATCAAGGCGTTCTTCAACCTACAAAAAGCTTCAAGAGAATCCTTGGAAAAGACAAAATCAACATCCTTCATAAGTAGGTTAGTGAGAGGCTTAGAAATTTTAGAGAAATCTTGGATAAACCTCCGGTAAAAACCGGCATGCCCTAAGAAACTCCTTACCCCCTTCACCGAGGTAGGTGGCGGCAACTTCTCTATCGTTTCAATTTTGGCCCTATCAACCTCAATGCCACGGTTGGACACCAAGTGTCCTAACACAATGCCTTCACTTACCATGAAGTGGCATTTTTCCCAATTCAAGACAAGATTTGTCTCCTCACATCTTTGCAATACTAATGACAAGTTAGCCAAGCAATTATCAAAGGAAGAACCATAAACAGAGAAATCATCCATAAACACTTCCATGATATTTTCTATGTATTCCGAAAAGATAGCCATCATACACCTTTGGAAGGTGGCGGGTGCATTACACAACCCAAATGGCATTCTCCTATATGCAAAAGTACCCCATGGACATGTAAAGGTTGTTTTCTCTTGGTCATCGGGGTGGATAGGGATTTGGAAGAATCCACTATAGCCATCTAGATAGCAAAAATGAGAGTGTTGAGCTAACCTTTCTAGCATTTGGTCAATGAAGGGGAGAGGGAAGTGATCTTTCCTAGAGGCCATGTTCAATTTCCTATAATCGATGCACATTCTCCACCCCGTAACCATCCTAGTCGGGATTAGTTCATTGTTCTCATTAGTTACTACGGTCATCCCACCCTTCTTAGGAACTACATGAACGGGACTAACCCACTTACTATCCGAGATAGGGTAGATAATTCCCGCATCTAGCAACTTAATGATTTCCTTTTTGACTACCTCTTTCATTATAGGATTCAATCTCCTTTGATGTTCAATAGAGGGTTTGTGGTTATCTTCCATCATTATCTTATGCATGCACAAAGAAGGCTTAATGCCAACCAAATCATCAATAGTATAGCCAATGGCTTTCCTATGCAATCTCAGTTCATGCAACAACTTAGCAAGTTCATCATCACTCAAGCATGCATTAACAATCACCAGATATGAAGAATTTTCACCAAGAAATGCATACTTTAAATGAGAGGGAAGGGGTTTAAGTTCAAGTTGAGGAGGACCTTTATCGGTTGAAGATGATCCAAATAAGGTTGGATGAGATGAGTCCAAAGCAAATGAAGACTCCTCATACCTCCTAAAAGCGTGATCATCATCAAGGACTGGTCCAGGGAAATCCACGGTTGGAATCACGGCTTGCCCAACTTCCACGGCCGTGGTTCTTGCCAAGCTTGCTTCTCGGAGTTGTCCAGAAAGTTTGACGGCCGTGGAACATAAATCTCGACCGTGGAACTTGCAGCTGTTCAACACCTCTTCGTGGCTTTCAAATCCAACTCTTGGCTCCTCTACCAAGGCTTCCAAGGCCTTGATCTCTTCATTGCAAGCCTCCTCAACACCTTCTTCCATCATACTCAAGGTAAGAACCTTCTCCAAGGGATCCTTGATTAAGATCGAGCTCACAACTTCCCTAGATTCCTCTTGCTCGACTATGTTGAAGAGATCTTCATCAAGGGCTGGCCCTTTCGTCATTGTGGATAAATTGAACTTGACATTCTCTTCTCCAATGTTGAAGGAGAGAGTTCCATTCTTGCAATCCACTAGGCATCCCGAGGTGGCTAGGAAGGGTCTTCCTAGGATGATGGGAACCGGATAATCCGCCGGAATATCCAAGACGACAAAGTCAATTGGCACATAGAATCCTCCTAGTTGCACAGGAATGTCCTCTAGAATCCCAACCGGATGAGTGATAGAACGGTCCATGATAGCATGAATTATAGTCTATATTTTGGGGTTTGTTTGGACGTTTTATCTTCAAAAATCTGCATGTTTGTATGTATAATATGTGATTCTATTACCATTTCATCTACCTTTGCGAGAATCGAGGTCTACACCTAGTTTCGTTGTAATTGCAGGTAATATGGTACGTTTTGCATCAAAAAGGAGCAAAAGGAGTCATTAGTCATTTGGAGCTACATCCAGGGAGCATAGCCATGGATTAAAGATTTACTTTGGACCAATTTTGAGAGATTTCACATTCAGTTGTGAGTCACCTCGGTTGACCACAGATTCACCTCGACCGAGGTGATCCAGAGACGCCGACTCGACCGAGGCGAACACCTAGGACGCGGCGAGAATATTTTATTCTTGAAGGAGATCTTTTAAACTTGGAAAGTAATCTTATATTTTTGGGATGGGCTCTTGGAAGGAAGGAGATATGCAGAATCATATATTTTACCTATATTTATGGGAGAATATCTTTCTAAGATTTATTATCTTTGGAGGGTTATTTTCCTATAAAAAGGGTTGGATTTTCCACAAATCCGATCGTGCTTAGATCCCGCAAAAGAGGCGGCTTACACCGAAAAACACGCAGCAGCAGCAGCCTACTCCAGTTGGGAGAGATTCGAAGAACCTTTTTGAAGGTTGAAGGAAGATTGAAGTTCATAGCTTTTATAGCTTTATTGAAGGGTTTTGTAAGATTGTCTTCAATTCCCTCAATTGTTGTCTTGTCTTTTTGGATTGCTATCCAAGGAACGCTTTGTTGTGATATTTGATTCAGTTATTGAAGTCTTTTCATTAAATTCTTCTTTGTTCAAATATTCACCTTCTTTCCTTATATTTAATACTTTCATAATGATGATGAGTGGCTAATTTCCTTGTGCGATTCTAGGGTGATTAGCTGAAGGTTGTGGGAAAAACAATGATAGAATAATCTTAGATTCCAGTAGGATCCTAAAAGTTCGAGTCTTTAACCTTAACCCTAAGCATCTCGTTCGGTTGATGAACATCTCGGCCGGGGTGGAATTCTTCTGACCGAGGTGACTTATCCGACCTAAAACTGAGAGTTAAGTGTTAGAGTTTGCTAAATCCTATTCTTATTACACCTTTCCTGGTCCAAAGCAAGCTTAGGATGAGACTTACCCGGTAATTCCTTAGCTTGTGTACCAACGATCATGAGTGTAGGTAATAAAGGTTTAACCTTTATTGGGGTTTGAGTGTGCTTCCATCCCATCTTTGTGAGTTAGCCTGAGACTTACCCGGTAAAGGTTGATTCTATTCCCTTAGATGGTGTGTTAGTTTGAGGTTATAGTTCTTTATCTTGATTCCTTGAGACTTACCCAGTAATAGGAGTTACGGTTTAGGATTAGTGTGTAGTGAGACTTACCCGGTGACCTACTCCACTTTAGAAACACCTTCCCCACGCAAAAATCTCAGCTTTGTCCGCTTATCTATAGATCTTGAGTTGGAACCACAACTAGATGCTTTAATCCCTAGAATTGCATGTTTGCTTTATTGACTTCTTATTCATCTTTGATTGTGTTAATTGCTCTTGTGGTTAGAATTGATATAGCACACCGTATTGACTTTGTTTCACCGAGTCCCTGTGATCGACCCCTGGAATTTTCTTGCTTTTACTACGATTGACCCGTACACTGCGGGTTCGCATCCTTGTTTTAAGCTTAAGTCTAGGGTTAAAAATTTAAAGCTTGCACACACCGTTTGGAGCGAACAAGTTTTTGGCGCCGTTGCCGGGGACTTGGTCTAGACCAAGCCGGTACGGTTAGCTCTTTGGGGCACTTGCCCCCGTGTCTACTAACCACTTTTCTTGAGTGTTCTTGCAGGTTTGTTCTTAGGTACATACGAAGTTCTTGTTCCGGCAACGGAACAGAGTTTCGCCAAAGAACAAGTTTTTGGCGCCGTTGCCGGGGACTTGGTCTAGACCGAGCCGGTACGGTTTGCTTTCGGGGCACTTGCCCCTGTTGCTACTAACTACTCTTTCTATGAGTTTTGTAGTTTTCAGGATTTCCGATGACTACATTTGATCCAGCCTGGATAGCAAGGCAAAGTGCTAGGGCGGACCATTATGAATACTTGGAGGAGAAATACTCCTTCTATTGGTTCAGCAATGAATGGGAAAGAGAAGAGGTCATTCAGCGTGAACTTGCGATATGGGATAAGAAGAATGTCCCTAAAAACATTTATGAGCAACATTTTGAAGACTCTCTCGAATTAAGATTGGAGAAGTTGATGAAGAAGGTGGAGGAGCTCAAGGAAAGCACCCTATCCTATGTCAAGCCGAAAGAGGAGCATAAGGAAGTGTTGCACGTTCCAAGCATTCCTTTGGTCGAACCGGAAGTTTTTCCTGAAGCTTCTGTGGAAGCGGAGGATGTGGAAGATCTTGATCCAACTGCCGAGACCTCGGTCGAAGTGGAAGAGATCTCGGCCGAGATGGAAGAATCTGCAAAACTAAAAGCAGAAGATGAAAAGAACCTTGGTCAAATTACTGAGATTGTGACCAAGGTGGAAGAAAGATCAACTGAGTTGAGAGAGATTTCATGTGTTGATTATCAACCTAACATGAAACCTGATCCGAGCTTTGGAGAACTTTACAAGGTAAGTTCTCTTGCTCCATTCGAAATCCCTATTAAAATTTCTGAATTTTTCAGGAAAGCACCGGAGAGTTGGAGGTCTCTTCCGAAAGAACCTCCAAAGATCAAGATGAAGTCTTCCTTGAAATTGTTGGAAGAAGAAGCTCTTCGGATCATGAGGAGTGGAGTTGACAAGCACTACACCGCTAAGGCGATGAAGAGTCTCTTGTTCAAGTATGGGGTCCCTCGCATGCTCAGGACCCTGTACCATCCCCAAGCTATAGATGGGGAAGCTGCTATAATTCTCGAGAAACTGTTTTCTCGATCAAGGAAAGGATGGGACACGAGGAATGTCCCATTGAAGTGTAGGAAGTCTAGACGAATTCCGGTGAGAATCAAACCGTACAAGCTTGTACGTGGAAGATCTTACCATTTGCCGGTGAAGTTAGGAACCGGAACCTTCTTGGAAGATTTTTACGGATGTGATGAGCACTCCACGACATTCGAAGTGCATTGAGTAATCCCCTGCCGTATGGTCCAGCTAGCGACCTTAAATCAAGCGCTTCTTGGGAGGCAACCCAAGGTATTGCTTTCTTTTCCCGTTTTCTAGTCTAGATTAGATAGTTCTTGTTTTTGCTTTGCTTTGCTTTGTTTTTGGCGTTCTGGACAGACAATAGGGAACATCTAAGGAAGGAGCACAACTGGAAGGACAGAAGTTCGAGATTCTGAGAAGACAGAAGCACCTCGGTTACTGTCAGAGTACCTCGACCGATTTGATTCTTGAGCAACCGAGGCGACTAGGGTTTCTGCAGAACCGCCTCGGTCCGTACCACCTCGGTCCAGTCGAGACCATCTCGACCGAGGTGACAGCAGATCTAGTATCAGTATAAAAAGGAAAAAAATTTACTTTTCACCTTTTTATCCTCCTCGACCGCGGCGAACAGACGCACCTCGCTCATCTCAGATCTTGCTTGTTTTCGACATTTTCTGCTTCCAAATCGAGATTGAAGGGTAGAGGAGTCGATTGCAACAACGAATCTGCAAGAAAATCGAGTGCATTGGCCGGAACGAGGTAAAAACGACCGAAACCCTAACTCGCTCGTTTACTGCAATTTGGGCTTTGGTTGCCCTTGAATCTGTTGAGGAAAAACTTAAGTACCCCTTAGGAAGCATCTGTAGTGATTTTAGGGGGAAAAGAACTGAATTTCTGAGAGTGGAATCGCGACTGTCTTCGCCTTGGTCCAGTCGACCTGCACCTCGGTCGAGGTGATTCTTGGAGTTTGTCAGTCGACCGAGGTAGTCTGACAGTATTGATTGAAGATGAGTTCTGACAGATTGTTAGCCCTTAGAGATAGATCCTCTCCTTCCCCTTCTTCTTCCTCATCCCGACCTTCTATACCGGTGATCCACGAGAGACACCTTGTAGATTACGAGCGCATTGCTAGCCGTCCAGTGATCGCACCTAGATTCCTGGACATTTCTGCCTTTGACTGTCTCCACGTTGATGGAGATCTTAGGAGGATGATCACCACCGTCGGGCTGGATCAGTTTACTGAGATCCGAGCCCCAGCTTACTTAGAGCCGACCCTCGAGTTTGTCAGCTCCTTCACTTACCTCCCCACAGAGAGGGCTGTGAAGTACCGGTTGATGAACCGGAACTACCTAGTACCTCTAGACCATTGGAGAGACATCTTTGGCTTCCCTGCCCCCACTGCCGTAGACTTCCCGACCCGAGCTGTAGCTAGAGAGTTCTGGGGTCAGATCGCCCATATTACAGAGCATGCAGATAGGTGGCGCCCTGGTGATTCCAGGGAGAAGCTTATCTTCCATCTTGCTTTTCGTTTAGCTCACAGGATCTTCAGCGAGACGCTTCTGGCGCGTACTGAGACGCCCCAGAAGGTCCGACAGGGGGAGCTCTTTGCTTTGTACTGCATGGTCACAGGTGGATACCCTGACTTTGGATTGATGCTGGCAGAGGATCTGCACAGGATCAAGGCCAAAGGGAAGGGAGATATATGCTGTGGAGGGATAGTGACCCATATCGCTACTTATCAGGATATGGATCTGAGTAGGTGTACTATGGTGGCGGCTGCCAAGCCGCTCGGACTTCAGGAGATGATCACACGGAGGATTCTAGTTCCCCGTGGTTTGACTACACCTTACGTCGCTATGCCATGGGAGCTGACTACACCTCAGGGCATCAGATGGTCTGCACAGTTCTCTGTCTTTGATCCACATTTTTGGCAGACCGCTTGGGGTCCACTTATGGAGGATTACAGAGAGGTAGCAGCTGCCCCTGCTGCAGCTGAGGAGGAGGAGGAGGCTGAGGATGAGGACGATGATGAGGACACAGTAGATGAGAGAGGAGGTGGCGTCCCGATGGACACAGGGACAGATACAGCTGGGACGAGCGCGCCACCTATTATAGATCTGGACGACGAGGAGGACACTGAGCCGGCGCCAGCTGAGACTTCTCCAGGCAGACCTGCTAGACGCAGGAGGCATGGAGTGAGGGATAGAGCTGCTCACCGACGGATTGATGACCTGACGGATCAGGTTATCGACACATATGCTACACTTTCGCTGGATATCCGCGAGATGCAGGAGCGGCAGCATCATCAGCACATCATGGCTCAGCTGCAGTTCGAGCGCATCATGGGCCATCCTTACGATCCTACTCAGTATCCCTACATACCACCACCACCACCGGATCGAGACTACTGAGGAGCTGCAGGATTTTATTATTATATTTTTATGCAGTTCGGCTTTTATCCGGTGAGTTCTCTCTTGTTTAGACTTTTATTTTAACCCACTGGGACAGTGTGTCCCAAGTATGGGGTATTTGTGTATTATTTGACACTTATGTGATGTATGACTCTACTTGATCGGATCTTTATTTATATTTATGCTTCAGTTTGCTTCTATGTGTTTATCTGAGATTGCATGCATACATACAAGTTATTTGATTGAGAAAAACGTCGAAACTAAAAGAAAACTGGTTTTAAAAAAAAAAAAAATTTTTGACCTCGACCGGGGAGAGTCTTGGCCAAACGAGGCGTTTCACCTCGGTTGAATCAAGAACACCTCGACCGAGGTGGGTTAACTGAGAGTTTTCGAAAACGAATTTTGTGTTACTTATCTGGATATGATCTCAGTGAAGATCTTGCTTACTGATTGGTTTTAAATTCTTTATGTGTTTGAAAGGTTTTATAATATGTTTAAGTTGCTAAATGCTTTGTTTGAAATTATTGGCATGTTTAATACTTTGTTTTTATCCAAATTATGTTGAATTTGAAGGTTGACACCGCAGGTTAAGTTCTCTCACTTTCTTCTTGGAAAGACCAAGGCAATTCATTCTCTTCTTCTTCTTCTTCTTGATCATGCTTAGCCCCTCATATACATTTTGCCTCCCTTTACCTATCCGGGAATTTGGAAGCAAGCGAAGTGGTGAAAGCAAGTGAAGTACAAGTTGAGAAGTGGCTGGAAGTGAAAGTGCTAGAAAGCAATAATAGGTTTGGGGAAGTCAATCATGAAGATGAGTAACTCGGCACCATTCACATAGCCGGGTGTTTGTGTCTTGCCAAAGTCGGATTGAGCGATATTCCTAACGGGTCATGGTATGTGCATCAAGGGTTTGATGCATCTCGAGAAATTGATGATTGCAGATTTCCTAGGCTTCGGTTATTGTGCACCTCTGTCCATGCATCCCAAAAAGTAAAGTAAAAAGAAAAAAAAAAAAGTGGAATAAGCAAAGCTTATTGGTGGAAGATGTTGCAAGTCAAAGTGGAAGTGAAGTTCATCCTTTTCCCGGATTCTATCACCACATTACCTTACATACATCCCTACCCTACACGTTTCTTGACCTTTTCTTTTGGAAAGCCCTTGAGACCTTGAGCTTGTTGATTGATTTAGCGGTTTAAACTGGATTATACATGATTAATTTTGATAATTATGAATTATTATGCATTCTATGATTTTATGCAAAGATGAACAACTTTTCTATATTTATAAAATGTTTTGAGCATATTGAGTTTTTAATTTCCAGGAAGTACTCTCTTAGAGTGATCTATGATAGTTGCACACCATAAAATGTTTTTGAAAGACTTTTTCATTGATTTTATTGACTTATAATCCATTCTATCTTGTCTTCTATATGCGGAACTTGCTTGGGGACAAGCAAGGGCTAAGTATGGGGTATTTTGATAGCATGAATTATAGTCTATATTTTGGGGTTTGTTTGGACGTTTTATCTTCAAAAATCTGCATGTTTGTATGTATAATATGTGATTCTATTACCATTTCATCTACCTTTGCGAGAATCGAGGTCTACACCTAGTTTCGTTGTAATTGCAGGTAATATGGTACGTTTTGCATCAAAAAGGAGCAAAGGAGTCATTAGTCATTTGGAGCTACATCCAGGGAGCATAGCCATGGATTAAAGATTTACTTTGGACCAGTTTTGAGAGATTTCACATTCAGTTGTGAGTCACCTCGGTTGACCACAGATTCACCTCGACCGAGGTGATCCAGAGACGCCGACTCGACCGAGGCGAACACCTAGGACGCGGCGAGAATATTTTATTCTTGAAGGAGATCTTTTAAACTTGGAAAGTAATCTTATATTTTTGGGCTAGGCTCTTGGAAGGAAGGAGATATGCAGAATCATATATTTTACCTATATTTATGGGAGAATATCTTTCTAAGATTTATTATCTTTGAAAGATTATTTTCCTATAAAAAGGGTTGGATTTTCCACAAATCCGATCGTGCTTAGATCCCGCAAAAGAGGCGGCTTACACCGAAAAACACGCAGCAGCAGCA
The DNA here is from genome assembly GCA_033239125.1 of Fagopyrum homotropicum. Taxonomy (NCBI): domain Eukaryota; kingdom Viridiplantae; phylum Streptophyta; class Magnoliopsida; order Caryophyllales; family Polygonaceae; genus Fagopyrum; species Fagopyrum homotropicum. Next base: position 131,945,925 of record BSWB01000004.1, read on the forward strand.
GCCAACTCCAGTTGGGAGAGATTCGAAGAACCTTTTTGAAGGTTGAAGGAAGATTGAAGTTCATAGCTTTTATAGCTTTATTGAAGGGTTTTGTAAGATTGTCTTCAATTCCCTCAATTGTTGTCTTGTCTTTTTGGATTGCTATCCAAGGAACGCTTTGTTGTGATATTTGATTCAGTTATTGAAGTCTTTTCATTAAATTCTTCTTTGTTCAAATATTCACCTTCTTTCCTTATATTTAATACTTTCATAATGATGATGAGTGGCTAATTTCCTTGTGCGATTCTAGGGTGATTAGCTGAAGGTTGTGGGAAAAACAATGATAGAATAATCTTAGATTCCAGTAGGATCCTAAAAGTTCGAGTCTTTAACCTTAACCCTAAGCATCTCGTTCGGTTGATGAACATCTCGGCCGGGGTGGAATTCTTCTGACCGAGGTGACTTATCCGACCTAAAACTGAGAGTTAAGTGTTAGAGTTTGCTAAATCCTATTCTTATTACACCTTTCCTGGTCCAAAGCAAGCTTAGGATGAGACTTACCCGGTAATTCCTTAGCTTGTGTACCAACGATCATGAGTGTAGGTAATAAAGGTTTAACCTTTATTGGGGTTTGAGTGTGCTTCCATCCCATCTTTGTGAGTTAGCCTGAGACTTACCCGGTAAAGGTTGATTCTATTCCCTTAGATGGTGTGTTAGTTTGAGGTTGTAGTTCTTTATCTTGATTCCTTGAGACTTACCCGGTAATAGGAGTTACGGTTTAGGATTAGTGTGTAGTGAGACTTACCCGGTGACCTACTCCACTTTAGAAACACCTTCCCCACGCAAAAATCTCAGCTTTGTCCGCTTATCTATAGATCTTGAGTTGGAACCACAACTAGATGCTTTAATCCCTAGAATTGCATGTTTGCTTTATTGACTTCTTATTCATCTTTGATTGTGTTAATTGCTCTTGTGGTTAGAATTGATATAGCACACCGTATTGACTTTGTTTCACCGAGTCCCTGTGATCGACCCCTGGAATTTTCTTGCTTTTACTACGATTGACCCGTACACTGCGGGTTCGCATCCTTGTTTTAAGCTTAAGTCTAGAGTTATAAATTTAAAGGTTGCACACACCGTTTGGAGCGAACAAGTTTTTGGCAAGCTTTAAATTTATAACCCTAGACTTAACTCTCAGTTTTAGGTCGGATAAGTCACCTCGGTCAGAAGAATTCCACCCCGGCCGAGATGTTCATCAACCGAACGAGATGCTTAGGGTTAAGGTTAAAGACTCGAACTTTCAGGATCCTACTGGAATCTAAGATTATTCTATCATTGTTTTTCCCACAACCTTCAGCTAATCACCCTAGAATCGCACAAGAAAATTAGCCACTCATCATCATTATGAAAGTATTAAATATAAGGAAAGAAGGTGAATATTTGAACAAAGAAGAATTTAATGAAAAGACTTCAATAACTGAATCAAATATCACAACAAAGCGTTTCTTGGATAGCAATCCAAAAAGACAAGACAACAATTGAGGGAATTGAAGACAATCTTACAAAACCCTTCAATAAAGCTATAAAAGCTATGAACTTCAATCTTCCTTCAACCTTCAAAAAGGTTCTTCGAATCTCTCCCAACTGGAGTAGGCTGCTGCTGCTGCGTGTTTTTCGGTGTAAGCCGCCTCTTTTGCGGGATCTAAGCACGATCGGATTTGTGGAAAATCCAACCCTTTTTATAGGAAAATAACCCTCCAAAGATAATAAATCTTAGAAAGATATTCTCCCATAAATATAGGTAAAATATATGATTCTGCATATCTCCTTCCTTCCAAGAGCCCAGCCCAAAAATATAAGATTACTTTCCAAGTTTAAAAGATCTCCTTCAAGAATAAAATATTCTCGCCGCGTCCTAGGTGTTCGCCTCGGTCGAGTCGGCGTCTCTGGATCACCTCGGTCGAGGTGAATCTGTGGTCAACCGAGGTGACTCACAACTGAATGTGAAATCTCTCAAAACTGGTCCAAAGTAAATCTTTAATCCATGGCTATGCTCCCTGGATGTAGCTCCAAATGACTAATGACTCCTTTTGCTCCTTTTTGATGCAAAACGTACCATATTACCTGCAATTACAACGAAACTAGGTGTAGACCTCGATTCTCGCAAAGGTAGATGAAATGGTAATAGAATCACATATTATACATACAAACATGCAGATTTTTGAAGATAAAACGTCCAAACAAACCCCAAAATATAGACTATAATTCATGCTATCAAAATACCCCATACTTAGCCCTTGCTTGTCCCCAAGCAAGTTCCGCATATAGAAGACAAGATAGAATGGATTATAAGTCAATAAAATCAATGAAAAAGTCTTTCAAAAACATTTTATGGTGTGCAACTATCATAGATCGCTCTAAGAGAGTACTTTCTGGAAATTAAAAACTCAATATGCTCAAAACATTTTATAAATATAGAAAAGTTGTTCATCTTTGCATAAAATCATAGAATGCATAATAAATCATAATTATCAAAATTAATCATGTATAATCCAGTTTAAACCGCTAAGTCAATCAACAAGCTCAAGGTCTCAAGGGCTTCCCAAAAGAAAACGTGTAGGGTAGGAATGTATGTAAGGTAATGTGGTGATAGAATCCGGGAAAAGGATGAACTTCGCTTCCACTTTGACTTGCAACATCTTCCACCAATAAGCTTTGCTTATTCCACTTTTTTTTTCTTTTTACTTTACTTTTTGGGATGCATGGACAGAGGTGCACAATAACCGAAGCCTAGGAAATCTGCAATCATCAATTTCTCGAGATGCATCAATCCCTTGATGCACATACCATGACCCGTTAGGAATATCGCTCAATCCGACTTTGGAAAGACACAAACACCCGGCTATGTGAATGGTGCCGAGTTACTCATCTTCATGATTGACTTCCCCAAACCTATTATTGCTTTCTAGCACTTTCACTTCCAGCCACTTCTCAACTTGTACTTCACTTGCTTTCACCACTTCGCTTGCTTCCAAATTCCCGGATAGGTAAAGGGAGGCAAAATGTATATGAGGGGCTAAGCATGATCAAGAAGAAGAAGAAGAAGAAGAGAATGAATTGCCTTGGTCTTTCCAAGAAGAAAGTGAGAGAACTTAACCTGCGGTGTCAACCTTCAAATTCAACATAATTTGGATAAAAACAAAGTATTAAACATGCCAATAATTTCAAACAAAGCATTTAGCAACTTAAACATATTATAAAACCTTTCAAACACATAAAGAATTTAAAACCAGTCAGTAAACAAGATCTTCACTGAGGTCATATCCAGATAAGTAACAAAAATTCGTTTTCGAAAACTCTCAGTTAACCCACCTCGGTCGAGGTGTTCTTGGTTCAACCGAGGTGAAGCACCTCGTTTGGCCAGAACTGACTCGGTCGAGGTCAAAAAAAAAAAAAAATTTTAAAAAAAAAACTTTTTTTTTCTGACAGTACTCGGTCGAGGTTATAAATTTAAAGTAGCATACAATCATCCATAGTCAAATAACATATCCGCATACCCCATACTTGGGACACACTGTCCCAGTGGGTCAAAATAAGTCTAAGGACAGGATACTCACCGAACATAGCTAAACTGCATGAAGGAGTAAGAAACAGCTCCCAGAAATGACCATCTCGGTTGGCGAAGCACATCTCGGTCGAGGTGTTCTGACAGTACCCGAGATGTATCTCAGTAAAGCTCGTTTCCTCAACTTCTCGAAATTTTGTTCTACCAGTGTAGCTCCAAAACTGTGATCCTTCCTTTTGGAATACCTGGTTGTTGTCTAGAGGAAAACAAAAACAAAGCAACTATCTAAACTAAACTAGAAAAGGGAGAAGAAAGCAATACCTTGGGTTGCCTCCCAAGAAGCGCTTGGTTTAAGGTCGCTAGCTGGACCCTTCTCCATAGAATTACTCAATGTACCTTGAACACCATGGAGTGCTCATCACATCCATCATAAAATTCTTCCAAAAAGGTTCCGGTTCCTAATTTCACCGGCAAATGGTAAGATCTCCCACGTACAAGCTTGTACGGTTTGATTCTCACCGGAATCCTTCTAGACTTCCTACACTTCAATGGGACATTCCTCGTGTCCCATCCTTTCCTTGATCGAGAAAACAGTTTCTCGAGAATTATAGCAGCTTCCCCATCTATAGCTTGGGGATGGTACAGGGTCCTGAGCATGCGAGGGACCCCATACTTGAACAAGAGACTCTTCATCGCCTTAGCGGTGTAGTGCTTGTCAACTCCACTCCTCATGATCCGAGGAGCTTCTTCTTCCAACAATTTCAAGGAAGACTTCATCTTGATCTTTGGAGGTTCTTTCGGAAGAGACCTCCAACTCTCCGGTGCTTTCCTGAAAAATTCAGAAATTTTAATAGGGATTTCGAATGGAGCAAGAGAACTTACCTTGTAAAGTTCTCCAAAGCTCGGATCAGGTTTCATGTTAGGTTGATAATCAACACATGAAATCTCTCTCAACTCAGTTGATCTTTCTTCCACCTTGGTCACAATCTCAGTAATTTGACCAAGGTTCTTTTCATCTTCTGCTTTCAGTTTTGCAGATTCTTCCATCTCGGCCGAGATCTCTTCCACTTCGACCGAGGTCTCGGCAGTTGGATCAAGATCTTCCACATCCTCCGCTTCCACAGAAGCTTCAGGAAAAACTTCCGGTTCGACCAAAGGAATGCTTGGAACGTGCAACACTTCCTTATGCTCCTCTTTCGGCTTAGCATAGGATAGGGTGCTTTCCTTGAGCTCCTCCACCTTCTTCATCAACTTCTCCAATCTTGATTCGAGAGAGTCTTCAAAAGGTTGCTCATAAATGTTTTTAGGGACATTCTTCTCATCCCATATCGCAAGTTCACGCTGAATGACCTCTTCTCTTTCCCATTCATTGCTGAACCAATAGAAGGAGTACTTCTCCTCCAAGTATTCATAATGGTCCGCCCTAGCACTTTGCCTTGCTATCCAGGCTGGATCAAATGTAGTCATCGGAAATCCTGAAAACTACAAAACTCATAGAAAGAGTAGTTAGTAGCAACAGGGGCAAGTGCCCCGAAAGCAAACCGTACCGGCTCGGTCTAGACCAAGTCCCCGGCAACGGCGCCAAAAACTTGTTCTTTGGCGAAACTCTGTTCCGTTGCCGGAACAAGAACTTCGTATGTACCTAAGAACAAACCTGCAAGAACACTCAAGAAAAGTGGTTAGTAGACACGGGGGCAAGTGCCCCAAAGAGCTAACCGTACCGGCTCGGTCTAGACCAAGTCCCCGGCAACGGCGCCAAAAACTTGTTCTTTGGCGAAACTCTGTTCCGTTGCCGGAACAAGAACTTCGTATGTACGTAAGAACAAACCTGCAAGAACACTCAAGAAAAGTGGTTAGTAGACACGGGGGCAAGTGCCCCAAAGAGCAAACCGTACCGGCTCGGTCTAGACCAAGTCCCCGGCAACGGTGCCAAAAACTTGTTCGCTCCAAACGGTGTGTGAAAGCTTTAAATTTATAACCCTAGACTTAAGCTTAAAACAAGGATGCGAACCCGCAGTGTACGGGTCAATCGTAGTAAAAGCAAGAAAATTCCAGGGGTCGATCACAGGGACTCGGTGAAACAAAGTCAATACGGTGTGCTATATCAATTCTAACCACAAGAGCAATTAACACAATCAAAGATGAATAAGAAGTCAATAAAGCAAACATGCAATTCTAGGGATTAAAGCATCTAGTTGTGGTTCCAACTCAAGATCTATAGATAAGCGGACAAAGCTGAGATTTTTGCGTGGGGAAGGTGTTTCTAAAGTGGAGTAGGTCACCGGGTAAGTCTCACTACACACTAATCCTAAACCGTAACTCCTATTACCGGGTAAGTCTCAAGGAATCAAGATAAAGAACTATAACCTCAAACTAACACACCATCTAAGGGAATAGAATCAACCTTTACCGGGTAAGTCTCAGGCTAACTCACAAAGATGGGATGGAAGCACACTCAAACCCCAATAAAGGTTAAACCTTTATTACCTACACTCATGATCGTTGGTACACAAGCTAAGGAATTACCGGGTAAGTCTCATCCTAAGCTTGCTTTGGACCAGGAAAGGTGTAATAAGAATAGGATTTAGCAAACTCTAACACTTAACTCTCAGTTTTAGGTCGGATAAGTCACCTCGGTCAGAAGAATTCCACCCCGGCCGAGATGTTCATCAACCGAACGAGATGCTTAGGGTTAAGGTTAAAGACTCGAACTTTCAGGATCCTACTGGAATCTAAGATTATTCTATCATTGTTTTTCCCACAACCTTCAGCTAATCACCCTAGAATCGCACAAGGAAATTAGCCACTCATCATCATTATGAAAGTATTAAATATAAGGAAAGAAGGTGAATATTTGAACAAAGAAGAATTTAATGAAAAGACTTCAATAACTGAATCAAATAACACAACAAAGCGTTCCTTGGATAGCAATCCAAAAAGACAAGACAACAATTGAGGGAATTAAAGACAATCTTACAAAACCCTTCAATAAAGCTATAAAAGCTATGAACTTCAATCTTCCTTCAACCTTCAAAAAGGTTCTTCGAATCTCTCCCAACTGGAGTAGGCTGCTGCTGCTGCGTGTTTTTCGGTGTAAGCCGCCTCTTTTGCGGGATCTAAGCACGATCGGATTTGTGGAAAATCCAACCCTTTTTATAGGAAAATAATCCTTCAAAGATAATAAATCTTAGAAAGATATTCTCCCATAAATATAGGTAAAATATATGATTCTGCATATCTCCTTCCTTCCAAGAGCCTAGCCCAAAAATATAAGATTACTTTCCAAGTTTAAAAGATCTCCTTCAAGAATAAAATATTCTCGCCGCGTCCTAGGTGTTCGCCTCGGTCGAGTCGGCGTCTCTGGATCACCTCGGTCGAGGTGAATCTGTGGTCAACCGAGGTGACTCACAACTGAATGTGAAATCTCTCAAAACTGGTCCAAAGTAAATCTTTAATCCATGGCTATGCTCCCTGGATGTAGCTCCAAATGACTAATGACTCCTTTTGCTCCTTTTTGATGCAAAACGTACCATATTACCTGCAATTACAACGAAACTAGGTGTAGACCTCGATTCTCGCAAAGGTAGATGAAATGGTAATAGAATCACATATTATACATACAAACATGCAGATTTTTGAAGATAAAACGTCCAAATAAACCCCAAAATATAGACTATAATTCATGCTATCAGTCCACCATATAGAGGGTCATCTTGACCGGCTTTGGCTCTCCTAGCCCGACCTTGTTGCAAAGTGCAAGCGGTATGATGCTTACACTCGCTCCAAGATCACAAAGGGCCTCGTACTTCACATCTCCCACTCCTATTGGGACGCAAAAAGAGCCCGGATCCCTTAGCTTGGGAGGCATCTCCTCCTTCATGGTTTGGATCAATTCCGAGGATCTCTTGGTCATTCTTATCTCCCCATACTCCTCCAACTTCCTTTTGTTGGAGAGTATTTCCTTCAAAAACTTTCCATATGCCGGCATTCCTAAAATGGCATCCATAAACGGAATGTTAATATGTAATTTGGACATTAGTTCAAGGAACTTACCAAAATGATTGTCCAAACGAGCTCTTGCTCTTGATTGTGGGAACGGTAGTGGTGGCTTGTATGGAGGCGGTGCCACATAGGTTGGCTCTACATCCTTGCTCTTGCCTCCATCTTCTTGCATTCTTCCCTCTTCTACCACTACTTGCTTCCCCTTAGCATTGTCCTTGGGCAAAGGATCCTTCATACTCAACCCACTCCTCGTTGTGATAGCCAACACTTGGCCTCTTGGGTTGTCTTCGGTTCTTCCGGGAAGCTTTCCCGGATCTCTATGCGCTTCTCCCGCTTTTTGGAACACTTGTGCTTCCAAAACCTTTTGAGCCTTAGAAATTGAGGTCACGGTGCTCTCAAGACCACTCAACCTTCCTAGCAATTGCTCAAACATTATTTCGGTTCTATCCTTTGGAGGTTGAGTAAATCCGGGTGGAGGTTCTTGTGAAGCTCTTGGTGGTGGAGTTGTGCTTGTGGAAGCGGGAGGGTTCAAGGCTCCATCCGGGTTAGAGTAAGAAAATCCGGGATGGTTGTGGTTGGGCCGGTAATTGTTGAATTGCCGGTTATTGTTGAAACTCCTTGGGCCTTGGTAATTGTTGAAGTTGCCCCTTCCCATATAATTCACATCCTCCTCCTTGGAAGACAAGTTGGCTTGTGGAAGCACTTGGGGAGTTGCTTGGTTCTTCAAAGTTGTAGTACATAACTCCCTCAAGGACTTCAACTCATTGTTGATGGCGTCAAGCTTGAAATTGCTCATGGTGACTTCACTCACCTCATATGCTCCCGTCTTTCTTCCTTCACTCTTCCTATGGGAGTATTTCTCAATCACTAGGGCTTGCTTCTCCACAAACTCCCAAGCTTCATCTACATGCTTCTCCATAAATGTCCCACCGGAAAGAGATTGGAGCTTGAATTGGCTATCTTCATCAAGTCCCTTGAAGTAGATCTCCAATAGCTCAATTTTCGGTATGCCATGGTGTGGACAATCAAGGAGAAGATCTTTGAACCTCTCCCAAGACTTGAATAAACTCTCTCTATCCTTCATCACGAAGGCATTGATCTTCCCTCTTAACTCGGTAGTCTTGGAAGGTGGGAAGAACTTAGTCAAAAACTCGGTTGTCATCTCCTCCCAAGTACCAACTCGCCCTTGTGGAATAGATTGATACCAAGCTAAGGCTTTATCCTTAAGAGAGAAGGAAAAAGCCCTAAGCTTATGGTTGTTGCTCTCCAATCTTGGCGGTCTAAGAGTCTCCATCAAGATCTCATAATTCATCAAGTGTTGATGAGGAGACTCTCCTTCCATCCCTCCAAATTGATTATGCCGGATCATTTGTAGAACTTGAGGGCGGAGCTCATAGTTGTGGGTCGCGGGATCTCCTAAGTTCACACCTGGTCGGTGTGCTCTTTGTGCCGGATCCATACGTCTCCCTAGGGTTTGTGGCTCCTCAATAGCAATGGGAACAACCCTAACATTTGCCGCTGGCTGCGGTTGTGGTGGAGGAGGTGGAGGTTGTCGGCGATTAAGCTCTCCTTGAACAAGGGCTTGCCTAATCTCCTCAATCTCCCTCCTAGTTTCCTCTTGCCTCTCATTGGCAAGTCTCCTTTCTTCCTCCAAGAGCTCATCTCTTAGCCTTATTTGCTCTAAGGCTTCATCCAACTCTGCTTGGAGGTTTCTTCCGGCCATCTCTTTCTCCTTTCGGATGTTCTTGGATCTAGATCGAAGGGTTTTCTCCGGTTCGGGATCGAATGGAGCTAAATCCTTGCCACGAGATCTTCGCATACACCTAAAAAGAGAGATGATGTCCTGAAAAGCAAAGACACAAACCAAAAAGAGATCAAAAGCAACAAGAAAGATCTACACTAGAAACAATCACAAAATAGACTCAATCTAGACCTAGTCCCCGGCAACGGCGCCAAAAACTTGTTACGCTAAGGTCGTGATGCGCAAATGGGTTTTAAATTTATAACTCGAACTAAATCCTAACTACCTAGCAAAACCCGCAGTGTACGGGACGTTTGTAGAAGGGTTAGTATTCCGAGGTCGAACACAAAGACTAAGGTGAAATTGATTCGATTTGTGATTGAGTTTAGTAAAGATCTAGGTTGAAAGAAAAAAAAAGGAAATAAAGAAATGAAAATCTCAAATGTTTTTAGTTGGATTTTGGTGATCAATCAAGGATCACAATTCATGCAAAGCAAACAATCAAACTAAACTAAGAATCAACACAAATAAACAAGCTAAACAAGATAATGATCAAAGAAAGAAAAGACAGATTCTAGGGGTTGGAAGTTCCGGTTATGGCATAGGACTCAAGTTATCTATTCATTCTTTGGATTAACTATGATATGTTGGGATTAAGTGTATCTAATTTGGGATCAATTACCGGGTAGGTATCATGGCCCAACTAGTCCACTCCTAAGGTCTCATTACCGGGTAAGTCTCTAAGAACCTAAGGATAGGAATTCTACACAAACCGGATTGTTAATTAGGGGTCTAACCTATCCTTACCGGGTAAGTCTTGGAAAGGGAAGTCCTAAACAACTATCCTAGCACATCTAATCCAATGGCGGCTTATTAGGCTCACCACTACCTAAGGTTTGTTATCTTTAAAATCTAAGAGCAAGGATTACCAGGTAAGTCTCTCCTAACACTTAGTCACTACACTAGGTTACCCTAGGGTAGGTTAAACTCAACAAACACTTAGGATCTCAACATTCTATAGATCTAAGGCAAGATCCTTCGAACCAGGGAAAATCACGGTTTGTTCTATCTAAACCACGGCCGTGGTCAGACAAGAACTACCCGTGATTTCTAACAGCAACTACGTTCATAAACAAAAGTCGTCCAAAGGTAAATCTAAGTCCGTCCTATCATAGCCCTAGCCATAATCATCCTTTCCTTACCCTAGAACCACATCAATTTAGCCTATAACATTCATAATGAAAATCGAAACAAACAAACATAAAATCATAACATTCATTGCAAGATAATGAGGGGAAAGAGATGAACAAATGAACTTGAAACAAAACCAAGCTGAAAATAGGATTAGAATGACTTACAATCCTTCCAAAGGAAGGTTCAAATGGTTCTTACAATTCTAGAAACAGAATCCGAAATACAAGAAAACTATGGTGTGTGTTCTTCTCCTTCTCTTTAATGGAACTCTTCTTCTTCTCCTTGACACTTTCCTTCCTAGAAAAACTTCTTGTTGAGAGAATATATTTGTTAGAGAGAAATGGATGATGGATGAGCTGCTCCAAACTACTCCCAGCTGCCTCTCATAGCCCATGAAGGACCACTTTTATAACAAACTTGCATGAACTGGCCATGAGAGTCGTGGCACAGCTGTCACAAGAATCTGGCAAAATCCACGGTTGATTCTACGGTCGTGGAGTGTCAGATAACCGTGATTCTGTGCAGAAGCTTCGCCTTGGATCATTAAGCTGTGATTTGGTGCATGGCTTGTGTTGGCAAGGCTCTATGAGTCCTCCTTAGCCTTTAGCTTGTGTCCTAATGAGTCCGAGGTTGTGTCATCTAGATGAACGATCCTCAAACGCATCGTTTTAGCTCCTAATCTCCCGAAATACCTACAAAACGCGCACAAGTCCGTGTAGACGTCTATCTCGGCAAAATACATGAATTGAGTGCAAAACGTCTCGAACTAATGTTAAAGATGCATGAATGAGCGAGAATTCTATCTAAATGATTACCTAAAACTAATCCATAAATCGTGTTATCAATATACAACCTACACTGAATTCAAACCAACCAAATATCTAGAAATATAATCAAGTACATTGTTAGTATATCCAACTACTATATTTGTGTAAAGTCTTCCATCATCAACACCTGTAAACCATTTCAATCAAGGTGGAGTTTTCAATCTCCCCCTTGATGGAAGACAACACAAATTCTCGTACCTGCATTTGTTAGTTTAGCAATACATATAACAATCTCAAAACTAAAAATGCAGAATGCAGTATATCGAAATGTCGGATCATATTTCTCCCCCTTTGTCTTTCAACAAGGGAGAAAAAGCAGTCAAACCAGGAAGTCTTAAAAATCAATTACAGACCCAAAAACCAAAAGTATTTCCAACGAGGGAAAAAAATCAGTCAACCCATAGAGAAAAAGATCAGTTAGCTTTAAAATTCCTCATAAAACTTCCTCTTTCCTTTGGATGAAGTTTTCTTATAACGCCAATCATCCATTTCAGCTGCCAAACGTCTTTTCTTTTCTTCAGCTCTTCTCTATTTAATAACTTCATACTCAACTTTGGGCAAGAACATTGGCTCTTCATGAGTTGGGTACAAAATTAATTTATTCTGGACACGCCTTTTACAATTCATCAGCATATTCTCAACCTGCTCTTGAGTATGTTGAGCTACATCTTCAGGTATGGGCAAAATACTTCCCATTGTAGTTAGTGTAAGAGCATTCATAAAATACATCTCATTGACTTAGCATTGATGGTAGCTAGTAACTCGAAATTAGAATCCATTCTCCTTTTGGCTTCAAACTGAAAATCAGACAATTCACGATTGAGACGAGCTATTTCATTTTCACAACCCTCTAACCTGATTTCTGGAGTAGGAGAGGATTTAACTTCTTCATTTGGATTTTGAGTAACTCCTTTTCCTTTCAAAGTCTATGTTCCTGCAAGAGGTTTCTCAATCCCTAGACGTTCTAAGCAATTTTCATCAATTTTGCTGTTAATAGACTGTCTTTCCTCAGAGGATGTATCAATTTTGTAATAATCAAAGACTTTAGGCAGCAAATTTCCATAAGGCAAAGGAATAGATCTCTTAGAGTTAACAGAATGCAGCATATGGTTGAAAATCAGATTAGGCACATCTATAGCCACATTAGACATAAGTAAATGAATTAATTTCAGAGATTGATCAGTCATCAGCTCTCTTGAGTTTGCACGGGAAACTACGCATCGAACCAATATGGTGAACATTATTTTAGCCTCTAACGTCAGAGAAGTATGAGTGAGTTGACGTGAGTTTGAATTAGGAATCAGAAAATTCTCCTTAGAAATACGAACACTCTCTAACCTTGAAGGATAGTTGAACACTACATCTGTAGGAATTCCTAAAATTTCACTGAGAATAGAAGAAGTGAGTGAAACTGGAGTACCTTTGACTGAAGATTCAAGAGTAATACACCCTTTGTCCCTTTTTGTGGTGAGATTAACATAGAATAGTCTTGTGAGCCATGGAAAAGCAAAATCTCCAGGGTTTAAAACCTTCCAGATAATCGAACTCTTCAACTTGTCTATGCAGGATATCTTGAGAGTATCGAGAAAGTTAGTATCCACCAAATCACACATACAGAGCGGTCGATTGTGAAAGCATCAAGCCAAGAACCAGAAGCTTGAAAATTTATAAACCATGATGAGGGAAGACCAGTAATTTGAGATGTATCCAGATCTTCAGAAGATTTTTCTTCTTTATTGATTGAAGAATTCTGAACAACTATCTTGTTGGAAGATGGAGGAGCAGATCTCTTGCTTCTGGGTGCCATGAGGAATGTTTGAGAGAGAAATCAAAAAATTTTGAAATAGGGTTTCTTGTGAAAGGATAAAAAGATGAGAAATTAAGTCCTTTTTATTAGGGATATGACAAAATCTTTGAGAGAATCAAACTTTTAAAACCAGAATCAAAACTGTGTCAAATAAAAGGTTTAAAAGAAATATTTTAAGAATTGAAATATCTAACAGATATTAACTCTTAAAAGATCCGTGAAGTCAATTTACCCTTTACTATGTTTCAAGGTCCCTTGAATTTGATTTTAAGGCCCTTGAAATCATCAATTGGGCTGCATGCGTAGGATGATTAAAACTCGTTTACTCCCCCTATGTTAATGCTTCCTTGTTCAACATACCAAGCTCCAATCTAATAAAATTAAATTGTTCCTCAGGAAGAGGCTTGGTAAAGATATCTGCAAGATGCAAGTTAGTTGAGATAAAAGAAATCGAAACATCACCTTTCTCAACATGATCACGTATGAAGTGATGTCTTACATCAATATGCTTAGTCCTTGAATGCTGCACAAGATTTTTGGTTATAGAAATAGCACTAGTATTATCACATTTTATAGGAATACCTCTCAAGTCAAAGCCAAGGTCACGAAGTTGTTGAGCAATCCAAAGAATTTGAGCACAACAAGCTCCTACGGCTATGTATTCAGCTTCGACTGTGGATAGGACAACAGAATTTTGCTTCTTGGAGTGCCAACTAATTAGGGATGACCCTAAGAATTGACAACATCCAGAGGTACTTTTTCTATCAACCTTATAACCTGCAAAGCCTGCATCTGAATATCCAACAAGATGAAACGAGCTTTGACGTGGGTACCATAACCCTAGATCCTTAGTGCCATTGAGATACCGAAAAATTCTTTTCACAGCTATCAAGTGTGACTCTTTAGGATCAGCTTGAAATCTTGCACACATGCACACGCTAAACATAATGTCAGGACGACTAGCAGTTAGATACAATAATGAACCGATCATTCCTCGATACTCCTTTTGTACTACACTTTTTCTGTTCTTGTCATGATCTAGTGAAAGTGTTGAACTCATAGGAGTCTTTGCAACCTTAGATTGATCCATTTTGTACGTTTTAAGCAAGTCTTTAGTATACTTGCTTTGATTGAGAAAAATTCCTTTCTTTGCTTGTGTAACTTGAAGTCCAAGAAAGAAATTTAACTCTCCCATTAAGCTCATCTCAAATTCCCTGCACATAATATCTGAAAATTCCTTGCAAAGGGAATCATTAGTAGCACCGAATAATATATCATCAACATAGATTTGTACTACTAAAATGTTGTTGCCTCTAGTTTTGATAAACAATGTTTTATCAATAAAACCTCTTTTGAAATTGTTTTCAAGAAGATATTTAGACAATCTTTCATAGCAAGCTCGAGGAGCTTGCTTAAGACCGTAAAAAACTTTATCTAATTTAAAAACATTATCCGGAAATTCATCATTTTCAAAACCAAGAGGTTGAGCAACGTAGACTTCTTCTTCTAAGAATCCATTTAGAAAAGCACATTTTACATCAATTTGAAAAAGTTTTATGCTCATGAAGGATGCAAATGCAAGTAACATACGTATGGCTTCTAACCTGGCAACGGGAGCAAAAGTCTCCTCATAATCAATACCTTCTTCTTGGTTATAGCCTTGTGCTACAAGTCGTGCTTTGTTTCGTATAACTTTGCCACTTTCATCCAATTTGTTTCGAAAGACCCACTTCGTGCCAATAACTGATTGATGCTTTGATCTTGAAGTAAGAGTTCATACCTTGTTCCTCTCAAATTCATTTAATTCATTTTGCATGGCAATGATCCAGTCTGGTTCTTGAAGAGCTTGAGTGTAGTTCTTTGGCTCGACAAGTGATACAAAAGCGGAGAAGGTACAAATATTATTTACTTTAGATCTAGTTTGAACTCCAGCATTTGGATCTGAGATCACATTCTCTTGTAGATGATACGAGGAGTGTTGAACTTTTCTTCTTTTGAAAGATGATGTAGATCGAGAAGGTTGAGTTGAATATGTCTGACTCGATTCAGGTACCGTTTGTGCATTATGTGTTGTTCCAATCTCAAGGCCTTGAAGTTGGGTTTCAAGCCCTTGAAGTGGAGTTCTGTTGTCACAGTTTCTAGTTTCAAGGTCTTGAAGGTGTGTTTCAAGGTCTTGAGGATTTTCTTTGGTATCTTGAATCTTTTCTTGCATATTCTTGTCTTGACCTTTAGGATGTTCCTCTTCATCTGAAATATGATCTTCTCTTTGATTCAGATTTAAATCTGCAAAACTCTCACTCAAAATACTATCATTGCTTTCATAAAAAATAATATGAATGCTTTCCTCAACAACTTTGGTACGTTTGTTATATACTCGATAAGTTTTGCTATTTGAAGCATATCCAATGAATATAGCTTCATCACTACGTGCATCAAATTTCCCGAGATTGTCCTTTCCATTGTTGTGAACAAAACAAGTACATCCAAAAGATTTGAAGTATGAAATATTTGGTTCTCTTCCTTTGAAGAGTTCATAAGGAGTCTTTTTCAAAATAGGGCGAATTAAACATCTATTTAAAATATAATTTGCGGTGTTTACTGCTTCAGCCAAAAAACTTTTTTGCAAATGATTTTCTAAAAGCATTGTCCTAGACATATCCTCAAGAGTGCGATTCTTGCGTTCCACAACTCCATTTTGTTGAGGAGTTCTAGGAGCTGAAAAGTTATGAGAAATACCATATTTTGCACAAAACAGATCGAACTTTAGTTGATCAAATTCACTACCATGATCGCTTCTTATAGAAACAATTGGTAGGTTTTTCAAACTTTGTAACTCCTTACACAATTTTGAAAACTCAAACAAAACTTCAGATTTTTCTCGTAGAAAAGATATCCATGTAAAACGAGAGAAATTATCTACTATAACAAGGATGTATTATTTTTCTCCGGTAGAATTGACACGCATAGGTCCACAAAGATCCATATGTAAAAGTTCAATAGGTCGAGAAGAACTTACAGCTTTCTTAGGTTTGAATGAACCTCTTGTTTGTTTACCTTGTGTACATGCTTTACATAGGTCATTAACCTTGAAGTTTAGGTTTGGCAAACCACGTACCAAATCTTTTGTAAGTAGCTTCTGCATGGTGTGCATGCTTACGTGGTCAAGTCTTCTATGCCAAAGCCTTGGATCATCAGTCAAGGCCTTTAGACATTTTAGCTTAGTTCCTGCAACTTGGTTAGTCCTCAAAGAATAAACATTATTGCACCTAGGAGCAGTAAGCAATACTTCTCCAGTCTTTATGTCTTAAACTTCACATTTTTCTTAATCAAACATGACTTTATTGCCTTTATCACAAATTTGAGAAATACTTAACAAATTATATTTCAAGCCATCAACTAAATAAACATCATCAATAAAGTTGGATGAATCATAGCAAATTTTACAAATGCCAATTATGTCACACTTTCCTTTATCACCAAGAGTAATAGTTCCAGATGATTGCTTCTTTAAATCTGAGAATAGAGAACTCTTTCCACTCATGTGTCTTGAGCAACCACTATCTAATATCCATTTGTGCTCCTTTACCTTGGTGATATCCTGCAAAACAACAAACATCAACCTTTCCGGGTCGACTAAATGGCATATTTTGGTTCATACTCAGGTTCGATCATGTTTGGTGGTCTAGTACCTTTAGGAACCCAGATTTGTTTGACTTGTTTCCTTAAACATAAAGGATAGGTGTTTCTGATGATATAAGGATCATTTCTTCTATAAGGACATGTAGATTTAATATGACCCTTTTTACAACAACAGACCAGGTAGGCATATGAATGCTTCCTTTGGCTGTAACAAAAGTGGTGGTAGGTTTTCTAGGAAAGCTCCTATGATACCCTATACCATTTTTGTTAAGTGAAAATTGTTGTTCACCCATCATTCTTTCCAGATTAGCTTTTGAACGAGTAAACTTAGTGAGTGATGTCTTCTGGTCTTGACATATTAAAGTCAGATCAACTTTCTCTTTCTCTAGATCGATATAGTTTCGATGTAGAGAAGAGATGTTGTCCTTGAGAATCAGGTTTTCTGATTCCAAGGCCTTGATATTGTCATCAAGTTCTTCCTTTTCTGTGTTAAGATTTTCAATCTCCACAGACATTTCACTCAATTATTTATCTTGTTCATGAAGTTTTTCTTTGAAAGAATTTATCCTTATTCTATGTTCCTTATCACTCAAGATAATATCCTTAAGGAATTGTTTAAGGTCAACCTCAGGTTGAGACAAAATTGTACTTACCATATTGTCGATGTATAGATTTGAGTTATCTTCATGATCGGCCATAAGACACAAGTTTGCTTGTTCTTGTTCATCTTCTGATTCATTCGTTGATTCTGAATCACTCCATGAAGCAACCATGGCTTTCTTCTTTCGATCATTCTTCTTGAAGTTGGTCCTCTTCTTTTGTGGACAATCCTTCACCAAATGATCTGTTTCACCACATTCAAAGCAAGTCAGTACTTTCGTTTTCTTATTAGAGTTAGGAAACTTACCTCGGGGTTTTAATGCTCGTGGAAATTCTCGGTTTGCAGATTGTTTCTTTATCTTGAGAATTCTTGCTAATCCTTTAGAGATCATGGAGATAGCATCTTCTTCATTATCATCATCACTATTTTCTTCATCAGAAGGTAACTCATCTCTTATGGATTTTAATGCCAAATTCTTGGAGTTGGATGGGAGTTCTCCATCTTCTTCGCCAAGAATCATTTCATGTGTGATGAGTTTTCCAAGTAAATCATCAAGAGAAAGAGTAGTGAGATTTTGAGCTTCTTCAATAGCAGTCATCTTTGGTCCCCACTTGGTTTTAGGTAAGCTTCTTAGAACCTTTCTCACTTTTTCTTCATTTGTGAAGGTCTTTCCAAGTGAGTCTAGATTATTCACGATCTCAGTGAATCTGGTGAACATTTCCTTGACTGGTTCATTTGGACTCATCTTGAATAGCTCGTATTGTCTAAAAAAGATGCTAATCTTTGTTTCCTTGACTTGTTCCTTCGTAAGTGACAACAAGCTTGTCCCATATTTCTTTTGCACTTTTTCATGATGAGATGCGGTTGAATTCATTAGCATCTAATCCACGGTAAAGTAGATTCATTGCCTTGTAATTCTTTGACACACTATCCAAGTCAGCCTGTGTGAAGTCTGATTCCTTCTTAGGGACTTGGACGCCTTCAACCGTTGTCATTGGAACTTTTGGTCCATTTTGAATAATGCTCCAAAGTTCCATATCCTGGTCAATCAAGAACATACGCATAAGTGATCTCCAATGAGCGAAGTTCTTGCCACAGAAGAGTGGTGGTCGAGATGAGGATCTTCCTTGAGCAAATCCACCATCACCTACAAGATTCATAATTAGTCTCATTGATGGTTAAATCAATAGACGTGAGTCTAGCTCTGATACCAATTGAAGAACTGATAGGTGATATAAATAAGATAGATAATACTCTAGAAGGGGGAGGTTGAATAGAGTATGAGAACCTTTCGTAAACCAAATCTCAAGGCCTTGAAACTCCTTTCAAGGGCCTTGATGTCAATCTGTGCTACTAGTGAAACTTTGATTTCAAGGACTTTGAAATTCTATTTCAAGGGCCTTGACTTCTTGCTCCTGCAAAACAAAGTTAGTCATAGTAAAGTATATATGATGTGGAATTGAAAAGAATGACACGAGGATATGTTTACGAAGTTCGGCTCTAAATAGTCTACTCTCCGTCCCAGGGTATATCCGTAGAATCTAACTATCTATTATCAGCTTCAAAGAGTCCTAGATACAAATTAGAAGAAATCCCCTTCTTCTCTCACTTGTAGCCAATGCTACGATCTAGCTCCAACTCTTAACCTATCTATAATAGCCTAGTTACTTCGCAGAGTAACACACTCTAATATAACACTTTTTAGATCTACCAATGGATCTCTTGTGTTTTCTCTCTCTAAGGGGATACAACTTTTACGTGAATGTGAGAAAGAAAAACAACGAAAGAAGATGATTAGGTTGCTTGAGGATGCAAATATGTTTTCTGGTGTAAGCTTGTATCTTTCTTCTTCGACCATCATCTTCATTTATATCTTCTATGGAAAGATCTTCTAGCCGTTGTAGAGATGACCGTTTGAAGATTAACCTTCTTTTCCATGAAGATCGTAAGGTAGACGTTGCGTCTTCAACCCCTACGAACACGTTGAGTCTTTTACTCCTTGATCTTCTCGTCTTCTTTGTCGTTTTGTTGTTTAGAAAATCTTCTCGAAAAGATTCTCTATCCTTCGGTTGAGATCTTCCTTCAGTTGACAAAGTCTTTGGTTGATGAGATCTTCTTGTTTACAAAATCTTCAACGAAGATCTTCAATTTATTTGAATCCTTGTTCCATGCACCTTAGATTCCAAGGCCCTTGATCTCGTCCTTTTAAACTTGTTCTTGAATCCAACTTCAAGGCCCTTGACATGTAGATATACAACCTGCACTGAATTCAAACCAACCAAATATCTAGAAATATAATCAAGTACATTGTTAGTATATCCAACTACTATATTTGTGTAAAGTACGGTCTTCCATCATCAGCACATGTAAACCATTTCAATCAAGGTGGTGTTTTCAAAGTTGTAGAGGGCGAAGCAAGCAAGATGAATGTTAGCTTGTGTGTGGTCCGGGTAACATGGAATGACAACTAAAATTTTTCATCTCTTCTTGAGGATTCCAAAACACCGTTCAATACAACTTCTAAGAGAAGAGTGTGCCTAGTTGAACGCTTTATTTTTGTTGTTTGGTGGCTCATTATCAAACTAATTTAAGTGATACCTTGTCTTTGAGTGTGGAACTCGAAAGTCTGACCTATTTGCATAACCTTTGTCACAAAGGTAATACTTGTTGACATGAGGATGAGGAAATTGTACGTTTGGGTTGCAAATAGCATTATCCAGAACCTTTGTGTCATGTGTCAACCCTTCTCATCCAGACAACACAAACGTGAACAACATGTTAAAATCACAAACTACAAGGACATTGAATGTCATTGTATGTTGGAGACTGATGAATGAGCCTTGTGACTCTATAGAGATGCATGCACTAATATGTGTACCGTCTAGACAACCAATGCAATCTTGAGTACCAATGTTGTACTATATAAGTCAATACTCATAACATGTTAATCTTTGAAATAAAATTTACTCATACCTGAAAATAATCCTTATATCTTGGATCTGCAACAAATTGAGATGGCGTCCTAGGAAAATTAGGATTCCTTGGTCGGATAATGTCACTTGATAGTCCACGACCTCCATTCCCACACCCGGTAAAGGAATTTAAGACGTCGTGAAATGATCGATGGACGATCTTTGTCGACCGTTGAAAGTGCTCAACAACAACATGAACTGAGTCTCCTTGAGCAAGGGTTTATAAGAACAACCCCACTTTCTCCAACACCGAAACCTCTCTTGACAGGGTAAGACCGTAATTTTCTTCCAACTCATTGCACAAACGTAAAAGTACTTCGGCGTCCATCCTAAACATATGGACCATCCAAATATGATGACTTGACAATATGTCATCCATCAACATTTTCCCACACTCGTAGTCAGTGTAGCAATGTTGCTTGTGCATGTATTTTTTGTAATGTTCGCCAAAATAAAAATTATTCTTTGAATTTCCGCATGATATGTGTACATTTTTATAAGACGACGACGTTTATGTAATTCTTCATCATTCTTCTCGCTCCCGCTTGACAAAATATTCAAATGTACTATGTGGATCTGCAAGCAAAAACATAGATAACTAGATGATTATCGAAGGAAAAAATGAAAATGATCGATATGCATATGGTCTTTGAAATAATAATACAAGATCAATGTTCAACATATATGTAAAACAATGGAAATGCTATAATGGAAATGATATGCAAGCGAACACAATTTGCTCAATAGTTTATCCGTGCTGTTAGATGCCTTGCAAGATAGGGTAGATGTCGAGTGATCCGGAAGGTGTGGTCAGTCAGGGTTCCCGTACGTTGTAGGACGGGTGGTGGTTTATTTGCTTCCTTACATCATTGACGTTAGTAATGTAGTTTGGATTTTGTTGTTATACTCAGTTGAGAGTCTTGTGTTGACCTGATATTGCATCTAATTTATTTCAGTCTTGGTATTTTAACATTTGTGCCTTGTTGTAAGGTTCGGTAATATTGTTGTTGAGCTAGGGTCGGGACCCATTGTGATACCCATAGCGCTCCGAGTCCAAGATTTTAGGTGTTATAACATTAATATTGACGTGATGACCTCACATTTTTTCTTGGAATATCTATTTACTAAATTATAATTAAGCCATCTAATTAATCTTTTTTATTTTAAAATATAATATAAAAGATTTGATTTTGGTAAAATTGGGTGTTATAACATTAATATAGACGTGCTGACCTCACATTGTTTCTTGGAATATCTATTTACTTTTTACTAAAATATTAATCTTTTTCATCATAACTATTTTTAAAAATCATTTGTTGGCTAAGATTTTTTTAACTCGATCATATTTTCACGGATTTTGCTACCACTTCGGTCATCAAGTAAGACTATAGTTTGAGAAGTTGTATAGATAGAAATAGAAGATTTGAATATTAAAAAAATGTGTACATTTCTTAGTTTTTTTGGCTAAGATCAAGTATAATATTTATTTATATTGGATTAATATTTGGTATGTGGGTCGTTAATTGTAAGATATTATCCCACATTGATTATCAGATTGAAGATTAAACAACGTTGATAATTACCAACATCGATTATCAAGTAAGATTAATCATCCCCACAATTATTGGTTTGAAGAGTGGTTATTGGTTTGAAGATTAGACAACGTATCCCACATCAGTTATTGGTTTGTAAATTAAACAAGTCATAAATTTCTTGGCTTTTTTGGCTAAGATAAAGTATAATACTTATTCATATCGGATTAATCTTTTGGCATGTGGCATAAATTATCTCATATCGATTATCAAGTAACACTAACATTTTGAAAAGTTATATAAATATAAGGTTTGTAGATTAATCTAATCATACATTTCTTGACATTTTGGCTAAGATAAAGTACAATACTTATTCATATCGGATTAACATTCTGGTACGTGACTCTAAATTATCCACATCGATTATCAAGTAATATTGACATTTTGAGAACTTGTATAAATATTTATTCATATCAGATTAGTATTTGGTAAGCGAGTAGTTGAACTACTAATATATGGATAAGCATCGACAAACCACAATAGTGATATCATTCGACTAATTATTTTTGTTATGACTCTCAATTTTTGTATTATATCCATGTTATTGCAAAATGCAAATAAAAAAGATAACTTTTTTTTGTTCTTATATCAAACCAGTTATATATATAAATGCATTCTTTTGTTTATATCATAACATATGCAACTTTCAAATATTTTCTTAATAAATATCCGGGCAAGACACGGGCTTTAAACTAGTTACTTAAGAGAAGTAACAAATCGATTAATTTATTTATTTCGGATATCATATTTGAAATAAACTTAAGTAAAATTAAAATTATTATATTGAATAATTTTAAATTATAACATAAAAGAATAGGACAAAAGTGATTTAATTAAACAAAGCTAAAATTGAACTTAATAGAAATTTAATAATAGTAGATATTTTGACGTTAATACTTAAATCAGATAGTTTCATATTGGCTAGTGTAGTCTTTTATAATATGTATAGATTGGTGATTTAGGGCCGGAGTTGATGACAACTTAGAGTGCTAATAAACGTGATTTCGTAATAAATGGTTATTCACAACAAGTTGGGTGTGGATTGAGGAGAGACCTTTAACTTAGTGGTCAAACCTACTTCCATTTTGACCTTTCTAGTTTGGTTATCTTTCACTCTTGGGCTATTGATAGTAAATATTTCTTTTTTGTTGCATGAAACCTAACATGATGTTTTGTATATAACTCAACCACCAAGTTTTGTAGATGCATTGGCCCCATGAGTGTTAGTTTGTTACCAAAAAGTCTTTGTTTATGTATATGTTAAAGCAAACTCTTTGATATATCAACAGTTTGCCACTTATTTGCTTCAAGAAACCCTAACTTTTATTATATGGCAACGACATTGTCAACAGTAAGTCTATAGAGTTTCTCCGGTTCACTATCAAGTCCTCTTTGATCCGCAAGTTTGCTATGAATTACTTGGGGGCGCTTAGCTCTTTCCTTCGGGTGTCTACAACCACTATATTCTTTTCCTTCTCAAGAGAAACATGTCAAGTTGAAAGTTTGTGGCCACTCCAATTGACAACTCTACAAAGTCAATGCCATTTCTTATCTACATGTCTCGAAAAGTTGGATCCCACATTATATTGCACCCTTGTTGGCGCTCTCAAACCCTCGTGTTCAATAGAGACAACATTAATCATTATGCTTAACAAATTCTCCTCTTAGTGCATATTTTTCGGGAGCCTTAATTCTTTATAGTACACATTATTTGCTATGTTTATGTCACTTCTCACTTGGTATCGTTATCAACCTATCTTGATAATCAATGTCTTGTCACCTGAACAAATATCAGTCAGGGTTGTCTAGTATCTTGTCGATTTGGATTTTGCTATTTTGTTTTTCAGGCTCTTGGTCTAGTAATAACACGATTTATGACGTTAGTTTAGGCATCCATTTAGATAATTTTCCCCGCTATTCATGCATAGTTTGGCATTAGTTCATGACGTTTACGTTCAATTCATGCATATTGTCGAGATAGACGTCTACACGCACTATTGTCGGTTTTGTAGGTATTTTGGGAAACTTTCGGAGCTTAATCGATACATTCGAGGATCATTCCTCGCGATGACGCACTTCCGGACTCATTAAGGAGCAATCTAGAAGCTAAGGAGAACACATAGGACCATGTTGGTGCATGCCTTGCACCAACTCATGGCTCAACGATCAAAAGAGGGCTGAAACACCAAAACCACGGTCACTGGTACTTCCACGGCCCTGGAATTGGACCGTGATTCCCTCTAGACAGATGGGACAGTTGTTCCACGATCTCCATAACCGACTCTTGCTCTTGGTGGAGGCTATAAGTAGTCTTGCAGGCTGATTCTAAAGGACATTCTGATTTCCACCTTCTCCCACATTTCTCTCATTCAAGAAGATTGGATTGGAGCTACTCTTGGGGGGAAGAAACACTCTCATTTGGAGAAGAAGAAGAAGAACACTAGTATCCATAGTTTTCATAGTTTTTGAGTGGGTTTTGAGTGAGGTTTGTTGAAGAAATTTGCTAGGGTTGTAAGAAACGATTCGAACCTTCTTTTGAAGGGTTGTAAGTCCTTCTTGACTTTTATTCAGCTTGGTTTTCTTATCCTACTTGTTTCGTTTCTCTTTCATTCCATTTTCTTGCTATGGAAGCCATGAATGTATGCTTGTTGAGTTTGATTGTTAATATGCATATTGTTGGCTAAATAGATGCGATTCTAGGGTAAAGGAATGATGGTTATGGCTTGGACTATGATAGAATAGACTTAAATGTATCTTTGGATGATTTGCTTGCTCGTACTTGAGTGTTGTTAGAAATCACGGTTTGTTCTAGCCAGACCACGGCCGTGGTTCTTAGGATCTGACCGTGATTTGCTTCTGTTGAGTTTTAAATGATAAATCTGCATGTTAGGATGTTAGATTGTTGAAATCCTAGTGTTTGTTAAGCTTAATCTAGCCTAGGGTGACCTAATGCTAGCAATCTAAGTGAGGAAAAAGACTTACCCGGTGATTTCCGATCTTAAGTACCAAAGATGATGAACTCTAGGTAGTAGTGAGCCTCATAAGCCGCTATTGGATTGAGTGTTCTAGGATTGATATTTAGGACTTGCCTTCCCGAGACTTACCCGGTAAGGAGAGGTTATATCCCTAGATAGCGGGATTAGTGGATCATGAGACCTACCCGGTGATTGGTTCCATTTGAGAAACACCCTTTCCCAACATACCATAGTTGACCCAAGGAATGATTAGAAGCTTGAGTCCAATGCCATAACCGGAACTCCTAACCCCTAGAATCCGCTTTTCTCTCTTTGATTATCGATCTCGTGTTTGTGTTTGCTTATTGGTGTTGTTAGCTTAGCTGTTTGTTAATCTTGCATGATTTGTGATCCTTGATTGATCACCACAAAACCAATCCAAAAACATTGAGATTTTCATTTCTTTATTTCCTTCTCTTTTCTCAAACTAGGTCTACATTATCCTTAGTCACTATTTGATTCAATTTCACCTTAATCTTTGTGTTCGACCTCGGAATACTATCCTTACTACAAAACGACCCATACACTGTGGGTTCGCTAGGAGTTAGGAAAAATATATCGAGTTATAAATTTAAGACTTTTGCGTGCATACAATTCTAGCGTAACATCGAGTCTATCCCGAAGATGAATATATTGCACCCGACGTCGAGTATATCCCAAAGATGACTTTGTTGTACCCCGATGTTGAGTACATCCCGAAGATGACTATGTTATGCCTAAGTCAACACATGATGCCTTAGCCAAGGAACACGCCGCTCTAAAGCGTGAGAAAGAGGTGTGGGAGATTGTAGTACGTGTCCTCACGGAGAACACACAATGTCAATCGGCTATCAAAAGGGAGCAATACCATGCCCATGTTTCTTCAGTGCAAACCACCTCCGGTCACGCCCGCCCAAGACCCCAAGCAATGGCACAACCTAAGTGGGAGTTGTTTGTTAACCCATTCTATGTCGATGAAAAAGTCAAAGATGATGACAATATCATTGAAGATGAAGGGGACGCCAACTCCAGCACGGAACCATATGTCGATCCATTAGATTGTTCCCTGTATCTTCTAGCTCAGTTTGTCAACCCGTTGTATGACGAGTACGACGGAGAGGACAAAAGCGATGTCATCATTGAAGATCGTGCCCCAACACTTCCAATTCAGTTTGTCAACATGTTGTGTGACGAGTACGACAAAGAGTACAAAGACGATCAACATCGAGTGTAAAGGAGATGCCACCTCTAATAACAACACCACGATCTTGATGAACTACAAGTTAGAACTGATCGAGCCATTGGACATGCACCCGACCGTGAGGTGGGCAAGTGTTCGTGAGAGTTCGAGATTGACAGGTCACGTTGACAACAATTAAAGGTCTAGCGAACTCATGTTGACGATATAAAATTCTAATAATGAATAGTGTTTCCGGAGAGAGAGAAAGAAGAGAGGAAAAGACAGTAAAGATGAAGAAGATGGTTAATAGTATCTCTCGGGACAGAACGTAATTGTAAGGTATTGTTAACGAAATCTTTTAATCCCGTAAATAACATCAATTAACTTCGTATCACCTAAAATCTCCAATTAAACTGTATTTAACTCGCGATAACTTAATTCATTCGATTTGATCCAATTTAAATCAAATATGAAAAATTTGAAACTCGGCTATCACAGAAACAATTGATTTGATAAAATTAGAAGATATAATTTCCTACCACTAAAAATATTATCTTTAAATAATTAACCTTGATGAATGGTGAGATCTTATCTACAAAGGATTTCACTCCCTCTTTGCCTAAATATATAATTTGAATCCGTCATTAGGGTTATTATTACTAAACACAGTTAAAGAAGAAGAAAGAGAGAAGACGGTTTCTATATCAGCGATCATGTTCTAATACAAAATAGTAGTTTGAGTTTGTCCTAACTCAAATTCCAGTACACAACAACTCGATAGTTCAGTTTCTAAAAACAATTGTTTACTCAAGGTAGAGTTTCAACTTATCCGTTTTCACGCATTCACGACGTTGGTTCATGTTTTTAAACTTTTGTATAGTTGAATATGTGACGAAGATAAATACAGAAATAGAATAAAAAAATAAATGAGAGGGTGAAGAGATTACTTATACTATTTTGATGGGTTAAGGAGGAAGCATTTACGTGGGACCCAACTTAGCTGTGACACTGCATTTCCTTCAAATCGACTCATCTTCATTTCCTTAGTATAAGCAAAAACTAAGGGCTTGTTCGGTTTTAACTCCGAAATCGGAAACGGAATGGAAACGAATCTAGTCTATACCCTTATTCATGAAAGTTTTGGGATTATTTTGTTGTGGTTTGAAGGAATTGGGGTAGAGTTTGATTATTTTTTATACTTTGTAGGAAAACAAAATGTGAGAAAACAATTGCATTTTGCATTAAACCCCAATGAATTATTCTATAAAATTTCATGAATAAGGATATTCATACTAAATTCGTTTTCATTTCGTTTTCGTTTTCGCAATTGGTATCAAAAGAGCCCTAAGACTCTCCTCTTAAATCTCAACTAACACTCGTACCAAAAGTCATGCACAGTTGCACAATATCTGCTCATAACAAATCCACACATTTTCTCATCCTTCCGAAAACATCTTATCAAAGAGTTATCGAGCTACTCCAATAATACCAAATCTCTACTATATACCAAAATCCGGTGAATTAGTTAGAAATGGTTTTGCATTAAATAAATAAAATAAAAAAGGAAACTGTAATTTACTCATGTGTAGACTGGATTTAGCCCAAAACAAAACGAGGAAACATGAAGGCACGTTGAGACGTGAAAGACGACAATTTTGCATTTTAGCGATACATTTTATTATTATTAAAATGTGAAATTTAGTATTAAATTTAAATATTTTATTAAAAGATTTTAAAATTTGAGGATTGATAATTTGGTACCGGCGGTGG
Organism: Fagopyrum homotropicum; assembly: GCA_033239125.1. Taxonomy (NCBI): domain Eukaryota; kingdom Viridiplantae; phylum Streptophyta; class Magnoliopsida; order Caryophyllales; family Polygonaceae; genus Fagopyrum; species Fagopyrum homotropicum. Next base: position 131,973,787 of record BSWB01000004.1, read on the forward strand.
ACGTGGGTGGCAGTTTCTATTTATAATCTGGGCCCCACCTCCCTCTTAGGCAGATTTCAAAATTAAATTTTTACTTTTTTTTTTTTTTTTTTTTTTTTACAATAATAATACAAAGAGAGAAAGAATACAAAGACGAGGGAGACATGTTCTGATCGGCGCCATTACAAATAAATTTGTATCCCTTAACACAATATTCCCATCCCAAACCAAATATACAAAATGAGTATTCTCCGGCAACCGCCGCCCCTCATTCTCCTTCTGCTACTACTCTCCGCCGCCGTGCTTGCCGCCGCGGATGGCGATGACAAGATCGAAATCAAAGCTGATTTCGAATTCAAACCCAGCCACCCACACCCGGGCAAGGTCAATGATAAAGCACTAGCGGAGTTGGCGGCGGCGTTGGAGATTGACCCGACCTTTCAGTTCGAGAATCCAAGTTTACGATTGGCGTACATTGGGTTACAGTCATGGAAGGCCGCCATGCTTTCCGACCCGATGAACTTCACCGCTAACTGGGTAGGGCCCAATGTCTGTAAATATAATGGAGTATTCTGCGCTAAGACACCGGCCACCCCTTATGAAGCTTCGAAGCGGGTGGTTGCCGGCGTTGACCTTAACCACGCGGACATCGCCGGTTATCTTCCTCAGGAGATTGGGCTATTGACCGATCTCGCTCTCTTTCACATTAACTCCAACCGATTTTGTGGCTCTGTTCCCGAGACGTTCTCTCATATGAAGCTTTTGTTCGAGCTCGACATCAGCAACAACCGCTTCGCCGGAAAGTTTCCCGATGTACTCATCGGACTTCCATCGTTGAAGTTCGTGGATATCCGGTTTAATGAGTTTGAGGGACCCATCCCTCCTGCAATCTTCAATAAAGACCTTGACGCTCTCTTCGTTAACAACAATTGGTTCACCGGCGGAATCCCCGACAACCTCGGAAACTCTCCGGTGTCGGTGCTGGTCATGGCGAACAACAAGCTCGGCGGCTGTATTCCGAGTAGTATTGGAAAGATGGGCAAAACTCTCAATGAGATTATCCTTTTGAATGATAATCTGACAGGATGTTTGCCTTACCAGATCGGAGAGTTGAAGGAGGTGACGGTGTTTGACGTCAGCTTTAACTCACTCTCTGGCCCAATCCCAGAGAGTATCGCGGGAATGAAGAGCGTAGAGGAGCTTGACGTGGCGCATAACCAACTTACAGGAGTGGTCCCCGCTTCGGCTTGTCGGCTTCCGAGCTTGCAGAACTTTACTTACTCGTTTAACTTCTTCTCAGGCGAAGCTCCGGCGTGTTCGGGTCTTGGGAAGGTGGGAGATGGGAAGTTTAACTGTATTGCAGGGAAGGAGGAGCAGAAGAGCGGGAAAGAGTGCTCTTCAGCTCAGGCGAAGCCGGTTGATTGTAGGATCTTCAAATGCTACACGCCGCCGCCTGCTCCGGCGCCGTTTTCGATGGGGTCTAAGGGATTCAAGCATTCGCCGCCGCCTCCTGCGTGGGGTATGTCGTCGTCTCATAGGGCTCACCCTCCTCCTTCCCCGCCGTCTTATTCGTACCCTCCAGTCACGTATAATTCGCCCCCACCTCCGTCTTACTCTTACCCTCCTGTGACGTATAATACGCCACCACCACCAAAGGAGAGCTATCCGACCTACCAACCACCATCTCCGCCACCACCGTCCTACTCATCCCCCACGCCGTACTACCATGAACCCACCACCCCATCACCACCACCACCGTCTTACTCATCCCCAACTCCATACTACCATACACCAACCACCCCATCACCACCACCGCCGTCTTACTCATCACCAACTCCGTACTACCATACACCCACCACTCCATCACCCCCACCACCATCTTACTCATCACCGACGCCGCACTACGATACACCCACCACCCCATCACCACCACCACCGTCTTACTCCTCCCCAACGCCGTACTACGATACACCCACCACCCCATCACCACCACCACCATCTTACTCATCCCCAACGCCGTACTACCATGAACCCACCGCCTCATCACCACCGCCACCAGCAGAAGAATACCCATCACCCTCCTACTCACCCTCCCCGCCGCCACCAGTTGAAACTTACCCACCAGAAACACCAACACCACCTACAGACAACTGTCCACCCCAACAGTCATATCCAAGTCCACCTTCCTCCGAACAATACCCACCGGTAACCGCCTCTCCGCCACCACAAGAGTCATACCCTCCTACTAGCCCATCACCACCATCCGAACAATACCCACCGGTAACCGCCGCTCCACCACCACAAGAGTCGTATCCCAGCCCACCATCCTCAGAAGAATACCCACCGGAAACCGTGACACCACCGCCGGCGCCAGTGTACGAAAGCGTTCCGCTACCGCCAATCTTTGGAGTATCATATGCATCTCCCCCACCTCCTAGCATCCCTTACAACTGATTTGATCTCATCAGATATCACATTACAGGGTGTTGTTAATTAATTGATTAATTGAACTCGTTGTCATTTTTTTTTTTTTTGAATTAATTTTGGGCTCTTAACTGTCCAAAGCAGGGTGTATGATCGATGGTGTATACCTGTAACACTGTTTTGTTCATTATTTTCTCTTTCAAATGAATTGAATTGCTCAAAGGATGGAGGGAAGTTTGAAGATTGGACATTTAATTTGTTGTATGATTGCCACGTTGGGAAGGCAATATTTGAATTATTTTGCAGCTTTGATCATCATTTCGTGTTGCCCTCCTTCCAAATAAAGATTGTTGTGTCTTGTTTTCGTTAGATTTAGTCTCATCTTATGTACATAATCTACTATATATATATAAGCTCATTCCTCAATTTTTGTCACTTTATAACGTTTATATTTTTTTTTGGTAAAAGAGAGCGAGCTCTCCGCCCGAAGGCTTTATTGAATGAAACGTGAACTACAAACGGGAGGTGCGAGGAAGAGCAACTCCCCTCAAATCCTCGAGAATTAAATTACAAATAGAAGGAGGAGCAACCATCAAACGGTGAACTCCGAACTCGAAGGAAAAAGCAAGGTTAGCCATGGCGTCCGCAACTCTATTACCTTCTCTGTAAACATGTTTGAAACTGAGTAACCAGTCTCGGATGATGAAGCCATGACAGCGAGCCACCAGGCTAGATAGCGGGTGCGTACTACTCACCCCTTTCTCAATAAGCCCCACAACCAATAGCGAGTCAAGCTCGACTTCAACCCTCCGATGCCCAAGATCCCACGCAAGACTCAGCCCTTCCAAAACGCCCCAAAGTTCTGCCGCCGGAGCAGACGCAGCCCCAATATTCACCACTGCTCCAGCAAGCCATTCACCGTTGTCATCCCGAATAATGGCACCAGCCGACGCCAGCCCAAGACCGCCTTTCGATGCACCATCCGAATTGAGTTTTACCCAACTATGTCTCGGCCGGCTCCAACTGATTAATCTCTCCGTTTTATACACCAACTGTTGATCAAGGTTACCCTTGCACGCAGCCATATATTCATCAAAGAAGCGTTCGACCCACTGCACTTTGTCTTTCGCTATATGTCCCTCTTGAAACGTTCTGGCGTTTCGCCATTTCCAAACCCACCACAAAGTTACTGCAAATAGCTCACACCAGGATCGCTGACCCGGATGGACCATCCTTGTATTGAGGTTCTCGAACAGCCAAGTCTCCCAATCCAGGCAGAAGAATGACGCCTGAAGATGTTCCGGCACCATCTGCATCCGCACAGGTTTAACGAATATGCAATCCCGGAGCATATGTATGAGCGTTTCATCAACCCCTGGGCAAGCAAGGCACGAAGCATCCGTCGCCATATGCCGTCTCCTTCGTTCATGATTCGTGAGAGGTATCCCCCACACAACCAGCCACATCCAATAACGAATACGTTCTTGTACACGCAGTTTCCAGATCAGTTTATAGCAGCTCTCCCTCACGCGGACACGAGGTCTATCACTGTTGAGGGCCAAGTGAGCAGACTTAATCGAGAAAAGGCCATCCTTCGTTGGCAACCATCTAATCACATCAGGGCCTCTGCCTTCCCCAATATTTACTGCAATAACTCTCAGCATGCTTGTATTGTCTAATCTGCAGCTAAGGTAGTTCCAATCCCATCTGTCCTCCTCCAGCCATAGGTCCCGAACCTTTAGTTCCAACTCCTCATTAGAGAGAGGCATTTGACATGAGTGACTTAAGGGCTCATCCATCACCCAAGAGTCCTTCCAGAAGCTTGCACTACGGCCATCATTCACACTCCAACCAAGGTGAGGTTTCACAACAAGATTATATCCTTTTGCAATACCTTTCCAGATATACGAGTCAGTGCTCCTACATCGTATTAGAGTAGGCCAATCCTGATGAGAGATCTTGTATTTATGTCGTATAACACGGGACCAATAGTGCTCCTTTTGCCAGAACAGTCGCCAACCAATCTTGCTCACAGTAGCGAGATTAACGTCAGCAGAATACCTTAAACCCAGCCCCCCTTGGTCCAAAGGTTGACACAGCTTCTCCCAGCCCAGAAGATGAGTTTTACGTCGTGCCAGTGTGCTGCCCCAGATAAAATTCCTACACAGTTGATCAACCTTAGCAGTAACACTCCCCGGAAGAACGATGGTGTTCATATAATATCTGGGCATAGCAGCGAGGACAGACTTAACCAAGGTAGTTCGACCTGCCAAACTTAACTTATGAGCTTTCCATCCCGCAAGACGCAAGGTCAATCTCTCCACCAGTGGGTTAAATGTTTCTTTAGTCACCAATTCATGAAACAGCGGAATCCCAAGGTAACTACCCAAGTTACGGGTGTGTGCAAAACCCCCCGCCTCTTCCAGTCGGGTCTCCAACTCACCCCTGAGATTGTGAGACACAAAGAATTTAGATTTGGATGGGCTTACTTTGAGCCCAGAAGCACCGCAAAAGCTATCCAAGATTTCTCTAATCATCTTCATTTGCCTGACAGATGCTTCCGCGAACAAAAGGATATCGTCCGCAAAGAATAAATGGGAAATAGGAGGCCCTCCTCTAGACATATTCATTGCCTTCCATCGTCCCTCATGCACGGCTTTATCAATAAGATGACCAAGCCGTTCCAAACAAAGCACAAATATATACGGGGAGATAGGATCACCTTGGCGCACTCCTCTTGTCATTGGGAAAGACTCCGTACGCTCACCATTCCATAGAAGATTCATCGTACTTGATGTAATACAAGCAAGAACTCTTTCCCGACACATTTCCGGAATTTGCATATCCTCGAGGGTACTAGCAATGAACTCCCATCTAAGCATATCGTATGCTTTCTCGAGGTCTAACTTGAGTACCATCCAACCCTTCTTCCCTTTTTTGCGTTTCATTGAGTGAATAGCTTCTTGAGCCAGAATGACATTATCTGAGATCGATCTCCCCGGAACAAAGCTAGTCTGCATAGGACTCACCAAATAGCTCATAAGAGGCTTCAAACGGTTAGTAAACATCTTAGTTAAGACCTTGTAAGAAACATTACAAAGGCTAATTGGTCGGAATTGCTTCAATGTTTCCGGCTTTGCAACTTTACCAATTAAAACAATATGGGTCTCATTAACCTTAGTCGGGAGGGTACCGGAATCCAGGAAGTTCCGAACCAGACGAATCAATGAAGGGCCAATCTTGCTCCACATTTTCTGATAAAATATGGGCTGAAACCCGTCCGGACCCGGAGCCTTCAGCGCACCCATACCCTTAACCGCATCATATATTTCACAATCAGAGAAAGGCTGGACTAGCGCAGCTCTATGAGATTGGGAGAGAATGGGAAAGCCGCCACCATCGATAGATACAAGCGGAGAGAGTGACGGAGGACCGTAAAGTTGCCGAAAGAAACTAACCGCCTTCTCCTCAAGGGTAGCCTGGTCCAGGCACCAGACCCCATCATCATCCTTCAGGGCATCAATACGATTGTGTTGACGCCGCATGACAGTCGAGAGGTGGAAGAAGGAAGAATTATGGTCACCACAGGACAACCATTGCTGTCTCGACTTTTGACACCATAGCGCTTCCTCCTGTTCTAATGTTAAAGCGAGAGCCACGTTAACCTCGCGTTCCTTGCCAATGAGATAATCCGAAGGATTTATCTCGAGATCGGCCGTAATTGAGGCAAGCTCCTTGATAAGCGCCTCCTTCCTATGAAAAATGTTCCCAAATGAGAATTTGTTCCATTTAAGCAGCGCAACTTGTAGTTTCCGGAGCGCCGCCGGGTGAGGAGACCAAGATTCCCAAGCTTAATCGATAATTTGGCTGAACTCCGGGTGCGACATCCAAGCCGCCAAGAACCGGAATGGCCTCCGTTTAGGGTTAGAATGATGTATAACATCCAAACTCAACAAAAGGGGATTATGATCGGATGATAGTCTTGGGAGATGCCTTACTGAAGCTTCCGGCCATTTCAAGCGAGCATTAGGGCACACCAGTACCCGATCCAGTCTCTTGGCAATTCTACTGGATATCGTGCGTCCCCTGGACCACGTAAACTGAGAGCCCGTAAAACCCAAGTCAATCAAGCAGTTATCACATATCCATCTGTTGAAAGCGAGAGCCAGCGGAGGCAGCCTGCCAGAATCTCTAGAACTTTCCGCGCAAGATCGAATAACATTCATATCCCCCCCAATAAGCACCGGGTTCCTAGAGTCCTGAATGATTTCCGATATATCATCCCAAACCCCATTTCTTCTGTTTGGATCCGGAGAGATGTACGTCACAATAAGATCGAATCGCGACTCGCCTTGATCAATCGAGGCATAGATGAACTGACGATCCTGCCTGAGGACCGACAAATTACAGGAACCGGAGTCCCAAAGTAACCAAATACCCCCACTTTGTCCATCTGCGTCGACACGGTCACTTGAATCGAAACCAATATTTTCACAAATTCTATCCGCAGTACTGCCCGAACAGTGTGTCTCAAACAAAGCCACAAAATTCGGATTGTGCTTACGAACCATATACCTCATAGATCTTCGGAAGCTGGCCTTCACAGTTCCGAAGCAATTCCACATAATACCTATCATTTAAATATATCCGGAGACAAAACCAGACTTAAGACCTTGGATCCGGCTCCATGGGAATCGGATCATCTGCAGTCCCACTATCCAATAAGACTTTCTCTTGACCACTCGGCCGCAAATTCACTCCACTACCCCCTGGCGCCGTAGCAGCAAAGATGATCTCCTTAGGGGCAGCCCGAAACAACACCTTAACTGGGGAATCATGAACCCGCAGAGACCCCACAGGAGGCGGAATAGGGCCAATATTCCCTGAGGAGGACCACCAACTGACGTTTGTGCAACTCCAGGTGACCCCTCTATTCTTCTGTTATTCACTCGGGTTCTCTTCCTATTTTGGCCATTTACATTTGTATGATAGACACTCTTCTGACTCCCATTTGCATGGTCCTTCCCCTTATCTGCACTACTATTCACGTGCTGACTCCCCTCTGAATGGTCCTTTCCCATATCAACGTTTCCTTTAACAATCGAATCCTGGTTAGCAAATCCTGACTGCCTACTTCCTCCAAGATCTCTCCTATTCGCCTGCATCCTCCCAGCACCAGGAGTCCGACGTCTTGGGACAATCATCCAAGGACCATGCTTCTCCTCCTCCTTATCAGTCATTCTCGAGCATTCAGCTTCCCCAGTCTCACCGTCCACATTCATTCCATCTTTACCACTCACGTCCTGATTCGTCCCAACATGTTGTTTACCCACCGCACGATTACCACTATACAGACAACCATCTTGATTGTGCCCATAACAACCACAGACAAAGCAAATTGTGTGCAGGTTTTCGTACTCCAACAGTAACCTTCTCCCATTTAAAATTACATCCCCCTTGAGAGGTCTTGTAAGATCAACTGTAACGCAAATTCTGGCGTATCTTCCCCTTGCTATACCCAGGGTGTTAGCATCAATTCGGAGAGGTGAACCAATGGCTGAAGCAATCGCCCGAAGCACTGTAATATTATACATTGCAAAGGGGAGGCCAGAAACACGGACCCAGACGCCCGTAGACGAAAGGGTGGAAGTCATCGGATCAAATGTCTCATCCCACTGCTTCATCATCAAATAATGACCAAACATTTTCCAAGGACCCCCCGTAAGGACGTCAAGCATATCCGACTCCCTCTCAAACCTTATCAGGAAGAAATCATTAGGGAGATCAAGCACAGTCCATCCTCCCGGAACTTGCCATAATTGCTTAAGATTACGCTCAAAGGAAGGAAACGATATCATCCTACCCAAAAGCTTAGCAACCACCGAGAATCTCCATGGAGCGTTAAGTACTTGGACTACGTCCTGCGCCACATTGATGACCGGAGTACCGTCACTTCCTTCCGGAAACTCAATCCGGATCTTACCAGTCTCAACAAGATCGTCCGGCAGGAGCGGCATCTGTTTCCAAGCAGCATCTCCAAAGAGCATTGTGCTCCAAGAGGGAATAGGGTTTGCGTGGTTTGTCACACCCCCTTCCGCAATAGCATCTGGGAGTGGGGATCCAGCATTTGAGGCTTTCGATGGCACAGACGAGGAGGATGATGCCATAGAGGACATGGGATCAGGCGCCGCAGGGGGAGGAGGGGGGGGAGGAGCTGTCGCTTCCATTGTCGCAGGGTCGCTGTCAGAGAATTAGGGTTTTTTTGCCCCGTGAGTTGTCTTTATAACGTTTATATTACGCCACACTATAAATCATCATAACATTCAACTGCATATTTGATCATTTTTTTATGGAAGATTGTTTCTAATTTTAACTTGCTTATTTTATCTTCGATCAAATCATTATTTTATAAAATCAATATAAAATCATATTTAGTTAATCATAGTGTATAATATTTATATATTTTTTTAATATTTTATATTCTTTGATTGTAATGATTAATAATTTATTTTCAACTCTTTATATAGATTGTTGATGATGTAATTTAGTAATTGGTTTTTATTATATAGTTTTGTTATTGTTTCATTCTAAAATTAGTTTTTAGATATATTTATTTTTTTACTTTTACATTACATATTATTTAAAATTAAATTATTTGTATTGATACTAATACGTCATTTACGAGTAAAAAAAGGTCCAGTTCAAATTTTACAAATCTAGTGAAAGGCACGGATATCAAACTAATTTTTTCGGAATAAAATAGCAAATTAATAAATATACTTGGCCAGCAGAATCAAAGCCGTATCTTTTCGAAAAAGCTATATACACGACCAACTTAAATTTAATAAGGGACTAAAAACTTCTCATTGCAACGACGTATACTGATCTCGGACGTTCAACGCCGAAACCCGTTTTATTTTTAATTTTTTTAACATTAGGGTTTGGACACCGACGTCCAAAATTTGTAAACTTTTTTTAGAGACAACGTTATCATACACTATCAAAAAACTATCCTAACATGATAATACCCCTACTACTAGAAAACACAACCATAAAAATGCATCTCTGCGAACTTATCCATGGTGTTATCCTCTTGCAACAATGTGATCCCCTTCCATCCTTTGACAAGGCTTGATCGTAACTCACCCTTGAAGAAACTAAGATATTGAAACAAACCAACAAGGCGGCTCTAGTGTTCCCTAGCTCCCAAAATAATGATGTCAACCAGGTTGAGATTGGGTTTGCGGTCGGGTTCAAGGAGATGAAAAAGGAAAAGGCCAACCAACAATCCACATATGAGCTGTCAATATGTGCTTCGGCTTAAATACTTGCACCATCCCACACGTAGTCGAGTTGAATCACACCTTCATGTCCAAACATCGGAACTCTCGATGTTGGTCAAAGCTATAGTTTTATTTTGTGGCTAACATTCACACATGTTTTCGTCCATAATTCAACATCTACTAGTAGCGAAATACTTTTGTGACTAGTTTTGTTGCTTACTTGTTTTCTCTTACATGTCATGCACCACAAAATCCTTTTTTTTTAAATAATCAAAGCTTCCACAAAATCTCTTTTGAGATATTAGTTTGTGTGTTAAAGATAAACATAAAATTTTAAAAGATCTAAATAAATTTAAATATTATATTATTTATAATTTACTATTAATACAAATGATCATAATAATGGGAAAAACATGTAATGTTTACACATTTGATTAATATAATAGAAAAATCCATATCACAGAGAAAAAGAATAGTGACAGTATATCTTGTTTGATAAGAGACAAAGAATTAAAGGAATAACTCTCCTTTTACTGCTTAAAAAAATTACACAAAATTTAAGCTCCCTTTAATCTCTCACTGATAACCTCATAATGTCACAAACCAACATCTCTTGATAAAGGGAAGAAAGGGAAAAACGATCCTAACAACTTTTAGGAAATAACCCATAATTAGATAACTCCTAATTAGGTAACTGTATATTTAGTTTTTCCCTATACTTTTCTTTTTCTTTAACTAATATTGACTTCAAGTTTAAGTCAAAATTTTCCCTCCTAAGCTTGAAGTCCTTTTCCTCCCAAGTCCTTCATCCAATAAGATCCCTCATTTCTTTGATTTTGATCCTTCCAAGAGCCTTTGTTAGGATGTCCGCTTTTTGTTCATTCCCGGGAACATGCTCGACTTCTATCTGACCATTCTCAATGCACTCCCTGATAAAATAGTACCTTGGATGAATGTGCTTGCTCCGTCCATGAAAAACTGGATTCTTTGTAAGAGCAATTGCAGACCGGTTGTCTATCCGAATAATGACCTTCTTACTTGGTCTTCCAGCAATCTCTCCAAGTAAGTCTTGAAGCCATATGGCTTGTCGTGTTGCCTATGTTCCCGCCATAAATTCAGCCTCACAAGAAGATAAAGCTATTGTTTCATATTTCTGCGAACATTAGGAGATTGGACTACCACCAAGATAGAACATGTGGCCTATCGTACTTTTACCATCATCGGGGTCTACGTTATAGTTGTTATCACTATACCCAATCAATTATATCGATGTTGAAGGGGATGATTCAATCCTTAATCCAAACGTTGCCGTTCCTTGTAAGTATCTCAAACATTGCTTCATTCCCGCTCCATGTGATTCTTTTGGAGTTTGCATGTACCGACTTAAACGCCAATGCAATATGCCAAATCAGGTCTTGTGTGAAGCAAATAACAAAGACACCTAATGGTTCTCCTGTACCTTGTCGCATCTACATCCTTTTCTTCCGACGCCTTGGATAACTTTAGCTCTGTTTGCATTGGTGTGTGTGCCAAGTTGCATTCTTTCATACCAGCTTCTTCTAGTATTTTAAGTGCATAATAGCGCTGGTTCAATGTGATCCCCTCTTTGGATTGACACACCTCAATTCCAAGATAGTATATATTAATTTCCCAAGATCACTCATCTCAAATTTTGTTCCCATCTCTTTCTTAAATTCTATGATAACCTCCACATTTGATTCTGAAACAAACAAGTCGTCAACATACACCGCCACAAGAAGAGTGTCATGCAGTACCTCGTTTATGATAAACTGATGGTTCTTTAGAGCATCTCTTAAATTTTAACTTCTTAAGAATCTGATTTAACTTGTCATTTCATGCTCTTGCAGCTTGCTTTAAACCATATAAAGCTTTGTTGAGTTTGTAAACTTTGTCTTCACATCCCTCTATCACAAACCCTTATGGTTGTGAAACATAAACGATTTCCTTTAGCTCTCTATGAAGAAAAGCCTTCTTTACATCGAGATGATGCATTTCCCATCTATTAGCATGTAACACCCCAAATCCACAAGACTCGGGGCGCTACTGGGCTAGGATCTCACAATGGATCCTGACCCTAGCCTGACAACGAGTTCGCTAGATCTTACAACAAGGAACATATAGATTAAAACGAAAATATCAAACTGTATAAATATATACAACAAAGGTTTACAAAACACCGCTGAGTACAAAACAACAACACATCCATACATATGCAAAACATCCCATAATCCCTCGCACAACCTAGTGTACGGAAGCCCTCAGCGGATCACCCATCTGGCTCACTCTGATGTCCTTCTATCCTGCAGAATATCTACAACACGGTATAACCCGTCAGATAACAGAAATGAATAAGAATTAAGTAATAGCACATACAATCAACACATTACAATATGCAATGTCACATACACAACCGTTTATTGTCTTCAATTACATTATTCCATTACTAATTCAACTTCTTTTATGACACGAGGAGCCTTAAGCACCTCGTCTCTTCCTCCTTTAACATAGGTTTTGCATGGGGATCTACCTTCCTCCTAGGTTACTGGCTTCTGAGCACCTTCTCCACTCTCGAAGAGCTTTGACAGGTGGTCACGGCCCGTTATAATACACTTGGGCCACTTTAAGTATACATATGTGGTCATCCTAGTCTGGTTTAGGTTATAAATGTAACAATCATATGCACACACACACCACCATCACAAACACTCAAATCCACAACTGCTCGCTAAGTAAGTCTTATGGACTTACTTGAAATACTCGTAAACCTGTACCACGTCACAGTTTCCCCTCGAGGAAATGATCAACGTCTGCATAAGCAAGGCATACACAATATCAAATACCGCTAAGGTTAGGAGACTCGTCTCCTACACCCCGTAACCACAACCACACTATAACTCGTATCTAAACCTCGGATCCTCAATACATACACAAATGCCTAAGGCATATTCCCACATATATCTCATCAAGCTTATCAAGGACCACTCTAGCCTAGCTATACTCTAAAGCCAAGGACAAAGGAAATGAAAGAAGAAGCATACCAATCTTGATATGTCCTGGACACGCACCTAGGTAAACAAGGAAGCGCAGGAGCGCAGCACACCGCAGGGGCGGTAACACAAAGCCGCGGGGGCGGCAACACTGGTCTGGCCGCAGGGGCGGGGGCTCCAATCCGCGGGGGCGGTCGAACATCAGATGAGTCCTTTGTGGCTTCTCTTCGATCCGTCTCTTGATCCTCTTCACTTCTTCATTGCCCCAAAGACAATTAACATACATATATACATACATATAACATCAGAAACATCCAGGAAAGATCAACACAAGCATTGCTTGTGGGAATTCCTAACCTAAGGAAGAAGAAGGAAGAAAAAAAGAATGAAGAAGGTAAGGAGAAGGAAGGGAAAGAGAAGCTTATCACCACCAACTCCGGAAAGGAAGAACCTCACAACTTCCTATCCACAACACAACCACACCACAACCTCAACATCTCAGCATCAACATCATCAAAGCTTCCACAAAACACTTCTAAAGATCAACTCTAGCAAGGAGATAAAACAAAAACCAAGGAAAGAAGAAGAACGTGAGAACTATAGCTAAAAAAGAGGAAACTCTCATCTGAAGAGAGGGAAAGAAGTTTAAGGAAGAAGGAAAAGATAAAAACACGGGTCAAAGGGTCAAAGAAAGCGGATGAGGCCTCCATAGCCGCAGGGCGGGTCCTCAGACCGCGGGGGCGGCTCACCGCACCTGCGGCCATACACAACCACAGGGATGAGTCCCTATAAAGACTAAGACTCTTACATCAGATTCCCTTAAAAACAATTTTCGTCCCGAAACTTGAACAAATCCCAAATCCTCTCGGACCCATACGCCAAGGTATAAGCACTCTCTCTATCGGACACATCACATCCCCGTTCATAAGGTCTCATACTATAACATTCTATAACCTCAAAACACAAGTATGGAGGAATCATCTACTCTAGCAACATGATCACAAAAGCTAACCAAAGGATAGAGGAAATCCATCTCTAGCCAACCTATAACCACATCACAAGGCATGAAGGAAAACCATCTCCAGCCAAATTGTACACATAACACGGGGCGTGGAGGAAAACCGTCTCCACACAAACTATGTCCATATGCAAAAGCATTAAGGAATAACTATCTCCAGCTAAACCCTAACACAATAGCATGGAGGAAAGAACCATCTCCAATTATGATCACAACTCGTGCTAGCAAACAAGATCTAAAAGATCGTATGCACACATCACAGCTAGCACGAAAACACATCATATCACATAAACACCTAATCAAACACTCACCAAGATAGCACTAAGATCTACTCGTGGATCCTACATGTGCATCTATCTCGGCATAGAACTCTGGATAGTTCCTATGGATATATATTATCCTCTGTCTCTCATGTGGCCTCATCAGGTTCTCGTATCGACCACTGTATCCTCAGCATAGGAATGTCCTTCGAACGCAGGCGTCTCACACCTCGCTCTAGGACTGCAATCGGGTGCTCAACAAAAGTGTGGTCCGGCTCAACCACTAAGTCATCATAGCTGACGATGTGTCTTGGATATGTTATGTACTCCCTCAGCTGAGACACGTGAAACACAGCGTGAACACCCTCTAATCTCGGTGGCAAAGCCAATCTGTATGTTGTTCTCCCAACTCTGTCCAGTATCTCAAAAGGACCGACATATCGGAGACTCAACTTCCCCTTTATGCCAAAACGCCCGACGCCACACGTCGGAGACACTCTCATCCAGACATGAGCTCCAACTCTGAACTCTAGAGGCCGACGCCTCTTATATGCATACGACTTTTGGGGACTCTGTGCAGCCAACATCCTCTCTCTAATCAGCGCTACTCGTGCAATATCATCCTGAATCTGCTCATACGTTATACCATTGACACTACTAGACTCATCCCAGCATAATGGTGTACGACATCTCCGTCCATACAGTGCCTCACACGGGGCTATCCCAATCGATGCATGCCAGCTGTTGTTGTACGAGAACTCAACCAATGAGAGGTAATTTGACCATTCTTGTCCCCAATCCAACACACAAGCTTGTAGCATATCCTCCAGCGTCTGGATGGTCCTCTCTGACTGACCATCTGTATGAGGATCAAACGCAATCGTGAAGTGCAAACTCGTCCCCAGGGCAATTTGAATCTGCTGCCATAAACTCGAGGTAAATCGTCCATCTCGATCCGAGACGATCGTCCTTGGTACACCATAGAGTCTCACGATCTGACTAGTGAACTCATCATCCAATTTGCTCACTGGCCACGTTTCCCTAATAGAGATGAAACATGCAGTCTTCATAAGTCTATTAACTACAACCCAGATGGCATCAAAACTCCTACTCGGCCTCAATCTTGTCACAAAGTCCATTGAGATGTCCTCCCACTTCCACTGCGGTATTGGTAGTGGATGGAGCTCTCCTCTTGGTCTGTAATGCTCTATCTTGACCATCACAAGTCGCACACTGTGCCACAAATGTGGCCACATCGGGCTTCAGCCCTCCCCACCAGTATGAACGTCTCACATCCTGATACATCTTACTCGCACTTGGGTGCACTAAGTAAGGTGTGGAGTGAGCCGCCTGCAAAATCTTCTGTCTCAACTCCGCATCCGCGAGTATACAGACACGATCGTGGCGTCTCATCACTCCATCTGCTCCTATGGAGAACTGTGGGGCCTCACAACGAGACATCCTATCTCTTATCCTCCTCTACGTCGGGCAAGTCCCTGCTTTTGTTGGATCTCACCCAATCGATCAGGTAGAACCTCTAAGGTATACAACTGGGCATCCTCATCGGGAAACTAGATGTTCATCTCTAGCCATGCTAGATCTCTCTACAACTGAAGTTGAATTGTTAGTCTCGCAATCGCCTTCTCTCGAGGCATCTTCCTACTGAGGGCATCAGCGACAACATTCGCCTTCCTTGGATGGTATAGGATCTAAAGGTCAAAGTCCTTGATCAACTCAAGCCATCTACGCTGGCGATTATTCAATTCCCACTACATGAAAATATACTTCAGACTCTTATGGTTTGTGAAGATCTGGCATGTCGCACCATACAAGTAATGTCTCTAGATCTTCAAAACATGAACTACCGCTGCCAACTCCAGATCATGAGTCAGGTAATTTTCCTTATACGTCTTCAGCTATCTAGACGCATATGCAATCACTCTACCACGCTGCATCTGAACACATCCCAAGCCTAGCTTGGATGCGTCACTGTAGACTACAAAATCCTCTGTGCCCTCCGACTGCGCTAAGATGGGAGCGGAAGTCAGACGCCTCTTCAGCTCCTCAAAACTCTGAGTTCCTAGCTCGGACCATACAAACCGGGTAGTCTTCCTTAACAGGCTGGTAAGTGGACGGGCAATCACAGAAAATCCCTCCATAAACCGGCGGTAATAACCGGTTAAGCCAAGGAAGCTGCGTACTTCCTTGACGTTTGTCGGTGTCATCCATATTGCCACAAACTCGATCTTCGCCGGATCAACCTTGATCCCTTTGGCGGAAACCACATGACCCAGAAATGCTACCTCTGGCATCCAAAACTCGTACTTAGAGAACTTGGCATACAGTTCTCTATCTTGCAAAACCGTCCTCAAATGTCATGCGTGTTCCTCTCTACTACGATAGTACACCAGGATATTGCCTATGAAGACCACCACAAACTGATCCAAGAAGTCGATGAATATATCATTCATCAACTCCATAAAGAAGGCGGGCGCATTCGTGAGCCCGAAGGACATCACTACAAACTCATAGTGGCCATACCGAGTCCAAAATGTCGTCTTATGCACATCCTGCTCTCTGAAGCTGATCTAACAAGTCATCGACGCGGGGCAAAGGATACTTGTTCTTGATGGTCACCTTGTTCAACTCTTTGTAATCATACACAGTCTCAATGATCCGTCCTTCTTCCGTACGAAGAGGACAGGTGCTCCCCACGGGGATATGCTAGGGTGGATAAAACCCTTCTCAGCCAACTCCTCTATTTGCTTCTTCAGCTCTAACAACTCGATAGGCACCGTAAGGTATGGGGCCTTCGAGATCGATCTCGTACTATGCTCCAACTCGATGCCGAAATCTACACTCCTATGAGGCGGTAAACTGGATGGCTCAACAAACACATCTGTAAACTCGCAAACGACGGTGATATCCTCTAACGCTGGACTCTCGCTCTTATTCATGGCATAACACTAGAATGCATCACATCCCTGCGCTATCAGCATTGCTGCTCGTACTGTGCTTATAGCCATGCCCGTCTTTCCAAGGTCCCAACCTCGGAAAACCTCTACCTGACCCGACTCGGTAGAGACCGTCACGGTCCTCCTACCTACATCTAACACAGCAAGATGCCTATACATCCAATCCATACCCAGAATGACTTCCTCATGCACCAGCGGCATGACAAAGAAGTCAACTAACAAATCGCGGTTTCCTAAATGTATAGGACAATCGTGTACCTCTCGGGTACCTCTAACCTGACCTTCATCTGGTAACCCTATCAAAAAAGGTCTACCCTCTACCGTATCTAAGGTCAGTCTATCAACGCATGCATCAGAAATAAAAGAGTGTGTAGCACCCATATCAAACAAAACTCTAACAGGTAAACCATTAATCAGAATGATACTTGTAGCAGCTGGCATTGGGGGCTCCTCAACGCTCCTCAACTCAAAAACTCTACCTCTAGCTCATCTGGTATCACTAGTACCTCCTTCTCGACCTCTACCTCTACTCGGTCCTGGAACGGAACCTTGACTAGTAGGATGGTCTAAGACTCTCTGTTGTCCCTGCATCTGATGCTGAGGCAACCTCTGCCCACCTCCTGCTGCACCAACAAGGGAAGAACCCTGTTGTGATGACGCTTTGCCCTGACGGCAAAACGTGGGCCTATGTCCTGGCTTCCCACAAGAGAATCAAGTCAGTGGTGCTCTCGGGCAATCAGTCCTCACATCTCCATACGCTCCGTAGTTGTAACACTGCCGGCCTCTCTCAAAAGTTTGTGCAAACACTGGATAACTCGAGCGGCCATGAGTCTGGCCTTTCCCTTACCCAGATGCTCATGCACTTGTCCGCCTAGTATGTTGTCTCTTCTCAGACCGTCCCGTTTGAGAAGTCCTCCTCTGGCTAGCCCGCTCACGCTCGTAAGCTGAGGCTCTATCCTGGTAGTCTGTTAGAGACTCGCAATGAAAATCCGCCATGTAAAAACGTGTATTCTCCCTCAGTCGATGGGAGAACATATACACGTGCTGGTCCTCAAAAGGTGCAACTGGACCTAGTAATGTCAGCTCCTCCTGAAATCTGCTAATCGCCTCTTCTATAGGCACATCCTCGAAGCCTGCCTCAACAAAATCCTGTAGTTTTTTCCTCCTCAAAGAGGCAGGGCAAAAACACTCTATGATCATGCTCCTCATCTGGTCATAGTTGGTGGCTCGAATACGCATAGTCCTCCACCACTGCTGGGCTAGGTCACGGAATAGAGTATGTATTAACTCTATCCATCTGTCATCTAGACATCTAATAGACTCAAGGGTTGAGTCTGCATGTCCAATCCAAATCTAAGTCTCCAATCCCACCTTCCTAGAGAAAGGGAATACGCCCATCTGATGAAATGCCTTCAACCAAGTGTTTGGTTGAGGCACTCTAGACTCCTCTGGAGCTTTAACAACCTCAGTAGCACGTGCCGGTGTAACTGGCACTTGAGTCGCTCCGTGGGACATCTCAGAAGATCCCACCTGTGTTGGCAAATCCGGGGAACGTCTACCCGCTCTGGCAGCCTCCTCAACTCGTCTGCTATAAGCGTGGAACTCTGGTCCCGTCATAGAGACATGATCCGAGTCATTTGACTGGACTCGCTAAGATCTCTATCTCGCAGCTCCACCACTCCTAGTCTCAAAAACGACGCTCTTAGCAACCTCCTCGTGTACGTCCTCAGCTGTCGGCGGATCAGCGATGGGAACATGTCTCTGGCCTATCACTACAGGAGGAAGAGGGGGTCTACCCCTACCTCTCCCTACTGTAGATGTCGCTCTAGTCCGAGCCATCTGCGGGGTAGGCTATATATATGTCATATGTATATGTATATATATAATACTTAATCCAACATACATGCATAACAACACATAATACATATCTATATATATATATATATATATATATATATATATATATATATATATATACTGTCGAGATCCTCAGAAGGGTGATGACTTCCTGTACACTCTATCCCAAAACAGTTGTACTCTTTCCAAAACCAAGATCCTTTCAAAAGTCAAATCTCTTTCGGATTCTGTTTATTTATCAATTAGACCTTTATCGCAGATTGCAAGTGTCATTGTTGTCAACCTAAGGCCCTGATACCAACTTTGTAACACCCCAAATCCGCAGGACTCGGGGTGCTACTGGGCTAGGATCTCACAATGGATCCTGACCCTAGCTTGACAACGAGTTCACTGGATCTTACAACAAGGCACAGGTAGATTAAAACCAAAACATCAAACTATATAAATATATACAAACAAAGGTTTACAAAACACCGCTGAGTACAAAACAGAAACACATCCATAGATATACAAAACATCCCATAATCCCTCACACAACCTAGTGTACGGAAGCCCTAAGTGGATCACCCATCTGGCTCACTCTGCAGTCCTCCTACTTTGCAGAAAATCGACAACAAGGTATAAACCGTTAGCTAACAGAAATGAATAAGAATGAAGTAATAGAACATACACACATCAACACATTACAATATGCAATGTCACATACATAACCGTTTATTGTCTTCAATTACGTTATTCCATTACTAATTCAACTTCTTTTGTGGCACGAGGAGCCTTAAGAACCTCGCCTCTTCCTCCTTTAACACAACTTTTGCATGGAGATCTACCTCCCCCTGGGTTATTGGCTTCCGAGCACCTTCTCCACTCTCGACGAGCTTTGACAGGTGGTCACGACCCATTATAATACACTTGCATCATTTAAGTATACATATATGGTCATCCTAGTCTGGTTTAGGTTATAAATGCAACATCATATGCACACACACACCACCATCACAAACACTCAAATCCACAACTGCTCGTTAAGTAAGTCTTATGGACTTACCTGAAATACTCGTAAACCTGTACCACGTCACAGTTTCCTCTCGAGGAAACGATCAATGTATGCATAAGCAAGGCATACACAATATCAAATACCGCTAAGGTTAGGAGACTCGTCTCCTACACCTCGTAACCACAACCAAACTATAACTCGTATCTAAACCTCGGATCCTCAACACATACACAAATGCCTAAGGCATATTCCCACATATATCTCATCAAGCTCATCAAGGACCACTCTAGCCTACCTATACTCTAAAGCCAAGGCCAAAGGAAAGGAAAGAAGAAGCATATCAATCTTGGTATGTCCTAGACACACACCTACGTAAACAAGGAAACGCAAGAGCGCTGCACACCGCAGGGGCGGTCACACTAGGCCGCGGGGCGGCAGTCTAGCCGCAGGGGCGGTCGAACAGCAGAGGAGTCCTTTGTGGCTTCTCTTCAATCCGTCTCTTGATCCACTTCACTTCTTCATTTCTCCAAAAGCAATTAACATACATATATACATACATATAATATCATAAACGTCCAGGAAAGATCAACACAAGCATTGCTTGTGGGAATTCCTAACCTAAGGAAGAAGAAGGAAGAAAGAAAGAATGAAGAAGGTAAGGAGAAGGAAGGGAAAGAGAAGCTTACCACCACCAACTCTGGAAAGGAAGAACCTCACAACTGCCTATCCACAACACAACCACACCACAACCTCAACATCTCAGGATCAACATCATCAAAGCTTCCACAAAACACTTCCAAACATCAACTCTAGCAACGAGATCAAACAAAAACCAAGGAAAGAAGAAGAACGTGAGAGATGTAGCTGGAAAGAGGAAATCCTCATATGAAGAGAAGGAAAGAAGCTTGAAGAAGAAGGAAAATATAAAAACACGGGTCAAAGGGTCAAAGAAAGCGTTTGAGACCGCCATATCCGCAGGGGTGGGTCCTCGGACCGCGGGAGCAGCTCACCGCACCTGCAGCCATACACAACCATAGGGGTGGGGTCCCTATAAAGACTAAGACTGTTACATAGAATCTGCGAGATTGATAAGAAGACGGATTGTTTCAATGCGAGCTACTGGAGAAAAAACCTCATCAAAATCTATTCCATGTCTTTGAACATATCCCTTTACAACTAGTCTTACTTTGTATTTGTTAATGCTGCCATCAGAATTTCTCTCGAGTTTGAATACCCACTTCAAACTGATTGGTTTTGTTCCATGCGGAAGTTCAGCCAAGTCCCATGTACGGTTTTTGTTGATCGAATGTATCTCATCCTTGCATGCAGATATCCAGTTGTTTGATTCCTTTGCTTCATCAAAATTTATGGGTTCGTAATTCAAGACAAGTAACAAACGCTCAACTTCTTCTTCTGCATAAAGATCATAATCATCAAGGTACTTGGGTTTGACACTTATCCTTGTTGTTCTTCTTAAACCTGGATGAGTCTTTGTTTCGTTTTCATCCTGAACGACGAGTTGTTTTATTGTTTCTCTCTAACATAGGCTCTCGATTTTCTTCACCAAAACGAGCTACAAATCCAAATTGATCATTATCTCTAATTTTATGATTCCCAAAATCCTCAATCTCTATTGTAAACTCTTCTATTCCATTATCATTTTGAGAATCTCTACTCCAATTCCACCCTCTTGTTTATCGAACACCACATCTCGACTAACCGTGATTTTCCGAGTCTGTGGATCGTAGAGTTGGTATGCTTTTGATCCTGGTTTAGTGCCCAAGTGAATTAACCGTCGTGATCTATCGTCGAGTTTCTTCAAGCCAGGTTTCTCTAATTTCGCATATCCGATGCAACCAAAAACTCGAAGATGAGCAATATTTGGTTTCTTCGATGGATAAACTTCGTAAGGCATTAAATTCTGTAACGCTCTTGTAGCTATTCGATTTAGGAGATATGTGGAATGCCTTATCGCCTCTCCCCACAGATAGTTTTGTAGCTTCATGTGCTTAAAAATGCTTCTCGTCATCTCCATCATCGTTCTCTTTCTCCTTTCGGCAACGCCATTTTCTTGTGGGGTATATGAAGTTGCAAGATGTCTTTTAAGTCCTGAGTTATCGCAAAATAGATTGAATTCACATGACACAAACTCTCCTTTTTTGTCTGTCCTGAAGGTTTCAATTTTCATTTCAGTTTTCATTCTCGACTCTTGTTCCACTAACTTCTTGAACTTCCTGAACTTATCAAAAGTGTCGATTTTCTCCTTTAACAGAATGGTCCACATATACCTCGAATGGTCATCTATAAGTACAAAGATGTATATGTTTTCAGCTCCTGTGCTAGGTGTAATAGGACCACACAAACCGCCATGTATGAGCTCGAGTGTCCTTGATGCTCGATATTGTGTTGCTTGAGGAAAGACTTGTCTAGTTTGTTTTCCAAGAAGGCATGAATCTCACATTTTCATCTCTACTTTGACTTGCGGGACTCCTAAAACGAGTTTATTTTATATCATGGACTTCATTGTCTCGAGATTCACGTGTCTTAGGCGTGCATGCCACATGCTTGACGTGTTCGACTCAATCAAGTTTAGACAGATCGTACCTTTGGCTCCCATTCGATCCTTGTATAACCGATTCTTTGATCTAGTTGTTCTGAGAAGAAGTTTGCCGTCACTGTCATGCATCGTCGAGAGTTGTCCCTTTATTCTCACATCGCAACTAGTTTCAGTGGCTTGTCCAAGGCTGATAATGTTGCATTTTAACTCTGGGATGTAGTAAAGTTCGGACAATTCTCTTGCTTCACCGTTTCTATCAATGAGCTCAATGGTTCCTTTTCCTTTGATGTCTGTTACGCTAAGAACGTGACACGCAAAAGTCTTAAATTTATAACTCGTTATATTTCTCCTAACTCCTAGCGAACCCACAGTGTACGGGACGTTTTGTAGTAGGGATAGTATTTCGAGGTCGAACACAAAGACTGAGGTGAGATTGAATCGATTAGTGACTAAGGATAGTGTTGATCTAGGCTAAGAAAAGAGAAAGAAACAAATAAATGAAAATCTCAATGTTTTTGGATTGGTTTTGAATGGTGATCAATCAAGGATCACAATGATGCAATATGGCAAAACAAACTAAGGAATCAAGCTAAAACACAAGTAAACAAGCAAACACGAAATATGTAATCAAAGAGAGAAAAGTGGATTCTAGGGGTTGGAAGTTCCGGTTATGGCATAGGACTCAAGCTATCTAATCATTCCTTGGATTAACTATAGTATGTTGGGAGTGACTGTTTCTAGATTGGGATCAATCACTGGGTAGGTCTCATGGTCCACTAGTCCGTTCCTAAGGTCTCATCACCGGGTAAGTCTCAAAGAGCCTAAGGATAGGAATTCTACACAAACCGGATGGTTATCTAGGGATCTAACCTTTCCTTACCGGGTAAGTCTCGGGAAGGCAAATCCTAAACATCAATCCTAGCACACTCAGTCCAATAGCGGATTATGAGGCTCACTACTACCTAGAGTTCGTCATCATCGGTATCTAAGAGCAAGAATCATCGGGTAGGTCTCTTCTAACTCTTAGTTGCTAACACTAGGTCACCCTAGGATAGATTTAGCTCAACTAACACTAGGATTTCAACAAATCAACAACCTAACACTTAGATTTATCAATACAAGCAAGTTAATCAAAATTACGGGATGTTCATCCCTTTCCACGGCCGTGGAAAGGCAAGATCCAACCGTGGTTTTAAACAATGACTAGGTTCAATCAAGCGAGTCATCCAAGTATTCATTTAAGTCTATTCTATCATAGTCCAAGCCATAACCATCTTTTCCTTACCCTAGAATCGCATCCATTTAGCCTACAACATGCATCATCACAATCAAAGTCATCAAGCATAAAATCATGGAATCCATATCAAAAGGATGAAATGAAAGATGGATTAAGCAAATGAAACAAGTAAAACAAGCTAAATCAAGGTTCAAGAAGGACTTACAACCCTTCAAAAGAAGGTTCGAATCGTTTCTTACAAACCCTTGCAAAACATTTAACAAAGCTCACTCAAAATCACTCAAAAAGACTATGGAACTATGAACTAGTGTGCTTCTTCTTCTTCTCCAATGGAAGCCTTTCTTCTTCTCCAATGGTAGCTCCAATCCAATCTTCTAATGAGAGAATCTTTGTTGTTGAGAGTGTGTGAGAGAATGGGAGTGATGGGAGATCTCTAACAGCCTTGCAGGACCTCCTTTTATCCTCCAAATTTGCAAGAGTCGGCCATGAAGATCGTGAGACAGCTGTCACAGCTGTCTGAGGAAAACCACGGCCTATTTCCACGCCCGTGGAAGTCCCAGTGGCCGTGGTTTTGGTGCTTCTGCACTCTATGGATCGTCAAGCCACAATTTGGTGCATGACATGCACCAACAAGGTCCCATGTGTCCTCCTTAGCTCCTAGCTTGCTTCCCAATGAGTCCGAAGGTGTGTCATCTCGAGGAATGATCTTCAAATGTATCGATTAAGCTCCTAAATCTCCCAAAATACCTACAAAGCATGCAAAAGTCCGTGTAGACGTCTATCTCGAGAAAATACATGAATTGAGTGCAAACGTCGTGAACTAGTGCTAAACCATGCATGAATGAGCGGAAAAACTATCTAAATGAGTGCCTAAGCCTAAGTCATAAATCGTGTTATCAATGTCTATTCGAGAATCGTCTCTAAACTTTAACTTTCCTGTAATAGTTTCATAAATCTTCGAGAAATACCTTTGATCTCCGCTCATGTAATTGCTTGCTCTGTAGTCAAGGTATCATATATCATTATCAAGTATGTTCTCCTCAAACTTACTCGGTATCACCTTCTCTTCATTTAGGTAAACGATCTCATGTAACATGAGTTCGTCTGCTTCTCTGTACCATTATTCCTTGTTTCTTGGGCTTCTTGTAATTTTAACAGTTGATCAGGACAATTTGATGCAGAGTGCCCAAATATTATCACATCGATAACACATCACTCTTGACGAATCTCTAGTTCCGTTGGACCATCCACGACCGCGACCCCTATAGCTATTGAATCGTCCTCCACGACGTTTGTTTCTGGAATCGCTATCGTGGTGTGGGTGATATTTTTAGGGCTCTGTATTTGCATACATAAGCTTGCTCTGTTCTTCTTCTTCTTCTTCCTCAGCGATATGTTCTTCGTAAGCTTTTAATTGTCCAATAATATCTTCAAAACTTGTTTTGTTAAGATCCAATATTTGTTCAATAGAAGCTACGATCTGTATGTATTTCTTCCGAGGAAGACTCTTGAGAAATTTCTTAACAATATTCGATTCCTCAATCTCAACTCCAAACGTGGCAGATTTTGATGAAATCTCTAATAACTTGCTGACAAAATCATCAATTTTTTCGGAGTCTTTCATCTTTAATCGATCGAATTCCGCCATTAGTGTTTGCAATCTTGCATCTTTAACTCTTTCAGCTCCTACATACCTGGTTTTAATGGCTTTCCAAATTTCTTTTTCCGTACTTAGTTCTCCAACTTGAAGACGAGATTTTTGGGGATTGATTGAAACAGTAACGCTGTTGCCATATCGTTTTTGTCTCCATCTTCTTTCTTTGACTCAATGATCTCCCATTCTTTGTGAACTTTGAGGCAAGTTCTCATCCTTATCGCCCACACAGTGTAATTGGTTGAGTTACGCATTGGACACTTAATCGAGGAACATCCTCCTCCTTCCTTCATCTTCAGCGGCGACGGGTCTACTCCACCGGATGTCGCACCGCCTTGCTCGTCTCCATCCTTTGCCATCGTTGCCCTTCAATACCTTTCTTACGATTTTGTAAGGCTCTGATACCAATTCTTGTTTGATAAGAGACAAAGAATTAAAGGAATAACTCTCCTTTTACTGATTAAGAAACTTATACAAAACTTAAGCTCCCTTTAATCTTTCACAAATAACCTCATGATGCCACAAACCAGCATCTCATTATTTTATGTATTATAAAATTTCATTATATATATAGGGGTAAATTCCGGTAAGGAGAAGGCTTGTAGATAGGAATTAGGAGGGTTGTGAGCCATTGGATGAGATTTAAAAAAACGGCTCCCACACACTCATCATTAATGGCATGCACTTTAGTAATTATATAAATTTGGGGAAAAAAATAGACACTAATTAATACGTTCAACCGTCCCTTACATTCTTCCTCCCATGCTTTGAGCCTCTCTCGCCGCCGCTAACACACAAACTTCATATTTGCTCCGATTTTCAACCAAATCAGATATTGGTTACATAAAAAATTGTGAAATCAAAGAGAATACAAAACGATTCAAGTATTGTTTCTTCGAATTTCTACTCTCACTGTTTAGGTTTCCATTCTTAAGGTTTATGTTTCATTATGATTGATGTTTGTTTTCGAAATCAAATTTGTTTGAATTATTTTTGTATTTGATAAGTTTGATTGAGAAAATACATGTATATACATATGTTGAGTTGGTCTAATAGCTCCAACTGAATAATCTATATGCTCCTTTTAGTGTGCACGCAAACTGTTCGACAAAATGCCTTATAGAAAAATAGTTTGTAATATTTACAGAAACAACGACGTAAAAAAGATGAACACCAATGAATAAAAACATGAACAATGACGTATAAAAGTATGAACACCGATGACTTATTTATAACTTTTACACATACATAACATATTATGATCATCTTTTAACGTTTTGTGATGTTTTTTTTTAATTTTTTGTGGTTATATACTGTAAATGAACATCTATGCATTATAAAATGAACACAAAAGATTAAATAAACACGACATTTTGATGAATAAAAACACTATGAACACCGATGTATAGAAACATGAACAATGACACATAAAAATATGAACATTGATGACTATTTTTGAATGTAAGGGTATTGTTCCAGATTTTAAGTCAATTTACAAAAATGTCATTAATGATGAACGTGTGGGAGCCCTTGACACATAAAAGTATGAACATGTATGTGTGTGTATGTGTATGTATGTATGTATGTATGTATGTATGTATGTATGTATGTATGTATGTATGTATGTATGTATGTATGTATGTATGTATGTATGTATGTATGTATGTATGTATGTATGTATGTATGTATGTATGTATGCATGCATGTATGCATGCATGCATGCATGTATGTATGTATTCTCGTTTAAAAAAATTTCAAATTGTTTCATCTAAAATTTATTGATACAATACAAAGTTTATATAGTATTTAAATTAATTGTATTTGCTAAGTAATTTCCTCTAAACTTAATATGTAAATTGACTTTTATAATTTTATCTATATCGTATAAATGCTGGTTTTTATTTTTGTTTACTTCTTACCCGAACCAACTTTCTATTTGAACTAACTTACTATTTCAACTAACTTTCTATTTCATCTGAATTTTTTATGTGAACTAACTTTCTTTTGAATCATTTTATTACTGTGTTTTTGCCTATATAAATGATCAAAGTTTACCCACCATTCACCTCACTCACACATTCATCTCTTCTTTTCCCCAACAAAATCTGTTATCCACTTCATATGGAACCTAACGAAAATTCAAACCCTCAAAATATCTTTTTCATTCAACCAAAAGTTTTTAATCCATCACAATTTTCACATGATCCAAATCAATATCTTCAAAACCTTCAAGGTCAAGAAAACTATCGAAACATTCAAGGAAATCATCCAACCTTTCAAGGTCAAGTAAATCGTTCAAACTTTCAAAGTCAGGTGTATCCTTATGGCCAATATGCTTTCATAACTCCTCCAAACTTTTATCCCAAAGTTCAAATACTCCCATGACTCCAAATACTCAAGGAAACATGTCTCCACGACTAGATCTCCCGGAGTTTAACACACATCATGGTGCAATAAACCTTGGAGATGATGTGCATAATACTTTGAATGAAACTCAAACTCATTCAATGGGTGATAGAATTGGTCCCAAAAGAAGACATGTTATTAACTAGTGCGTGGCTTCATACTAGTAAAGATACGCATGTCGGAAATGATCAAAAAGCAAAACATTTTGGAACAGAATTGTTAGTTACTACGGTGAAAGGAGAGGTTAATGGCATATGAGAAAAGAAACGTCATGTAGGGGTCGTTGTAAATAGATAAATCACTCTATTTTAAAATTTGCAAGGTGTTACGAAAATGCTTTGAAAAGAAAAGCTAGCGGTGAATCGGAAGATGATGTCATTTCTTTTGCTCGTAGACTCTACACAAGTGACGCTGGGGCGAATTTAAGCTTGATCATGTTGGCAAATGCTCAAAATGGAAGAAAAGTGGAGAAGCTCCTTGAATATCACAAACACTCATGTAGATGATGAAAGCCCAGAAGGATCGAAAAGGTCTAATGTCAATTAAGATGGAGCATACTACTCAAGCTCAAACCTTGAATATCCAAATCCAAGTATGCACGTGTCTAACATTTCTCGTCCTTCTCGTCCTCCTCCCCTTCTCGTGCTTTTGGAAAAATGACTAATAAAGGGTAGGGAAGGGAAAGTCAACATCTTCGAATGATGTAGAAGATCGGGAAGTGACTCTTGGTCTCCACCTAATCTCAACCGGAATAGAGCCCGACGGTTTCCAATCTAAAAAAATACAAGGCATGTACGGATCTCGTCCCATATATGATAGTTGGATGAGACGATCTCAATCCGTCCCATGCCCAACCCTAGTTTTACCACTTGGGTTTTTCAAGATTTCCTTTGTCTATCGGGCGGGGTTACTTTCAGTAGTGAGATGTCAACAAAGAAAGACAAATGACTCGACATTTTTGGAAGACGAGATTCTAAGAGAGATGAAGATAATGTGAGTTTTAGTTTTTTTAATTATACAAGATTAGAAAATAATTTAATAGAAGTAATTTAGATTAGATTATTAAATCAAAAAACTTGCATGGGATACCTTACTAAAAATTTTTCCTTTATTTGGTATTATTAGTTATGCATGTATTTTAGAATAAAAATTTCGAAAGAGGAAAGGAATTATGAAGTATCACTTTTGAAAAGTGGTTCATCCTAGGACATCCTAACGGATAAGAATAATTAGTTCAAAGTTTGCACAAATATCCATCGGTAAAGGAAGGTGTCCAAGTGGACAAACATGGCAGCAACTCCGTTGATTTTTCTAAATATGTGCTTGATATGAACTTATTTGAATTTCTCAATTCCAGAAGAATGTTTGCAGTTATCATTTCAATTCCCAAGGGCAATTCCTTGATCATTTGATGGCATTAATGATTGAAAAATTGTCGTCTTCAATTACGACGTTTTCTATTGTGAGTTTAACTTCTTTAATGACATAGAAGAGACTAGAGCTTTGGCTCCTATTTTAAATTTGTTTTTTTGTTTCTTGAGCTCCATTGGATATGATATATTCAAGGTGATTCAAATGACAGAGTCATATGTCCCTCGAGATTCAAGTTTTGAATCATCAAAGTTAACTATGATAAACGGGGCTACAAACTTTTCCGATTTAATGTTCTTTTTTCCCGTTGATTGTTTAAGCGTTTATTTCCCTTCCTCGCGGTCAGAGTATAGAATAATACTGGTATCCTAGTTTTTTAGTTGGCATTTTGAGGGACATCATGTGACTTTGTCACCGAAAATCACTTTAAAAATATATATCCATTGGAGGTCAACAAACAAAAGATAGTTTTGTTTCTCAAATACTAAATACCCCGTCAAATTGTTTGCACTTTTATTAAATGTGATAGACCAAGTTATAGTTTCAAATCCAACAAGAAAGTGTTTAAGGATTAGGATCTATTTGATATCTCTATCAGGATCTGGACATCACATGTTATGTATGTATCCAGTATTTGGTATGTTTAAACAAATCAAATTTATATCAGATAGAAATCATGAGTGTTAATGATAAACCTGATAAACTAGTATCGCATTCTCATATAAGCCAATATTACCCATACCCGTATCTTCGTACCCGATATCTTTAATATTAATATCAAATAAACCCTTAGATCTATGATGGACCAATGTGGTAGTTTTACTTGTTATGGCGGATGATTATGCTTCTAGTTATCCATGAATCATGATGCTGAATTTGTTTTTCAGATCCAACTAATCTTATAAGAAAATACAAACAGAAATAGAAGTTCATATTATATGATCAATAGAATCATCGAGGAAGACAAAAATGATTTGAATATGCCCAATCTTAACACGATCATCGTCCATGTACATCTGAAATCGATGTCTGAAATGTTCATAAATCCCTACGACCCCAATTGATTGATGTACGTTATGTCCCATGGAGAACAGAAGCACAAAACCAAACAAAGGAAAGACTAATACCTTCAGCTGAAACACCACAGCGAAATCAACAGAGCAGATAAATCAATAAAAACAGGAGAGCCTGTAAATAAGATACAACTCAACTCTAGTAAATGAACACACTAATCTACAGAAGCACATTCCAACACAAGCCATCCCTCATGCCCGTGAGACACAAATTCAAGTTTAACCCCCTCAGAATGGATCTTCCGCAGCGTCCAAGCTGGCGCCAAACTAGGAAGTTAAACACTCAACACCGAGATTTTGTCCACATTTCAAAGGGACGTGTAGATACTCTGAAACTCGTTCTCCGGCATAAGAATACGTGAGGATTCAACAGTTGATCATGATTGATTAACATAGAGGACGGGTACCAGCCCTGCCATCTTTCCATCCCTGCCAGGGCGCTTCTTCTTTACCTGCAATTCATGTGCTCAAGATAAGGTACCATAATGGTGAAAATGTAATGAACACAAGTGTTTAGCTCAGACTACCAGAAAGAACGGTACAGGTTCCAGAAAAGCTATATATGTATATTTTCTTTTCAATGTTTCCAAATGGGCAGGAAGAGTCAAAACCTTAAATCTCATCTCGTAGAGGTACCACGATTGCTAGCTAGTTGGAAGCTATTATTGGAAGAAGAATAGGAATGGTCCAACGATGCCTATAAACAGCAAGTTCACATCGTAAACAAGAAACACCTTTGTCCAACCATCAATAGGCCTCAGCAGGATTTGAAGAGACGAGGAAGATATGCTTCGATCAGTCTGAATGAATGACTAACGGGCTTTACAAGTAATCAAATTACAATACTTCCACCTATAGAAATTTAGTCTTGCAACACTGCACTTATTATTTGTTCAGCTATCTTATTTCTGACTCCAGCCTATACGATAAGAAAATTGAAGCAAAAACCCCACAGCTAGGCCTGAACATCTCTAGACTGGCCCCGGAAAAACGGGTGGAATCCACAAGAGGTGAAGCCCGGCTGGGCTGCTAGCCTACTCCAGATTAAAACAATATATATGTGTGTATATGTGTATGTATTGTATATGTATATGTATGTATATATATATGTATATATATATATATATATATGTATATATATATATGTATATATATATATGTATATATATATATATGTATATATATATATGCATATATATATATATATGTATATATATATATATATGTATATATATATATATGTATATATATATATATATGTATATATATATGTATGTATATATATATATATATATATGTATATATATATGTATATGTGTATATATACATACATATTCAGAGGAGGTGAGGAGAAAATTTTGTTCCTTTTATTATACTACCGAGTTCAGTTTTTTGTAGTACCGAGTTCATTTTTTGTAATTTTTCAAAAATGAACTTTTATCCTAAATTTGAAAAAAATGAACAGTGATACCAAAATAAAATGAACTCATAGTATACAAAAATAAACTCATAGTGTAAAAAATAAACATATTATATGTTATATAATATCAGGTTAATTATAAAATGTTTAACATAATTATAGTACAATAAGTATATGTATTGCATAACATATATTAAATATAATATAGTATATAAAATAATTATTGATATTTATTTTTTTTTATAAAAAAAATAGTCCATGCTGCCGGACGGACACAGCACAGATAAATGGGCTTGGGTTTTAGTCCAATCCGGTTTGATCAGGTCTACCCACAGCACATCATGTAGATGATCCTCAGTTTCACATTCAATTTGTAATAAAGGTAATATGCGATTCATGTAGAAGACTAATGGTTCATCGTGCACTTACATAAAACCAGCCATCGACCTCATAGTCAATCTCAACCTCTTCACCAGCGGTTAAATTTAGCTGCAAAAGCAAGTGATAAAAAGATTGAAAAGGGGAGCTTACGCTAGTGGGGGAAAAGAAAAGGACAGGTGGAACTCAAAATGCATCCAAAATATGCCTTAAAGAGCTGACTTGTTCAATTATGTGAGAGAATTTACCTCATCATCACCACCAGCAGTGAAGTCATATAGTGCTTTACCAAACTTTGAACTCACTTGAGAAACTGGTTCGTCGTCTTGGGATTGATTACTACTTGATCCAGGGCCGGATAATGGATTCTCAAATGACTCGTAACTCTGCATGGCTGAGCTGTATGATGGTGGTGGAGGCTCTTCTCTAATCTGAAGAGGTTTGAAGAATTAATTGATTACTAATGCTGATAATACTTATGGAATCAGAAATAGTCCATACACAGTACGAACTCACAGGAGAACCAATGCCCTCATATAACGATGATGTGCCACCATATTTACTTTGAGATGACTTCTCCTGCATCTCAAATCAATGAATATAAGCAATAATCTATTATCATCAGCGATAAATTGGAATGCTAGTATAGGAATCCTAAAACTTTGCTGAACACAATGTTGGAGCAGTGATTTTGAATTTTAAGGGAAAATCAATGAGTCTACATCAGGACAATAACAGAAGGAATAATCTCAAAGTTTCATCACCCATTTATTAGAGGAGTTGAACACCAAATCAAAATGATAGAGGTCTATATCAGATCTAGTAGATACCGAGGATTGTTGTGCCCCGTAAGATGGACGTGAGCTAAATAACGATGGATAGTTCATTCCACCAAAATGAGAAGATATGGATGTCTCAACGGATCCTACTGAGCCCGGTGAAGAAGATCCAGAAGACCGTGCATCATCTTCCTGTAAATGCAGATAACCATTAGTGTCTCTATAAATTTGTAACTTATAGATACATTCAATAGATAACAACTATGTTTAAACCATGTCCTGCATGCATCATAAAATTCACCTCTTGCTCTGTAGTCTCTAAAAGAGTTTTTGCCCACAGGTCGTCATAGCTAGTTGAAGGTCTAGAAACAACATTTTCTTCCTCAACATCAGGAGCATCAGTTCCTAACCCAGCAAGAAATTCATTAACCTGGAAGGAAGAGTGAACCGTGAGGAAACTAAGTATTCAGCAATAAAGAAAAAATATAGCAAATGAAACTGCTGAATCTCCCAGCAAACCCAATAACATAAAAAAATTTGAAACTACTACTATCCTTAACATATTAGAATAACATGACAGATAATTTTCCTCTTGTTCACCGTACAGCAAGTTCAGATATTGCAGAGTACAATAATAAATATAACACGATTGTCCACAAATTGAGCTCCAAACATCAGTGACAACCTTGGAGTCTAACCAAGTTGAATACAACAGGAATTAACATATGTTGTTCAACAAATCAAGTTCCACCAATATAGCAAGTCAACAGTTAGGCACATTACATTATAGCAAGTCTTGCACAAGGAGCATTCTAAAACTGGCCTAAAGCACTCACTGTCTACGATAGGTGGTATAAGCCCCCCATCTTGAGTCTTTACAGAGTATTCTGGAACATTGTTCATAACAGATGTAACCTCCCAAACCCGGCCCTTGGTGATTGCTTAAAGCCAAAGAGAGCGTTCATAGCTTACAAACCTTGTGGGAATACAAGTAAGCATTGAAACCTGAAGGAATTCGCATGTATATTTCCTCATTTAGATTGGCATGGAGGAAGGCATTATTGACATCAAATTGCCAAAAGGGCAAGCTGAAGTGGGCAGCCAAAACCGAAAGCAATCAGACAATATTCAATGTTTAAACCAATGAAAATGTTTCTTGGTAATCTACCCATAAGTTTGTGGGAAGCCTTTAGCAACTAGGCGTGTTTTGTACCTTTATAATGACCTATGAGCCATGTATTTTAGCGTAAAAATCAACCTGCCACTAACAATATATCCTTGCGCGAAGGTTTGTTTTTAACTTCGCAAGTATTGTTCTTTTCTAGTGCACACATCTCTTCTCTAATGGCCTTCCTCCACTCTGTTTTCTTAAGAGCTTCTGAAACATTCTTAGGAAATGGATCTCAGTTTATTTTGGTTTGAAAGAGAAACGATGTAAGAATACATGGTTGGTTAAAAGGGTACAATGGAATCTTTGTGCAAGAACGGGCCTTTTCTATGGGCAGCTCCAAATCAGATTGTTCTGGATAATTAGGTAGGGGTTGTTCAAGGTTCTCAAATTGTTCTTGTGATTCTAGATTACCAAAAGCAGGGGTGGAAGAAGAAAGATTTAGTGATGGTAAGACATTTAGAGTTTCAGTAACTCAAAGTTCACAATGAAAAGGCTGGGAAGTGACACCACTTCAGGGGGGAAAAATGTAGTTTCAGCAAAGGTCACATAATAGACACATAAGTTTTCTTGGTGATTGGATGGTAATGCGTGTATCCTTATTGAGCTGTAGAGTAACCAAGAAAATATGCATTTGATTGCCGTGGATCAAGCTTCCCTCTTTGTGCACCATGAAGATGCACAAAAAAAAGTGCAACCAAAAGCCCTAAAAGTGAAATCTGGATAGATTTTCTTAAGATGATCAAGGGGACTTTTGCAATTTCGGACCTTAGAAGGAAAGTGGTTGATCAAAAAGGTAGAAGCAAGAAGAACTTTGGCCCAGAAATGCTTAGCAACGTTAAAAAAGAAGAGCAAGAGTAACTTCAAGAAGACACCTATCTTTTTGTTTAGGCAAGTCCATTTTGTCATGGACAGCATATACACACGATGATTCATGAACTATCCCTTGTTCAAAGGGATATGTGATGGACTAATTAATGATCTTTGGGATTTCAGTTCTAAATCTTGTAATTTGTTTGTAGACTAGGTGTGAACCATAGAGAAGAAACCAAGGGACAATAATACTAAATCGGATTTTTGCTTACGAAGAAAAGACCCATGTCACCATCGTACACTCATCAATAAATGTAACAAATCATCTAGCTCCTGAAATGTTGGGAATAGAAGATGGTCCCCAAATATCACTATGAATCAAATCATAACATGCCTAATTCTGGTATTACTAATGGGGAAAGGCAACCAGGTGTGTTTGATTTGATCATACACATCACAGAGAAACAAAGACCCAGCTGTATTTGGCTTGTTCATACACAATACGGAGAAAGGAAGACATGTCAATTCCTTGAAAATTTTCATGACGTTTAAAAGATGAAAGGATGGATGACCACAACGATAATGAAGTAACCATATGACATTTTTTTGGTGACTATGTTTAGAGCATGGCTAAACTTAGGAGAATTAAGGTAGTAGGTTTATGGTTCCATGGCCTAGAACCTTTGCTAATGGGTCATTAGCTGTTTGAGCATGTCTAGGTTCAGGAAATGGTTGAAATGAGTGGAAATTTTGTGGAGAGTTTGTCATGTTTGAGTGGCTCCTGAATTCAAGATCCATTGAGTAGGATGAGAACATTCAGAGGCTCTCGGGCATAAATTACCTGATAGAGAAGAGGGTGTGGACAAGAGGCAGCATCACCTGATGGTGTCTCAAGAGAGTTAAGGAGGACTCTGAACTTTTTTCAGTTCAGCAGCCCCAGTAACTTCTACATGCCCAGCAATAATCCTTCTGCATTACCAGGTATTTTCTGAGTTGATCTAGCCACAACACTTGCAACCCCTTCTGTTCTTCCATTAATGGAAGGAGAAAATGAGATTTCTATCTTTGAAGGAGACATGATGTCAAATAAGAGAATGAGTACCAGCACCCAAGAGTAAATCTCAGCAATGAAAGGTGAACCCTAATGGAAAATCAATACCTAAAGCTCTGATACCATGAAAGTAAAAGAGAGTTTAAGCAATGGAAAAATCTCTGATCTTCCAGAAAACAACAATTACAGATTATGTACAAGGAATAAGTTTTTCTAGGAAGCCTAAAAAGCAGGAAAAAATTAAAAACAGTAATGGACTTCGTCAACAAATTGTAAAAGTATGCCTAAACATAGGCATCAACCCTACAGCAAAGCTAATACCTATTATAATGATAAATTTTACATATAAAATATACACACAAGCAGTTCAACAGAACATAATAAACACCCCAACTCAATCCAAGGTCACACTGACAATGATATGAATCATATGAACAACATGATCTGTGACAAAAAGCAAAACCAGAATTGAAGATAATGGACTTCGTCAACAAATTGGAAGCCTACTCACAAAATTCGTTTCTCTAGACAAATCA
The DNA here is from genome assembly GCA_033239125.1 of Fagopyrum homotropicum. NCBI lineage: Eukaryota > Viridiplantae > Streptophyta > Magnoliopsida > Caryophyllales > Polygonaceae > Fagopyrum > Fagopyrum homotropicum. The sequence continues at coordinate 132,010,028 of BSWB01000004.1, forward strand.
CAATTTTAGCTTCTTTTTGACAGCACATCTTGCCATTTTTATAACCCGCCAAAAATAAAAAAGGAAATGGTATTTAGTTTTGATTAAGATAATAGATTACTCACCCTACTCATTGCAGGAGCATTCTTCCCCAGCAAACCATCATCACCAAGGTTTGCAGCCCAAGCATTGACCAAGTCATCATCAAGGTCATCCGGTTCAGCAGGTGTCACTTTAGATTCGTAAATAAGCTCAGAAATCCCTGTAGCAACTGCTGGATCTTTCAAGCCAGCTGATGCACTAATATTATGCCGGGTGCGGTAGATATCAACGAGTTTTGCGCTAAAATGGGAATCTCATTTTATGTCAAAATACATTCTGAGAACAGAATAAAAGATAATATTGACACAAGTATGCTAACTTACAGCATTGCAATATAAAGCAGAGTCAACAAGAAAATCCATTTACTTAATGGAGTTTATTCACATAAACACTTTTCCATTAGAGAAAAAGAGAAAAGTTTCTTATCAGAAAGCTTGTAGAGTTGTAGTGAAATGAATGACACAGGGGATAAAGCAGAAATCTCAACTGATAGCCGTATGTGGAGAGATAAAATCCTAACTTCATATAAATTCACACAGAACAAAAATCTCAAGTGGATCAAGGACACTGAAGGAGACGTAGGCCCATTAAATATAAATAAATATAATAACAAATAAAAAAGAAACTCAGCACAAAGTGCAAACAAAATCAGGGTTGGAAATTTTTTTAAATAAAGAAAACCAAAAGAACCTGATCGGAAATAAATCTGAACAGAACAAACAACACAACACGTAGGAATATATATCACATAATACTTGACAGATAACAAGGGAGGAGGACTAAGCAGAGGGCCAAGATAAATTCCTAACAAACAAACAAAAAGTGACAAATGAGTAAGGTGGTATTGGCATGTAAGTTTGAAGAATCTGTGACAAATCAAAATAGATAGTGGGAGACTGAAAACAGGACAAGGGTGATACCTTGTCGGTCCTAGAGGCAGATACTTTGCTCTTGGAACATAGCAAAACAATGAAACAAGATCTATTAGTTTCTCATGTGTCTCATATAGTTTCTTCAGTTCTTCATCAGTCCATTCCTTCTTTGTGTTGTCATGCATCCGTATTTCCCTAAAGGTCCATTCAGACATGCTAATGGTAAGCAAACATAGCAACAATCAACAGTCCTGAGAGATGTATTATAATGCTTACCTTAGCAGCTCATCCTGTGCTTTATACATCTCATCAAGAACCTGTATCATCGGACTTAAGAGGGATCCCAGTCCTGTACCACTAGCTCCTTGATCTTCCCCATTACTGACGTGCAATTCTGAGAATTGAGACTGTACACCTCCTTGTGCCAAAGCATTTAAAAATTCATAGATCTGGAGCCTATAAGGCTCGCCGGATCTGATAGCCAAGGTTGTAAGAGCTTGAGCAGCAATAATACGAACCTAAATTTGAACCCCAAGGCCCAAGAGAAAATATTAAAGGTTGTTACACAGATATATAAACAATATCAAATCTCATGTCCAAAGCCTTTTAACCGTTACATTCTCTAGATTATTGATAACTTTTCTGTTCTTACCTGGTTTCTACTAATCAAATTCAATTCAGAAAGACAAATTTTAGCAAGTAATGGTTACTGTCGAGTCTAAATTAGGGAACACTAGTTTCTGGATAGTTCAAAACAGACAATTTGGAAGAAACATCTCTGATAAAGAAGGGGCAATACCTCCCAACTACCATTAAAAGCACACCTCTGAAGCCGAGCCAGTGCGCTAACTAGAGTGGGATTACGTGAACTGGCAGCTGCCACCATTTTATCAGTATCCAACATCATTAATGCAGTCCCGGGTGGGGTTGCAGATTCCCAAGCATATTCAGATGCAGCATAATTTGCATTCTCACCAAGAAACCATACCTGCACGAGTAATATTGTTGCTGATGGAAGAATAAAGAATAGCAGTTAAAATCTACGAAATTAACATCATGCATACTGCAGCTTGGACTAATCTTTGTAATGCTAGAGCTGACTTTGGATCAGATGCAGACACTCTATCCACAGATGTAATACCCGCCATCGATCCGGGTTGTGGAGCTGGAAGATCTAGAACTATTGTCACAGCTTCTAGAGCAGTGTGCTTGCCTTCAGGACCAGCTCCAACAAGGCAAGTCTGCAGAACCAATACCAAAACAGAAGGATAATTATGGTTTACAATGTTCATAATGAAGATGCAGCAAGATGTTGGTACTACAAGTAGACTAAATATCCAAAGGGTACAGGAGCAATATAAACTTAATTTGAACCTGGTATACGAAATTACGAATAGTAGCACTCCACAACCCTTAAGTGTGTCCAGGATACAAACCCAAATTATTAATTAAATTAGTTTTAATTATTGTCTTTATGTTTCCATCCTCTAGTTTTTGTTTGATTTCCCATATTCCCCCTTCCTAGTTTTTAGGCATTTTCCCATTTTCCTCCTGCTTCTTCCCAGCGCCTGAATATATATTATTTAGTTATGAGAGTTATTTATACTTTTTATTCATGATAAAAGGAGGAGCGACTCTATTCATCCAGACATGAAAAATGAAGTTTAATAAAATTGAGGATTCCTCAAAAGTGGTCGGATTTTAAGATACTTACTGTCAAGGTTCCTATCAATTTATTTTCATTTCTGGTTCCTAGCAGTCCACAAGAACACTATAAAAGGTCTCTACATGCCTCTAGAATTGCGATGACAAGTAGTTCATACAGTAGTAGAGGAGTATGTTCCTGTCACAAATAGGGTGGTTATATGCACAAACTGTCACAAGGGTTTAGTTTACAATGAATAGAATATAGTGAAGGTTATTATGTGTATTACACAAATGATAGGCAGCAGAAGGCCAACTCAGGAGCTATACTAGCTTGTAGTTGAAATGACTTACTTTCCACAGAAGCTGCAAGACATCAGCATCAATCTTCCCTGGAACTTTAGTGGCAAAAATCCGTGCAATTTCAAGCAGAGTGACTGCCATATCTGGTGTTGCCTAGTAGCCAACAGCAAGGTAATGAATATGACCACACAACTGAAACTTCATATACAGGACCCTATAGTTCATATACAAATATTGGTTATTCTAATGTGTGCTCATGGGCACATCATAAGATTTAAGTTTGAAAAGCATATCCAGTTAATTGGAATGCTTGAATCCTAAAAAAAAATTTAAATATAGAAAAATAATTTATTAGAGTGGACATAGTTACTAGATATAAATTATGAACATGAGCACACACACTAGAAAATCCTATATATATATATATATATATGACCAAATAGTCTGAGGTATCAAAATAAGAACATTAGAGACTTGTTTTTGAAATGTAATTTTACTAAAACATGAAAGTATCAAGGTATAGTTTCTGAAGAAAAATATACCAAAAAAAATTTACTTAAAGAATATAGCAAACATGTGTCCAAATGTCAATAGTGTACCTTAAATCGAGCATGCAATGTAAGCAAAACATCATTCAATAGTGCTGCTGGCCACGCAGGATCAGAGAGTTCTGAAGCTATAATCGATTTTAGTTCATCTAATGATTCAAATGGACTCTGCATCCAGATCAAAGCCTTAATGACCATCCCTCGAACATAAACACATTCACAAGCTACAGTGGTTCGGACAACTTCCATCAGTGATGCCAATAAACCAGCAATGGTTTCCCTCCCACCAGTTCCATTAGATATAGAAGCATTTCTTCTAGTGACTGCAATACAGAAGTGCAGTAAAAATGAATGAACCAACTGTCGACTCTCAACAGAATGATCTTATTTACCATAAACATTAGACATTAATGAGATATAGACAGATCTTGTTATAATCTCTGTTATAACAAGAGCCGGGGGGGGGGGGGGGGGGGGGGGGGGAGGGGGGGGGGGGTTGAATCAAATTTCAATATAGAAAACTTACACACAGATTATTATAAGTAAAAAATTATATTTCAAATGCACACCAAAAGTTGATTCAACGGAAAATAGCATAGCATGGAGATCACTTTCCAGATGAATAATAATGATGTAGCCATTTTCTGTCAACCATATACAGTAAAATAGCTGCACCGAACATGCCTAGGGGAATCTAAAACTATGACATCAAGAATTAGACACATGATGTATGACATAGTCATTTGTCAACACCTATAGTGTAAAATACCCATTGGAAATACTTAATTTAAGGATATTTTATTTTTTTTACTTTGGTGCTTCGAATAGGATTTATTTGCCACACCAGCAACTAATGCCACAGCTCTATCAAGTTTTAACACTGCAGTTACTAAATAAAATAACATTAACTTTCTATATCTGCAAGCAAATGGTGGCAGTACCCTTTCAAAAGAGGGACATGAAACATCCATTCACCCACCCCCCCACCCCCACCGCAACTTATTTACTGCTATGTAGCTATCCCATCAGGATAGAGAGAGCAATATCCCCCCACCCCAGCAAAAGAAAAAGAATGACTCCAAGAAACAATGAGTAGATCACTTTATAAACCCCGATCAATATTCAAAACCCCTTGCTTTAAGTGAAAGCTATATTAAGCATTAAGTGAAACTTAAAGACATAAACAAAAGAAGAATTCCAACGCTACTGCATAAAGAAACTGTCCCAAAGATAACTACGCCATACTACCTTCAGGATTAGTAGGATTTGTATTTTCATCTAGATCCTGTAGATCATCAGCAAATGTATTAATTTGGTCAGCCTCATCAATATCATGTAAACCTACAGAAAAAGCTGCAGCTCGACTTTTTCCCATCTCTTGGACAACTCTTGCAGCTGCATGGAGTACTGGTCTTGAGAAACTACGTAAAGCACTCTCCAACCTGAGGCACAAAAAATGTTTAAGTTCATATAATTTATCAGCAATCCTCTATTGACTCAAGAGTTGCATCATCAGTGCAGATAAGAAGCCCAGACCTATGCAAACTGAAATAAACCCAAGAACAGATTATAAAAATACGGATGTATCTACAAGAAAATCTGAATGAATAGAGGAAACTCATGACAAGATTTTGCCTGTAAGAAGCCTCTAGATGGCTACATGAAATTAAACTTCGTATTTGCAGTAGCAGAATTATATACATGCACAAGGAAGGAATACCCACCACAACAATATTACAAGTGAAGACACTTGCAGTTTTCATGGAGTAAGATGGCATCTATCATGGGAATTAGACAAAATTATTGAAGAAGATAATCTTATGTTTGCCTTATTATAAGGAAAAAATGACTTAGGTACACAACCTTCTCATTACAAGCTTAATAAGAGGCTGAGGTCGCTTGATCTTTTTGGATTTATCTTTACTGGACTTCGCAGGCAGCAGATCTTTTGTATCGATATTGGTATCTTTTGATGACAAAGATGGTGCCTCTGGCAATTTCAGCATCTCTCGAGTTAGGCGGGTACCACCCAGCAGCACGGTCTTCCGTCCTATAGAAAACAAATTATCAGCAAATTGTGGCTTCAACAGCTTCTTAGCAACCCAAGTTATCCACAATGATTGCAATTTTGAGAATGTAAATGGAATAGACCAAGAAAAGTATACATAAAGTCCATACCTTTCGGAGTGCTCAGATTTACCCAACACGCAAAGAATAGCTTCAAAGCATACCCTTTCACTGGGATCCAGAAGTAATTGGTATAGCAAAGAGTTGAATTGAGATTTAATATCAGGCCTCTCTGATCATGAAAGATTACAATCAGTCCCTGCTCTTGCTTCCAATATATATTTAGTGAAGTGATTAACAGAATATTGGTCACTAACCATCTAGTGCCCGTGCTCCAGATATCATGTGGCACAATCGTGCAAGAGAGACTCTAGCAAGAACATCATGCAAATGAAGAACATTGTGTAGAACCCCTGGTCCAAAAAACATTGACAACAATTTTAAGAAGTCGCAAAAAGTATAAGAGAAAAAAACAAGCACATAAAATCTCTCACAAGAACATTAGCTTTGCCTCCAAAAGAATTCAGAGATATATGGACATAAGGAACTCTTTTCTTCCACATGAAAAGAATCTATTACATCCATTATACTGAATTATTGATGTCCTCTAGCTAACTGAAGGGAAAAAGAAAAATGGCCCCACATGGATGACTTCAAGGGTTCCAGCAAGATACCATCAAGAAAGACATTTTGAATCCACACCTTTCTGAAGAATACTGAACAGTTATAAGCATTCTTAAGGCTTCTCGCCACTTCTCACTTCAGGAGGAATATTCAAACATGAAGACTTCTCTCCGTTTCACCCTCTACCTAAAAATACGATGCTTAAAATTGCTTGTGGAAAATTTGCTAACCTCACAACCCTCTATAACAGATTTTGCCGAGGGCAAGTAGGGTACTGTGTATAACTGACTCACTTCAAAATTCAAACCATTAACCACCAGCATCACCAGTATATGCAACCCTAAGGCCATGATCAACAAAAGCCCACCACCACCACGATACTATCTTTGTCACCATTCTCCCAGGAGTCCCAGTCATCATCAATCCCTCTTACCCATTTTTTGTCCCTCTTCATTTTCAACCCATCTTCCATGATCACAGCCTTTGATACATCTAAGAGACCATTTTACTTCATTGTATATTGTTCAAATAGGCTACTCCAAAGATATGTTTATAAAAACCAATTGAGAAGTACATGAATCTTTATGATCGAGCACAAGAGAGGGTACAAGGGTAAGGAAATATGAAAGCAAGTAGGGTGCTAAAATGTTACTGAAGATGATTTCATTATATTTTTCGTGCTAGAACTACTGCTTCTCCAAGGCTATGTTTGGTATTAATTTTAGAGGAAATAGGTAGGACATGAGAAGATCACTTGCAATGGTACACAGCACTATCAACCCTATAGTGTCTACTTGGCATGAAGAACTGATAAAGTCGCACCAGACAGGCGTATTCTATGGAAAATGAATTCCTTCACACCAACATATGTTCTGCCTAGAAACCACCAACCTCACACACCCTCAGCCCCCTGTTTTGTCAATTTCACCCAACAAATTTGTGAAAATATAAGACCACAGCATAACAATCAGAATATTAGTGGAAGATGAATGGAAGACTAATATATAAGGATTCATTTCAATTAGTCAATAAGAAAATAAAGCACAAATGCAATTGTAAAATGATAAATGAAACATAAGAACAGCAGAGAGCAAAAGAGTAGATTTAGCATGATATATGCATGGAAGCATGCTCATCAACTAGCAGCAATAATTAATTGATCATGTAGACATAAATATACTCCATAGAAATATATGGCATGATCAAGGGTCCGTTCGGTTTAGGAGGTTGATGGGGATGATTGGAGATGAAATTTATGGAAAAAAAAAATTTTCAACCCCATAGAGATTATTGGGGTGGAAGGGGTTGAAGAAATTTGTGATGGTCACCGAACGAACCACAATCTATAAAAGAACATATTTTTACATCATCCCCTCAAGTTGGCATTTATATAAACATGTATGTAACCAACTAATATGATGGGAGTCACATGGAAAAGTTTAGCATACCTCCGGGAGCTGCCTGCTTACCTACAAAATCAACCATAAAAAAAGTATAACTATGTGAAGCAAAAGATGAAGAACTTACTCCAAATACCATAAGCAATAATAGTATAAGATAGTGAAGTTACGGTAAATTAAGAGAATACAAAGCAAAATGGCTTGTGGTGGCAGCAACAGAAACAACTCTGTTGTAATTTCCTACATTTCATATTACATTTTCTGATCAACGAAAATGTAGAAAAATCCCACTGATCAGCAAGAGGCAATTAGTAATTTCATGCGTTTGTGATATAGTCTACAAAGTCGGGAAAACAAAAACAATGCCTTTTTTGTAATTTGGTCAAAAAAAATAACTCCTTGTCCTTAATGATACCGGAAGGATTACCCAATCTATAATGGTTAATGGGCATTGTACAGACCAAAACCAACATTGAGAAGAGAGAGAAAAAAAAAAAAACAGATCTCGGTTAGCTTTGGAAATTGCATGAAACGTTGAAACTCAACTGTTCCAACTAATGCCATGCCTTCCCAAAATCTGGAGAGCAACAAAAAAAAAAAAAAAAGAATCTTCATGTTTGTCAAAAATTTGTTAAAAAAGATAACTCATGATGAAACTGGTTGAATGACCCCTTCACCCAGAATCATTGTCATCCTACTGGCCAAAACCTCACTTGTTACAGACTAATACCTTCGCAACGAAATTTGAGATATCAAGCCTTGATAAATAAGATTCTCATCATAACGAATTATACAGAAGTTTCCTCAGTCTATGCACTGTTTGTGTTCCCTCTCCATAACTAGGTCTGCGAAGAAATCATCGAAAGGTCATTTTCAAGCCAAACTATTGCATATCTCAGTTTTCCCACCTCCATCCAGTCGAAAAAATAGACCCTCTTCGAAATCTTAACTCCCCTAAGCATACATGATCTTCTATTATTAGCAAACACAGAAATAAACAATAAAAGAAAATAAAGGAAGGCAACCCATGAAAAACATCCGCAGGTACAATCACGTAGAGGGGTTTCAGAAGACGTGAAGAATCCAACTACCATCTGCCTTAAAAATGACTGGAACACACAATGGAGCCAACTTTCGCAACATCTTTACAACTATGTTGCATGTGAGTATAACTTAGCATCTAAATATCCTCCATTAAAAATTCAGTTTGTTCATCAGAATCCCATCAATCTCTTCTTCATATACTAATACGCTCCCTAACATCCAGAATCTCTCAAGCTTTAAGATAAGAGACTTCCCTAGCATCCAGGGCTTTCCAGATTTTAAGAATTAAGGAAACCTTTCATCAAAAAAATGATAGACCCCCAAATGACAGTTCTTTCGTACATCTTGAAATGCAATAAAGGTTTCATTGTGTTTGTATTTTTTCGATGACACTCCACCAAATGTGGAGAAATAAGTCTACTCTTTTCCACTATGGTAAGTGCCAAAGGGGCAAAACAAGTTATAAGAAAGTTCTAATAACACCTATGTTCATTTAGTCAAAGTCTAATACTTCTGAGTTAAGGATTACAATGTCACTTGGACAAATAGTCCTTGATCAGAAGCACGTCTAATAAATAAATTCAGTGCCTTATAAGTAGCAAAACCTCAATTCAAGAACATTATTAGCAACTCAAAAAAGTGTAGTCAACAAAACGTGAAACATAATCATGTGCTATTTTACCCTACCCAATGCCATTGCAACTGCATAGGGATCCATAGCTGCGAGCTCAGACAGTATTTCTAGAGAATGTCTGACAGCAACGGGGTCAGCAAATGAAATCCTGCAGTCGGAGAATGACAAATTAGCACTATGAAGCCAACTCAAGCAAATTTTGGCCCAGTTGAGCTTGCACGATGTGACAAGAAAGCTATAAGATCAAGTATAAATTACAAATAAAAAGACTACCATTACCCCTGCACAGTACGATGAAGAAATGCCGGATTCCCTGGATCAAGAGGCAGTCTTCTCAATGCACTCAGAGAAGCATATTGCAAGTTACTTCGTATGATAAACTGAATCCAAAAGCATTCGAATTAATATTGCATCACAAAGTAAACTAGAAGAGTTAACAACCTTGCAATTGTTGACTCATTGTGAATATGGAAAGGATAGTCAATTGAAACTTCAAGAGAATAGGCAAACCTCTGCCTTTCCTGTTATAAGTCATAAATCAATATTGTTGAAGTTCGGAAAAGGACCACTATGGAAATACTTAATAGCGTGACAATATAGATCTATGAATAATGTTAAAGAAGGTTACAATAAAAAAAAATGTTATATTCTACTAAACAATGAAGAAACAAGGAAATCCACAAATGAAGAAGATATTCTATGAATGAGAAGATGGGTAAGGAAAACACCTTACAAAAGAAAATAAACAAAGAAAAGACTAACCCTGCTGCTCTATATATCTAAGTCTTTCATATTTAGGATCGTTGTGTTTCTGCTATAAAAGAGGATTTCTCATTGCTGATTACACATTAGGGTACAGAATTGCATTTTTTAAATTATATTTGTTTGATCCCAGTAAGTTCAACTATTTCAATCCATTCTTCATGCTTCAGTCCAATCATCCATTTTTTCTCCTGATGTAACAGAACAAGGCTCACATATAGACAAAGGAAACAAAATAAGAGCCCTAACCCCTTCCCCGTTAAGTCCACTCTAAATCATGAAAAATGAGGCATTTCAGGAGGAACTCATCGTTGGGTATGAGGCATGCAAACAAAGAGAACACTTCCATGCATATTAGATGAAACCTTAAAACACATTACCCTGACCTTCTATTTTATTCCACCAATCAAGGCCAAATTCCAGTATATATTTGGTCCATTCGATCTTTGTTTTTAACTCTTTTGTTCAAAGAAAAAGTTTCCCTCTCACCATCCACTTACACATCAAGGGAAGGTTAAAAAAAAGTGTTCCTTAGACCTGCTTCCCTAAGAAAGACCTTCCCATCATCCATTCTCTAGTAGAAGAAACACTTGTACATAATAAACTTCTATGCCTAAATTCGCCAACCCTCCACTTGTATATCGTCAGGTTCCCTTTCAACTTGAGCAAGAGGTTACTGATTAAACGCAGAGATTTTTAAAAAAATATTTGCAAATTAAAGTTTGTAGCATAGAGAATTAAGAAAGAATTTGGTGAAGTAGGCTCTTTTTTATGGGCTTTTGTTTTGTATACCCCTCTAACTTTTACCACTCTAATTGGCTTACCACTATTACTCTATTAGGGGTATATTTACTAAATGAGATTATACTCTGGGCCTACTTAATAGAGCAATATTGCTAAAAGGCCTAGTTAGTAATATTGGCCGAGAATTAAGAGCCTCGTACCAAAACACATAACTGCACAAGGATGAATGGTCTTAAGTTAGTAACTGTACCTCTTTATCACCACCTTTGATTCCCAAAATTCCTTTTTTCGGCTTTTGGGGACCATCAGCTACCTGAAATTGAACCACGTATAACAAGAGAACTACATCATGATATGATAATAAATTATGCTCAGGAGAGTAAAAAGATTAAATCACGAGGATCTTCATGGTTATATATTCCATGTTATGGAGGTTTAACATACGTCTATATTCCTAAGAAACAATAAATCTATCTTGTTTATGACTTTCCTTTTAGGTGTTGTGCAGTATCAGTATAAACAGAACGAACAAATATGTCTAAGGATACTGCAAGAATAAATAAACGTCCACAGCAGAGCACTTTGACGTGGAAAACAGAGATTTTTTGGCAGCTTATCCGATTTTTGAGTTGATAATAGAAGACAACTTCACTATTTCAGTTAAAACTATGGTTAAAAAAAGGTGCACTTGAACTACTCCAACACAGCTTCGCAAAAAAAGAAAAAATTAGGGAACTTGAGTTCAAGAACATTTACATTTTCTCACACGATTCTTGACAAACATAAATAGCATTGATCTTTCCCATTTGCATCCGTCACAGCTCACAACATGACGTTTGAGAGAATAATTTCTATGGAGATATACTAATGTAGACAAACGTAAGTGATAGTTGAAGATTATTTGTAATGTTCCCTGATGTTATCTTAACACATTCTGAATAAAAGACTTGGGCCCCGTTTGGTGATACATTGAATTAAGATGAAATCTTAATTTCATCCCCATAATTCCATAATCTATGTAGTTGAGGATGAAGAAAATATCCCAATTTCATTCTCATAGTCCTATAATCTTCATTTCATCCCCATAATCTATAACAACCAAACACACCCTTGATATTATAGCTTGTTACACAAAATGATATTGGTGCTTCAGTCACACCTTGAAGCATTGACAAAGTAAAAGTAATTTTTCTTTTTTATTAGGCACTGCTTATCCAAAAAGATTGGTGCTGGAAAAAGTTGTTTTCCATGGTCACAACACAATTTGAGAGGGTAACTCCTATGGAGATGTTCCAATATAGACAAATACAAGTCATGTTTAGAGATGAACTGTAATGACCACTAATATTATCTTAACACATTAAATATAAGACTTAACATCAAAATTGATATTGGTTCTTCAATGATCTTGAAGCTTTGACAAGCTACCAAAGTAAATTTCGTTTGAGATATTCAAGCCTGCTGCTCAAACAAGTCGGAAGAACTTTCAGAACCATGTCAGTACTGTTTGTCAAATACTTGCCAATAGTATCCATTGGTGTTGAATATTATTGATGAAACTAGTCCAGAATTTTCCAGATATAGAAGTCTAAACCAAACTATAGTCAATGGAAGATAAATTCAGGGATAAGAGAACACAGACCTTATCAAGAATCCCAAAGACAATTTCATACAGTTTGGCTAAAATATCAGGGTTACTTGATGGAGAATAGGTTAAAGCCTTCAATGCTTGAATTCTTCTAGCATGAACTGCAATTTAAAAAAAAGAACATTAAATTATCCCTAAAACTTAAGCAGGTCAAAATTCAAAAAGAAGAAACGGTGAATAGTATCACAAATGGCCAACCATCATATGAAATAACAACTGCATCTAGCATGGCATTTAATACTACACAATTATAATTTGCATTAGAATTCCTTAGGTCAACAATATTACATGTCAACGGTTGGGAAGTATAACAACCTCAAAAAAGATAAGCTTTTTGGGAAGACGGGTTCAGAGTTTGGTACTTTATGCTCACTAACTGTTGGATAATATAAATGTTAATACAACAATTAGATGAAGTCCCTAGGTAAAGTTACTGATGTGTGTAGAAGGCTAAGGGGCTTGGTCAGTTGATATCATTATGATAGGAAACGACTACAAAACAAGCCCGATTGAAGAACATATTGACTCGAGAATTTGAGGTTTAAGGAGGCTAAGGGGCTTGGTCAATTGAAATATGTGAAAAACTGATTTATCTTGCTATAGTTCCAAAACTGATACATCTTGCTCATACCAGACCAGATATTGCATTTTCAATGAGTGTCATAAGTCAACTTATGCAAGATCCTAGGACTCCGGATTTTGCATTTTCAGCGAGTAGGACTCCACATCTTCAGGCTGCTTTCAGGATTCTGAGATACCTTAGGGCACTTCAAGAAAGGGTATCATATTCGCCAAGGGCAACAAGCTCAAACTTGAAGCCTACTCGGCTGCTCACTATGTTGATATTGTTGACAGGTGTTCCACAATCAGGTATCTGGGTGGAAATTTGGTTGCTTGGAGAAGTAAGAAGCAAGGAGTTGTTGCAAGGTCAAGTGCTGAAGCTGTGAATTTTAGTGGATGAGAATCATCTTAAAATGATCTAAGAATTGAGCCGGAAGATCCCATGAAGATGTTTCGTGAAAACAAATCTGCTATTAATATAGCTCATGATCCAGTTCAGCATGACAAGACGAAGTGTGCTAAGACAGACAGACACTTCATCAAAGAGAAACTTGATGCAGGCATCATGCAAATCTCTCACGTACCCTCCGAATATCAATTGGCTGACCTTCTAACCAAAAGGCTTCATCCCACTTGATTTAAGTGTGGCTCACAATCAAGCTTGGCATGGACGATCTGTATAACGAAGCTTGTAGGGGTGTTGGATCATATAAATGCTAATACAGCAATTAGAGGAAGTCCCTAGGTAAAGTTACTTACCTGTTGTCATTATTATTACTGTTTATACCCTAGAAGAGTTATTATGTGCAAGTTCCTAGATGTAGCCAAAGTAGATTCCCTAGGATAGTTATTTTAATGTTCCGTGCAAGAATTCTCCTTTGTAATTATAAATACAGGCTCACTCCCCATCACTCCCTATCAGCAATACTAGTTCTTCATTATTCACTCTCACTAACTAAAGTAGGGTTTGATGCTGCGAATAATTCTAGATGGATAACGGATTCAAGATACATCATCTACGAGATTTGTCATATTTTTAATGTAAAATTTATGCCTGCAGAAGTTCTAAAACCCCTTGAAAAGCCAACATTCTGTCCACCCAACATTTAACCCTTTTTACAATGTAAGAAGAAAGCATTCTGAATTATAAATAAGAGGATATAATGTGAAAAAATAATAAGCATTAGACACAATGCTCTAAAACACGTAATGGTCAAGAAAGCCATAGAGATGCTAGCAAAAGGGAATTGAGCAAAAGGATGATTATCTCTAAAATCTCCACCTTCAAGTTACCAGGCAACGCCAACAAAATCGTTTGGGGTAGATTGTCCTAACTTAGACATACTGATAAGTGACAATCATAGAAAGAGCACTTGATTGCATAGATAGCAATCACAACCTTTACAAACTTGTCTTAAATCTCCCCCGTTTCCAATTAGATATTCAACAAACATCACTACTCTTTGGGTGTTCCGTGTCTAATTTCAGTTTTGTACTTATCCAAAAATCAAATATAGAGAATAAATTTTACGCTCACAGGATAAAAACCCCACTTTCAGCTTCTAGCCTATCTCCTTTCATGACATAAAATATTAATTCCCATCACTACGCAAAGGTTTGATGGGAAAAGAAAAAAAAAGAAGAAGAATTTTTACATGAAAAGAGCCAGTAACATGATACTTACATTCAACATCTTCATTCGAACACTCAGCAGTGAGCTGGTTGACTATCCGAGGAACAACATCAGCACGAGTGACACCACCTACAGCATCAATATCAGCTAATGCATCCCAATTTGGAGTAGGAATGCCCCCACCACTACTTAAACCCTGGGAACCAGTATCTGATAAGATTCTAGCCAAGTAGTAATAGACATATCGCAGGACAGTCCTGTCTTCACATTGTTGATTGAGCTGAAACAACCAGAAGAAGGACCCATTATCTCATTCTGCTTTCAATAGCATACTTTATATATGAAACGGATCAACAAATGATATCACATGTACCAAATTTCACATATAGCTAAGAATATGCCTTCTTTATGGTGAAAACCGTTCCCTATTAACTATGTTCCGTTGTACTGTATACAAAGTATACAAAAACTGAAAACATCTCAATGGATATTAATGGTCCTGTCAAGAGTAACACAATTAGCATTCACCTACTCGTAGTGCTTCATGTACACAAACAAAGCACTTAAATCCTATGGATCAAAATGTGTCACGGTAAATAATTACAAATCAGCGACCAGAAAACAAAACACTACCCTCAAACTTCCCCAATAGACAAATTTGTTTATGACGCTGGATTTGATGTTTGTAGTGCAAATATAATGTTCTTTATGGTTAAATGAGGGGCACCTTTGATCTCCAATGAGGTGTTAGGGCTTCAGATTGCTTATGATCAAAAGTATGCTTGATATTCATGTTATTTCTATAAAATCATACTATGGTCTCATGTATATACAATTTGAAATCTGGAATAAAGTATTGATCAGAAACTAAAAATCAAGTAAATAAGGTTAAGAGCTAATTATTTATATAAACAAAATATAACACACAAACCGCAATGATTAGTACACAGAGAGTAAACACGATTAAAATTTACAACAAGAAAGGTTATATGTTGCCCAACGTCAATCATCAGACAGAAAGAGGAGGGAATCGAGAGAAAGAACGAGAGGAAAGAAGCATGTTGGATCAGACGACTGAAGTACAGTGAGGAAGGCTTTGGAACTTTAGAGCACTTTATTAATAGGCAATGCCTCCTCAAGATCGCCTTGCCTACACTAGGAAATGTTTAAGCGGAGGAATCTTGTACCTTTTAAACAATCCACACTATTTTTTACTTGAGGATCTGTGACTCGCATACAGCAGCCTAGCTAAAACAATAATAAACCCAAAACGAATTGTGTTACTCAAGAAAAAAACTATTGACGGAATGACCTTGGATCAATGATTAATTTGAACTAATATACAGCTAAAAACTTTATGAAAACCTAGGGTGTCGGTTGGGAGCTCCATTTAAGAAGTAACTTTTTTATAAATTTGGCCAGAGTAATCTATTACTATGATTTTATACTTTTATGGGCGTGAGAAATAAGCATCAGATATCTGCATTCCTGAAAGAAATGTTTCGCTAAAACTAATTAAAAATCTTAAACCACCTAAAAGGTTCATTTTAGGTAGTTTAAGCTTTTTGGGTAGCTTGGCAGTGTGTTTGTTTTGCAATATATATATATAAATCAATAAATAAATTATATCCTCATTAATTACTTTATGGACCAACCATTTTTTAGCCAAAACAATTTATAAATTATAAAAACACCTTAAGCATTTTGGGAGTTTTTTTTGGTAGAGTTTAGATTTGTTGCCCATGGTATTTGTGAGTCACTATGGCTCAGATTTATACTCAATGACTTGAAGACCAATTGGGAGGATATTATGAAGTTGTATTGTGACAACAAACCTGTTATTAGCATAGCTCATGATCCAATTTAACATGACGGAAGCAAGGATGTTGAGGTGGGCAAACACTTCCAGCAAAGATAATATAGGTTGACATCATCAAGATAGACTACATACATACCAAATCAACAACACAATTCTGCTTACCAAGCTGGGAATGGAAGATCACAATAAACCCAGCTTGGGGGTAATGTCAGATAAAAATTTGATTATTCAGACTTAAAGCTGCAAGTTGTATTTTACTTGTAAATTGGGTTGAACATATTATTAGCTTCTCTAGTCTACTTAAAAAAAATATGAACATTACTTAGCTACTTTCTAGAATACAGAAATTACTTCTCTTTCTATTTGTTTACTCACAATCTCTCTGATGATCTCTTACAACCCTAACCTCCCAAATAAGCTATCAATACCAAATATGCATTAGATTTCATGTTTTCAAAATTCCACCAAAAGTTACCCAATAAACGACACCAAACATGCACTAAGTAGCTTTACTTTGAGACACGAACTTAGGAGATTGCTTGATGTTCTTTGTACATGAAAACCATCAAAGTTCTACTTATTGTCCTCAAATATATAGTCATGTTGGCATACACAGCTATATTCACAAACTAACTGCAGCAAGCACGTCAAATTATATCCAAACATATGAAAAGCATACCATGAGAAGAGAGGGAGCCAATGAAGGATCAACTGAGTTGTACACTGCAAGCTTTGGAAATACATGATTTACCAATTGCCTCTGAGAACTTTTCTGCAATAATAACATCAAAAATATTCAGTTTAGATACATGCCAGAGATGCAGAAAAAAGATTCTGCGACCAAAATTAGAGGCAATTCTTAAGCAAAACTGATACAAACCTGATCAGATGTAGCCGCCAGTTCATGAATACTCCTTGCAAGCTGAGCATATGATACTGGCTGCACAATGTGAATATATTAAGTGTTAAGATCAGTTATAGTGCATAAATATCATTCTTCAATAATATAGTATATCATAGCAAGAATTACCAATTACCAGCAAGATTACACAAGCACTAAACATAAATAAAAGCACACAGCAACAAGTCAACAACAAGAAATACCAATTACCAGCAATCCAAAATACAAGCTGTGAGTTTGCAAAACCAACTTTAGTATTGAAAATTCCTATACCCAACTTCAAGTAGATAGGGCACACCGGCAGAAATTCTGAAGAGGAGGTATCCATGATATACTTCATAAGTTTCATAAATAAGCTTCTATGAACAAACTCTTTATAAACTACAATTATATCCAGCCAAAGTTCATTGGAAGCTTAAAGATGTTACAGTAAACAACATAAGACAGGAGCTCCTTTATAGACCCTTCCACTAAAAACATACATGATGCTATATTGCAGTGGGTTTCTCTGCACTCTAAAGTTTCAACTGGTGCAATACGCCCTCAATGAGTACTCTGAAAATCAGACTACCTCCTTTTTTTGAAATTTATCAATGTTCTTTCGATTAATTTTACCAAAATCTCAGTTGTCTCCTCTTCAACCACTTCCTCACTGCTAGTTTTCCTACATCCCCAAATCCCTGAGAAAGCCCGAAAAATATTACAAGGAAAAACATGCTCAAGTTGATAAACAACTTAAGAAGACAGAAAGAAGAAAACTGTGAGAAAGCTGAATATCACAATTGAAGCTACTTCATTCTCTGTTCTACAGTTCATCGGTTCCAAAATGCACCACAAATCAATGTGATTTAACAGCATGTAACAAAAACAGCATTATATCATAGCCGTTTAAGTACTACTCAAGCAACATAAGTTCCTCATGCGGATTCATCCAGAAAAGCAATTTCTAATAGAATAGTTAATTTTGCAATGATTTTTGCCAATTGCAGATACTGGTCGTAAATGAATCAAAATTATTACATAACTAGGCTCGACTATAAAAATAAACTCCACGAATTATGCTGCCCGTCATATGTAGGTTAATCGCAAGATTTAAGTTTCAGAGTTCAGCTCAGTTGAACCAAACAATTGGGTAAGGTAGAGAAAGGGTTTACTTTTTTCTTCTGTTTTTGGGGCATAATATTGGCACGAACAGCTTTAGCTGCCGATATCGTATCGTTTTGAATCTGCATTAGCGATACTCGCTTCGACTTCTTATCTGTAGCCGGTTTCCCCAACACCGAAGGAGGAGGCATCGACGAGGAAGAAGGCCCCATTCCAAAAGAAGAAGACGGCGTTGGCGCCGACGAAGTGGAAGACGAAGACGGCGGCGGATTTGCCGACGGGTCAGATGTTATTAGATCCATCAGCGTCGTCCCTGAAGAATCCTGCAAAACAGCAAGGATCCAGACAATTCGAAGATAAATGCTCTGACACAGCACTGAAGACGGCTGAAATGCAAAGAGATGGAGAGATCTGACAGATCTTTACCGCCATTTTCAGTGCTCTGCAATTGGAAGGACGAAATCAGAAGCTCTTTGGGGTGATCTAACAACCTCTGACACTCGCTGATTGGAAAAGATGAATTAAGCGAAGCTGAATTCCAATGAGATCACGAGTGATCGTGAATCGTTGCAACTCATTGGAGACTTTTTGGAGACAAAAATGAACTTTGGGATCAGATTTCTAAACAAGGGAGAAGGGTTTGAAGAGCTTGTCCTCGCTGCTTCCGCACAGTTGAAGAGAGTTTTGGGCTACGAGTCTGGACTATCGCCGAGCGTAGACCTGGCGAAGGAAGTAAAGTGGCGTTTGGTTACAACATGGCCGGAATGTAGTCAAGCTTCTATTTGGAACGATAGTTTTTTTCTCAACTTCAATTGATACTTCATTTCGAAAATTCGCATCTAACCTGAAAGTAGCAGTAATTTTTACAGTAATTACGTAAAATAATCCCGAATTGAGACATTGGTGGTGAAAGTAAGTAAGTCGTATCAACAATGCATCTCAACCTATTTAATAGTTGTTTACGTCGGAATTGAGGGTAGTTATATACCACCTTTGTGTTTTTTATACGGGTATAAAGTAGTTTGGCTCAAACATCAAAAATAAAAAATATATTCGCGTAGTACCTATATAAACATGAACCAATTTGAATTATAAAATATCATTTTTATAAAATGTGAGACATTCGGAGGAATGTATATTATATTGCAATTGTGATACAGTGTAAGAGTATAAAAACTTCAAGAGCGAATTTTCTATCACTAATCGCAAGAATCATTTTCCCTGAACCGGAACTAGACCGTTTAAGGTAAAAGGTATGGTTCCTATTTTTTAAAGTTCGAACCGTTTAGAACCGGACCGTTCAAGAACCATTTTCCCTTAACCGGAACTAGACCGTTGAAGATCCAACATAATTGTTTGGAACCGGATCGGGAAGAACCATTTGGAACTAGAACCATTTGGAACCGAAACCGGGAAGAACCATTTCGAACCGGAACCAGGAAGAACCTTAATTATCCTTTTTATATTTATCTTTTGTTCTTACAACTTTCAAGTACACAAGATTGTCACTTTCATTACTTTTACTTTCTCCATTTCCCTCTCTCATTTCTATATTTCTGACTCTTAGTTCTCAAGTATTAATGTGGGATATGTGGTTACTTCAGTCGAGGGACATTGATTACTCTTGCTTGTGTGATGGGTTAGGATATCCTTGCCTAAAACAACCGAATACTGATGAGGCTTAGGTTTTCCTTTGGAAGTTACAATGAAGAGCCCATTCGAAAGACCAAACTACACAAGTACAGTCAATTGTTATACCTTTGGTTCACTTTAGTTGGTATCACGAGTCAGACAATGTTTAGGATAACTATTGTTCTTTTGCTTTGCTTTCTATTTCCTTACACATTGTCTACTTTTAATCGTTTCCTTTTTAGAAAGATTTCTTCATTTGTTTGTATCAACAATTCCACGATTAGACGTCTTTCTGCTCTGAATTCACTTCGTGGTGAGGGTGTCGGTCTATAGTGTGGATTTATACTCTTGTCTTGTTTCACTCCCTACTACCATGAATCGCCTTCGAGCCTATAAAAAACCTACAAAAAAGTTAAGGTTGGCTTAGTACTATCCAAAGTGAAGTACTTCCCTCCTTGGGAAATCTTTGTAATGCGTGAAAATTTAATTTTTGGGAATCCGATGAGAGTCGATAAGGTTCAACATAATCAAACCGGACCCAACCCGGTTTGATTTTCCTTCCACTCTTGTTTGTCAATTCATGTGAATTCTAGTCAAATTTCCCTCCCCTCCTCACATGATTTTTTTGTGTGGGTATAATTAACACAATGCCTATAAACTACCCTAAGCTATACCCAATTCCTACCTCTTTTTTCTTTTCTTTTTTTATACAAGGTAAGCAAAATAAGAGGGTCGGTTTCTAGAAACCGATCGACCTATAACATTCTTACGGATGAGGTCTTCAACGTCAGCTGGAATTGCGTCGATGTCAATGATTGAGCTAAGTCCGTGTCACGTGATTCTATTAGCCACAATGTTGATTTCTCTGAAGATGTGGTGAATGGTAGAGTGCTAGAATCCCGAGATCATATTAGATATGTCAATGATGATCATATCTAACTCCCATGGAGGCTTCCAAATCTTGTTGATCGCAATAATAAGCATCAAATTGTCTCCTTCAATCTCTATGCATGTCGGACCCACCTCCTTGGCCTTTTTAAGGCCCTCACGTAAAGCAAAAGCTTCAACCTCTAGAATTGATTCGGCATTGCATCTGCCATTACCTATAGCGATAGGAATGGTAAAGTGATTTCTAATAATAAAACCAAAAGTAAATTGATCCAAATAATTGCTAGAGGCGTCACAATTCAGTTTGACATATCCATTTTGTGGTCTATTCCATTTTATGTTTTTGATTTTTCTTCTTTGTTTCGGGTTTTTATGTTATTCACGGTCTCTTTTCTCTATGGTTGCTCCTTCACTTTACAATTCAAAATTAAAAAAACTACCCTAAACTAGCAACAACAGCCTACACTCTCTCCTTTTTGGATGAAGCCGCAACACAACATCCTTTTGCTTACCTTCCAAGAACAGTAAAAGCCCTCACCTTCTTCTTCCTTCAGTACAAAACGCACAACTCTCTTCTTCTTCTTCTCCAAGGGCAGCAGCTGGGTTTTTTCCTCATCATTCGAGTCTGAGCAAGGTGAACAACAACTCAAGTTCCCTGCTCTCTTGCTCATTCTCCAGTGTCGAGTCTGGGCAGTAGCAGCAGCCTCTTCTCCTTCCTCTCTCATTTTGGAGTTGGACAACAAACAACACACCGGAATCAAACATAACAATCTGTTACACTTCGTTTAGTATGAATCTCTGACCCGATATAGCTGAAATTTTGATATGATGTTGTTGGACATGCATATTCCATTCGGTATCAATTTCATGTAAATCCAACGGTTAGATCTTTAGATATTAATTTTACAAGTTTGTCGCATAAAGATATTTTGTTGTCAACTTGTGGAACGTAAGTTGGGAGTTCATGTTTGTTAGGTTAAGCTGATATTTAACGATTTAGTTTTGGATATGTTTTACACGGTATATTGTAGTTTATTTTGAAGGAAGAATCGAAGAGATTCAACAGTTAGATTAAAAGTAATAGGCTTGTGAAGTTTTTGTGTAAAATTTTGAATTTTGAAAGAATGTTGGACAATGGAGTTTAGGCTTCATTTTGGTTAGTTTAACTCATCCTTTGCGGTTGATTTTCAGATATGTTGTAGTTATTATATCCGGGTTGAATATATCAAACATGGGATTAGATCCAACTGTTAAATTGTAAGCTATTAATCAAGCAAGTTGGGTTCAATTTTTGGAGTTTTCTGGGCAAACGTTGTCGTCAACTCTGGGACATGTTTTAGATAGGTTAAACCCGACTTTTATGGTTAAATTTTAGATATCATACAAAAGGTATATGATAACTTAGAGTAGATTTGGAATCATCAAGATCCAACGGTTGGATTAGAAATTATGAGTAGTAGAAGTTGAGTTAAAATTTTATTTGGAAAATGTTGGCGAAAGATGACTAAGTATAGAAATGTTCATAGTGGGAGCAACTTTTAGGATTTGTATAGAATTTTTGGAATAGAATTTTTGGAGATGAATTTGTTTGAGCTTTTCATCTAACCTAGAGTTTGTAGGCATAATATACCCTGTTTATTTTTCTCTTAAATTTTTATGAGATGTTTAATAGTATATGCGAAAAGCCAAAGTGGATAGTTGACTAGTTTCGCTTGAAATGAAAAAAATGGATTCTTAGTAAGTTTTGAAGGTCTGGAGAACTTTCAAAATACGTAGATCATGCTGTAAGACTATATCTTGAGGTTTAGAGCTTTTTGGACCTCTTTTTTAGTTGTGAGAAAGTTATGGGTAAAATTCGTCTTTTCCTTCAAGTTGGGGCTAGTCTTGCAATTATTTTCAGAGTAACTCATTCTAGCTTAACAACCTTTTAATACTTTCTAAAAGGTGAAAATGTGATGTTGAGACGTGTTTCCAATTTGATCAGCCATTTGGGGTCACATACGTGCAAGACCGGGACATAGTGGTAGTCGAGTTTTGATTAATACAGGTAAATCTCATGAACTTACTTAGCTAGCTTTCCTTGTATTGATGTGTGCTATTATAATGGTGTAAGATATGTGAAGTGTATTTATAACTTGAATAGGACAACGTTACTTTATTACGGGACCCAAGTATAATAGGTCGTGACATCACTGCCCAACTTTGACATGAGACTGAAAGGTTCTTTGCGACTAGCCCATTCAAGTATACGACGAGATGCATGAAACCACTCTTGTTGGTATACGGGACGAAGGCGAGGGTCGAGAGACCCTCGTTCCACACAATAAGTTGAATCTAGAGTGAATCACCTAATAAAAGATTATGAAGAGGTTGTGTGTGCAATCATGTTGTTGTGTTTGTTTTCTGCATTGATGTGTGATTGTGCTATTATAGTACTTAGGTGATGCCTTAAGATTGTTACCTAACAGTTTTATCACTATGTTATTAGATTTCTTGTAGGTTAAGAAAGTTGTAGAGTGATCTGAAGCGGATGGTTAGTCGGGTCTACGTATTCCTATAGATTAGGTGGGCTTTCTGATATTGCATTCATATAAAGGGGTCTCACATTTTTGTTAGGATGTTAGTAGTTATATCGTACAAGGGTTCTCATGTTATGCATTCACGACATTATTATTTTTATACATTTTTCATTTTTTAATTTACATTTGTGTCTTTTTGTAAGATCTAGTGAGATTGTTGTCAGACTAGGGTCGGGACCCATTGTGAGGTCCTAACTCGTGACATCCCGGGTTTAGAAATTTGGGGTGTAACAATCTTTATGGATCATGAGAAGAACTGTATTTAAAGGATCTTAAAGGTCAAACCTCTTTATCAAAAAAATATAGTTTTTTATTTGTTTGCGTGAAAGTAAGAAATGAACAGTCATATACCACACATACAAAAAAACAGTCAACTCTTGATGCACAAAAGTGCTAAAATTCAAATGAGATTTCCAAAAACATTCCTTTTCTTGAGTTGTGCCATAGGCACCCTGCTTGCGTATGTCACATTGTTTTTCTTGCTCTTCCCCTACTTCACTTCACAATTTTGTCTTTTTTTATAGTTGTTTTAAGTGATTGCTAAGCGGAAATTAAGTGGTTTTATCAAATTTCAAACGGATCTTGCTTTTATGGTTAAACTTCTTTTGCGGTTACCTCATTGACCAACTTTTATAGCCCCCATTGTTGTGTGCTATATTGTGAAAATGTCGGAACGCGTAGATTGTTACAAGTACCATAGCGACGTCCTAGTTGAATGTCACTGTAGCAGAAATGATTTAAGTACTAAAACAGCTTAACACAAGGATTTGTAGTGGATTCTTAAATTACTAACAAATAATTGAGATCAAAATCATTCCCTTCTTAACTATATATGTTAGGTCGGACGTTAAAGATATTTATTGGTTACTTATCTAAGATTATACGGTAGTACTCGACTACACCATCATGTCAATAAAGATAACCTATCCCAATACAACTTCAATAAGCCCGCCTCTACTAGGTCCCATAAAACATTCTTTTTCGGATGAGTTGGATAACTAAGCTCTTTTTACTTAGTGTAACATCAAGAGGACCATTTTGTTTTACATGAAATAAAGTAGGCCCCTTGAATTAATTTAAAAAGATTACAATGGGGTTATTTGGTAATTTTGATTTACATGCTCAAGCTCAATCACTTTACAAAAGCCCAAGTGCAAAACCGAAAATATAAAGCTTGTAGTTAGGGGGTCGAACCCTAGCGACTGCCCCTGGATGTCACCGCCCCTGTTGGTCCAAGTGCTACTTCTGCGGTGGCTGAAGGCCCTGACGCCGCCCCTGCGGTGGTTTGGTGCCACCCCTACGGTGGCTTGGATCCGCCCCTGCGGCCCTGATGATCCGCCCCCGCAGTCGAACTGCAGAAAGCTCATCTTCTTCGATTCTTCGACTGTGCACTTGCCTCAAAGGCTTCCTTCTCTTGCTGGGTCTTCTCCAAACATCAACCACAGTATCCAAGCTCTTCTCCACGGCCTAAATTAGCTAGGAACACATGCATACAAAGGAATCAAGAAGAAATCTCTTCGAAAGATTCATCCATAACAATAGAGAAGGAGAGGAGGAAGAAGAAGAAGATACTCAGCAGGGAAGAAGAAGGAAGGGAGAAGGAGAAGTTTACCAAACAAGATCCAATGCTATACCACTGTTGGCCACAACCAAAGAGATCCAATGAGAAAGTGAAGAAGAAAGCACAGGAGGAAGATGATAGTGGAAAAATCAACGTGAATGAGAAAGCATGAGGAGAGAGGGAACAAGACTGCATAAGTGGGAGGGAAACAAAGGGTCAGCTGACATACTCAACTCTCTTTGTTAGAAAACGAGGGGTCGGTACGAGTTTTTTGGATAAAACCCGTTACTCAGCACCTCGTGTCTACGGAAAAACTGAACCGCGACTGCGGGAGGGACGATAACCCGATCACTAACTGGAATAAAAATTCCAGACGTCACATTTAATCCTCTAAAAAAAGTTTCATCCCGAAACTTGCTAAACGCAATCATCTCGATTAAACACGTCTCGATAACAACTCAGAACTCGTAAACACGCCAACTATCGGCCCTCTAAAACAAAGTCTACTCGCATAAACACATAAAGATCTCGCAAGGTACAAACACAAACTCATACGAAACACACAAAATATATAACGTCACGAAATACATAAGCACAACAAAGGAAGGATCTCGGGACTGACCCGACGGTCCTATAGATGTAGCTAAATCTGCGTAAAACTCGGGATAGTTCCTTTGAATACTATCCTCGGTCTCCCATGTAGCCTCCTCGGCTCCTCGTCTCGAACATTGCACTCTCAGCATCGGTATCTCCTTTGAACAATGGCGTCTCGTACTACGCTCCAACACCGCTACCGGAAGCTCCGCAAAAGTGTGGTCCGGCTCGACCACTAGATCCTCGTGGCTAATGATGTGCCTCGAGTCATGTATGTACTCTCTCAATTGAGATACATGAAACACCGGGTGAATGCCCTCCAACCTCGGTGGCAACGCTAACTTGTACGCCACCTCACCGACTCTCTCCAAAATCTCGAATGGTCCAACATATCGGGGGCTTAACTTCCCCTTAATGCCGAATCACCTAACGCCCCGCGTCGGTGATACCCTCAACCAAATCTGAGCTCCCACCTTGAACTCTAGGGGCCTACGCCTCCTATCCGCATACGATCTTTGGCGACTCTATGCAGTCAACATCCTCTCTCAAATCAAAGCAACTCTAGCCATGTCGTCCTGTACCTGCTCCGGAGCTACAACATTAGAACTCCCCGGCTCGTCCCAACACATTGGAGTACGACATCTCCGTCCATATAATGCCTCACACGGTGTCATCCCAATCGACGCGTGCCAACTGTTATTATATGAAAACTCCACCAAGGGGAGGTGGTCTGGCCATACTTGCCCCCAATCAAACACACATGCTCGCAACATGTCCTTCAATGTTTGGATAGTCCGAACCTAGGGCGGCGTGTACCTGCTACCAGAACCTCGAGGTAAAATGCTCGTCCCTATCCAAGATGATGGTCCTCGACCCTCTATGTAGTCTCACAATTTGTTGGGTGAACTCCTCGGCTAAACGACTCACCGGCCACGTTTCCCTAATAAGGATAAAACGTGCGGTCTTCGTAAGCCGATCTACTATCACCCATATCGCATCAAAGCTCCTACTCGGTCTCAGACCGGTAACGAAATCCATGTATACGTTGGTGCTCGATCTTGACATGTTGTCAGGTCGCACATCGGGCCACGTATCTAGCTACATCGGGCTTGAGCCCGCCCCACCAATAAGATCTCCTAATATCCTGGTACATCTTACTCGTGCTTGGATGCACCGGAATGGGCCTCATGCAAAATCCGCTCTCTCAACTCTCGATCCAACAATACACATATATTCCCCTCACGTCTCAATAACCCGTCTGTCCCCACGTTAAACAATGGTGCCTCACCTCAGGACATCCTGTCCCGGATCCTCATCAAAACGGGACACCCTCTTGCTTCTACCGGATCTCTCTAGACAGGTCAGGTAACACCTCTAACTCGGACAAACGACAGTTTGTATTTGGGAACTAGATATCCATCTCTAACTCCATCAAATCCCTCTGCAACTTAGGCTGAACCGTAACCGAGCTATCGCCTCCTCTCGAGGCGTCCTCCTACTCAAAGCATCGGCGACTACGTTCACCTTCCTGTATGGTACAAAATCTCCAAGTCAAAATTCTTAATCAGCTCTAACCATCTCCTCTGACGGTTATTCAACTCTCGCTGAGTGAATATATACTTCAGACTCTTATGGTCTGTGAAGATCTGACACGTGGCCCCATACAAGTAATGTCTCCAGATCTTCAAGGCATGAATCACTACCGCTAGCTCAAGATCATGGGTAGGGTAACTCTCCTAGTACGTTTTGAGCTACCGAGATACGTACGCAATAATCCTACCCCTCTGCATGAAAACACACTCAATCCTAGCTTGGAGGCGCCACTATACACTACAAATTCCTCCACGCCCTCGGGCTGGGCTAAAATAGGAGCGGAGGTCAACCTCTTCTTCAGCTCCTCGAAGTTGCGCTGACATGGCTCGGACCAGGCAAAACTAGTAGACTTCCTCAGCAAGGAATTGAGTGGCCGTGCAATCACTGAGAAGCCCACAACAAACCGGCGGTAGTACCCCGCCAAACCCAAGAAACTGCACACCTCCTTGACCGTCCTAGGAGAATGAAGAAGCAGACTTTATCTTCGCCGGGTCGACCATGGCACCCTCGGCGGAAACTATATGACTAAGGAATGTCACCTCGGGCATCCAGAACTCTCACTTAGAGAGCTTAGCATAAAGCTCTTTATCCCGAATGACTCGAAGCACCGTCCTCCGGTGTCCCGCATGCTCCTCCTTACTCTGGGAGTAAACTAAGATGTCATCAATAAACACTACCACGAACTGGTCCAAGAAGTCGGTGAAGATGCCGTTCATCAACTCCATGAAGACGGCGGGTGCATTCGTGAGCCCAAAGGGCATCACGACAAACTCATAATGGATGCATCTCGTCCTGAATGCCGTCTTCGGCACATCCTCCTCTCTCACCCTCAACTAGTGATATCCTGACCTCAAATTAATACACGGAAAACCGAGGCTCCCTGCAGTTGGTCCAACAAATCATCAATGCGCGGTAACGGATACTTGTTCTTGATGGTGACTTTGTTCAACTCTTTGTAATCTATGCATAGCCTCAAAGATCCGTCCTTCTTCTTGACGAAGAGGATCGGTGCACCACAAGGGGAAACGCTCGGGCGTATGAAACCCCTCTCCGCTAACTCCTCGAGCTGCTTCTTCAGCTCTAGCATCTCGATCGGCGCCTTGCGCTTTGGAGCCTTGGAGATCGGCCTCGTGTCGGGCTCCAACTCAATGGAAAAATCAACACTCCTCTGCGGTGGTAGTTCGGGGGGCTCCCCGAAAATGTCCTAAAACTCGCATACCACATGAATCTCCTCCAGCGACGAACCCGCCTC
This sequence comes from Fagopyrum homotropicum, assembly GCA_033239125.1. Lineage (NCBI taxonomy): Eukaryota > Viridiplantae > Streptophyta > Magnoliopsida > Caryophyllales > Polygonaceae > Fagopyrum > Fagopyrum homotropicum. The sequence goes on from BSWB01000004.1 coordinate 132,038,516, forward strand.
CTCCTTCATGGCATAACACTAGAAGGCCTCGCATTCCTCCCCGACAAGTCTCGCGGCTCGGACCGCGCTAATGACTATACCGGCCTTTCCGAGGTACCAACCTCGGAAAATCACCTCTTGTCCCGTCTTCGTGATAACCGTCACAGTCCTCTGACTGATCTCCAAAATGGCTCGATGGAAATCCATCCAATCCATCCCTAAGATGACTTCTTCATGTACTAGGTGCATGACATAGAAGTCGGCTAACCAATCACTGTTTCCCAAAAGAATGGGATAACCGTGTACCTCTCGGATACCACTAACCATACCCTTGTTGGGTAACCCTATAATGAAGGGCCTCTCCTCTACCAAAACTAAGGACAATCTAGGTACACAATCATTGGAAATAAAGGAGTGTGTAGCACCCGTATCAAACAATACTCTCATTGGGAAACCGTGAATCTGAATAGTACTTGTGGTTGCAGGCACCGTTGGATCAACTACGCTCCTCAACTCAAAAACCCTGCCTAAGGGCCTCTAGTCTCCATGGTGCCTCCACCACGTCCCCTACCTCTATCGTGCCCTTAGGCAGAACTTTGTGCATGTGGATAGCCTGGGGCTCTCTGTTGGGACTGGCTTTATGTTTGACGCTAGGGTGGCCTCTATCCACCACTAAGGATGCCAATAGGTGAAGAACCCTGCTGGGACGGTGCTGAGCCCTGATGGTAAAAGGTGGTTCGGCGCCAAAAACTTGTTCGCTCCAAACGGTGTGTGCAAGCTTTAAATTTATATCCCAAGAAATATGCTTAAAACAAGGATGCAAACCCGCAATGTACGGATCAATTATAGTAAAAAGCAAGAATTCCGGGGTGTCGATCTCAATGACTTAGGTGAAACAAAGCAAGTATAGGTTGTCAATGTAACTAATAACCACAAAAGCGATTAAGTAATCAAAAAGATGATAATAAGGTTAATTAAAGGGAATATGCAAATTCTAGGGATTAAAGCGTCTAGTTGTGGTTCCAACTCAAGATCTCAAGATAAGCGGACATAGCTGAGAATTTGCAAAGGGCAGGTGTTTCTAAGGTGTGAATAGATTACCGGGTAAGTCTCACTACTAACTATCCCAAACCAAAGCTCCTATTACCGGATAAGTCTCAAGGTACTAAGGAAAGGAATTATAATCTCAAACCAACACACCAACTAAGGGTATAGAATCAACCTTTACCGGGTAAGTCTCAGGCTAACTCACAAGGATGGAATGAAGGCACACTCAAACCCCAATAAAGGATAAACCTTTATTACCTACACTTATGATCATGGGTAAACAAACAAAGGAATCACCGGGTAAGTCTCATCCTAGGCTTGCATTGAACCAGGAAAGGTGTAATAAGAATAGGATTTGGCAAACTTTAACACTTAACTCTCAGTTACGGATCAGAAAAGTCACCTCGGTCAGTCAAGTTCCACCCTGGCCGAGATGTTCATCGACTGAACGAGATGTTCTAGGGTTAAGGATAAAGACTCGAGCTTTCAGGGTCCTACTGGGATTAAGATTATTCTATCATTGTCTTTCCCACAACTTTCAGCTAATCACCCTAGAATTGCACAAAGGAATTAGCCACTCATCATCATGAAAGCAATAATCAAATATATGGAAAGGGAATGAGTATTTGAACACAAAAACCTTAAGAACAAGGCTTCAATAACTGAATCAAATATCAAACAAATCAGCGTTCCTTGGATCACAAATCCAACAAGACAATAAAACCAAAGGGAATCTAAGAAAGTCTTACAAATCCCCTCAAAAGCTATCACAAAGCTATGAACTTCCTTCCTTCAAATCTTCAAAACTTCCTTCAAACTTCCAAAAATCCTTCCTTATTGCAACTGGGAGAATATTGTATGGTTATCGGATGCTGAATTTGTGGAAAATCCAGCCCTTTATATAGGAGAATTGTCTTCCAAAGATAATAATATCTTATAAAGATAATTTCCTAATAAAATATATCTTATCTCCAAAATAAATCTTCCAAATATATGATCTTCCTTCCAGAAATCCAGCCAAAAAATATAAGATATCTCCTTCCAAAAATAAAAAATCTCAGCCAAATAAAATATATCTCGCCGCGTTAGGGTATTCGCCTCGGTCGGGGCGTTCCTCTAGATCACCTCGGTCGAGGTGGTACTGTAGCTGACCGAGGTGAATCTCAGCTGAATGTGAAATCTCTTAAATCTGGTTCAAAGTAAATCTTCTTTGTTAATTCCTTGCTCCCTGAGTTCTCTTTTAAGCTCCTGAATGTAGTTCCTATGACTCCTTTGCTCCTTAGCTCCATTTCGATCCAAAATGTGCCATTTTACCCACGATTACAATGAAACTTGGTGTAGACCTCTATTCCCGTAAAGGTAGATGAAACGACAATATAATCACATATTATACATTCAAACATGCAGATTATTGAAGATAAAACGTCTAAACAAGTCCCAAAATATAGACTATAATACATGCTATCACTAGGTCGTCCACAAACATAACAAGTCACTATAGTCCTCGGGCACGAAGCTCGCATATGTCCGCACCCGCCGTAGTTGAAACACTGCTGACCCCCTATCTGATGCCTGAATAGACTAATAGAGACCAGAACGTCCTTGAGTCTGGCTACATCCCTTCCTTGAGGCTCCTGCTCCCGAACTAGCTGGTATTGTCCTTTGCCTCTTGTCCGGCCCTTTGGAGTGTGCCACTCTCCTAGACCCTGGCCGGTCTCTCTCATAGGCCGAAGCTCGGTCCTGCTACTCCGTCAGGGAGTCACAACGGAATACCGCAAGGTAAGCACGGTGGACTCCCTCAATCTTCATGAAAACAGGCAAACATACTGGTCTGCCGGAGGCGCTGCGGGTGCCAACAAAGCCAGCTCCTCCCGGAACCGTATAATCGTCTTAATGACCGGGACAACCTCTAATAGCATGTATTATAGTCTATATTTTGGGATTGGTTTGGATGTTTTATCTTCATAAATCAGCATGTATTGATGTATATTCGTTGATCATTATGTTGTTTTGTCTACCTTTGTGAGAATTGAGGTCTACACCTAGTTTCGTTGTAATTGTAGGGAAAATGGCACGTTTTGGAGCGAAATGGAGCTAAGGAAGTAAAGGAGTCATTGGAGCTACATTCTAGAGCATTGAGGAGCTATAAGAAAGGCTCAGAAACCATGAAAATGAGATGGAAGATTGATTTTGGATCAGAGAGATACTCAATTCAAGCTCCAATTACTTTCCGCCAACACTTTCATGGATATGCCGATAGATGAAGCTTGAGATTTCATAGAAAAGGAAGCTTTACACATGGATAAATATTCCCATCAAAGGGTTGAAGATGGAGCAAGGAGAGTTAGCTTTCAAGAACTATCTTTCCACGATTTGGGATGCCGCATATCATCATCAGTGATGGAGGGACACATTTCATCAACCGGAAGTTCAAGACACTTTTATCGAAGTATGGGATAACCCACAAGGTAGCAACCCCTTATCAACCTCAAACTAGTGGGTAGGTGTAGATCTCGAATAGAGAAATCAAAGCAATTTTGGAGAAGACCGTTTCAAGGACAAGGAAGGATTGTTCCATGAAGCTGGACGATGCTCTTTGGGCTTATAGGACCGCATTCAAGACTCCCATTGGTACCACCCCTTACAATTTGGTATATGGGAAGTCTTGTCATCTACCCGTCGAGCTGGAGCACAAGGCATATTGGGCAATCAAGTGGTTGAATTTCGACATCAAGGAAGCCGGAGAGAAGAGACTTTTAGACATTAATGAGCTGGAGAAGTTGCACTTAAACGCCTATGAGAATGCCAAAATCTACAAAGAAAGAACAAAGAGATGACATGACAAGCATATCGTTCCTAAGGAGCTCAAAGAAGGAGATCTTGTTCTACTCTTCAACTCCCGCCTCCGCCTCTTTCTAGGTAAGTTGAAATCTAGATGGACAGGATCTTACGTTGTGAAAAATGTTTTTCCCCATGGTGCAGTTGAAATATGGGGCGAAGCTAGCGGAAGCTTTAAGGTCAACGGTCATAGGCTGAAGAAGTATCGACCGGAAGTCCCGGCTGTGGAGATTGCAGCATTATACCTTGTTTGAGGATGATGTACGGTCCATCTACCGACCTTAAACCAAGCGCTTCTTGGGATGCAACTCAAGGTATTGCTTTTTTCCCCTTTTCTAGCTTAGTTTAGATAGTTTGCTTCGTGTTTTTGCGTCCTTTTAGACAGGAATCAGGTACTCTCTAAGAAGGAATTACAGCTTAGGAGCTACATGGAAGGACAGAAGTTCGAGAAATTGAGAAGACGGAGCTTGACTGAGACACATCTCGGTTGCAGTCAAAACACCTCGACCTAGATGTTCTTCGTCAACTGAGGCGACTAGGTCTCATATCCATTCTGACATCTCGACTGAGGTGTAATCGAATTCAGAGAGGGGTATAAAAGGTGCGATGGTTTCTCTCTCTTCCCACTTTTTTCCCTCTCCACACCCACCTCGACCGCGGCTGCCCTAACCCTCAAATTCTCAGTTCTTGCTCGTTTTCCACGATTCTTGGCTCGAAATCACTAGAGGAAGCAAGGAGATCAGTTTCCCAGCAACAAACAGCGCAAAAAATGCATTAAATTTGCAGAATCTGGGGTATTTCATTATAAACCCTAACTCTCTTCTTCTTTCGTCGATTCTGGATAGATTTGGCATTGGTCGTCATAGATTGTTGCTGAGAAAGATATAAGTACCCCATTGGAAGCTTTTGGTAGTGTTTTTGGAGGAAAATACTTACGGATTCAGAAGTTGAGTTCGAATAGCAGTTCGCCTCGGTCTAGTCGATTGTGTCTCGACCGAGGTGTTCTTGGCGACCGAGGTATTCTTCCAACATGAGTAGTCCACGTAGATCAGATCGACAGTTGGCCTTGAGGGATAGGCCTAGCAATTCACACCATTCTTCCCCTTCTTCAGCTTCACAGTTTACCATCCCGGTGATCCATGAGAGACACCAGCGGGATTACGATCGACAGTTGGCCTTGGCGATCGAGGTATTTTTCCTCTTCTTACGCCACTGCAGAATTGCCTAGCCGCCCCTGCGGCCATGAAGAAGATCAAGCGTTTTTACCTTCACCGCCCCTGCGGAGTTGAAGGCCGCCCCTGCGGTTCAACGATAGAAGCTTTACTCCGACTGTTTACACCACCTTTATGGCATTAAAGGTGGCTGTTTTGGGCGGGCCATTTACTCCTATTTAGTGCCAATTGTAGTATAAATAGACTTAGGTTTGATGGACTTAGCATCGAATTGGAGAATTCACTTTTCCATTAAAACTTTCTTGCTACCTTTGTAATGACTTGCTAACTCCCTTGCTACATTGGGTTGATTTGAAGCTGCATTGTTACCTTGGTTGTAAGTTCTTTCTAATATAAGTTTTCATTCAGTAATTCTTTGTGTTTCCTTGATCTCCATTGTCTAATTGCATGTTTAACTATTACTTGAGATTGATCAACTTAGGTCCTAAAGTGCATGCAAAGAACTAGGATTAATAGATTCTGGGTTCGGGTCTTTAATCTAGTAGTAAACTTTAAGTAATAACGGGTTGTGATTGCTTAAAGAAAAGGAACACAAATATAAAGATAAGTTTAACGGTTTTAATCTTTTCTTTATATCCCTTAGTCTTTGTTTGAAAGCTAACTTGTTAATTGTTCTTGTAGGTTTACGGAACACTAACCTATTAAGTTGTGTTGATGCCGGTTGGCTCAACACATATATATGATCGAGACGGGAGATTACTTGAAAACTTGTAAAAGGAACTCACCAAAGTAGCAATCACATGCTTAGAATCAACCTAGTGTAGATTCACCCATTATTGTCTTACTTGTTGCGTTATTCGTTTTCATAAGTTTTTGTGTGCATCAATTCAATCAACCCCCCCTTTGTTACTTGTTTCTATAATCAATAATTGTATTTAATAGAAATACCAAACTCTCTTGGGTTCGACCCTTACTTAACCATTATACTCATTTTAGTGCTAAGTCGGGATTATATTTTGATAAGATAAAACGACCTCTAGATTCAAAGTCTTGCGGACAATACATTTTACATTTTACACAATTCTCTGGTGGCGATCATTTGAGCAGACTAGTGAAAGAAGAGGAGGATCTAGGAAAAGGAAGAGAGATAGCTGAAAGTTTTCCAAACAATACATTTTACACAACTCTCTGTTGTGTAACCGCCCCCGCGCCTCACACCAGCCGCCCTTGCGGCCAGCCGCCCCTGCGGCTCAGTCTAGGCGCCCCTGCGGAATTGTCGACAGAGGTTTGTCTTAAGCTCCAGTCTTTTAAGCCTTGGTTTGCTGACATCGTTAACTTCATTGTCAGGAAGGAGTACCCTCCAGATTTCACTAAGGCACAACGAGAGAAGGTAAAGGCTGAAGCTCGACACTATGTTTGGGACGATCCTTACCTTTGGAAGCATTGTAGTGACCAAGTGATCCGACGTTGCATTCCGGATAATGAGGTACAATCTGTCCTAACTTTCTGTCATTCTGAAGCATGTAGGGGGCACTTTGGGGCAAACAAAACTACAAGAAAAGTTTTGGATGCCGGTTTCTTTTGGCCACACATTTTTCGAGACGCTTTTGCGTTTTGCAAAGTGTGTGATAGATGCCAAAGGGTAGGAAATCTTTCAAGGAGACATGAAATGCCCCAATCCTCTCTTATATTTTGTGAAATATTTGACGTTTGGGATTGATTTCATGGGGTTGTTTCCTACTTCATTCGGGCACACATATATTTTGCTTGCGGTGGACTATGTTTCCAAGTGGGTGGAAGCAAAGACCACCAAAACTGAAGATTCAAAAGTGGTTGCAGCTTTTCTTAAGGAAAACATTTTTCGCACGATTTGGAATTTTGAAAGCCTTAATCAGCGATAGGGGTACCCATTTCTGCAACAAAACGATCACAGCTCTCCTTAAGAAGTATCACGTCCACCAACGAGTGTCAACAGCTTATCATCCACAAACAAATGGCCAAGCTGAGGTATCTAACCGGAAAATAAAAACCATCCTTGCAAAGACGGTCTCTCCCGGACGGAAGGATTGGAGTGCAAGGCTAAATGACGCCCTATGGGCATATCGGACAGCCTACAAAACTCCTATCGGGATGTCTCCTTTCAGGCTCGTGTTTGGGAAAGCTTGCCACCTACCGGTGGAGCTAGAGCACAAAGCTTGGTGGGCGGTAAAGAAGTGCAACATGAACGTAGAGGAAGTGGGAGAATTCCGGAAGCTCCAATTGCAAGAGTTGGAGGAATTGAGGTTAGATGCATATGATCATGCCACCGCATACAAAGAAAAGACTAAAGCATGACATGACCAAAACATTCTCCGGAAAGACTTCAAGGTAGGTAATAAGGTACTTCTCTTTCAATCACGTTTGAAACTCTTCACAGGTAAGCTGCGTTCAAGATGGACGGGGCCGTTCGTGGTAGCTGAAGTATACCCTCATGGAGCTGTGGATCTTTATGATCCCCAAACGCACAAGGTGTTCAAGGTAAACGGACCAAGGCTAAAGCCTTACCTTGAAGGAGTCAAGAACGATCCGATTGATGAGATGGTGCTGGAGGAAGCATAGTCAGAGAAGTAGAGGCCTTACGTCGAGCCAACGACGTAAAACAAAGGCGCTGCTCGGGAGGCAACCCGAAGGAATAAGAAGAGGAGCCTCTGTCAAGAAAACCGTCCCTGCGGCTCAGTGTCCCCGCTCCCACGGTGACACCCATGGCCTACGCCTCCCCCGGCGCTGGGCCAACATTTGTAACATACTGGTCACCGCCCCGCGGTGACTCCCCTACGCCCCTGCGGTGGCCATCCTTGACACGCATCCTCAGCGCCGCCCCCGGCGCTGAGCCTGCGTGACCCCTCTCCCTTGTCACCGCCCCTGTGGCGACAAGCCCCCGCCCATACGGGTTTACCCAGAAAAGGAAAAAAAAAAGAAATCACAAAACATTTCCCTACACCTACCCCACCCACCCACACTCTCTCTCCTCACCAACCACAACCACATCTCCCTCGCACCTTCTCTCTCAAGCTGAAACGCCCCTTGTGCCCTCAACAAACCCTCACAAGCCACCTACAACCGCCCCTGCGCCACCTCCGATGACCGGCAAATACCCCTGCAACGCCCCTGCGCCACCCTCTCTAGCCCTACCACCACCTTGCTCATTCTACAACTCCCTCACCTTGCTACACCCTTCACCACTACCCCCAACAAAACTCCACTACGTAACATCTCCGACGACGCCTCCACAACCCAAAGCAGTGCCAGAACAGCCCCAGCACCACCACCCTCGCAGGAAACCAGAATCGCCCTCTGCACTTCTCCCGCCCCTACTCCTGCAAGTTGCCGCAACTGCTCCTCACCTCCCCTGCGCCTCTTCAGCCGCCCCTCCGGAAACACAACAGAGGGTTCATCTTTCTTCCCTGTTTTTGATAGTTGCTAATTCTTTTGTCTAATCAACTACAAGAATGGAACAACAAAGAAAGTACAAGATGTCGGAAGCTGAGAGGGAGAGGTATAGGATCGTACAAGATTGGGTTGTGTACACAACTCGGTTTTTGCACGTTCCGACCTTGGAGAAGCTAGGCATGTTGGAGAGCATGCAATCATTTCTAGCCAATGATGGGCTCGGAGACTTCTTACAGAAGAGTGCTCCAACATATCCCAAGCTCAACAAACAGTTCATCGCCACCTTCACCATGGAGAAGGAGGATTACGTGTGTATTGGACTCACTTTCAGGTTCAACAAGGTGAAATACACACTTGATTACCACCAGCTACAGGAGGCTTTCAGGGTGACTCTCAACCCCTCCGAGAACTGGTGGGAGCTAGTCCCGACCCCGGACCTGTGTGAGTTTTGGCAGGCAGCTACCGGGTCAAAGTTCTATGCAGGGGGTGTCCAACAAACTCACTCACCCTTGCTTGAGGCTCCTCTCCAAGATTCTCATGAGTGTCTTCTGTGGACACAAAGAGGAGAACAAGGTCGCCCTCAAGGACCTCCCACTACTATACTCCTGGCTTCCGATGAGCGAGAAGGTGATGGATTGGCCGTCCCTCTTCCTTGCCGCTTTGAAGCGGATTAGGAAGAACGAGCCGAGGGACATTGTTGGCGGTGGGGTGATTTCCTTGATTGCCTCACAGATTATGGATCTTTCCAGCCTAGAGGATGGGATGGAGACTCCTCTCTACACAGAGGGGATGTTGAGGAGGTGCAAGCTCCTCCGACGGGACGGGGAGAACCTATTTTGGATCTCCCTTGCAGATGGGAGCCACCTCACTTACCTCCCGCGGCCTTTACCATTCAGGGATGAGATCTCCGAGCTCTACATCCCGATAGATCCCTTCGTACCGAGGAGGCCGCTAGTGGCCATTATGGAGAGGCATGTTGCGAGCTCCAGCCGGGCCCACCATGAGAAGCACATGCCCATCCTCGACGAGGAGGAGATGCCTACTGCACCACCAGAGGAGGATCCGGCTCTTGCGAGCCTATAGGCTCAGATGGCGGCCCTGACCACCCAACATCAGGCATGGCAGACCGAGTACCAGCGGACCATGCTGGAGCAACAACAAAGCTGGCAGACGAGTTTTGCCACCTCCATGACCTCCCACTTCGACCAGAGGCATGAGGCTTGGCAGACGGCCCAACAGCAGCAGTTGGAGACTCAACAGTTGGCTTGGTAGGCCAGCTTTGAGACCTCTTTTGGCCGTCGGATGGAGGCGCAACAGACCCGCATCGATGACATCTACCGCCGGCAGGAGCACTTTTTCAGCCACTTCCCGTACCCACCAAAGGAGGGTCCGGATGGTCCAACAGGACCATCTCACTAGTGGTATCATTCTCTTTCCCTTTCCCACATTTATCTTTGCTTCATTTCCACTTTGTGGGCAAAGTGTACTTCAAGTATGGGGAGGGACATATCATTGCATATATAGTTGTTTTGATTTGAGTTGTTTTGCATTGAGTCTTTTTTAGTTTGAAATTCAAAAAAAAAAAGAAAAAAAAATAAAAAAGCCAAAGAAAATGAAAAAAGGCATGAAAAATTCTTGGATAAACCGAAAACCGAAAGGGTGGTTTAGACAAAAAGTAGGTAGTCCAACCAACCTTAGGTTGGTACAAAATTGGACTTGAGGGATGTGAGTTCAAAGTGAGATCATCAAAGAAAAGAAGAAGAGTGGCAAGGTGAAAACCCGAAAGGGCACCTTGGCAAAATGAGCCGCACCGAGTGTAGGTTCCCTTTCCGGCGTTTGACGACATAAGGAGGGAAGTCATAAGGAGGTTGTTTGGGTAGGTCACTCTTGGAGCAATAAGGATGGTAGTTTCTCATCTTTTTCTCACATTTTCTCTCTTTTCCTTCTTTCTTTCTTGGCTTTTCTTTTGTTTTCATTGTCTTTTTTTCTTGCCCATGCTTCCTGAGGCCTTTGAGTCTAGTTTATTGTCATATGTTTTACTCGGGATGAGTAAAAGGTTCAAGTATGGGGGAGTTTGATAGGTGATGAAATCACTATCATTTAGGATAGTTTTAAAGTCTTTTTATTGCATTAGTGTCGGTTTATGCTACTAACTCCTTGGTCCAGAAGAAGAAGACTAAAAGAAGATAAAGAAGGAGTTATAAGCACTTAGGAGTGAAGATCGTTCACGAAGCAAAGCTTCTGTTGCTTCACCGCCCCCGCGGAGCAGTGTCACTACCCCTGCGGGTGACACCTTACTCCGGAGCGCTCCCTGCGCCTTTGCCAGCGCCAGCCACGAAGACGGTCACCGCACCTATGTCAACCCTTGGCACCCCTGCAGTGACTTGCCCTGAAGAAGCGAAGACCAGCGCCCCTGCGCCTTCCCCTATGCCTCTGCCTGCGCCTCATCTTGGGAGCTGGAAGATGAAGAATCAGTGTCACCGCCCCTACGTTGACACTGGGACGCCCCGGCGGCTTGGCATCAGAAACGGAAGGAAGTTGAAGAGTCAGACGTTTGAAGAGCATTAAAGATCCGCCCCTGCGGAATTGCCTAGCCGCCCCTGCGGCCATAAAGAAGATCAAGCGTTTTTGCCTTCACCGCCCCTGCGGAGCTGAAGGCCGCCCCTGCGGTTCAACGATAGAAGCTTTACTCCGGATGTTTACACCACCTTTATGGCATTAAAGGTGGCTGTTTTGGGCCGGCCATTTACTCCTATTTAGTGCCAATTATAGTATAAATAGACTTAGGTTTGATGGACTTAGCACCGAATTTGAGAATTCACTTTTCCATTAAAACTTTCTTGCTACCTTTGTAATGAGTTGCTAACTCCCTTGCTACATTGGGTTGATTTGAAGTTGCATTGTTACCTGGTTGTAAGTTCTTTCTAATATAAGTTTTCATTCAGTAATTCTTTGTGTTTCCTTGATCTCCATTGTCTAATTGCATGTTTAACTATTACTTGAGATTGATCAACTTAGGTCCTAAAGTGCATGCAAAGAACTAGGATTAATAGATTCTGGGTTCGGGTCTTTAATCTAGTAGTAAACTTTAAGTAATAACGGGTTGTGATTGCTTAAAGAAAAGGAACACAAATATAAAGATAAGTTTAACGGTTTTAATCTTTTCTTTATATCCCTTAGTCTTTGTTTGAAAGCTAACCTGTTAATTGTTCTTGTAGGTTTACGGAACACTAACATGTTAAGTTGTGTTGATGCCGGTTGGCTCAACACATATATATGATCGAGGCGGGAGATTACTTGAAAACTTGTAAAATGAACTCACCAAAGTAGTAATCGCATGCTTAGAATCAACCTAGTGTAGATTCACCCATCATTGTCTTACTTGTTGCATTATTCGTTTTCATAAGTTTTTATGTGCATCAATTCAATCAAACCCCCCCTTTGTTAATTGTTTCTATAATCAATAATTGCATTTAATAGTAATACCAAACTCTCTTGGGTTCGACCCTTACTTAACCACTATACTCATTTTAGTGCTAAGTCGGGATTATTTTTTGATAAGATAAAACGACCTCTAGTTTCAAAGTCTTGTTAGTGGAAGATGTTGTGATTCAAAGAAAGTGAAAGTAAGATCCTATTTCCGGGTTCTAGCACCACATTACCCTATATACATCCCACCCTGACACATTTCTTGACCTCTTTTGGAAGCCCTTGAGACCTCGAGTATGTTGATTGACTTTGTGGTTTAAATTGGATTATACATGATTGATTTCGATAGATATGATTTATTATGCAAAGATGAACAACTTTCTTATATTTATAAAATGTTTTGATCATGTCTTGATTTTATTTGCCATGAAGCATTCTCTTAGGGTGATTTATGAATGGAGCACACTCCAAAAGGTTTTGAAATGTTTTTCATTGATCTTTTTGATGACTTATAATCCATTCTATCTTGTATCTAAGATTTGGATCTTGCTTGGGGACAAGCAAGGGAAAAGTATGGGTTATTTTGATAGCATGTATTATAGTCTATATTTTGGGATTGGTTTGGACGTTTTATCTTCATAAATCTGCATGTATGGATGTATATTCTTTGATCATTATGTTATGTTGTCTACCTTTGCGAGAATCGAGGTCTACACCTAGTTTCGTTGTAATTGTAGGGAAAATGGCACGTTTTGGAACGAAATGGAGCTAAGGAAGCAAATGAATCATTGGAGCTACATTCTAGAGCATTGAGGAGCTATAAGAAAGGCTCAGGAACCATGGAAATGAGATGGAAGATTAATTTTGCACAAGATCAGAGAGATCTATGCTTAACTGAGATTCACCTCGATTGTCTACAGTGTCACCTCGACCGAGGTGATCTTCAGGAAAGGATAGACCGAAGCGAACTGATTACGGAACACGAGATCTTTATTTTTGGCTGAGATCTTTTATTTTTGGAAAGTGAATATCACATATTTTAGGATGGATTTCTGGAAGGAAGCTGTTACGCTCAGGATGTGTATGATACGCAATCGGTTTTAAATTTACACTCGTTATATTTCTCCTAACTCCTAGCGAACCCGCAGTGTACGAGACGTTTGTAGTAGGGATAGTATTCCGAGGCCGAACACGAAGACTAAGGTGAAATCGAGTCAACAAGTGAGCATAGATAGTGTAAATCTAGTCTAAGAAAAGATCAAGGGACAAAGAAATGAAAATCTCGGTATTTTTGGTTGGTTTTTGTGGTGATCAAGCAAAGATCACAAATCAAGCAAGATATCAAAACAAACTAACAACTCAAGATAGCAAGGTAAAAAGATAACACAAGCACAAAATATGTAATCAAGGAGAGAAAAGTGGATTCTAGAGGTCAAGATTCCGGTTATGGCATTGGACTCAAGGTTCTAAGGATTCTAAGGACAAAGTTGCGGTGTTGGGAAAGGGTGTTTCACTAATGGAAGTAATTACCGGGTAGGTCTCTCACTTCTCTAATCCCGAATCAAACTCCTATTACCGGGTAGGTCTCAAGGAGCTAAAGTAGGGAATTCTACACAAACCGGACACTACTTAAGTGGCAAACCTCTCCTTACCGGGTAAGTCTCGGAAAAGTAAGTCTCAAGCAATAATCCTAGCACACTCGATCCAATAGCGGCTTGTGAGGCTCACTACTACCTAGAATTCATCATCTTAGGTATCTAAGATCGGAAATCATCGGGTAGATCTCTTCCCTCACTTAGGTTGATAGCATTAGGTGATCCTAAGCTAAATTAGGCTAAATAAACACTAGGATTTCAACACCCTAACACCTTAACATACAGATTCATCAATTAAAGAGCAACAGAAGGAAAAATCGGGTGGATCACGGGCTAAATCGGCCGATCTGGGTGAAGAACAGCCCGATTTTTCTCTCTGGGTTAGGTTTTGTGCAATCAAATCATCCTAAACCAACATATAAGTCCATTCTATCATCACCCAAGCCATAACCATCAATCCATCACTCCAGAATCACAATAAACTAGCCAATAATATGCATATCAAGATCCAAAATCATCACACAAGCATACATGGTTTTCATAGATGGTTGATAAAAGATAGGCAAGTAAAAACAATAAATCTCAGCTGAATCTAAGTTTTAGCAAGACTTACAACCCTTCAAATGAAGTTCCAAAACGTTCCTAACAATCCTTGCAATAGTTCTTCAATCAAAGACTCCGAAAATCACTCAAAATCACTCAAAACCTCACTATCACTCTAAGTTTGGTGTTCTTCTTCTTCCTTCAATTTGAGAGAGTTTTTCTTCCTCTCCAAGTCTATCCCAATCCAATGAGCTGTGAATCAGAATGTGGAAGAGGAGAGATTGCTCAGCAACAACTTGCAAGCCCACTTATATTCTCCACCAAGAGCAAGTCCGGATCAAGAGATCGTGGGACACGTGGCTTAAGCTGTTGAAGGCCTAAAAATCGACCTACTCAGGAAAATCGGCCGATTTTCCTGGCAGTTGGTCCGATTTTCTTCAACAGAAGCATGCTATGATCGTCTAGCCATGAGTTGCTCCATTGCTTGCACCAATAGTGGCCTTTGTGTCCTTTGTTGCTCCAATTATGCTCCTTCAAAGCTTTGGGTGTGTACCACCATGAGGCTTGACCCTCGAATGCATCGGTTAATGTCCAAAAGATCCCTGAAATACCTACAACACCGACAAAAGGTCGTGCAGACGTCTTTTTTAGAAATACGCATGAATTGAGCGGAAACGTCATGAACCAATGTCAAACCGTGCATGAATAACGGGAAAAACTATCTAATTAAGTGCCTATACTAACGTCATAAATCACGTTATCAGAAGCATATTTTTTGGCTGATATATTTTGGAAGATTGGAAGATATTTTATAGAAGGAAATTGCCATTAAGATATCTTATCTTAGAAAGGTGATTCTCCTATTTAAAGAGGTTGATTTCTGAAGAGAAAGTTATCTCGGAATATCTGGATCAAGGAGCATAGTTCTCCAGAATTGGAGGAAGTTTGAAAGGAAGTTTGGAAGGTTGAAGATCAAGGAAGGAAGGAAGCTAGTTTGAAGGAAGGTTGAAGGAAGTTGTAAAATTTTCTTAAGTTTAGTTTGATTGTTGTCGTTTTTGATTGTGATTGAGGAACACAGCTTGTTTGTTTGTTTATTTATTTGATTGTTTGATTGAGTTATTGAGACCCTTGTGTTAAGGTTTTCTTGCTTGAATATTGATTCCTTTCTCATATATTTGATTATTGTTATCATGATAATTGTTGGCTAAGTTCTTTATGCGATTTTAGGGTGATTGGATGAAAGTTGTGGGAAAGACGATGAAAGAATGAGCCTTTACCCCAGTGGACCCTGAAAGCTCGAGCTTTTACCTTAACCGACGAACACCTCGGTTAGTCGTGGAACATCTCGACCGAGATGGTACATGAACAGAGCGAGGCGATCCCTTTCCTATTCCTTATCTGAGTTCAGGTTTCAGTTTGCCAAATCCTATCCTTGTTATACCTTTCATGGTTCAACGCAAGCCTAGAAAGAGACTTACCCGATGATTCCTTTGCTTGTATACCCAAGATCATGAGTGTAGGTAAGAAAGGTTTATCCTTTATTGGGGTTTGAGTGTGCCTTCATCACATCTTTGAGAGTTAGCCTGAGACTTACCCGGTAAAGGTTGATTCTATCCCCTTGGGTGGTGTGTTGGTTTGAGATTATAGTTCCTTTCCTTAGTACCTTTAGACTTACCCGGTGAGAGGATCTTTGGTTTGGGATATTGAGTAGTGAGACTTACCCGCTGATCTATTCCCACCTTAGAAACACCTTCCCTTTGCAAACCTCAGCTTTGTTCACGTTATACTTTGAGATCTTGAGTCGGAACCACAACTAGATGCTTTAATCTCTAAAATCCGCATTCTTTTACGTGGTTATTACATCAACTTTGATAGTTTTGCTTTGTTGCATGTTTGTTATTGACAACCTGAATTACCGATCTTTGTTTCACTATAGTCCTTGTGTTCGACCCTGAAATTCTTGCTTTTATTACAATCGATCCGTACACTGTGGGTTCGCTATTTGCAATTATTCTTGGTATAAATATTAAAGCTTGCACACACCTTTTGGAGCGAACAACCTCAAATCCCGCCTCCAAGAAGTCCTGCACCCTATTCCTCCTTAGTGAAGCCGGGCAAAAGCTCTCTCTAACGAAGCTCAACATCTGGTCCATCTTAGTAACACCGCCTCAGACTGTGCTTCACAAATACTGAGCTTGATCTCGGAATAACATCTAAACTATCTCCACCTGCCGGTCCTCCAGGCAGCGGATCGCCTCAAAGGCGGACTCCACGTGCCCAATCCAGTGCTCGACCATTAACCCTAATCTTCCCGTCAAAGTAGGGTACATGCTGCTAGTTGAATGCCTTCAACCATGAATCAAGTCTCGGTGACCTAGGCTCATCTCTCGTTCTACCAAAATCAGCAACAATCTCTAGTGCAATGGGTGCAGCTCTGACCTGAGTCACCCTCTCGGATCAATGCTACCCGAGCCATATCATCCTGCACCTACTCGGGTGTCACACCACTCATCCTCCCAGGCTTATCCCAACACAAGGGTGTACAACACCTCCGTCCATATAGTGCCTCATAAGGAGCCACCCCAATAGTCACATACCAACTATTGTTATAAGAGAACTCCACCAAGGGAAGGTGGTCGGGCCATACCTGTCCCCAATCAAGCACACATGCCCTTAACATGTCCTCCAAGGTCTGTATAGTCATCTGCGACTGCCCGTCTATCTGAGGATGGTATACCGTGGTGAAATGTAAGCTCGTGCCTAGGGCGACGTGTACCTCCTGCCAGAACCTCGAGGTAAAACGTCAGTCCCTATCTGAAATGATCGTCCTCGGGACCCCATGGAACCTCACTATCCGACGGGTAAACTCCTCGGCTAAGCAAGACACCGGCCACGTTTCCTTAATAGGAATAAATCGTGCCGTCTTCGTCAGCCGATCTACCACCACCCATATCGTATCAAAGCCTCTACTCAAGCTCAAGCCGGTAACAAAATCCATAGAAATGTCCTCCCACTTCCACTGTGGAATCGGAAGTGGTTGGAGCTCTCCTCCGGGCCTGTGGTGCTCAATCTTGACCTACTGACAGGTCGCACACTAGGCTACATATCTAGCCATGTCGGGCTTATGCCCGCCCCACCAATAAGATCGTCGTATATCTTGATACATCTTACTCGCGCCCAGGTGAACAGAGTAAGGTGTAGAATGGGCCTCTTGCAGTATACGCTGCCTCAACTCTCTGTCCGATGGTACACATATGCGCTCCTGGCATCTCAAAATCCCATCTACACCCACCATAAACTGTGGTGCCTCACCTCGAGACATCCTATCCCTGATCCTCGCCAGTGCGGGACAACCCTCTTGTTTCCGCTGAATCTTCTCCGACAGATCCGGTGAAACCTCTAACGCTGACAAATGGCCGTCAGTATCCGGGAACCGGATGTCTACCTCCACCAGATCAAATCCCTCTACAACTGTGTCTATACGGTCAAACTAGCTATCGCAACCTTGTGGGGTGTCCTCCTACTAAGGGCATGAGCGACCACAGTCGCCTTTCCCGGGTGATAAAGGATCTCTAAGTCAAAATCCTTAATCATCTCTAACCATCTCCTATGGCGGTTATTCAATCCTAACCATCTCCTCTGACCGTACAAACTCTTGTCTGTACGGTCGTGAGTAGGATAATTCTCCTCATACGTCTTCAGTTGTCGAGACGCGTAAGCAATGACCCTACCCCTCTGCATCAAAACGCATCCAAAGCCTAGCTTGGATGCATCACTGTAAACGACGAAATCCTCAACGCCCTCTGGCTGTGCTAACACGGGAGCGGAAGTCAATCTCCCCTTTAGCTCCTCAAAACACCGCTGACAAGACTCGGACATGTAAATCTGATCGACTTCCTCAGCAAGGAAGTGAGTGGCCTGGCAATCACAGAAAAACCCTTCACGAACCTACGGTAGTACCCTGCCAGACCTAGAAAACTGTGCACCTCCTTGACCGTCTTGTGGAGCGGCCATGATACAACTGACTCTATCTTCGCTGGGTCCACCTTGACACCCTCGGCGGAGACAATGTGGCCAAGAAAGGCAACCTCTGGCATCCAGAACTCACACTTAAAGAGCTTACCGTAAAGCTCTCTGTACTGTAAGACCCGCAACACAGTCCTCAAGTGTCCGGCGTGCTCCTCCCTACTCCGGGAGTATACTAAAGTGTAGTCGATAAAAACTACCATAAATTGGTCTAAGAAGTTGTTCGCTCCAAACGGTGTGTGCAAACTTTAAATTTATAACCCAAGAAGTATGCTTAAAACAAGGATGCAAACCCGCAGTGTACGGATCAATTGTAATAAAAAGCAAGAATTCCAGGGGTCGATCTCAGGGACTTAGGTGAACTTAAGCAAGAATAGGTTGTCAATGTAACTAATAACCACAAAAATGATTAAAGCAATCAAAGATGATGATAAGGTCAAATTAAGGGGAAATGCGGATTCTAGGGATTAAAACATCTAGTTGTGGTTCCGACTCAAGATCTCTAAAGATAACGCGGAAAAAGCTGAGGTTTTGCAAAGGGAAGGTGTTTCTAAAGTGGGAATAGATTACCGGGTAAGTCTCACTACTCACTATCCTAAACCAAAGCTCCTATTACCGAGTAAGTCTCAAGGTACTAAGGAAAGGAACTATAATCTCAAACCAACACACCATATAAGGGAATAGAATCAACCTTTACCGGGTAAGTCTCAGACTAACTCACAAAGATGGGATGAAGGCACACTCAAACCCCAATAAAGGATAAACCTTTATTACCTACACTTATGATCATGGGTAAACAAACAAAGGAATCACCGGGTAAGTCTCATCCTAGGCTTGCATTGAACCAGGAAAGGTGTAATAAGAATAGGATTTGGCAAACTAGAACACTTAACTCTCAGTTTCAGATCAGAAAAGGTCACCTCGTTCAGTGAAGTTCCACCCCGGCCGAGATGTTCATCGACTGAGCGAGGTACTCTAGGGTTAAGGGTAAAGACTCGAGCTTTCAGGGTCCTGCTGGGATTAAGATCATTCTATCATTGTCTTTCCCACAACTTTAAGCCAATCACCCAAGAATCGCACAAGAAATTTAGCCACTCATCATCATGAAAACAATAATCGAATAAAAGGTTAAGGAATGAATATTCGAACAAGTAAACCTTAGGAAAAAGGCTTCAATAACTGAATCGAATAAACAACAAATCAGCGTTCCTCAAATCACAAGTCGAACAAGACAATAAACCAAAGGGGATATAAGAAAATCTTACAAACTCCCTCTAAAGCTAACTCCAAACTATCAATCCTTCCTTGATTGATCTTCAATCTTCCTTCAAGCTTCCAAAAAATCCCTAAACTTGCTGATCCAAGATCAGATGATATCGAGATCAAAAGATGGCTGAATTGTGGAAAATCCAACCCTTTATATAGGAGAATTATCTTCCAAAGATAATAATATCTTAAAAAGATAATTTCCTATAAAATAAATCCATATCTCTAAAATAGATCTCCCTAAAATAAGATCTTCCTTCGAGAAATCCAGCCCAAAAATATAAGATATCTTCTTTCCGTAATTAAAAGATCTCAGCTAAAAATATGATCTCGCCGGCGGCAGGGTGTTCGCCTCGGTCGGGACGCTCCTCAAGATCACCTCGGTCGAGGTGACACTGTAGTTGACCGAGGTGAATCTGAACTGAATGTGAAATCTCTCAAATCTGGTCCAAAGTAAATCTTCTTCATTAATTCCATGCTTCCCGAGTTCTCTTTTAAGATCTTGAATGTAGCTCCTATGACTCCTTAGTTCCATAGCTCCATTTTAGTCCAAAACCTGCCATTTTACCTACGATTACAGCGAAACTTGGTGTAGACCTCGATTCCCATAAAGGTAGATGAAACAACAATATAATCACATAATATACATCCATACATGTAGATTATTGAAGATAAAACGTCCAAATAAGTCCCAAAATATAGATTATAATACATGATATCAAAATACCCTATACTTGTCCCTTCCTTCTCCCCAAGCAAGTTCCAAATCTTAAGTACAAGATAGAATGGATTATAGGTCATAAAGATCAATGAAAATTATTTCAAAACATTTTTGGTGGTGTGCTCCATTCATAGATCACTCTAAGAGAATGCTTCATGGCAAATAAAATCAAAACATGATCAAAACATTTTATAAATATAAGAAAGTTGTTCATCTTTGCATAAAATCATAGAATGCATAATAAATCATAATTATCGAAATTAATCATGTATAATCTAGTTTAAACCACTAAGTCAATCAACAAGCTCGAGGTCTCAAGGGCTTCCAAAAGAGGTCAAGAAACGTTTGAGGGTGGGATGTATATAGGTAAGGTGGTGCTAGAATCCGAGAAAAGGATCTTACTTCACTTCCTTTGAAACACAACATCTTCCACCAATAAGCTTTGCTTATTTTACTTTACTTTTTGGGATGCATGGATAGAGGTGCACAATAACCGAAGCCTAGGAGATCAGCAATCATCAATTTCTCGAGATGCCTCAAACCCTTGATGCACATACCATGACCCGTTAGGAATATCGCTCAATCCGACTTTAGCAAGACATAAACACCCGGCTATGTGAATGGTGCCGAGTTACTCATCATCATGATTGACTTCCTCAAACCTATTTGTTTCTTTCTAAAACTTTTAGCCAACATCTCAACTTTACTTTCACTTGCTTTTCTTCGCTTGCTTCCAAATTCCCGGATAGGTAAAGGGAGGGAAATATGTATATGAGGGGCTAAGCATGATCAAGCAGAAGAAGAGAAGAGAATGAATTGCCTTAATCATCCCAGGAAGAATGTGATAGAACTCATCATGTGGTGTCAACCTTCAAATTCAACATAATTTTGATAAAAACAAAGTATTAAACATGCCAAAATTTCAAACAAAGCATTTTACAACTTAAACATATCATAAAACCTTTCAAGCATATAAAGATTTCAAAACCAATCTGCAAACAAAATCATCACTAAGGTCATATCCTGGAAAAGAAGCACAAAACATTTCGAAAAATCTCTCAGTTAAACCGCCTCGGTCGAGGTGTTCTAAGTGATCCGAGGTACTTGACCTCGTTTGGTTAGAATCATCCCGGTCGAGGTCATACTTTTTTTTTCTTAAACCAGTTTTTGACGTTTTTCTCAAACAAATAACCTGTATGCATGCATGTAATCTCAGATAAGCACATAGAGCATAAATAAAATCATAAATATCTAACTCGAGTCATACAAGCATACACAATGTCAAATAAGTACACATAAATACCCCATACTTGTGACACATTGTCCCAATGGGTCAAATAAGTCTAGAACAAGAGAACTCACCGGACATAGCTGAGTTGTGAAAATAAATAATAAAGAAAATCCATGCTGCTCTAGTCCTGATCCACTGGTGGTGGTGGATATGGGATGAAGGGATGCTGAGATGGGTCAAACGGATAAGCCATGGTGTGCTGAAACTAGATCTCCATCATCCGCTGTTGGTAGTGCTGGCTCTCTCTAAGCTCCATCATCACCAATGACAAGGCTGCGTAAGAGTCGATCATCCGGTCCGTCAACTCATCAATCCGTCGGTGAGCTATTGGATCTCTCTGGTGGTGCTGGTGGTGCTGCAGCTGCCTCCTCCTCTGTAGCCTCGTCGTTTAAATCGACAATTGGCACACGAGGGCCGGTTGTATCTGTACCAGTCCCATGGTAGCCCCGTCATCATCATACTCATCCTCCTCTTGAGCTGGTGCAGCATCTCTCGCATCCTCTATATAGGGCAACCAAGCGGAAGACCAGTACTGTGGATCGAAGACTATAAACTGGTTTGACCATAGGATACCCTGAGGGGCAGTCTACTCCCAAGGCATAGCTACGTAGGGTGTAGTGAGGCCACGAGGAACCAATATCCTCCTTGTAATCATATCCTGAAGTCCAAGAGGCTTTGCAACCGCCACCAATGTACATGCAGTCAAGTCTAAACCCATAAATGTAGCAATATGGGTCACCAGCCCTCCACAACAAATATCTCCCTTTGCCTTGCCCTTGATCCGGTGCAGATCCTCAGCTAGCATGTCTCCAAAGTCAGGCACTCCTCCAGTAACCATGCAAAACAGACTCAGCAACTCTCCCTTTCTGATCTTCTAGGGCGTCTCAATACGCGCCAAAAGAGTCTCACTAAAAATACGGTGGGCTAGACGGAAAGCTAAATGAAAGATAATGCGCTCCCTGGAGTCTCCAAGTCTCCATCTGTCTGCGTGCTCCACCACATGGGAAATCTGCCCCCAGAACTGTCGAGCCACTACTCGGGAAGGGAAGTCGGTCACTGTCGGGGTCGGGAAGCCAAATATCTCTCCGAACTGATCCATGGGTACAATGTAGTTCGGTTCAGCAACTAGTACTTGATGTTGTTCCTCTCTGGAATGTTAGTGACATAACTCACAAACTCCATGGTCGGCTCAAGCTAGGTTGGAGCTCAGATCTCCATAAACTGCTGCAACCCTACCATGGAAATCATCTTCTTCAAGTCCTCCACCACGTGGAGGCACTCGAAGGCTGGAACATCCAGAAAACGCGGGGCAACTACGGGGCGCCCGCATATGCAATCAAAGTCCGCCTGGTGACGCTCATGAATCACCGGGATAGAAGGGGAAGGAGAAGAACCACTGGGAGCATCTCTGAGAACTAGTTGGCGATCAGATCAAGAACTCATATCTGCTGACAGAAAAGCACCTCGGTCGGTCTGACAGACTGAAGAACACCTCGGCCGAGACACAACTTGACTGGACCGAGGCGAAGTGTTGTTCGATTTCCTCTCTCTGATTTTCAGTTCTTTTCCCCAAAATCACTACCAATTGCTTCCTATGGGGTACTTATACTCTTTTCAGCAATAATGTGGCAACCAAAGCCAAAAATTTCCCAAATCATCAGTAAAGAGAGAGGAGTTTAGGGTTTTCGTCAATTTACCAAAAATTAAGTCGATTCGAGGCGTTTATCCTACAGTTTGTTGCTTGCAATCTGATCCTCTTCCTTATCTTTGCAAGATCGGAGCAGGAATCGTGGAAAACGATCGAAAAATGAAGAAGCGAGATGAGATATGCGCCGCGGTCGATAAGGGGGTTGGGAGGGAAGAGAGAGAAATTTGTTCGCCTTTTATACCCCTCACCGATTCTGATATCACCTCGGTCGAGGTGGTTGACTGAAGGTATTTCTAAGGTCGTCTATACCCAATCAAAAGTAAATCCCAACTTAGCACTAAAACAAGTATAGTAGTTAAGTAAGGGTCAAACCCAAGAGAGTTAAGGTGTTTTATTAGATGCAATTATCGATTATGGTAACAAGTAACAAAAGGGGGGATTTTGGTTGGATTGATGCACACAAAAACTTATGAAAACGATCAATGCGACAAGTAAGAAGATGATGGGTGAATCTACACTAGGTTGATTCTAAGCATGCAATTGCTACATTGGTGAGTTCCTTTTACAAGTTTTTAAGTAATCTCCCGTCTCAATCATCTTATATCTATTAAAGCAGAAGCCTCTATTGCCACATGTCAACGCCATGCTTCTCGAAACCTAAAAAATTATTATAAAAGTGATTTCTAAATGTTAATATAAATTGGAAATTGATTTTTAAAATTTTAAAAGTATTTAAATAAATAGTTTTATAAAAATAGTTTTTAAACTTTTAAGGATTTTTTTGACCATCGAGCATATATTAACAAATCAGTTTAAATATATAATTAATTAGAAGAGATAAATATGTAAAAGAGAATTAAAAGTCATAATAATAATAATAATAATTATTATAATTATAATTTCATTCGCCGGATTATTATTTTACAAAAATATACATATAGCTTTCTAAGTTTAAGTATTTATTAAAACTCAACCCGCACAAAGTGCGGGTAATACACTAGTATATATGTGTTGAGCCAACCGGCTTCAACACAACTTAACAGGTTAGTATTCCGTAAACCTACAAGAACAATTAACAAGTTATCTTTCAAACAAAGACTAAGGGATATAAAGTAAAGATTAAAACCGTTAAGCTTATCTTTATATTTGTGTTCCTTTTCTTTAAGTAATTACAACCCGTTATTACTTAAAGTTTACTACTAGATTAAAGACCCGAACCCGGAACCTATTAATCCTAGTTATTTGCATGCACTTTAGAACCTAAGGTGATCAATCTCAAGTAATAGTAAACCATGCAATTAGACAATGTAGATCAAGAAAACACAAAGCATTACTGAATAAAAACTTATATTAAAGAAAACTTACAACCAAAGTAACAACGCAGCTTCAAACCAACCCAATGTAGCAAGGGAGTTAGCAACTCATTATAAAGGTAGCAAGATAATCTAAATGGGAAAAGTGGATAATTTATTGGCTAACAAGATGGATGATTCTAACAACCAACCAAAGACTATTTATACTACAAAAGACACTAAATAGGAGTAAATGGCCGGCCCAAAACAGCCACCTTTAATGTCATAAAGGTGGTGTAAACAGCCGGAGTAAAGCTTCTGACGTTAAACCGTATGGGCGGCCTTCAGCTCCGCAGGGGCTGTGAAGGCAAAAACGCTTGATCTTCTTCATGGCCGCCGGGGCGGCTAGACAATCCCACAGGGGCGGATCTTCAATGCTCTTCAAACGTCTAACCTTTCAACTTCCCGTCGTTTCTAATGCCAAGCCACCGGGGCGTCCCTATGTCAACGCAGGGGCGATGACACAACCTCTTCATCTTCCAGCTCCCAGGTTGAGGCCTTGGTAAAGTCTGGAGGGTATTCTTTCCTGACAATGAAGTTCACAATGTCAACAAACCAGGGTTTAAAAGACTGGAGCTTAAGAAAAACCTTTGTTTACAATTCCGTAGGGGCGCCTAAACTAAGCCGCAAGGGCGGCTGGTGTGAGGCGCGGGGGCGGTCACACAACTGAGAGTTGTGTAGAATGTATCGTTTGGAAAGCTTCCAGCTATCTCTTTTCCTTTTCTTGGATCATCCTCTCCTTTCACTAGTCTGCTCAAATGATCGGCCACCATGTTCTCCGCCCCCTTCTTGTCCCTTATCTCTAGGTTAAACTCACTTAGAAGGAGCACCCATCGAATCAATCGTGGCTTTGCTTCCTTCTTCGCCATGAGGTACCTGAGAGCTGCATGGTTAGTGAAGATAATTACCTTTACCCCAAGTAGGTACTGCCTGAATTTCTCAAGGGCAAAAACCACCGCTAACATTTCCTTCTCGGTGGTGGAGTAATTCCTTTGCGCTCCATTGAGTGTCATGGACGCATAATGGATCACATGGGAAGCCCATCCGTCTTTCTGTCCTAAGACGGCTCCAACAGCGTAATCACTGGCGTCACACATGATTTCAAACGGTTTCTCCCAATCCGGAGAACGGATGATTGGTGCGGTGGTAAGACATGCCTTCAAAGTGTCGAAAGCTTTCTTGCAATTCTCATCCACTATGAAGGTGACGTCGTTCTTGAGCAATTCACATAGGGGTGCCGAGATCTTTGAAAAATCTTTGATGAAACGTCGGTAAAAACCTACATGACCAAGAAAAGATCGGATTTCCCGAACATTAGTAGGATAAGGTAAATTTTGAATTACATCAACCTTTGCCCTATCTACCTCTATCCCTTTTGAGGATATTACATGTCCTAGCACAATTCCTTGTTCGACCATGAAATGACATTTTTCCGAATTAAGAACCAAATTGGTTTCAACACATTTTTCAAGAACAAGTTTCAAATATCCTAAACATGCGTCAAAACTGTCTCCATGGACGGTAAAATCATCCATGAAGACTTCAATGAAATTTTCTATGTATTCGGAAAAATACTTATCATGCACCGTTGGAAGGTGCCGGGTGCGTTGCAAAGTCCAAATGGCATTCTGCGGTACGCAAAAGTGTCAAACGGGCAAGTGAACGTCGTCTTTTCTTGATCTTCTGGTGCGATGGCTATTTGGAAATAACCCGAATATCCATCCAGGAAAAAGTAGTGCTGATGACCTGCAAGACGTTCCAACATTTGATCAATAAAAGGCAATGGGAAATGGTCTTTTCGCGTTACCTTTTTGAGCTTGCGGTAGTCAATGCAAACTCTCCATCCAGTTTGTGTTTTGCTTGGGACCATCTCTCCATGTTGATTTTCCACCATGGTGATGCCCCCTTTCTTTGGAACTACTTGAGTTGGACTAACCCAAGTGCTATCCGAGATAGGGAAGATCATATCCGCTTGGAGGAGCTTCAACACTTCCTTTTTGACTACATCCATCATCGGCGGGTTCAACTTCCGTTGCGGTTGCCTAGAGGGTTTGGCTTCATCCTCAAGTAAGATCCTATGCATGCAAGTGGAAGGGCTTATCCCTTTGATGTCTGCAATAGTCCATCCAAGGGCCGTCTTGTTCTCTTTTAGTACCTTCACCAACTTTTCTTCTTGACCGGTAGTCAACTTGTTGGAGATGATCACCGGCAAGGTATTGTGTTCTTCAAGGAAAACGTACTTGAGGTGTGATGGAAGGTCCTTTAATTCTATTTCAGGTGCCTGCACTATAGACGGAACAAGCTTCTCGCTTGGGGTTAGTAAAGTGGGCCCAATGGCCAAATTGGAGATAGGTAGCCTTTTATGCCCATCTAATTGGGCTAAGACCTCTTTCATACTGGATGTTAATACATAATCTGATTTGAAACCATCAATGTCATGCTCGATCACATTTTTCAATTCATCCACATCAGAGTGATCAAAAACATCTTGCACAAAAGGTTCAACAATGTGAATAACACATAAAGAATGATCATCACTAGGAAATCTCATTGCATCATAGATGTCAAATTCCACTACTTCTCCATCAAACTCCATGGTCAATTTGCCACTAACATAATCAATTTTTGTCCTAGTAGTTTTCAGAAATGGCCTACCTAAAAGAATGGGCGCAACATGTGAATCATTTTCCATATCCATTACGAAGAAATCAGTAGGAAATATCAGGTTGTCTACCATTACTAACACATCTTTAATTATCCCTTTCGGGTACACATTAGATCTATCAACAAGTTGTACTGTAATTCTAGTTTCCATTAATGGCCCAAGGCCAAGTGATTTGTAAATCGAATATGGTAAAACATTGATAGAAGCACCAAGATCGAGCATTGCTTTATCAAAGAGGGTCTCCCCTATAACACAAGGAATGCTTACCATGCCCGGATCGCTGCATTTCTTGGGCATTCTCCTTTGGAAAACAGCCGACACATGCTCACTTACTTGCACTTTTTTTTCCCCTTCAGCTTCTAATTCCTCTTGATAGTGCAAAGTTCCTTCAAATATGAGCATACTTAGGAATACTTTTCACCAACTTAAGGAGGGGAATTTTTACCTCGTATTTGGAGAAAGTCTCAAAGAGGTCTTTGTCCTCGATGATTCTTCTCTCCTTCAGAGCTTCAGGAAAAGGAGCTGGTGGTTTCTTAGAGTATAGTGGCGGAAAGTTAGGCCGGATGTAAGAATCCCTCTTAGCAGAACCTTCTGTTGTGTTTTCCGCAGGGGCGTCACCTTGTATGCACAGGGGCGGCTCAGGGGTTGTCACCGTAGGGGCGGGGACATCCAGCTGCAGGGGCGTCTGCTCTGTGCTGGGCGCAGTTGCAGCCGCAGGGGCGGCTGTGGGTGCGGTAAAATCGATAGAAGGTTTGCTTTGTGATTCTTTTGCTGGTTTTTGTTGGATTTGCTTCCCACTCCTTAATGTTAGGGCACTAACATTCTCCTTGAGGTTTATAAATGTCTAGGAAGGCAATCCTCTGGAAAGTCATGATCCGGTCCTTAAAATGGCTTCCGCCATTTGACCAACTTGTTTTTCAAGGTTCTTGATGCTGTATTCTGTTGTTTGGACATGAGTAGCAAAGTATTTAGTCACAACCTGCAACATATCTTCAGTTGGTTGATACTTACCTTGACGGGGCTGCTGTTGTTGGTTTTGTTCATCCCTCCAACGAAAGTTCTGTTGATCACGCCAGTTTGACATGAAATTCTGTGCATAGGGATCGTTCCTAGGCTTTTGCTGTTGTGGTTGTCCATAACCCATTGCGTTTACTTCAGCGTCGTCATCCTGGACTTGTGGACACATGTTCGTTGGATGATATAGGTCAGCACATACTCCACAAGCTTTGAGCTGCTGTGGGGTTCCCATAAGTGTTAATCTCTTCAACATTTCCTTCAGTTCTGCGAGCTCAGTGGAGATCTTACTCTTCCCGGTATTCACGGCATGAACACCTTTCTTGGACGGGGTCCTTCCAAAGTTCCGAGTTCCTTCCGCTAGTTCCTGTATCTTTTCCAAAGCAAGGTCAGAAGTAGAGTTAAGAATATTACCTCCGCAAGCCGCATCGATGATCCTCCTTTCATTATCGAGCAAGCCATTGTACAAGTACAAGACTAGATCTCGAGTTGAATATCCGTGAAAAGGACAGCTGGATCGGAGGCGTGAAAACCTTTCGAAGTACTCATAAAGAGTTTCGTTCGCCTCTTGCTCGATGTTGCTTATAGCTTTATTCAAGCTATTGGCCTTCTTGGTTGGAAAGTATTTCTCCAAAAACGCCTTGTGAAGGTTCTCCCAAGTGTCGATACTCTTAGATGGAAGGTGATAATACCAATCATCTGCGGAATCTTTGGGTGTGAAGCCGAATGCCCTCATCTTGATTTGCTCTTCGGTAATGTTGGCCGACTTCATGCTCATACACACGGTATGGAACTTCCCAAGGTGTTTGATGGGGTCTTCGCCACTTAGCCCATGGAATGATGGAAACAAGTGAATGAGACCCGGCTTGAGCTCAAAATTTACTCCTTCCCCTAATGCCGGTATAGTGACCGCAAGGGGGTTTTGAGCCAAGGTGGACTGCGTGAGTTGACGAAGTGTACGGTCAGCCATCTCTTGTTGAAGTTGTTGTTGTCTTCGTTGCCGGATGTGCGTCCTCTCAATTTCTGGATCAAAGGTAGAAAAACCGGAGTTAGTAGCACGGGTTTGAACCAT
Organism: Fagopyrum homotropicum; assembly: GCA_033239125.1. Classification (NCBI taxonomy): domain Eukaryota; kingdom Viridiplantae; phylum Streptophyta; class Magnoliopsida; order Caryophyllales; family Polygonaceae; genus Fagopyrum; species Fagopyrum homotropicum. Next base: position 132,067,603 of record BSWB01000004.1, read on the forward strand.
AAAAATGGTTCAAACCAATAATCAATAATAACAATGAAATAAGACACTAAAACTCCCCGGCAACGGCGCCAAAATTTGACTGAAGGTATTTCTAAGGTCGTCTATACCCAATCAAAAGTAAATCCCAACTTAGCACTAAAACAAGTATAGTAGTTAAGTAAGGGTCGAACCCAAGAGAGTTAAGGCGTTTTATTAGATGCAATTATCGATTATGGTAACAAGTAACAAAAAGGGGGGATTTTGGTTGGATTGATGCACACAAAAACTTATGAAAACGATCAATGCGACAAGTAAGAAGATGATGGGTGAATCTATACTAGGTTAATTCTAAGCATGCAATTGCTACTTTAGTGAGTTCTTTTTACAAGTTTTTAAGTAATCTCCCGTCTCGATCATATATATGTGTTGAGCCAACCGCCATCAACACAGCTTAACAGGTTAGTATTCCGTAAACCTACAAGAACAATTAACAAGTTAGCTTTCAAACAAAGACTAAGGGATATAAAGTAAAGATTAAAACCGTTAAGCTTATCTTTATATTTGTGTTCCTTTTCTTTAAGTAATTACAACCCGTTATTACTTAAAGTTTACTACTAGATTAAAGACCCGAACCCGGAACCTATTAATCCTAGTTATTTGCATGCACTTTAGAACCTAAGGTGATCAATCTCAAGTAATAGTAAACCATGCAATTAGACAATGTAGATCAAGGAAACACAAAGCATTACTGAATAAAAACTTATACTTCCTCCGATCGTAAATAAATGACTTCATAGGATCTAAATTTTGATCAAATTTAAATGACGTTTTATGTTTTCAAGGTTATTAATTAAGAGAGAGTTGTGAGAATAGTTCTTGAAAATTGTTTTTATTAAATATTTTCATAATAAAATATTTACTCATTGGTCTAAAAGGGCGGTGAACATTTAATAAGTGATAAAATTGAGAAATTTTTTTATAAAATTAAGGTTGTTTAGGAATTTTCTTAATAATTGTGTCAATGGCTAAAAAGTCATTTATTTATGACCGGAGGAAGTATTAAAGAAAACTTACAACCAAAGTAACAACGCAGCTTCAAACCAACCCAATGTAGCAAGGGAGTTAGCAACTCATTACAAAGGTAGCAAGATAATCTAAATGGGAAAAGTGGATAATTTGTTGGCTAACAAGATGGATGATTCTAACAACCAACCAAAGACTATTTATACTACAAAAGGTACTAAATAGGAGTAAATGGCCGGCCCAAAACAACCACCTTTAATGTCATAAAGGTGGTGTAAACAGCCAGAGTAAAGCTTCTGACGTTAAACTGTAGGGGCGGCCTTCAGCTCCGCACGGGCGGTGAAGGCAAAAACGCTTGATCTTCTTCATGGCCGCCGGGGCGGCTAGGCAATCCCACAGGGGCGGATCTTCAATGCTCTTCAAATGTCTAACCTTTCAACTTCCTGTTGTTTCTGATGCCAAGCCGCCGGGGCGTCCCTATGTCAACGCAGGGGCGATGACACATCCTTTTCATCTTCCAGCTCCAAGGTTGAGGCGCAGGCAGAGGCGTAGTGGATGGCGCAGGGGCGCTGGTCTTCGTATCTTCAGGGCAAGTCACCGCAGGGGCGCCAAGGAATGGCGCCAAGGCGGTGACACACTTCATGGCTGGCGCTGGCGCTGGCGAAGGCGCAGGGAGCGCTCCGGAGTAAGGCGTCACCCGCAGGGGTGGTGACAAGGCTGCGCTGGGGCGGTGAGGCAACAGAAGCTTTGCTTCGTTAAGATCTTCACTCCTAAGTGCTTATAACTCCTTCCTTAGCTTCTTTTAGTCTTCTTCTTCTGGACCAAGGAGTTAGTAGCATAAACCGACACAAATGCAATAAAAAGACTCTAAAAACTATCCTAGATGATAGTGATTCCATCACCTATCAGTGGTCCCGACCGGACCGAGGTGGCTGACTGTATTGTCAGACCTAGTCGCCTCGGTTGCTCAAGAATCATCTCGGTCGAGGTGCTGTGACAGCAACCGAGATGTGTCTCAGTCAAACTCCGTCTTCTCAATTTCTCGAACTTCTGTCCTTCCAATGTTGCTCCTGAGTCGTAATCCTTCCATAGAGAGTAGAACTAAATCTCCTTCTGTCCTTCCAATCTCCTCAACCTGGACTTCCGGTTGGTACTTCTTAAGCCTATGACCATTGACCTTGAAGCTTCCGCTTGTTTCTCCCCAAATCTCAACTGCACCATAAGGAAAAACATGTTTCACAACGTAAGGTCATGTCCATCTAGATTTCAACTTACTTGGAAAGAGGCGAAGATGGGAGTTGAAGAGTAGAACTAAATCTCCTTCTTTGAATTCCTTAGGAATGATATGCTTGTCGTGCCACTTCTTTGTTCTTTCCTTGTAGATCTTGGCATTCTCATAAGCGTTTAAGCGCAATTCTTCCAACTCATTGATGTCCAATAACCTCTTTTCTCCAGCTTCCTAGATATCGAAATTCAACCACTTGATTGCCCAATATGCCTTGTGCTCTAACTCAACGGGTAGATGGCAAGACTTCCCATATACCAAATTGTAAGGGGTGGTACCAATGGGAGTCTTGAATGCGGTCCTGTAAGCCCAAAGAGCGTCGTCCAACTTCATGGACCAATCTTTCCTCGTCCTAGAGACGGTCTTCTCCAAAATTGCCTTAATTTCTCTATTCGAGATCTCGACCTGTCCACTAATTTGAGGGTGATAAGGGGTTGCTACCTTGTGGGTTACCCCATACTTCGATAGAAGTGCCTTAAACTTCCGGTTGATGAAATGTGTCCCTCCATCGCTGATGATGATACGTGGTGTCCCAATACGTGGGAAGATAGTCCAATTGAATAACTTCATAACCACCGTGGCGTCATTAGTGGGAGAGGCAATGGCTTCCACCCATCTAGAGACGTAATCGACAGCTAGGAGAATGTAGAGGTTCCCTGCGGATGATGGGAAAGGTCCCATGAAATCAATTCCCCATACATCAAAAATCTCAACCTCTTGAATATTGTTGAGTGGCATCTCGTTCCTTCTAGACAAGTTCCCTGTTCTTTGGCATGCATCACAAGAAACAACAAACATTTGCACATCCTTAAATAATGTAGGCCAAAAGAAACTGGAACATAATACTTAGTGCATGTTTTGTGAGCGCTAGCATGTCCTCTATAAGGAAGCGAGTGGCAATGCCGTATAACACTAGTAACTTCATCTTCTGGAATGCATCGTCGAAGCATTCTATCCGGACCTCTCTTAACCAGTAGAGGTTCATCCCATTAGTAGTGGCGTACATCCTTGATAAATTTCTTCCTTTGAGCGTACGTCAATCCGGGCGGTATTTCCTGGCAAACAAGATAATTAACAATGTCAGCATACCAAGGTTCTTTCTTATCAGAAGCTTGGTGGAGCTAGTGCTCCACCAACTGTAAATGAGTCTTAGAAAAGGGTGTAGGAAGTTTGTTGTCCTCAGTTGGAAACATCTCGCTTGCTGTCTCGGTCGGTGTCCGAGGTGGGTGACCGAGATGTTCTTCAGATAAGAACACCTCGCTTGGTCTAGAAAGTGTCTCGGTCGAGGTACTGGAACTGGGACTGAAATTTGAATTTCTCCTCTCCTGGATCAGTTTCTCAATCTTAGCTCCTGGATCTACTTCTAGTGCCTTTAAGCTCCGTATATCTACATCACAAGAAACATCTATACCTTCATCCATTAAGCTAAAACTAATAACTCTTTCAAGAGGGTCATTAATAAGGATAGAGCTCATCAATTCTCTTGATTCTTCTTTATCATAGATGTTGAAGATGTCATCCTCCAGCGGCTCTCCTTTCATTGCAACAAGAAATGCAAACTCCACTTGATCTCCACCAATGTTGAATTTCAACTTGGCGTTCTTACAATCCACATTGCAACCCGAAGTTGCTAGAAATAGTCTCCTGAGAATGATAGGAATGGGATAATCTGCAGGTATGTCAAGTACAACAAAGTCTATAGGTAAATAGAAGTTACCTAACTTAACGGGAACGTCTTCCAAGATGCCCACGGGATGGGTAATGGAGCGATCCACCATGTATAACCTTATCTTCACCGGCTTCGGCTCTCCAAGTCCGATCTTTACACATAGCTCCAACAGGATGATGCTCACGCTGGCTCCTAGATCACTCAACGCCTCACAAGTTACATCCCCAACTTGAATGGGAATGCAAAATGAGCCGGGATCTCTCAACTTGGGTGACATCTTCTCCTTCATGATTTGAATGAGCTCCGAGGATTTAGATGTCATCCTTACTTCTCCAAAGTCTTCCAGTTTCCTCTTTCTTGACAGAATCTCTTTCAAGAACTTCCCATAGGCGGGCATTCCTAGAATAACATCAAGGAAAGGGATGTTAATGTGTAGTTTATTCATCAAGTCAAGGAACTTACCAAAATGTTTGTCTAGATGTGCTCTGGCCCTTGACTGAGGGAATGGAAGTGGTGGTTTATAAGCAAGAGGTGGGACATAAACTTCAGATTTTTCCTTCGCTTTCTGGGACTCCACCTCGGGTGGCACCTCGACCGAAGTGTTCCTCGTCTGTACCTGGACCGAGGTGTCCTTCGTCTGCATTGGCACCGACCGAGGTACTGGATATGCAGTTTTCAGTCCACTTCTAATCGTTATTGTCATAATCTTTCCCTTAGGGTTGCTCTCTGTCCTTGCTGGGAGCTTCCCTGGATCTCTTGGCACTTCATTCACCTTATTAAAGAATTGTTGCTCTAATGCTTTTTGTGCCTTCGAAAATGAAGTCATAGACGTCTCTATAGCGTTGAGCTTGATCAAGATGGCCTCCAACACTGCATCTTTCTTCTCTGGCTGGGACGAACTTGATCTAGGCTCTTGGCTCTTCAATGGAGTAGAAGAAGAAGAAAAGGGGTTAGAAGAATTATTAGAATTAGAATTAGAATAAGGGTTACCCAAATTTTGTTGATTAGATCTCCAATTATTGCTGTTGGAGCATCTATTGTTATTGTAATTGTTGTTCTTGGACCCTTGGTTGTTGTTCCTTGACCCTTGATATCCTCCATCTTCCTTTTTCGTGTGAGCCAGCAAAAGGTCCTTCAATTGCTTCACATCGTTCTTAAGGGAGATGAGTTGATTATAATTTGATGGAGTGTCCTGGAAATTAACTCTCTTAACTCCATTTTCGGCTCCTTGATGGGATTATTTCTCCATATGCAAAGATTGTTTCTCAATGAACTCCCAAGCTTCGTCTATCGGCATATCCATGAATGTGCCGGCGGAAAGTAGTTGAAGATTGAATTGAGTTGCTCCATCCAATCCCTTGAAGTATATCTCCAGCAATTCTATCTTTGGAATCCCATGATGTGGGCAATCCAATAGAACATCCTTGAATCTCTCCCATGACTTGGACAAACTCTCCTTGTCCTTCATGATGAATGCATTAATCTTCCCTCTCATTTCAGCGGTCTTGGAAGGGGAAAGAACTTTGTTAAAAACTCCGTCGTCATCTCTTCCCAAGTGTTGATCTTTCCTGGTGGAAGAGATTATTACCAAGTAAGCGCCATGTCCTTCAAAGAAAAGTAGAAAGGCCTTATCTTGTAGTTGTTGTTTTCCAGCCTTGAAGGTCTCAAGGTCTCCATCAGGATCTCATAGTTTTGCAAATGCTGATGCGGAGACTCCCTCTCTAAACCTTTAAACTGGCATTGGCAGATCATGGATAGAAGTTGCGGTCGAAGCTCGTAATCATGCTCCGCTGGATCACCTAGGTTGACTCCTGGATGCCTCACTTGCTGATTAGGGTCCATCCTCTGTCCTAGGGTTTGTGGAATTCCAGCAAAAAGAACATCTCGGACAGGCATCCGAGGTGGATGTATCTCGGGTGCGGCAACTGGGACTGGGTACTACCTCGGTTGAGAATCTGGTCGATGCAGAATCTGGGCTCGTAGATCGGCTATATCTGCTTCAATCTCTGCAGTTCTTGTGCGAGTTTGCTCTCTTTCTCGCTGCAGTTCTTCCTTATTGAGGCACAACCGTTCCAGCGCCTCCTTCAATTCGGCCTCAAGATCGCGATTGTCTTGGTTGGCCATCTTAGCTTCTTTCAAGCGTTGTTTGTATGTCTTTTCTGGTTCGGGATCGTAAGGAACGATTTCCTTCCCAGCACGGGTTCTTCTCATAAACCTAAGAAAAAGATCATGCGAAAGCACTCAAGTAGAGTGGTTAGTAACAACTAGGTCAATTTCCCCGAAAGACAACCGCAACCGGCTTGGTCTAGACCAAGTCCCCGGCAACGGCGCCAAAAACTTGTTCGCTCCAAACGGTGTGTGCAAGCTTTAAATTTATAACCCAAGAAGTATGCTTAAAACAAGGATGCGAACCCGTAGTGTACGGATCAATTGTAATAAAAAAGCAAGAATTCCAGGGGTCGATCTCAGAGACTTAGGTGAAACTAAGCAAGAATAGGTTGTCAATGTAACTAATAACCACAAAAATGATTAAAGCAATCAAAGATGATAATAAGGTCAAATAAAGGGGAAATGCATATTCTAGGGATTAAAATATCTAGTTGTGGTTCCGACTCAAGATCTCTAAAGATAACGCGGACAAAGCTGAGGTTTTGCAAAGGGAAGGTGTTTCTAAAGTGGGAATATATTACCGGGTAAGTCTCACTACTCACTATCCCAAACCAAAGCTCCTATTACCGAGTAAGTCTCAAGGTACTAAGGAAAGGAACTATAATCTCAAACCAACACACCATCTAAGGGAATAGAATCAACCTTTACCGGGTAAGTCTCAGGCTAACTCACAAAGTGGGATGAAGGCATACTCAAACCCCAATAAAGGATAAACCTTTATTACCTACTGTTACGCTAAGATTTATAGCACTCAAAAGTCTTAAATTTGTAACTCGATATATTTTTCCTAACTCCTAGCGAACCCACAATGTATGGGTCGTTTTGTAGTAAGGATAGTATTCCGAGGTCGAACACAAAGACTAAGGTGAAAATCGAATCAAATAAGTAACTAAGGATAGTGTAAATCTAGTCTAAGAAAAGAGAAAGGAATAAAGAAAATAAAATCACAATTTTTTTGGATTGGTTTTGTGGTGATCAAACAAGGATCACAAATCATGCAAGATTAACAAATCAACTAACAACTAAACTAACAACACAAACAAGCAAACAAACACAAGATATGTGATCAAAGAGAGAAAAGCATATTCTAGGGGTTAGGAATTCCGGTTATGGCATTGGACTCAAACTTCTAATCAATCTTGGACTAGCTATAATATGTTGGGAAAAGGGTGTTTCTCAAATGGAATCAATCACCGGGTGGGTCTCATGATCCACTAATCCCGCACCTAAGGTCCTATCACCGGGTAAGTCTTTAGGAGCCTAAGGTTGGAAAAATCTACACAAACCGGATTACTATCTAGGGATCTAACCTCTCCTTACCGGGTAAGTCTCGGGAAGGTAAGTACTAAACATCAATCCTGGCACACTCAGTCCAATAGCGGCTTATGAGGCTCACTATTACCTAGAGTTCATCATCTTCGGTATCTAAGAGCGAGAATCACTGGGTATGTCTCTTCTCTCACTTAGTTTACTAGCATTAGGTCACCCTAGGCTAGATTAAGCTTAATAAACATTAGGATTTCAACAATCTAACATCCTACCATTCAGATTTATCAATACAAGCACCACAGAACAAAACCACGGGCTGATATTCAGAACCACGGCCGTGGTTGTCCTAGAACAGACCGTAATTTATAACACCAGTTAAGTTCGAGCAAGCAAATCATCCAAAGATACATTTAAGTCTATTCTATCATAGTCCAAGCCATAACCATCATTCCCTTACCCTAGAATCGCATCTATTTAGCCAACAACATGCATCTTAACAATCAAACTCAACAAGCATACATTCATGGCTTCCATAGCAAGTAAATAAAGTGAAAGAGAAATGAAAAAAGTATAACAAGAAAACCAAGCTGAATGAATATTAAGAAAGACTTACAACCCTTCCAAAGAAGGTCCAACTCGTTCCTTACAAAACCTTGTAAATGTCTTCAACTAGTTCACTAAAAAATCTCTCAAAAACTATGAAAACTCTAAAACTAATGTTTTTCTTCTTCTCCTCCAAATGAGAGTGTTTTTGCTCCCCTACAAGAGTAGCCTCCAATGGAATGTTGTAGAATGAGCGAGTGTGGGAGAGGATCTGTGAGAGAATCAACCTGGAGGACCACTTATATCCTCCATCAAGGGCAAAAGTCGGTTATGGAGATCGTGGGACAGCTGTCACAACTGTCCAGAGAGAACCACGGCCCAATTCCACGGGCGTGGAAGTGCTAGTGACCGTGGTTTTGTTGGTTCAGCCTTCTTTGGATCATTAAGCCACGAGTTGGTGCAAGGCATGCACCAACTAGGCCCTATGTGTTCTCCTTAGCTCCTAACTTGCTTCTTAATGAGTCCGGAAGTGTGTCATCGCGAGGAATAATCCTTGAATGTATCGATTAAGCTCCAAAAGCTCCCCAAAATACCTACAAAACCGAAAATAGTGCGTGTAGATGTCTATCTCGACAATATGCATGAATTGAACGTAAACGTCATGAACTAATGCCAAACTATGCATGAATAGCGGGAAAAACTATCTAAACGGATGCCTAAACTAACGTCATAAATCGTGTTGTCAAAATACCCCATACTTAAGTTTTGCTCGTCCCCGAGCAAGAGTCAACTATAGACTAAGAGATGATATGATTTATGCATGCAGAAAAATAACAAAATCTTTTTGGAATTGTGCTTCTAACATTGGATCACCTTCATAGTCATGTTTCATGGCAATGGACAAGCAATCATGCATCAAACGAATGAAGGCATGGAAAGACAATTATACTTAACTCAAAAGCATGCATGCAAGGTGAAAATGAAGAAGTCAAGATGATCATGAGTATATCCAATATAGATCACTAAGTCTTACACACATGCAAATAGGTCACAAGGACTTAGGAAAGAAGTGGCCAAGAAACGTTGTGATTAGGTGGGAATTTTTAGGTCATGTGATGCTAATCCGGGAAAGGAACTAACTCCACAATTTCATTTTTGATCAACTTCCCCACAAGTGTATATTTTTCTCCGTCTTTTCTTTCTTTTCTTTTCTTTTTCATTTTCTTTTTCTTTCACTTATTTTTGAGACAATGGCATTGGTGTACAAAAGCCTAAACCTTGGTGATTAGTGGACCTTGGGATTTTTCCGAGGTGCCTCACACCGGGCACACATGCCAAGGCTCGTTAGGACATTCGGTTTATCCGACTTTGGCAAGGCACAAACACCCGATTATGTGAATGGTGCCGAGTTACTCGTCATCAAAACCAAAGTCCCCAAACCTATATTTTTTCTACACTATTCACAACAAATTCAGCACTTCATTCACATCATTCATTCATCAACAACTTCACCTCACACTTGCTTTTCACACACATCAACACACTAGCATGCTCCTATTCCCGGATGGGTCAAAAGAAGTTAAATTTTTATATCAATTGAGGTGCTCAAACAACATGATCAAGATGAGAAGTAGAGAAAGATGAATTGCCTTAATCATTCTTAAATGATGTGCAAGAACTAGCATGTAATTTTGACTATCAATCCTCAATCCAATCAAGGCAAACATCATGATCACAATCGATACATGGGATTCAAGATAAGTAATTAAAGTCTACATATGCATACATCCATTCAACACATAAGGCCATTCATAGCCAATTCACAAGACAATCTCATCATAAGGGTCATATCCAAACTTTGAAGCACTAAAATTTTTTAAAAATTTTCTGATTTTTTTGGATTTTTTCGAAATATGTATGTACAATGCAAAACATAATGAAACATGTGACAATATTAAACTATCCTAGATGCTAATCATGCAAGTGATCATGAAAACCCCACCCCATACTTAGAAACACATTGTCCCCAATGTGCAAATCAAGTAAAGAAGAGTGAAAGAGAGTCCTCACAATGTAAAAATGGTGTTGCTTTGGTATTTTGGTTCACTCATGTGGGGGGATGGTGGATGATCAATCAAAGGTGGTAGAGAGCTCTTGATGTTCAATATGGAGTCAGGACCCGCGCTAAGCACTGCTAGCCGTCCAAGTCCCACGTCTGCTCCACCCATGTTTGATGCGGGATCACCATCATCATCCTTATGCCTTGCAAGGCTTCCATGCTACTTAGACTCTAGCACACAAACACCAAACACACACAAACACACAAAAACAGAAAAATGAAAACCAAAACAAAAACGAAAAGGGAAAGACATGTACCAATGGGTTGCCTCCCATTAAGCGCTTCTTTAAGGTCATTAGCTTGACCAAATTCGGGGGCGTCTCACTCAAGGTGAAGTGGGGCAATCATATCCACCGGAGCTCCCGGGATATACTTCTTCAAACAATGCCCATTCACCTTAAAATCTCCACAATGCTCTCCTCCTATCTCAACCGCTCCATGGGGAAAGACCTTCTTCACCACATAAGGACCCGTCCATCTTGACTTTAGCTTTCCGGGGAAGAGCCGCATCCTTGAGTTGAAGAGAAGGACAAGGTCACCTCACTCAACTCCTTTGGGATGAGACGCTTGTCATGCCAACGCTTGGTCCTTTCCTTGTAAATCCGAGCGTTTTTATTGGCATCTAACCGGATCTCCTCAAGAGCGTTAATGTCTAGTAGCCTCTTCTCACCGGCTTCCTTGAGGTCAAAATTCAGCCACCTTATGGCCCAATACGCCCTATGCTCCATCTTCACCGGAAGATGACAAGACTTGCCATAGACTAGCTTGTAGGGAGTGGTGCCAATCGGTGTCTTGAAGGCAGTTCTATATGCCCACAAAGCATCATCAAGCTTCATAGCCCAATCCTTTCTTGTACTAGAAACCGTCTTCTCAAGTATCACCTTTATCTCCCGGTTGGAGATTTCCACTTGGACACTAGTTTGGGAATGGTAAGGTATTGCCACCTTATGAGTCACCCCATACTTAGCCAAAAGTATCCCAAAGTTCCTATTGGTGAAATGCTTCCCTCCATCACTTATGATCACTCTTGGTGTTCCAAACCTAGGGAAGATGACTCGGTTGAAGAACCGCACCACAACTTTGGCATCATTTGTTGGAGAGGCGATTGCTTCCACCCATCTTGGCACATAGTCTACCCCCAATAGAATGTAGAGGTTGCCACATGAAGAGAGGAATGGCCCCATGAAGTCCACACCCACACATCAAACACTTCAACCTCTTGTATGTTGTTCAAGGGCATCTCATTCCTCCTTGAGATGTTGCCCATCCTTTGGCAAGCATCACATGCCACTACAAAATTCTGCACATCCCTAAACAAGTTAGGCCAATAAAAGCCGGATTGCAATACCTTTGCACACGTCTTGTCTGAGCTAGCATGGCCTCCACATGGCAAGGAGTGACAATAGCGGATCACACTCTCCACCTCATCCTCCGGATGCACCTTCTAAAGACTCCATTCGGTCCTCTCTTGAACAAGAGAGGCTCGCTCCAATAGTAATGCCTCACATCCTTGAAGAATTTTTTTCTTTGGGCATAGGACAAACCGGGTGGCACCTCCTCACACACAAGATAGTTCACTATGTCGGCATACCATGGCTCATTTCCCCTAGACACTTGAAGAAAGCACTCCTCCACCATTTTTAATTGCTCATTCCGGATCGAGTCATCAATCGGGATGCCATATCTCTCAATCTCCAATGGTGGGAGCCTACTAAGATGGTCAGCCACTGAATTTTCGGAACCCTTCTTGTCCCGAATTTCCAAGTCAAACTCTTGGAAGAGAAGGATCCACCGAATCAAACGAGGTTTGGCATCCTTCTTTGTGAGGAGATAACGGATCGTAGCATGATCCGTGTACACAATGACCTTGGCTCCCACAAGATATGACCGGAACTTCTCAAAGGCATACACCACCGCTAGCAACTCCTTCTCGGTTGTGGCATAGTTGAGTTGGGCGTCATCTAGCGTCTTGCTAGCATAATAGATGGCATGTGTAAGCCCATCTTTCCTTTGTCCCAAAACAGCCCCAACGGCCACATCACTTGCATCACACATTATCTCGAACGGAAGGCTCCAATCCGGAGGTTGTATGATAGGGGCGGAGATCAAGGCATTTTTCAACCTACAAAACGTTTCAAGGCAATCCTTGGAGAAAACAAACTCAACATCTTTCATTAGTAGGTTAGTGAGAGGCTTAAATATTTTAGAGAAATCTTTATAAACCTCCGGTAAAAACCGGCATGCCCTAAGAAACTCCTTACCCCCTTCTCCGAGGTAGGTGGTGGCAACTTCTCTATTGTTTCTATCTTTGCTCTATCAACCTCAATGCCTTGTTGGAAAACCAAATGTCCCAACAAAATGCCTTCACTTACCATGAAATGGCATTTCTCCCAATTCAAAACAAGGTTGGTTCCCTCACATCTCTTTAGCACCAAAGACAAGTTAGCTAAGCAATCATCAAATGAAGATCCATAAACCGAGAAATCATCCATAAACACTTTGTTCGCTCCAAACGGTGTGTGCAAGCTTTAAATTTATAACCCTAGACTTAAGCTTAAAACAAGGATGCGAACCCGCAGTGTACGGGTCAATCGTAGTAAAAAGCAAGAAATTCCAGGGGTCGATCACAGGGACTCGGTGAAACAAAGTCAATAACGGTAAGCTTCGTGAATACTAACCACAAGAGCAATTAACACAATCAAAGATGAATAAGAAGTCAATAAAGCAAACATGCAATTCTAGGGATTAAAGCGTCTAGTTGTGGTTCCAGCTCAAGATCTAAAGATAAGCGGACAAGCTGAGATTTATGCAAGGGGAAGGTGTTACTAAAGTGGAGTAGATCACCGGGTAAGTCTCACTACTCTCTAATCCTAAACCGTAACTCCTATTACCGGGTAAGTCTCAAGGAATGAAGATAAAGAACTATAATCTCAAACTAACACACCATCTAAGGGAATAGAATCAACCTTTACCGGGTAAGTCTCAGGCTAACTCACAAAGATGGGATGGAAGCACACTCAAACCCCAATAAAGGATAAACCTTTATTACCTACGCTTATGATCGTTGGTATACAAACTAAGGAATTACCGGGTAAGTCTCATCCTAAGCTTGCTTTGAACCAGGAAAGGTGTAATAAGGATAGGATTTGGCAAACTCTAACACTTAACTCTCAGTTTAGGATCAGATAAGTCACCTCGGTCATCCGAATTCCACCCCGGCCGAGATGTTCATCGACTGAGCGAGATGCTTAGGGTTAAGGTTAAAGACTCGAACTTTCAGGGTCCTACTAGAATCTAAGACTATTCTATCATTGTTTTTTCCACAACCTTCAGCCAATCACCCTAGAATCACACAAGGAAATTAGCCACTCATCATCATTATGAAAGTATTAAATATATGGGAAGAAGGTGAATATTTGAACAAGAAGAATTTAATGGAAAAGACTTCAATAACTGAATCAAATATCACAACAAAAGCGTTCCTTGGATAGCAATCCAACAAGACAAGACAACAAGGAAGGGAATTAAAGACAATCTTACAAAACCCTCCAAAAAGCTATAAAAGCTATGATCTTCAATCTTCCTTCAACCTTCAAAAAGGTTCTTCGAAACTCCCAACTGGAGTATGGCTGTTGCGATGTATGCGAGATCTCCTCGTAAGCAAGATGTTATGCAAGATGTGATAGCGGATCCCCGATTTGTGGGAAATCCAACCCTTTTTATAGGAAAATAACCCTCCAAAGATAATATATCTTAGAAAGATCTTTTCCCATAAAAATAGGTAAAATATAAGACCTTCTTCCTTCCAGGAGCCAAGCCCAAAAATATAAGATCACCTTCCAAAGATAAAAGATCTCAGCCAAGAATAAAATATTCTTGCCGCGTCCTAGGTGTTCGCCTCGGTCGATTCGGCGTCTCTGGATCACCTCGGTCGAGATGAATCTCTGGTCAACCGAGGTGAGTCATAACTGAATGTGAAATCTCTCAAAACTGGTCCAAAGTGAATCCTTAATCCATGGCTATGCTTCCTGGATGGTTCCTTATGCTCCTCAATGTAGCTCCAATGACTCCATAGCTCCTTTTTGATGCAAAACATGCCATTTTACCTACAATTACAACAAAACTAGGTGTAGACCTCGATTCTCGCAAAGGTAGATGAAATGGTAATATAATCACATAATATACATACAAACATGCAGATTATGAAAGATAAAATGTCCAAACAAACCCCAAAATATAGACTATAATTCATGCTATCAAAATACCCCATACTTAGCCCTTGGTTGTCCCCAAGCAAGTTCCGCATATAGAAGACAAGATAGAATGGATTATAAGTCAATAAAATCAATGAAAAGTCTTTCAAAAATATTTTTATGGTGTGCTATAATTATAGATCACTCTAAGAGAATACTTCATGGAATTTAAAATCAAAATATGATCAAAACATTTTATAAATATAGAAAAGTTGTTCATCTTTGCATAAAACCATAGAATGCATAATAAGTCATAATTATCAAAATTAATCATGTATAATCCAGTTTAAACCACTAAGTCAATCAACAAGCTCAAGGTCTCAAGGGCTTCCCAAAAGAAAGGTCAAGAAACGTGTAGGGTAGGGATGTATGTAAGGTAATGTGGTGCTAGAATCCGGGAAAAGGATGAACTTCACTTTCACTTTGACTTGCAACATCTTCCACCAATAAGCTTTGCTTATTTCACACCTTTTCTTTTTACTTTACTTTTTGGGATGCATGGACAGAGGTGCACAATAAGCGAAGCCTAGGAAATCCGCAATCATCAATTTCTTGAGATGCATCAAACCCTTGATGCACATACCATGACCCGTTAGGAATATCGCTCAATCCGACTTTGGCAAGACACAAACACCCGACTATGTGAATGGTGCCGAGTTACTCATCTTCATGATTGACTTCCCCAAACCTAAAATTACTTTCTAACACTTTCACTTCCAGCCAACTTCTCAACTTTAACTTCACTTGCTTTCACCACTTCGCTTGCTTCCAAATTCCCGGATAGGTAAAGGGAGGTGAAATGTATATGAGGGGCTAAGCATGATCAAGAAGAAGAAGAAGAGAGAAGAATGAATTGCCTTGGTCTTTCCAGGAAGAAAGTGAGAGAACTTATCTTGTGGTGTCAACCTTCAAATTCAACATAATTTAGATAAAAACAAAGTATTAAACATGCCAATAATTTCAAACAAAGCATTTAGCAACTTAAACATATTATAAAACCTTTCAAACACATAAAGAATTTAAAACCAGTCAGTAAGCAAGATCTTCACTGAGATCATATCCAGATAAGTAACACAAAAATAATTTTCGAAAACTCTCAGTTAACCCACCTCGGTCGAGGTGTTCTTGGGTCAACCGAGGTGAAACGCCTCGTTTGGCCAAGACTGACTCGGTCGAGGTCAAAAAATTTTTTTAAAACCATTTTTTTTCAGTTTCGACGTTTTTCTCAATCAAATAACCTGTAAATATGCATGTAATATCAGATAAACATATAAAGGCAACTGAAGCATAAATATGAAATATCCGATCAAATAAGTCGTACATCGAAGTCATCAAATAAATACAAACACCCCATACTTGGAACACACTGTCCCATTGGGTCAATATAAGTCTAGAAATAAGAGTACTCACCGGATAAATAGCTGAACTGCATAAAAATATAATAAAGAAAGTCCTGCAGCTCATCAATAGTCGCGATCCGGTGGTGGTGGTGGTGGCACGTATGGATATTGAGTCGGGTCGAACGGATAACCCATGACGCGCTCGAACTAAAGTTGGGCCATGATATGCTGATAATGCTGCCTCTCCTGCATCTCGCGGATATCCAGCGACAATGCAGCATAAGAATCAATAACCTGATCCGTCAGGTCATCGATCCGTCTGTGGGCAGCTGGATCTCTCACTCTGTGTCTCCTGCGTCTAGCAGGTCTAACCGGAGAAGTCTTAGCTGGTGCAGGCTCAGTCTCATCATCATCATCCAAGTCTATGATCGGCGGCGCGCTCGCCCCTGCAGTATCTGTCCCTGTATCCATCGGGACTCCACCATCTCTCTTATCTACTGTATCCTCGTCATCGTCAGCCTCCTCCTCCTCATCCTCAGCTGGGGCTGCTGCTGCCTCCCTATGATCCTCCATCAGTGGAGCCCAAGCTGTCTGCCAATAATGCGGATCATAAACGGTGAACTGGGCAGACCATCGGATCTCTTGTGGCGCAGTCAGCTCCCACGACATAGCAACATATGGAGTTGTCAGACCTCGGGGAACTAGAATCCTCCGAGTGATCATCTCCTGCAATCCAAGCAGCTTCGGAGCCGCCACCATCGTACACGCACTGAGGTCCATGCCATGAAAAGCAGCTATGTGGGTGACAAGACCTCCGCAGCAGATGTCTCCCTTCGCCTTGGCCTTGATCTTGTGCAGGTCCTCTGCCAAGATCAAGCCAAAGTCCGGGAAACCCCCCGTAACCATAAAGTACAGACTGAAAAGCTCGCCCTGTCGGATCTTCTGGGGCGTCTCAGTACACGCCAGAAGTGTCTCGCTGAATATCCTATGGGCTAACCTAAAGGCTAGGTGGAAGATGCCCTTCTCCCTGGAATCTCCAAGGCGCCATCTATCTGCATGCTCAGTAATATGGGCAATCTGCCCCCAGAACTACCTAGCTACAGATCGGGAAGGGAAGTCAGTGGCGGTGGGCTCAGAAAAACCGAAAATCTCTCTCCATATCTCGAGCGGTACTATGAAGTTCCGGCTCATCAACCGGTACTTCACAGACTGCTCTGTGGGAAGGTAGGAAAAGGAGCTAACGAACTCTAGGGTCGGCTCCAAGTAGGCTGGGGCTCGGATCTCAGTAAACTGATCCAGCCCAACTGTGGTGATCATCCGCCTAAGGTCTCCATCTACCCCTAGGCAATCAAAAGCTAACACGTCCAGGAAACGTGGTGCAATCACTGGACGGCTAGCTATACGCTCATAATCTACCCGGCATCTCTCGTGGATCACCGGGCGGTAAGGTCGGGAGGAAGAGGAAGGAGGGGAAGGTGAGGATCTATCTCTGAGGGCAAGGCGACGTTCGGAACTCAATTTTTTTTTTGTTTTTTTTTCAGCTACTGTCAGATCTCCTCGGTCGCTGACAATCCTCAAGAATCACCTCGGTCGAGATGCAGTTCGACTGGACCGAGGCGTAACAGTTTGCGATTCAAATCTCAGAAATCTAGTTCTTTTCCCCCAAAATTCACTACAATTGCTTCCTATGGGGTACTTAAGCCTTTTCTCAGCAGATTCAAGGGCAACCAAAGCCCAAATCGAAACGAACGAACGAGTTAGGGTTTCAACTGTTTTTACCTCGTTTCGGTCGATTCGTTCGATTTCTTCGCAGATCTGTACTTGCAATGGGATCCTCTACCCTTCAATCGCAGTTTGGAAGCGGAAATCTTCGAAAACGAGCAAGATTTGAGGAAGCGAGGTGAGAAGGCGCCGCGGTCGAGTCGAAGAAGGTAAAAAGTGAAAACAGAATTTTTTTTCCCCTTTTATACTGTTCCTGGAACTGCTGTCACCTCGGTCGAGATGGCCTCGACTGGACCGAGGTGGTACAGACCGAGGTGGTTCTGTAGAAACCCTAGTCGCCTCGGTTGCTCAAGAATCAACTCGGTCGAGGTAGCCTCGACTAGACCGAGGTGTCTCAGTCAAACTTCGTCTTCTCGAATTCTCGAACTTCTGAACTTCCAGTTATGCTCCTTCCTTAGAGGTCTCCAGTCATTTGTCTAGGACGCCAAAAACAAACAAAACAAAGCAAAAGCAAACTATCTAAGCTAGACTAGAAAACGGGAAAAGAAAGCAATACCTTGGGTTGCCTCCCAAGAAGCGCTTGGTTTAAGGTCGCTAGCTGGACCATGATGCCTCATCAAATGTAATGGGAGGTGCCCTCACCCCATACTTTACCTCCATCGTGGGGTGAAGTAAGTAAATCTATCAAACGCTCCAACAAGTGTAAGTGCTCATCGGGGAATGAATCGTCTATGGGCGGGTCATCCTTCTCACGTGAAGATGCAGGTAGCCGGATGAGGTGATCCGCAACAGAATTCTCGGATCCCTTCTTATCGCGGATCTCTAGGTCAAACTCTTGAAGCAAGAGAATCCATCGAATAAGGCGTGGCTTGGCATCTTTCTTAGCCAACAAGTAACGAATGGCTGCATGGTCGGTGTAGACAATGACTTTCGCCCCAACTAAGTAGGAACGAAACTTCTCGAAAGCGTATACAACCGCCAACAACTCCTTCTCAGTGGTAGCGTAGTTGCGCTGGGCTACATCTAGCGTCTTGCTAGCATAGTAAATGGCGGTGGTCCGGCCATCCTTCTTCTGTCCAAGCACCGCTCCTACGGCTACATCACTAGCGTCACACATGACCTCAAAGGGCAAGGTCCAATCAGGAGGTTGGATAATGGGAGCGGAGATCAACGCTTCCTTAATCCTGTAAAAAGCATCAAGACACTCCTGCGAAAACTCAAAAACAACATCTTTATTTAAGAGGTTAGTTAAAGGTTTAGAAATCTTAGAGAAGTCCTTGATGAATCTCCTGTAGAAACCTGCATGCCCGAGAAAACTCCTCACACCTTTAACAGAACAAGGGGGAGGGAGTTTCTCAATAGTCTCGATCTTAGCGCGATCGACCTCAATGCCTCGATTAGAAACGAGGTGTCCTAGCACAATGCCTTCATTAACCATAAAATGACACTTCTCCCAATTCAAGACGAGATTAGTGTCTTCAAATCTTTTAAGCACTAGCGAAAGGTTAGATAGGCAATCATCAAAAGAGGATCCGTATACGGAAAAATCATCCATAAATACCTCCATGATATTCTCTATGTATTCGGAAAAGATAGCCATCATGCATCGCTGGAAGGTAGCGGGTGCATTGCACAATCCAAATGGCATCCTCCGATAGGCAAATGTCCCCCATGGACAAGTAAAAGTGGTCTTCTCCTGATCATCCGGATGGATAGGAATCTGGAAGAATCCACTATAGCCGTCCAAGTAGCAAAAGTGTGAATGTTGGGCCAACCGCTCGAGCATCTGATCGATGAAGGGAAGTGGAAAATGGTCCTTCCGTGTGGCCGTGTTCAGCTTCCTGTAATCGATGCAAACCCTCCAGCCCGTAACGGTCCTGGTTGGGATCAACTCCTTGTTCTTATTCGTCACAACGGTCATCCCTCCTTTCTTCGGAACGACATGCACCGGGCTAACCCACTTGCTGTCCGAGATAGGATAAATAATACCTGCATCCAACAACTTAAGAATTTATTTCTTCACAACCTCTTTCATGATCGGATTTAACCGTCTTTGAGGTTCCCGTGAAGTCTTATGATTATCTTCCATTAGAATTCTATGTATGCAGAAAGAAGGCTTAATGCCAATAAGATCGTCCGTGGTATAACCTATAGCCTTTCAATGCTTTCTCAGGACATGCATTAACTTAGACAGTTCAGATTCGGAAAGGGAAGCACTAACAATAACGGGATAAGTAGAATCTGGTCCAAGAAACACATACCTCAAGTGACTAGGGAGTTGTTTAAGCTCCACGACTGGGGGTGCTTTCTGAGGGGGATCCTTGCTTCCTCCTTCCAGTGGAGTGGATTCAGAAACTGGACCTTCGGAAATCTCAGTTGAAGTCGTCTCGCCATCGACCTCGGTCGAGGCGCAGAGGCGTTGACCGAGATGTTCTTCAGTCGCCTCGCTCAGTCCAGGAAGTGCCTCGGTCGGGGTACTGCAACTGGAACCAAAATTGGAGATCTTCGTCTCCTGGATTAGTGTCTCAGTTTTAGCTACTGGATCTTCTTCCAGTGCTTTCAAGCTCCGTATATCTGCATCACAAGAAGCATCTATACCTTCCTCTATTAAACTAAAACTTATAACTCTTTTGAGTGGATCGTTAATAAGGATAGAGCTCACCAATTCTCTTGATTATTCCTCATCGTAGATGTTGAAGATATCATCAGTTAGCTGCTCCCCTTTCATGGCTGCAAGTAGTGCGAACTCCACCTCATCGCCACCAATGTTGAATTTCAACTTGGCGTTCTTGCAATCCACATTGCAACCCGAAGTTGCTAGAAATGGCCTCCCGAGAATAATAGGAACAGGATAATCTGCGGGAATGTCAAGTACAATAAAATCTATAGGAAGATAGAAGTTACCTAACTTGACCGGAACGTCCTCCAAGATGCACACGGGATGGGTGATGGAGCGATCCGCCATATAAAGTCGAATCTTGACCGGCTTGGGCTCTCCAAGTCCGATCTTCATGCATAGCTCCAGCGGGATGATGCTCACGCTGGCTCCTATATCACAAAGGGCTTCACAAGTGACATCCCCAACTTGAATGGGAATGCTAAATGAGCCGGGATCTCTTAATTTAGGTGGCATCTTCTCCTTCATGATCTTAATAAGCTCCGAGGATTTAGATGTCATCCTAACTTTACCAAAGTCTTCCAATTTCCTTTTCCTTGATAGGATCTCTTTTAAGAACTTCCCATAGGCGGGCATTCCTAGAATAGCATCAAGGAAAGGAATGTTAATATGCAGCTTATTCATCAAGTCAAGGAACTTACCAACGTGCTTGTCTAAATGTGCTCTGGCCCTTGACTGGGGGAATGGAAGTGGTGGTTTGTATGCAGGAGGTGGAACATAAACTTCAGTTTTCCCCTCCGCTTTCTATTGCTCCGCCTCGGTTGGCATCTCGGTCGAGGTGTTCTTCGACTGGATCTGGACCGAGGTGGTCTGCGTCGAACGAGGTACTGGATCTGCAGTTTTAAGTCCACTCCTCGTCGTTATGGCCATGCACTGGCCCTTAGGGTTGCTTTCCGTCTTTGCTGGAAGCTTCCCTGGATCTCTTGGCGCTTCATTCGCCCTACTCGCAAGTTGTTGTTCGAAGGACTTTTGGGCCCTCGAAAATGAAGTCATAGAATTCTCCATAGCGCTAAGCTTGATCAAGATAGCCTCCAGAACTGCGTCTTTCTTTTCCGGCTGAGACGAACTTGATCCTTGCCCCTGGCTCTTCAATGGAGTAGAAGAAGAAGAAGGGGAAGAGAGGAAAGGGTTAGAGGAATTATTAGAGTTGGAGTTAGAATAATTGTTACCAGGATTCTGGTTGCTTTGATTGTTCGTCCTCCAATTGTTGCTATTGGACCCTCTATTGTTGTTGTTGTTGTTGTTGTTGTAGTTATTGTTCCGGGAACCGTTGTTGTTGTTACGGTATCCATTGTTGTTGTTCCTTTGTCCTTGCTCTTCCTTCTTGGTTTGAGCAACCAAGAGTTCCTTCAATTGCTTCACGTCATTCTTCAAAGACGTGAATTGATTGTTGTTGGATTGAGTCTCTTGAAAGTTGACTCTTTTAACTCCACCTTCAGCTCCTTGGTGGGTATATTTCTCCATGTGCAAGGCTTGCTTCTCAATGAAGTCCCAAGCCTCGTCAATCGCCATGTCCATGAAGGTACCGGCGGAGAGTAGTTGGAGATTGAACTGGGTGCTTCCGTCCAGTCCTTTGAAGTAGATCTCCAACAACTCGATTTTTGGAATCCCATGATGTGGGCAATCCAAAAGGATGTCCTTGAACCGCTCCCATGACTTGGACAAGCTCTCCTTGTCCTTCATAATGAAAGCATTGATCTTCCCTCTCATTTCAGCTGTCTTTGAAGGGGGAAAGAATTTGGTCAAGAATTCCGTAGTCATCTCTTCCCATGTGCTGATTTTTCCTAGAGGAAGAGATTGATACCAAGTAAGAGCTCTATCTTTTAAAGAAAAGTAAAAAGGTCTTAGCTTGTAGTTGTTATTTTCAATTCTGGAAGGTCGCAAGGTTTCCATCAAGATCTCGTAGTTTTGAAGATGTTGATGTGGTGATTCCTTCTCCATCCCTCCGAATTGGCATTGGCGAATCATGGATAGAACTTGCGGTCGAAGTTCGTAGTCATGGTCCGCTGGATCTCCTAAGTTGACTCCTGGACGCCTCAGTTGTTGATTAGGGTCCATCCTTTGACCTAGGGTTTGTGGGATTCCTGCAAGAAGAACATATCGGACTGGCATCAGAGGTGGATGTATCTCGGCCGGGGCGTCTGGTACTGGAACCTGCCTCGGTCGAGGGTCAGCAACTGGAACCTGCCTCGGTCCAGCATCGGGAACTGGGTTGTCCCTCGGTTGAAGTAGAATCTGGTCTCGTATGACGGCCAATTCTGCTTCGATTGCTTCAGTTTTGGTGCGAGTTTCTTCCTTCTCTCGCCTTAGTTCTTCCTTGTTGAGGCGTAGCAGCTCTAACGCCTCTTTCAATTCGGCCTCAAGATCGCAGTTGTCTTGTTGGGCCATCTTCGCTTCTCTTAAGCGTCGCTTGTACGTCTTTTCTGGTTCGGGATCGTAAGGAACGATTTCCTTCCCAGTGCGGGTTCTTCGCATATACCTAAGAAAGAACCTGCAAAAGTCACTCAAGTAGAGTGGTTAGATGACACGGGGGCAAGTGCCCCAAGAGCAAACCGTACCGGCTCGGTCTAGACCAAGTCCCCGGCAACGGCGCCAAAAACTTGTTCGCTCCAAACGGTGTGTGCAAGCTTTAAATTTATAACCCTAGACTTAAGCTTAAAACAAGGATGCGAACCCGCAGTGTACGGGTCAATCGTAGTAAAAAGCAAGGAATTCCAGGGGTCGATCACAGGGACTCGGTGAAACAAAGTCAATAACGGTAAGCTTCGTGAATACTAACCACAAGAGCAATTAACACAATCAAAGATGAATAAGAAGTCAATAAAGCAAACATGCAATTCTAGGGATTAAAGCGTCTAGTTGTGGTTCCAGCTCAAGATCTAAAGATAAGCGGACAAGCTGAGATTTATGCAAGGGGAAGGTGTTACTAAAGTGGAGTAGATCACCGGGTAAGTCTCACTACTCTCTAATCCTAAACCGTAACTCCTATTACCGGGTAAGTCTCAAGGAATGAAGATAAAGAACTATAATCTCAAACTAACACACCATCTAAGGGAATAGAATCAACCTTTACCGGGTAAGTCTCAGGCTAACTCACAAAGATGGGATGGAAGCACACTCAAACCCCAATAAAGGATAAACCTTTATTACCTACGCTTATGATCGTTGGTATACAAACTAAGGAATTACCGGGTAAGTCTCATCCTAAGCTTGCTTTGAACCAGGAAAGGTGTAATAAGGATAGGATTTGGCAAACTCTAACACTTAACTCTCAGTTTAGGATCAGATAAGTCACCTCGGTCATCCGAATTCCACCCCGGCCGAGATGTTCATCGACTGAGCGAGATGCTTAGGGTTAAGGTTAAAGACTCGAACTTTCAGGGTCCTACTGGAATCTAAGACTATTCTATCATTGTTTTTCCCACAACCTTCAGCCAATCACCCTAGAATCACACAAGGAAATTAGCCACTCATCATCATTATGAAAGTATTAAATATATGGGAAGAAGGTGAATATTTGAACAAGAAGAATTTAATGGAAAAGACTTCAATAACTGAATCAAATATCACAACAAAAGCGTTCCTTGGATAGCAATCCAACAAGACAAGACAACAAGGAAGGGAATTAAAGACAATCTTACAAAACCCTCCAAAAAGCTATAAAAGCTATGATCTTCAATCTTCCTTCAACCTTCAAAAAGGTTCTTCGAAACTCCCAACTGGAGTATGGCTGTTGCGATGTATGCGAGATCTCCTCGTAAGCAAGATGTTATGCAAGATGTGATAGCGGATCCCCGATTTGTGGGAAATCCAACCCTTTTTATAGGAAAATAACCCTCCAAAGATAATATATCTTAGAAAGATCTTTTCCCATAAAAATAGGTAAAATATAAGATCTTCTTCCTTCCAGGAGCCAAGCCCAAAAATATAAGATCACCTTCCAAAGATAAAAGATCTCAGCCAAGAATAAAATATTCTTGCCGCGTCCTAGGTGTTCGCCTCGGTCGAGTCGGCGTCTCTGGATCACCTCGGTCGAGATGAATCTCTGGTCAACCGAGGTGAGTCATAACTGAATGTGAAATCTCTCAAAACTGGTCCAAAGTGAATCCTTAATCCATGGCTATGCTTCCTGGATGGTTCCTTATGCTCCTCAATGTAGCTCCAATGACTCCATAGCTCCTTTTTGATGCAAAACGTGCCATTTTACCTACAATTACAACAAAACTAGGTGTAGACCTCGATTCTCGCAAAGGTAGATGAAATGGTAATATAATCACATAATATACATACAAACATGCAGATTATGAAAGATAAAATGTCCAAACAAACCCCAAAATATAGCTTTACCTTGAAGGAGTCAAGAACGATCCGATTGACGAGCTGGTGCTGGAGGAAGCACAGTCAGAGAAGTAGAGATCTTACGTCGAGTCAATGACGTAAAACAAAGGCGCTTCTCGGGAGGCAACCCGAAGGAATAAGAAGAGGAGCCTCTGTCAAGAAACCGCCCCTGCGGCTCTGTGCCCCCGCCCCTGCGGTGACACTCATGCCCAGTGCCGACCCCGGCGCTGGGCCTGCGCCTGCGACATGCTTGTCACCGCCCCCGCGGTGACATCCCTACGCCCCTGCGGCGGCCATCCTTGACACGCATCCTCGGCGCCGCCCCGGCGATGAGCCTGCGTGACCCCTCTCCCTTGTCACCGCCCCCGCGGCGACAATCTCCCGCCCCAACGGGTTTACCCAGAAAAGAAAAAAAAGTGGATCTCGAAAATGCCTACACCTACCACACACCACCCACCAACCTTCTTCACCAAACACACGAACCCTCAAAACCCTACTCTCTCACACCACACTCACGCTCCTGCGCCCTCTTGCTCACTAACCACCTCGTCGACGCCCCTACGCCGCCTCCGACAACCACCCACCAAACGCGACGCCCCTGCGCCACCCTCTCCCACTACCCCCTTACTCTCTCACATTCCTACAACCCTCATCCTCACCCACTTCAAACATTCCACTCCTGCTACACCGTCAGCGACGACTAAACCACCAAGGAAGTCACCGGAGCGGCCTCAGCAACACCACTTCCATCGCAACCCAAAAATCGCATATGCACTTCTCCCGCCCCCGCCCCTGCAAGCACCCACACCTGCGTCTTACCGCCCCTGCACCTGCAACAGCCGCCCCTGCGCAAATCACATCAGAAAGGTCGATTTCCTTTCCCTGTTTCGACATTTACTAATCTTTTGCTTCAATCATCTTCAAGAATGGAAGCACCAAGGAAATACAAGATGACCGAAGTAGAGAAGGAGCATTACAGGATTGTGCAGGATCGAGTTGTGTATGCAACTCGATTTTTGCATATTCCTACTTTGGAGAAACTAGGCATGTTGGAGAGCGTGCAATCTTTTTTGAAAAATGCTGGGCTCGGAGACTTCATACAGAGGAGTGCTCCAACATATCCCGTGCTCAGTAGACAGTTCATCTCCACTTTCACAATGGAGAAGGAAGATCATGTGTGTATCGGCCTCACCTTCAAGTTCAACAAGGTGAAATACACACTTGATTACCACGATCTACATGAGGCCTTTGGGGTGACTCTAAACCCCTCTTAAAATTGGTGGGATCCAGTCCCGACCCCGGACCTGTGTGAGTTTTGGTAGGCAGCTACCGGGTCATTATTCCATGCTGGGGGTGAGTACTCCAATAAACTCACTCACCTCAGCTTGAGGCTCATCTCAAAGATCCTCATGAGTGTCTTCTGTGGACACAAAGAGGAAAACAAGGTCACCCTCAACGACCTCCCACTACTCTACTCCTGCCTTCCACATAGCGAGAAGGTGATGGATTGGCCGTCCCTTTTCCTTGCCGCTTTGAAGCGGATTAGGAGGGACGAGCCGAGGGACATTGTTGGTGGTGGGTGATCTCCTTGATCGCCTCACAGGTGATAGACCTGTCCGAGCTAGAGGACGGGTTGGAGGCTCCTCTTTACACCGAGGGGATGCTCAGGAGGTGCAAGCTCCTCCGGCGGGACGGGGAGAAGCTATTTTGGATCTTCCTTGCAGATGGGAGCCACCTCACTTATCTCCCTCGGCCTCTACCATTAGGATATGAGCTCTTCGAGCTCTACATTCTGGCAGACCCCTTCGTGCCGAGGAGGTCACTAGTGGCCATTGTGGAGAGGCATGCCGCTAGCTCCATACGGGCTCATCAGGAGGAGCACCTGCCCATCCCATATGACGAGGAGATGCCCACTGCGACACCAGGGGAGGACCCGGCCCTTGCGAGCCTTCAGGCTCAGATGGCGGCTATGACCACACAGCACCGGAGTTGGCAGTCCGACTACCAGAAGACTATGCTGGAGCAACAGCAGAGCTGGAAGACGAGCTTTGCCGCCTCCATGACCTCCCATTTCGATCAGAGGCGGGAGGCCTGGCAGGCGGCCCAGCAGCAACAGCTGGAGGCCCAGCAGCTGGCTTGGCAGGCCAGTTTTGAGTCCTCTTTTGGCTGCCGGATGACGGCTCAGCAGGACCGCATAGATGACATCTACCGCCGGCAGGAGCACTTCTTCCACCATTTTCCTTACCCACCGGAGGAGGGTCCTGGTGGTCCATCCGGACCATCCCACTAAGGGGTACATTTCTCTTCCATTTCCCACATTTATCTTTGCCTCATTTCCACTTTGAGGACAGAGTGTACTTCAAGTATGGAGAGGGACATTATCATTGCTTGTACAGTTCATTTGAGTTTTTGAGTTGTTTTGTTTTAAGTTGTTTTTCATTTTGAATTCAAATTGAAATTCACAAAAAAAAAGCCAAAGAAAATGAAAAGAGGCATGAAATCCTTAGATAAACCGAAAACCCCAAAGGGCGGTTTAGGCAAAAAGAAGGTAGTCCGACCTACCTTAGGTTGGTGCAAAATTGGACTTGAGGGATGTGAGTTAAAATGAGATCATCAAAAGAAGAAGAGTGGCAAGGTGAAAACCCGAAAGGGCGCCTTGGCAAAATGAGTGACACCGAGTGTAGGTTTCCCTTCCGGCATTTGGCGACATAAGAAGGGGAGTCATAAGGAGGTTGTCCGGGAAGACCACTCTTGGAGCAATAAGGATGGTAATTTCTCCCTTTTTCTCACATTTCCTCTCTTTTCCTTCTTTCTTTCTTGGCTTTTCTCTTGTTTTCATTGTCTTTCTTGCTTACCCATGCTTCCTGAGGCCTTTGAGTCTAATTGCTGTCATTTTTTTTACTCGGGACGAGTAAAAGGTCTAAGTATGGGGGAGTTTGATAGGTGATGGAATCACTATCATTTAGGATAGCTTTTAGAGTCTTTTTATTGCAATTGTGTCGGTTTATGCTACTAACTCCTTGGTCCAGAAAAAGAAGACTAAAAGAAGCTAAGGAAGGAGTTATAAGCACTTAGGAGTGAAGATCGTTCGAGAAGCAAAGCTTCTGTTGCATCACCGTCCCAGCGGACCCTTGTCCCCGCCCCTACGGGTGACGCCTTACACCGGAGCGCTCCTTGCGCCTTCGCCAGCGCCGGCCATGAAGTGTGTCACCGCCCCTGCGCCACTCCTTAGCGCCCCTGCGGTGACTTACCTTGAAGAAACGAAGACCAGCTCCCTTGAGCCTTCCATTGCGCCCCTGCCTACACCTCAACCTGGGAGCTGGAAAACGAAGAGGTTGTGTCACCTCCCCTGCGTTGACATAAGGACGCCCCGACGGCTTGGCATCGGAAACGTCAGGAAGTCGAAGGGTCGGACATTTGAAGAGCATTGAAGATCTTCCCCATCGGAATTGCCTAGCCGCCCCTGCGGCCATGAAGAAGATCAAGCGTTTTTGCCTTCACCGCCCCTGCGGAACTGAAGGCCGCCCCTGCGGTTTAACGTCGGAAGCTTTACTCTGGTTGTTTACAGCACCTTTATGGCATTAAAGGTCGCTGTTTTAGGCCGGCCGTTTACTCCCATTTAGTGTCTTTTGTAGTATAAATAGTCCTTGGTTGATTGCTAGAATCATCCCTCTTGTTTGCCAACAAATTATCCACTTAGATTATCTTACTTCCTTTGTAATGAGTTGCTAACTCCCTTGCTACATTGGGTTGGTTTGAAGCTGCGTTGTTACTTTGGTTGTAAGTTATTTTTAATATAACTTTTCATTTAGTAATGCTTTGTGTTTCCTTGATCTCTATTGTCTAATTGCATGTTTACTCTTGCTTGAGATTGATCACCTTAGGTTCTAAAGTGCATGCAAATAACTAGGATTAATAGGTTCCGGGTTTGGGTCTTTAATCTAGTAGCAACTTTAAGTAATAACGGGTTGTAATTACTTAAAGAAATGAAACACAAATATAAAGATAAGTTTAACGGTTTTAATCTTCTCTTTATATCCCTTAGTCTTTGTTTGAAAACTAACTTGTTATTTGTTCTTGTAGGTTTACGGAACACTAACTAGTTAAGTTGTGTTGATGCCGGTCGGCTCAACACATATATATGATCGAGACGGGAGATTACTTGAAAACTTGTAAAAGGAACTCACCAAAGTAGCAATTGCATGCTAAGAATCAACCTAGTGTAGATTCACCCATCATTTGTCTTACTTGTCGCATAAATCGTTTTCATAAGTTTTTGTGTGCATCAATTCAACCAACCCCCCCCCCTTTGATACTTGTTACTATAATCGATAATTGCATCTAAAACACCTTAACTCTCTTGGGTTCGACCCTTACTTAACCACTATACTTGTCTTCAGTGCTAAGTCGGGATTTACTTTTGATTGGGTATAGACGACCATAGAAATACCGTCAGTCAGGAATCAAAGAAAATCTTACAAACTCCCTCTAAAGCTAACTCCAAACTATCAATCCTTCTTTGATTGATCTTCAATCTTCCTTCAAGCTTCCAGAAAATCCCTAAAATTGCTGATCCAAAGATCTATTGATATCGAGATTAAAAGACGGCTAAATTGTGGAAAATTCAACCCTTTATATAGGAGAATTATCTTCCAAAGATAATAATATCTTAAAAAGATAATTTCCTATAAAATATATTCATATCTCTAAAATAGATCTCCCTAAAATAAGATCTTTCTTCCAAAAATCCAGCCCAAAAATATAAGATATCTTCTTTCCATAAATAAAAGATCTCAGCCAAAAATATGATCTCGCCGGCGGCAGGGTGTTCGCCTCGGTCGGGACGCTCCTCAAGATCACCTCGGTCGAGGTGACACTGTAGCTGACCAAGGTGAATCTCAACTGAATGTGAAATCTCTCAAATCTGGTCCAAAGTAAATCTTCTTCATTAATTCCATGCTTCCTGAGTTCTCTTTTAAGCTCCTGAATGTAGCTCCTATGAATCCTTAGTTCCATAGCTCCATTTTAGTCCAAAACGTGCCATTTTACCTACGATTACAACGAAACTTGGTGTAGACCTCGATTTCCATAAAGGTAGATGAAACAACAATATAATCACATAATATACATCCATACATGCAGATTATTGAAGATAAAACGTCCAAACAAGTCCCAAAATATAGATTATAATACATGCTATCAAAAGTCGATGAAGATGCTATTCATCAACTCTATGAAGACAGCTGGAGCATTGGTGAGCCCGAAAGGCATCACCACAAACTCATAATTACCGTATCTAGTCCGAAATGTTGTCTTCGGTACGTCCTCCTCTCGCACTCTCAGCTGATGGTACCTTGACCTCAAGTCAATACGCAAAAACACGGTGGCGCCCTGCACCTAATCCAGCAAATCATCAATATGTGGTATCGGATACTTGTTCTTGACAGTGACTTTGTTCAACTCTCGATAGTCGATTAAAAGCCACATAGATCCATCCTTCTTCCTGATGAAGAGGAGTGGCACACCCCAGGGGGACAAACTGGGTCGGATGAATCCCCTCTCTGCTAAATCCTCGAGTTGCTTCTTAAGCTCAAGCATCTCGACCGGTGCCATGCGGTATGGAGCCTTGGAGTTCGGCCTCGTGGCGGACTCCAACTCAATCCCAAAATCTACACTCCTCTGCGGCGGTAGGCCAGGTGGCTCGCCAAAGACATCCTCGAACTCACAAGCTACAAGGGTCTCTAATAAAGATGGTCTCGTCTCCTCCTTCATGGCGTAACACCAGAAGGCCTCGCACCCCTTCCCTATGAGTTTTGCAGCTCGGACCGCACTGATGACCGTCCCGATCTTTCCGAGGTCCCATCCTTGAAGGACCTCCTCCTGCCCAGACTCCATAGTGACCGTCACTGTCCTCTTACTGACGTCCAGCACAGATCGATGGCGGTTCATCCAATCCATCCCTAATATGACCTCTTCATGCACTAAGCACATGACGTAGAAGTCAGCTAGCCAGTCACGGTCTCCCAAGCGGATGGAACAACCGTGAATCTCTTGAGTACCGCGAACCTTGTCCCATCGGGTAACCTTATAAGGAAACGTTCCCCCTCTACTATATCTAAGGTCAACCTATCTATGCAATCATCAGATATGAAAGAGTGTGTCGCACCCGTATCAATAAGTACTCTGACTGGAAAGCCATGAATCGTAATAGTACTTGTTGTTGCGGGCGTTGTTGGCTCTACGGCGCTCCTCAACTCAAAGACCCGAGCCTGAGTACCCCTAATCTCTGAGATGCCTCCACCACGCCCTCTACCTCTACCTAGCATCTGAGCGGAACCTTGAGAATATGTATGACCAGGGGCTCGCTACTGTTGACCTCGAGCATGATACTGAGACTGTCTCTGCCCACCCCCTGAGGTGCCAGCAGGCGAGGACCCCTATTGTGATGTTACCTTTCCCTATCGGCGGAAGGTAGCTCTATGGCCCAGCTGGCCGCAAGTAAAACATGTCGCTGGTGGCTTCCTACACTCAGGCTTAATGTGGCCATACTCCCCACAACTGTAACACTGACGTCCCTTGGAAACAGTCGGAGGTGCAGCTTGGTAACTAGAACGTCCCTGAGACTGACCACGTTCATGACCTGAGCCTCCTACTTTTGTGTTAGTTGGCCCCGTCCTCTGTCTCTTGTCTGACCCTCCAGACTGAATAACTCTCTTAGGACCCAGTTGGTCCCTCTCATATGTTAAAGCCCGATCCTGGTAATCGGCTAAGGACTCATAGCGGAATCCTGCCAGATAGGAGCGTGTAGTCTCCCTCGGTCTCCGGGAGAACAGATATACGTGCTGGTCCACGGGTGGTGCAGTAGGACCCAATAGCGACAGCTCCTCCCGGAACCTCCTGATCGTCACAGCTATCGGAACATCCTCAAATCCTGCCTCCAAGAAGTCCTGCACCCGGTCTCTCCTCAGCGAGGTAGGACAAAAAGTCTCCCGCACAAGACTCAGCAACTGCTCAAATCTGGACACTCCGCCCCGCACGGTCCTCCACCAGAACTGTGTTTGGTCTCTAAACAAGGTCTGAACCAGCTCCACCTTACGACCCTCAAGACAACGGATCGCCTCTAGTGCAGACTCCACGTGACTAATCCAATGCTCCACCTCAAGTCCAACGTTCCCGTCGAACGTGGGAACTCGATGCTAGTTGAAAGTCTTCAACCAACAATCTGGCCTCGGTGCCCACAGCTCGTCTCTCACACGATCATCCTCAACGACTCTCACTGGTGCAGCTACCACCAGTGGGACTGATAGCATGAATTATAGTCTATATTTTGGGATTTGTTTGGACGTTTTATCTTTCATAATCTGCATGTTTGTATGTATATTGTGTGAGTATATTACCATTTCATCTACCTTTACGAGAATCGAGGTCTACACCTAGTTTTGTTGTAATCGTAGGTAAAATGGCACGTTTTGCATCAAAAAGGAGCAAAAGGAGCTATGGAGTCATTGGAGCTACATTGAGGAACATAAGGAACCATCCAGGAAGCATGGTCATAGATTCGAGATTCACTTTGGACCAATTTTGAGAGATTTCACATTCAGTTGTGACTCACCTCGGTTGACCACAGATTCATCTCGACCGAGGTGATCCAGGGAAGTCGACTCGACCGAGGCGAACACCTAGGACGCGGCGAGAAAATTTTATTTTTGGCTGAGATCTTTTATCTTTGGAAAGAGATCTTATATTTTTGGGCTTGGCTCTTGGAAGGAAGAGGATATTATAGATCATATATTTTACCTATTTTTATGGGAAGAGATCTTTCTAAGATATATTATCTTTGGAGGGTTATTTTCCTATAAAAAGGGTTGGATTTCCACAAATCCGATATCCCGCTTACACCGAAAAATCCGCATTCAGTTGGGAATCACGCAGCAGCCATACTCCAATTGGGAGATTTGAATAACCTTTTTGGAGGTTGAAGGAAGATTGAAGATTGTAGCTTTTATAGCTTTTGGAAGGTTTTCTTGTAAGATCACCTTAGATTCTCTTCCTTGTTGTCTTGCTTGTTGGATTTATATCCAAGGAACGCTTCGTTGTGATATTTGATTCAGTTATTGAAGTCTTTTCATTAAATTCTTCTTGTTCAAATATTCACTTTCTTCCCATATATTTGATTAATACTTTCATGATGATGAGTGGCTAATCTCTTTGTGTGATTCTAGGGTGATTGGTTGAAGGTTGTGGGAAAAACAATGATAGAATGATCTTAAACGCAGTAGGACCCTGAAAGTTCGAGTCTTTAACCTTAATCCTAAGCATCTCGCTCAGTCGATGAACATCTCGGCCGGGGTGGAATTTGGCTGACCGAGGTGACTTATCTGATCCGAAACTGAGAGTTAAGTGTTAGAGTTTGCCAAATCCTATTCTTATTACACCTTTCCTGATTCAATGCAAGCTTAGGATGAGACTTACCCGGTAATTCCTTAGTTTGTGTACCTAAGATCATAAGTATAGGTAATAAAGATTTATCCTTTATTGGGGTTCGAGTGTGCTTTCATCCCATCTTTGTGAGTTAGCTTGAGACTTACCCGGTAAAGGTTGATTCTATCCCTTAGATGGTGTGTTAGTTTGATGTTATAGCTCTTTATCTTAATTCCTTGAGACTTACCCGGTAATAGGAGTTACAGTTTTGGATTAGTGAGTAGTGAGACTTACCCGGTGATCTACTCCACTTTAGAAACACCTTCCCCATGCAAAAACCTCAGCTTTGTCCGCTTATCTTTAGATCTTGAGTTGGAACCACAACTAGATACTTTAATCCCTAGAATTGCATGTTTGTTTTATTGACTTATTTATCATCTTTGATTGTTTTGATCACCTCTTGTGGTTAGTATTTACACATAAGCATACCGTGATTGGACTTTGTTTCACTAAGTCCCTGTGATCGACCCCTGGAATTCCTTGCTTTTTACTACGATTGACCCGTACACTGCGGGTTCGCATCCTTGTTTTAAGCTTACGTCTAGGGTTATAAATTTAAAGCTTGCACACACCTTTTGGAGCGAACAAGTTTTTGGCGCCGTTGCCGGGGACTTGGTCTAGACCGAGCCGGTTACGGTTTGCTCTTGGGGCACTTGCCCCCGTGTCTACTAACCACTCTACTTGAATGAATTTCGCAGATTCTTTCTTAGGTATATGCGAAGAACCCGCACTGGGAAGGAAATCGTTCCTTACGATCCCGAACCAGAAAAGACATACAAACGACGCTTAAGAGAAGCGAAGATGGCCCAACAAGACAACCGCGATCTTGAGGCCGAGTTGAAAGAGGCGTTAGAGCTGCTACGCCTCAGCAGGGAAGAACTAAGGCGAGAGAAAGAAGAAACTCGCACCAAGACTGAAGCAATCGAAGCAGAGATGGCCGTCATACGAGACCAGATTCTACTTCGACCGAGGGAAGACCCAATTCCCGATGCTGGACCAAGGCAGGTCCCAGTTGCTGACCCTCGACCGAGGCAGGTTCCAGTACCTGACGCCCCGGCCGAGATACTTCCACCTCGGATGCCAGTCCGAGGTGTTCTTCTTACAGGAATCCCACAAACCCTAGGTCAAAGGATGGACCCTAATCAACAACTGAGGCGTCCAGGGGTTAATCTAGGAGATCCAGCGGACCATGACTATGAACTTCGACCGCAAGTTCTATCCATGATTCGCCAATGCCAGTTCGGAGGGCTAGAGAAGGAATCACCACATCAACATCTTCAAAACTATGAGATCTTGATGGAAACCTTGAGACCTCCGAGGATTGAAAATAACAACTACAAGCTAAGACCTTTTTACTTTTCTTTAAAAGATAGAGCTCTTACTTGGTATCAATCTCTTCCTCCAGGAAAAATCAGCACATGGGAGGAGATGACTACGGAATTCTTGATGAAATTCTTTCCCCCCTCGAAGACAGCTGAAATGAGAGGGAAGATCAACGCTTTCATTATGAAGGACAAGGAGAGCTTGTCCAAGTCATGGGAGCGGTTCAAGGACATTCTTTTGGATTGCCCACATCATGGGATTCCAAAGTTAGAGTTATTGGAGATATACTTCAAAGGACTGGACGGAAGCACCCAGTTCAATCTCCAACTACTCTCCGCCGATACCTTCATGGACATCGCGATTGACGAGGCTTGGGACTTCATCGAGAAGCAAGCCTTGCACATGGAGAAATACACCCACCAAGGAGCTGAAGGTGGAGTTAAAAGAGTTAATTTCCAAGAAACTCAGCCTAACAACAATCAACTCACGTCTTTGAAGAATAACGTGAAACAATTGAAGGAACTCTTGGTTGCACAAACCAAGAAGGAAGAGCAAGGGCAAAGGAACAACAACAACGGATACCGTAACAACAACAACGGTTCCCGGAACAACAATTACAACAACAACAATAGAGGATCCAATAGCAATAACTAGAGGGCGAACAACCAAAATTCTAGTAACAATCATTCAAACTCCAACTCTAACGATTCCTCTAACCCTTTCCTCTCTTCCCCTTCTTCTTCTTCTACTCCATTAAAAAGCCAGGGGCAAGGATCAAGTTCGTCTCAGCCAGAAAAGAAAGACGCAGTTCTGGAGGCTATCTTGATCAAGCTCAACGCTATGGAGACTTCTATGACTTCATTTTCAAAGGCCCAAAAATCCTTTGAACAACAACTTGCAAGTAGGGCGAATGAAGTGCCAAGAGATCCAGGGAAGCTTCCAGCAAGGACGGAGAGCAACCCTAAGGGCCAGATCATGGCCATAACTACAAGGAGTGGACTGAAAACCGCAGATCCAGTGCCTCGGTCAGTGCCAGTACCGACGAAGACCACCTCGGTCCAGATACAGTCGAAGAACATTTCAGCCGAGATACCAACCGAGGTGGAGCAACAGAAAGCGGAGGGGAAAACTAAAGTTTATGTTCCACCTCCTGCATACATACCACCACTTCCATTCCCCCAGTCAAGGGCCAGAGCACATCTAGACAAGCACTTTGGTAAGTTCCTTGACTTGATGAATAAGCTGCATATTAACATTCCTTTCCTTGATGCTATTCTAGGAATGCCTGCCTATGGAA
This sequence comes from Fagopyrum homotropicum, assembly GCA_033239125.1. Taxonomy (NCBI): domain Eukaryota; kingdom Viridiplantae; phylum Streptophyta; class Magnoliopsida; order Caryophyllales; family Polygonaceae; genus Fagopyrum; species Fagopyrum homotropicum. Next base: position 132,103,090 of record BSWB01000004.1, read on the forward strand.
AGTTCTTGAAAGAGATCCTATCAAGGAAAAGGAAGCTGGAAGACTTTGGTGAAGTTAGGATGACATCTAAATCCTCGGAGCTCATACAAATCATGAAGGAAAAGATGCCACCTAAATTGAGAGATCCCGGCTCATTTTGCATTCACATTCAAGTTGGGGATGTCACTTGTGAAGCCCTTTGTGATCTAGGAGCCAGCGTGAGCATCATCCCGCTGGAGCTATGTGTGAAGATCGGACTTGGAGAGCCCAAGCCGGTCAAGATTCGACTTTACATGGCGGATCGCTCCATCACCCATCCCGTGGGCATCTTGGAGGACGTTCCAGTCAAGTTAGGTAACTTCTATCTACCTATAGATTTTGTTGTACTTGACATTCCCGCAGATTATCCTGTCCCTATTATTCTCGGGAGGCCATTTCTAGCAACTTCGGGTTGCAACGTGGATTGCAAGAACGCCATGTTGAAATTCAACATTGGCGGCGATGAGGTGGAGTTCGCATTACTTGCAGCCATGAAAGGGGAGCAACTAACTGATGATATCTTCAACATCTACGATGAAGAAGAATCAAGAGAATTGGTGAGCTCTATCCTTATTAACGATCCACTCGAAAGAGTTATTAGCTTCAGTTTAATGGAGGAAGGTATAGATGCTTCTTGTGATGCAGATATACAAAGCTTAAAGGCACTGGAAGAGGATCCGGGGGGCTAAAACTGAGAAGCTAATCTAGGAGACGAAGATCTCCGGTTTCGGTTCCAGTTGCAGTACCTCGACCGAGGCACTCCCTGGACTGAGTGAGGCGACTGAAGAACATCTCGGTCAACGCCTCTGCGCCTCGACCGAGGTTGATGGCGAGATGATGTCAACTGAAACTACTGAGAATAATAAACTTCTTACTCCCTTCTCTGACATTCATCCTCAGTTGGTGGAACATTCTATCCACCAGCTTTCTGATAATAACGGACCTTGGTACGCTGATATTGTGAATTATCTTGTTTGCCAGGAAGTCCCGCCCGGATTGACGTACTCTCAAAAGAAAAGATTTTTCAAGGAGGTACGCCACTATTACTGGGACGAGCCGCTGCTATTCAAGCGCGGGCCGGATGGGATGCTTCAAAGATGCATTCCGGAAGATGAAGTTAATAGCGTTATACGGCATTGCCACTCACTTCCTTGTGGAGGACATGCTAGCACCGATAAAACATGCGCTAAGGTATTGCGTTCCGGTTTCTTTTGGCCTACATTATTTAAGGATGTACAATCTTTTGTTGTCTCTTGTGATGCATGCCAAAGAACAGGAAATTTATCAAGGAGGAACGAGATGCCACTTAACAACATCCAAGAGGTAGAAATCTTTGATGTATGGGGATCGACTTCATGGGACCTTTCCCATCCTCCGGAGGAAACCTCTATATTCTTCTTGCGATTGATTACGTCTCTAGATGGGTTGAAGCCATTGCTTCTCCCACTAACGACGTCAAGGTGGTTGTGAAGTTCTTAAATAGAACCATCTTCCCACGGTTTGGAACTCCACGCATCATCATCAGCGATGGAGGAACGCATTTCATTAACCGGAAGTTCAAGGCACTTCTATCGAAGTATGGGGTAACCCACAAGGTATCAACCCCTTATCACCCACAAACTAGTGGACAGGTCGAGATCTCGAATAGAGAAATCAAAGCAATTTTGGAGAAGACCGTCTCTAGGACGAGGAAGGATTGGTCCATGAAATTGGACGATGCTCTTTGGGCGTACAGGACCGCATTTAAGACTCCCATAGGTACCACCCCCTATAATTTGGTATATGGGAAGTCTTACCATTTGCCCGTTGAATTGAAACACAAAGCATATTGGGCGATCAAATGGTTAAATTTTGACATTAAGGAGGCCTGCGAGAAGCGACTATTGGAACTCAACGAACTGGAGGAGCTGCATTTGAACGCTTATGAGAATGCCAAAATCTATAAGGAAAGGACGAAGAGATGGCATGACAAGCGTATCGTCCCAAAGGAGCTTAACGAAGGAGACCTAGTTCTACTCTTCAACTCCCGCCTCCGCCTTTTTCCAGGTAAGTTAAAATCAAGATGGACCGGACCTTATGTTGTGAAACATGTTTTCCCTCATGGTGCAGTTGAGATATGGGGCGAGACTAGCGGAAGCTTCAAGGTCAACGGTCATAGACTTAAGAAGTACCAACCGGAAACTCCGGTTGAGGAGGTTGCACCAATATACCTCATTTGAGAAGCATTATGGTCCAGCTAGCGACCTTAAATCAAGCGCTTCTTGGGAGGCAACCCATGGTATTGCTTTCTTCTCCCTTTTCTAGTTTAGTTTAGATAGTTTTTGCTTTTGCTTTGCTTTGTTTTGTTTTGGCATTCTAGACAGATAACAGGAGACATCTAAGGAAGGAGCATAACTAGAAGGACAGAAGTTCGAGAATTTGAGAAGACGGAGTTTGACTGAGGCATCTCGGTTGCTGTCAGAGCACCTCGACCGAGATGATTCTTGAGCAACCGAGGAGATTAGGGTTTTCTGAAGAACCACCTCGGTCCGTACCACATCGGTCCAGTCGAGACCATCTCGACCGAGGTGACAGCAGTTCCAGAAAAGGGTATAAAAGGGGGATTTATTTTCTCTCTCTTCACTTTCACCCTTCCTCGACCGCGGCGACAGTTCACATCGCTCCCTTCGATTCTTGCTCGTTTTCGACGATTTCTGTCTCCAAACTACGATTGAAGGATAGAGGATCGTGTTGCAAGTACAGATCTGCAGAAAATCGAATCGATTCGGCCAAAACGAGGTAAAATGAACCGAAACCCTAACCTCTCCATTTTGCTTCGATTTGGGCTTTGGTTGCCCCTACATTTGTTGAGGAAAGGCTTAAGTACCCCATAGGAAGCAGTTGTAGTGATTTTTGGGGGAAAAGAACTGAATTTCCAGAAGTAATTAGAACCCAGTTTTCCGCCTCGGTCCAGTCGAGCTGTGCCTCGGCCGAGGTGATTCTTGAGTGACGTCAGTTGACCGAGGTGACCTGACAGTTTCATTTTCTGAAAATGAGTTCTGACCGCCGCCTTACCCTCAAGGATAGATCCTCACCTTCCCCTTCTTCCTTTTCTTCCCGACCTTACCGCCCGGTGATCCATGAGCGACACTAGGTGGATTATGAGCGTATTTCCGGCCGTCCAGTGATTGCACCACGCTTCCTGGACGTGTCTGCCTTTGATTGCCTCCAGGTAGACGGAGACCTTAGGAGGATGATTTCTACAGTTGGGCTGGATCAGTTTACTGAGATCCGAGCCCCAGCCTATTTGGAGCCGACCTTAGAGTTCGTTAGCTCCTTTACCTACCTCCCCACAGAGAGATCTGTGAAGTACCGGTTGATGAACCGGAACTTCATAGTGCCACTAGAGTACTGGAGAGATATTTTTGGCTTTCTTGAGCCCACCGTTGTTGACTTCCCGTCCCGATCAGTAGCTAGAGAGTTTTGGGGGCAGATTGCCTATATTGTTGAGCATGCAGATAGATGGCGCCCTGGAGATTCCAGGGAGAAGGTCATCTTCCATTTAGCCTTTAGGTTAGCCCACCGGATATTCAGCGAGATGCTTCTGGCGCGTACTGAGACGCCCCAGAAGATCCGACATGGAGAGCTGTTCAGTTTATACTGCATGGTTACTGGGGGTATCCCGGACTTTGGCTTGATGCTGGTAGAGGATCTGCACAGGATCAAGGCCAAGGCGAAGGGAGACATCTGCTGCGGAGGGCTTGTCACCCATATAGCTAACTATCAGGACATGGATCTCAGTGCGTGCACGATGGTGGCGGCTGCCAAGCCGCTTGAATTGCAGGAGATGATCACTCGGCGGATTCTAGTTCCCCGAGGTCTGACTACTCCGTACGTGGCTATGCCGTGGGAGCTGACTGCGCCACAGGGGATCAGGTGGTCTGCCCAGTTCACTGTTTATGACCCACATTATTGGCAGACCGCTTGGGCTCCACTGATGGAGGATTATAGAGAGGCAGCAGCTGCCCTAGCTGAGGAGGAGGAGGCTGATGATGAGGAGACAGTTGATGAGAGAGAGGGTGGAGTCCCGATGGATACAGGGACAGATACTGCAGGGAAGAGCGCACCACCAGTTATAGATCTGGATGAGGAGGACACTGAGCCTACACCTGCCACTTCTCCAGTGAGACCTGCTAGGCGTAGGACACACCGACGCAGGGATCCAGATGCTCACAGGCGGATCGATGACCTGACGGATCAGGTTATTGACTCATATGTTGCTTTGTCACTAGATATCCGCGAGATGCAGAAGCGGCAGCACTACCAGCACATGATGGCCCAGATCCAATTTGAGCACGTCATGGGCTATCCGTTCGACCCGACCCAGTATCCGTACGTACCACCACCACCACCGGATCGTGACTACTGAGAGCTGCAGGATTTTCTTTATTATTTTTTATGCAGTTCAGCTATTTATCCGGTGAGTATTTTTATCCTTTAGACTTATTTCGACCCACTGGGACAGTGTGTCCCAAGTATGGGGTATTTATGTGATATTTGACACTTATGTATGACTCTACTTGATCAGATATGTGATATTTTATGCTTCAGTTGCTTCTATATGTTTATCTGAGATTGCATGCATACTTACAGGTTATTTGATTGAGAAAAACGTCGAAACTAAAAAAAACTGGTTTTAAAAAAAAATTTTGGACCTCGACCGGGGCAGTTCTGGCCGAACGAGGCGTTTCACCTCGGTTGACTTAGAACACCTCGACCAAGGTGTGTTAACTGAGAGTTTTCGAAAACGATTTTTGTGTTACTTATCTGGATATGATCTCAGTGAAGATCTCGTTTACTAACTGGTTTTAAATTCTTTATGTGTTTGAAAGGTTTTATAATATGTTTAAGTTGCTAAATGCTTTGTTTGAAATTATTGGCATGTTTAATATTTTATTTTTATCCAAATTATGTTGAATTTGAAGGTTAACACCACATTATGAGTTCTCTCACTTTCTTCCTGGAAAGACCAAGGCAATTCATTCTTCTTTCTTCTTCTTCTTGATCATGCTTAGCCCCTCATATACATTTTGCCTCCCTTTACCTATCCGGGAATTTGGAAGCAAGCGAAGTGGTGAAAGCAAGTGAAGTTAAAGTTGAGAAGTTGGCTGGAAGTGAAAGTGTTAGAAAGTAATAATAGGTTTGGGGAAGTCAATCATGAAGATGAGTAACTCGGCACCATTCACATAGTCGGGTGTTTGTGTCTTGCCAAAGTCGGATTGAGCGATATTCCTAACGGGTCATGGTATGTGCATCAAGGGTTTGATGCCTCTCAAGAAATTGATGATTGCTAATTTCCTAGGCTTCGGTTATTGTGCATCTCTGTCCATGCATCCCAAAAAGTAAAGTAAAAGAAAAAGTGTGAAATAAGCAAAGCTTATTGGTGGAAGATGTTGCAAGTCAAAGTGAAAGTGAAGTATATCCTTTTCCCGGATTCTAGCACCACATTACCTTACATACATCCCTACCCTACACGTTTCTTAACCTTTCTTTTGGGAAGCCCTTGAGACCTCGAGCTTGTTGATTGACTTAGTGGTTTAAACTGGATTATGCATGATTAATTTCGATAATTATGACTTATTATGCATTCTATGATTTTATGCAAAGATGAACAACTTTCTTATATTTATAAAATGTTTCGAACACGCATTGATTTTAAATTCCATGAAGTATTCTCTTAGAGTGATCTATGATTGTAGCACACCATAAAAATGTTTTTGCAAGACTTTTCATTGATTTTCTTGACTATTAATCCATTCTATCTTGTCTTCTATATGCGGAACTTGCTTGGGGACAAGCAAGGGCTAAGTATGGGGTATTTTGATAGCATGAATTATAGTCTATATTTTGGGATTTGTTTGGACGTTTTATCTTTCATAATCTGCATGTTTGTATGTATATTGTGTGAGTATATTTTGAGTATATTACCATTTCATCTACCTTTGCGAGAATCGAGGTCTACACCTAGTTTTGTTGTAATCGTAGGTAAAATGGCACGTTTTGCATCGAAAAGGAGCAAAAGGAGCTATGGAGTCATTGGAGCTACATTGAGGAACATAAGGAACCATCCAGGAAGCATGGCCATAGATTCGAGATTCACTTTGGACCAATTTTGAGAGATTTCACATTCAGTTGTGACTCACCTCGGTTGACCACAGATTCATCTCGACCGTAGGTGATCCAGGGAAGTCGACTCGACCGAGGCGAACACCTAGGACGCGGCGAGAAAATTTTATTTTTGGCTGAGATCTTTTATCTTTGGAAAGAGATCTTATATTTTTGGGCTTGGCTCTTGGAAGGAAGAAGATATTATAGATCATATATTTTACCTATTTTTATGGGAAGAGATCTTTCTAAGATATATTATCTTTGGAGGGTTATTTTCCTATAAAAAGGGTTGGATTTCCACAAATCCGATATCCCGCTTACACCGAAAAATCCGCATTCAGTTGGGAATCACGCAGCAGCCATACTCCAATTGGGAGATTTGAATAACCTTTTTGGAGGTTGAAGGAAGATTGAAGATTGTAGCTTTTATAGCTTTTGGAAGGTTTTCTTGTAAGATCACCTTAGATTCTCTTCCTTGTTGTCTTGCTTGTTGGATTTATATCCAAGGAACGCTTCGTTGTGATATTTGATTCAGTTATTGAAGTCTTTTCATTAAATTCTTCTTGTTCAAATATTCACTTTCTTCCCATATATTTGATTAATACTTTCATGATGATGAGTGGCTAATCTCTTTGTGTGATTCTAGGGTGATTGGTTGAAGGTTGTGGGAAAAACAATGATAGAATGATCTTAAACGCAGTAGGACCCTGAAAGTTCGAGTCTTTAACCTTAATCCTAAGCATCTCGCTCAGTCGATGAACATCTCGGCCGGGGTGGAATTTGGCTGACCGATGTGACTTATCTGATCCGAAACTGAGAGTTAAGTGTTAGAGTTTGTCAAATCCTATTCTTATTACACCTTTCCTGATTCAATGCAAGCTTAGGATGAGACTTACCCGGTAATTCCTTAGTTTGTGTACCTAAGATCATAAGTATAGGTAATAAAGGTTTATCCTTTATTGGGGTTCGAGTGTGCTTTCATCCCATCTTTGTGAGTTAGCCTGAGACTTACCCGGTAAAGGTTGATTCTATTCCCTTAGATGGTGTGTTAGTTTGATGTTATAGCTCTTTATCTTAATTCCTTGAGACTTACCCGATAATAGGAGTTACAGTTTTGGATTAGTGAGTAGTGAGACTTACCCGGTGATCTACTCCACTTTAGAAACACCTTCCCCATGCAAAAACCTCAGCTTTGTCCGCTTATCTTTAGATCTTGAGTTGGAACCACAACTAGATGCTTTAATCCCTAGAATTGCATGTTTGCTTTATTGACTTCTTTATCATCTTTGATTGTTTTGATCACCTCTTGTGGTTAGTATTTACACATAAGCATACCGTGATTGGACTTTGTTTCACTAAGTCCCTGTGATCGACCCCTGGAATTCCTTGCTTTTTACTACGATTGACCCGTACACTGCGGGTTCGCATCCTTGTTTTAAGCTTACGTCTAGGGTTATAAATTTAAAGCTTGCACACACCTTTTGGAGCGAACAGGGACTACCGCCTGGTTCACCCTCCGAGAGTCCTCTACCGACCTAGCTGACACCGGCGGTGCTGGAGGTGGTGCCCAGGTCCTGTATGCCTCTTGCACTTGCTGGACATACTCTCGATACTCCGATACTCCAATCGACACATGGCTAGAATTAGCAGGCCTTGCACTACGTACTCCGGACCTAGCAGCGATCCCATCCCTAACCTCGGGAACAATACTCTCGGCCATCTCCTCAGCAGGAACATCCGCAGCTGGCGGATATACAACGGGAGCACGTCCCTGACCTTGGCCTCTCGGAAGGCTACCCACACTTCCCCGTCTCGGAGCTCTTGAAGGAAGGGGAGGTCGACCCTCTCCTCGTCCAACGTAAGTTGTCGCTCTCGTGCGTGCCATCTAGTAGAGATGTGATCGATATAAGACTACTTTATTTTCTAATAAAGACATAACTAACTTATTATTCTAGGTCACTTATAAGGGTCAAACTTAACTAACAAACACATGTTATAACAAAAGTCCAATAAACTATGTCATCAAGTTCTGTGGAGGTAGTGGTGGTCCGTGCATTCTATCCCAACCTAGTTATGTTCATGGTTTTGAAAATAAAGTTCATTTTAAAAGTTTAGAACCCTTGCGGTTTCCGTTTGTTTGTTTATTCGACCTTTTTGAAGATAGCGAGTGTCGTTGTTGCAAACCTAGGGCTCTGATACAATATTATAACACCCCAAATCCTGGAGGACTCAAAATCCCACAAGTTGGGACCTCACAATGGGTCCCGGCCCTTAGCCTGACAACAACTTCATCGGATCTTACAACACGGCACAAATAAAAAGACAAAACAACATAGTTTTATTTCATGAGCGAAAGCGAAAGTACAAATCTCAAAAAAATCCGCCGAGTCTCAAATCCAGAAATATAACATAAATCTCAAAGACATGAAATCAGATAAACAGTCCCGTCCTATAATGCACGGAACCCCGGCTGCCCACTACCGCCGGATCACTCGACCGCCTCTCTAACCTGCAAGGCATCTACAAGGCGGTATAATACCGTTAGCTGACATTATATGCATAAGTATAAAGGTAAAAGCACATACACACACAACATACACAATCAACATGCAACACTCAAGTCCGTTTATTATCTTCAGTTAGGTGATATGCCATTACTAATGATGCTTATTTTGTGACACGAGGGATTCCCAAACCTTGCCTCATTCCCCATTTACCAACGAGGAATGGTACTAATGCATCTGACCGTCTACCTACCTAGGCTGATCGCAGGGAGCCTCCTAGCTCTTGCAAGAGATAGGCAGTGATGTCACGACCCGTTATCATACACTTGGGTCAATTACGTAATATAATAAAGTCGGCATAATCCGGTTTCGTTGTTATCCTAACTAACAAACACCACTCATACACATTACACTCATACAAGAAGCCAGCTAAGTAAGTTTGTGGACTTACCAGTCTCCGAAGCGCAAACGATCACCACACTCTCAAGTTCCCTCGGTAAAACACGCAACGCCTGTTCAAGATAAGGCACACTAATTAAACCAAACTCTAGTCCACTAGAAGTCTTTAGACTTCTAGGCTCAACCTCCTCACCAAAACCTAGTACCAGAAGGCTACACTCTCAGTCCACAACCTTTCCAACTCTCAACATAAAAACTCACACAAGGGTTGCTTCCATAAGGCTCTAATCGAACACAACAACATGCCACCAACGAGACGTACGCAACTCACACAAGACCATTAAGGTCCAACCACTATATGGCATTCTAGTTCAACTCCTCTAAGCCAGCCTAGCATGCTTCTAAGATATATCAAATCTAAGGAATGGAAGAAGGAGAAGAAGGAACAAGATAACAATAGATCGTTGAACATAGATTCTTGAAGATATTCCATACAAGCCATGGAAGAGGAAGGAAGAAAGAAGAAGGAAAGCAGAAGAGGAAGAAGCCTTACCCTTGTCACGTCACTGCAGTTCCGACCTCAAGGAAGGCGGATCGAAGCTGGAGCACGCAAGGAGAAGAATGGAGGAGAAGAAAGCAAGAGGGTGATGTTTAGAAGAGGGAAAACAAAGTAACATGAATGAAATAAGAGGGAGAGGAGAAGTGGTTGCATAAAGGAGATGAATGTCAAAGGACCCTCAACCACAAACTCCCCAAACATTTATAATATGGGTTATAAAGATAGGAAGGCGAAAGGTTGATCAAAAGCTAATACCCCGCCCTTGCGTGTCACCGCCCCTGCGAGACTCCTAACCGCACATGCGGCTTGCTCAACTGCGCAACCTAAGCCGCAAGGGCGTGAGCCCTTGTGCACGGCTTCCAATACTCCTCTAACACTTTTAAAGCGTAATGAAAAATCCAGTCGTTACAGTCTCTCTACTCGTCCCCGTCTCGGGATGGTTGGAGGAAGAGGGGGTCTACCCTTTGTCGGTCCAACGTACACGGTAACTCTCGTGCGTGTCATCTGATACCATATGACGTTTATTTATATAAATATATATGACTTATGATCTCGGTACGATATAAACTGTAGAAGCGTAATAATAAGCATGATCCATATACATAATTAAGGCATGTAATGTCCAACATCCTAAGGCCACATATACATAACTATGTATACACAAATCCAAAAATGTCCTAAGTCCACATATATATAACTATACATATACATATATCAAATCCAATAAACTACGTCACCGAGGTCAGCAGAAGGAGTGGTGGTCCAGTACATTCTATCTCAAACCCGACTCATGCATATGATTTTGAACCGAAAAGTCAAAACCCTTGCGGGTTCTGTTTATTCCTCATTCGGCCTTTAGAAGATTGTGAGTGCCATTGTTGTCAACCTAGGGCTCTGATACCATATTGTAACACCCCGAATCCGCAGGACTCGGGATGCTACGGACGGAGACCTCGCAATGGGTCCCGACCCTTAGCCTGACAACAATTTCACCAGACCTTTTCAACAAGGCACAAATAAAGGAAAATTTAGAAAATGTATTTAATGTATTTAATGTATGCACGGGAATAATGAAATATAAAGTACAAAGTAGAAACTCAGTCGAGTCCTAAAAACGACAATAAACTCCATAAACATAAGTACCTAAGTCTACAACATAATGAAATAGAAACCCATCCTCGTCCTATAATGTACGGAGACCCCGCTTGTCCACTCCTCCACCTCACTCGGCGGCATCCCTAACCTGCAAGGCATCTACAACAACCGGTTTAAAACCGTTAGCTAGCATTCCGGATATTAGAAGAAACGATAAGGCACAAACACATGTAATAAAGTAAAACACAAAAACATACTCACACGGAAGTCTGGTTATTATCTTTTCTTTTACGTTATCCCCTAACTATTTCCAATTATGGTGTGACATGGGAATCACAAGGATCCCACCCTTGTCCCCTTTCATAAAACAGGTTTGGTCCGGATGCGAATTAACATCACCTATTGGACTGGTCGCAAGGCACCTCCCAGTGTTCGCTCCAAAAGGTGTGTGCAAGCTTTAAAATTTATAACCCAAGAAGTATGCTTGAACAATATACGAACCCGCAGTGTGCGGATCAATTGTAATAAAAGCAAGAATTCTAGGGGTCGAACACAGGGAATATGGTGAAATAAAGCACGGAAATCAGGTTGTCAAATAACTAATAACCACAAATTAAAGCAATCAAAGATGATACAAAAGTCAGATAAAGGAAATGCGGATTCTAGGGATTAAAGCATCTAGTTGTGGTTCCGACTCAAGATCTCAAAAGGATAACGCGGACAAATCTGAGGTTTGCAAAGGGAAGGTGTTTCTAAGGTGGGAATAGATCACCGGGTAAGTCTCACTACTCACTATCCCAAACCAAAGATCCTTTTACTGGGTAAGTATCAAGGTACTAAGGAAATGAACTATAATCTCAAACCAACACACCACCCAAGGGAATAGAATCAACCTTTATCGGGTATGTCTCAGGCTAACTCTCAAAGATGGGATGAAGGCACACTCAAATCCCGATAAAGGATAAACCTTTATTACCTACACTCATGATCTTGGGTAAACAAATAAAGGAATCACCGGGTAAGTCTCATCCTAGGCTTGCATTGAACCAGGAAAGGTATAATAAGGATAGGATTTGGCAAACTTAAACTCTTAACTCGTATAAGGTTCAGGAAAGGTTCACCTCATTCAGTAATATTCCATCCCGGCCGAGATGTTCAACGACTGACCGAGATGTTCTACGGTTAAGATAAAGACTCGAGCTTTCAGGGTCCTGTTGAGATTAAGATCATTCTATCATCGTCTTTCCCACAACTTTCAGCCAATCACCCTAGAATCGTGATAACACGATTTATGACTTAGGTTTAGGTAATCATTTAGATAGATTTCTCACTCATTCATGCACGGTTTAGCACTAATTCACGACGTTTGCACTCAAATCACGTATTTTGTCGAGATAGACGTCTACACGGACTTGTGCGTTGCTTTGTAGGTATTTCGGGGGTCTTTTGGACATTAACCGATACATTAGAGGGCCAAGCCTCATGATGGCACACATCCAAAGCTTTGGAGGAGCATAATTGGAGCAACAAAGGACACAAAGACCACTATTGGTGCAAGCAATGGAGCAACTCATGGCTAGACGATCATAGCATGTTTCTGCTGAATAAAATCGGACCAACTAGCAGCTAAATCGGCCGATTTAATCCTACTGGGTCGATTTTTGGGCCTTTGACAGCTTAAGCCACGTGTCCCACGATCTCTTGTCCGGCCTTGCTCTTGGTGGAGAATATAAGTGGTCCTGCAGGTTGTTGCTGAGCATCTCTCCTCTCCCACACTCTCATTCACAGCTCATCCATTTTGGGGAAAAGATTGGAGGAGAAGAAAAACTCTCAAGGATTGAAGGAAGAAGAAGAAGAACACCATTCTAGGAGTGATAGTGAGGTTTTGAGTGATTTTTAGAGTCTTGGATTGAAGAACTATTGCAAGGGTTGTTAGGAACGTTTTGGATCTTCATTTTAGAGTTTGTAAGTCTTGCTACAACTTAGATTCAATTGAGATTTATTGATTTTGCTTGCTTATCTTTCATTATCCATCTATGAACACCATGTATGCTTGTTTGATGATTTTGGATCTTGATATGCATAATATTGGCTAGTTTATTGTGATTCTGGAGTGATGGATTGATGGTTATGGTTTGGGTGATGATAGGATGGACTTACATGTTAGTTTAGGATGAATTGATTGAACCAAACCTTAACCAGAGAGGAAAATCGACCTGTTCTACAGGTAAATCGGCCGATTTCCCTATGATCCACCCGATTTCCTTCTCTGTTGCTCTTTGAATGATGAATCTGTATGATTGGGGTGTTAGGTTGTTAAATCCTAGTGTTTATTAAGCCTAATTTAGCTTAGGATCACCTAATGCTATCAACCTAAGTGAAGGAAGAGATCTACCCGATGATTCCCGATCTTAGATACCTTAGAAGATGAATTCTAGGTAGTAGTGAGCCTCATAAGCCGCTATTGGATCGAGTGTGCTAGGATTATTGCTTGAGATTTCCCTATTCCGAGACTTACCCGGTAAGGAGAGGGTTACCCCTTAAGTAGTATCTAGTTTGTGTGGAATTCCTTATTCTAACCCCTTGAGACCTATCCGGTAATAGGAGTTTGATGCGGGATTAGTGAAGTGAGAGACCTACCCGGTAATTGCTTCCATTAGTGAAACATTCTTTCCCCAACACCGTAGCTTGTCCTTAGAATCCTTAGAACCTTGAGTCCAATGCCATAACCGGAAATCTTGACCTCTAGAATCTACTCTTCTCTCTTGATCATATACTTGTGCTTTGTGTTACTTGTTCATTTGCTAGCTTGAGTTGTTAGTTGTTTTATTATCTTGCTTGACTTGTGATCTTTGTTTGATCACCACAAAAACCAACAAAAACATTGTGTTTTTTTCCATTTTCTTTGTTTCTCATCTTATCTTAGTCTAGATTCACACTATCTTTGATCATTGTTTGACTCGATTTCACCTTAGTCTTTGTGTTCGACCTCGGAATACTATCCCTACTACAAACGCCCCGTACACTGCGGGTTCGCTAGGAGTTAGGATAAATATAACGAGCATAAATTTAAAGCTTATTGCGTACACACATCATACGTTCTTAGCGTAACAAATCGCATAAAAAACTTAGCCAACAATCATCATGATAACAATAATCAAATTTATAAGAAAGGAATCAATATTCAAACAAGAAAACCTTAACACAAAGGTCTCGGTAACTGAATCAAGCAAGTAGAAAATCAGTGTTCCTCAAATCACGATTCAAAAAAGACAACAAACCAAAAGTAATCTAAGAAGATCTTACAAACTCCTTCAAAAGTCAACTCCAACTATGATTCCTTCCTTCCTTAAACTTCAATCTTCAACTTCCTTTAACTCTTCCCTCAACTCTTCCTTCAAAACTCCAGAAATTCCAAGATGCTCCAAGCATGGTTGAACTTGTGGAAAATACAACCCTTTATATAGGAGAATTATCTTCCAAAGATAAGATATCTTAAAAAGATAATTTCCTAGAAAATATATCCATATCTCTCAAAATAAATCAGCCAAATATAATATCTTCCTTCCAAAAATCCAGCCAAAAATATATGATATCCTCCTTCCAAAAATAGAAGATCTTAGCCAAAAATAAAGATCTCGCCGGCGATAGGGGATTCGCCTCGGTCGGGACGCTCCTCAAGATCACCTCGGTCGAGGTGGCACTGTAGCTGACCGAGGTGAATCTCAACTGAATGTAAATCATCTCGAATCTGGTCCAAAATCAATCCTCTATATTATTTTCATGCTTCCTGAGATCTTCTCAAAGATCCAGAATGTAGCTCCAATGACTCCTTAGCTGCCTTAGCTCCATTTCGGTCCAAAACGTGCCATTTTCCCTACGATTACAACGAAACTAGGTGTAGACCTCGATTCCTGTAAAGGTAGACAAAACAACAATATAATCGCAGAATATACATCCATACATGTAGATTTATGAAGATAAAACGTCTAAACCAATCCCAAAATATAGACTATAATACACGCTATCACCCAATCACCCCATTTTGGACTGGACAAGCGGTCACCGCCCGTTATCATACACTTGGGCCAAAACAATACACATGTCCACATCATAATCCTTTTAATAGTTATGTCACAATTTATAAAGGCACACACCACCCACACGAATCAACCAATATGCAAAAACAAGCTAAGTAAGTCCGTGGACTTACCTCGTCTCCAAACTAACAAGAATAACCGATAACAACTTCCCGTAGGAATAACCACAGTCTGATCAAAATATACACACATCATCACACTCTCATACACTCGAACTCAAAGGCTTCCAATTATAACAATCGGACACAAGGTCCTACAACACTCAAACTAGGAACGCTCCTAAGCTCCAATAGACTATAAACTAAACAATCATGTGAAAGGGGACAACAACAACCCACTCCCCCTACAAGGTCAAACACTATCCCCCAAAGCTGGAGTAAGAACCACAAGGCTAGAAGATGCAACATGCTCATCACAAACTAGTTCCACAAGACTACAACAAGTCCTAAGGACTCCTAGATTCACAACCACTAGATGGCATTCACAACTATCCTAGGTCCACCCTAGGCATGCTACTATCATGTGACAACCTCAAAATGAAGGAAGGAACCAAGGAAGAAGGAGGAGAAGAGCCTATTATTGAAGAAACACAGTCGCAGAAGCAAACTGGCGCGACTACGGCCTGGCTATCACCGCCTCTGCAGGTCCAAGCGCTGCTTCTGTGGTGGCTGAAGGCTCTAGCTCTGCCCCTGCGGTGGTTTGGTTCCGCCCTTGCGGTGGCTGGATCCGCCCCTGCAGCCCGGATGATCCGCCCCCGCGGTCGAACTGCATAAAGCTCGTCTTCTTCGATTCTTCGATTGTGCACTTGCCTCAAAGGCTTCCTTCTCTTGCCGAGTCTTCTCCAAACATCAACCACAATATCCAAGCTCTTCTCCATGACCTAAACTAGCTACAAACACATGCATGCAGGAATCAAGAAGAAACCTCTTACAAAGCTTCATCCATAACAATGGAGAAGGAGAGAAGAAGAAGATACTCACCAGGGAAGAAGAAGGAAGGGAGAAGGAGAAGCTTACCAAACTAGATCCAATGCTATACCATTGTTGGCCACACCCAAAGAGATCCAAGGAGAAAGTGAAGAAGAAAGCACAAAGGGAAGATGAGAGTGGAAAAATCAATGTGAATGAGAAAGAATGAGGAGAGAGGGAACAAGGCTGCATAAGTGGGAGGGAAACAAAGGGGGAGTTGACATACTCAGCTCTCTTTTGCTAGGAAACGAGGGGTCCAAAGCAAAAGTGGGGTAACAAGAGGCCGGTACGGGATTTTTGGATAAAACCCGTCACTCAGCACCTCGTGTCTGCGGAAAAACTTAATCGTGACCGCGGGAGAGTCGATAACCCGATCACTAACTGGAATAAAAATTTCGGACGTCACAATTGTTGTGTAAATTTGTATGAATTCCGCCTTGCTCTAAAAATTGTTGTAGTGAAGCCATTTTTAAATGCATTTGTTATGGTGGGAGCAACATCAAATTAGAAGTTTTGTTTGAAGAACAACATCCCTTCCAAAAAACATAAATGTAACACTAGTGTATATTGCAGACACAGTCAAACACTCGTTAGAGTTTACAAACACTAAACAGTAGTGTTTTACGAAAACACTTCCAAAAACACTTGTGAACACTAACACTAGTGTTTTTTGTCAAGTATGTCAAACACAACCATAACCAAACGAATGAAAGGAGACATTTTTAAAAACAAAAAAAATTCGTCAGCACTTAATTATAAAAAATGAATGTCGAAATATAACTTTTACTATAATTACAAAATAGGGTATGAATTTTTCTCTAAAATCCTATTGAGTTTTCAAATTGAACTTTAGGGCATAAATCTTGGTCAAATTCAATGTTGGAGGGTTTAAGATACACCATCTACATTTTTTAAGTACAACTTCTTTTCATGTTGGATTATAATGTGGATAGTACACACTCACGATAGGTTATAATGTGGATAATACAAACTCACTATGGGTTACAATGTGGATAGTACATACTACGTTGAGTTACAATGTAAATAGTAGTAATTTTTCTTCTTCTAAAATCTCATTGAATCTTCAAATTGAAGTTTAGGGCATGAATCTTGGTCAAATTCAACGTTAGAAAGTTTAGTATACATTGTCTATGCTTTTTTAAATACAACTTTTACATTGGGTTACAATGTAGATAAGACACACTTACGATGAGTTATAAATTGGATATTAGAAACTCACTTTAGGTTACAATGTGTATTATACATCCTCACAGTCGTCACCCACCCGCCCCTCCCAAAATAGTAACACCAATTGTAACAGCCATTTTTGGCTGTCACCGCGGGGCGGTGACAGCGGCCGCCCCAACGGCAAGCTATGCCTGTCACCGCCCCCGGGGTGACAACAGTCGTCCCTGCGGCAAGCCGCACTCAGCGCGGGGTCGAGCCTCGGGTGCGGTGGACCCCCAAATCGCGTTTATCCATTTTTATCCCATTTTTATTTCTTTCCAAAGATAGAAGATCCAATTTTCTATCTTATGGGCCGGCTTTCCTTTGATCTTGTAACCCTAAAACATCCTTCCTTATCCATTCCAACCGTTTTCTATAAATTTTTGGCTTCTCTTCCTTCTCCCGTTTCTTGCATACATTTTTCTTCAATCTCGAACAAGTTGCAGCCTTCTTCCTTGTGAACCCTGCTAAATGTGTAATTCTTCCTTTCCCTTGATCTCTCTCACGTTCATGGCAGCTGCATAATTCTCCTTCTTTCTGTTTCTCTTCTTCTTCTTCTTCTTCTTCTTCTTCTTCTTCTTCTTCTTCAAGAATCAAGATCGAGTCTTGATTCTTGTTGGCCTTTCCGTTGTTGATACGTTGTTATTCTTAAACACCCTGAGTTGAGTTGTGACGTGTGTGAAGAGTAAAAGGACCAAGCTTTGACCCTTGCTAAGTTCCTTGTTGTCGAAGGAGAAGACGCACATTCTGTGCCAAAACTGCCCCCGCTCCTGCACAGAGTCGCCCCTGTGGATTTGCCCAGTGCTGCCCCCGCGCCTTTGTCCAGCCGCCTCTGCAGTTTTCTAGCAGTTGCTCCCGTCTTTGGTGAGTTGCTTCCTTTCCTTGTTTCCTCGTTCCTTCCTTGAGTTGTGTTGGATGTTGTTGACCCTTGAGAGTCTGTAAGACTAGGGATCGTGTCCCTAGCTTGTGGATATCTCTTAGAGATCATGGAGACTAGAAGTTATAGACTTCTAGCAATCATTCCGTTCTAATTTGAGTTGCCTTGTTGAACAAACTTTATGTCCTCCTTTCGTTCGGGAAACTGAGTTGTTCGCTGACCCTTGTGTTACCTTAGAGTGAGGTAAGTCCCTTGGACTTACTTAGCTGCGTTCCGTATATTAGTTTGATTGTTTTGGGTTGCTTGTGTTGTTGTTTATTGTGATAACGGATAACCAGAATATGATTGACCTTTTATACCTTAATTAGCCCAAGTGTATTATAAATGGGCGGTGACCGCTTGTCTAGTTCATAATATGAAAATTGGGAGGTGCTCTTGCAACCAGTCCAACAGGTGACAAAGGGATGCATCCGCTCTATTCCTGTTGGTAGAAGGGGGCATAGGCAAGATCATAGTGATTCTCGTGTAACAATATAAGTTGAATTAGTAATAAGATTAACTTAATGAAAGATAATAACCGGTTGTATGCGAACATGCTATATGTTTATATTACCTTATGCGTGTTTGTGTCTTTATTGTCTTTCTGATATCTAGAATGTTAGGTAATGATTTATACCGATGTTGTAGATATCCCGCATGTTAGAGATGTTGTTGAGTGATCCAAATGGTATGGTCAGCCAAGGTTCCGTACATTATAAGATGAGATCGGGTTTATATTTCAATTGTTGTTCTTTCCTTGTTTTGAACTCGGCTGCGAGTCGTTGACGCTTTCCTTGTTGTTCATTTGGTTTTTATGACAGTTTTTATTTTCATTTATTTGTGCCTTGTTGTAAGATCCGATTTATTGTTGCTACTTTGAGGGTCGGGACCCATTGTGAAGTCCTAGCCCGTAACGCTTCGAGTTCTCATAACTTGGGGTGTTACAATAATAAATTTATAAGTAAAAGGTGCAAGAGTTTTTTAACGCATCCTCTACAAAAGATATACTACCAACTACCCAATTGTGAATTACCGTCTTTGACTCCCCCAAAAAATTCTCAATTGCTTGTATGCATTGCATCGTCTTTTATGTCTAGTTGCCTGCATTCCTAATTCTCATATAATTGATGCAAAACATTCTAATTTTATACTACATCTGCGCGCCTATTAAGCCTACCAAGTGTCAAGCGGTGTGTATCTCCAATATCATTTTTCATTCTATTGTTTTTATTCTATTGCTTTTACTTTATAGGTTATACAGATGTTTAATTTGTTATTGTATATAATTATAAGACATGAGCTAGTTTGTTTGTTAGTATATGAAAAAAGTACAAATAATACCAATAAAGGTGGTCACTCATCAGTACCTAAACAAGAAGCAAATGTGGTGTCAACCATATATACAACACCAAGGTGGTCACGAAGAACTGCACCTTAGAGGCATGTGGAGCCTAAGAAACCCGCGTAATTATATAATGATATATTATTTATTATTTTAGTTATTCAATAAATTAATATTCTTCTGTACAACTTTATACATTTTTGTCCAAATATTTTAATAAATTCTTATTTAATGGGTGAACATGGGACGGGACAGGACGGGATTGAGGTCGTTCCGCGTCTCGTCCCGTATATTATAACCAGGACGGGACAAGATTTACAACTTTTTTTTCGTCCCGCAGGGCCCTGTCTCACGTGGAACGGGACATACCTAATTCCGCAAGAATTATGCACTACTTTTATTCCACATTTGTACCCGTTTTCTCTCATGTTTAAAGACACAAATGATAAAAAAAAAAATTGATACCAAATTACCAATTCAAGAGGCCTACATTAGTAGTTAATACATTCAAACGAATACAAATTACATCAAACTATCAAAGGGTGTCTTATCGATTTACATTCAAAAAACCTAACACTACACTACACTAATGATAGTTTACAAAACATAACATCATTTTACATGTTGTGAATTACAACATGTAAAACAAGGTTATCTTTTAGTATTTTATTATTTTTTATAATTCTTATCAATATAAAATTATAAGATATATATATATATATATATATTATTTATGTATATAATATTTTTATATATATAAAAAATATTATTTTTTATATATATGTGGGATGGGACGGGATTAATCGGGATGAGAAATTTTCGTCCCGCTTCCCTTTTCGCAAATTGTCACGGGATGAGACGGGACGGGATGCACATCTTTTTTTCAAATCCCGTCGGATCAGGACGGGACCGTGACAAGACGGGACGGGATTAACCGAAATTTATGCCCATCCCTACTTAGTTATATGATTTTGCTAAGGGAAAAAATTACCGCGTTTGTTTTACCTCTTAGTTTAAAGTACATTAAATTAGTTGTTTGGAAACTTTATAAAATATAGAAATATTACAATTCTAAAATTTTGTCTGTTATATTTTTCGATGAAAGAATTTGGCTAAATAGGTCTTTTTCTATTTCCTTTTGGTTTCTACTTTCTATACCCCATTAATTTTTATCTTTTAATAAAATTCATACCAAAATTTTCATACCATAAATTTTATACTAGAAAATTTAAGAAAATATTTAGACATTAGGGCACTTTTGGTTTATTAGATAGTAACTAGGCCCCTAGCTAATTTTAAGTAGAATAAAAAGATAAAATAAATAGGAGTTGCTTAATTATAGGAGGTGGATTATTCAATTTGTATAATTAATTTAAAATAAATTTCCTTTAATTGGGTGTACAGTTATTGAAAAAAAGAAATTGTCACGTTTGAAGATATTCACAAGATTCTGGCAATCTTATCAAACGGAAGTTGGTCCCGAGAAAGTATATCGTAGGTTACTCTCTCACATTTTCTTTTATTTTCGAACGTTCGACGACTGCCATTGACGAAGTACCGCCATTGTCGTCTCTCCCACAGCAATTTCGAACTATCTACCGTTGTTGCCATTATCGATTCTGGTTCTATCATCGATCTCTCATATATTCTGATCAAAAGAACACAGGTGAGGTTTCGTTGCACATTGTTTATCGATTCTGCCCTCTTTTCTTCGTTTTCTGGATTTTGTGTTTTTTGGGTTCCGATTTCTCGATTTTATCATATCTTCTTTGTTTTCTGTTTTCGGTTTTATTGGAGTAGCATATTGAAGAAGATGATGAAAGTAGCATGCAAAGATTTGATTTTTAACTAACCGTCTTCATGATTTCAGTGAGAAAGACCTAATTTTTACCATTACACTATAAATCATGTAAACGAAAAAGGTATGTGATTTAAGTTTTTTTGTTTCTGGATGTGGAATCGATTAATTGCTAGTGTGTGTACATATAAGTAGTTCGAAAGCTCTTAATGTTCATAGCTTATTTAAGAAGTTGTTGCATGTATGGAGTATGTATCTGAAAAGACAATATGTACACATTTGTGTGTATGACATGTGCATAGAAGTTGAGATTGATAATATTATGAAGTTTTTTGGAACATAAATTTTGAATAGTATGTACACAATATATATGTTTCATATGTATATAATATGTAGGAGTAGTATGTACACAATATGTATGGTTAATATGTTCACTATTGATGATTAATGTATAGCATATGATGTACAAATCGTTTGTGTTCATTCAGATGTGATTAGTGTATCTCACTGTTGATCGTGTATAATACATACAATATGTGTACAATAATATTGATTGTGTGTAGTAGTTAAGCTCAATGCACATATTTTTATATGGAATATGTGTATTAATATGTTTTAACTGTGTGTATTATTTATGTTGTATACACAAACTATGGAAATAATTATATGTATTGAGTTTAATATGTTATCAAATACACATACTATTGGACTGCTGATTGTGTTTTAATTGTCTTGGAACATAAATGTCTGATGTATATGGTAAAGGTGAATATTATGTAATAGGAAACACAATTTGTTATACCATTATATGTACTGATTATAACTACAAAGGGTACTTACCAAGTTGACAACAAAACTGATTTTATTAGTTTATTGACAATAGAAAACTAATGGCAAAACTGATTTTATTAGTTTATTGACAATAGAAAACTAATGGCAAGAAAAAAGAGAATGGGAATTAAGCCTCACATGAGGAAACATCTTCAAAACAGTGGGGCTGGTACTTCATCTTTGGTATTTTTACATACTAATGTTTTAGATATTGTTTATATGATGTCATGTGTACACATACACAACTAACATCTATGTGTACTAACAAAATAGTCGAAGTATATGTTATGTGATTCGCAAATACTTTGTGTTACTAGGGATATGTTCTTCATATGTTGAAAATGGAGTAACACGTATGCATAAGTGGTAACAGTGTGTACATATATTATCATAACATTACTGTGTATGAGAATAATAAGTTTATGTATATGACTGGATTTTGTACACAGAAAATGGGTGATTCATACACCCAACTGGTTGATGATTGGTACATTGGTAAAACTCCTCAACTGAAGGTATGTTTAACATGAAGAAAATGTTATGATATCCATTTACTAGTTGTTTAATATTTGTAACAATAAAAAAACAATGTGATTCACAGTTTTCATACCGCTGGGAAGAGATGGAAAACTCTCCAAAGACTCGTATCAATTGCTTTAGTCGATTGTAGTTGATTCCAACAATTCTTGATGAACTATCAAAAGAGGACAAGAAAAAACTGAAGGGTGGTGTATTTGGTTCATTAATTAAGATGAGCATCAAGCTGAAGATGTCAAATCAGCTTATTCACTTCATGCTAATGAGGGAGGTGAAAACCGAGAGAAGGAATTCTATGTGGTTTGGAATCAATGATGTGTTGCTGAGGTTTGGTCTTACTGAGTTTGCTGACATCACAGCTTTGTCGTGTTCGGATGAATTCTACAAAGCTGACGAGAAATGTGTTGATGTCGACATGAAGGATGTTGTTGGCGTTGATAGATGCCCTCTTCAAAAACTGGAGGAACATTTTTTTAAAGAGCCAAAAGATTTACCTTACAAGTTTAAAATGGAGCTCATTATTTTTATCAAAGGAGTTTTAGTTTCAAAAGACAAGAAAACAAATGTTTTCCGACAGACATTAAATCTTGTTAATGACTTGGAAGCTTTTAGACATTACCCTTGGGGACGTCTTGCATTCACACAGACCAAGAAACATCTCCAATCATGTGAAGCAGGGAAATAAATGCCAAGTGGTGGCTACAACATTGGTGGATTTCACTGGCCCTTCAGGTGTGTATAGAAACATTATAATTTACCAATGTCTTAAAAAATGTATATATAATATTTTTGTGATATGTATTACCTTATATTTGATGTAATAAAAAAAATGTACATATATCAACTGACAATATTTTTTATTTTACAGATATTTGTGTTCGCATCAATTCCAAAGATTGCGAATGTATTTGCAACCTTGTTAGATGAAGATGCAAGACCATTGTGTTTGAGATGGGTGTCCAAGTCTGGAAAAGGAGGCAAATCATTCCCCGGATATGCAGAAATCAAGGGTATTGTTAGTACCCTTAAGAAAAGTGATATACATCGTATGGTTGAAGAGATGGACGACGACGACCATGACTGGTGGGATAATGAGTTGGAAGATGTGAGGATTGATTACATGTTTGATGTTGGGTTCACTAAATATGATGTCATAATTACAAGGCCAAGTACATTCTAGAAGATGGAGTAACCCACTAGGTAAGTGATCATTTAATATGTACACAAATACACAAAAAAACAAGGGATAAAATTAATCTGATAATACCACTATTTTATGTAGTGTTCAAGATACAAAGGTAAACAGCAGGAGTAGGGTAGAAGCTGCTACTAAAGATGATGACTTTGTTGCACCACCAAGTTAGCAATTCCGTTTATGAATATTTTACATTACTAGTTTATGTATAATACATAATATGTTTCATTTATTTTTATGTACAGAAAGAGAAAATGAAGGGTCCAAAACTGTGAGAGCTGAAGAAACCAAGAAAGGAAAAAGAAAAGTGGATAATAGCAGCCCAACTGCAATCCCTTCAAGGTATTACACATATGTAAACTTTATATATGTACATATATATATATATATATATATATATATATATATATATATATATATATATATATATATAAGTATACACAAATTCAACATTTTTGGGTATTAACATTGTAAACTTATGTAGATCGTCGAAGAGAATTAACAAGGCAGCAGATCGTGAACCAAGTACAGAGATGCTTGGAAAATCTGAAGAAGTCAAGGTTGAAAAAAAAAGAAAAACAGTTGAAGGAGGAAAATCAACTCATACCCAAAAGGCAAACACCTCAAAGTAAGTTGTTGTAAATATATTGGTTTACACATGATGGACTTATGTACCATTTGTGTACACACAAGTATGTAGTGAAGTTGAACCACATGAATTTTAACATTCTAAACGTATGTACATCGTCAAACAGACTTTCCAAGGAAAAATATCATGAAGGAAGTACAGAAACGCCTGCAAAATATGAAGGAGTGAAGGTGGTTGACATAAAGGAAAAGAATATTGACAAAAGAGGAAAATCAACACATACTGAAAAGGATGACACCTCAAAGTAAGTTCCATTAAATATATCAATTGGCCTTTCATACAGTAGTATACATACATTTCATGTACATATTAGTAGGTTTTTACATTGAACCCCATTACTTAAAGCATTCCAAATTTATGTAGATCGTCAAAAAGAGTTGACAAGACAACACTTCCTGAACCAAGTTCATTCATATGTGGGGAAGCAGAAGCATTGAAGGTAGAGGGAAAAGGAAAAACAGTCGATGAAGGAGGAAAATCAACTCATACACAAACTTCTGACACTACAAAGTAAGTTGTAGTAATTGTAGTATTGTACACATACATTGGTATACACAATGTTATTTTTATAGAACATAAATATGTTTTATGTACATAACAGATTGAACACAGAACCTCCGGATTGGGTGGAGAAAATAATGCAGAAGTTGGATTCAATACAACGAGATCAGAAAGAATTAGCTAAAAAGGTGGAAAATCAAGGGATTTTAATTGATGATCTAACCAACTATGCAAGGGACCTTGGCACTTTGTATGAACAAATAGACACTACTGTGTATACGTCAAGCAAGAGAACAGAGAATAAAATAACAAATATCGCTAAAGATATTCTGAAGATAGCATATGATGGTCAATGTTCTACACATGCATCAAAAGACGTTGAGCCCTCGCCAAAAGAAATAGTAGATGATGCAAAGATGAATGAGGTAGCTGGTGACTCACTTGAGGTATGTGATCAAATAACATGTTATTTTACTATACATTATATTGAATATTATGAATCATTGTATGTGTATTTTATATAATTGAAGAAAAAAATCTATATGACATGAAAAATATGCTCAACAGGCTGTTAAAGTTGATGAACCAGTTCGCATGGTTTGTCTAAGAGTTCCAAGGGACAGTAAATACATGCGAACACCATACAGAAGAAATGTCAAACTACCGAAAGAACCTAATATGAGCATGCTGCAACCGAAAGAGCGACATAAATTGTATAACTAGTTGAAGAACAAGGATGATAAAGGATCGATTAGAGGATATGTTAACAACATGTCTCGAGATTCAATCCAGGAAATTTTGCAACCCACTGGCTGGATAAAAGACAAGGTATTCATTTGAAGTCAATGAGTTGAATTTGATACATAATGATAAATTATGTAGCACATAATTGATGTATGTATTCGTATATTGCAGGCAATAGATGAATTAATGATGCATCTGCACAAAGAGATTATTGAGATACCGGATAGGTTCTCAAAAGTAGCCGTACTTTCCACTGTTTGGTCGATGGCGTACAACCGTACAACATACACCAAATATACGGAGGCGTCTAATGGAAATCCAGACTTCAACAAAGCAATGTTTGCTGTTATATCATGGGACAATCCACAGATGTTCCGGAAGCCTTTGTATGTTGTTGATGTCATTTATTCTCCTTATAACATTATGGACTCACACTGGATTGCACTGAAAATCGATCTACGCCAATGGTGCATTTATATATATGATCCCATGGTCATGTATGTAAAAGATGATAAATTTCAGAGTATACTGGAACCATTGACTGTCATGTTTCCACAAGTCCTTAGAGCACATGGTAAGCACTCACACCTTGGAGACAAATTGGAGATTGCATTTAAGGTTGCTCGGAAGACAAGACTGAACATTAATGCTGATGGGTATGTCAATTACATTGAAAATAAGTACATACGCCGTATGTTACATACTGTTACTTATATTCAATTTTTATGTACAGGGGCAATATATTCATTGTTAAGTACATACAACACTTAGCATCCGGCCGTACTGACCTTAGCGCTATATGTGACGACTTTGTTCAAGCATGTAGGGAGAAGTTGGTCAATGTTGTTTTCACAAGGGACTGGACTGGGTGGTTTGATGAGATGTGATCAACATTTACTGAATCAATGGATTATGTAGTAGATACCTTTTGGACATAATTTATGCTTTTCGATTTGTGTACTGAATATATGTTTGGAATTGAATTTTAAGTTGCATATGTTTTAAAATTTGGATTATAAACTAACTGTTAGTACAACAACTATATTCAGTGTCCAGTATATTTATTTTATAGTACATATCATTTAATATATAAGAGTATGTACACACGGCAGGATAATAAATGTACATATATTTCATAACTTATGTACACAAATATTAGTTGTCCGTAATATGTGTACATCATTATAGACGACTATTTATAATTATGTGATATATGTCACGTCTTTGTTAAAGCATATAAGTCAAATTGTATGCATGTTAGTTAACTTATAATGATAATTACAGAAATATGTATACAGTTATATGTATACACATATTATTAAATCATATTACTAGACTACTAATAATTATGTGCTATACTGATAATTACATCATAAACAAACTATTAGTACTACAACTATGTGTGTACACACATTAACAATGTTGACCACAAAGGTATAGTACACTTGTACGTATTTACACCCATATATGACATATGTACACAAACTTGGTCCAATCGAATATATGTACCATTATGTAGACAAACAGGTATTCCGTAAGGATATTAGCATAGGTTGAACTAAAAAGTGTTGATATCTTCGTATGTATGCACGATGTATAAAATACATAAAACTATACATATTATATATAGACACAAATGTATGTATAATATATAAATATCATTAACCAAAGGGTAAATATTTAAGAGATCCAAATACATTGAAAACGGATAAGTACTTGAATTGCATACATATACTACTTTGGCTGATTTAAACAAGTCTTCTTATTGTGTCCACTAAAGCCACAACAACTGCATTTCCTCCGATGTTTTTGTTCCCATGAAGCCCGTATTCTACATTTTAGCAACCTTCCACATCTCTTACGCTTCAACGGTGGTTCACATATAATATCTGACACGCATTTGAGTATGTCCCATTTTGATTTGTTTGGTACGGGGTAAATAATCTCTAAATATGCAACACGCCAACTTTCTGTGGAATAATACCTACTAACAAGAAAAGATGGACTCATACCTACATGCTTTGCTGCAACGACAGCGTGTATGCACGGTATCTCTTCAACATCAAATTCTTTACAAGCACAAGTCATCATTTGTAAGCTAACGATGACATTCTCATCCCCCTTTTTTAACTTCGAAATCCAACTTGTCTGCATCTAGGACATAAACGAAATAACATCCAGCCTCATCAAACCTCTTTTGTATAACATCTTCAATCTTTGGTGTTGATACATCTAAACAAGCTTGAGACTTCTGGCGGCGGTCAGCAAACCACCTAGACATGAATTGTCTTATTTCATCTAGCATTGATAAAACTGGATATTCCCTTCCTTCTTTCATTACTGCATTTGTGCAAGTTGATATCTCCATATCAATAAGCATTTGTCCAACCTTTGGCTTCTCCTGTAGTTGTACATATATTGCAATAAGAAAAGAATAATGAACATTGGAAATACAGTAGATTAATAACTTATGGAAAGCTATATAATTTACCGACGATATTTGATTGAGTATCTCCATGCACTTAGATTCCCTACATTTCTTGGCTCCTTCAATAAACAACTGGAGGATTCTGTTTGATCTTGTTTTCTTCCTGAGATTTTCCTTCAAATGTCAAATGCAGTATGCATGAAATGCCAACTCATAGTTACTTGCTATACCCTTCTTAATCGATGTATGTCGATCAGACACAAATACAAGTTCACTGCTGTCTGGTACGATATGTCTCATGTTTTTAAAGAAAAAAATTCCAAGATGCGTCGTTTTCACTATCAATAATTCCAAATGCAATGGGGTAAATTTGATAATTTGCATTTTGTGTTGTTGCAACAAGCATAACTCCCCCATATTTCCCACTGAGATGTGTGTCATCAACAGTTATAACCTAACAATAAATAAGACAATAAACAATAAAACACTAAATTAAGGTTGTGATTAATGTATGCATGATGGACTGATGTACACAAATCAAACGACATATGTATCGTACCTTTCGCATAACATCAAATCCCCTAATGGACTGTCCAAAAGCAACAAAAACATACTTGAAACAATTGTCATCGTCAAGTATTAGATCAACATGTGTACCTTTGTTGACTTCTTCTAACATATACAAATACGCCGGAATTGAGCTGTAATTTTCCTCCGATGTTCCTCTAATCATATCTTTCACAACTTCTTGGGCCTTCCAACATTTCCAATAACTAGCATCTATGCGGTGCAAACTTTTCATAACAGTCACAATTTGATTTACATAAGGTAGTTTCTTTGAGTTAGCAAACCTACACAAACACGTAATAACATGTCAGTACACATTTTCATAAATTTATACATAAATATAAATATACAGATGTGACATTTGCATCAGTACATTGATTTAACTTTCTCAGCTATGACGTGATACGAAGCGCCCCCTGTTTCCAACCCTCCTTACGTGATAGGAACAAGTGTGCGTTGACACAAACCTTGTCGTCGTGAAGTAGCTTGATTCACCAAGTCTAGTGAATCAAACCCTCCAATTACATGAATCATCAATACACCGGGCTGTTGCTGCCTTCATCTTTGACTTAACAATCTCATATTGTGAACATTTTGATATTGAATGCAATCACAATACATTCTTCAACTCAACCTTTATATGATATGTTTTACCAACAACAAGTTGAAAATCATGGACATAAGGTACACAAGTATCTGAAAGAGGAACTCTTGCAAGGCTATCACCAATTGCGTCATCTTCATGCAAGGTTTCAGGAACATTTGATGCAGATGTACATATTTTAAGATGTGAGATACCAATTTTTTGAAAATATGTATTATGTTCCAAATCAGCATCCACTTGAAGCATAGACATTTTGTTACCTTTTTCACCATTATTTTCGCCCAACATAACCCCTCCGTTAGTTTTTTCTAGCCCGATTATCGTGACGCATAACGGAACACTCCACATAAACTATTGCATCCCATTTATTTGAACAAATGTGTCTAGATCTCCCCTTGTGTTAACATCAAATGGTTTCAACGAAGCATTGAACGGATTCCTGTATCCCAATTTGATTTCACACTCTGACACGCATATTCCAAATTGTATTGCAGTTTTATGTATCAGGTCATCGTATGTGCAATACTCATCAACAACTACTGGTTTGCTCGACACTTCTCCATTATAATTCCAAATATCATTTTCAACATCTCATTTCCCTCCGTAATAAACGGTGACGAACAAAGAAGACATTCCTATGACATAGTGTACATACAAATTAGGTAAACATCACATAGGCGTACCATAAATGCATAGATCAGTATGTACACATTTACAAAACAATCGTACATACAAAATATGTACTTACTCAATGTATACACATCATTTCATACACAATATGTAGTAGATGTATATAAATCATACACACGTGTCAAAACACATGTGTACAATACTGTACACAACAAAATGTACACATTACCAATACATGAAGACATAATTTTATGTACACAACAAAATGTACACATTACCAATACATGAAGACATAATTTTATGTACACAACAAAATGTACATAATACTAAGACATGCATAGATAATTTTATGTACACATTAAAATGTACACATTACTAAGACATGCATACATAATTTTATGTACATAACAACCTATCACAAACAAAATATCATAATATGTAATTCATTTATACATATTATTCAGTGGTTAAAAACACATACATATATTAATGTATCATCGAATGTGTACACAAGCTACTTCCTTCAACCTGATACCGTCAATTACAGACAGTCGTCGTTTATCCAGATTATGGCTTACCATTTCGATTCAAGATTATAAATATATACATACACAGTTAAAACACTACAAGTAATTCATTCATCACATATGTACATTAATACTCTATGAGACAATGATTAGTTTTAGAAGTTGAATCCTTCGTCCGCCATTGAAGCATACATTAAAAGCTTCGAAACTCCAGAAAATATACTAACACACATATGGCTTACCGAATTACGATAGACAATGATGCTACAACCAAAAAAATCAATGCAGTAGAAGTTCACAATCGCTCAGACGTTTACCAAAAAAATGTCGATGACCTTCGTCCTCTGATTTCATTGAAAATGGAGAACCGTATCTCGTCCAAAAAAGAGCATAATTATGGATGATCGTGGCTGCTAATATTTCTCAAACAGTAAATATGGTTTAATTGGAGAGAGAAAGATCATGGGATCTTTATTTTGATTTATTAAATCTTTATTTTTAATACTCTAGGGGCCTAGTTTGTTAATGATAACTCAATACTACCTACTTTGTACACAATGATGCAAAATGTGTCTACTTAACCATTTTACCCAAAATTTAATACTAGAAATTTAATAACATAAATTTAATACCAAAATTTTATATTAAAAATTTAATACCAGCAATTTAATACATAAATATTATACCAAAAATTTATACTATAAAATTTAATACCATAAATTTAACCTCTTCTCTCTTCTCTCTCCTCTCTTTTTCTCCTTCTCTTTCCCTGTTCCACATTCCACATCTAAATTGAGGGGGAGTTGCTTCCTTCCTCCTTCCCAACCGGAAAGTCAAGGAGCCTCCACTACTAGTGCCCCCTGGGAGCCACCGTCTGCCATTTCCGATTAACCCTCCCACCCGACTTCACCTCCGCCTGAGATCCATTCCCTTCGTTTCAACGTGATGTGAGAAATTTCTGGTATGACGGTGCAATACCACCTTCTTAGTACAATACCGCCTTTTGAGCTTTTGTGGAATATACATAGTCATCTCATCATGCCTACACCTGATATGCTACAAATTAGTATGGATATATGATGCAAGAAGAACTAGACGTGCTTAATGAAATGGGATGAATAACTCATTTGAAACTGAAACTACTCACAGTATAATGCCTCTAATCATCTAAATCATAATGGAAGCTTTGTTGTTTGGTATTTATACAAAACCAAAGAATCACTATTAGTAATTGAACACAATGAAGTCAACTTTTTCTCAATAATGAAATTTGAAACTACTAACCAGTGTAATCACTTGTAGCTTGCCAAGTGCTTGACGACATTAGAGGGATTGAGAAAACTTCTCTGGAGACGGAACGGAAGCTTGTCCACCGTCAACTCACGGAAAGTCAAGGAGCCTTCACTACTAGTGCCGCCCTTGGGAGCCACCGTCCGCCATTTCCGATCAGACCTCCCACCCGACTCCACCTCCGCTTGAGATCCATTCCCTTCAATTTCAATGTGATGTGAGAAATTTCTGGTATGACATACCAGAAATTTTCATCCAATTTTGTCAATATAGCACCAGTAATTCCGATTATCATGGAGAGTACTAGAGGAGAGATTGAGGAACTAGCAAACCAGAGGGAAAGAAACTCAGTTGAAAATAAGATTGTTCGTAGTACAGTACCGCCTTTTGAGCTTTTGTGGAATCTCCATAGCCATCTCACCAGTATAATGCCTCTAATCATGTGAATCGCAACTGGATCTACTTGAGTAGTTAACCTCGGCACGTCCGACGACGGAGTACGGGAGCGATTCGGAGGAGACGATGTGGAGAGGTAATACGATACGCGAACAATTGGTGGTGTTGGGAGGTGGACGAGATGGCAAATTCAGCGCCGTTGGGTAAAAACCTGAAGAAATTCAGCCTAGTCTTGACCACCATGGGGAAGGCAGTTAGAGAAGTGGTCCTAATGGTGGCCACCTCTTTGATTGATAATGGTACATAACGAAAGAGAAGAACGAAGGATTTGTTCTTCAAAATGCTAGTGTCGAACGGTAAAAAAAAAAACACTTACTAAACAATAAAATACAGTGGAATAGTAAATAGATGTAAATCTGATAAAAAGCCTAATTACTAAATTAATTTTTTTTTTGATTTAAATTCTGTCCCCCTAAAATTTTTCGACATTAGATTATAATTTGGATAAATATTTTTCATGCTGATTAACTCTTTTACTCTCACTATTATTGATGTGGTTAAATTTATTTCATTCTCACACCCTAAGTAGTAAAGCTTATTCACGTCGAATGAGATTAATTTTTTTATAATGTACTATAGTGTTATGCCGTGTTATTTTTTTTAACCTCCAAGTCATTTCTTGTATAATTGTATTGCGATAGAAGCACTTGGATGAGAAGATATTCAAGAACGGAGCACATCTTCAACCTTTTTTTGGGCTCCGGAGGGACCGACACATTTTGATTGCATAAGCAAATTCAATTTTATACAAGTGAACGAGATCCCCATTTTGTCATCCCAGAGTAGCAGAGGGAGAGTAAAACACAAGGGGGAATTTTATTACTTCAACAATCCATGTTCTTCACCTTCGGACTGTCGATTTCTGCGAGGAAAGCTTAGATCCGCAGTATTTTGCTTTCTGCTGCTCCAATCCCGTCCTTTATCTGATCTCAGGTATTCAATTCTGATCTGGATCTACTCGGCGGAAAGTCCCGACATCTTGCTCCAATTTCTCGCCACGATCTACAGTAGACATTGTTGTGTTGTTGCATTTGGAGATCAAGTGATTATAATCTCTCTCACTGTCTCCCTGCGTCTGCATTGAATTGACTTGTTGAGAATTATTTAGGAGTTCAACAATGGCGGGCGCTGCCGGTGGTTTTGTCACCCGTGCGTTTGAGTCCATGCTCAAGGAGAGTTCAGGAAAGAAGTATCCGACATTGCAAACCGCCATCCAATCATATCTAGGTTTCTGCAAATTTTCTTTTCTTTTGCCCTCCAAGTTTCTTAACATATAAACAAACACATATACACACACATGTTTGATTTGGTTGTAAATCCATATGTGTTTATAACTCTCTGATCTTTCAGATAGTATTAAAGAGGGGAGACGAGCTGTTGTTGCCGAAGAATCCCAACAAGCTGTCTCTTCAGCAGAAGACAAGAGGTTACTTTCCATTTAAATGTCACCTTTGATGCTTATTTTGATCTTCTATGATTCTTTTCTCTCACATGCTTGGTCTGTTAACTTCGATGGAAATTTGCTATATTACAATTGTTAAAAATTTGTTCTAACGCCTTCACCCATTAACGAAAGTTTTTGGGATTTTGGTTCTGTTATTCTGTAATAGACAAACGTCTTCAACCTTTTTTTTACAGTTCTTTTTTAAGCAATTGAGCTTTTGAAAGCCATTTTTCCTTACTTCACAATAATTTAAATAGCTATACATGTGAGAACTAGGAAATACATGTTGGATAAGAGCAACGTATAATCATATCAATCAACGTTAGTACAACCACACATTTGTTTCAAGTTCATCAGCAATTAAGTGTGAAGACTAGAGGATTCAAACACATTGGGTAAATGTGCTTCTATAAATTTGTAACTTTTTCAAGTAGAAAGAGATCACATATAGAGAATAGGAAATCAAAATAACTCAGAGGAATTAGAGTTATAGTTTTTTTTAAGTTAAATTGTTAAGTAAGAACTTCCAAAATTCGATGGTATTCTAAAAATCAATATTAATCAAATCTAGCTCACAAAAATGGGGCAATGGCTGGTGCCTACATTTCTAGCATTAGTTCAGCAATAATTAGGGAAATAAAGCATAAATGAACACATACACGAATTGGAACCTTAAAGAGAAATGAATTCCCAAATGATCTCCTAAATAAATTGTTCTCTTGATCAACTGATACTATAATAATATATATATATACATGTACCAAATATAAGAAGTTGATCTAAATAATATTCTCTGTATGAATTGTGAAAAAAAATTTCGTGGATACACAATTGTTTCTTCTCCTAAATCTCATCACTCTTTTTCGATACAATCTGATTCTCACCACTCTTGTTTGATAACATTCAGTGTCAGGTTTAATATAAGAAAGAACTTCTAGTATGTCCTTGGACATTCATAAACTCAAACCTTGTAAATTTTTCCACGTAATTCTTCTTGAGAAAATACCTCCTGAATAAAAGCTTTGGAAGGATTTGTGCATATAGAATGTAGACAATCTGATAAGATAAGTTTGTGGTTTCAAGCTAGCAATTGAAACATTTTACTTTGGACCCAATGTATCAGCTGACTTTTGAAAGATCAAGGATCATAGCCATTATATATTTTCCATTTTGAGCAAGAAATTAGAAATGTTGAGAGTTTTGTGATATATTCACCCCTCTTGCTATCTTCGAGATTGCATAGTTCGTTAAGCTTAAACCTATGGAAGACAAGTGGTTCATTATGTAATTTTGGTTTATTGTTGGGACTGTGACACTGTTAGACTTCTAAACTGAAAGCAAAGCAGTGGAAACAAGAAAATCAAGGAGAAAGAGGAGAGGATTTTGAGGTAGAAAAGGGAAATATAAGTAAGGCTCTTGTTATGATAAAAGTAGTGGAATTCTCGTGCTTTGCACGGGTATTTTATTTTAAAAATTTAACGTGAAATACATTTTTATAATTATATTTTCTAACAATTATAATTAAAAGTATATTTTTTTGGTTTATTAAAACGTAATATATTGTAATTTTCGGTATTTTAAAAATTAAGTTTATAAAAAAATCTACCCAATCGAGTATATTAGGAAATGAATACATGAGAAGCAATTTGTTTATCAAAATTAAAATGTATTTAGAAGGTAAAAATATCAAGGGCTAATTTGGTTAATAGGCTTTTTTGGGTTATACTTTTAGTAACTAGGCCATTTAGTTTTTTAATTAGGTAAATGTACTCCAACCTTTTGTATTTACT
Organism: Fagopyrum homotropicum; assembly: GCA_033239125.1. Lineage (NCBI taxonomy): Eukaryota > Viridiplantae > Streptophyta > Magnoliopsida > Caryophyllales > Polygonaceae > Fagopyrum > Fagopyrum homotropicum. The sequence continues at coordinate 132,138,356 of BSWB01000004.1, forward strand.
TTCAAGCCCTAAACACTCTTCTCTCAAGAGGTACATTTACTAAAACTAAAACTCAAAAAAGCCTAGTAAACCAAATTGTTTCAAATATCAATTAGGTAGATATTGCCTTTTTAGATTAGCAATATTTTATTTCATCTTGATTTATATAGTGAAAATAGCTAGATTTTAGTTAATGAAAGATATAATAAAAATAAACAAATAAAAACTAGTAAAAGGTAATTTGTGATAAAATGACACATGTCATCCGATGTATAAATGAATGACACGTGGCTTTAAGTGATTTTGCTTTTATATAGTATATAGATTTGATGATTGTTAATGATAGAGCTGTAACTTAACACAAGGAATGATGAGTTTTGAAAGCTTACAAGAGTAGCTACAATGACTGAACTAAAAGAGTTGTACAGCTTTGTAGCAAGGCTGTTCCAATAAAGTCAAAGCCTACAATTTGACCCCAGAACCTTTACACAAGCTATGGACTAGAAGATAATAGCACGCATATAGCTGAAAGTAATTAAGCTATAAAGTAGGCCAGGAATACAAAAATCAGCACAACAAACAAAATAATTTCAGAAGCTAATCCAACAGGGATATCATTAATATTTTGGCTGGTAGCTGGGATATCATTGTGAAATCTATTTGTTTTTTACCCTAGTATAATTACTCTTTTTTAGGAGAATAATGTGTGTTTTTGGGGAGTATCATCCAGAGAAAAAGAATAGGCTATCTTTCTGTGGTTGCACTCTTATTGCTTCTTCCCCTTTACCTGATGTGGTTACTGATTTTTGTGGTCTATCAGAGAGGGGCATTGAGATCACTTTCTTGTAAAAAGAAGATGCATCCCAAATTCCCCATTTTTTCCCTGATCGATTACGTTTTTACTTTTCCACAAATTGAGTGTTTTCGGATGATTTCACACAACCCTTCAATGTGTGACAGACTTCACCTTTTTGATGTAGATGTGTCTACTACACGATCTTTTGCAGATTTCTAGTTACATCCCTTTCATAAAACAAAGGGAAATAGAGGTTTCTAACTAATATTTAACAGTTACTTTATGTTCATGCCTATGTACATCTTCTGCTTCCTTTCGTTCTTCTCTCGATTTCTTCATAATTACTGGATTGGATATTTAATTTCAAATTTCATGCCAGATACTGTTCTGCTGTTCTGCATATGTATTTTCTTACTGACACCACATTATTTCCTTTAAAGTATTCTTCTGTTAACTTGATTTTCTATGTATTGTTCTTTTTTGAGCCTTTGCTAGTGGGCCTGCAGACTGCAGTGAATCTTTCCATGCTTCTCAAGTGGTTATTTGACTCACAAGCACCGACACTATTATTCAACATAGTTGATGTCTGTAATATATACTTATTAATTTACTAAAATTTATTTATTTCTCAGTGTGTTAGAGAATGCTGGTGCTGGAGTTGAAGAGCCAAAATCAGATGAATCACAAGGACAAAGCACTCTGGAGGCAGGTGCTCACAAGCCAAGCATAAGTAGAACGATTGGAGAAGCCCTGGCAAGTGCCGGGACTACCTTAGATGAAGCTGAAGCGGAGCTTATTTTAAGTCCACTTCGAGTTGCTTTTGAGACAAAGAATGTGAAAATAGTTGAACTTGCTTTGGATTGTCTTCATGTATGCTCTTTTTCCTTACTATTTGTCTGTTTTAGTATGTTTTACTTCTAGCAGGAGGAAAAAAGGTTGCTGTAGTGTTCTAGTCGCAGTTTTATCAAATAGTTTATTTATCTGTTTATGAGAAAAAATATCCAGTAACATGTGTATGGTTTTTCGGTAATATATCGAAATTAACACTTTCTTGTTTTCTTTGCATCAGAAACTCATTGCCTATGATCACTTGGAAGGTGATCCAGGTCTAGATGGTGGTAAAAATGCACAATTATTTACAGATGTTTTAAATATGATATGCAGTTGTGTCGATAATGCATCATCTGACAGGTATTAATATCTAGCTAGTTCAAGTTGTTACTCTAATACACATTTTTTGCTAGTTACATAACGTTAGAGGTATAACATTGCAGCACGATTTTGCAAGTTCTGAAGGTGCTTCTTACAGCTGTAGCATCAGCCAGGTTTAGAGGTATTCAGTGATACCTTAAGATTTTTCTGCAGTTACTCTCATAACTTGATGGGCATGTAATTGTTTTGCTCTAGATTCCTGGATATACTCATAATAATTTATATTTGGCTTTCTGTGATTAGTTGTGGCTTTAATGTGACACTCTAAATGCAGTTCATGGGGAGTCATTGCTGTCAGTCATACGAGTTTGCTATAACATTGCTCTTAATAGGTAATATTTGTCGTCTTCTGTTTCTTTTTGTTAAAAACAATTTTTCTGGTCTGTGCTTGAATATAATGATTATCTGATATATTAAACATCAGCAAGAGCCCAATAAATCAAGCAACATCAAAGGCCATGTTGACACAAATGATCAGCATCGTATTCCGGAGAATGGAATCTGATCTGGTATGCTTTCCTATCGATAAATTTTCTTGTTGTATTCTCTGGGGGATGATGCAAAATAATCAGGTAACTGTATGTGACTTCAGAGTGCCAGTAAGTCCTCAAAGGGAGATCAGGAGGCAAATTCAACGAGTTCTGTTTCAGGTTCTGAAGATCCATCTTTGAATGGTTCAATATCAGAAGCTGATGGAACTTTCTTGAGTGACAAAGATGAGAAAGGAATGGCATCTGTAGATGCACAAAATTCAAGTCAGGCGAAGGAGACATCTCTTGCATCTCTGGAGGAGTTACATAATCTTGCTGGTGGTGCTGATATAAAGGTCTATATTTGTCGATCTGCTGATTATGTTCTTCAGAACTAGAACATACTTGTGCTTTCAATACTACATCTTTTCTACCGTGACCAATTTCTTATTTTTTTAATTGAAATAGAACTCATCTGTCGATTATGTTCTTATTCTGCAATGCAATTAGAACTCATCTACATTTTTTCTACTGAACCAATTTTTAATTTTAAATAACTTTTGTCATGTAGGGTTTGGAGGCTGTACTTGACAAGGCTGTAAATCTTAAAGACGGGGACAAGATGAAACAGTACACACCTTTTCCTTGAGATATCAATGTTTTGGAGTTCAAAATTATTTGTAGGAATTCAGTGTTTTTTTTTTCTTGAGGATAATTTTGTTTATTTATGTCTTTTAGTGGCATGGATCTGGATAGCATGAGCATTAGTCAACGTGATGCCTTACTTGTTTTCCGAACTCTTTGCAAGGTAATATTTTGAGCTTATCATATCTTGTGATAACTTTTCATGTTTGCCAGCCTAATAGCACAGTAATATTTGCAGATGGGTATGAAGGAAGATACTGATGAAGTAACAACAAAGACACGAATTCTTTCACTAGAGCTTTTGCAGGTTATCCTTCTCACATTGGAATCATGTAACCTGGTCCCATAGTTTAATATATTGGTGCTGTTTGCAAACTTTGTTGGACATCAGGAAATGATTTTCACATCTTTCCAACTGATCTTGAGGAATGAGGCTCATTACAGACTAATATAATCTGGTCCTACAGTTCAAGGATGCCAACCCTTGGGATTATCTCTGGCGGAGAGATATGTACATCATTCATGGAGAATCATTCTCCTAAAAGTTAAATCCGGAGTTTTGAGGAAAAAGAAAGGAATTGCGGACATTTATTAAATTCATCAACCTGTATTTCCATGGAGAAGGATAGGAAGGTGTTTGGTATTATCGGTATTTGAGTTCATTGAAGATCAGTGATAAGCAAAAGAGGCCTCAATTTGTATTTATTTTTGTTAGCTAGTTGTCTAACTGAGTGCACACATTTAATGCTATAGCTCTTAGAGTATACTCTACAAAATATAGACTGACTTTCCACCTCTAGATTTGACAGCCTTGGTACTTCTTAATTATCTGTAATTTACTTTAAAGCCCTTCTGGGCTAATCCTCTTGTATATTTAAGGACTTAATAGTCTTCTGTAATAAATGAGAAGGTTTTCCTTAAATACTACATTTTTTTTTGTGGGGATGAGACATTTTACGGCTAAAGGGACTCTATTAAAATACACGCTATGAGTGAAATCAGTAGGGCATGGCTGTTTTCCAAAGAGATTATGCTTCTTAATTAATTAATGAAAGTTTCTCTTTCTTCAATATGAGACATATGTTTCCCCTTAGTCTTTGATATTCATGCATGCATACATACTCTACTTCGAACCTTGTGATTGAACTTCTAGCAATTTTCATTCTTGTTTCAGGGCTTGCTAGAAGGGGTCAGCCTCTCATTTACGAAGAATTTCCATTTCATTGACTCAGTGAAAGCTTATCTTTCATATACATTGTTGCGGGCATCTGTTTCTTCATCTCCTGTTATATTTCAGGTTCTCTTTGTCTCCCATGTTTTTTCTGTCCCAATATTATACAGGTCTTGATGATCATGTATAACTTATTGTGACAGTGTGCTGCTGGAATATTTGCTGTCCTTTTGTTGCGATTTAGGGACAGCCAGAAGGTATCTAGTGCTTGTTTTGCTTGTATATTGTTTATTTTGTCGTTGATGAGTGATTACAAAGTTTAATTTGTAAAGGTAATCTACATTCAAAATTTTGTGTTTTGTTTTCAGGGTGAGATTGGCGTTTTCTTTCCCTTGATAGTATTAAGATCATTGGATAGCACAGACTTCCCAGTTAACCAAAAATTAAGTGTACTGAGGTATATATATATAATTCATCGTTTATTTGCTTCAGTTATTTTTGGGACCTTCCAGTTAATTTGTTAACGGCTAAAATTGTCATACTAAATTTGTGTAGGATGCTTGAGAAGGCATGCAAAGATCCCCAGATGCTTGTGGATATTTTTGTCAATTATGACTGTGATCTTGATGCTCCAAACTTATTTGAACGCATGGTATCATCTAACAGCTGCTTCACTTGTAGTCTTATGAATCAACATCTGTTGCGTTGATTAGCCAATTGAAGTCTTTCTTAAATGTGCATATTGTCTTTTGAAATGTCAATAAGGTGACAACATTGTCAAAAATAGCTCAAGGCACTCAAAGTACAGACCCAAATTCTGTTGCTGGCTCTCAGAATGCTTCATTAAAGGGCTCCTCACTTCAGGTTAGCTAACGCTAGCTTGATTTTCCATTACCTGACATTCAAGGTTCTGAAGTTCACTGTTTTCTACAAGTAACACGGTTTCTTATATATAGATTCTACTGATTAGTATTTCGTTGATAGCATTTTCATGCAAATCTTTCTTGATCATCCAAGGGACAAACAGGCAAGTTGCTTGCTCGTTGCGGCCTGCACACTTCAAAGATGCTAGTTTTGCATCTGTAATTGCTGCCTATGGCTACACATTTATGTTATGACCTTCCAGTTTTGCCTAAACATTTAAACATTGAGATCTAATGGAAGATTTGTGAACGAAGAAAAAAGAAAAAAATGTAGTGTGATAAGCTGTTTATTTCCTTCTATATATATATATTCTTATTTTCTTTTCTGATACTAATATTTAAATCTTTGCTGTGCTTAGTGTCTTGTGAATGTGTTAAAATCATTGGTTGATTGGGAGGAATCACGTAGAGGAACAGGAAAGCAGAAAGACAAGGACTCTCTTAATGAACTTTCAACTGAAGAATCCATTGAGGTGGACAATAGGGAAGGTGATTCCAGCGATTTCAAGAAGGCGAAGGCTCATAAGTCTATTATGGAAGCTGCTATTTCTGAGGTAAGTCACTGATGGTACTATTATATTTCTTTTACTGGGTTGTATAGGTCTCTTTTACCCAATGGACTAAATTGTTTGAGCTGATGAAGAGGATAATTTTATCATTAGGGTCCTGCAATAAACTGGCTACTGCTTTATGCTGTCACTAACAAGTTTTCTAGTGCATTGATGGATTAGGGTGGAAGCAAAGCAGTTCGATTGGATACCATATATAATGCTTATTAGCTTTTACCAAAACACAAAAAAATGCTTCTTAGTTAAACTTCGATATTTTTTGAAACATTTTGTAAATGTTCTCAAGCAATAGTTCGTCTAATGTTCTTATATCAACCATATCAAACTGATGTAATATATGTATTATTCTAATACTTATTTCAACGTAAATGCTAAATGATGAATGCTCAAATATTTGAGCGCCTAAAACGTGGTAGCGTAATTTGAGCATTTTTGGTATGTTTGTTGACAGTTGGATTCCCAAAATGATAATTTATACCAATGAAATATATATTTTATCCACAAAATGCAGCCTGAAGATTTAAAAATCGGAGATAATGTCAACGTGCAATGGATTAAAATGTTTATTTCATGTCTGCTTTCTTCGATAATATGATAAAAATGTTTGTTTGAAGTGTATTCATGATGCCAGTGCTCTAATAATCTAGATAATCTTTGAATTTTGCAGTTCAATAGGAAGCCTGCAAAGGGCATTGCCTATTTGTTATCTAATAAGCTGGTAGAGAATAGTGCTTTTGCTGTAGCCGAGTTCTTGAAGAAAACAACTAGCTTGGATAAGGTTAGTTTTTATTGAATTATTGGTCCTTTCTACTTTAAGCATGAAAGATTAAGCACTATTCTTATGTATGTAGAAATCTTTTTGAATTTTGCAGTCTATGATAGGCGATTACTTGGGTCAACATGAAGAGTTTCCCCTTGCTGTCATGCATGCATATGTTGATTCCATGGATTTCTCAGGAATGAAGTTTGATGCTGCTATACGGAAATTCCTTAGTGGGTTCAGACTTCCGGGGGAAGCTCAAAAGATTGACCGTATCATGGAAAAGTTTGCAGAACGGTAGGTATTCATGTATTAACTCCTCTCTCATGGATCTGTGTGTTTGTCCTGTGGACCTTAGATTAGTTAAAAGTATGTGGTTGTGGAATTACTGTTATTTGGGCAGGGGATAGTGGAACTTTGCAGCATGAATAATAGTGCATAAAATGGATAAAACTTGTCAGTAGGAAGAGCAATAATAACTTGTCTAGCGATAGTTAATTATGTAAACTGTTCTGGCATAAATCTTGCAATACAGTATGTAATTTACTCTAGTAGCTTCTGTTCCGAGGGGTGGTAAGAATGTGGATGATATGATGCAAAATTCTTTTCTGAAATGATGGAATAATTTCAAGTTATTGTAAGAATTTGAGTTTTGTGGACTTATAAGTGTTTGGGAGTTAATTAGGATTTAATTAAGGCATGTGATAGATGTGCACACAGTGCTCAACTTCCACAGGAAATAACTTCTTCTAACTCTACTTCCTATGTGGAAAATGTTTCCCTTCGAGAAGGGGGTGGAATTGCTAGGGGTTGCACAACTTTTCTGGGGAGGTTTGTGGAACCAAACATGAGATATAGTTAACCTTCTTTCTATGTTGACCATGTTTTCTACGAAAATTTTAATCACAAATATGCCGTAGGGGTGAGATTAAGTTTTTGTATTAGGCTTTTGTATAGAATCATCGTTTACTTTAGAATTTCGCAACATACCTAGCATGGAATTCCCATGGATGTATAACTTAACCGAAATGAGTATGTTTACATCAATACCTTTTGTTGAAATATCATCTTCTCCCAATAGGCCAATATGGAAAAAGATGTGACAACAGACACCTGTCCTACATGTCAGTAAGCCAAGAGAAAAAGATGAAAGACCAATAACAGACCATTGATATAAATTGGTGACACCTAGTTCCACACACTCAAAAATTGAAGCAGATAAGAATTACTATCCTTAAGCATTTTGAGGACACTATCCAATAGTTTGGCCATGTTATTTATTTGCTCACCAGGAAAGAAGTACTTTTTTGAGGAATTGTTGAGAGAGATTTAATAGATCTTCATTGTCTTTGCTCTAGTGTCTTTAACCATCATTTCCTCTACCTAAAGTCCAAACTAACAAAATAATCTTATCCTCTATTCAGTAAAATTTCACCCTTTATATTCTTCTCTAGCCGTGATGCTACTAGTGAAGAACATAAAGTAGAAAATATATACAACTAAGATTGATCACGTCAATCTCTGTATTGCTGTTTTATTCTAAGTGAATGGTAGAGACGAACTCAAGCCTCTGCAAACTACCAATAAATTTTGAACCTGAAGTTTATAATGATATCCTTAAATTACAGGAGTGGAACCCTCCAAAGTATCTTCTTTCTATGCAGCAGTGATTGATCACTGAAGTAAATAAGAAAAGCAAAGATGACCACATGCTATTTTTTCACCTTATCAAAGGAAAAGAAAAAATTGTTAAAACAGCTTGATAAGTAATTTTCCAGTATCATCTTTGTCATAAACATTATTGTGTCTAAAACTCATCACTAGCTGGTTTAGTAATGAATGAAGGTCTAAACCTTTTTTTTTTTTTTTTTTTTTACCATGGATTATATTTTAGACAATTTCTCCATATGTAGTGAATCTGGGACTAGTTTATGCTCAGTTTATGCCCAGACTTCTTAGGTTTCTAAAAGCTCTTCATTTTTAGAGCAAAGGAACTTTGGTGCTACATTTTGTATATGGCGTGTACATTTTGCTCAAGCTTTCATAAGGAACTTTGGGGCTACATCTTGGATATGACATGTACATTTTTCTAATAGTTTTCATTGATAAATAGCTATGTGATGATTCCTGCTTATTTCATAATTATTTTGTTCATATTTGACCATCATATGAAGGTTGGTCATGTTATTTAGTCTTCTGCTCCTTCATCACAATTTAACATTGAAATTTACCATAATTAAAGTTCGTATTATTATGCTCCAGGGCTCACTTCAATATTTTCGAAGTATATCTCGTGCGATTAGCTTCCTAAAATTTTCAGATGCTATATCCTTTTGCAGTTACTGTGCAGACAATCCAAATTTATTCAAGAGTGCAGATACTGCTTATGTCCTTGCTTATGCTGTCATTATGTTGAATACTGATGCCCATAACCCTATGGTGTGGCCTAAAATGTCCAAGGCTGACTTTGTACGCCTAAATTCTACGACTGATGCTGAAGAGAGTCCACCTACAGAACTTTTGGAGGAAATATATGATTCTATTGTGAAAGAAGAGATAAAAATGAAAGATGATGTAGGAGTTGGAAAAAGGAATGATCACAAACCAGAAGCTGAAGAGGGAGGTATTGTCATGAACATCCTTAACTTGGCTCTTCCCCGCAGGAAATCATCAACAGACAGCAAGTCCAAGAGTGAAATCATAATCCAGCAAACACAGGAACTTTTCCGGAACCAGGGAGGGAAAAGAGGAGTATTTTATACATCACAAAAAATTGAACTCGTAAGGCCAATGGTTGAAACAGTTGGGTGGCCTTTGCTTGCAACATTTTCAGTTATTATGGAAGAAGGAGATAATAAGTCTAGAGTTCTTCTTTGCATGGAGGGATTTAAAGCTGGAATTCACATCACTCATGTTCTAGGAATGGACACCATGCGATATGCATTCTTGACATCTTTGGTCAGGTAGATATCCTGATAAAAAAAACCTATACTACCTCCGATTGGAAATATTTGGCAAATTTTAATAGACATATTAATCAACTAAAATTATCTTGTTTTTTCTACTGAACTTTTTAATCAATATTGACACTTATTAGTTGTCGCCATCCTTCATGTCCGATGATCGGAAAAGAAATAATCAATAAGAACATAATTTAATAAGAATCCCGTAACTAACTATCTAGAACATGTAATATGACTTGAGGTGTTGATCAAAGTTTAAAGCCTAAAATGCCTTATATTATTGATGTATAGGAGTATAATTCTATGTTTTGTTGCCTTCGGCTGAGTGTCTTAATTTTCCGCGGTTAAACGTTTCATGAAAAATGCAATCTACCACTAATATGTGATTTTTTTGTGATGTACATACTTCCACTTCTTTACTTGATATCATAATTTTCGCATGTTTCTTTCTAGAAGCACATCTCTATATGGCTGGAGGAACCTTTTTCTTCATCTTCCAATGGCTAAATAAATTGTATTGTTTCCCTTGATGTTATTTGGTGGGTAGTATTTGTCTTTTGTCAGATGCTTTTATCCTCCAACTTGTAAAGCTTTCAGCATTAGCTCAGACATAAGGGCCATTTTGCTTAGTTTCCGATCTCCGAGTTGGCACTGGTCATGTTAAACCCTTATGAGGAAGATTTTACAAATAGCAGGTCTCAATTATTATGTATGTGACTTTTTGCCAGATTCACCTTCTTGCACGCACCAAAGGAAATGCGCAGTAAAAATGTTGAAGCATTGAGGACTTTATTGTCCCTTTGTGATTCTGATACCAACTCTCTCCAAGACACATGGAATGCTGTTCTTGAATGTGTCTCTCGTCTTGAATATATCACTTCAAATCCTGCAATTGGTGCCACAGTTATGCAAGCTTCAAATCAAATCTCTAGAGATTCCCTTCTTCAGTCATTAAGAGAATTGGCTGGGAAACCTGCTGAACAAGTATTTATAAATAGTGTAAGATTGCCTAGTGATGCAGTGGTTGAGTTTTTCAATGCACTTTGCGGCGTGTCAGCAGAAGAACTGAAGCAAACCCCAGCACGTGTTTTCAGCTTGCAGAAGCTTGTTGAGATCAGTTACTATAATATGGCCCGTATACGTTTGGTATCTACTCTGATCGATGAAAGCTCTAGTTATATTCTATTACAAAATGACCGCTTCAATTAAAAAATTTGGCCGCATTTTAATAATATATCATATTCATTGTAAAAGTCTAAAGAAGTTCCCAAGATTTGTTTCCTGAACTAGCTACTTAGTTTCTGTCCTTCGTTTCAGGTCTGGGCAAGAATATGGTCTGTCTTGGCAAATCATTTTATTTCTGCTGGAAGCCACCATGATGAAAAAATTGCTATGTATGCTATTGATTCTTTGAGGCAGCTGGGTATGAAGTATTTGGAGCGTGCGGAGCTCACTAATTTTACATTTCAGAATGACATTTTAAAGCCATTTGTTGTTCTCATGAGGAGTAGCCGAAGTGACGTCAAAAGGAAATTGATTGTCGATTGCATTGTTCAGGTAACAGTGTGCTGCTGGTTTTGTTATTAGTATTGACTTTCCGTGTCACTGCTCGTTGTGGTAGCTAAAAGCTAATCTTATAGCGGTTATGACATTGCGTTGTAGATGATAAAATCAAAGGTTGGAAGCATAAAATCAGGATGGCGGAGTGTTTTCATGATTTTCACAGCTGCCGCAGATGATGATTCTGAATCTATTGTTGAGAGTGCATTTGAGAATGTTGAGCAGGGTGTGTACCCTATCATACATGTTCTCTGTATATTAGTTATGATATCTTTGTTTTGTTGATACTGTCATTCATTACTTCTTTCAGTGATATTGGAGCACTTTGATCAAGTCGTGGGAGACTGCTTTATGGATTGTGTTAACTGTTTAATTGGATTTGCAAACAATAAAAGTTCTCATCGAATAAGCTTGAAGGCTATTGCTTTGTTGCGCATATGTGAAGATCGCCTTGCAGAGGTTTGTCTTTCAGCAATGAGTTAACATTTTCTAAATAAACGATCGAGTTTCTGTTATATCTGTCTTTCTATTTTGTCTCCTTGATTCTTGACTACCCAATATAGTAATTTTCTTAGTATTAAAAGTATTACTATTTTTCCTTTGTAGAGTACTATATTTAGTAATCACATAAATTGGTGTTACAAGTAACATATGTAATTACAGAATTAAGAAACATTGAATTCAAAACCGGCTCTATCAGTGCCAATCTGATATTTTTGGTACCTGCAAGATTTCAGTAACAGAAGAAATATATCTTTTTATCTACTCCAGCGAAAGTATCTTCCCACTGAAGTTCTTTTTCCTGACTAGTGCAAGTGGCATTTGCAAATGCTCAATTAGAGTACCAATCAATTCCATGCTTAGGACTCTATGGTGCATGTTTTATCTATGTCTTCATTGTCTTGCTTTGGCATAAAGTGGAGGTGAAGGTAGTGCTAAGTCTCTGCTTATGATCTATTATCATTGAAGAATTTTGGAAAAATAGGTTGCGCAAGGTTTATTTCACCTTGGTCAGTGGATCTCAATATGGTTGAGAATCTATATGAGGAAAAGGAGATACTAGACTTCTATGAAATGAGGATCTCTGGACATCACTAGTGTTGTGGATGGAGAAAGTGATTTCGATGACAAGCATATTTGGCAATGGCCGTGCTTGCTGTCTGGAGTGATTTGGTAGCAATGGCTATAGTCAACTCTTTCTGTGGGTAATAAGAAGTCACTTGTGTGCACCCAGTTGTGCCCGGGCAATGTTGCAATGCCTGCAGTGCTTGCAGTGCTCAGGCTATGAGAGAACACGAGGTGCACTCAGGTGCATTGATGGTTAAATAGGAGGACCATACTTAAGACACCCCTTTGGCAATGGCCGTGCTTGCTGTCTGGAGTGATTTGGTAGCAATGGCTATAGTCAACTCTTTCTGTGGGTAATAAGAAGTCACTTGTGTGCACCCAGTTGTGCCCGGGCAATGTTGCAATGCCTGCAGTGCTTGCAGTGCTCAGGCTATGAGAGAACACGAGGTGCACTCAGGTGCATTGATGGTTAAATAGGAGGACCATACTTAAGACACCCCTTTGGATAATTTTTTAGCCATCATATTTCCTAGTTGCAGTTTGGGATCAAATGTGAAAACATGACGTTTTTTTGTCCTACCTTTGGTGTTTGAATCACATCCTCATCAGTGTGGAGGATACACCAACTACTTCATGTGAGAGGTTGACTTTGCTTAAGAACTTCATATCTGGAAGCATCCTCATGGACCTCATGGGTCGAGAGGATATGCCTACCTTTCTAGTATCTTGTTCCTTGATATGCCTACCTTTCTTAACCTTTCAGAATGCTTCTAGTATCTTGTTCCTTGTCGTGTATGGTTAAGAGGATATGTTTTCCTCCTTCACTTACACAGCTTATCTTTTCTTTTTTATTCAAAATGCCTACTAATATCTGCAGAACTTAATTCATTCTCTGTATCTGGTTTATCTAGTTTTCACATTAAATGACATTTGTTTGTTGATGCCAGGGTCTTGTACCTGGTGGTGCCTTAAAGCCCATTGACGTCATTGCTGATGCAAACTTTGACGTGACTGAGCATTATTGGTTCCCTATGTTGGCTGGCCTATCAGACCTCACTTCTGATCCAAGGATTGAAGTTAGAAATTGTGCACTTGAAGTTCTCTTTGATTTGTTAAATGAGAGAGGTAGAAAGTTCTCTTCACCATTTTGGGAGAGCATTTTCCGTCGAGTTCTTTTTCCCATTTTCGATCATGTAAGACAAGCAGGAAAAGGGGGATCAGGTTCTGATGACGATGATGACTGGCTTCGTGAGACCTGCATCCACTCACTTCAATTGCTCTGCAATCTCTTTAACACTTTTTACAAGGTAAATGATATAGTTCTGTTAGTTTACAGAAATACACCACCAGGGAGAACATGAAAAATCTCATCTTTGTAATTTATGATCAAACATCATCCATGAGCTGCATATACCTTCCGTTATCTTTGGCCGGCATTCAATATCTGTTATGTGATTGAGAAAGTGATGGCAATGTGTTCTTGTAGAGCATTGTGGAGGAAAACTGAACACCATTTCAGACTTAATAATGGAAACATTTATAGGACAAGAAAATCTATATTCCAGTGACAGCTTAACATCTGGTTGAATCCAGAAATTTGGGCCCATTGGCATTCCTCATTTTTAGCTGAAAAGAAAATTGAAGCCTTATACTTGTGTATACATGCATGGTGTCTGGAAAGGAGCTATAAAACAGTAAGATGAATAATTATCACGATGCCTTAAGTTTGGCTTAGTATAATGCTTTGATGTTCATCTGAAATTTCGTCAAATGTTTGGGAGTTCATTTTCTTTGGATGAGATCAGATATCATAATTACTACATCAAATTAAGTAGACTAAATCAATAAGCTTTGTGGTCCAGTTACATTTGGGTAATTTTATGGCCTGTAAAGGATCACTGAAGCCTGCACACAAGAAGTTTCTTTCCTTTTTCTAGCAGTCTACAGAGAAGCTAAATAGATTTCAATAACATCGTTTTGGTTAGCAAAATCACCCACAATTCAGGTGTAGTTCAAAAGCTCATAAACACCTGGAAATTTTAATAATGATTTGCACTCTTTTCTCTTTGCTGTAACTAGAAAGTATATGCCACAAACTTCGAATAGGGAGACAGTAGAAACAAGTGATTAAAAATGTTACCACCTGCAAATGTGTTAGTCAATGGTTAGAATTTTTAAAAATGTTTTTCAAAATCTAATCTAGGATAAACTCCAACTGTTATATATTTTCCACTGATCTCATCATTTTGTTGATAATATTTATGGAGTTGGAATTAATGTTCATCCTTCACATTCTTGCTTGTATATGAAGTTTGTTCCTGGTAAAGAGAAGAATGTTTTAGTCAATCGTTAGAACTCAAATATTATTGTTCCAGTTATGAATGTAAAGATTGCATTTTGGTTAGCAGGGAAGGATGATGTTTTTTTAATCTAATCTAGGATAAACTCCAACTGTTATTATCTTTTCAATTGATCTCATCATTTTGTGGCTTATTTGTAAACTAAGTTGATAATATTAAGGAGATGGAATTCATGTTCATCACATTCTTTCTTATATATGAAGTTTTTTCCTTGTAAAAAGCAAAATGATTCAAGACATGAGGATCACAAAACATCTTTTCTGTATGCATTTATAATTCTAATGTAAAGTAAGCTGGACCAAGTAGTATCCTAAGTAATGTAAACAAGTCACTCATCATTGTCAACATGTGGTTGCTTATTCAATATTGATAGTTTAGTGCACACTATTGGGTAAAGTTGCCCTATACTCGACTTGCTTTAATATGCTTCCATTTTGCTGCCCAAATTTGATGAATAATTTCTTACCAAATTTTTTTTTTTGATGAATAGTTAGTGAATCTGACTTTGTTGTCATTATTCTTATCTAATGGAATGCTTTTTGAACTTTTAGATTTTTGGTGTTGATAATTTGAGACTGGTAGAAACTATATTTGTTATTCTGCTTCATTACAGGAGGTTTGCTTTATGCTGCCACCACTGCTTAGCTTGCTATTGGATTGTGCAAAGAACACAGATCAGTCAGTGGTTTCTATTTCTCTTGGGGCTTTGGTACATCTCATAGAAGTAGGTGGGCACCAGTTCAGTGACAATGATTGGGATGCCTTGTTGAAAAGTATAAGGTGTGTATCCTCAATCTCGTCTCTGCATACGTGAACATGGATGCGAGACTCTTGTTATTTTTTTGTTGTTTGCACCAAATTTATGACAAACACGTGTTTTCACTCGCAGGGATGCTTCATATGCAACACAACCACTTGAGCTACTTAATGAGTTAGGGTTTGGCAATGGAAACAGAGGTACTCTGGGCAGAGATGGTGATAGCTTCTCCGTGACATCCATCAAGAATAAGATGGTGGAGCACAGACAGCTTGGTGCTGGTGATGATCTTGCAACTCTGGATCCTGAAAGTGTTCTTCCAGATGGTTCTACAAAATCCTCTAAAATGTCAGGAACTCTGGATGGATCTGAAGGTGAGTACTATTTTAAGTTATGAAAAGTACGATTTAATCCTATTCCTGTCCTTGTGCAAGGAAGTGAGATATCTGTTCTCTAACCTGGGAAGGATATTTCGATCTAAATTGTGCAAAAATACACAATAATGGAAAAATCAAAATAATATGTTAAGTTTTTATGATGCAGGGCTACCGTCTCCATCCACCTTGTCTCCGAAGAACTCTGATGCCAGAGACCTGCAACGGAATCAGACAATAGGCCAAAGAATAATGGGGAATGTGATGGATAATCTTTTTATGCGAAGCTTTACCTCAAAGTCAAAGAGCCAGGATTTGGATGCATCCTTGCAATCTCAATCACAGGTAGTTAACTCAATTGTCACATTGTTTTCCTGTGTGAATTGGATCTGTAAGCAGTTATAAAAGAACCTGCATGTTTTTTATGTTGAAATGTGGCCAGAAACATAGATGAATCACTATATAAGATAAATGATGGATGTACATATACATACACACACACACACACACACACACACACACACACACACACACACACACACACACACACATATATATATACACACACACATATATTTAAAATAAATTTGAAATATGTTTTCAATGCTTGTAAAATTTAATCAAAGGTGCGATAAAATATATAGGTTTTCAATTAATTAAAATACGTAGAAAATCAACGATGACTCGTATATTCACATTGTGTAAAAGAAGCTTAATTTTGGATTATTCATAATAGAAATGAAGGAAATTTTCAAATTTCTTTGTGTAGTTTTGTATATAACGAAGCATCCATAATGTGCCTTTTAAGTAGTTTTGTTAATTCTCCAATGTCCACTAGAACATGCATGCTTAACAAAATCAGGTGTCAAGTGATATTTATGCATTGCTGCTACCATGTACAATGCATAAAGAGACTGTTAGTTTCTTGTTTGCATTACCAGTTTTATCGCTTTGTATTCAGTTGTGTAATATATTTCATGTACTCATTTAACATATTTCAATGCAATTGTTACTTTAGCCTCTTGAGAGTGAGGAAACTGATATAAAAGATGAATTTGAGAGTCCACTAATGGAAACCATAAGAGGAAAATGCATTACTCAGCTATTACTTCTTGGAGCCATTGATAGCATTCAGGTATGTATGCTATCTTATGTTTTATGTTTATTTTTATGTAATTGCTATGTTCTCCGGCTGTTTTGTCCCTCACAGATGTGGCCAATTTGTGATATCAGGCTCTTATCATTTGATTATTTTATGACTATTTCGGACACTCACAATATCAGCTTTTGAGAGATGTTTTGCACAATAATTCAGTGAATGCCGTTTACCCCTTGACATCCCTTCCTCTTGCCTCAGTTCTATTCTCTCTACTCTCATTCCTTGTCTTACACCTTAATATTTGCTGCTGCCTCCTTCCCATCGATTATGTACAGTTTGTCTTTCTGATGCAAGGAGTCGTATTTTAGTTTTTAGATTGGTTTATAGGTGTGGTTTGGGGTTGTACTAACTAAGTTTTAGATACTCATAATGGTGAGAAATATAATGAATTCTTCAATATTGATTCTGATGGGTGTGTGTACATTTTTTATTGGACTTTGTAATCTAAAAATGACTTATAGAAAGCAGGGGGGGGGGGGGGTTCAGAGATGAGTAAATCAAGTTGTAATATTGTATCGATCGTCACCTGACTATGATGCGTTTGTGTACATTTTTGTTGGCCTTGGTAATCTAAAAATGAGTTCTAGAAACTTCCAAGGCAATCTAACTACATAGAATTTATGAGTTTTATATCTATGTAGACCAACTTTGAGCTGAAATGCGCTCTAAAAGTTGTATGCAAACTAAGTGGTAGTGGATGTTCATTGCATTGAGGGTCAAAAAAAAATTGCGCCTGTGCAGCTCCAATTGGATTAATGTGGCTGTATACACTAGAATTCTGATACTCCCTAGAATTTGCTCTTGCCAGAGTCTGGTATTCAGTTCATAATTAGGTGTTTACTGTTTATGGATTCATCTGATTTCTGTATACTTTCTGCTAGTGGTAATGGAAATTCATGGTTCTCGTTATTTTAAAATGAAACTTTCTATAAAATATCCGTGCCATTTGAGAAATGTGTCACTTCTGCAGAAAAAGTATTGGTCCAAGTTGAAACCTCCGCAGAAGGTTGCCATAATGGAGATTTTGTTATCCATGTTGGATTTTGCCGCCTCATATAATTCCTATAGCAACCTGAGTATGCGCATTCGCCACGTCCCTGCTGACAGGTTAGTTATAGTGCCTGTTAATTTCTTGTTGCATTTGATATTTAGAAAAATAGAAAGTAGAAGTGAATACTTGTTGAATGAATAATACTATTAGTTCTGATCATTCATTGTTGAACAGGCCACCATTGAATCTTCTTCGTCAAGAATTAGTAGGAACATGCATATACCTAGACATGCTGCACAAAGCCACTTCAGAACTTGATGCTAGTGTAGAGAAGTCCTCCGAACTGGATGAAGCAAACAAACTTGACAGAATAGCTGAACAGAAACTGGTGACTTTTTGCGAACACGTACTGAAAGAAGCATCCGATTTCCAGTCTGCGGTAGGGGATACAACTAATATGGAGATTCATCGTGTTTTAGAGTTGCGATCACCCATCATTGTGAAGGTATATATTTCTTGTAATAACCTTAAAAAAAAGAAGGGTATTGAAGGCTAACTTCTCTCTCTTGAAAGCAACACAATCGGAGACTTTTTTCTTAAAAAACAAACTAAATAGTAAGCAGCATTATTGCTCATTATCCAATTTTTTTTTTCTTCTTCTCTTCTATAGTACGTGCTCATGTTTATCATGTAGAAATTTTTAATCCCTGTGCAGATTTGTAAAATCGATCTGTAATCTTTTTATTTCATGGATGTTCCTTTTCTTCTGATGGACGGAAGGAATGTTCTGTAAGATTCCATATTTGAAGATTTTGACATGTGTCTTGTAATCCAATTCATAGTTCATATTCATGTAATCTTTAAGGTCATATCTGTGATATTCACTTTTGCGGTTAGTTAGTATCCAGGATTTCCTCTGCCATTTAACTTGACACTGGTCGTACTTAAGATCGACAAATATTCACATTTCATCATACCTTGTGATTTTTAGGTTATAAGAGGTATGTCCTGCATGAACAACCATGTGTTCAGAAAACATCTGAGGGAGTTCTACCCATTGATCACCAAGCTCGTTTGCTGTGACCAGGTCATCTATCTGTCCTTTTCTTATTTTCTTTACGATTTGTTAGAAAAGGAAACTAACTTATCTAGGGTTGTTTTTAGCCGAGTTTTGGCATGATCATATTCCACTCGTTTATAATCGAGTCATGGTCGAGCCGAGCTTAAAATTGTGCTCATATTTGGCCCATTTATAAAGTGAATGAGTTCGAGCCAAGTTGGAAGTAGCTCAATTCATATAACAACTCATCAAGTAATTTATTAGGTTGTTATTCGAGTCAAACGAGCCAATATTTGGCATGCTCATGTTCAACCCGTTTATAAACGAGTGGAACCCAAATTTTAACCGAACTTAAAAGTTATGCTCATATTCGGCTCGTTTAGAAAGTAAATGAGCTCGGCAAGTATAACATCCCTACTCTTTATTCTTGAACTCTGATAAGGAGCTCGTTCTCCAACAGTAATACTCTGCATGACTTAGTTTTGAGTTATCTATTATACTGATAGCATCATGTATCTGTTCAGATGGATGTCCGTGGTGCACTGGGCGACCTCTTCAGTGGTCAACTGATGCCATTGCTACCGCTCGTCGAGTCTGCTCATTAGCACAGCTTCCTTGCAGTGTGGACATCAATTGTGAGATTATGAATGAAGGGAAGTGGTATATTTAGGATATTTTGGTGAGAGGATGTATACATCAACTGCCTTGTTGCTAATTGTGTATCTCTAGCCTATACAAAGGCCTGCGGTCATTATCGTTTGAAGCTGATTAATTTCTTTTTGATTGTCAAGAGTATTAGGAAATTCGATTATGTATTTTTGTAATGAACTTTTTTTATTCCATGTTGACCTAACCCTCTAGATTTCTTTTTCCTGCAATTTTATCAAGCATTTAAGAAGAAAAATATAATGTTTTGGGTAAACAATGATATGCGGTTATTTTCACAATTATATCTTCTGACGAAGCTTCTACAATTTTAGTGAAATATTGTCGGCATACCACAACAAACATTGTCAACATAAGTGTTGCTTTAAACTCATAACCTAATTTTTATCGTTTTACGTCATATGTATTTTGTAACCTCTTTTTTGTCTACTTTCTCTCTATCTTTAATTTGACAACGTTTGACAACTCAAATTACATCTACATTGAACGACTCACATCTTTTAAGTAACAATTTTTACAAAAACGAATCAAACTCCATCTATTTCACTTATTACAGTTTCGGTTTTTAGAATTAGATTTCAATTTGATATTCTGATTTGGAAAATTTTATGGTTGTTTTTGACGAGTGGTTGAATCTTGTTAGAAATAGATGAATTTAGAAATAGATGAATTAATGCATGTGTCGAGAAACATCGTGGAAATGAACTATAATTTCACCAATACTTTATAACCGGAACTGTGGTATATACTTCATTTTATTACTTTTTACGTGGGTTAATAACTTCAACTTGGTTTCTAACAGAACCATGGTATAGTATTCCATCCTTAATTTCTTATTGACCTATACTTTCCCGGTTTCAACCATTACACGGGTAAAAGGCTCAAAAATTGAGAAAAAAACACATCGAAAGCCAACACGGGATTTGTGGTTTCACGTCGGTTCTCAACGTGAGATTTCAGTACTTATGTCGACAACCGTTATGGAACGTTTTTGTAATTTAAGTGAGATCATTATGTAATTATTAATTCTCATGGGTTCCGATTTTTTTGGCCGGCCACACCATCAAACAATTAACATCGGGGTTATTTGCAGATGATTTGCTATTATTTGCAGAAGCATCTACTAGTCAAATGAGAGCAATTAAGTTCTGCCTTAGGAAGTTTTGTGAAGCTTCAAGAAGTAAGATTAACTTTCAAAAGTCAAGAGTGTGCTTTTCTAATGGCGTGGAGGATGTAGAATGTGAACAGATAGCGATGGAAGGAGGCATGCCTTGTACTGAGGATATTGGAAAATATTTGGGAGTGAATATCAGCAAAAAGAGAGTCTCTTATACTCAATATAGTCATGTTATGGATAGAGTCAATTCTAGACTTGCAAATTGGAAGACAAAATTTTTATCCTTGGCTGGTAGGGTAACTCTTGCGAAGAGTGTATTGGAGACTATCCCCTATTATGCAATGCAAACTGCTCCACTGCCGTTGAAAATTTGTGATGATATAGAGAAGAAAACTCGTAACTTTGTGTGGGGATCGACCAATGAGAAGAGAAAGATACACTTATTGCATTGGGAAGATGTACGTAGACCAAAAGAAGCTGGTGGACTCGGCATGAGAAGTATGAGACAAGTGAATGGTGCTTTTATGGCTAAGCTAGGTTTCCGGTCGCTTAAGGAACCTGAAGCTCTGTGGTCAAGGGTTATTAGGCACAAGTATTGTAAAGGTAGATGTGATGTGGATATGTTTCAAAATCATGCAGATGCCTCAAGGCTATGGAAAGGTATTGTGAAGGCCAAAGATACTCTACTTTCTGGAGTGAGAGCGGAAGTAAGGGATGGTAGAAAGACATTTTCTGGTCTCATGCTTGGGCAACGAGCATTCCACTGGGAGATATTGCTGAAGCGGACATCGAAGAGGAGGATCTTGGAAGGACAGTGGCGGAGTATTGGAATGGAGAAAATTGGAAGTGGGAAGAGTTTGCTCATCTCTGTAACGAAGAGAGTTTACTGAAGATTGCGGAGATTCGTTTGGTGGAAGAAGGTGTAAGTGACAATTTCATGTGGGGTGAAACAAGCACAGGGAAATTCACTATCAGCACGGCTATAGGAATTATGAGGAAGGATGATAATGATGAGATCAAGACGGTATGGGCAAAAATATGGAAAACTAGAGCTCTTGAGAGAGCCAAACATTTTGTCTGGCTTACAATGCATGATGCAATTTTATCGAATGCAAATAGATATCGGAGGCATTTAACTACAGAGGCTAAGTGCAAATCCTGTGGGGAAAGGATGGAAACCGCTCTTCATATTCTTCGGGATTGTTCTAGAGCAAAGGAGGTATGGATTGAAATAATGAGAGGACAAACACTTGCTAAGTTTATGGAAGGGGATATTCATCAATGGATCGAAATGAATTTGAACAAAAGCATGAAATGGAGAACTGCGTTCACAATTGCTGTATGGTGGATGTGGCGTTGGAGAAATGCGAGAATATTCGGTAATGAAGGAGATATACCGAATGATAGAGCTGAATTTTTAAGTAGAAGGGTTTTAGAGTATGAAAATGCAGGGATGAGAATGTAGAGTCTGCAGAAATGTGTGCCAAATGGTATTCTTTCAGCAATGAAGTGGAAAAGACCGGATATTTCTTGGATCAAAATAAACACTGATGGGTCATATAGAAGCAGTAGTGAAGGGATTAGTGTAGGTGGAATAGCAAGGAATCATGAAGGGAAATTCATGAAGGCATTCGTGGCTAAGAGTGCGGGATGCTCGTCATTCAAAGCGGAGCTGTGGGGAGCAGTGCAAGGGATGATATTTGCTATGGACTTAAAGATGGTGAAAGTGTTGTTAGAGACAGATGCGGAGGAGGTGGTGCAAGCGTTATTAAAGGAGGAAGACGTATATGGTATACATCATGAGCTATTGGCAAGAGGAAGAAGAATGCTACGAGATAGGAGCGTGAATTTTGAACTGAAGCATGTACCAAGATCTGCTAATAAATGTGCTGACTGGCTAGCAAAAATTGGTTGGGATTCTACAGATAATTATATCTTGCTAGATGGCCCACCAAAAGGGTTAGATTTTATTATCAAATCTGATCTTGTTCAGAGTTATGATATGTAATATGTTCTCCAATTTTAAATAAAAGGGCTTATAAGCCTACTCTTTATACACCAAAAAAAACAATCACTATTTTGCAAGAAACCACCCTTTATAAAACTTTCAGCATAAAACCACCCGTAATTCTCATTTGTTTGCAAATACATCACCCCTTATAATGATTTGGCACTAAACCACTCTTAAATTTAAAAGATTGGTATTAACAATCTTATACTAGTTAAAATACATCAAATAGTTTTAGACTTGAAGCATTATTGACAAAGTATACTTTATTATTATTATTATTATTATTATTATTATTATTATTACTATTATTATTACTATTATTATTATTATTGTTATCATAAATAGTTTCAACAGTTGGTGAAGTACTCCACTTTATGATAGAAATAATCAAGAAAATTATATAGATTATTACCCCTTACCAAAAATTATCTAAAATTTAAAAATTATTAACTCGTACATAAGTTATCGCCAAATAAGCCAATAACGGAAAAGAATGAAAAAAAAATAAACCTACATATAATTATTTTTTTAATCCGGATTGATTTGTGATAGTTTCAACATTTTTCAAGAAAAAAAAAAGAATTACAAAACCTACAGAACAAAGGAAAATATGTAGGTGAGAAAGTTTTAGATCTTTTTCCCGTTAATTTTGATTTTATTAACGGAATTTATTTTATCTGAAATAGTTTTCAAAAATTTAAAACCTTTTTATTACAATTTTTCATATCTTTTTTAAGAACTTACTAAGCCATAACTTTTTAAATATTTTTCAGGGTTACTATTGGGGCGGACATCTTGCTAACAAAAGCGGAGTCCTCCCCCGTGCCAAGAGGGAGGCGCAGACGCCCTCCCTCTTGGCCTTAAGAGTTCGAAAAGTCTACCTGAGCCCGGCTTGGCGCGGAGGCGCCCTGTGTCTGCGCGTCCCTCTTGGCATTAAGAGTTCGAAAAAGATCCGTTGGGGTAGCCGTTGGAAACGAGCCATTGAAAATTTACGAGCCTATATATTGGATTTCAAATCATTCTACTATTCACATACATCTCCACCACAATGTAAAGAAACAAATCCGTTAAAATGTCGACGTTTTCCGAAGAAGGCGATGTAGAATCTGATGGTGAAGCTCTATTACGTCGTTCGAAGTTGATAAATATAGTGATCCGGAAGAACTTCTCGCACAACTTGAAGTAAGTGTACAAACTCATTTATATTTTACTTTTAGACAATGCTAGAATAGAGAATCAGAACTTTAGAATTAGTCGGAATAACTTTAGACAATGTTAGAATAGAGAATCGGAATTGTAGAAATAGTCGGAATAGCTTTAGACAATGTTAGAATAGAGAATCTGAATTGTATAATTAGTCAGAATAGCTTTAGACATTTAAGAATAGAGAATCGGAATTGTAGAGTTAGTCGGAATAGCTTTAGACATTTAAGAATAGAGAATCGGAATTGTAGAATTAGTCGGAAAAGCTTTAGACATTTAAGAATATAATATGTGTATTTTAAAAATAATACTCTATCTTATTTTATTTAGGATCTTATGAAATATTCTCGTGCAATCATTACCGATTATTCGTCAAAATTTGAGCTTCATGGATATTTTGCGGATAGAGACAACTTATTGGGTTGGACTCGGTATGTGGCAAATGAAATGAATATGGTGTAGGTCATTAAAAAATCATGGTTGGATAGAAGGGGTTTTCGTATCTTACAACTGGCTTGTGATAGACATGGAGGACCTAAAAAAGAAAAAGACGTTGATCCCGATCATTTTCTAAATTCTAGCCGGAAAAAAACTCGAAGAAGTGTTTGTGTTTGTTTCAACTTGATGGAACACAAATTAAAGAGGAAAAATGGACAACGAGGGTTGTATGTGAAATCCACAACCACATAATTCCCTCGGTGTTAAGGGCTCATGCATATGCAGGACGCTTGACTCCCAAGCAGAGCCAAAAGGTGGAGCGTGAATTGGATTCCGGCTTAAAACCGAGACACGTTTTAAAATCAGTGCAATTAGAGGATCTTGACAATGTCACCTCCATCCGGCAAGTTTACAACACCGGTTTGAAGATTAGAATGGAACAAGCCAAAGGAAGAGGATCATTACAACAAGCACTTCATACGTTGACGGAACGTGGATATTATGTGAACACTAGGAGAAGTCCAGACTCCAATGAGGTGGTTAATTTCTTTATCTTACATCCCGACTCGAGGCATTTGATCAACATGTTTCCCTATGTTATTGTGATGAACTCGACATATAGGACCAACAAGTAAGTTTCAATTCAAGGCGCATTTTTACTTTGTTTCCTACACTCAATCATCTTTTCCTAGAAAATTTGAACTTAATCGTTGGTTTGTATTACTTTTAGATACAATATGTCATTATTGGAGATCGTAGGCATCACTAGCACAAAGAAGACATTCACAATTTCTTTTGTATTCATGGCACAAGAGAATAAAGATCACTACGAGTGGGCTTTGAAGAGGGTCCGTTATTTAATATACGGAAAGTTCCCGGAGGTGATTGCCACCGATCGTGAGCTAGGTCTATAAGCGCCCTGAGTGTAGTGTTTACCGAGGTGAAGCATATCTTGTGCACGTTCCATATAAAGTGCAACATTGTTAACAAAGTGACCCTCGTTCTGCGCAATAAGGAAGTAGACGCCGTCTTCATATCCCATTGACATGCATTGTTCGAGTCGAGATCCAATGAAAGCTACCAACGGTGTTTGTTGGAAATGAGAGACTATTGGCAATCATATCCGAGGTTAATGAACTATCTCGAGACGACATGGCTTACCCCGTACAAGGAGGCAATCGTTCGAGCTTGGTGTAACATACACCATCATTTTGGAACAAGAACGACAAATGCGTAAGTTGTTGAAACATTTACTACATTATTAAACATTTATTCGTTTTGTAATAAACCTTTTTTAGGTGTGAGTCCACGCACAAGTTGTTAAAACAAACACTAGAACTACAAATGTCATCACCTATGCTGTGAAGCCCGGACCTGAGATGGAGCCATAGGTGGATTACGCCCAATTGCCTCCTCTATCATGAAATTTATGTCATCGGCTGAATACAGTAGACCGCGAGCCTGCATATCTCGTAGACGACCAATAAGAATGTGAAGACGCTGCAATACAAAAATAAATTGTTAAATAAATTAAAAAATAAATTAAAAGGTAATTTAAGGAATAGAAATGCACGTACTCTAGCATATGAAACGGGAACAGGTGGGGGCAGTCTATAGGTAACTAGAGTGCAATGGACGTCAACAAGATGTAGGGATGACAATGAGTGGTATACTAGGGCATGTATGCATCCTCGACGAGCCACGGAGACGTCGTTGGTATCAACCCAGCCAATGAGAATCGGGTCTCCTCTAGGTGGCGGGCTGCCCAACGTTCAGATGTGGGAGAATATGAAAGCCTAAAACCACGTCCATTCGTCGGACGTACCTCATGGATGGGTGGAATCCGGGGTAGGGGCACGGTCTGTACGTACCACAACCTGTCGCAGGAACCGATCCGGCATGTACGCTGTTCGCCACTTAGCGTGCGTGCAATCAAGCTTTAAATTTATAAAACTAGAATAAAAGCAAGCGAACCCGCAGTGTACGGATCGGCGTAGATTAGCAAGTATTCCAGAGTATCGAACATAGGGATTTGGGGGGAACAAATTCAGTTGTAAAGTTGTCAAGCAAGTAAAAGGGTAAAGCTTTGCAAATATATTGGGAAAACAGCAACCCTAAAGATCCAGATATCTAATTGTGGTAATCGATTCAAGATATACTAATGATATAAGGACAGAGTTAAGATATGCAAAGGTATACTAATGTAAGGTAATCGTACGGTGAAGTTCCGAAAACCTTATATGACTCACCTACAAGATACTCTCTATAAAGGTTGTTGAGGCTTCAATATAGAAAGATTCTAAAGGCAAGAATTAATATCAAATACCCAAACTTGTAATCCAAGGATCAAGACTAACTAAACCGATTAAGGTTGTGACACTCAGAATCGAGGTAGAGGTTGTTGAGGCTTCACTACCACCTAGAAAAGGCAAGCCAAGACTAAGTTAAAGCAAATCTTTAACTTTGGATTAAAGTAAAAGCAAAGTTCGTAAACTAAAGTAAATCACGGGTAGTTCTTGAGAATCACGGCCGTGGAAACCTAAGAACAGGCCGTGATTTAGGGTGTCGACGATATTTCTCTAACTCGCAGGGTCCAATCAAATTACAATCGATCTATCATTATCTAAGCCACAACTATCAACCCTTCACCTTAGAATTGCTAAAGGGTTTTAGCCAATAATCATAGTCATAGAATCAAATATCAAATATGAAAGGGAGAAAAGGTAAAACCTTGAAATCTCAATAACAAACACAAAACCAATGTCAATAAAACTCAAAAGTAACTTGCGTTCAATAGATGTAGGATAGAATAAGAATCTCTCACAAATCTCAAGGAACAAAGAAGAACGGGATGTCAATCCGCCTTCAAATGAAACCCTAAAATCTTCCAACTTCGCAAAAAGGGAAGTGCGTCCTTCCCCAAATCTTCCCTCCAAATAGCAAGACCTCCAAGTCTGCCTCTCTAAGTATCCTTTGGAGAATTTAACTCCAAGTCCCGGGGCTGTCACCGTCCTTCTAAATCTTCCTTTGGAGAAATTGACTCCCTTCAATGTTGAAGGCTCCTCGATTTATATAGGGATAAACCTAGGGTTTAAAGATAAAACCCTAAATATTTGGGCTGAAAAGAAGTCGAATCCGCTGGTATCAGAAGATACTCTGGGCCGCGTCATAAGGTATCAGAAAATTCTTTGGCGCGTTAGATGGTATCAGAGAATACTTTGGGCCGCGTCCGACGGTATCAGAAAATACTTTGGGCCGCGTCCGAAGGTATCAGAGAATACTTTGGCGTGTCAGACGGTATCAGAGAATACTTTGGCGCGTCCTAAATTCCTTTTATGCTCCTTTTTGTCCCGCTTCAAGACTTAATCTTTAAATGTGCCATTTTTGCTCCATAATTCACCAAATTACCTACAAATGCAATAAAACTCTGTGTAGACCTCTATTCTTGCAAAGTAGGTAAATATAACCATAAATGTCATGAATGTATGTCTATGCATGCAAAATTAAGGGAAAATCTATATAAATACATGCCTAAAAATAGGTCATAATTCATGTCATCATACGCCTCCTCTATGTCGGATATTGGTATAATACCCGGATAACGAGAAACACCAAACTCCCCTCCAAAATCAAGCACTCGATCATCATACGGGGTAAAACACACGTCCTCCGTTGTCATATGGTCCAAATGTGCTCGTAATGCATGTAGCCTCGCTATTCTAATCGGCGGTGTCTTCGGGACAGAAAGTCTCGAAGACCAACGTGCATGCCAATGCAACATTGGATCCTCCACAGTTGCACATCCAATGATGGGAATTGTGCGTAAATCTAAAACTGTATGAAAAAAGTTAATAATTTTATCATACATAAAGTTATGTTTTACAAAAGAAAATATTAATAAAACCGCACCTGTAAAAGTGTAGTACATCCTCCCATCGTCGTCACTTTCTTCCTAGTAGCGTTCCCCAAATATCTATATAGAAAAGCAAGGTTCCCGGAGCCCCAAGCCTACGAGTCTGTCCTCACATGATCTCGTACTAGGTTGATAAGCCATGCTCGTGTCTTGTTGGTAGATTTGTCGACTACCAAGGCCGACGATATGAACAATAACAAATAGGTAGATGCAATAGCGTCATGGGGACGCTATGGAAGGTCCAACATGGCAACGACTCTAATCCTAATTGTGTCGCAATGTAGTTGTCTGGTCTGACGTCTAGCCTCTGCAAGAGATAACACGAAATGATCAATCAGCCAATCATGTTTAACACTATCATCGACGAAAGTCGGTAATGCATCTCCATCAACTACAAGTCCCATTATCACTTGAACATCGTGCATCGCTATATTCATCTTCCCCCACGGCATATGAAATGTGTTTGTCTCGGGGTGCCACCTCTCGACAAACGCATCAAACAATGATCGACCCCACTAAACTGAACGTCCTCCAACTCTGTAAGTCCGTTGCGTCTAGCCAAACCAAACCACGAAAAGGGGTCATCTAGATCTCACCGCCACTCGCGTAATCTACTAATCGAATCGAGTCTACTAACAACCCTAACCACTCCGGGATCCATCTCAGCCCATATAACACTAGCTTTGTAGTCAGCGTAGCATGTCAATAACACAGGTACGTTCTCTTGCTCATGCTCCTCCTCAATAGGTACCTGCTCTAGCTCAACGGGTACCTGCTTTGGCTCAACATGTACCTGCTCCGGATCAACAGGTACCTCCTCTGGCTGAACATGTATCTGATCATGCTCACCATCCAAAATTTCATCTAGATGTGGAATACCGTGCGTGGACTCCTCTGTATCGTACTCCGGAATAAGTGAAGATAGTCTCACGTCCTCCTCACCGATGATATGATCATGGGCCTCAACGGATGCGTCAACAGATGCATGAAGTGATGCATCAACAAATCCCTCTAAAGGTGCCAGAACGGATGCCAAGACAAGTCTATCCCGTCGAGCTTTAGCCTCTCGACGGGCGGATGCTGTGACAAGTCTCGCTTCTCGCTTCTTCTTCTCTCTAATATATCTCATCACAATCTGAATTTTTTTTATAAAATTTTAATTTGTGAAATTATACACACACACACACACACACACACACACACACACACACATATATATATATCCGGAATCACCATTAGAGAGCCCGTTTCAAAGGTTGAAAAAAAACTCATAAAACAAAAAAAAAAAACGCTAAATCTCGTACACAATCCAATTCCAATTATTCCTAACTAACCGAATCTTACTAAACTAACTAATTTCAAGCCTGATATCATAATAAAACACAAAAATAACGTAAACGATAAAAACTAACCTGAAGTCGATCCACAAGTTTCCTATTGCTTGAACTTTCGACATTTGAATCTCAAATCATTGTTGGATCTCGATTTCAAGTTCTTTCTAACAAGTTTGTTGGATTTATGGAGTTTGGAGCGAAATGGATCGAAGAAGAGAAGAGGGAGAGGCAGCGGCTCCGTGCAAACGAAGGGGAAATGGGAATGAGAAAAGGAGTCCTCCGCGCCTTGCCCTATATACGGCTTGGCGCGCATTGCAAATGCGCCCCAACCCGGACGCATTGCAAATGCACCCGGCCCTGGCGGAGTCGGAATCCGACTCCGCCGTGTTGTTGCCCGCTTTTAAATAACATCACTCATATTTTTTAGGATTTTTTTTCAAAGAGAACAAATGGTTATAAAGAACATGGTTATTGTCAACTAAAACATATAATAATTTTTTTTAAAAAAATAAATTTGGCAACCACGTCACTAGTTTAGCCGGAGTTGAGATCGTGTTAGAATTGGTTTTGTATGTGATAGTTTGTGTACGAGTTAATAATTTTAAATTTTGGATTATTTTTGTACATAGGAATAATTAGATTTGCCTGCCAAGCCTTCGGGCACCACTTTAGACCCGACCAGACCGAAAAGTCCGGCCCTCCGGCATGGTAAAAAATTAAAAATTAAAAAATTATATATATATATATATATATAATATTGTATCTATTATAAGTATTAAGTATAAATATAAAATATTTAGTATAATTATAGTAAATGTAAATCTTAGATATAATTTATTTTTATAAAAATATCATATTAAAAAATGAAATCAGGTACTCGGAGGCCCAAGGGGTACGGTAGTAATTTTAGGCCCGATCAGGGTCCTGATAAACAGGCTTAAACTTTTATAAACCCCGGCCCGAGCTCGGGTGAACAAGTCTAGGAATAATGTACATTATTTTTTTTTTATTATAAATTATAATATTTAATCAAACTATTTGATACAGGGATTACCGTAATTGGATGGCCCTATCTTTCGAAACCTAAAGACTCGATAGAAGGACGATAAACAAAGAGAGATATGGATAGAAGATGATCCAATGATGGGATGGACCGGTAGATGGATAGACAAAGATCGAACCCTAAGAAATGACTCAGAGGCACGATATAATGCGATGGACCCTAACACACAACTGACGGCCGTTCTGTAGAACTCTTCCGTACAACCAAACACAATAGGCGTTTTGACGGACCCTAGAGCACTTGGAGGTATGAATGTGGCTAGTTGAAGTACCCTACTATGACACACACAAGTAGAACACACTCAAACAAGTCCAAACGAGTTATGAACAAGACCTCTCTTGTTCTCTCTTCCCATGTGGAAGAACACGGATTGCACAAGAAAATATCGCAAAAGTATAACCAATGTTTTTCTTCAATTTTGAGTTGAAAAAGAGAGAGGCTCGAGCTCCCTAGTTATAGGAGATAACTCGGCTATGGGCTTCTTGATGAGGGGCCGTACACAACATCTCCTACTATACATGGACTCATCACTAGATCAAGAGCAAGAGCATTGAAGGAGAAGAAGTCTACACCATCTACAAGTCCTACCATGGAAGGATCTATTACTAGACCAAGAGCAAGAGCCATTCAAGAAGAAGTTGCTAGTTTGTTGGCATCATTAGCTTTTAAGGAGGCTATTGGAGATCTATTTGTATCTAAGTCTTCCTTAGTCACTTTGATGAAAATTCCAACCATGAAGGATATAGAGGAGAAGCCATACACGTGTGAAGGCATGGAGGAAGCCATAATTTGAAGAACAAAAGGCTTCTAGATAGTTATTTTATTTTAATACCTTTAAAACTCTAAACATTCTAAATGTATCTTTTATCTTGTATTAATAGGATTATTTAATCTATTGTTTTTTTTGAAGGTTTTCACCTATTTAAGCCATAGTGTCGAACTTGTCGAGGATAGATGTTATTGATTATTTGAAACTCATTATTGAGAGACTCGTTGCTTCGTTTATGAAGACTTCGTTTTATTCATTCCTACTCAATTAAAAAGGAGCATTTGATTGAATCATTGTGAGTCCTTGTTGGGTTGTTCTTGTGTGTTAATCTTATTAAAGGTTGATAATCGTAGTCAATTCTACTCCCTTACTGTGATTTGTTCACTCTAAAGTGTATAATTCATGTCATCATGATTGTCTCAATTTGAAGACTTGTGTAAGGTTGAAGAATAAAGTGTTAAGGTGATTCATTGTTTGGGTTTTGATCCAATTGATTAAGGTTCTTACAAGTATATTTTGGTTCTTTTATTCCTATCTGTCTATCATTATCAGTCCATTCCATCTTCTTAATCTCACCATTCAATTCCATACAACTCACATTCTATTACTTTGAGTTTTTGCAAATCTTGGTATTCAGGATTATTGATCTCGACATTACCATTAATCTGCCTATAGAGATTTCATCCGAGATTCACAATCCCTCGCCTCAGGCTAAACTTCTCCCCTTGTAGAGAAGTGCTTGCCAAGATTGTGTCAAGTTTTAATCTTTTGTGAAATTTCAATCTAGATCCGTCAATTGCGGTCTCAACCCCACATCACTTCTCGTAGTCCGGCCCGAAGAATCATATCTTATCGATAATAAGATATGATCTTGCTATAAAAAATAATAAAATAAGATCGATCTTCTAATAAGAAAGATCTTCTAAGACTTGAGGATCAAAGTTATCCACTTTTGTGTGCCATAGTTAAAGATGTCTTTATGAGCTAAAAAAAATATATCATACTCGATCCAAGTTAGCCACTTTTATGTGCCATATGTGTATGAACAACACACATGCATGGTTGATCGCCTTCCCTTGCATGCATATGTACGTCTTTTTTGGACGTGCATGCATGGTTATGTTCGAGTGTTGGGGTTGTCTTGCATGTGGGTCCCGGTTGCTTCTTTCCGGTTTTGTTGGCTCTAGGATGGTTGTGGGGTCGGAATCTTATGTTGTCAAGGAGAGTGGATTTATCTTGTGTGCTCTTTTCCTCCTTGTTGTCTGTGAATGCATCCTTATATTGGTGCATGTGGAACCTCTGTATTTGATGGGCTCTATAGTGCGTCATCTTCGTCTTTGTTCGGGTGACACATAGACCCATCCTCCTTTTTCTTGAGTTCGAATTGATCATACCATCATTTTTATTGGGCGTCCCCCTCTTCCTCAAAGGTTGCATGGTTCCTTGCTTTGAGCTGCTTCTGTGTTGGGTTCCGGCCCTGAGGGTGCTCTTGAGGACGCCCCTACATCATCCTCTCCTTCTTTAGAAGGATTCGACCTCAAATCCAAGCCTTCTTGAGTTGGATCATCTTGGGATAGATCTTGTGGTGTTACACCTAAATGAAACACAAGCATACACATTCCAATAAAGAAGGTTATGAATTCAGCTTGCTGTAATTTAAATTTCTCATATAAGATTGACGAGAATTCTTCCTTGAGTTGGTATCCTAGAATTCCAACATTAGGGGTTAGTGGTTTAATGTCACTAACAAACATAGAACTACAAGGATACCCCTCATACTTAAAGTGGGTACATAAGGTGTGAGAGTAAGTAGCTACATGAGACCATGGGATGTCCTAGTAGACGTCATATACCAGGCGCATGTTCAGTACCCCATGTCCTGCATGAATGCCAAGAATTCTCTAAATACGATCAGGTATCCTTTTCGGGTGAGGTTGTTTGTACTTCGGTAAAACTTCAACGATCAAATTTTTGGCGCCGTTGTTGGGGATTGTTGATAGAATCGATTGACATTAATTCTTGGTTATTTTAAGTTGTTTTGTTTGCTGATTTTTTTGATCCTCGGGTTAAGTTGTTGAATCTGCAGGATCCGTGAATCAAACAAACTTGTTTCTTTAGACAACGAGATTAAACGCACCCTCCGTAAACAAAAATCTTACAAGAAAGCTTTTGTTGCTATAACAATGGAGGATCAAGGAAATCAACTCCTTGTTGTTGATCCGTAAGCTGAGAGTGTTAAGCTTAATGTTGTGCTTGTTGTTGAAAGGGCTCATCACCCTCAAACGTTGGACGCTAGGATGAATCCTAGGCAATGGGTGTTTAACCCTACTTTTTACCTGCACCTCTACACGGGCAACTTCAGATTGATCTAGAATGATCAATTCTAAGGAGTGTTGAACGAGAACCCATGACAATATTTGCAAACTTTTGAAAACATTATGAATACTTTGAACTATGAGATAGAAGATTGTTCTAACTTCAATCAACACAAGAACTACGATGAGGCATTGAAACAAATCAACTATGTAGGAAATCAAAGGGTATACCAAAGGGATAATGCTTACACAAGACCTTCTTTTCCTCAAATGAATATTTCCCAATTTTCTAGAAGGAATTTTCCCGCTCAGATATCCCATCCCTGATCAAGATCTCGATGTTGGACAAGTTGATCCCGTCACTACTACATATGATAAGCTATTGGAGAGTCTTGTCAACGAACAACAAGCACTCCATGATCCATCAACGACATTAGGAACTCAATCATGAGCATGAAAGAGAACTTCAACCACATGAAAACCATTATTGAGGTTCTAGGGAAGAGCCACAAAATGCTGGAGACTCACGTTGTTCAAACGAGTCAACAATTCAAAAAACTCAAGGTAAACTCCCTACAACTATTAAAACTAATCTCAAAGGAGTTTGAGCTATCACCTTGAGGAGTGAAAAATAAATTGATGTTTCCGTAGTCCTTGAGCCGTCTATAAAGAAGATTGTCGATGAGAAAGATGCTATTGAAGAGGTAATTTCTCCTACACTTCCTAAACTATATAGACCTCTTATCCCTTTCCTTCAAGCTCATAGCAGGAAGAAGCTGGATGTAGGCTTTCGCAAGTATTTGGAGAAGATGAACAAGTTATACTTATAGATCCCACTAGTTGAGGCATTGAAACAAATCCCTAAGTACTCCAAGTTCATAAAGGAACTACTCTCCAACAAGAAGCTCATGAGTTTTTAAGGATCCATTAATGTTACTAAAGAATGTATTGCCCTGTTTAGTAAGGAAATGCCATTCAAGAAGGAAGATCCAAAAAGCTTTTTACATTCAATTGACCTTTGGTAGAAAGAAACACTCTTGCCATTGTGACCTTGGACCTAGCTAGTGTGAGTGCAATTTCACTCAAGTTATGCAAAGAATTGGAACTAACCAGTGAAGTTAACTCTTACCTTAGGTGATAACTCTGTTGTTAAGCTTGTTATAATACTTGAATTGCAGGTTGACAAGCATGAGTTGCTTGTAGATTTTGTGGTTGTTGATACAGATTGTTCGCTCCAAAACGTGTGTGGATCTGAAGACAAATAGCTTTAAATTTATAACAAAAAATAAAAGCAATAGAGAACCCGCAGTGTACGGATCAATAGAAATAAATGCAAATATTCCTTGGTTGATCACGGGGACTGTAGTGAAATCGAGCAGATAAGTCAAATAGATAAGGTTCTTGCAATAACAAAGAACAAATCGAAGCAATAAATGAAGATATATCAATAAAGGAAAATACATATTCTAGAGATCATAGCGTCAAGTTGAGGTTTTTGATTCAAGACTTCTAAAAATCAATGGAGAAGGTTGGGGTTGCGAAGGTAAGGTGTTCCTCCGATGGAATAGATAACGGGGGAGGTCTCAATTTCTACCATCAACTAACCAAAGATACTTTTACCGGGTAAGTATCAAGAATCTAGGGAAAGGAACATAAGCTCAAACCAACAATTCGACCTAACGGAATAGAACTATACCTTTACCGGGTAAGTATCAAGTTAACTCACAAAGGTAAGATGAAAGCACACTCAAACCTAACAAAGGATAAACCTTTGTTACCTAGAAAACGTCATCGTCGGTACTCAAGAAAGGAATCACCGGGTAAGTCTATCCTCAAGCGTAAACCTTATAGGAATCTAAGAGTATAAAGCTCTCTACAAAGACTAGGATTTGGGCGAACTATGACCTAGGCTTGAGGATAATGCATGATTGGACAAACAGTAAGAAATCTCGGATGGATCATACTCAAATCTGGGCCGAGATTCTTGAATCAATCCGAGATCGGAAACTGCGTAGGTAAAACTCAACCTTCAAGATCCAATCTAACTTAAAGGGCCATTATGTCATCATCTAAACAACAATCATCAGCTAGTCACCCTAGAATCGCAAGGTTTCTAGCCAACAAAAGTCATATTTGAATCAAAAAAGGTATATGATATCAAATACGACAAACCAATAAAAAGCAAATAAAACTAACAAAAATCTTCAATAATCAAAATTGAATCCAAAGCAATAACAAAGGTTCGACCTTTTGTTCGAATAAAGAAAATAACAACTAAGATTATCCTTCCAAAAATAACTCAAAAAAAATGAATGCAACCAATGCAAACCCTTCAATCCTTTAATATTCTTCCTTCACTATCGATCCTTCCAAATCTTCCGTACTTGCTGCGAAGCCGGAACTCTCACTATCTCTCAGAAAGTGTGTGTAAAAATCCGTCCTTAAACCCTTGTTGCAACTTCCATTAACAAAATTAGGCTTTTGACTTTGGGCCGCGGGAGGTGTTCAAAAAAAATCTAGGTTCGGGCCCGGAGAAAATCTCGTCCGAGATAATATCTCTTCAACCGAGATTTCTCTTTGCTACATACTTTCTTATGTTCCTTTGCTCCTTTTCCTGTTGAATCTTCTTTCCTTGTGATCCTTGGTCTTCTTCTGCATCTCAATGTATTCCACCATGCTCTCTCCTGAGTCCTTATATCCTTATGCTCCCTTTTTGCTCTGAAATGCGCCATATTTCCTACAATTGCAACAAAACTACGTGCAGGCCTCTATTTCCGCAAAGTAAGTGAATATCAACATAATCGATGCGAATATGTCTATGCATGCAAAACAAAGGGAAAATCTACCTAAATGCATCCCTAAACTAAGGTCATAATTTACGTCATCAAAATACCCCATGCTTGTCTCTTGCTTGTCCCCAAGCAAGGTTCAAATCTAGGATACAAGATAAAATGGATTATGAACATGGAAGACAAATAAAACTCACAATATTTTGGTTGTGCTTCTATTCATAGATCACCCTTAGGAAATGTGTCATAGCAAATAACAATCATTATATGATCAAAAGGAGATATAGACATACAAAGGATAATCATACTCTACATAAAAACATAGCATGCACATAATAGAGGTGCACGAAAACTCACAATATTTTAAACCACCAAGTCAATCACATGCTCAAAGATCTCAAGGACTTTCATATAAAGGCCAAGAAATGTGTTAGGGGTAGGATGTATATAGGAAATATGGTTCAAATTTGGGAAAATGATACAACCTCCACAACTGCAAATACAACTCAACATCACCACACAAGCTTTTTTCACTTCTTTTTTAAAAAAAATTATTTTACTTTACTTTCACTTGAGAACATGGACAGAGGTACACAATAACCGAATCCTTTGAGATCAACTAACCTCAATTTTACGAGGTGCCTCAAACCTTGATGCACATAACAGAGATGCACAATAAAGAAACGTGATGACATGAATTATGTGCTATCACATTCATGCATATTGTGAGTATTTCACTTCAGTTTTACATAAATTTGACAAGATTCAGTAGCCTTTTAGTTCATATTTATATGCATTTCGAGAATAGAGGTCTACACAAGTTCTTGATGTAATTGCAGGCAAAATTGTAAGATCCCAATTTTGACCTTCACCGCCCCAGCGGTGAAGAGGCTGTCCCATCGGCCTTGGTGCCTGTCACCACCCCCGCGGTGAAAAGGGGCCGCCCCTGCGGCACGGGCAATCTGCCTTTGCGGAATTGCCACAGATCGCGAAGATATTCTTTCCTTTTTCGGTTCTATCTTGTTTCCTCTCTTAGAAGATCTGATTTTCTTATCTTTGGACGACTTTCCTGGATCTTCTAAACCCTAGAACTTCCTTCCTTTTATCTATTCTTCCTCTTCTATAAATCCCCTTCTTTCCCCTCTTTTTCCCGTTTCTTGCTTACACTTTCTTCAACCCTTGAGAGCTGTAGCCATCACCTTGCTTCCTGAGATCTTTCTGAACGTGTAAGTTCATCTTTTCTCGTTTTCATCACGTTCATGTGTTGATGCACCTTGTTTCTCTTCTGTTTCTTTATCTCTTTCATTTCCTCTTTTCTTCTTCTCCAAGAATCAAGTTTGATCCTTGATTCTTGTGGAGCGTTCCGTTGATGATCCTTTGATATCCACATGCTCCCTTGGTTGAGTTGTGAAGTGTGAAGAGTAGTGAAAGAGCAAGCTTTGGCTTTGTCGTGGTTCTGCTGTCGTTGAGAAGTTGATAATGCTTCGAAACCGTTACCCGCCCCCGCGCCTGCATAGAGCCGCCCCTGCGCCTCTGTCACGTGCCGCCCCTACGCCTCTATTGTGCCACCCCCCGGTTTTCTCTACAGTAACTCCCGTTCTTGTGAGTTACTTCCTTCCTTGCTTTTCTCGTTCCTTTCCTTGTTCCTTCTGGATGTCCCTTGTTCCCTGAGTATGCTGTAAGACTAAGGTTGAGCCCTTAGCTTGTGGAGATCTCTTAGAGACCATTGAGAGTAGAAGTTATAGACTTCTAGCAACCGTTTCGTTCCTGATTCATGATGATTGTGTGAAAAGGCTTTCCTTGCTCCTTTCCTGAGGGAAACTAAGTCGCCTCTGAGTTATTTGCTGAGTTTTAGATTACCTTCGAGTGAGGTAAGTCCCTTGGACTTACTTAGCTTCATTCTGCGTATTAGTTGGATTTTATTGACTTGTTTGTGTTGTCTATCATGTTATAACGGATAACCGGAATAGGATTCACCTTTTATAACCTTAACTGGCCCAAGTCTATGATAATCGGGCGGTGACCACTTGTCTAGTTCTACATGAGACTAGAATATGCTCTTGCAACCCAGGCCCATAGGTAACGGATAGTACTGGTCTATTCCAACTGGTAGACGGAAGCGAAGTCGAGTTTCGGGATATTCTCGTGTGACAAAAAAAGTTGAATTAATAATGGATAACTTAATGAAAGATAATAACCGGTGGAGTGAGATCATGATATATTTTTCTTTACCTTATGTGTGTTTGTGCCTTTACGCTCTTTCTGATATCTAGAATGCTAGCTAACTGTTTGCTCAAAAAGTGTGTGCGTCTAAGTCTTAAATTTATATCTAGAACTCAAAGCAAAGCGAACCCGCAGTGTACGGATCGGCTGTAGTGAGGTAAGAATTCCAGAGTCGAACTCAGGGATTTGGTGAGAATAAATTCAAAGTCAATTATCTAGCGAAAGTGTAAAAGCTTTTGTGATTGATAAAGAGGGAAATGATTCCAAGGATTCAAGTATCCGATTTCGGCTTTCGATTCAAGACACTTCTATAGATGTAGGACAGAGTTTATATTACCAAGATTAAATGTTCAAAGGTAGGATTCGTACGATGAAGTTCCGAAACCCATATGACTAATCTAAAGATTCTCTCTATAAGGGTTGTTGAGGCTGCAATATAGAAAGATCTAAAGACAAGAATTATGTTCAAACTAACTATCTAAAACTCCAGGATATGACTCTCCAAAGTAAAGATTAGCAAGCACAATTAAAATCTTAATAAAGGATGTTGAGTCTCTTTATTACCCAAATCTTGAAATCTAAATCTATTAAATGTAGAAACAGGTTTGAAGTGCCTTCATACATTCAATTAGAGGGTAGAAAGGTTAATCAAGGTTGGGATTTAGGCAAGGATTAGTTTTGATTAAAGATTGGTTCAATTAAAGTTCGTCAGAAGAATAAATCGTCCTGTTCATAAGAAAATCGGTCGATTTTCCCCAAGAACAGCCCGATTTTCCTGTTTATCGCAAAACTAAAATCTAAACTCTCAGGGTCCTAATGTTTGAATGAGTTCAGTCTATCATCATCTAAGCCTTAATCATCAACTATTCTCCCCAGAATCACAAAGGTTTTAGCCAACCATTTTCAAAAACGAATCAAATTAATTATGAAGAGAAAAATCGCAAAGAAACCAAATCTTGAATAAAGAATTCCAATAAGCTTCAAATCTGTAAACTAGAATCCTTCAATCTCCTTCCAAGAATCTTCAATTCCTCTCAAACGTGTAAAGATTTCCCGCTGCGGCCCTCTCGTTTTCGTTCGTAGGGTTCTCTTCTATAGTTTCTTGTCAATGGGCCGTTTGGCAAAACTCTCCTTTAGCCCAAAATAATTAGGCTTTGTGTCGTCTTTTTATTTGGCCGAAAAACACAATAAATTGACCCAGTCGATTTATGCACAAAATCGTTCGAATTCTGGAGAGGAAAATCGTCCGATTTATATGTAAATTGGCACGATTTTCTTCAACAGAAAGTGCTCTTCTCTTGGCTCGTATTCTATGCTCCTCCTTTACAATTCCTTAGCTCTTTATGAACCCTTTAAGACTCCTTTAGCTTCCTTAACATCCTTAGATGCTCCTTGCTCCGCTTTTGCTTCCAATTCCACTCCATTTACCTATAATTCATCAAAAACTCGTGTAGACCTCTATTTCCGACAAATGATTGAATAGAACATAAAAGTCATACAAAATCTCTCTAAATGCAAGGTAAACTGAGACAATCTTTTGTAATATGCATGAATATGATGATACATAATTCATGTCATCAAAATACCCCATACTTGCCTCTTGCTTGTCCCTAAGCAAGACTCAAATTCAGAATATAAGATGTCATGGATTATATATGTATGAAAACTCAAAACTCTTCTTTTGGTAGTGCTTCTTCTTATTGGATCACCCTCAAAGTGATATTTCAAGGCATAAAAAGGCAAAGCATGTATCAATGGTAATTATAAGATGAACTAATCTCCTTTTCTTTCATGAAAACACAAATAAAGAACATGATAAAGGTGTAGAGGTAATCAAAGTCAAACAAGTCTAAGCCATTAAGTCTTAAACACATGCATAAAAGTCTCAAGGTCTTCTAATCAAAGAAAAGGTTCAAGAAACGTATTAAGGGAAGGAACTCTTTTTGGCAATTGTGGTGCTAATCCGGGAAAGAGGAACACATAATACCTTCAAGAATTTTCTTCACCGCACATGCTTCGCATGTAGGAAGCTTTGCTTTCATTATACTTTACTTTTTGAGAGTATGGACAGCGGTGCACAAAAACCGAAGCCTAGGAGATTGGCGTTTCTCAATTTCGAGATGCCTCAAACCCTTGATGCACATACCATATCCCGTTAGGACTTGTCGTTCAATCGGACTTTGGCAAGACACAAACACCCGGCTATGTGAATGGTGCCGAGTTACTCATCCTCATGTTCAACGTCCCCAAACTTATGAATTTCTGCACTTTCTTTCAATACATTTTCCTTGGCCCTCCCACATCAAACATGCCTTTTTCTATCACCTATCCTAATTCCCGGATGGTAAAAGGAGGGTTACATATTTCATTGAGGAGGTAGCATGATCAAGATATGAGAAAAGAAAAGAAGTGAATTGCCTTAGTCATCCTTAAATGATGTAAAAGAACTTGCAATATAGCTTCGACTATTATTTCATTCTCTTATCAAAACAACTAGATCATATAACTTATTCATGTGTTCAAGTAACAAAAGCAAACTCATTCATGCTATAATCAATATCTCAACACAACTAAGCATCTTTTTTGCCTATCCATATACACAATTCTCATCATAGAGGTCATTTCCATATAAGAAGCACTAAATTTTTTTTTGAAAATTCATAGGATTTGAAAAAGGTCATGCAAATGCAAGTGTCATAATGGAAAGCAAGTAGTGCAAGAGTTATTACAAGCCAAATTTGTCAAGAGTAGTGGAAAGTACATAAAGTGCTAGAATGAAACATAAGGTATTGTAAGTACCCCCACCCCATACTTGACATCCACATTGTCCCCAATGTGAAAATCAAGCATAAGAAGGAGAAAAATACTTACAATGTAAAAGAAGTGGAAGCTCAATCCTCTGTCGGCGGTGGAGGTGGTGGATAGGGATACATCGGTGCGCTAGGATCGTAGAAGTGGCCGAACTGGTGGTAGTACAAGTCTCTCATCTGGCCGTCATAGGATGAATGTCTAGCGTTCGTCTCCTCCCTGTAATTCCTGAACTGAGTGTTCAGGGTCTCTTAGTCGGTGTGGAGAGCATGATAGTCGGTGCTGAGGCTCTGGAAGCTAGAGACTAGCTCCCTAAAGTGGCGGGGAGGGCGACGTCCTCGTCCTTGTCCTGGGGCACGTGCAAATGAGCGGCGAGGTGGCTGCATGTCATCCTCCGTCTCCTCCTCGCCTCTACTAGTCCGGCTGGGTCCTACACCATGAGTGTCGGTGTCCATGGCATCCGTAGCATAGCCGCTATGGGTGTCACTCTCCAACTCGAGCATGGTCTCCTGTTCTCTATCCTCATCCTCCTCCTCGGAGTCACCTGCATCATCATCATAATAAGTAGGAGGAGAGAACTCCTCAAGCATCGACTCGAACGTCTCCTTCCAGTTTCTCTTGTTCTGAATAGTGTATTCGGACTTCCATATAATCTCGGATGGCTTCTTCTTCGGATCCCTGTGCCATGGCATGGGCACATGAAGTGTTCCTCTCCCTCGAGGAATCAAGACCTGTCGAACAACCAACTGCTGGGAGCCTAATGGAAGGGCACTCTCAGCTAGAGTGCATCCGGAGAAGTCCAATCCCATGGTCTTAGCCACATGAGTGACAAGACCTCCTGCACAAATATCGCCCTTAGCTTTGTTGGCTATCTTTTCTAGATAGTCGGCAAGCATGGTGGCAATGTCGGGAGTGGTGGTGGATGTCATGCAGTATAGAATGAAAAGCTCATCAGCCTTGAGCTTCTGTGGAGTCTCTGTCCGTGCAAATAAACTCTCACTGAGAATCCTATGTACTACCTTGAAGGAGAGGTTGTACATACTAGTTTCCTTGGAATTTCCGGGTCGCCACTTGTCTCCACCATATTCACCCACTGAAATGGCCTCCCAAAAGTCACTAGCGCTGACACCTCTAGCAAATGTGCCTGCATCTGAATAGGAGAAGCCAAACAAGTCTCCAAAAGTGTCAATGGACATAGTGTGGTTTTGGCTCATAAGGCGGAAGGTGACTATCCTTTCCCTAGGATCATGCTCAAATGTACTAAGGAATTCTAGGGTGATTTCGGTATAAGCATCCTCCCTAATCGTA
This sequence comes from Fagopyrum homotropicum, assembly GCA_033239125.1. NCBI lineage: Eukaryota > Viridiplantae > Streptophyta > Magnoliopsida > Caryophyllales > Polygonaceae > Fagopyrum > Fagopyrum homotropicum. Next base: position 132,181,130 of record BSWB01000004.1, read on the forward strand.
GCAAACTGGGTCAGTCCAGCCCTGTCAAGCATCATGTCAACATCCTCTTGAACAAACAATGAATCTAAATCATCTAGCACTATGTAGCGAGGAGGGGTGAATGGGCGATCTACGATGCGTTCATAACGTTTCTTGTGCTTGGATAGGGGAGGGGGAAGCTTAGGGATGTTTTGAGATGGTGGTGGAGGTGGGGGAGGGGCTTTGGAAGAAGATCCCTTCTTCTTCCCCGTGTTTCTAGTTGCTCTCTTGACAAGATCCATTCTGAGTCAAAAAATCGGCCTGTTCTTGACAAAAATCAGACGATTTTTCTGGGCTGGGTCGATTTTTCTCTCGATTTCAACGATTCTCTCAATTTTGTAAAGTTCTGTTCAAGCAATCACCACATACAGTCTCCTATAATGATTCCTAAGCAGATTCCTCAACCAGTTCCAGCAAACAAACACTTCCTAAGCAAACTTCAATTTGAATTAGAAACTTAGGTTTTTGGAAAGAAAAACCTGAATTCCTTGTGGAGGAGTCGATTGCCGTGCTTGCTGTTGCTAGATCCTTGTTCCTTGTTGAAAATGCTTCAGTTTGGAGCCAAGAATCACTCAAAATGACGAAGGAATGAGGATTGTAGGTTGAGGGCGATTTTCGGCGTTCTTGAGAAGGGGGAAATTGAGAGTTGTAAGTTGTGGAATGAGGAAGATCGAGTGTTGAGTCTTTATATAGAGTCGAGGAATTGTGAAGAAAATCGGACGATTTATAGGGTCGATTTAATCGTCGGGGCGATTTTTCTCTGAATCCAAAGAAAATCGGACGATTTAATTCGATGGGTCGATCTTCAGGTCGATTTTTCTTCCTGTTTTCAAAAATCGCCTTGCTCTGCTTCTGAATCGGACGATTTATTTTGGGTACCTCGATTTTTCTCTGAACACATAGGAAATCGAACGATTTAATTGGGCAGGTCGATCTCCAGGTCGATTTTTCTTCCTGTTGTCAAAAATCGCCTTGCTCTGCTCTTGAATCGGACGATTTACTTAATGTATCTCGATTTCCTTCCTTATTCTTCATGGATCTTGAAGATTTAACTGATTTGTGCTCCCTTTTTCCATGGATCTCTCGAGTTGAGCCTAATTTCCTGCGATTAATGACACGACAAACCAAGAGTGCATCGAGGAACAAATAAAAACGAAAACAAAGAAGCAAAACAATTAATCTACTCTAACTAAGTGATAAAAGGGTGAAAAACTATACTATCATGGGTTGCCTCCCAAGAAGCGCTTAATTTATCGTCTTTAGCTAGATGGTGTATGGTATGTGTTCAATGGAGGAGGATAGGAGCTATCTCCTCGACCGGAGTTTCCGGTGTATATTTCTTCAACCGTTGGCCATTGACCTTGAAACTTCCGCTTTGTTCACCCCACACTTCAACTGCACCATGGGGGAAAACTCGTTTAATTAAATAAGGTCCTGTCCAACGGGATTTGAGCTTACCTGGAAATAGACGCAGCCTTGAGTTGAATAGGAGGACTTGGTCTCCCTCCTTCAAGTCTTTTGGAATGATGTGCTTATCATGCCAACGCTTTGTCCGTTCCTTGTATATCTTTGCGTTCTCATACGCATTTAGCCGGATCTCTTCTAGCTCATTGATGTCTAAGAGCCGCTTCTCTCCGGCTTCTTTCATGTCAAAATTGAGCCACTTGATGGCCCAATAGGCTTTGTGCTCTTGCTCTACAGGAAGATGACAGGATTTACCATAGACAAGGTTATAGGGAGTAGTACCTATTGGTGTCTTGAAGGCCGTCCTGTAAGCCCATAGTGCATCGTCAAGCTTCATTGACCAATCTTTTCTTGTTTTAGAGACGGTTTTCTCTATAATTCCCTTGATCTCTCTATTGGATATTTCGACTTGTCCACTGGTTTGCGGATGGTAAGGTGTAGCTATCTTATGGGTCACCCCATACTTAGCCAATAGAGTCTCAAATCGACGGGCCGTGAAATGCGTTCCTCCGTCACTAATGATGGTTCGGGGAGTTCCGAACCTTGGGAAGATCGTTCTATTGAGGAACTTCACCACTACCATTGCATCATTAGTAGGAGAAGCGATTGCCTCTATCCATCTTGAGACATAGTCTACGGCAAGAAGTATATATTGGTTACCGCATGAAGATGGGAAAGGTCCCATAAAATCGATGCCCCATACGTCAAAGATCTCTACTTCTTGTATGTTGTTGAGAGGCATCTCATTCCTCCTGGATATATTACATGTCCTTTGACAAGCATCACAAGAAACAACAAACTTTTGCACATCTTTGAAAAGTGTAGGCCAATAGAAGCCGGAACGAAGTACCTTAGCACAAGTCTTGTGGGAACTAGCATGTCCGCCACATGGTAGAGAATGGCAATGGCGGATGACACTATCTATCTCATCTTCGGGGATGCATCTTCTATAAATGCCATCGGGACCTCTTTTGAATAGAAGAGGTTCGTTCCAATAGAATTGCCGGACGTCACTAAAGAATTTCTTCTTTTGAGCGTATGAAAGTCCGGGTGGGATCTCCTGACAAACAAGGTAATTCACAATGTCAGCGAACCATGGATCATTACCTTTTGAGATGTGTTGAAGACACTCTTCAATCTCGTGAAGCTGCTCGTCAGGGAACGAGTCGTCTATAGGAAGCTCGTCCGTCTCGCCGGTGGGTTGTGGGAGACGACTAAGATGATCGGCAACTGAGTTTTCCGATCCTTTCTTATCTCTAATCTCTAAATCGAACTCTTGTAAGAGTAGGATCCACCTTAGAAGCCTTGGCTTCGCATCCTTCTTCGTGAAGAGGTATCGGATTGCGGAATGGTCCGTATAGACTATCACCTTCGCACCTACAAGATAGGAACGAAATTTCTCAAAAGCGTACACTACGGCTAAAAGTTCCTTTTCCGTAGTTGCATAATTATATTGAGTTTCATCTAGCGTTTTGCCAGCGTAGTAGATGGCATGAGTGCGACCATCTTTCTTCTGTCCAAGAACTGCTCCTATGGCGACGTCGCTTGCGTCGCACATGACCTCGAATGGAAGAGTCCAATCGGGTAGTTGAATGATTGGTGCTGAAATCAAAGCTTCTTTGATCATGCAAAAAGCATCTAGACAATCCTTCGAAAATTCGAAAGTTGCGTCCTTCATCAAAAGATTAGTCAAGGGTTTTGAAATCTTAGAAAAATCTTTTATGAATCTTCTATAGAAGCCTGCATGTCCTAAGAAACTTCTAATTCCTTTTACCGAAGAAGGGGGAGGTAACTTCTCAATGGTTTCTATTTTCGCTCTATCAACTTCTATTCCCCTTTGTGATACTAGATGACCTAACACAATCCCTTCGGTTACCATGAAATGACACTTTTCCCAGTTTAAGACTAAGTTAGTGTCCTCACATCGCTTAAGAACTAGTGAAAGGTTATAGAGACAATTATCAAAAGAAGAACCATATACCGAAAAGTCGTCCATGAAGACTTCCATGATATTCTCTACATATTCGGAGAAGATTGCCATCATACACCTTTGGAAGGTGGCTGGAGCGTTGCATAAGCCGAATGGCATTCTTCTATAAGCAAACGTACCCCATGGGCACGTAAAAGTCGTCTTCTCTTGATCATCCGGATGAATTGGAATCTGAAAGAAACCGCTATATCCATCTAGATAACAAAAGTAAGATTGTTGGGCTAACCTTTTCAACATTTGATCGATAAAAGGAAGGGGGAAGTGGTCCTTCCTTGTAGCCACGTTCAGTTTGCGGTAGTCGATACACATTCGCCACCCCGTAACCGTCCGTGTTGGGATAAGTTCGTTGTTCTTGTTGGCAACAACGGTAATGCCTCCTTTCTTGGGTACTACTTGTACTGGACTCACCCATTTGCTATCAGAAATAGGGAAGATGATACCTGCATCAAGTAGCTTAAGGATTTCTTTCTTCACGACCTCCTTCATTGCCGGGTTTAACCGTCTTTGAGGTTGGCGTGAAGGTTTGTAATCCTCTTCCATTAAAATTTTGTGCATACATAGAGAAGGCTTTATTCCTACTAAATCATCAATGGTGTAACCTAATGCTCTCCTATGTTGCTTCAAAACATGCATAAGTTTCTCTAATTTAGTTTCATTCAAATTCGCATTGACAATGACTGGATATGTGGAATTAGTGCCAAGAAATGCGTACCTTAAATGCGTGGGAAGTGGCTTCAATTCTAACGATGGAGGTACCTTGATTGATGATGAATCTTGGCCTTCGAATGTTGTAGGAGAGGCCTCTAGAGATGGGGGTACGACATCATTAGATTCGAGTGTGGCTGCGGAGACGTTTGGAGAATCCAGAAAATTTCCCTCGGGATCGACCTCCCCTGAAATAAATCGGTCGATTTGAGGTACGATTTTTCTTTCTGTCGAAAAAGATCGGGTTGCCTCTTCATAAATCGGACGATTTAGTTCAGTCGGGTCGATTTTTATTTCTGTTGTAAAAAATCGGATTGCCTTTTCATGAATCGGTCGATTTATTTCAGGCAGGTCGATTTTCTTCACAGTTTCCGGAGTCCACTCTAGTTCTTCAATTCTTGCTCCTATTTCTTCCTCCACATCATTTAATGCTTTCACATCATCATTGCAGTCATGTTCCACTCCTTCCTCCATGATGCTCATGCTAAGAACCTTTTGAAGAGGGTCTTTCATCAAGATCGAACTTACTACCTCTCTAGACTCTTCTTCATCAATAATTTCAAAAGCATCGTCTTTCAAGGCTGGCTCCTTGATTAAGGAAGAGAGTATGAATTCTATCTTTTCTTCACCAATTTGGAAGGATAGCTGGCCGTTCTTGCAATCTACCATGCATCCGGATGTGGCAAGGAATGGTCTCCCAAGAATGATGGGAACCGGATAATCTGCAGGTATGTCAAGAACGACAAAGTCTATAGGGATGTAAAACTTACCGAGCTTTACCGGAATGTCTTCTAATATTCCCACCGGCTTAGTGGTGGAACGATCAGCCATGTAGAGTGTGATCTTCACCGGTCTAGGCTCTCCTAGACCAACTGCTTTGCATAGAGCAAGGGGTATGATACTCACACTCGCTCCAAGGTCACAAAGAGCATCATAGGTAGCTTCTCCCAAAGTGATGGGTATGCAAAAAGATCCTGGATCACGGAGCTTGGGTGGCATGTTCTCCGTCATAGTCTTGATGAGTTCGGACGACTCCATACTCATCTTGACTTCTCCTATATCTTCCAATTTCCTCTTGTTAGAGAGGATCTCCTTGAGGAATTTCCCGTAAGCTGGCATACCTAAAATTGCATCCATAAAAGGTATGTTAATATGTAGCTTACTCATAAGTTCAACAGACTTACCAAAATGTTTATCTAGGCGTGCACGCGCTCTAGATTGAGGAAAAGGTAGAGGTGGTTTGTAAGCGGGAGGAGGAACATAGACTTCTTCCTTCTCTTTTGCCTCTCCTTCTTTTGCGGTGGTATCAACTACTTTAGGTTGGGGATCGGTAGTCGTTTTGCCACTCCTAGTAGTTATTGCCATAACCCTTCCTTTTGGGTTATCTTCCGTCTTCCCGGGAAGTTTCCCTTGATCTCTTGGAACTTCTCCGGCTTTGTTGAATACTTGGTTTTCTAAAGCTTTGTGAGCTTTGTCAACCAAAGTTATGTAACTCTCTAATCCTTGTAGCTTGCCTAGGATCGTCTCTAGCATGGGATCAGGTTTGTTTGATCCGCTTGATTGTCCCTGGCTTGTTGAAGGAGTAGAAGAAGATGGAGGTGTTAGAGCCTTTTCAGCATGAGAGTAAGGATTACCTGGATTTTGCTGATTTGACCTCCAATTGTTGTTATTGGAGTTTCTATTGTTGTTGTTGTTCCAATTGGAATTCCGGTTGCTATTGTTGTTGTTGTTCCAATTGGAATTCCAGTTATCATTCCTTTGATTGTTGTCCCGCCCCATGTAGTTGACTTCTTGCTCCTTAGTCTTTTGAAGACTCGTTTTGAGCACTTCTCTCAATTCTTTGATGTCATCTTTGAGGGAGAATATTTGTGTTTGAGCGGCTTGGTTCAACTTGGCTCCCGAATTGCCTTGATTCCGGCTATTTGAGTCCACCTTCCGGTGGGAATACTTCTCAATCACTTGGGCTTGCTTCTCAATGAAGTCCCAAGCATCATTCTCTCTCATGTCCATGAATGTGCCACAAGAGAGAGATTGAAGGTTGAATTGTGTTTCCACATCCAATCCTTTGTAGTAGATCTCCAATAGTTCCAGCTTGGAAATGCCATGGTGTGGGCAATCCAACAATAGATCTTGAAACCTTTCCCAAGATTGAAACAAACTTTCATTAGGTTTCATAGAAAAAGCATTTATTTTACCTCTCAATTCCGCCGTTTTGGATGGCGGAAAGAATTTGGTGAGGAATCTCGAAGACAATTCCTCCCATGTAGCTAGGTTTGCAGCTGGAAGTGTTTGGTACCAAGCTAGAGCCTTGTCCTTCAAAGAAAAGAAGAACAGTTTGATCTTGTAGTTGCTTGTAGTAGCCTTCTTCGGCTTCATAGTCTCCATGAGAATCTCAAAATTCTGCAAGTGTTGGTGTGGAGATTCAGTACTTGCTCCGCCATATTGACTTTGGCGAACCATGGTGATGACTTGTGGTGAGAAGCTAAACTCTTGGATGTCTTCAGCTCCGAAATCCACTCCTAGACGGCGTGGTTGCTAAATTGGGTCCATCCGTTGCCCCAAAGTTCGGGGTCTACCATCGTTATTAACAGCTCTCACGTTCCTAGTTGGGAGGCGAGGGACAACCCTTGGTGTTGGGGTGTTTCGAATAGGACGAAGTGATGGATCAATCTCCTCAAGTTCCGGCATGTCCGGATCTATCTCTTCATCATCGGATGAGTCATTTCGAATGGATTTAGTTGGTGTCTTGACTTTCTTCTTCTTCTTGGATTCGTTCAACTCCAACTTCATGTCCAACATCATAGCTCTTAGTTCATCAATCTGAAATTGATGACTTATTTCAGCTTCTTTTCGTGCTTTCTCACTCAACTGGAGTTGGCGTTGAGCTTCGTTCAGTTCAGCCTGGTAGTTTCTCTCATCGTTTTCAGCCATTTTCTTCTCCTTCAACTTTCTTCTCAAAGTTCTCTCCAATTCGGGATCGAAAGGAACTAGATCTTTAGTGGATCTAGTCTTTCGCATATACCTAAAGAACCTGCAAAGATCACTCAAGTAGACAAATCAAATCACAAGAGCAAGAGCTCTCAAGCTAGACAACCGAAAACCAAATTTGGTCTAGACCAAATCCCCGGCAACGGCGCCAAAAACTTGTTCGCTCAAAAAGTGTGTGCGTCTAAGTCTTAAATTTATATCTAGAACTCAAAGCAAAGCGAATCCGCAGTGTACGGATCGGCTGTAGTGAGGTAAGAATTCCAGAGTCGAACTCAGGGATTTGGTGAGAATAAATTCAAAGTCAATTATCTAGCGAAAGTAAAAGCTTTTGTGATTGATAAAGAGGGAAATGATTCCAAGGATTCAAGTATCCGATTTCGGCTTTCGATTCAAGACACTTCTATAGATGTAGGACAGAGTTTATATTACCAAGATTAAATGTTCAAAGGTAGGATTCGTACGATGAAGTTCCGAAACCCATATGACTAATCTAAAGATTCTCTCTATAAGGGTTGTTGAGACTGCAATATAGAAAGATCTAAAGACAAGAATTATGTTCAAACTAACTATCTAAAACTCCAGGATATGACTCTCCAAAGTAAAGATTAGCAAGCACAATTAAAATCTTAATAAAGGATGTTGAGTCTCTTTATTACCCAAATCTTGAAATCTAAATCTATTAAATGTAGAAACAGGTTTGAAGTGCCTTCATACATTCAATTAGAGGGTAGAAAGGTTAATCAAGGTTGGGATTTAGGCAAGGATTAATTTTGATTAAAGATTGGTTCAATTAAAGTTCGTCAGAAGAATAAATCATCCTGTTCATAAGAAAATCGGTCGATTTTCCCCAAGAACAGCCCGATTTTCCTATTTATCGCAAAACTAAAATCTAAACTCTCAGGGTCCTAATGTTTGAATGAGTTCAGTCTATCATCATCTAAACCTTAATCATCAACTATTCTCCCCAGAATCACAAAGGTTTTAGCCAACCATTTTCAAAAACGAATCAAATTAATTATGAAGAGAAAAATCGCAAAGAAACCAAATCTTGAATAAAGAATTCCAATAAGCTTCAAATCTGTAAACGATTGTCAAAACAACTCAATGTATTTCCTAAACAACTCAAATTCGTGCTCAAAAATAGCAAGTATTTCAATGAACAAAGAAATCTCACAACTAGAATCAAGATTAGCTTTCCGGCAAAGAGTCCTTCAATCTCCTTCCAAGAATCTTCAATTCCTCTCAAACGTGTAAAGATTTCCCGCTGCGGCCCTCTCGTTTTCGTTCGTAGGGTTCTCTTCTATAGTTTCTTGCCAATGGGCCGTTTGGCAAAACTCTCCTTTAGCCCAAAATAATTAGGCTTTGTGTCGTCTTTTTATTTGGCCGAAAAAAACAATAAATTGACCCAGTCGATTTATGCACAAAATCGTTCGAATTCTGGAGAGGAAAATCGTCCGATTTATATGTAAATTGGCACGATTTTCTTCAACAGAAAGTGCTCTTCTCTTGGCTCGTATTCTATGCTCCTCCTTTGCAATTCCTTAGCTCTTTATGAACACTTTAAGACTCCTTTAGCTTCCTTAACATCCTTAGATGCTCCTTGATCCGCTTTTGCTTCCAATTCCACTCCATTTACCTATAATTCATCAAAAACTCGTGTAGACCTCTATTTCCGACAAATGATTGAATAGAACATAAAAGTCATACAAAATCTCTCTAAATGCAAGGTAAACTGAGACAATCTTCTGTAATATGCATGAATATGATGATACATAATTCATGTCATCACTAACGGTTTATACCGATGTTGTAGATGTTCCGCAGGTTCAGGATGTTGCTGGGATGGTGTGGTCAGCCGGGGTTCCCGTACATTATAGGACGGGATAGGGTTTATGTTTATGTTGTTGCTTTCCCTTTTGTTTTGAACTCGGCTGCGAGTCTTTTACGTTTCCTTTTTAAACTTTTGATTTTATAAACTGTTTTGGTTTCATTCGTTTATGCCTTGTTGTAAGAACCGTTGTGTTGTTGCTAATCTGAGGGTCGGGACCCATTGTAAGGTCCTAGCCCGTAACGCTTCGAGTCGCAGAACTTGGGGATTTACAATATGGTATCAGAGCTCTAGGTTGGCAATAATGGAACTCAAAATCTTCTAAAGGTCGGATGGATAAATAAATAGAACCCGCAAAGGGTCTAACGTTTTCAAAAGGGGATTTTTGTTTTAAACTTGTCGGTCTAGGATAGATGTACGGGCGACCACCACTACCTCCGGAAATCTCAGTAGTGTAGTTCTTATATGTTGGCCTTTATATGCTTTTTCTGGATTTCAGCTTTATGTTACGCTACAAATGTACCACGCAAAAGTCTTACAATTTATGACTCGATATATTCTCCTAACTCCTAGCGAACCCACAGTGTATGGGTCGTTTTGTATTAAGGATAATAATCCGAGGTCAAACACAAAGACTAAGGTGAAATAAAATCAAACAAGTGATCATGAATAGTGCAAATCTAGTCTAAGAAAAGAGAAATAAATAAAGAAATAAAAATCATGATATTTTTGGTTGGGTTTTTATGGTGATCAAACAAAGATCAGAAATCTTGAAAGATTATAAATCAAACAAACAACTCAAACTAGCAACACAAACACTAGATGTGAGATCAAATTAAGAAAAGCGGATTCTAGGGATTGGGACTTCCGGTTATGGCATTGGACTCAAGCTTCTAATCGACCTTGGACAAGTTGCGGTATGTTGGGAAAGGGTGTTTCTCCAATGGGATCAATCACCGGGTAGGTCTCATGGTCCACTAATCCCGCACCTAAGGTCCTATTACCTGGTAAGTCTCTAGGAACCTAAGGACGAGAATTCTATACAAACCGGATTGCTATCTGGGGGTCAAACCTCTCCTTACCGGATAAGTCTTGGGAAGGCAAGTCATAAGCAACAATCCTAGCACACTCAATCCAATAGCGGCTTGCGAGGCTCACTACTACCTAGAGTTCATCATCTTTGGTATCTAAGATCGGGAATTACCGGGTAAGTCTCTTCCCTAAATTAGTTTGCTAGGATTAGGTCACCCTAAGCTAGATAAGGCTTAACAAACACTAGGAATTCAACAATCTAACATCCTAACATTCAGATTCATCAATATAAACACAATAGAGAAAAACCACGGGCTGATCATACACAACCACGACCGTGGTTTAGGTGGAACAAGCCGGGGTTTTGATCGGGGGTTAGGTTTCGAGCAAGCAAGTCATCAAAAGGTACAATCAAGTCTATTCTATCATTATGCAAGCCATAATCTTCTGTCCACCAACCTAGAATCACAATTACTTAGCCAGTAACATGCATCTCAAGATCTAGAATCATCATACAAGCATACATGGGTTTCATAGCTAGATGGTAAATGAAAGCAAGTAAAAGCAAGAAATCTTGGCTGAATATGAGTTTAAATAAGACTTACAACCATTCAAATGCAGCTTCAAATCATTCCATACAACACTTCCAAAAACTTCTCAACAAAAATCACTAAAAACCACTCAAAGTCTCACTCTAGATCTAAGTTTTGTGATGTTATTATTTTTCCAAATGAGAGTTTTTTGTTATTCTTTCAAGTCTTCCTCCTCAACAATGGATGATGAGAGAGATGTCCAAAAGCCAGCCTGAAGGCTTTCCCAAGTCCACACTCAACCAAGAAAAGTAAAGGTCGGGCAAAGAAATCGTGTGACAAGTGTCAAGGCTGTGCAGACAGAAACCACGGCCAAATCGATGATTCCACGGGCGTGGAAATGGCCTCTAGGCCGTGGTTTTGCTCCAGAAACCCTCCTTGGATCACCAAGTCATGAATTGGTGCAAGACATGCACCAATAAGGTCCTTTGTGTTCTCCTTTGCTCCTAGCTTGCTCCTCAAAGAGTCCGAAAGTGTTCCATCACGAGGAATGAACCTCGAATGTATTAAGTCCTAAAGATCCCCAAAATACCTACAAAACAGACAAAAGCTCGTGTAGACGTCTATTTCGACAATGTGGATGAATTAAGCGTAAATGCCACGAACTAATGTCAAACCATGCATGAATAACGGGAAAAACTATCTAAATGAATGCCTAAACTAACGTCATAAATCATGTCATCAAAATACCCCATACTTGTAATATCCGAAATTTTTATTCCGTTTAATTTCGAATCAAATCGGACTTCGAGCCGTTGACAGTTTCCCATTCTATCTAGTATTTCTTCCTTCACAAATTTTATTATTTTATGTAGAATTTACTTCACATAAAATGATAAAATTATATCAAGCTCTAATTCTTATAATTATGTATTATTTTATGTAGAATTTAATTCACATAAAATGATAGATTTATATCAAACCCTAGTTATTATAATTCATTCTTATCGATGACTTTAGACGAGATCATGACAAGCTGTGACGAGATCATGAGTAAGCTGAGACGAGGCCATGACAAAGTCCGACAAATCTGTGACAAACTCATTCATGGGCGTGACAAGGCCATGACGAGTTTTGACAGATTTTTGACAAACATTTCAGCCCACCTTGCTTGCCTTATCTCAACCCACTTTCTCTCTTGTTTTCAGCCAGCCTTGCCTTACCTCAACCCACACTCTTTGTTTCCGGCCCAACCCATAACTCTTACCCTAATCCATGTTTAATTAACTTAACCTAAATTCCTAATCTAACTACTGTATGTGATAAGCGTAACCCTCCTCCCTCTCTACCGCACAACTACCTCACGTTCTGGATACCGATACTCTCTCCCATCTCGAATCTGCTCAGCGCCTCGCCTTCACCAGGGACCAGCCGACGCAGCAAACCTCCTCTGCAAACAGCACTGCCGCCTGGTGTTGCCCCAACCGACGCAGCAATCCACTTCAACGCCGCAGCCAAACCGCAACCTCCTGCACAACAAATGCTAGGGATCTTGCTCGACCTTCTGCACAGACGCTGAGATCATCACTGCTGCACTCCAGGCGGCTGCACACCTCCAACGGGAACGAGATAGGAGCGGATCGCTGCCCAGCCTACTGCAGACGGAACACAGCCACACTTGCCTTCTGAAGACGATGTTGTGGTGCAGTGACCGACAACTTCCTTTCCCAACCGATCGGCACCTGCTCATGAGCATCAAGCGAACCAGTAAGTGCATCATCTCTCTTCCTTCTGTCGATCCAGCAGACCATTGATTACGAGGAGCCCAGATCCGATCTACAACAGCCTTAGTGTTGTCATTCACGTGCCTTCGAGTCTTGGAACCGGGTAAGGTTGATACCCTCATCTTCCTTGCACTTATGTCCATGTAATTCATGCCTAATGAGTGTCTTTGATGTCTCCTAAACCTGCTCAGAACATCCATAGAAGAAACAGTGAAGATATAGGAGTTTGCTGAATTTTTCGGAAGTGAAGAACAGTCAAATTCGGCTCCAGTTTTGGGTAGGTTAGACTCCACCTTTACTGCTGATTTTCGGATATGTTTTAGTAGATATTGTATAGTATAATATACTAAAATTTGAGAGGAATCGGAGCTACGGTTTGAGAGTTATGGTGTTCCAAAGTTGACTCCTCATGCAGTTTTTATAAATGTGCTGAGTTGAGAAAAACAACATGGGATGCTGTTTTGTGAGATAGTTTTTAATAAGTTCTTGATCTCCGTTGGGCTTAAATTTTGGATATGATATAGTTGACATTTTGTTGTAGAACATATTAAAATTTGAGAGGCATCCAGCGAGTGGTTTGGGATTTATAATTTTTCCAAGATTGAGTCGTAAGCAGTTTTTCTGTTGTGCTGAAATTCGGTTTTGTGAGATAGTTTATATAGGATTTTGATCTCCTTTGCGGCTGAATTTTGGATATAATATAGATAAGATTTTATAGTAGAACATATCAAAATTTAGGATAAATCCAGCGAGTATTTTAGGAGTTATGATTTTTCAAAGTTAAGATAGTGTGTTGCTTGTTAAGTGTTGTACCCAACTTTAGAAATTTTTGTAGAAGCGATGCTTTAACAGTTTTAAGAAATTCTTTCTCCTATGAGTAGATAGGATATCATAGATGACCTAGGGAATTATTTCGGAATTTTTATAAGATTATTCGAATTTTATATTTGAAGCTGTAGTTGGACTTTAGTGACTTTTCGAGAAATAGAAAATGGGTAGTTTTTCTAGTTGTTACCTAAAAACATCCTAGGGAGTAGAATATGGTTAGTTAGCCTCAAATTATAATTTAAGTACATATTCCGAGTTTTTGGAAGTTCCGGGACTAAGGGTAAAATAGTCATTTTACCTTAAATAAACACTGTAATAACTTCTGCACATAAAATCGTATATCTTAAGAGTTTTAGACTTATAAGTATCCAGGGAAATGTGTTGACCCACGTGCCTCCTCTGACAGGCAACTGAGTTCTGCACTTACGGATTTAGTGGTGGTTAAGAGAGAGTCGAGATTTGATTCTGGTAAGTCCACGGACTTACTTAGTTGGCTTCTTGTATGAGTGTGATGTGTATGAGTGGTGTTTGTTAGTTAAGATAAATAACGAAACCGGAATAGACCGACTTTAATATATCGTATAATTTACCCAAGTGTATGATAACGGGTCGTGACATCATCTGCCTAGCTCTTGCAAGAGTCTAGGAGGTTCCCTGCGACCAGCCCAGTCAGGTAGACGGTCAGATGCATTAGTACCATTCCCCGTTGGTAAACGGGGACAGGGGCGAGGTTTGGGAATCCCTCGTGTCACAAAATAAGTATCATTAGTAGTGACATATCACCTAATTAAAAGATAATAAAAAGGATTGAGTGTTGCATGTTGATTGTGTATGTTGTGTGTTTGTGCTTTTACCTTTATACTTATGCATAGAATGTTAGCTAACGGTTTTATCCGTGTTGTAGATTTGTAGAGATAGACAGTTGCAAAGAGATCCGGAACGGATGGTCAACCGGGTCCACGTATTCATTAGATGGGGACAGGGGGTCTCTCATACGACATGCATGTTATGTACCTATATATATGTTTTGTAAGGCTGTCACATGTGTACATTCATACACTAAAAATAATATGTTTTGAAATTGTTTTAAATACATTTGTGCCTTGTTGTAAGATCCACGTTAAATTGTTGTCAAACTAAGGTCGGGACCCATTGTGAGGTCCTGACCAGTAACTCCCCGAGTTCTCAGAATTTGGGGTGTTACAATACTTGCCACTTGCTTATCCCCAAGCAAGGTTCAAACATAAGCTATAAGATGGCCTTAGTTATGAATGCTGAAAAACGGAAAATATTTTTGCAATTGTGCTTCTCCTCATAGATCACCTTTATAGTGATGTTCATGGCAAAGGATGAGGAAATGTGTATCAAGAGAATAAATGCACGGAAAGACAATCACACTTAGCTTGAAATCATATATGCAAAGTAAATCAAGAATGTCTAGATGATCATGAAAATATCAAATCTAAATCACTTAAGTCAAACACACATGTGCATAGAGGTCTTAAGGACTTAGGAAAGAAGAGGCGAAGAAACGTTGTTATAGGTGGGAATTGTTTTAGGTTATGTGATGCTAATCCGGGAAAGGAACTAACTCCACAATTTCATTTTTGATCAACATCACCACAAGTGTATATTTTTCTCCATCTTTTTCTTTTCTTTCTTTTCTTTTTCTTCTTTTTTATTTCATTTATTTTTGAGACAATGAAATTGGTGTACAAAAGCCGAAACCTTGATGATTAGCGGACCTCGGGATTTTTCCGAGGTGCCTCACACCGGGCACACATACCAAGGCTCGATAGGACTATCGGTTAATCCGACTTTGGCAAGACACAAACACCCGATTAAGTGAATGGTGCCGAGTTACTCGTCATCAAAACCAACATCCCCAAACCTATATATGTTTTTTTCTACACTTTCACAAAATATTCAGCACTTCATTCATAACATTCATACACTTCCTTCAACACCCCACACTTGCTTTACACACACTCAACACACTAGCATGCTCCTATTCCCAGATGGGTCAAAAGAGGTCAAATTTTTCATCAATTGAGGTGCTTCAAACAACATGATCAAGGTGAGAAGAAGAGAGATGAATTACCTTAATCATTCATATATGATGTGTAAGAACTAGCATGCGATTTCGATAATCAATTCTCAATCCAACCTAGACAACAATCTTCATCACAATACATGGAAATCAAGAGAGGTATTCAAGTCCACAATGCATTAATTCATTCATTACACAAAGACCATCTATAGCCAATTGACAAAACAAACTCATCAAAAGGGTCATATCCAAACTAGGAAGCACAATTTTTTATTTTTTTTTAAATTTTCTGATTTTTTTGAAAATTTTGAGATGAATATGTACAATGCAAAACATAATGAAACATGTGACAATAGAATGAAACTATCCTAGATGCAATCATGCAAATGATATTGTGAATACCCCACCCCATACTTAAAACCACATTGTCCCCAATGTGCAAATTATTAAATAAAGAAGTGAAAGAGAGTCCTCACAATGTAAAAATGGTAATTTCGGTAATTTGGTTCACTCATGTGGAGTGATGGTGGATGATCAATCAAAGATGGTAGAGAGCTCTTGATGTTCATTATGGCTTCGGGACCCGCACTAAGCACCGCAAGCCGTCCAAGTCCCACGTCCGCTCCACCCACGTTTGATGCGGGATCATCATCATCATCATGCCTTGCAAGACTTCCTTGTTCCCTAGACTCTAGCACACAAACACAAAACACACAAACACACCAAAACAAAAACAAAAGCAAAAAGCGAAAACGAAAACAAAAAACAAAAAGGGAAAGATATGTACCAATGGGCTGTCTCCCATTAAGCACTTCTTTAAGGTCATTAGCTTGATCAAATCCGGGAGTGTTTCACTCAAGGTGAAGTGGGGCAATCATATCCACCGGAGCTTTCGGGATGTACTTCTTCAAACGGTGCCCATTCACCTTGAAATCTCCACAATTCTCCCCACCTATCTCAACCGCTCCATGGGGGAAGACCTTCCTCACCACATAAGGACCCGCCCATCTTGGCTTGAGCTTTCCGGGGAAGAGCCGCAACCTTGAACTGAAGAGAAGGATTAAGCCATCTTCGCTCAACTCCTCTGGGATGAGACGTTTGTCATGCCAACGCTTGGTCCTTTCTTTGTAAATCCGGGCGTTTTCATAAGCATCTAACCGGATCTCCTCAAGAGAATTCATGTCTAGCAACCTCTTCTCACCGGCTTCCTTGAGATCAAAATTTAGCCACCTTATGGCCCAATATGCCCTATGCTCCATCTCCACCGGAAGGTGGAAAGACTTGCCATAAACTAGCTTTTAGGGAGTGGTGCCAATTGGTGTCTTGAAGGCGGTTCTATAAGCCCATAAATCATCATCAAGCTTCATAGCCCAATCTTTTCTCGTCCTAGAAACCGTCTTCTCAAGTATTCCTTTGATTTCTCAGTTGGAAATCTCCACTTGGCCACTAGTTTGGGGATGGTAAGGTGTGGCCACCTTATGAGTCACCCCATACTTAGCCAAAAGTGTCCCAAAATTCCTATTGGTCAAATGCTTCCCTCCATCACTTATGATTACTCTTGGTGTTCCAAACCTAGGGAAGATGACTCGGTTGAAGAACTGTACCACTACTTTGGCATCGTTTGTGGGAGAGTCGATTGCTTCCACCAAACTTGACACATAATCCACCGACAATAGAATGTAGAGGTTGCCACATGAAGAGGAGAATGGCCCCATGAAGTCCATACCCCAAACGTCAAAGACCTCAACCTCTTGGATATAGTTCAAGGGCATCTCGTTCCTTCTTGATATGTTCCCTGTCCTTTGGCAAGCGTCAAAAGCTACTACAAAATTTTGCACATCCTTAAACAAGTTAGGCCAATAAAAACTGGATTGCAATACCTTTGCACATATTTTGTGTGAGCTAGCGTGGCCTCCACATGGCAAGAAGTGACAATGACAGATCACACTCTCCATCTCATCCTCCGGAATGCACCTCCTAAAGACTCCATTCGGTCCTCTTTTGAATAAGAGAGGCTCACTCCAATAATAATACCTCACATCTTTGAACTTTTCCTTTGGGCATATGACAAACCGGGAGGCACCTCTTCACACAGAAGGTAGTTTACTATGTCCGCATACCATGGCTCACTCCCTCTAGACACTTGAAGTAAGCACTCCTCCATCATTTGTAATTGCTCATCCCGGAATGAGTCATCAATCGGGATGTTATCTCTTTCAATCTCCAATGGTGGTAGCCTACTAAGGTGGTCCACTACTGAATTTTCGGAGCCTTTCTTGTCCCGAATCTCCAAGTCGAATTCTTGGAGGAGAAGGATCCACCGAATGAGGCGAGACTTGGCATCCTTCTTTGTGAGGAGATAACGGATCGTAGCATAATCCGTGTACACAATAACCTTTGCTCCAACAAGATATGAGCGGAACTTCTCAAAGCCATACACTACCGCTAGCAACTCCTTCTCGGTTGTGGCATAGTTGAGTTGGGCATCATCTAGCGTCTTGCTAGCGTAGTAGATGGCATGTGTAAGCCCATCTTTCTTTTGTCCTAAAACAGCCCCAACAGCCATGTCACTCGCATCACACATTACTTCAAATGGTAAGCTCCAATCCGGAGGTTGCATGATAGGGGCGGAGATCAAAGCACCCTTCAACCTACAAAATGCTTCAAGACAATCCTTGGAGAAAACAAACTCAACATCCTTCATTAGTAGGTTAGTGAGAGGCTTAGAAATTTTAGAGAAATCTTTTATAAACCTCCGGTAAAAACCGGCATGCCCTAAGAAACTCCTTACCCCTTTCGCCGAGGTAGGTGGTGGCAACTTCTCTATCGTTTCTATCTTGGCTCTATCAACCTCGATTCCACAGTGGGAAACCAAGTGTCCCAACACTATGCCTTCACTCACCATGAAGTGGCATTTCTCCCAATTCAACACAAGATTAGTTTCCTCACATCTCTCAACACCAAAGATAGATTAGCCAAGCAATCATCAAATGAAGAGCCATATACCGAGAAATTATCCATAAAAACTTCCATAATATTCTCAATGTATTCAGAAAAAATAGCCATCATACATCTTTGAAAAGTGGCGGGTGCATTACATAACCCAAATGGCATCCTTCTATATGCAAATGTTCCCCAAGGACAAGTAAATATGGTTTTCTCTTGGTCATCCGGGTGAATTGGGATTTGGAAGAACCCACTATAACCATCAAGGTAACAAAAGTGTAAATGTTGAGCTAATCTTTCTAGCATTTGGTCAATAAAGGGAAGAGAAGTGATCTTTCCTAGAGGCAACATTAAGCTTCCTATAGTCATTACAATTCTCCACCCCGTAAACGTCCTAGTTGGGATTAGTTCATTGTTCTCATTAGTTACTACGGTCATACCACCCTTCTTAGGAACAACATGAACGGGACTAACCCATTTACTATCCGAAATCGGGAAAATGATTCCCGCATCTAGCAACTTTAAGATCTCTTTCTTGACTACCACTTTCATAATAGGGTTCAATATTCTTTGAGGTTCAATAGAAGGTTTATGGTTGTCTTCCATCAAGATTTTATGCATGCACAAGGATGGTTTAATGCCAACTAAGTCATCAATAGTGTAACCAATAGCTCTCTTATGCAATTTTAATTCATTCAACAATCTTTCAAGCTCATCATCATTCAAAGATGCATTCATAATCATGGGATAAGTAGAATTTGAACCAAGGAAAGCATACTTTAAATGAGAAGGGAGAGGTTTGAGATCAAGTTTAGGAGGACCTTTATCGGTCAGATGTGATCCATATAGCTCCACATTAGATGAATCCAAAGCCATTGAAGACTCTCCAAAACTCCTTGAAGCTTTATCAACCACTAAGGGACTTTCTGGAGAAACCACGGGCGATCCCATGGGCTCTTGCACAACCACGGGCGTGGTTTTGGAAAAATTAGTACAATTATCTACGACAGAAGTTTCCACGGGCTGAATTGTTGAAACCACGGGCGTGGTTATGGCCCCCAGGCCGTGGTTCTTACACTGTTTCAGCCCTCCTTTGTGCACTTCAAATTCAGCACTTGTCTCCTTTTCTAATGCATCCAAAGCTTGGATTTCTTCATTGCAATCCTCCTCAAATCCTTCCTCCATGATACTCATGCTAAGAACCTTCTCTAATGGATCCTTGATTTGGATTGAGCTCACAACTTCCCTAGGCACTTCTTCCTCGACAATGTTGAAAACCTTTTCACCAAGGGTTGGCCCCTTCATCATTGTGGACAGTTTGAACTTGATATTTTCTTCTCCTATGTTGAAGGAGAGGATCCCATTGTTGCAATCCACTAAGCATCCGGATGTGGCTAAGAATGGCCTCCCTAAAATGATAGGAACCGGGTAGTCTATCGGGATGTCCAAAACAACGAAATCGATTGACACATAGAACTTCCCAAGCTTTACCGGTATGTCCTCTAGGACCCCCACAGGGTGAGTAATTGAACGGTCCGCCATGTAGAGGGTTATCTTGACCGGCTTTGGTTGTCCTAGCCCAACCTTATTGCAAAGTGCAAGCGGGATAATGCTTACACTTGCTCCAAAGTCACATAGGGCCTCTGTTACACTAAGAACGTGACACGCAAAAGTCTTAAATTTATAACTCGAATTATTTTTCCTAACTCCTAGAGAACCCACAGTGTATGGGTCGTTTTGTAGTAAGGATAGTATTCCGAGGTCGAACACAAAGACTAAGGTGAAATTGAATCAATAGTGACTAAGGATAGTGTTGATCTAGGCTAAGAAAGGAGAAAGAAATAAAGAAATGAAAATCTCAATGTTTTTGGATTGGTTTTGTGGTGATCAATCAAAGATCACAAATCATGCAAGATTTAACAAATAACTAAACTAGCAAGGCAAATAAACAAACACAAACACGAGATAGGTAATCAAGAGAGAAAAGCGGATTCTAAGGGTTAGAAATTCCGGTTATGGCATAGGACTCAAGCTATCTAGTCATTTCTTGGATCAACTATGGTATGTTGGGAAAGGGTGTTTCTCAAATGGAACCAATCACCAGGTAGGTATCATGATCCACTAATCCCGCAACTAAGGTCCTATCACCGGGTAAGTCTCTAGGAGCCTAGGGTTGGGAAATCTACACAAACCGGATTGCTATCTAGGGATCTAACCTCTCCTTACCGGGTAAGTCTCGGGAAGGCAAGTCCTAAACATCAATCCTAGCACACTCAATCCAATAGCGGCTTATGAGGCTCACTACTACCTAGAGTTCATCATCTTTGATACTTAAGATCGGAAATTACCGAGAAGGCCTCTTTCCTCACTTAGATTGCTAGCGTTAGGTCACCCTAAGCTAGATTAAGCTTAACAAACACTAGGATTTCAACAATCTAACATCCTATCATGCAGATTTATCAATACAAACATAACAGAAGCAAACCACGGGTAGTTCATCACATTCCACGGCCGTGGTTTGTCTAGAACAAACCGTGATTTCTAACAGCACTTAAGTACGAGCAAGCAAATCGTCCAAGGATACATTCAAGTCCATTCTATCATAGTCCAAGCCATAACCATCTTTCCCTTACCCTAGAATCGCATCTATTTAGCCAACAACATGCATAATAACATTCAAACTCATCAAGCATACAATCAAGGTTTCCATGGCAAATAAATGAAGTGAAATAGAGATGAACAAGTAGAACAAAGAAATCCAAGATGAAAATGAGTTTAAGTAAGACTTACAACCCTTCAAAAGAAGGTTCAAATAGTTCCTTACAAACCCTTGCAAACGTTTCCAACAAGTTGCTCCAAAATCTCTCTAAAAACTATGAAAAACTAAGAATGGTGTGTTCTTCTCTTCTTCTACAATGGAAGCCTTTCTTCTCCTCCAACAATCTCCAATCCAATCTTCCAATGAGAGAATATGTGTGAGGTAAGAGTGTGGGAGAAAATGGAGTGATGGGGTCTGCCCTCAACAGCCTGCAGGACCACCTTTTATACACCATCAAGGGCAAGGGTCGGTTATGGAGATCGTGGGATAGCTGTCGCAGCTGTGCAGGAAGAACCAAGGCCTATTTCCACGCCCGTGGAAGTCCTAGTGGCCGTGGTTTTGGTGATTCATGCTTTTATGGATCATCAAGACACAATTTGGTGCAAGGCATGCACTAACAAGGTCCCATGTGTCCTCCTTAGCTCCTAGCTTGCTTTCCAATGAGTCCGAATGTAACACCCCGAATCCGCGGGACTAGGGATGTCACATTGGGCTAGGATCTCACAATGGATCCTGACCCTAGCATGACAACAAGTTCACTAGACCTTACAACATGGCACTGACAGATATAAAACAAATACATAAAACAATATAAACTGTACGACCCAAAGTAAACAACAACATAGCCGAGTATATAAAACGACATCCTCACATAGGAGGTACAAAAGATCATCCTCACACAGGAGGGGAAACACAACAACCCCAAACCAACCACCTAATGTACGAGAGTCCTCGGCCTGTCACCCTGCCAGATCACCCAGTAGCGCCTAACTTGTAAACATCTACAACACGGTATGAAACCGTTAGCTAACCATACATATATGAGGTAATGCATAAGCATAAGCACAATCATGAAAGATAAACACATCACCATGCTATCACACATTTACCCATTTATTATCTTTATATAATAACCATTCACTCAAAAACCGTATATATATATAGATAGATGAAAGTATGTGACACGAGGACCGATACATCCCCGCCTCTGAGTGCAATGTCCAGCTGTACGAGTATCGGTCACACAATCCGTGTACCCTATGGGAGTGGATTGTGCCTGATAACACGATTTATGACTTAGTTTTAGGTAATCATTTAGATAGATTTCTCACTCATTCATGCATAGTTTAGCACTAGTTCATGACGTTTGCACTCAATTCACGTACTTTGTCGAGATAGACGTCTACACGGACTTGTGCGTTGCTTTGTAGGTATTTCGGGAGATTTAGGAGCTAAAACGATACGTTTGAAGATCGTTCATCTAGATGACACACCCTCGGACTCATTAGGACACAAGCTAAAGGCTAAGGAGGACTCATGGAGCCTTGCCAACACAAGCCATGCACCAAATCACAGCTTAATGATCCAAAGCGAAGTTTCTGGAGCAAATCACGGTTCTCTAACACTCCACGGCCGTGGAATCACCCGTGGATTTTGCCAGATTCTTGTGACAGTTGTGCCACGACTCTCATGGCCAGCTCATGCAAAATTTGTTATAAAAGTGGTCCTTCATTGGCTGAGAAGAGCATCTTGGAGCAGCTCTCCATTATCCATTATCCTCTAACAAAAATATTCTCTCAACAATAAGTCTTTCTAGGAAGGAAAGTGTCAAAGAGGAAGAAGAAGAGCTCCATTGAAGAGGAGAAGAAGAACACACACCATTTCCACACTTGATAGTTTTATATTGAAGAATTCCGGATTCTATTTCTAAGAGTTGTATGAATCATTTGAACCTTCTTTTGGAAGGATTGTGAGTTACTCTAATTCTATTTTCAGCTTGGTTTTGTTTTAGTTTACTTGTTCATCTCTTTTCCTTCATCATCTTGCAAATGGATGTCATGATTATATGTTTGTTTGTTTCGGTTTCTATTATGAACGTTGTAGGCTAAATAGATGTGGTTCTAGGGTAAGGAAAGGATGGTTATGGCTAGGGCTATGATAGGACGGACTTAGATTTATCTTTGGATGACTTGTGTGCATAAACGTAGCTGCTGTTAGAAATCACGGGCAGTTCTTGCCTAACCACGGTCGTGGTTTAGGTAGAATAACCCGTGATTTTCCCTGGTTCGATGGATCTTGTCTTAGATTGTTAGAATGTTGAAATCCTAATTGTTTGTTGAGCTAAATCTATCCTAGGGTGACCTAGTGTTAGCAACTGAGTGTTAGGAGAGACTTACCCGGTAATCCTTACTCTTAGATTCCAAAGATAACAAACCTTAGGTAGTGGTGAGCCTAATAAGCCGCCATTGGATTAAGTGTGCTAGGATAGTTGTTTAGGACTTCCCTTTCCAAGACTTACCCGGTAAGGATAGGTTAAGATCTCTAGGTAACATTCCGGTTTGTGTAGAATTCCGTCCCTTAGGTTCTTAGAGACTTACCCGGTGATGAGACCTTAGGAATGGACTAGTGGACCATGAGACCTACCCGGTAATTGATCCCAATCTAGAAACGCTTAATCCCAACATAGTTAATCCAAGGAATGAATAGATATCTTGAGTCCTATGCCATAACTGGAACTTACAACCCCTAGAATCCGTCTTTTCTATCTTTGATCATTATCTTGTTTAGTTTGTTTATTTGTGTTGATTCATAGTTAATTGATTGTTTACTTTGCATGAATTGTGATCTTTGATTGATCACCAAAAACCAACCAAAAACATTTGAAATTTTCATTTCTTTATTTCTTTCTTTTCTTTCAACCTAGGTCTTTACTAAACTCAATCACAAATCGAATCAATTTCACCTTAGTCTTTGTGTTCGACCTCGGAATACTATCCCTACTACAAACGTCCCGTACACTGCGGGTTTTGCTAGGTAGTTTAGGATTTAGTTCGAGTTATAAATTTAAAACCATTTGCGCATCACGATCTTAGCGTAACAAGTTTTTGGCGCCGTTGCCGGGGACTAGGTCTAGATTGAGTCATTTTGAGATTGTTTATAGTGTAGATCTTTCTTGTTACTTTTGATCTCTCTTTGGTGTGTGTTTTTGCTTTTCAGGACATCTCTTTCTCTTTAGGTGTATGCGAAGATCTCGTGGCAAGGATTTAGCTCCATTCGATCCCGAACCGGAGAAAACCCTTAGATCTAGATCCAAGAGTATTAAAAAGGGAAAAGAGATGGCCGGAAGAGACCTCCAAGCTGAATTGGATGAAGCCTTAGAGCAATTAATGCTAAGAGATGAGCTCGTGGAGGAAGAAAGGAGACTTGCCAATGAGAGGCAAGAGGCAACTAGGAGGGAGATTGATGAGATTAGGCAAGCCCTTGTTCAAGGAGAGCTTAATCGCCGACAACCTCCACCTCCTCCACCACAACCGCAGCCGGCGGTTAATGATAGGGTGGTGCCCATTGCCATTGAAGAGCCACAAACCCTAGGGAGACGTATGGATCCGGCACAAAGAGCACACCGTCCGGGTGTGAACTTAGGAGATCCCGCAGCCCACAACTATGAGCTCCGCCCTCAAGTTCTACAAATGATCCGGCATAATCAATTTGGAGGGATAGAAGGAGAGTCTCCTCATCAACATTTGATGAATTATGAGATCTTGATGGAGACTCTTAGACCGCCAAGATTGGAGAGCAACAACCATAAGCTTAGGGATTTTTCCTTCTCTCTTAAGGATAAAGCCTTGGCTTGGTATCAATCTATTCCACAAGGGCGAGTTGGTACTTGGGAGGAGATGACAACCGAGTTTTTGACTAAGTTCTTCCCACCTTCCAAGACTTCCGAGTTAAGAGGGAAGATGAATGCCTTCGTGATGAAGGATAGAGAGAGTTTGTTCAAGTCTTGGGAGAGGTTCAAAGATCTTCTCCTTGATTGTCCACACCATGGCATACCAAAAATTGAGCTATTGGAGATCTACTTCAAAGGACTTGATGTAGATAGCCAATTCAAGCTCCAATCTCTTTCCGGTGGGACATTTATGGAGAAGCATGTAGATGATACTTGGGAGTTTGTGGAGAAGCAAGCTCTAGTGATTGAGAAATACTCCCATAGGAAGAGTGAAGGAAGAAAGGCGGGAGCATACGAGGTGAGTGAAGTCACCATGAGCAAATTCAAGCTTGACGCCATCAACAACGAGTTGAAGTCCTTGAGGGAGTTGTGTGCTACAACTTTGAAGAACCAAGCAACTCCTCAAGTGCTTCCACAAGCCAACTTGTCTTCCAAGGAGGAGGATGTGAATTATATGGGAAGGGGCAACTTCAACAATTACCAAGGCCCAAGGAGTTTCAACAACAACCGACAATTCAACAATTACCGGCCCAACCACAACCATCCCGGATTTTCTTACTCTAACCCGGATGGAGCCTTGAACCCTTCCCCCTCCACAAGCACAACTCCACCATCAAAAGCTTCACAAGAACCTCCACCCGGATTTACTCAACCTCCAAAGGATATAACCGAAATAATGTTTGAACAATTGCTTGGAAGGTTGAGTGGTCTTGAGAGCACGGTGACTTCAATTTCTAAGGCTCAAAAGGTTTTGGAAGCACAAGTGTTCCAAAAGGCGGGTGAAACCCATAGAGACCCGGGAAAGCTTCCCGGAAGAACCGAAGACAACCCAAGAGGCCAAGTGTTGGCTATTACAACGAGGAGTGGGTTGAGTATGAAAGATCCTTTGCCCAAGGACAATGCTAAGGGAAAGCAAGTAGTGGTAGAAGAGGGAAGGTTACAAGAAGATGGAGGCAAGAGCAAGGATGTAGAGCCAACCTATGTGGCACCGCCTCCATACAAGCCACCACTACCGTTCCCACAATCAAGAGCAAGAGCTTGTTTGGACAATCACTTTGGTAAGTTCCTTGAACTAATGTCCAAATTAGATATTAACATTCCGTTCATGGATGTCATTTTAGGAATGCCGGCATATGGCAAGTTTTTGAAAGAAATACTCTCCAACAAAAGGAAGTTGGAGGAGTATGGGGAGATAAGAATGACCAAGAGATCCTCGGAATTGATCCAAACAATGAAGGAAGAGATGCCTCCCAAGCTAAGAGATCCGGGCTCTTTTTGTGTCCCAATTGGAGTGGGAGATTGATAGCATGAATTATAGTCTATATTTTGGGGTTTGTTTGGACGTTTTATCTTTCATAATCTGCATGTTTGTATGTACATTATGTGATTTTACTACCATTTCATCTACCTTTGCGAGAATCGAGGTCTACACCTAGTTTCGTTGTAATTGCAGGTAATTTGGTACGTTTTGCATCAAAAAGGAGCAAAAGGAGTCATGAGTCATTTAGAGCTACATCCAGGAAGCATAGCCATGGATTAAAGATTTACTTTGGACCAGTTTTGAGAGATTTCACATTCAGTTATGACTCACCTCGGTTGACCAGAGATTCATCTCGACCGAGGTGATCCAGAGACGCCGACTCGACCGAGGTGAACACCTAGGACGCGGCGAGAATATTTTATTCTTGGCTGAGATCTTTTAAATTTGGAAAGTGATCTTATATTTTTGGGCTTGGCTCCTGGAAGGAAGGAGATATGCAGAATCATATATTTTACCTATATTTATGGGAGAATATCTTTCTAAGATTTATTATCTTTGGAGGGTTATTTTCCTATAAAAAGGGTCGGATTTCCCATAATTCCGGCATCCGCTTAGAGCTGGACATCACGCTATACCGTCGATCAGGGTTTATAGCACGCAGCAGCAGCAGCCTACTCCAAGTTGGGAGAGTTGAAGAACCTTTTTGAAGGTTGAAGGAAGATTGAAGTTCATAGCTTTTATAGCTTTATTGAAGGGTTTTGTAAGATTGTCTTCAATTCCCTCAATTGTTGTCTTGTCTTTTTGGATTGCTATCCAAGGAACGCTTTGTTGTGATATTTGATTCAGTTATTGAAGTCTTTTCATTAAATTCTTCTTTGTTCAAATATTCACCTTCTTCCCATATATTTTAATACTTTCATTATGATGATGAGTGGCTAATTTCCTTGTGTGATTCTAGGGTGATTAGCTGAAGGTTGTGGGAAAAACGATGATAGAATAATCTTAGATTCCAGTAGGATCCTGAAAGTTCGAGTCTTTAACCTTAACCCTAAGCATCTCGTTCAGTCGATGAACGCCTCGGCCGGGGTGGAAACTGGCTGACCGAGGTGACTTATCTGATCCATAACTGAGAGTTAAGTGTTAGAGTTTGCTAAATCCTATTCTTATTACACCTTTCCTGGTTCAAAGCAAGCTTAGGATGAGACTTGCCCGGTAATTCCTTAGTTTGTGTACCAACGATCATAGTGTAGGTAATAAAGGTTAATCCTTTATTGGGGTTTGAGTGTGCTTCCATCCCATCTTTGTGAGTTAGCCTGAGACTTACCCGGTAAAGGTTGATTCTATTCCCTTAGATGGTGTGTTAGTTTGAGGTTATAGTTCTTTATCTTGATTCCTTGAGACTTACCCGATAATAGGAGTTACGGTTTAGAATTAATGTGTAGTGAGACTTACCCGGTGATCTACTCCACTTTAGAAACACCTTCCCCACGCAAAAATCTCAGCTTTGTCCGCTTATCTATAGATCTTGAGTTGGAACCACAACTAGATGCTTTAATCCCTAGAATTGCATGTTTGCTTTATTGACTTCTTATTCATCTTTGATTGTGTTAATTGCTCTTGTGGTTAGTATTGACATTAGCACACCGTATTGACTTTGTTTCACCGAGTCCCTGTGATCGACCCCTGGAAATTTCTTGCTTTTACTACGATTGACCCGTACACTGCGGGTTCGCATCCTTGTTTTAAGCTTAAGTCTAGGGTTATAAATTTAAAGCTTGCACACACCGTTTGGAGCGAACAAGTTTTTGGCGCCGTTGCCGGGGATTTGGTCTAGACCGAGCCGGTACGGTTTGCTCTTGGGGCGCTTGCCCCGTTTCATCTAACCACTCTACTTGAGTGACGACTTTCGCAGGTTCTTTCTTAGGTATATGCGAAGAACCCGCGCTGGGAAGGAAATCGTTCCTTACGATCCCGAACCAGAAAAGACATACAAGCGACGCTTAAGAGAAGCAAAGATGGCCCAACAAGACGATCGTGATCTTGCGGCCCAATTGAAAGAGGCGCTAGAGCTGCTACGCCTCAGCAAGGAAGAACTCAGACAAGAGAAAGAAGAGAATAGCACCAGGACTGCAGCAATCAAAGCTGAGATAGCAGTCATACGAGAACAGGTTCTACCTCGACCGAGGGAAGATCCTCCTGTTGACCTGCGACCGAGGCAGAATCCAGTACCTGACGCCCCGGCCGAGGTACTTCCACCTCGGTTGCCAGTCCGAGATGTTCTTCTTGCAGGACTCCCACAAACCCTAGGTCAAAGGATGGACCCTAATCAACAACTGAGGCGTCCAGGAGTGAACCTAGGAGATCCAGCAGATCATGACTACGAATTTCGACCGCAAGTTCTAGCCATGATTCGCCAATGCCAATTCGGAGGGCTAGAGAAAGAGTCGCCGCATCAACATCTTCAAAACTACGAGATCTTGATGGAAACCTTGCGACCTCCCAGAATTGAGAATAACAACTACAAGCTAAGACCTTTTTACTTTTCTTTAAAAGATAGAGCTCTTACTTGGTATCAATCTCTTCCTCCAGGAAAAATCAGCACATGGGAGGAGATGACCACGGAATTCTTAACCAAATTCTTCCCCCCCCCCAAAGACCGCCGAAATGAGAGGGAAGATCAATGCTTTCATCATGAAGGACAAGGAGAGCTTGTCCAAGTCTTGGGAGCGGTTCAAGGATATCCTTTTGGATTGCCCACATCATGGGATTCCAAAGATCGAGTTGTTGGAGATCTACTTCAAAGGGCTGGACGGAAGCACCCAGTTCAATCTCCAACTACTCTCCGCCGGTACCTTCATGGACATGGCGATTGATGAGGCTTGGGACTTCATTGAGAAGCAAGCCTTGCATATGGAGAAGTATACCCACCAAGGAGCTCAAGGTGGGGTTAAAAGAGTCAACTTTCAAGAGACTCAACCCAACAACAATCAACTCACGTCTTTGACGAATGACGTGAAGCAATTGAAGGAGCTCTTGATGGCTCAAACTAAGAAGGAAGAGCAAGGGCAAAGGAACAACAACAATAACGGGTACCGTAACAATAACAACGGCCCCCGAAACAACAACAATAGAGGATCCAATAGCAACAACTGGAGGGCGAATAACCAAAACCACGGTAACAATCATTCAACTTCAAATTCTAATGATTCCTCTAATCCTTTCCTCTCTTCCCCTTCTTCTTCTTCTACTCCATTGAAAAGCCAAGGGCAAGGATCAAGTTCGTCTCAGCCAGAAAAGAAAGACGCAGTTCTGGAGGCAATCTTGATCAAGCTTAACGCTATGGAGAATTCTATGACTTCATTTTCGAGGGCCCAAAAGTCCTTCGAACAACAACTTGCTAATAGGGCGAATGAAGCGCCAAGAGATCCAGGGAAGCTTCCAGCAAAGACGGAAGCTAACCCTAAAGGCCAGTGCATGGCCATAACGACGAGGAGTGGACTCAAAACTGCAGATCCAGTACCTCGCTCGACGCAGACCACCTCGGTCCAGATCCAGTCGAAGAACACCTCGACCGAGATGTCAACCGAGGCGGAGCAACAGAAAGCAGGAGGAACGACAGAAACTTATGTTCCACCCCCTGCATATAAGCCACCACTTCCATTCCCTCAGTCCAGAGCCAGAGCACATCTTGACAAGCACTTTGGTAAGTTTCTTGACTTGATGAATAAGCTACATATTAATATTCCTTTCCTTGATGCTATTTTAGGTATGCCCGCCTATGGGAAGTTCTTAAAAGAGATCTTATCAAGGAAGAGGAAGCTGGAGGATGTTGGTGAAGTTAGGATGACATCTAAATCTTCGGAGCTTATCAAGATCATGAAGGAAAAGATGCCGCCTAAGTTGAGAGATCCCGGCTCATTTTGCATTCCCATTCAAGTTGGGGATGTAACTTGTGAAGCCCTTTGTGATCTAGGAGCCAGCGTGAGCATCATCCCGCTGGAGCTATGCACGAAGATCGGTCTTGGAGAGCCCAAGCCGGTCAAGATTCGACTCTACATGGCGGATCGCTCTATTACCCATCCCGTGGGCATCTTGGAGGACGTTCCGGTCATGTTAGGTAACTTCTATCTACCCATAGATTTTGTCGTACTTGACATTCCCGCAGATTATCCTGTTCCTATTATTCTCGGGAGGCCATTTCTAGCAACTTCGGGTTGCAACGTGGATTGCAAGAACGCCAAGTTGAAATTCAACGTTGGTGGCGATGAGGTGGAGTTTGCATTACTTGCAGCCATGAAGGGGGAGCAACTAACTGATGATATCTTCAACATCTACGATGAAGAAGAATCAAGAGAATTGGTGAGCTCTATCCTTATTAACGATCCACTCGAAAGAGTTATAAGTTTCAGTTTAATGGAGGAAGGTATAGATGCTTCTTGTGATGCAGATATACGGAGCTTAAAAGCACTGGAAGAAGATCCAGGAGCTAAAACTGAGAAGCTGATCCAGGAGGCGAAGATCTCCAGTCTCGGATCCAGTAGCAGTACCTCGACCGAGGCACTTTCTGGACAGAGCGAGGCGACTGAAGAACACATCGGTCAACACCTATGCGCCTCGACCGAGGAAACACCACCCGGATTGACGTACTCTCAAAAGAAAAGATTCTTCAAGGAAGTACGACATTATTACTGGGATGAGCCGCTGCTATTCAAGCGCGGACCGGATGGGATGCTTCGAAGATGCATTCCGGAGGATGAAGTTAATAGCGTCATAAGGCATTGTCATTCACTTCCTTGTGGGGGGCATGTTAGCACCGATAAAACATGCGCTAAGGTATTGCGTTCCGGTTTCTTTTGGCCTACATTATTTAAGGATGTGCAATCTTTTGTTGTCTCTTGTGATGCATGCCAAAGAACAGGGAACTTATCAAGGAGGAACGAGATGCCGCTTAATAACATCCAAGAAGTGGAAATCTTTGATGTATGAGGGATTGACTTCATGGGACCTTTCCCATCATCCGGAGGAAACCTCTACATTCTCCTTGCAGTTGATTACGTCTCTAGATGGGTTGAAGCCATTGCTTCTCCCACTAACGACGCCAAAGTGGTTGTGAAGTTCTTGAATAGAACTATCTTTCCACGGTTTGGAACTCCACGCATCATCATTAGCGATGGAGGAACGCATTTCATCAACCGGAAGTTTAAAGCACTTCTATCGAAGTATGGGGTAACCCACAAGGTATCAACTGCCTATCACCCTCAAACTAGTGGACAAGTCGAGATCTCGAATAGAGAAATCAAGGCAATTTTGGAGAAGACCGTCTCTAGAACGAGGAAGGATTGGTCCATGAAGTTGGACGATGCTCTTTGGGCGTACAGGACCGCATTCAAGACTCCCATAGGTACCACTCCTTATAATTTGGTATATGGGAAGTCTTGCCATTTGCCCGTCGAATTGGAACACAAGGCGTATTGGGCGATCAAATGGTTGAATTTCGACATCAAGGAGGCTGGTGAGAAGCGACTATTGGAACTTAACGAGCTGGAGGAGCTGCGTTTGAACGCCTATGAGAATGCCAAAATCTACAAGGAAAGGACGAAGAGATGGCATGACAAGCGTATCATTCCAAAGGAGCTTAACGAAGGAGACTTAGTTCTACTCTTCAACTCCCGCCTCCGCCTTTTTCCAAGTAAGTTGAAATCTAGATGGACCGGACCTTATGTTGTGAAACATGTTTTCCCTCATGGTGCAGTTGAGATATGGGGCGAAACTAGCGGAAGCTTCAAGGTCAACGGTCATAGACTTAACAAGTACCAACCGGAAACGCCGGTTGAGGAGGTTGCACCGATATACCTCCTTTGAGACGCATCATGGTCCAGCTAGCGACCTTAAATCAAGCGCTTCTTGGGAGGCAACCCAAGGTATTGCTTTCTTTTCCCGTTTTCTAGTCTAGATTAGATAGTTCTTGTTTTTGCTTTGCTTTGCTTTGTTTTTGGCGTTCTGGACAGACAACAGGGAATATCTAAGGAGGAGCACAACTGGAAGGACAGAAGTTCGAGATTCTGAGAAGACAGAAGCACCTCGGTTACTGTCAGAGTACCTCTACCGAGTTGATTCTTGAGTAACCGAGGCGACTAGGGTTTCTGCAGAACCGCCTCGGTCCGTACCACCTCGGTCCAGTCGAGACCATCTCGACCGAGGTGACAGCAGATCCAGTAACAGTATAAAAAGGAAAAAAATTTACTTTTCACCTTTTTATCCTCCTCGACCGCGGCGAACAGACGCACCTCGCTCATCTCAGATCTTGCTTGTTTTCGACATTTTCTGCTTCCAAATCGAGATTGAAGGGTAGAGGAGTCGATTGCAACAACGAATCTGCAAGAAAATCGAGTGCATTGGCCGGAACGAGGTAAAAACGACCGAAACCCTAACTCGCTCGTTTACTGCAATTTGGGCTTTGGTTGCCCTTGAATCTGTTGAGGAAAAGCTTAAGTACCCCTTAGGAAGCATCTGTAGTGATTTTAGGGGGAAAAGAACTGAATTTCTGAGAGTGGAATCGCGACTGTCTTCGCCTCGGTCCAGTCGACCTGCACCTCGGTCGAGGTGATTCTTGGAGTTTGTCAGTCGACCGAGGTAGTCTGACAGTATTGATTGAAGATGAGTTCTGACAGATTGTTAGCCATTAGAGATAGATCCTCTCCTTCCCCTTCTTCTTCCTCATCCCGACCTTCTATCCCGGTGATCCATGAGAGACACCAGGTAGATTATGCGCGCATTGCTAGCCGTCCAGTGATCGCACCCAGATTTCTGGACATTTTTGCTTTTGACTGTCTCCACGTAGATGGAGAGCTTAGGAGGATGATCACCACCGTAGGGCTGGATCAGTTTACTGAGATCCGAGCCCCAGCCTACTTAGAGCCGACCCTTGAGTTTGTCAGCTCCTTCACTTACCTCCCCACAGAGAGAGCTGTGAAGTACCGGTTGATGAACCGGAACTATTTAGTACCTCTAGACCACTGGAGAGATATTTTTGGCTTCCCTGCCCCCACTGCTGTAGACTTCCCGACCCGAGCCGTAGCTAGAGAGTTCTGGGGTCAGATTGCTCATGTTGTGGAGCATGCAGATAGGTGGCGCCCTGGTGATTCCAGGGAGAAGCTTATCTTCCATCTTGCTTTTCGTTTAGCTCACAGGATCTTCAGCGAGACGCTTCTGGCGCGTACTGAGACGCCCCAGAAGGTCCGACAGGGGGAGCTCTTTGCTTTGTACTGCATGGTCACAGGTGGATACCCTGACTTTGGATTGATGTTGGCAGAGGATCTGCACAGGATCAAGGCCAAAGGGAAGGGAGATATATGCTGTGGAGGGATAGTGACCCATATCGCTACTTATCAGGATATGGATCTGAGTAGGTTTACTATGGTGGCGGCTGCCAAGCCGCTCGGACTTCAGGAGATGATCACACGGAGGATTCTAGTTCCCCGTGGTTTGACTACACCTTACGTCGCTATGCCATGGGAGCTGACTGCACCTCAGGGCATCAGATGGTCTGCACAGTTCTCTGTTTTTGATCCACACTACTAGCAGACAGCATGGGCTCCACTGATGGAGGATTACAGAGAGGCAGCAGCTGCCCCTGCTGCAGAGGAGGAGGAGGAGGCTGAGGATGAGGACGACGATGAGGACACAATAGATGAGAGAGGAGGTGGCGTCCCGATGGACACAGGGACAGATACAGCTGGGACGAGCGCGCCACCTATTATAGATCTGGACGACGAGGAGGATACAGAGCCGGCACCAGCTGAGACTTCTCCAGTCAGACCTGCTAGACGCAGGAGGCATGGAGTGAGGGATAGAGCTGCTCACCGACGGATCGATGACCTGACGGATCAGGTTATCGACACATATGCTGCACTTTCGCTGGATATCCGCGAGATGCAGGAGCGGCAGCATCATCAGCACATCATGGCTCAGCTGCAGTTCGAGCGCATCATGGGCCATCCTTACGATCCGACTCTGTATCCCTACATACCACCACCACCACCGGATCGAGACTACTGAGGAGCTGCAAGATTTTATTATTATATTTTTATGCAGTTCGGCTTTTATCCGGTGAGTTCTCTCTTGTTTAGACTTTTATTATACCCACTGGGACAGTGTGTCCCAAGTATGGGGTATGCGGATATGTTATTTGACTATGGATGATTGTATGCTACTTTGACCGGATATCTATATTTATGCTTCACATTGCCTTTATATGATTATCTGATATTACATGCATACCTACAGGTTATTTGATTGAGAAAAACGTCGAAACTGAAAAAAAATGGTTTTAAAAAAAAAAAATTTTCGATCTCGACCGAGTCAGTCTTGGCCAAACGAGGCGTTTCACCTCGGTTGAACCAAGAACACCTCGACCGAGGTGTGTTAACTGAGAGTTTTCGAAAACGAATTTTTGTTACTTATCTGGATATGACCTCAGTGAAGATCTTGTTTACTGACTGGTTTTAAATTCTTTATGTGTTTGAAAGGTTTTATAATATGTTTAAGTTGCTAAATGCTTTGTTTGAAATTATTGGCATGTTTAATACTTTGTTTTTATCCAAATTATGTTGAATTTGAAGGTTGACACCGCAGGTTAAGTTCTCTCACTTTCTTCCTGGAAAGACCAAGGCAATTCATTCTTCTCTCTTCTTCTTCTTGATCATGCTTAGCCCCTCATATACATTTTGCCTCCCTTTACCTATCCGGGAATTTGGAAGCAAGCGAAGTGGTGAAAGCAAGTGAAGTTAAAGTTGAGAAGTTGGCTGGAAGTGAAAGTGCTAGAAAGTAATAATAGGTTTGGGGAAGTCAATCATGAAGATGAGTAACTCGGCACCATTCACATAGCCGGGTGTTTGTGTCTTGCCAAAGTCGGATTGAGCGATATTCCTAACGGGTCATGGTATGTGCATCAAGGGTTTGATGCATCTCGAGAAATTGATGATTGCAGATTTCCTAGGCTTCGGTTATTGTGCACCTCTGTCCATGCATCCCAAAAAGTAAAGTAAAAAGAAAAAAAAGTGGAATAAGCAAAGCTTATTGGTGGAAGATGTTGCAAGTCAAAGTGGAAGTGAAGTTCATCCTTTTCCCGGATTCTATCACCACATTACCTTACATACATCCCTACCCTACACGTTTCTTGACCTTTTCTTTTGGGAAGCCCTTGAGACCTTGAGCTTGTTGATTGACTTAGCGGTTTAAACTGGATTATACATGATTAATTTTGATAATTATGATTTATTATGCATTCTATGATTTTATGCAAAGATGAACAACTTTTCTATATTTATAAAATGTTTTGAGCATATTGAGTTTTTAATTTCCAGGAAGTACTCTCTTAGAGTGATCTATGATAGTTGCACACCATAAAATGTTTTTGAAAGACTTTTTCATTGATTTTATTGACTTATAATCCATTCTATCTTGTCTTCTATATGCGGAACTTGCTTGGGGACAAGCAAGGGCTAAGTATGGGGTATTTTGATAGCATGAATTATAGTCTATATTTTGGGGTTTGTTTGGACGTTTTATCTTTCATAATCTGCATGTTTGTATGTACATTATGTGATTTTACTACCATTTCATCTACCTTTGCGAGAATCGAGGTCTACACCTAGTTTCGTTGTAATTGCAGGTAATTTGGTACGTTTTGCATCAAAAAGGAGCAAAAGGAGTCATGAGTCATTTAGAGCTACATCCAGGAAGCATAGCCATGGATTAAAGATTTACTTTGGACCAGTTTTGAGATATTTCACATTCAGTTATGACTCACCTCGGTTGACCAGAGATTCATCTCGACCGAGGTGATCCAGAGACGCCGACTCGACCGAGGCGAACACCTAGGACGCGGCGAGAATATTTTATTCTTGGCTGAGATCTTTTAAATTTGGAAAGTGATCTTATATTTTTGGGCTTGGCTCCTGGAAGGAAGGAGATATGCAGAATCATATATTTTACCTATATTTATGGGAGAATATCTTTCTAAGATTTATTATCTTTGGAGGGTTATTTTCCTATAAAAAGGGTCGGATTTCCCATAATTCCGGCATCCGCTTAGAGCTGGACATCACGCTATACCGTCGATCAGGGTTTATAGCACGCAGCAGCAGCAGCCTACTCCAAGTTGGGAGAGTTGAAGAACCTTTTTGAAGGTTGAAGGAAGATTGAAGTTCATAGCTTTTATAGCTTTATTGAAGGGTTTTGTAAGATTGTCTTCAATTCCCTCAATTGTTGTCTTGTCTTTTTGGATTGCTATCCAAGGAACGCTTTGTTGTGATATTTGATTCAGTTATTGAAGTCTTTTCATTAAATTCTTCTTTGTTCAAATATTCACCTTCTTCCCATATATTTTAATACTTTCATTATGATGATGAGTGGCTAATTTCCTTGTGTGATTCTAGGGTGATTAGCTGAAGGTTGTGGGAAAAACGATGATAGAATAATCTTAGATTCCAGTAGGATCCTGAAAGTTCGAGTCTTTAACCTTAACCCTAAGCATCTCGTTCAGTCGATGAACGCCTCGGCCGGGGTGGAAACTGGCTGACCGAGGTGACTTATCTGATCCATAACTGAGAGTTAAGTGTTAGAGTTTGCTAAATCCTATTCTTATTACACCTTTCCTGGTTCAAAGCAAGCTTAGGATGAGACTTACCCGATAATTCCTTAGTTTGTGTACCAACGATCATAAGTGTAGGTAATAAAGGTTAATCCTTTATTGGGGTTTGAGTGTGCTTCCATCCCATCTTTGTGAGTTAGCCTGAGACTTACCCGGTAAAGGTTGATTATATTCCCTTAGATGGTGTGTTAGTTTGAGGTTATAGTTCTTTATCTTGATTCCTTGAGACTTACCCGGTAATAGGAGTTACGGTTTAGAATTAATGTGTAGTGAGACTTACCCGGTGATCTACTCCACTTTAGAAACACCTTCCCCACGCAAAAATCTCAGCTTTGTCCGCTTATCTATAGATCTTGAGTTGGAACCACAACTAGATGCTTTAATCCCTAGAATTGCATGTTTGCTTTATTGACTTCTTATTCATCTTTGATTGTGTTAATTGCTCTTGTGGTTAGTATTGACATTAGCATACCGTATTGACTTTGTTTCACCGAGTCCCTGTGATCGACCCCTGGAATTTTCTTGCTTTTACTACGATTGACCCGTACACTGCGGGTTCGCATCCTTGTTTAAGCTTAAGTCTAGGGTTATAAATTTAAAGCTTGCACACACCGTTTGGAGCGAACAAGTTTTTGGCGCCGTTGCCGGGGATTTGGTCTAGACCGAGCCGGTACGGTTTGCTCTTGGGGCGCTTGCCCCGTTTCATCTAACCACTCTACTTGAGTGACGACTTTCGCAGGTTCTTTCTTAGGTATATGCGAAGAACCCGCGCTGGGAAGGAAATCGTTCCTTACGATCCCGAACCAGAAAAGACATACAAGCGACGCTTAAGAGAAGCAAAGATGGCCCAACAAGACGATCGTGATCTTGCGGCCCAATTGAAAGAGGCGCTAGAGCTGCTACGCCTCAGCAAGGAAGAACTCAGACAAGAGAAAGAAGAGAATAGCACCAGGACTGCAGCAATCGAAGCTGAGATAGCAGTCATACGAGAACAGGTT
Organism: Fagopyrum homotropicum; assembly: GCA_033239125.1. Taxonomy (NCBI): domain Eukaryota; kingdom Viridiplantae; phylum Streptophyta; class Magnoliopsida; order Caryophyllales; family Polygonaceae; genus Fagopyrum; species Fagopyrum homotropicum. The sequence goes on from BSWB01000004.1 coordinate 132,218,754, forward strand.
CTACCTCGACCGAGGGAAGATCCTCCTGTTGACCTGCGACCGAGGCAGAATCCAGTACCTGACGCCCCGGCCGAGGTACTTCCACCTCGGTTGCCAGTCCGAGATGTTCTTCTTGCAGGACTCCCACAAACCCTAGGTCAAAGGATGGACCCTAATCAACAACTGAGGCGTCCAGGAGTGAACCTAGGAGATCCAGCAGATCATGACTACGAATTTCGACCGCAAGTTCTAGCCATGATTCGCCAATGCGAATTCGGAGGGCTAGAGAAAGAGTCGCCGCATCAACATCTTCAAAACTACGAGATCTTGATGGAAACCTTGCGACCTCCCAGAATTGAGAATAACAACTACAAGCTAAGACCTTTTTACTTTTCTTTAAAAGATAGAGCTCTTACTTGGTATCAATCTCTTCCTCCAGGAAAAATCAGCACATGGGAGGAGATGACCACGGAATTCTTAACCAAATTCTTCCCCCCCTCAAAGACCGCCGAAATGAGAGGGAAGATCAATGCTTTCATCATGAAGGACAACGAGAGCTTGTCCAAGTCTTGGGAGCGGTTCAAGGATATCCTTTTGGATTGCCCACATCATGGGATTCCAAAGATCGAGTTGTTGGAGATCTACTTCAAAGGGCTGGACGGAAGCACCCAGTTCAATCTCCAACTACTCTCCGCCGGTACCTTCATGGACATGGCGATTGATGAGGCTTGGGACTTCATTGAGAAGCAAGCCTTGCATATGGAGAAGTATACCCACCAAGGAGCTCAAGGTGGGGTTAAAAGAGTCAACTTTCAAGAGACTCAACCCAACAACAATCAACTCATGTCTTTGACGAATGACGTGAAGCAATTGAAGGAGCTCTTGATGGCTCAAACTAAGAAGGAAGAGCAAGGGCAAAGGAACAACAACAATAACGGGTACCGTAACAACAACAACGGCCCCCGAAACAACAACTACAACAACAACAATAGAGGATCCAATAGCAACAACTGGAGGGCGAATAACCAAAACCACGGTAACAATCATTCAACTTCAAATTCTAATGATTCCTCTAATCCTTTCCTCTCTTCCCCTTCTTCTTCTTCTACTCCATTGAAAAGCCAAGGGCAAGGATCAAGTTCGTCTCAGCCAGAAAAGAAAGACGCAGTTCTGGAGGCAATCTTGATCAAGCTTAACGCTATGGAGAATTCTATGACTTCATTTTCGAGGGCCCAAAAGTCCTTCGAACAACAACTTGCTAATAGGGCGAATGAAGCGCCAAGAGATCCAGGGAAGCTTCCAGCAAAGACGGAAGCTAACCCTAAAGGCCAGTGCATGGCCATAACGACGAGGAGTGGACTCAAAACTGCAGATCCAGTACCTCGCTCGACGCAGACCACCTCGGTCCAGATCCAGTCGAAGAACACCTCGACCGAGATGCCAACCGAGGCGGAGCAACAGAAAGCAGGAGGAACGACAGAAACTTATGTTCCACCCCCTGCATATAAGCCACCACTTCCATTCCCTCAGTCCAGAGCCAGAGCACATCTTGACAAGCACTTTGGTAAGTTTCTTGACTTGATGAATAAGCTACATATTAATATTCCTTTCCTTGATGCTATTTTAGGTATGCCCGCCTATGGGAAGTTCTTAAAAGAGATCTTATCAAGGAAGAGGAAGCTGGAGGATGTTGGTGAAGTTAGGATGACATCTAAATCTTCGGAGCTTATCAAGATCATGAAGGAAAAGATGCCGCCTAAGTTGAGAGATCCCGGCTCATTTTGCATTCCCATTCAAGTTGGGAATGTAACTTGTGAAGCCCTTTGTGATCTAGGAGCCAGCGTGAGCATCATCCCGCTGGAGCTATGCACGAAGATCGGTCTTGGAGAGCCCAAGCCGGTCAAGATTCGACTCTACATGGCGGATCGCTCCATTACCCATCCCGTGGGCATCTTGGAGGACGTTCCGGTCAAGTTAGGTAACTTCTATCTACCCATAGATTTTGTCGTACTTGACATTCCCGCAGATTATCCTGTTCCTATTATTCTCGGGAGGCCATTTCTAGCAACTTCGGATTGCAACGTGGATTGCAAGAATGCCAAGTTGAAATTCAACGTTGGTGGCGATGAGGTGGAGTTTGCACTACTTGCAGCCATGAAGGGGGAGCAACTAACTGATGATATCTTCAACATCTACGATGAAGAAGAATCAAGAGAATTGGTGAGCTCTATCCTTATTAACGATCCACTCGAAAGAGTTATAAGTTTCAGTTTAATGGATGAAGGTATAGATGCTTCTTGTGATGCAGATATACGGAGCTTAAAAGCACTGGAAGAAGATCCAGGAGCTAAAACTGAGAAGCTGATCCAGGAGGCGAAGATCTCCAGTCTCGGATCCAGTAGCAGTACCTCGACCGAGGCACTTTCTGGACAGAGCGAGGCGACTGAAGAACACATCCACTAGTACAAAAACAACCTCTCTCAGGGGTTTTTTAATGAAGGGGAAGGCGGTTTTTTCTTCCCCTTTATACGTCTCCCTGAGAAATATTTCTCAGGGGTTATTTTTAATCCCTGAGAAAAAAGTGGCAAGGATGGCGGTTTTTTAAAAAACCCCCGAGAGAACATTTCTCAGGGGTTTTTAAAAAACCCCTGAGAGATATCTCTCGGGGGTTTTCTAAGAACCCCTGAGAAACATTTCTCAGATGTTTCATGATTTTTTTTTAAATTACGGGACTTAAGCAATTGGTCAGTTTTATTATGAGTATTTTGTTACTAATCAAAACATCAATATTTTTTTTAATACAATTTCAATATTCTCACCAAACTTTGTCATAATAATAATTACACTTCATCTATTTAATTCACAGCATCCAAAATCAACAATCCATATGAAAATGCATTACACTTTGAATTTGCAACAATAAAAAAAATAGAAGACTTCGTGTTTTAATATATGTAACAAAATAAACAATGTCATAATCCTTTCAGTTTGCATCAAAACACCAACATTTCATCATTCTAATCATGTCATCGTACAAACTTATTGTTGGGTATCCAGATATTGTAACCATTCCTCTCGTAGCTCATCAAGGAGTCTCTTGTCATATAAGTTAGGTGCATCTCGAAAATACTGTAAAAACATGACATTGACTTAGTAGTAATTATACAAAATTACTCAGATATTAAAATATAATATTCTCAGGGGTAAGTTTCTCAAACACTTACATTTATTCGGATGACAGTACATTGATGATCAATTATCTCCCGCATGTAACGGCATACATAGTAACCAGAATCAAGAGCATTTGATGGTTGTCTAGTACACTGCAAGTAAAGCAAACCAAGCATATAATCGTATATAATAACTCCAAACCTAAACAAAAAAACATTATATAATCAATAAACATACCATAATTTTCACCCAACGCGTTTTCTTCCTGTTATTTGTATCTTGCATCCCTAGTCCTAGGGTGCCATCTTAAACATAATTCCAATAAAATAGAGAAATATAAATGAAGAAAAGATAAAATCATATACCAATTGAAAGAGAGTCAATCTGTTATGAGAAGAACAAGAATCAGAAAGCTTGAAACTGACTTGGAAGTGCAAAGCTTTTGGCCAAAGCTACACACTTGATTGTGATCGTATTTGGCAAACCTGCAAATGCACTTTAACTATTATAATATGAAGATATATGATCAAACTTTTTATCAATAATATCTAAAAAAACAGGAAGAAAAAAGTATGTTCAGATACGCAGTTTTTTAAAGCAAAGCTGCACACCTATTCGTGCATTAAACAAGACATTGTCATCGAGACGTGAATTTGGAAAGATTTGTGCATTTTAAATCTAGGAAAATGGCTAAAAATAAACCAGTCAAAAGTTTCTGATTATAAAATATGCTCTAGAAAATTCATAGATGGAAGACCTTGATATGCCTCTTTAAACTTAACTTTGTGTATTCAGTCAAATCCTAACATGAACCATGCAAACCCTTTCATCTTTTCTGTAGGATGGTAATGACTAAGCAACTTAGAGGTATTTTGGCAGTTGTCTTTCATATAATCATATTTGGTCAAATTAGGTTGAAATCAAATCCTAGTGCTCCTCAGAACACAACTTAGAATCTCGAGATGATTCTTGAATCGGGTTGATTAATAAATGACAAATTAAGTAACCAAAGTTAAATTTAGGCATAAAAGTATTCTATTAGCCAAACCAATAGTTCAAACATGTTGGCATCAGCAAATGTTTTGCTGTTTAACACATTATACTCCTACACCTAAGATATATAACATGGAAGACTTGCTTAAAAGAGGGGCAACACCTAAATATATGGTTTTAGATCTTTTTATTCATATAAAATAAGACAAACTCATTGACCTTTTGATTTATAATTTACTTATTTGGTTTTAGTTATGAAAGTGCAGAGAATGGAAACCTAAATCTACTCAATTATCCATCATTTTCTAACCTATGTTCACCGTGGACGTTGACTTAAAACTTCTGCAGGATGGGGTGAGTGCTTTCTTATTGTAAGTTTGTTCCTAATGAGTTTTACATGTATATAACTTCAAAAATAAACTTAACCAATAGTTTAATAATACACAAATAAAGTTTAAAGTATATGCATCCAGATATAAGCAATTGAAATATGAATTGTTTATTAAGAAAATAGTTCTGTTAATGGAAATGTTAATGAGTATTACATGTATATAATGTTAGAAATAAACTTAACCAATAGTTTAATAATGCACAAATAAAGTTTAAAGTATATGCATCCATTTGATCTAAGCAACTAAAATATGAATTGTTTATCAAGGAAATAGTTCTGTTAATGGAAATGTGATTTTTGCATAAATCATGGAGGAATATAAGTATTAAATAAGTGTCCATGTGAATTACTAATTGCGCTCAACTACCCCTAGATAACTTATCAGCAGGGAACGTCAAAACATTTCATTTAGCCTTCTCTTTCTATTCTAACTTCACTGTTGGTTTTGTTAAGACCATTGACAGAGAGTATCAAGCTTGCAGGAGGGAGGGAGCAGAGAGGGGTAAAAATTGTTGACCTGTAATTTAGGAATATTATGTATAAATTATTAAGAGAAGGAGAATGAAGGCAATTTCTCTATTCACGAGTCTCTAGAAAGTCAGAAGCCAAGAACTTGTCTTAATTTTTCTGTGACTTCTCTATAGGCTAGCAAGCCTCATTCTTTTTTTCCTCTATTTTCAAAACTTGAAACTGTTTCGGCATATACTATATATAAAGGATGCATCAGAGAGTCTTTTAAATTCATTCAATCAGACAGACAAAACAACCTGCATATCAATGGTTGAAGTATTTCTCACCTGTTAAACCTAATGCTCGAACGAATTGCAATCTGCAGCCATAGTTGTCGATTCTTTGCAATTTAAACCTAATTGCACTCTGCAGCCCAACGACAACGTATTCCAATTGAAGCTTGCGAGTAGTCGATGTCGTTGTTGCAATTGAACCCTTGAGTTGTACCTAGCCGTCGATTCTTTCCTCCAATTGCAATCTGCAGCGCTCCTAACCAGAGGGAATTGCAATCGACTTGCAACCCAGGGAGATACTCTAGCGGTTGTAGTCGTCGATTCTTTATCCTCTCTATTTGTGTTGCTTGATTTTTTGGAGTACGGTTGAAGACGCTTGAAAGTTGAAGACAATAGATGAGATATATGGAGCCTTTTAATTTTGGGAGTTTTTTTTAGATAGAGCCGGCCGTGCTAATGAGATAAATTAGGGTTTACAGCGGTTTTCTTATTTAACTCCCGTGAATAATAGATTAAGTGATTTTAACAAGATTTTTTTTAAAGGGGGTTAAATATAAACCCCGAGAGTATATTAAAAAATAAAAAATATATATATATAATAGGTTCTCAGGAGTTATTTTAAAAACCTCCTAGAGTGTTTTCATATTACAAGGGATTTTATTAACCCCTGAGAAATTACCCCCGAGAGAGGCTATTTCTGTACTAGTGATCGGTCAACACCTATGCGCCTCGACCGAGGAAATACCACCCGGATTGACGTACTCTCAAAAGAAAAGATTCTTCAAGGAAGTACGACATTATTACTGGGATGAGCCGCTGCTATTCAAGCGCGGACCGGATGGGATGCTTCGAAGATGCATTCCGGAGGATGAAGTTAATAGCGTCATAAGGCATTGTCATTCACTTCCTTGTGGGGGGCATGCTAGCACCGATAAAACATGCGCTAAGGTATTGCGTTCCGGTTTCTTTTGGCCTACATTATTTAAGGATGTGCAATCTTTTGTTGTCTCTTGTGATGCATGCCAAAGAACAGGGAACTTATCAAGGAGGAACGAGATGCCGCTTAATAACATCCAAGAAGTGGAAATCTTTGATGTATGAGGGATTGACTTCATGGGACCTTTCCCATCATCCGGAGGAAACCTCTACATTCTCCTTGCAGTTGATTACGTCTCTAGATGGGTTGAAGCCATTGCTTCTCCCACTAACGACGCCAAAGTGGTTGTGAAGTTCTTGAATAGAACTATCTTTCCACGGTTTGGAACTCCACGCATCATCATTAGCGATGGAGGAACGCATTTCATCAACCGGAAGTTTAAAGCACTTCTATCGAAGTATGGGGTAACCCACAAGGTATCAACTGCCTATCACCCTCAAACTAGTGGACAAGTCGAGATCTCGAATAGAGAAATCAAGGCAATTTTGGAGAAGACCGTCTCTAGAACGAGGAAGGATTGGTCCATGAAGTTGGACGATGCTCTTTGGGCGTACAGGACCGCATTCAAGACTCCCATAGGTACCACTCCTTATAATTTGGTATATGGGAAGTCTTGCCATTTGCCCGTCGAATTGGAACACAAGGCGTATTGGGCGATCAAATGGTTGAATTTCGACATCAAGGAGGCTGGTGAGAAGCGACTATTGGAACTTAACGAGCTGGAGGAGCTGCGTTTGAACGCCTATGAGAATGCCAAAATCTACAAGGAAAGGACGAAGAGATGGCATGACAAGCGTATCATTCCAAAGGAGCTTAACGAAGGAGACTTAGTTCTACTCTTCAACTCCCGCCTCCGCCTTTTTCCAGGTAAGTTGAAATCTAGATGGACCGGACCTTATGTTGTGAAACATGTTTTCCCTCATGGTGCAGTTGAGATATGGGGCGAAACTAGCGGAAGCTTCAAGGTCAACGGTCATAGACTTAAGAAGTACCAACCGGAAACGCCGGTTGAGGAGGTTGCACCGATATACCTCCTTTGAGACGAATCATGGTCCAGCTAGCGACCTTAAATCAAGCGCTTCTTGGGAGGCAACCCAAGGTATTGCTTTCTTTTCCCGTTTTCTAGTCTAGATTAGATAGTTCTTGTTTTTGCTTTGCTTTGCTTTGTTTTTGGCGTTCTGGACAGACAACAGGGAATATCTAAGGAGGAGCACAACTGGAAGGACAGAAGTTCGAGATTCTGAGAAGACAGAAGCACCTCGGTTACTGTCAGAGTACCTCTACCGAGTTGATTCTTGAGTAACCGAGGCGACTAGGGTTTCTGCAGAACCGCCTCGGTCCGTACCACCTCGGTCCAGTCGAGACCATCTCGACCGAGGTGACAGCAGATCCAGTAACAGTATAAAAAGGAAAAAAATTTACTTTTCACCTTTTTATCCTCCTCGACCGCGGCGAACAGACGCACCTCGCTCATCTAAGATCTTGCTTGTTTTCGACATTTTCTGCTTCCAAATCGAGATTGAAGGGTAGAGGAGTCGATTGCAACAACGAATCTGCAAGAAAATTGAGTGCATTGGCCGGAACGAGGTAAAAACGACCGAAACCCTAACTCGCTCGTTTACTGCAATTTGGGCTTTGGTTGCCCTTGAATCTGTTGAGGAAAAGCTTAAGTACCCCTTAGGAAGCATCTGTAGTGATTTTAGGGGGAAAAGAACTGAATTTCTGAAAGTGGAATCGCGACTGTCTTCGCCTCGGTCCAGTCGACCTGCACCTCGGTCGAGGTGATTCTTGGAGTTTGTCAGTCGACCGAGGTAGTCTGACAATATTGATTGAAGATGAGTTCTGACAGATTGTTAGCCATTAGAGATAGATCCTCTCCTTCCCCTTCTTCTTCCTCATCCCGACCTTCTATCCCGGTGATCCATGAGAGACACTAGGTAGATTATGCGCGCATTGCTAGCCGTCCAGTGATCGCACCCAGATTTCTGGACATTTTTGCTTTTGACTGTCTCCACGTAGATGGAGAGCTTAGGAGGATGATCACCACCGTAGGGCTGGATCAGTTTACTGAGATCCGAGCCCCAGCCTACTTAGAGCCGACCCTTGAGTTTGTCAGCTCCTTCACTTACCTCCCCACAGAGAGAGCTGTGAAGTACCGGTTGATGAACCGGAACTATTTAGTACCTCTAGACCACTAGAGAGATATTTTTGGCTTCCCTGCCCCCACTGCTGTAGACTTCCCGACCCGAGCCGTAGCTAGAGAGTTCTGGGGTCAGATTGCTCATGTTGTGGAGCATGCAGATAGGTGGCGCCCTGGTGATTCCAGGGAGAAGCTTATCTTCCATCTTGCTTTTCGTTTAGCTCACAGGATCTTCAGCGAGACGCTTCTGGCGCGTACTGAGACGCCCCAGAAGGTCCGACAGGGGGAGCTCTTTTCTTTGTACTGCATGGTCACAGGTGGATACCCTGACTTTGGATTGATGCTGGCAGAGGATCTGCACAGGATCAAGGCCAAAGGGAAGGGAGATATATGTTGTGGAGGGATAGTGACCCATATCGCTACTTATCAGGATATGGATCTGAGTAGGTGTACTATGGTGGCGGCTGCCAAGCCGCTCGAACTTCAGGAGATGATCACACGGAGGATTCTAGTTCCCCGTGGTTTGACTACACCTTACGTCGCTATGCCATGGGAGCTGACTGCACCTCAGGGCATCAGATGGTCTGCACAGTTCTCTGTTTTTGATCCACACTACTGGCAGACAGCATGGGCTCCACTGATGGAGGATTACAGAGAGGCAGCAGCTGCCCCTGCTGCAGAGGAGGAGGAGGAGGCTGAGGATAAGGACGACGATGAGGACACAGTAGATGAGAGAGGAGGTGGCGTCCCGATGGACACAGGGACAGATACAGCTGGGACGAGCGCGCCACCTATTATAGATCTGGACGACGAGGAGGATACAGAGCCGGCACCAGCTGAGACTTCTCCAGTCAGACCTGCTAGACGCAGGAGGCATGGAGTGAGGGATAGAGCTGCTCACCGACGGATCGATGACCTGACGGATCAGGTTATCGACACATATGCTGCACTTTCGCTGGATATCCGCGAGATGCAGGAGCGGCAGCATCATCAGCACATCATGGCTCAGCTGCAGTTCGAGCGCATCATGGGCCATCCTTACGATCCGACTCTGTATCCCTACATACCACCACCACCACCGGATCGAGACTACTGAGGAGCTGCAGGATTTTATTATTATATTTTTATGCAGTTTGGCTTTTATCCGGTGAGTTCTCTCTTGTTTAGACTTTTATTATACCCACTGGGACAGTGTGTCCCAAGTATGGGGTATGCGGATATGTTATTTGACTATGGATGATTGTATGCTACTTTGACCGGATATCTATATTTATGCTTCACATTGCCTTTATATGATTATCTGATATTACATGCATACCTACAGGTTATTTGATTGAGAAAAAACGTCGAAACTGAAAAAAAATGGTTTTAAAAAAAAAAAATTTTCGATCTCGACCGAGTCAGTCTTGGCCAAACGAGGCGTTTCACCTCGGTTGAACCAAGAACACCTCGACCGAGGTGTGTTAACTGAGAGTTTTCGAAAACGAATTTTTGTTACTTATCTGGATATGACCTCAGTGAAGATCTTGTTTACTGACTGGTTTTAAATTCTTTATGTGTTTGAAAGGTTTTATAATATGTTTAAGTTGCTAAATGCTTTGTTTGAAATTATTGGCATGTTTAATACTTTGTTTTTATCCAAATTATGTTGAATTTGAAGGTTGACACCGCAGGTTAAGTTCTCTCACTTTCTTCCTGGAAAGACCAAGGCAATTCATTCTTCTCTCTTCTTCTTCTTGATCATGCTTAGCCCCTCATATACATTTTGCCTCCCTTTACCTATCCGGGAATTTGGAAGCAAGCGAAGTGGTGAAAGCAAGTGAAGTTAAAGTTGAGAAGTTGGCTGGAAGTGAAAGTGCTAGAAAGTAATAATAGGTTTGGGGAAGTCAATCATGAAGATGAGTAACTCGGCACCATTCACATAGCCGGGTGTTTGTGTCTTGCCAAAGTCGGATTGAGCGATATTCCTAACGGGTCATGGTATGTGCATCAAGGGTTTGATGCATCTCGAGAAATTGATGATTGCAGATTTCCTAGGCTTCGGTTATTGTGCACCTCTGTCCATGCATCCCAAAAAGTAAAGTAAAAAGAAAAAAAAGTGGAATAAGCAAAGCTTATTGGTGGAAGATGTTGCAAGTCAAAGTGGAAGTGAAGTTCATCCTTTTCCCGGATTCTATCACCACATTACCTTACATACATCCCTACCCTACACGTTTCTTGACCTTTTCTTTTGGGAAGCCCTTGAGACCTTGAGCTTGTTGATTGACTTAGCGGTTTAAACTGGATTATACATGATTAATTTTGATAATTATGATTTATTATGCATTCTATGATTTTATGCAAAGATGAACAACTTTTCTATATTTATAAAATGTTTTGAGCATATTGAGTTTTTAATTTCCAGGAAGTACTCTCTTAGAGTGATCTATGATAGTTGCACACCATAAAATGTTTTTGAAAGACTTTTTCATTGATTTTATTGACTTATAATCCATTCTATCTTGTCTTCTATATGCGGAACTTGCTTGGGGACAAGCAAGGGCTAAGTATGGGGTATTTTGATAGCATGAATTATAGTCTATATTTTGGGGTTTGTTTGGACGTTTTATCTTTCATAATCTGCATGTTTGTATGTACATTATGTGATTTTACTACCATTTCATCTACCTTTGCGAGAATCGAGGTCTACACCTAGTTTCGTTGTAATTGCAGGTAATTTGGTACGTTTTGCATCAAAAAGGAGCAAAAGGAGTCATGAGTCATTTAGAGCTACATCCAGGAAGCATAGCCATGGATTAAAGATTTACTTTGGACCAGTTTTGAGAGATTTCACATTCAGTTATGACTCACCTCGGTTGACCAGAGATTCATCTCGACCGAGGTGATCCAGAGACGCCGACTCGACCGAGGCGAACACCTAGGACGCGGCGAGAATATTTTATTCTTGGCTGAGATCTTTTAAATTTGGAAAGTGATCTTATATTTTTGGGCTTGGCTCCTGGAAGGAAGGAGATATGCAGAATCATATATTTTACCTATATTTATGGGAGAATATCTTTCTAAGATTTATTATCTTTGGAGGGTTATTTTCCTATAAAAAGGGTCGGATTTCCCATAATTCCGGCATCCGCTTAGAGCTGGACATCACGTTATACCGTCGATCAGGGTTTATAGCACGCAGCAGCAGCAGCCTACTCCAAGTTGGGAGAGTTGAAGAACCTTTTTGAAGGTTGAAGGAAGATTGAAGTTCATAGCTTTTATAGCTTTATTGAAGGGTTTTGTAAGATTGTCTTCAATTCCCTCAATTGTTGTCTTGTCTTTTTGGATTGCTATCCAAGGAACGCTTTGTTGTGATATTTGATTCAGTTATTGAAGTCTTTTCATTAAATTCTTCTTTGTTCAAATATTCACCTTCTTCCCATATATTTTAATACTTTTATTATGATGATGAGTGGCTAATTTCCTTGTGTGATTCTAGGGTGATTAGCTTAAGGTTGTGGGAAAAACGATGATAGAATAATCTTAGATTCCAGTAGGATCCTGAAAGTTCGAGTCTTTAACCTTAACCCTAAGCATCTCGTTCAGTCGATGAACGCCTCGGCCGGGGTGGAAACTGGCTGACCGAGGTGACTTATCTGATCCATAACTGAGAGTTAAGTGTTAGAGTTTGCTAAATCCTATTCTTATTACACCTTTCCTGGTTCAAAGCAAGCTTAGGATGAGACTTACCCGGTAATTCCTTAGTTTGTGTACCAACGATCATAAGTGTAGGTAATAAAGGTTAATCCTTTATTGGGGTTTGAGTGTGCTTCCATCCCATCTTTGTGAGTTAGCCTGAGACTTACCCGGTAAAGGTTGATTATATTCCCTTAGATGGTGTGTTAGTTTGAGGTTATAGTTCTTTATCTTGATTCCTTGAGACTTACCCGGTAATAGGAGTTACGGTTTAGAATTAATGTGTAGTGAGACTTACCCGGTGATCTACTCCACTTTAGAAACACCTTCCCCACGCAAAAATCTCAGCTTTGTCCGCTTATCTATAGATCTTGAGTTGGAACCACAACTAGATGCTTTAATCCCTAGAATTGCATGTTTGCTTTATTGACTTCTTATTCATCTTTGATTGTGTTAATTGCTCTTGTGGTTAGTATTGACATTAGCACACCGTATTGACTTTGTTTCACCGAGTCCCTGTGATCGACCCCTGGAATTTTCTTGCTTTTACTACGATTGACCCGTACACTGCGGGTTCGCATCCTTGTTTTAAGCTTAAGTCTAGGGTTATAAATTTAAAGCTTGCACACACCGTTTGGAGCGAACAGAGATGTGAAGTACGAGACCCTTTGTAATCTTGGAGCGAGTGTAAGCATCATACCGCTTGCACTTTGCAACAAGGTTGGGCTAGGAGAGCCGAAACTGGTCAAGATGACCCTCTACATGGCGGACCGCTCTATCACTCATCCAGTTGGGATCCTAGAAGACATCCCGGTGCAACTAGGAGGATTCTATGTGCCAATCGATTTTGTAGTCTTGGACATTCCGGCGGACTATCCGGTTCCCATCATCTTGGGAAGGCCATTCCTAACCACCTCCGGATGCCTAGTGGATTGCAAGAATGGAACTCTCTCCTTCAACATTGGAGAGGAGAACATCAAATTCAAATTGTCCACAATGATGAAAGGGCCGACCCTTGATGAGGATGTCTTCAACATAGTCGAGCAAGAAGAATCTAGGGAAGTTGTGAGCTCGATCTTGATCAAGGATACCTTGGAGAAGGTTCTTACCTTAAGTATGATGGAGGAAGGTGTTGAGGAGGCTTGCAATGAAGAGATCAAGGCCTTGGAAGCATTGGAAGAGGAGCCAAGAGTTGGATTTGAAGGCCACGAAGAGGTGCTGAACAGCTGCAAGTTCCACGGTCGAGATTTATATTCCACGGCCGTCAAACTTTCTGGACAACTCCGAGAAGAAAGCTTGGCAGGAACCACGGCCGTGGAAGTTGAGCAAACCGTGTTTCCAGCCGTGGTTTTCCCTGGACCAGTCCTCGATGATGGTCAAGCCTTTAGGAGCCATGAGGAGTCTTCATTTGCTTTGGATTCATCTCATCCAACCTTGTTTGGGTCGCCTACACTCGACAAAGGTCCTCCTAAACTCGAACTCAAACCCCTCCCCTCTCATTTAAAGTATGCTTTCCTTGGTGTTGATTCTACATATCCGGTAATTGTGAATGCATGCTTGAGTGATGATGAACTTGCTAAGTTGTTGCATGAACTAAGATTGCATAGGAAAGCCATTGGCTATACTATTGATGATTTGGTTGGCATTAAGCCTTCTTTGTGCATGCATAAGATAATGATGGAAGATAACCACAAACCCTCTATTGAACATCAAAGGAGATTGAATCCCATAATGAAAGAGGTAGTCAAAAAGGAAATCATTAAGTTGCTAGATGCGGGAATTATCTACCCTATCTCGGATAGTAAGTGGGTTAGTCCCGTTCATGTAGTTCCTAAAAAGGGTGGGATGACCGTAGTAACTAATGAGAACAATGAACTAATCCCGACTAGGACGGTTACGGGGTGGAGGATGTGCATTGATTATAGGAAATTGAACATGGCCTCTAGGAAAGATCACTTCCCTCTCCCCTTCATTGACCAAATGCTAGAAAGGTTAGCTCAACACTCTCATTTTTGCTATCTAGATGGCTACAGTGGATTCTTCCAAATCCCTATCCACCCCGATGACCAAGAGAAAACAACCTTTACATGTCCATGGGGTACTTTTGCATATAGGAGAATGCCATTTGGGTTGTGTAATGCACCCGCCACCTTCCAAAGGTGTATGATGGCTATCTTTTCGGAATATATAGAAAATATCATGGAAGTGTTTATGGATGATTTCTCTGTTTATGGTTCTTCCTTTGATAATTGCTTGGCTAACTTGTCATTAGTATTGCAAAGATGTGAGGAGACAAATCTTGTCTTGAATTGGGAAAAATGCCACTTCATGGTAAGTGAAGGCATTGTGTTGGGACACTTGGAGTCTAACCGTGGCATTGAGGTTGATAGGGCCAAAATTGAAACGATAGAGAAATTTCCACCTCCTACCTCGGTGAAAGGGGTAAGGAGTTTCTTAGGGCATGCCGGTTTTTACCGGAGGTTTATTCAAGATTTCTCTAAAATTTCTAAGCCTCTCACTAACCTACTAATGAAGGATGTTGATTTTATCTTTTCCAAAGATTGTCTTGAGGCCTTTTGTAGGTTGAAGAACGCCTTGATCTCCGCACCTATCATGCAACCTCCGGATTGGAGACTACCATTTGAGATCATGTGTGATGCAAGCGATGTAGCCGTTGGGGCTGTTTTGGGGCAAAGAAAAGACGGGTGCACTCATGCTATTTATTATGCTAGCAAGACGCTAGATGATGCCCAACTCAATTATGCTACCACCAAGAAAGAGTTGTTAGCGGTGGTGTATGCATTTGAGAAGTTCCGCTCATACCTTGTTGGAGCGAAGGTCATAGTTTATACGGATCATGCTGCGATCCGTTATCTACTTACAAAGAAGGATGCCAAACCAAGGTTGATTCGGTGGATCCTTCTTCTTCAAGAGTTTGATTTGGAAATACGGGATAAGAAGGGATCCGAGAACTCCGTGGCGGATCACCTTAGTAGACTCCCACCATTAGAGCTTGAAGGAGATAACATCCCAATTGATGACTCATTCCGAGATGAGCAATTACAAATGGTGGGGGAATGCTTGTTCCAAGTGTCTAGAGGAAATGAGCTATGGTATGCCGACATTGTGAACTACTTAGTGTGTGAGGAAGTGCCTCCCGGATTGACATATGCACAAAGAAAGAAGTTCTTCAACGATGTGAGGCATTACTATTGGAGTGAGCCACTCTTGTTCAAGAGAGGCCCGGATGGAATGTTTAGGAGATGCATACCGGAAGATGAAGTGGAGAGTGTGATCCGGCATTGTCACTCCTTACCATGTGGAGGCCATGCTAGCTCACACAAAACGTGTGCAAAGGTATTGCAATCCGGTTTTTATTGGCCTAACTTGTTTAGAGATGTGCAAAGTTTTGTAGCGGCATGTGATGCTTGCCAAAGGACGGGCAACATCTCAAGGAGGAATGAAATGCCCTTGAACAACATCCAAGAAGTCGAAATATTTGATGTGTGGGGTGTGGACTTCATGGGACCATTCCCTTCTTCATGTGTCAATCTCTTCATCCTATTGGCGGTAGACTATGTGTCAAGATGGGTGGAGGCAATCGCCTCTCCTACAAATGATGCCAAGGTGGTGGTGCGGTTCTTCAACTGGGTGATCTTCCCTAGGTTTGGAACACCAAGGGTGATCATTAGTGATGGAGGAAAGCACTTCACCAATAGGAATTTTCGGACGCTTTTGGCCAAGTATGGGGTGACTCACAAGGTGGCAACACCTTACCATCCCCAAACTAGTGGCCAAGTGGAGATATCCAACCGGGAGATCAAGGCCATCCTTGAGAAGACGGTGTCTAGGACTAGAAAGGATTGGGCTATGAAGCTCAATGACGCATTATGGGCATATAGGACCGCCTTCAAGACACCGATTGGAACCACTCCTTACAAGTTGGTCTATGGAAAGTCTTGCCATCTTCCGGTGGAAATGGAGCATAGAGCTTATTGGGCCATTAAGTGGCTAAATTTTGACCTCAAGGAGGCGGGAGAGAAAAGGTTGCTTGATATAAACGCCCTTGAGGAGATCCGGTTGGAAGCTTATGAGAATGCCCGGATCTACAAGGAGAGAACCAAAAGATGGCATGACAAGAGGATCATCCCCAAGGAGTTGAGTGAAGGAGATCTTGTCCTTCTCTTCAACTCAAGGCTAAGGCTCTTTCCCGGAAAGCTCAAATCAAGATGGACCGGGCCATATGTGGTGAAGAAGATTTTTCCCCATGGAGCTATTGAGATAGGAGGAGAACATTGTGGGAATTTCAAAGTGAATGGGCACCGCTTGAAGAAGTATATCCCGGGAGCCCCGGTGGACATGATTGCCCCACTTCACCTTGAATAGACGCCCCCGAGTTTGGTCAAGCTAATGACCTTAAAGAAGCGCTTGGTGGGAGGCAACCCATTGGTAACATTTTTTTTCCTTTTTCGTTTTGTTTTCGTTTTTAGACTTTTCTATCTTTGTGTGTGTTTTGTCACCCTTGTGTGTATACTAGAACATTAGTGGCGTTGGAAGCCTTGCTTGACATAGGAATGACGATGATGAACCCCTAACCAATTATGGGTGGAGCGGACGCGGAACTTGGACGGCTAGCGGTGCCTAGCGCGGGTCCCGAAGCTTTGATGGATGCTTAGAGCTCTCTACCATGGTTGATAGGATCATCAAACATCAATTCACTATTGAGCAATCCCAAATACCATAGCAAACCATTTTTACATTGTGAGAACCTTCTTTCACTCTCTTTACTTGTATACCACATTGGGGACAATGTGTTTCTAAGTATGGGGTGGGGTTTGCATGATCCTTTGCATGATGAGCATCTAGGATAGTTTAAAATCTTCACATGTCTTGCATTGTACATACTTAAATCGAAAATACCATAAAAATCAGAAAATTTAAAAAAAATTTGTGCTTTCTAGGCTTGGATATGACCCTAATGATGAATCTTGTCTTGTGAATTGGCTATGGATGGCCTCATGTGTTAGGATTGATGAACGCATATGTGGACTTGAAGTACTTCTCTTGAAATTCTATGAATGATTTGTGACCATGATGTTTGCCTAGAAAGGATTGAGTAGTGAAGATCGAAATTACATGATAGTTCTTGCATACCACCTAGGAATGAATGAGGCAATTCATCTTTCTCTACTTCTCATCTTAATCATGATTGCTTGAGCACCTCAATTGAGATAAATTTGACCTCCTTTAACCCATCCGGGAATAGGAGCATGCTAGTGTGTTGATGTATGCGAAAAGC
The DNA here is from genome assembly GCA_033239125.1 of Fagopyrum homotropicum. NCBI lineage: Eukaryota > Viridiplantae > Streptophyta > Magnoliopsida > Caryophyllales > Polygonaceae > Fagopyrum > Fagopyrum homotropicum. The sequence continues at coordinate 132,236,082 of BSWB01000004.1, forward strand.
AAGTGTGGGGTGAAGTTGTCAATGAAAGAATATCATGCATAAAATGCTGAATTTGTTGTGAAAGTGTAGCCAAAAATATAGGCTTGGGGACATTGGCTTAAATGACAAGTAACTCGGTACACTTCACATAATCGGGTGTTGGTGCCTTGCCAAAGTCAAATGAACCAATAGTCCTAACGAGCTTTGGTATGTGTGCCCGGTGTGGATGCACCTCGAAAACTAAGAAAAAGCCCGAGGACGGCTAATCACCAAGGTTTCGGATTTTGTACACCAATGCCATTGTCTCAAAAATAAGTAAAAGAAAAAGAAAAGAAAGAAAAGATAGAGGAAAATATACACTTGAGGGAAGTTGATCGAGGACAAGATTGTGGAGTTAGTTCCGTTCCCGGATTAGCATCACATAACCTAGAAATCCCCACCCAATCACTACATTTCTTGGCCCTTTTATTTCGCAAGACCTTATGACCTATTTGCATGTTTGTATGACTTAGTGATTTAGATTGGATGTACTCTTGATCTTCTTGACTTCTTCATCCTTACATTTCATGCATACTTTTGAGTTAAGTACAATTGTCTTTCCATGTCTTCATTTGTTTGATGCATGATTGCTTATCATTTGCCATGAAACATGACTTTGAAGGTGATCCAATAATAGAAGCACAAACCCAAAAAGATTTTGCCATTTTTCTGCATACGTAAATCATGTCATCTCTTAGTCTATAGTTGGGAATTTGCTCGGGGACGAGCAAACCTTAAGTATGGGGTAATTTGATAACACGATTTATGACTTAGTTTTAGGTAATCATTTAGATAGATTTCTCACTCATTCATGCATAGTTTAGCACTAGTTCACGACGTTTGCACTCAATTCACGTACTTTGTCGAGATAGACGTCTACACGGACTTGTGCGTTGCTTTGTAGGTATTTCGGGAGATTTAGGAGCTAAAACGATACGTTTGAAGATCGTTCATCTAGATGACACACCCTCGGACTCATTAGGACACAAGCTAAAGGCTAAGGAGGACTCATGGAGCCTTGCCAACACAAGCCATGCACCAAATCACAACTTAATGATCCAAAGCGAAGTTTCTGGAGCAAATCACGGTTCTCTGACACTCCACGGCCGTGGAATCACCCGTGGATTTTGCCAGATTCTTGTGACAGCTGTGCCACGACTCTCATGGCCAGCTCATGCAAAATTTGTTATAAAAGTGGTCCTTCATTGGCTGAGAAGAGCATCTTGGAGCAGCTCTCCATTATCCATTATCCTCTAACAAAAATATTCTCTCAACAAGAAGTCTTTCTAGGAAGGAAAGTGTCAAAGAGGAAGAAGAAGAGCTCCATTGAAGAGGAGAAGAAGAACACACACCATTTCCACACTTGATAGTTTTATATTGAAGAATTCCGCATTCTATTTCTAAGAGTTGTATGAATCATTTGAACCTTCTTTTGGAAGGATTATGAGTTACTCTAATTCTATTTTCAGCTTGGTTTTGTTTTAGTTCACTTGTTCATCTCTTTTCCTTCATCATCTTGCAAAAGGATGTCATGATTTTATGTTTGTTTGTTTCGGTTTCTATTATGAACGTTGTAGGCTAAATAGATGTGGTTCTAGGGTAAGGAAAGGATGGTTATGGCTAGGGCTATGATAGGACGGACTTAGATTTATCTTTGGATGACTTGTGTGCATAAACGTAGCTGCTGTTAGAAATCACGGGCAGTTCTTGCCTAACCACGGTCGTGGTTTAGGTAGAATAAATCGTGATTTTCCCTGGTTCGATGAATCTTGTCTTAGATTGTTAGAATGTTGAAATCCTAAGTGTTTGTTGAGCTAAATCTATCCTAGGGTGACCTAGTGTTAGCAACTAAGTGTTAGGAGAGACTTACCCGGTAATCCTTACTCTTAGATTCCAAAGATAACAAACCTTAGGTAGTGGTGAGCCTAATAAGCCGCCATTGGATTAAGTGTGCTAGGATAGTTGTTTAGGACTTCCCTTTCCAAGACTTACCCGGTAAGGATAGGTTAAGATCTCTAGGTAACATTCCGGTTTGTGTAGAATTCCGTCCCTTAGGTTCTTAGAGACTTACCCAGTGATGAGACCTTAGGAATGGACTAGTGGACCATGAGACCTACCCGGTAATTGATCCCAATCTAGAAACGCTTAATCCCAACATAGTTAATCCAAGGAATGAATAGATATCTTGAGTCCTATGCCATAACCGGAACTTCCAACCCCTAGAATCCGTCTTTTCTATCTTTGATCATTATCTTGTTTAGTTTGTTTATTTGTGTTGATTCAAAGTTAATTGATTGTTTACTTTGCATGAATTGTGATCTTTGATTGATCACCAAAAACCAACCAAAAACATTTGAGATTTTCATTTCTTTATTTCTTTCTTTTCTTTCAACCTAGGTCTTTACTAAACTCAATCACAAATCGAATCAATTTCACCTTAGTCTTTGTGTTCGACCTCGGAATACTATCCCTACTACAAATGTCCCGTACACTGCGGGTTTCGCTAGGTAGTTTAGGATTTAGTTCGAGTTATAAATTTAAAACCATTTGCGCATCACGATCTTAGCGTAACAGTGCCCTTCCTGTAAACCAGTCTGGCCCGACAACAGAGAACCTCTCAGACTCCACGGCGGGATGAAAGGGAAAGGTTATCACAGCCACGCAGTGGGGCAGTCAATAGAACATAGGTCGATAAAAACGACAACTCATGCTATCATAGCAAACATATAAAGCACACACCACTCATGCAAACACCCAATATATGGATGGTAGCTAAGTAAGTCCTACGGACTTACCTCAACCTCGTACAAACTCAACCTCGATCACCTCTACACTGGAGGGACAACACGACCTATAAACAAGGCATAAAGAGATGTATCAACCTTTATTCATCAAAGGAGTCACACCTAGACCCAAAGGGATCCATAAGGATCATACTCAATCTATGAGCCTCACAACCAACTAAACCTCAATATCTCAGCACAATTCCTCAAATATCAAGGTAATATCTAATCAACATTCCTCAATCTCCATTTTAATCCTAGTTTAATTAATTAACCTTTAATTAATTAATTAGATTTTTCCAGAATAACGTTTTGCCCGCAGGAAATTTCTAAACCCACTTGTTATCAGATTTCATCAAACAAACTATCCATAATCACCAGAATAATATAACGACCATAATGGAATTTCTAATTATCCATTTTGACAACCTAAAGTCAATTTAGGCCAAATCGCAGTACGGAAAATGAATAAATTCATAACTTATTCGTTACTAACCCGATTGACGATCTGAAAGAAGATTCGGAAACACAACAACGCAGGCTACGCATAGACAACATCAAATTCACCGGAATCTGAGCGACGGAACCGTCCTGGTGACATATATGCTCGACCAGCCCTCCATATACTCGGAAATGTAGAAACTCGGTACCGATATGAAGAGAATGAAGAGAGGAATCCAGAAACTCAAATGGAATTGAAATCGGATTAGAAACGGAGAGTAGATCTGAGTTTGAAGGTTGAGAGAAATCAGAGCTTTTACGAGGAAACGTGAAAGGAAATGAATTAATAAAGGATTTTCCGCTATTTATAGTGAAGACGATAATTATCCTTTAGCAAAGTCGATAATTATCCTTTAACCGATCCAAAGGCGGGTCGAACCTCCATCTCCAAACTTACCGAGATTGGAATATTAAATCTGGAATATTGTAGGGATATTTATTCCACAACTGCCTCGGAAAACGTGTATTCCTAAGCCGTCTTTCTTAGCCGTTAAGAAACAAAATAGCGACTCTTTTGGCCGTTTTGCCTCTCCATGTTATTTCATATCTAGGACATATCCGATGTCCTGATCATTTCTCTCAACTGCATTTTTATTAATTGGACCTCCCAAATGCTCCAAATAACACCGGAGGGTAAAATAATTACCCGGGGGAAAAAGTAAAAATTTCCCCAAACGTCCAAAATTACGCGAGGAACATAACGGTGGGACTCATACTCATCACTTGCGAAATATTCGCGAGTTATATGTCAATTACTATCAACGATTAAGTTAATCAACATTAATTAGAATTCGGAAATCCTAGCTATTACACCGAAGGTGTGTCATCTCAAGGAACGATCCTAAAATGTATCGACTAAGCTCCTAAAGCTCCCAAAATACCTACAAAGCGTGCAAAAGTCCGTGTAGACGTCTATCTCGACAAAATACATGAATTGAGTGCAAACGTCATGAACTAGTGCTAAACCATGCATGAATGAGCGGAAAAACTATCTAAATGAGTGCCTAAACCTACGTCATAAATCGTGTTATCAACCTCATATTGCACTTCTCCAACTCCAATTGAGACACAAAAAGACCCCGGATCCCGCAGCTTAGGAGGCATTTTCTCCCTCATGGTTTGAATCAACTCGGAGGACCTCTTTCTCATCCTCACTTCTCCATACTCCTCCAACTTCCTCTTGTTGGAGAGTATCTCCTTCAAAAACTTTCCATAGGCCGGCATACCGAAATGTTTATCCAAACGACCTCTTGCTCGTGATTGTGGAAATGGTAGTGGTGGCTTGTACGGAGGAGGTGCCACATATGTTGGCTCATCATCCTTGCTCTTTCCTCTTTCTCCTTGCAATGGTTCTTCCTCCACTACTACTTGCTTCCCCTTGTCATTCTCCCTTGGTGAGTGATGCGCCCTTGGATGCCCCTTTTACGTTGACCATAGACGAAGAGGACGAGGCTCTTAGAGTTCGTTCAGATGGACCGATCACCCGATCCCGAGTTAAGGCCATTGCTCGAGCCACCGGCTCCATCATCACCCGCATTACTTCTTCACTTGGTCCCACTACCGGCAAGCCATGTCTCTACACCACCATGGCATAGGCTACCGGTTCCGTTAGCGGCATGTCCCGTCTTTCCGACTCCATAGCATGAAGCTTTATTTTCGGACTATATTTTCATGTTTTCCTTATTATGTAATAAAGGGATATTCCGTATAAGAATATTCTCTTTTGACCTTATCCTTTTAGGGTTTGCTCTTATCCTTTTGGGTTTTACCTTTTGGGCTTTTCTTCATGTATTTTGTTTGGCCCGTTGGCCCATAGGTAGGCAAGTCTCTCTATATAAGAGATATATTGCCTCACTTATTTTTCGATGTTCAATATTACTAAGTTTTGAGAAGAATTTCCTCCACTTAGCTTGGGCATCAAAACCTCTCTTCTATCTCTCAAATTTCTTCCTTGGATCTCGTCTTTGATCCCAGAAATCCATATTCGAGGATTCTTCTTAAGAATCAACCTTCGATCCACACAAAAAAAGGTTTATTCGATCTCTCTAGATCGAAGTAACCCTTGTTTCTTCATCGCTTCTGCCCCTTTGGATCCGAAACGATACAACGTTGCACAAAGAATCAAGGAGTAGTTGGAGTTTTGCTTGATCTAGATCCGGAGTTATCCTTGGTTATCTCCAAGGACGCATCAAATTGGTATCAGAGCAAGGGATCAAAGCTAAGTTCTCTTTACTCTTGTTTTTGTGCGTTATTATCTTAAACCTATTTAGCCTTTTTTTTTGTTCATGATGCTCTTCGTTTGTTCATGATGTTCTTCATTTGTTCTTCATGATCTTCATGTTGTTCATCATGTTCTTCATCATGTTCACCCATTTTCCCTGAATTTTTTTTTTCTTTTCCGTGTTAAACTCAAAACAAAAAGCACAAAAATAGGAGATATTTGGTTTGCCTTCAACCCATTTATCAAACCCGTCTTTTTCTTAAACCGACCTAATCCGACAATTTTGTTAATTAATTTCACCAAATCTCTTGGGATATTTTTGTTAACGAAAAGTTCGGATATCTCGCATTTGATATTCCAAGAAAAGCAAAAAAAAAAAAAACTCTTCATCAATACGGATTTGTGTTCAAAAAAAAAAAAAAAGAAAGTGTTGCTCAAAACGTTTCAAAGAAACGAAACACACAAAGTGCAAAGACGTCCGGCAAACCGGTCCATCCGAAAAATCGGATTTTACAAAACGGTCAAAGACCGAAAGCAAGCAAAGCTTGCCGAGTGAACAATCCGTCCATCTTCTATCTCTCCATTTTCTTACATACGTTTGCAAAATATCACTTGTTTATTTGTGTGTAATTGGTTCAATTTTGTTGGATTTGCCTTCCTTGCCTAACCGCCAAACGGCCTTCCCCAAAGTAGAACCCGATAACGCACTTGAACTTGGGTAAAGTTGACCTAACTTGTCACCTTGCTCACTTGATTGCTTGCAATTGTGTGCTGATTTGGAGCAATGACTAACGTTGAAATGGAAACTTCTCAAGATTCTGGTCCGCAAGAGTTCAGTGAACCCTTGGCTCAAGAAACTGCTTCGTTATCCCTCGAAAATGACTCCATAAGGCAAGAACTGGAAGCCTTGAAGGCACAACAAAAGTTTGATGCCTTGACCCGAGAAAACATTGCCTTTAAAAAAGAGCTAGAAGCTCTTAAGGCCCTTCAGATTGCTCGCCGTCCCACCCCAACTTATCCGAATGAGATCGTGGTCAATGCTTCCACTTCCGATGCACAACGGAAAGGCAAAGGACTTTTGGGAGCCGGACCATCAAACGTTACCCGGCTTGCGTCTGTCATTGAACGTACCCATCCTTTACCTCTTGACGGAAATGAGTCCCATGAAGAAGAGGAGGAATTCCCCGACCCGCGTCAAGATAACTTGCCCATAGTCGATACGGAACATCAGCACCAATATTATGAGCATCAACATCAACGGTATGTTCCTTCTCCACCTCCACCTAGTGTGCCCCGCACCGACCGACAAACCCGGGAAGAGCCCCGGTACCGTCCCAACTCAACCACCAATCATGGTCGTGAGCATGATCGTTCCGAACACCGTCACAAACGGTCAACCCGGCAACCGAGGACCCTTGACTTTGATGAATACGATGAGCAACACAACTTCAACGAGTTCTCCGGTGATGAATCCGATTTAGAACGGGTAGCACATAACCGTCCGTGGCACCCACCCGTCATAGACCCTTATGAGAACCAAGACCGGGGTGAAGAATGGTTGCCTCCTCCAAATCCACCTAGGCAGGCCCCACCCGTTCATGGGCGCCAACGGCCTCATGGCGGCCACCGACGAGCCCGTGCCGATGATACCTACATTCCACCGCCCCGCCCGGACCCCTACCGAGCTCATAGGGAAGGTAAGGTTAAGTTCCCTACCTTTCATGGTGAATATGATCCGTGTGTTTTTCTTGATTGGGCGCAGGATATGAAACGAGCATTAAAACATTGTCATTATGAGGAGGAATATGAGAAAATCGAGGCGGCAACTCTATACTTTGAAGGAGATGCGAAGTCTTGGTGGAACCGGTATGAGTTCACCCGAGAGAGGCGAGGATGGGAACCAATTGAGACATTTGAACAATTGCTCTATTGCATGACCAAGAAGTACGTGCCCGAGGACTTTAAGAATGATATGCGGTTGCAAATTGCCGAGTTCAAGCAAGGCAACCTCACTCCGGTGGCTTACTTGGCTAAACTTGAGGACATGCACATTAAGGCCGGCGTCTCGGCCTCCCCCTCCGCACTCCGCACCAAGTTCATGAGTGGGCTTAATGCTTCCATCCGGCGGCCGCTCGAGATTGTCCCATTCAAGGATTTGGGAGCATTATGTCATGCCGCCATGAAGCTATATAAGCAACAACTCGAAACACCGCGGCATTCTAGGTATACCTCTTCCTCGAGTCCATATCTTTATCCGTCTAACACACGTTATCGAGATGCGCCTAGTCGTACAGATACCGACGCTTCCAAAGGGACCCAACGGACGGGTCCTTCCAATAGGCAAACGGGTACCGAGAAGGCACCAAACCGTGGCCCGGCACCGGCGCCTCCCTCTCGAGGTCAACAAGGACCCTCACCGGCGGCTCGCCCAAGGGAGCCCGTGTGCTACAAGTGTAGCGGTTTTGGCCATGTACAACGTGATTTCCCAAACACCAAACGGGTCTTGTTTGCCGACCCAACATATTTCGAGGACGACGATGGTCAATATGACGGTGATATCATTATTGAGGATGACCATGACACCGACCCACTTTTTGGCATGGAACCCTATGATGACGAGCTTGCTTGCGGCCCAGCACAACCCGGTAAATTCGCTCTTGTTTCTCGTCGTATTTTGGCTGTTAAAGAGCATATTCCTATTGATCAACGCGAAAATCTCTTCCACTCTCGTTGCTTGGTTAATAATACGAGTCTCTCTCTCATCGTTGACGGGGGTTCTTGTTGCAATATTGTTAACGAACGGGTGGTAAAACACTTCAAGTTGCCTACGACCCCCCACCCAACGCCTTACGGACTCCAATGGATTTCCGATACGGCATGTGACACCGTCACACAACAAGCTTGGGTGCCGTTTTCTATTGGCGCCTATGTTGATAAGGTCCTTTGTGATGTTATCAAGATGGACGCCACACATGTCCTATTAGGACGACCATGGCAATTCGATCGCCGCACATATCATGATGGTTATCTTAATCGGTACATGTTCCAATATAATGGAAAACGGGTCACACTTTTGCCTATGACTCCGCACGAAATTTTGGTTGACTATGCGGAACGGAAGAGGCAACAAACTATTGATGAGTCCGCTAAAGCACCGGCAAAATCGGACCCCCGGAGTCCCGATGTTGTAGGTGCTAGTACTTCCAAATCCCGAAACACCGCCCCTCGTGTCCATGCTACCGAATCCAAAGGTAGTAAAGGTCGCATCGTTTCTTCGGGCGCACCTTTACCATCTTCGGATCCCGTAATTCAAGGACGGTGTGAGCCACGGATACTCTTAGCTCGCCGGCATGATTTGCAACCGGTCATGGAAGGCAAGTTCCCATGCTTTTTACTTGTTCCGTTTTGTTTATCTACTTCTCATGACCCAAGTAATGTGCCACACGAGGTGTCTTTGTTGTTGTCCGAATTTCAGGATATTATGCCCAAAGATCTCCCACCCGGCTTGCCACCTATCCGAGGGATTGAACATCAAATTGACTTTGTGCCCGGTGCCTCTTTGCCAAACCGTGCCGCTTACCGAGCTAGTCCGGAAGAGACAAAGGAGCTACAACGTCAAGTGCAAGAGCTCCTAGACCGGGGACATGTGCGTGAATCCTTATCACCATGTGCCGTCCCGGTAATCTTAGTACCAAAGAAAGATGGATCATGGCGGATGTGTGTTGATTGTCGTGCCATCAACCAAATCACCGTCAAATATCGCCACCCGATCCCGCGCCTTGATGACATGTTGGATGAGCTTCATGGTGCCACCATCTTCTCCAAAATTGATCTGGAGCGGTTACCACCAAATCCGGATGGCCGAAGGTGACGAATGGAAGACGGCGTTCAAAACAAAGTATGGACTCTATGAATGGCTTGTCATGCCTTTTGGCCTCTCCAACGCCCCGTCCACCTTCATGCGCCTCATGAACCATGTCTTGTGCCGATTCTTGGGTACATTTGTTGTTGTTTATTTTGATGATATTTTGGTGTTTAGTACGTCTTTGGAGGATCACATCGGGCACCTTCGCCAAGTGCTCGAGTGCCTTAGGCAAGAGCAATTGTATGTCAACTTTGACAAATGCGTCTTTTGCTCGGACACCACTATCTTTCTTGGCTATGTCGTGTCTAAGGACGGACTACGAGTAGACGAATCTAAAGTTCGTGCTATTCGGGAGTGGCCTACTCCTACTACGGTCACCATGGTCCGAGCCTTTCTCGGCTTAGCGGGTTTCTACCGACGCTTTGTCAAGGACTTTAGCACGGTAGCGGCACCGCTCCATGAGCTCACTACCAAGGGTGTCACGTTTGAGTGGCGTGATATCCATGCTCGAGCGTTTGATGCGCTCAAAGACCGCCTTTGCAATGCACCATTACTCCAACTCCCAAACTTTTCGAAAACTTTCGAGGTGGAGTGTGATGCATCAAATGTGGGCATTGGAGGAGTTCTCTTACAAGAGAATCGTCCAATTACCTACTTCAGTGAAAAACTGTCCGGTCCTTCGCTCAACTACCCTACATATGACAAGGAACTATATGCTCTAGTTCGTTGTCTTAAGACATGGCAACATTACTTGTGGCCGAAGGAGTTCGTGATTCATTCAGATCATGCGGCTCTTTCGTATCTCAAGAGTCAAACAAATCTCAGTCGGCGCCATGCTAGTTGGGTAGAGTTTTTAGAGACCTTTCCTTATGTCATTCGGCATAAGAAAGGCAAAGAGAATGTGGTAGCCGATGCCCTTTCTCGCCGCTATGCCCTCCTTGTGTACATGGATGCCAAGATACATGGATTTGCTCTTATCAAAGAGTTATATGCCACGGATCTTGACTTCAAGGACATATGGGCACAATGCCTCGACCTCCGAGAGCACGAGTCTTTCTTTATTAACGATGGCTATCTTTTTCGAGCGGGGAAACTTTGTATTCCGCGCTCATCTATACGCCATTTGTTGGTCAAGAAAGCTCATGAGGGCCGTGGTCATTTCGGTGCTACCAAGACCCTTTCCGCTCTCCAAGAGCATTTCTTTTGGCCCCGGATGCGTATGCATGTGACACGGTTTTGCAAGGGTTGCATCACATGTCATCATGCCAAGTCGCGCCAAGGTCCGGATAGGATGTATTCTCCTTTGCCTATACCAATGGGACCTTGGGAGGATCTATCCATGGACTTTGTGGTCGGGTTGCCTATGTCAAAACGAGGCAAAGACTCCATTTTCGTGGTAGTCGATCGCTTCTCCAAAATGGCTCATTTCATCGCATGTAAAAGCACCCTAAATGCTAGTGAAGTTGCCACCTTGTTCTTTGAAAATGTGGTGCGTTTACATGGGATACCACGTTCCATCGTTAGTGATCGGGACGTAAAATTTGTAAGTCATTTTTGGAGAACGTTGTGGGGAAAACTTGGAACCAACTTGTTGTTTTCAAGTAGTTATCACCCCAAACCGATAGTCAAACGGAGGTGACCAATCGGACTCTTGGTGCTCTACTTAGAGCCACCACTAGGACCAACCCACGTAGGTGGGAGGACTTACTTTCTGTTGTAGAGTTTTCGTATAACAGGTCTAGGCACACGACAACTAAATTGTCCCCATTTGAAGTTGTCTACGGCCTCAATCCACACACACCATTGGATTTCACTCCCCGCCCGCTCAAGGATGGAGAACACATCATCGCCGGAAACCGAGCCGCCCAAATCATTGAGCTTCATGAGCGGACTAGGACACAACTTGAACGTCGTGCCGCCCAACTTGCCGGACAACGCAACAAGGGCCGCCGCGACGTCTCTTTTGAGCCCGGTGATCTTGTTTGGCTCCACCTACGGAAGGAGCGTTTTCCTACTCGCCGCATGAGCAAGCTCTCGGACTGTGGTGATGGCCCATTCCGCATCTTAGCCCGTCATGGTCCAAATGCATACAAGTTAGAGCTTCCGTATTCCTACGGAGTACACCCAACGTTTAACGTCAAGGACCTTGCCCCTTATGTTGAGCCCCTCTTTGACGATGGTGAAACGGGGACGTTTCACATCCAAGATGGGGGGGACTGATGCACCCTTGGATGCCCCTTTTACGTTGACCATAGACGAAGAGGACGAGGCTCTTAGAGTTCGTTCAGATGGACCGATCACCCGATCCCGAGCTAAGGCCATTGCTCGAGCCACCGGCTCCATCATCACCCGCATTACTTCTTCACTTGGTCCCACTACCGGCAAGCCATGTCTCTACACCACCATGGCATAGGCTACCGGTTCCGTTAGCGGCATGTCCCGTCTTTCCGACTCCATGGCATGAAGCTAGCTTATTTTCGGACTATATTTTCATGTTTTCCTTTTTATGTAATAAAGGGATATTCCGTATAAGAATATTCCCTTTTGACCTTATCCTTTTAGGGTTTGCTCTTATCCTTTTAGGTTTTACCTTTTGGGCTTTTCTTCATGTATTTTGTTTGGCCCGTTGGCCCATAGGTAGGCAAGTCTCTCTATATAAGAGATATCTTGCCTCACTTATTTTTCGATGTTCAATATTACTAAGTTTTGAGAAGAATTTCCTCCACTTAGCTTGGGCATCAAAACCTCTCTTCTATCTCTCAAATTTCTTCCTTGGATCTCGTCTTTGATCCCAGAAATCCATATTCGAGGATTCTTCTTAAGAATCAACCTTCGATCCACACAAAAAAAGGTTTATTCGATCTCTCTAGATCGAAGTAACCCTTGTTTCTTCATCGCTTCCGCCCCTTTGGATCCGAAACGATACAACGTTGCACAAAGAATCAAGGAGTAGTTGGAGTTTTGCTTGATCTAGATCCGGAGTTATCCTTGGTTATCTCCAAGGACGCATCAGTGAGGGATCTTTCATGCTCAGCCCACTCCATGTGGTAATGGCCAACACTTGGCCTCTTGGATTGTCCTCGGTCCTTCCAGGAAGCTTTCCCAAATCCCTTTGTGCCTCACCCGCCTTTTGGAACACTTGTGCTTCTAGCACCTTTTGAGCCTTGGAAATGGATGTCACCGTGCTCTCAAGCCCACTCAACCTCCCTAGCAATTGTTCAAACATCATTTCGGTCATATCCTTTGGAGGTTGAGCAAAAGCGGGTTGAGGCTCTTGTGAAGCCTTTGGTGGTGGTGTTGCGCTTGTGGAAGCGGGAGGGTTTAAGACACCATCCGGTTGAGAATAGGAGAACCCGGGATGGTTGTGGTTAGGCCGATAATTGTTGTAATGCCGGATGTTGTTGTTGAAGTTCCTAGGGCCTTGATAGTTGTTGAAATTGCCCCTTCCCATGTAGTTAACATCCTCCTCTTTGGAAGCCAAGTTGGCTTGAACTTGCACTTGAGGACTTGCTTGACTTTTTTAAGGTTGTGGTACACAATTCCTCCAAGGACTTAAGCTCATTGTTGATTGCATCAAGTTTGTAGTTGCTCATGGTGACTTCACTTACTTTATATGCTCCCGGTTTCCTCCCATCACTCTTCCTATGGGAGTACTTCTCTATCAAGGCTTGCTTCTCTACAAAGTCCCAAGCCTCATCCACATTCTTCTCCATGAATGTTCCTCCGGAAAGTGATTGGAGCTTGAATTGACTATCCTCATGAAGCCCCTTGAAATAAATCTTCAATAGCTCTATCTTCGGCATCCCATGGTGTGGACAATCTAGGAGGAGGTCTTTGAACCTCTCCCAAGATTTAAATAGGCTCTCCTTATCCTTCATCATGAAGGCATTGATCTTTCCTCTTAGCTCGGTTGTCTTGGAAGGTGGGAAGAACTTTGTAAGAAATTCGGTTGTCATCTCCTCCCAAGTACCCACACGTCCTAGTAGAATGGATTGGTACCAAGCCAAGGCCTTATCCTTAAGTGAGAAAGAAAAATCCCTTAGCTTGTGGTTGTTGCTCTCCAATCTAGGTGGCCTTAGAGTCTCCATCAAGATCACATAATTCATCAAGTGTTGATGAGGAGACTCTCCTTCCATCCCTCCAAATTGATTGTGCCAGATCATTTGTAGCACTTAAGGGCGGAGCTCGTAGTTATGGGCTGCGGGATCTCCTAAGTTTACACCCGAACAGTGCACTCTTTGGGCTGGATCCATATGTTGCCCTAGCATTTGTGGCTCCTCAATAACGATTGGCTCATTCCGTACTTGTACCGTCGGCTGCGGTGGTGGTGGAGGTGGTGGTTGACGAAGACTAAGCTCCCTTTGCACAAGAGCTTGCCAAATCTCTTCAATTTCCCTCCTAGTTGCTTCTTGCCTCTCATTTGCAAGTCTCCTCTCATTCTCCAAGGCTTCATCCCTTAGCCTAATTTTCTCTAAGACGTCATTCAACTCAGCTTGAAGATCTCTTCTGGCCATCTCCTTCTTCTTCTTAGTGCCCTTGGATCTAGTCTTAAGGGTTTTCTCCGGTTCGGGATCGAATGGAGCTAAATCCTTGCCACGAGATCTTCGCATGCACCTACAGAATAAGAGAGTTCCTGAAAAATCAAAGACACAAACCAAACAAGATCAAAAGCAACAAGAAATACCTACACTATAAACAATCACACACAATGATTCAATCTAGACCTAGCCCCCAACAACGGCGCCAAAAACTTGTTACGCTAGAAATGATCATGGATAGTGCAATTCTAGTCTAAGAAAAGAGAAAGAAATAAAGAAATGAAAATCATGATATTTTTGGTTGGGTTTTTATGGTGATCAAACAAAGATAAGAAATCATGAAAGATTATAAATCAAACAAACAACTCAAACTAACAACACAAACACAAGATGTGAGATTAAATTAAGAAAAGCGGATTCTAAGGATTGAGACTTCCGGTTATGGAATTGGATTCAAGCTTCTAATCGACTTTGGACAAGCTGCAGTATGTTGGGAAAGGGTGTTTCTCCAATGGGATCAATCACCGGGTAGGTCTCATGGTCCACTAATCCCGCACCTAAGGTCCTATTACCGGGTAAGTCTCTAGGAACCTAAGGACGAGAATTCTACACAAACCGGATTTCTATCTAGGGGTCAAACCTCTCCTTACCGGGTAAGTCTCGGGAAGGCAAGTCCTAAGCAACAATCCTAGCACACTCAATCCAATAGCGTCTTGCGAGGCTCACTACTACCTAGAGTTCGTCATCTTTGGTATCTAAGATCGGGAAATACCGGGTAAGTCTCTTCCCTAACTTAGTTTGCTAGCATTAGGTCACCCTAAGCTAGATAAGGCTTAACAAACATTAGGATTTCAATAATCTAACATCCTAACATTCAGATTCATCAATATAAACACAATAGAGAAAAACCACGGGCTAATCATACACAACCACGGCCGTGGTTTAGGTGGAACAAGCCGGGGTTTTGATCAGGGGTTAGATTTCGAGCAAGAAAGTCATCAAAAGGTACATTCAAGTCTATACTATCATTATCCAAGCCATAACCTTCTGTCCACCAACCTAGAATCACAATTACTTAGCCAATAACATGCATCTCAAGATCTAGAATCATCATACAAGCATACATGGGTTTCATAGCTAGATGGTAAATGAAAGCAAGTAAAATCAAGAAATATTGGTTGAATATGAGTTTAAACAAGACTTACAACCATTCAAATGTAGCTTCAAATCGTTCCTTACAACACTTCCAAAAGCTTTTCAACAAAAATCACTAAAAACCACTCAAAGTCTCACTCTAGATCTAAGTTTTGTGATGTTCTTCTTCTTCCAAATGAGAGTGTTTTTGTTCTTCTTCCAAGTCTTCCTCCCCAATAATGGATAATGAGAGAGCTGTCCAAAATCCAGCCTGCAGGCTTTCCCAAGTCCACACTCAACCAAGAAAAGAAAAGGTTGGGCAAAGAAATCGTGTGACAAGTGTCAAGGGTGTGCAGATAGAAACCACGGCCAAAACGATGATTCCACGGGTGTGGAAATGGCCTCAAGGCCATGGTTTTGCTCCAGAAACCCTCCTTGGATCAGCAAGTCATGAATTGGTGCAAGGCATGCACCAATAAGGTCCTTTGTGTTCTCCTTTGCTCCTAGCTTGCTCCTCAAAGAGTCCGAAAGTGTGCCATCACGGGGATTGATCCTCGAATGTATCGATTAAGTCCTAAAGCTCCCCAAAATACCGACAAAAGCTCGTGTAGACGTCTATTTCGACAATGTGGATGAATTAAGCGTAAATGCCATGAACTAATGTCAAGCCATGCATGAACAACGGGAAAAACTATCTAAATGAATGCCTAAACTAACGTCATAAATCATGTCATCACTTTAGCAATAGCGTGACCTTATATCTATATATATTCTTATATATCTATCCTTATAGCAGATGGCGCGTACTAAGGCTACATCTTCTATGGGGCGAGGAAGGGGTCGACCACCACTTCCACCTGCCGTCCGTGGACGAGGACGTGCAGGAAGACCTCCAGTAGCTAGAGGTCGGGGCCAGGCCCTAGTTGTTAATCCGCCTATCACTGAGGCATTCGTTCAAAAAGTTGCTGAGAGTGTTGTTCCTGAGGATGGGAACGGGACCGCTGCTACGTCTGGAGCACAAAGAGTGCCATCGACGGAGTCTGGTCGAGTGTCTATAGGAGCTTCTACATATCGCGATTATGTGCAGAGAGTTGAGGAGACTATCAGGACGGGAGGACCTGCACCAGTGCCGCTAGTTACCGTGAGATCATTGAGGTTTCGTAGAGAGTTACGCAGGTTGTTGCCCCGCCTACTAGAGTTGTTGAGGTTGTTGAGGTTGCTAGAGTTCTGGCCGAGGCGAGAGAGCCGAAGCCCGACAGTTGGTTGAAGGCTTTTGACCAGCTGAAGGTTCCCACTTTCATGGGAAAGACGGGATTGGAGGTGGAGCTGTGGCTAGGACAGCTGGATTCTGCTATGGCGGCGATCGGTTGCCGAGAGGGACGTCGAGTCAACATAGCACAAACGCTACTGAAGGATTAGGCTCATTCTTGGTGGAGGACCGTTCGTAGTAAGGTCACCAGTTATGAGTAGATGAAGAAGGTGATCAGGGATCGCTACTGTCCTGCAACTATAAGAAGGGACCGTCTTCAGGATTTCCTTGAGGCTGGATTTGAGGATTTACTTATTGTTGAGATTATCAACAAGTTTCAGGATGAGTTGTCTTTGTTGGGTCCATCGGCACCACTTGAGGATCAACATGTGTACTTGTTATCCCGAAGGTTGAGGGAGTCTACACACTCTTATCTTGATGGTTTCCGTTGTGATTCCTTGACGGACTATCTAGAGTTTCTGCTTATGAGAGAGACCGACCGGCTCAGAGAAGAGCTTCTCAGTCAGGAAGTCCTGAGAAGAGGCAGAAGACTAGATCAGTCAGTGTTGGAGCTAGAGCAGCTGGTTTGGGCGTAATCAGACGCCGGGACGTTCTGGGTTCTAGCAAAGTTCTGATAGAGGACGGCAGTGTCATAACCGGGGAGGTGCAAGACACATCCGAGCTGATTGTAAGAAGCCCGCAGTGACTTGCTTTTCTTGTGGCAAGCCATGACACAAAGCTGCGTTTTGCCGTCAAGGCAAGGCGCTAGCACAACAGGATTCTTCACCTGCTAATGTTGTAGGAGGAGGACATAGGTCTCAATATCAGCAATAGCAGCAGCA
This sequence comes from Fagopyrum homotropicum, assembly GCA_033239125.1. Lineage (NCBI taxonomy): Eukaryota > Viridiplantae > Streptophyta > Magnoliopsida > Caryophyllales > Polygonaceae > Fagopyrum > Fagopyrum homotropicum. Next base: position 132,253,233 of record BSWB01000004.1, read on the forward strand.
ACAAAGAGTTCTAGGATCTACCGCTCCTCAAGGTTCTACTCTGGGTCAGGGCAGAGGACGAGGAGCTGGTACTTCAACACTAGAGGTGCCTCAGCTAGAGTATACGAGCTGAGGAGTGCAGTGGAGCCGACCGCTCCAGCAACCACAAGTACCGTTCATATTAATGATTTTCCTGTTAGAGTTCTTTTTGATAACGGTGCTACGCATTCTTTTATATATGATGCATGTGTAGATAGATTGGCATTAGTTACCGTAGAAGGTAGACTCTTCTTTATATGATTACCCGATGGGGTAAGATTAGAGGTACGCGAGAGGTTCGTGATTACCCTATTAGATTGGGAGGTTGCGATTGGTCAGCTGACTTCTTCGTCATGTACTTAGTACATGAAGAAGTTATCCTTGGCATGGATTGGATGGATCGACATCGAGTAGTTCTGGACATCGGCAAAAGGATAGTGACGGTAACTATAGATGCAGGCCATGTTGAGATCTTCAAAGGATGGGATCTTGAGAAGACTGGTACAGTCATCAGTGCAGTGCGAGCTGCGAGACTTATCAGTCAGGGATGCGAGGCTTTTTGGTGCTATGTCATACAAGATAGTACGAGTCCATTTTTGGAGGAGATTCCAGTAGCTTGTGAGTTTCCCGATGACTTTGGAGAGCCATCAGGTTTACCTCCACAAAGGAGTGTAGACTTTGGCATTGAGCTAGATCCCAGTACGAGACCGATCTCTAAGGCTCCTTATCATATGGCGCCTATCGAGATGCTTGAGTTGAAAAAGCATGTCCAGGAGTTAGCAGAGAAGGGCTTCATCCGCCCTAGTGTATCTCCTTGGGGTACGCCAATTCTCTTCATTAGGATGAAAGACGGGTCAATGAGGTTATGTATCAATTACCGAGAGCTAAACAAGGTGACGATCAAGAATAAGTACCCATTGCCCCGTATCAACGATCTTTTAGATCAGCTGCATGGAGCGTCAGTGTTTTCACAGATCGATCTGAGATCTGGAAATCACTAGGTATGGACACTACGAGTTTGTAGTGATGCTATTTGGGCTCACGAATGTGCCCGCAGTCTTTATGGAGTTGATGAACAACATCTTCATAGACTTCCAAGACCAATTTGTAGTTGTCTTCATAGATGAAATTCTGGTTTACTCTCGCAGTAGAGAGGAGCATGCAGGACACTTAAGGATTGTTCTTCAGGTCTTACAAGATAAAGAGCTTTACACCAAGCTCTCTAAGTGAGAGTTTTGGATGTCCGAGGTAGCATTCCTTGGTCACATCGTTTCAACGGAAGGGATCAAGGTAGATCCGGCGAAGATCAAGTCAGTAGCATCTTGGTCGTCTCCTAAGAACGTCAAGGAGGTACGCAACTTCTTAGGATTGGCGGGCTACTACCGGCGTTTTGTTGAGGGCTTTTCAGTTATCACCCGACCGCTCACTTCCTTGTTGAGGAAGTCTGCGAGGTTCGTATGGTCCGAGCCATGCCTATAGAACTTCGAGGAGCTAAAGAAGAGGTTGACCTCTGCTCCTATCCTAGCTCAACTAGAGGGCATTGAAGATTTTGTGGTTTATAGTGATGCATCCAAGCTGGGCTTGGGATGTGTTCTGATGTAGAGGGGTAAGGTAATTGCTTACATCGAGACAACCGAAGACGTACGAGGAGAATTACCCTACCCATGATCTTGAGTTGGCTGTTGTGGTTCATGCATTGAAGATTTGGAGGCATTATCTTTACGGAGCTACGTGTCAGATATTCACAGACCACAAGAGTCTGAAGTACTTATTCACTCAATAAGAGTTGAATAACCGTCAGAGGAGATTGTTGGAGTTGATCAAGGGTTTTGATCTTGAGATCTTATACCACCCGGGGAAGGCTAATGTGGTAGCAGATGCCCTTAGTAGTAAGACTCCCCGGGAGATGGCGATCGCTAGGCTGACAACTCAGGCACAGTTACAGCAAGACCTTGCGTGGTTAGAGATGATTATCCACTTCCCGAATTCCGACAGCTACCTATCCACCTTGGAGATAGTACCTGATCTGTTGGCCAAAATCCGACAGAAGCAAGAGAGCTGCCCAGCTTTGACACAAATCCGAGACCGGATGTCTCGAGGAGAGACGCCACAGTTTGCAGTTGATGCTGATGGGATCTTGAGACGCCAGGAGTGTGTGTGTGTGTGTGTGTGTGTGTACCTTCAGGTCGAGAGTTGAGATATAGGATCCTTCAGGAGACTCACTCTTCACCTTACTCACTGCACCCCGGTGCGAGTAAGATGTATCAGGATATCAGATGCTATTTTTGGTGGGGAGGTCTAAAGCCAGACATGACGAGATATGTATCTCAGTGTGCGACATGTCAACAGGTCAAGATCGAGCATCATCGACCAGGAGGCGAGCTACACCCACTTCTCGTCCCTTAGTGGAAATGGGAAGACATCTCAATGGATTTTGTGACCGGTTTGAGACCAAGTCGAGGCCTTGATGCTATTTGGGTGATAGTAGATCGACTGACAAAGACCGTGTAACACCCCAAGTTCTGGAAACTCGAAGCGCTACGGGCTAAGACCACACAATGGGTCCCGACCCTCAAAGTAGCAACAGCAAACGGATCTTACAACAAGGCACAGACGAATGAAAACCAAAACTCAACACTAAAACCAAAGGTTCAAAGAAAGGAAAACGTAAAAGACTCACAGCCGAGTTCAAGACAAAAGAGAAACAACAAAAGAAATAAAACCCGATCCCGTCCTATAATGTACGGGAACCCCGGCTGACTACACCATCCGGATCACTCAGTAGCATCCTGAACCTGCGGAACATCTACAATGACGGTATAAACCGTTAGCTAACATTCTAGGTACTTGCAAGAGCGTAACGACACATACACACATAAGGTAAAGGAAAACACATAGCATGCTTGCACTCAACCGGTTATTATCTTTCATTAAGGTTATCCATTACTAATTCAACTTCTTTGGTCACACGAGAATCTCCTGACTTTCGCCTCTGCTTCCTTCTACCAATAGGAATAGATCAGTACTATCTGTTACCTACGGGTCTGGGTTGCAAGAGCACATTCTAGTCTCCTGTAGAACTAGACAAGTGGTTACCGCCCAGTTATAATACACTTGGGTCAGTTAAGATCAACAAAGGGTGAATCCTATTTCGAATTATCCGTTATAAAAATGATAAACAACACAAGCAAGCCAATACAATCCAACTAATACGCGAAGCTAAGTAAGTCCAAGGGACTTACCTCACTCGAAGATAACACAAAGGTTCAACAACAACTCAGAGAACACTCAAGAAGGCTCAGTTTCCCTCGGGAAAGGAGCAAGGAAAGCCTGTTCACACAAGCAACACGGATTAGGAACGAACGGTTGCTAGATGTTCATAACTTCTAGTCTCAACGATCTCTAAGAGATCTCTACAAGCTAAGGGCTCGACCTTAGTCTTACAGCAACTCAGGGAACAAGGAACAACCACAAGGAACCAGGAACGAGGAAAGGAAGGAAGGAAGCAACTCACCAAAGACGGGAGTTATAGCAGAGAAAACCGCAGGGGCAGTTGGGCATAGGCTCAGGGGCGGCACGTGATAGAGGCGCAGGGGCGGCTCTGTGCAGGCGCGGGGGCGGATCTTCGTCAGAAGCTACTGTCGGACTTCTCTTCGACATAACTCACAGCAAGGACAACCAAAGTTCGCACTTTTGATTCCAACACGTCAAGACTCAACTCCAGAGAGCCTGAGAACAACAAAGGATCAACAACGGAACGTTCCACATGAATCAAGGCTCATGCTTGATCCTTGGAGAAGAAGAAAAGAGAAGAACGAAAGGAAGAAACCGAAACAGAAGGAGAAGCAAGGTGCAGCAGCACAAGAACGTGAAAAAGAATAAGGGAGGAAGAACTTACACGTTCAACAAGGACACAAGGGCAAGGTTGCAACACTCTAGGGTTGAAGAAGACGTAAGCAAGAAACGGGGAAAAGAGGAAAAGACGGGAATATATAGGAACGGGCTGGAAAGATAGACGGAAAGGCGTCTAGGGTTAGAAAGAAGATCAGGAAACCGGCCCATAAGATAGAATATCCGTTATTCTATCTATGGAAGGAAGATAAAAAGAACGGAAGAAAGATCGGGCACGATTTGTCGTCATCCGCAGGGGTGGATCACATCAGCCGCACGGGCGGCCTTCTTAACCGCGGGGGCGGTGAAGGCAAAAACTGGGGTCTTACAGACCGCACGTTTTATTCCGATCAAGAAGACGTGGCCGGTGAGTCGATTGGAAGAGGAGTTCACTAGACAAATAGTGAGACTTCATGGAGTACCTAGGACTATAGTCTTTGTCAGACACAGACGGTTCACATCGAGGTTCTAGCAGCAGGTGCATGTCGCCCTAGGTACAAGTCTGCAGTTCACGATAACTTATCATCCCTAGACCGATGGTCAGTCCAAGCGGACCATCTAGACTCTAGAGGATATGTTTAGAGCATGCGGGTTAGATTGGGGACAAGTGTGGCCAGATCATCTTCCCTTAGTGGAGTTTTTGTACAACAAGAGTTAGCATGCATCGATCATGGTGCCTCTTTATGAGGCTTTATACGGACAGAGATGTCGTACACCATTATGTTGGGACGAGCCGAGTAGTGCTAGTGGGGTAGCACCTGAGCAGATTCAGGATGACATGGCTCGAGTAGCGGTGATCCGTGAGCGGATGTTAGCAGCACAGAGTCGACGGAAGTCTTATGCAAATAAGAGGCGCAGACCTCTGGAGTTTAGAGTTGGAACTCAAGTTTGGTTGACAAGGGGATGCCCCTGCCGTTGGCCACCCCGCGGTGACAAAGGGCCGCCCCTGCGGCACGGACAATCCGCCCTTGCAGAATTGCCACAAATCACGAATATTTTCTTTCCTTTTTCGGTTCTATCTTGTTTCCTATCTTAGAAGATCCGATTTTCTTATCTTTGGACGACTTTCTTGGATCTTCTAAACCCTAGAACGTTCTTCCTTTTATCTATTCTTCCTCTTCTATAAATCCCCTTCTTTCCCCTCTCCGCTTCTTGCTTACACTTTCTATAACCCTTGAGAGTTGCAGCCGTCACCTTGATTACTGAGATCTGTCTGAACGTGTAAGTTCATCTTTCATTGTTCTTCATCACGTTCATATGTTGATGCACCTTGTTTCTCTTCTGTTTCTTTCTCTCTTTCGTTTCCTCTTTTCTTCTTCTCCAAGAATCAAGTTTGATCCTTGATTCTTGTGGAGCGTTCCGTTGATGATTCTTTGATGTACACAGGCTCCCTTGGTTGAGTTGTGAAGTGTGAAGAGTAGTGAAAGAGCAAGCTTTGGCTTTGTCGTGGTTCTGCTGTCGTTGAGAAGTCGATAGTGCTTCTACACTATTACCCGCCCCGCGCCTGCACAGAGCCTCCCCTGCGCCTCTGTCACGTGCCGCCCCTGTGCCTCTGTTGTGCCGCCCCCGTGGTTTTCTCTACAGTAACTCTCGTTCTTGTGAGTCGCTTCCTTTCTTGCTTTCCTCGTTCCTTTCCTTGTTCCTTCTAGATGTCCCTTGTTCTCTGAGTATGCTGTAAGACTAAGGTTGAGTCCTTAGCTTGTGGAGATCTCTTAGAGATCATTGAGACTAGAAGTTATAGACTTCTAGCAACCATTTCGTTCCTGATTTGTGATGCTTGTGTGAACAGGCTTTCCTTGCTCTTTTCCTGAGGGAAAATGAGTCTTCTTTGAGTTGTTTGCTGAGTTTTAGATTACCTTCGAGTGAGGTAAGTCCCTTGGACTTACTTAGCTTCATTTCGCGTATTAGTTGGATTGTATTGGATTGTTTGTGTTGTCTATCATGTTATAACGGATAACCGGAATAGGATTCACCTTTTATAACCTTAATTGGCCCAAGTCTATGATAACCGGGTGCTGACCACTTGTCTAGTTCTATATGAGACTAGAATATGCTCTTGCAACCCATGCCCGTAGGTAACGGATAGTACTGCTCAATTCCTATTGGTAGACGGAAGCGGAGGCGACTTTCGGGAGATTTTCGTGTGACAAAAAAGTTGGATTAGTAATGGATAACTTAATGAAAGATAATAATCGGTTGAGTGAGAGCATGCTATATTTTTCTTTATCTTATGTGTGTTTGTGCCTTTACGCTCTTTCTGATATCTAGAATGCTAGCTAAAAGTTTATACTGATGTTGGAGATGTTCCGCAGGTTCAGGATGCTGCTGAGTGATTCGGATGGTGTGGTCAGCCGGGGTTCCCATACATTATAGGAAGGGATTGGGTTTATGTTTATGTTGTTGCTTTACCTTTTGTTTTGAACTCGGGTGCGAGTCTTTTATATTTCCTTTTGTTTAAACCTTTGATTTTATAAACTGTTTTGTTTTCATTCGTTTGTGCCTCGTTGTAAGATCCGTTGTGATATTTCTAATCTGAGGGTTGAGACCCATTGTGAGGTCCTAGTCTATAACGCTTCGAGTCCCAGAACTTGGGGTGTTACAAAAATGATGGAGTTTGGATGCGGAGATAGATCAATACTGGACTAAGCAACACGGTGGATCATTAAGGAGCTTAAAAGATAGGAAAAGATATGACAAGATATCATAAAAAAAAGGATAGAAGACGGAGCTAAAAGATAACACGCTGCAGAGAGGAAAAATCGGTTCAACAAATAAAGAAGATCGACCAATTTTTCCAAATATCACCCGGTTTCTATCTAAATCACTTGATCTTTTACAAGAAGTCTTCGAAAGATAAGATTTGAAACCCTAGATTTCTTCTATAAATAAGGGACGTCTTGTAACTCCTAAGATCATCAAAAAACATTTAGTTGGAGATCAAGAAACCCTAGGAAACAGCAAGGAAGGAGAAGAAAAACACATTCAAGATTCAAGATCCAAGATTGAAGACATTAAGTGAAGTTCTTTGAGTTTTCTTTAGTTTTTAGATTCTTTTTGATTTTTGAACACAAGATTCGGAGTTTTTTATTGCTTTTACTTACTTTTCAGAGATTAAAAACCTTTGTTAAGTATTGTTTGCTTTTATTCAAGTTCCACAAGTTTCTTTACTTTCTTGATTCATTTTGCCATCTTGATTTAATCATGTGTGTTATTGGCTAAAACCTTTGCGATTCTAGGGTGATTGGTTGAAGATTGTGGTTTAGATGGTGATAGCATGAACCACACGTCGAGATTGGATCTTGAGAGTTGTTTTTACCCTTGCTCTGAAGAAAAATCGTCATGTTCTTGGTAGAAAATCGGCCGATTTTCATACATGAACAACCGATTTTCCTTATGTCGTACCTTTGATGCTTTATCCTTAAGCTTTGATTAAAGATTGTCTAAATCTAGCATTGTTGAACCTTCTTAACCTATATCCAAGCTTGGGAAGATACTTACCCGGTGATGGTTAGTTCTATTTCCTTAGATTGAGTTGTTGGTTTGAGATTATAGTTCCTTTCCTTAATCTCTAGCTAATAGAGGACCCAACACCCTTTATTAAGAGCCTTTGGTTTGGGATAGTGGATAGTGAGACCTCCCCCGTGATCTATCCCATCTTAGTAACACCTTTCCTTCGCAATCTCAACTCTGTCCATAGATCTTAGAAGTCTTGAACTGAAACCCATAATTGGATACCTTGATCTTTAGAATCTGTACTTTCCCAATACTTACACAAAATCTTGTCTTTGTCTTTGATTATTTGCAAACTGTCTTAACTAGATTTCTTTATCGCTTGATTCCATCATAGTCCTTGTGATCGACCCTGGAATACTTGTTATTACTATGATTGATCCGTACATTGCGGGTTCGTTAATTGCTTTTATACTTTGTATAAATTTAAGGAAAAATGACTAAAAATAATACAAACTATCACTAGTGAACCAAAATAATACGAACTTTAAAAAGTACTAAATGGTATACATACTATTATAGATTAAACCAATTTTTATATGGTTAACATTTTAACCCAAAACTTTAGTCAATGTGTTAATATGTCAAAGAAAAATTAAGTTTTGGACTCAAATTGTAATTTATAAAGAGGAAAAAATTGTAAAATCAACAAATGACTTTCTCCTTGGTCGTGGTCTCTGGCTATGGCGTTTGAAAAACCATGAACATTTTGTAATTTATTGCTTAACATTTAAAATCATATATTGTGTGAACGCAGTATGGGGCTTCATTTAGGATACAACTTTTATTAATTTGTATGGTGTTCTTATTGGTTAATTTGAGAGAGATTGTGTTGAATTCCCCTTTTTAAAAACTAGGGTTCTTGATGCCAAAAATCAAAATTAAATTGATTTAATTAATGTTTCTAATGGTGTGTTTAGAACATATTATTTGGATTTACAATACCCTTATGCAAATTAATAACCAATTCACTTCATTTGGTTACCTTACTTTGTATATTAAGCAAGAGGTAAACTGTGAAAATGAAGCACAACCACACAGGAGAGGAGGAAGAAGTATTTTTCTTCATTTTTACATTATTCCCGTAATTTTTTATAAATTATTTTTTAGCTGTCAAATTAGCACTTAGATTTAAATTTTGGTCAAATTTATTCACTATATTAAAATTGGTTTAATCTTTCTTAGTTTGTATATAATTTGGTAATTTTTAAAGTTCATATTATTTTCGGTTCACTAGCGATAGTTTGTATTATTTTTATTCATTTTTCCTAAATTTAAAGCTATTTTCCTTCATATACACGGACGTTTTAGAGTGAACAAGTTTTTCGCACCGTTGCCGGGGATTTGGTATAGACCAAGCGGTATCTCGGTTGTCTAGCTTAAGTTTTTTGCTTTTTCTATTGACCTTTTTGCTTTAAGTAATTTTTCTTGCAGGAATTCTCTTTTCCTTTTAGGTATATGCGAAGAACTCGCGATTATAGAGAACTCATTCCTTATGACCCTGAACCGGAAAGAACCATCCAAAGGAGGTTAAGAGAGGTCAGTCGAAGAAGAATGGATGAAGTAGACGTCTAAGATGCATTGGAACAAGCCTTGGAACAAATGAGGCTTGCAAATCAACGAGCACATGATGCGGACGAGAGAGCGCGTCAAAGAGAAGAAGCAGGTTGCGAAAGGGAGGCTGCACTTCAAGCACAATTGGACGAGATGAACAACAACAATATGAGAAACCAACTCCTTCAAAGCGGAGGAAACGTCCGCGTTGAGATTCCACCTCCTAACGCAACTACGGCACCCCACCCTCCGGTGAGAAATTTTAGAGTTGATCCAATTATGGGAGAACAAACGCTTGGACAAAGAATGGATCCAACACAACGTACGCGCGCTATCAAAATAGATTTTGGAAACCCAGCTAACCATGATTATGAGTTCGCACTCAAGTTATTACCATGATCCGCCAAAGTCAATTTGGAGGATCCGAAGGGGAGTCTCCTCATTTACATTTACAAAACTATGAAATTCTTATGAAAACATTGATGCCCCCTAGATTAGAAACTAACAATTATAAATTGCAAGGTTTTTCTTTTTCTTTAAAAGACAAGGAGCAAGCATGGCTTCAATCTTTACCAAAAGAAAAAGTAAACACATGTAAACATAAGGGAGGATATGACCTCCGAATTTCTTACAAAATTCTTTCTACCATCACAAACTGCTGAATTTAGAGGTAAAATTAATGCTTTTGCTATGAAAGACAGGGAAAGCTTGTTCAAGTCTTGGGAGAGATTCAAGGACCTTCTACTTCATTGTCCTCATCATGGAATCTCGAGGATAGAGCTTCTTGAGATCTACTATATTGGCTTGGATGAGGATACACAATTCCGACTTCAATCCCTCTCCGGAGGTACTTTCATGGATAAGCATGTAGACGATGCATGAGAGTTTATTGAAAAGCAAGCTTTGGTGCAAGAGAAGTATTCCCAAAGAAGAGTTGATGATAGACTCCGACGACCCGGAGTCCATGAGGTAAGTATTACTACCAACCTATCAGCTGAAGTTGATACTCTTAAACACCAGATGAAAGAAATATAGAAATCTCGAGCACCAACACAAGCAAGTTTACCTCCCAGGGAGCAAGGCGTGAACTACACATGTAGACGGAATTATCAAGGAAATCATCAACATACCATGAGTCGTTAGAACTATCAATCAATCTGACTTTGGCAAGACACAAACACCCGGTGATGTGAATGGTGTTGAGTTTCTCATCATCATGACTAACGGCCCCAAAACTATTTTCTAACACAAACTTCACTTCCAACTTCAACTTTCACAAGCTTTTTACTAACATGCTTCCTAATCCCGGATAGGTAAAGGAAGGCAAATATATATTTGAGGAGCTAAAAGCATGGTCAAGAAGAAGAAATAAAGAAATCGAAATGCCTTAATCATATCAAAAATATGTGTAAGAACTTATAGCGCGGTTTTAACTTCAAATCTCAACATGATTTAGATAAAAACAAGTTCCCAAACATGCATAAACTTCAAATAAGGTACTCAAATCCAAAATATGTCATAAATCATTTTAAACACATAAAAATCACCAAAAGCTAATCAACAAATGTATATCATCATTGGGATCACATCCATCCTAGAAGCACAAAATGTTTCAAAATTTTCAATTTTTATGGATTTTCAAAAACGTGATGAAATGCATGAAATATAAACGTGTAACATGAAATCCAAAGCAACACATAGACATATAAGCATAAGAGTATCATAAGGTAGCAATTATTACCCCACCCCATACTTAAAATACGCATTGTCCCCAATGTGAAAATAAGAAAAGAGAAAGGGAACTCACAATGTCTGACTCAAAGCATGATAAAAATAAGAAAAAAGTCCATAGTGAAGATCACCAAGCATCCAGTGGAGGTGGTGGAAACGTGAAGTAAGAAGGATCGAATGTACTCCCAAACTGCTGGCGGTACATGTCATCCATCATCCGTACATGGCGGAGACGGTCCCTCTCAAATGCGTCAAGACGGTCATCTATGCTGTGAATATCATCCTCAATAGCCTTGACAGAAACCTTCAAGTGTTCCATCCTCGTCTCATGAACTACAAACATGTCAGGGCACTCAAAAGTACATGTTCTACCTCGAGATCCGCATTGAGGTGCCCTAAAAGGCTCCTCGTGCCGTCTAGACCTCGTGTCAACTACCCTAATGCTCGGGTCATCATTTGTATCCTCCTCATTAGCATCCTATGCAGCCGCGTTGTCCATCACCTCACCCTCATCAGCATTGTCATCAGAATCACTCTCATGCATCCCTTGGAAATTCTCCTTCTAATTTCTTGGATCAGCAACTGTATACTCCAAAGTCCAAGGAATCATTTTAGGAGCCCTTTTCTCCCAAGGTATGGCAACATACAGTGCGCCACGGCCTCGAGTAATAAGGATCCTATGAGAGATGAAGTGATGAAGTCCTAAAGGCTTAGCCTCAGTGGCTAAGGTGCAAGCAGAAAACTCTATACCCATCATTGTAGCAAGGTGAGTGATCAATCCTCCAACGCAGATATCGCCCTTACTCTTGTTAGCTACCTTGCTCAAACTATCAACAAGCATAGTGGCGGTATCCGGCACAACACCGGTCGCCATACACCACAATATAAAGAGCTCATGCTCCTTAATCTTTTTAGGCGTCTCAGTCCTAGCAAAAAGTCCTTCACTAAGTATTCGGTGGGCAAGATTAAAAGCTAGATGGACACATTCTTCTCTTCAGAGTCACGGGCATGCCAATCATCCTCTCTACCCACAATCAAGGCAATATTCTCCCAAAACACTTTCGGTTTAATAGCTACGGGAAAGGTTCCTGCATTGGACTCTAGCATACCAAAAGCACTACCAAGCATATCCATAGTCATCCCATAATTATTATTCATTATCCTAAAATTAACACCTCCAAAATCCGGCACATAAGTAGAAGAACTCAAAAATTCATAAGTCATCTCAACATAAGCCGGTTCCTTAATCTCAACAAACTGCTCAAACCCAACTCTCTCAATCATCAAACGCAGATCATCAACAATGTTCAAGAAAGCAAATTCATCTATATTCGGAAATTTAGGAGCGATAATAAGACGTTCACAAATTCGACCGTACCTCCTTCGGTGTCGTTCCTGAATAGCGGGAAGTGTCGGAGGCTAAGGAGGTGGAGCAGGAGCTTCAAGAGCTTGTCTTGATTCAGAACCCTTGCAAAGAACGATTGCATGTGAAGAACGGCGAAGTGGTTCCATCTCAGAACAACATTTTGGGTTGTTCTTCATTGGATCTCGGTCGAGATTTTTGCTGTCAACCGAGATTTTTCTATTTTGAATCGAAATTGACGAATCTATAAAGATTTCTTCAATCCAATGCTCCACTAGCTTCCTATGTCTGTCCCGATCTGTTTTCACTCCACACAACAAACTACTTCGCCCACAATCAAGCAAAGAGAATTTTGGAAAGTTTGGAACGGAATTACCCCGATTTCGCTTGATGTAGTGAATATTGATGCCGTTTGATGCTGGAAACAAGTTGGTGATTCCTTCCTCTTTAGTTTAGACCCAAGATTGAAGCAAAGCGGTTGAGGAATGAGGATTTGGGAGAATTTCGGAGCTTTCGGCCGTCGGGTATGGAGAGGGTTAGGATTGGGGATTAGAGAGAGTCGCTTTAAGCTTTTATACCCCGCAGGAAATCCAAAAATCTCGTCCGAGATTCCTGAGGTCAACCGAGATTTCAACTGAGATTTGCCCCTCTTGTGATTTTTCGGTTGAATTCGGTTTCTTCTTGGTCCGAGATAAGTGATCTCGGTCTAGATTTTTCTTTACTTCCTTTTTATTCTTCTCTCAACATCCTCTTGTTCTCATACTCAAAGCGATCTCAACGCATCTAAATCATGGTTATTCTTTTCGGGATGTACCTAAGTTATGCAACCAAAAACATAAAAACAAAACACACCAAAACATCTAACTAATCTAATCTGGAAAGCAAAAACTAGGAATTACCGTGGGTTGCCTCCGAAGAAGCGCTTGATTTAAGGTTGATAGCTGGACTTAACTCCTTTTGGTCATATAAAGTGAAGGGGAGCAATCCTCCCTACCGGAGCTTCCAGTGTATACTTCTTTAGTCTATGTTCGTTCACCTTAAAGCTTCCGCTACTCTCACCCCATACTTCAACTACACCATGGGAAAAAATATGTTTCACAATATAAGGTCAAATCCATCTAGATTTGAGATTACCTAGATATTTGAGAAATCTGGATTTGGAGATGACAACAAGCTCTCCTTCCCGTAACTCATGTGAAGGTATGCGCTTGTCGTTCCCCTTAGCGGTCTTCAAATGGGAGAGGAGGCATTTTGTCCTTGATTTGGTGTGTTCTGTGAGTGGTCAACTGAGATTAGCTCCTGTTGTGATTTCTCGGTTGACCCCATTCTGATCTCGATCGAGATTCCTAAGGATGAACCAAGATTTCTCCAGTTTTTCGTGCAATCCTCAAGTTCTTCGAACTTAGCCTTTGGATCCTCCTCTTCGCAAATGTTGAAAATGTCATCTCCAAGAGCTGGTTCTTTGATCATAGCGGAGAGCGTGAATTCAATGTTTTCTCCTCCGATGTTGAAGGAGATTTTGACATTCTTGCAATCCACAAAGCATCCCGGAGTTGCAAGGAAAGGTCTTTCAAGTATAATCGGAACTAGGTAATTAGCAGGAATGTCAAGCACAACAAAGTCAATAGGGATATAGAATTTACCGAGCTGGACGAGGATATCTTCAAGGATTCCCACCGGATGCGTAATCGATTTATCCATCATGTATAAGTTCATCTTTACGGGTTGTGGATCTCCAAGTCCTATCTTCTTGCACAATGCAAGTGGTATGATGCTCACACTCACTCCTAGATCGCATAAAGCTTCGTAGGTGACCTCTCCCATGCGTATTGGCACACAAAATGATATGGGATCTCTTAGCTTCGGTGGCATATCCTCCTTCATGACTTGGATAAGTTCGGATGACCTTTTAGCCATCCTCACTTCTCCATAATCTTCTAGCTTCCTCTTGTTGGAAAGGATTTCTTTGAGTAACTTCCCATAAGCAGGCATACCTACAACAACATCCATAAAAGGGATATTAATATGCATCTTACTCATGAGTTCTAGAAACTTACCGAAATGTTTATCGAAGCGTGCTCTAGCTTTCGATTGGGGGAGTGGAAGTGGAGGTTTATAAGCTGCAGGAGGTACATAAACCGGCTCCTTCTCCTTCTCCTTCTCTTTTGGTTTCGGATCTTCCTCAACCACCACTTGCTTCCCTTTATCTACTGTTTTGGGAAATGGATCATTGATTTTCAAGCCGCTTCTAGTTGTGATCGTAATCACTTGCCCCTTAGGATTGTTCTCCGTTCTTCCCGGGAGCTTTCCTAGATCTCTAGAAAATTCACCCGCCTTGCTAAACACCTGATTTTCCAAGGCCTTTTGAGCCTTAGAAATAGAATTAATGGTGCTCTCCAATCCGCTTAACCTTCCCATCAACGCCTCAAAATTTTCCTTCGTTTGATCCTTGGGGGTTGTGGTAGGTGATGGAATCACTATCATTTAGGTTAGTTTTTAGAGTCTTCTTATCACATTAGTGTCGGTTTATGCTACTAACTCCTTGATCCAGAAGAAGAAGACTAAAAGAAGATAAAAGAGGAGTTTTAGCACTTGGGAGTTGAAGACCATGCACGAAGCAAAGCTTTTGTTGCCTCACCGCCCCCGCGGAGCAGTGTCACCGCCCCTACGGGTGACACCATGTTCCGGAGCGCAGCCTGCGCCTTCGCCAGCGCCAGGAACGAAGACTGTCGTCGCCCCTACGCCACTCCCTGGCGCCCCTACGGTGACTTATCCTTAAGAAGCGAAGACCGGCGCCCCTGCGCCTCTACCTGCGTCTCACCCTCTGGAGCTGTGAAGCTAAAGAGTGAGTGTCACCGCCCCTGCGTTGACACTAGGCCGTCCCTGCGGCTCGGCATCTGAAGCGACAGAAAGTTGAAGAATCAGGCGTTTCAAGATCATGAATGATCCGCCCCTGCGGCCACGAAGAAGATCAAACGTTTTCGCTTGAACCGCCTCTGCGGATCTGAAGGCCGCCCCTGCGGTTCAACGACAGAGACTTTACTCCGGTTGTTTGCACCACCTTTATAGCATTAAAGGTGGTTGTTTTGGCCGGTCATTTACTCCCATTTAGTGCCATTTGTAGTATAAATAGACCCATGGTTGATTGCTAGAATCATCCATCATTTCCCACTTTTATTCTCTCTTTCTTCCTTTGTAATGAGCTTCTAGTTTCCTTGCTACATTGGGTTGGTTTGAAGGTGCATTATTACTTTGGTTGTAAGTTCCTTTTTAATATACGTTTTATTTAGTAATGTTTTGTGTTTCTTGAGCTTCATTTATCTAAATTGCATGTTTTCTTTATCACTTAAGATTGATCACCTTAGGTTCTAAGTGCATGCAAAGAACTAGGATTAATAGATTCCGGGTTCGGGTCTTTAGTCTAGTAGTAGCCTTTAAGTAATAGCGGGTTGTAATTGCTTGAAGGAAAAGAAACACAAATATAAAGATTAGTTTAACGGTTTTAATCTTCTCTTTATATCCCTTAAGTCTTTGTTTGAAAGCTAACTTGTGACTTGTTCTTCTAGGTTTATGGAACACTAACTTGTTAAGTTGTGTTGATGTCGGTTGGCTCAACACATACATATGATCAAGACGGGAACATTACTTGAAAACTTGTAAAAAGGAACTCACCAAAGTAGTAATTGCATGCTAAGAATCAACCTAGTGTAGATTCAATCATCATCGTCATATCAATCTCATTTACTTGCTTTTTAGTTTTGTGTGCATCAATTCATCCAACCCCCCCCCCCTTCTTACTTTGTTCTATAATCAATAATTGAATTTAATAAAAATATCACAAACTCTCTTGGGTTCGACCCTTACTTAATCGTTATACTTGTTTTAGTGTTGAGTTCGGATATTACTTTTGAAAGGATATAAACCCACCAAAGTAGTAATTGCATGCTATACTTGCTCCGGTGGCTTCTTGCAAGAAGCCACCGGAACACCCCCAAGAGGCACCACCTTCGTAGCTGTCCAGAATCGCCCTCAGCACTTCTCCCACCCCTGCGCCTGCAAGCTGCCGCCCCGGCGCATCCTTCAGCCGCCCCTGCGGAAATAGCAACAGAGGGTTCGTCTCTTAATCCAATTTCTGAACCCTCTAATTCCTTTACTTGTTCAATTGCAAGAAATGGAAAACCAGAGGAAATGCAATTTGTCGGAGTCTAAGAATGAGCGGTATAGGATTGTGCAAGATCGGGTTGTGTATGCAACTCGGTTTTTGCACGTTCCTACTTTGGAAAAATTGGGCATGTTGGAGAGCATGCAGGCATTCCTCACCAATGCTGGGCTCGGTGAATTTCTGGACATGAATGCCCCAACATACCCCGAGCTCAGCCGCCAATTCATCGCCACTTTCACCATGGAAAAGGAGGACCATATTTGTGTTGGACTTTCATTCAAGGTCAACAAGAGGAAGTATACACTGGACTACACCCAACTGCAAGAGGCATTTGGGGTAACTATTTGTGCCTCTGAGAACTGGTGGGAGCCCGTTCCGACACCCGACTTGTGCGAGTTCTGGCAAGCCGCCATCGGATCCGAGTTTCATGTCGGGGGTGAGTACTCCAACAAACTCACTCACCCTTGCTTGAGGCTCCTGTCAAAGATCTTCATGAGTGTCTTCTGTGGACACAAGGAGGAGAACAAGGTCGCTCTCAAGGACCTTCCACTATTGTACGCCTGTCTCCCCATGAACGACAAGGTGCCGGATTGGTCATACCTCTTCCTTACCGCTTTGAAGTGGATTAGGAGGAACGAGCCACGTGACATTGTGGGTGGTGAGGTGATCTCCTTAATCTCTTCACAGGTGATGGACCTCTCCGACTTGGAGGATGGGTTAGAGGCCCCACTTTACACGGAGGGGATGTTGAGGAGGTGCAAACTCCTCAAGAGAGACGGGGAAAACTTCTTTTGGCTCTCATTGGCATATGGGAGTCACATTACATACCTCCCCGGCTACTTCCACTTGGAGACGAGCTCTCCGAGCTACACATATTGGCTGACCCTTTCGTGCCGAGACGGCCTCAGGGGGCCATTGTTGAGAGATATGTAGCGAGCTCCAGCCGGGCTCCTATTGTTGACCACATGCCCATACCGGATGATGAGGAGATGCCTACTGCAGCACCGGACGACATTCCGGCCATGGAGAGCCTCTAGGCTCAGATGGCAACCTTGACCACCCAACATCAGGCATGGCAGACCGAGTACCAGCGGTCCATGCTTGAGCAGCAGCAGGCGTGGCAGTCCAGCTTCGCCTCCTCTATGACCACCCATTTTGACCGCCGGCAGGATTCTTGGCAGGCGGCTCATTAGCAGCAGCTAAAGGCTCAGCAGCTGGCTTGGCAAGCCAGTTTTGAGACCTCATTTGAGCAGAAGATGGATGCTCAGTAGGACCGCGTCGACATGCTCTACCGCCGGCAGGAGCACTTCTTCAGCCACTTCCCATACCCACCAGAGGAGGGTCCGGATGGTCCAGCCGGATCATCCCACTAGTGGTATCATCCTTTATTCCTTCTCCACATTTATCTTTGCTTTTATTTTCCACTTTGAGGGCAAAGTGTGCTTTAATTATGGGGGAGGAATTATCTTTGCATGTATAGTTGTTTTGAGTATGTTTGTGTGTTTGTGTGAGTTTTTATGATTTGAAATTCAGTTTGGAAAAAAAAACCGAAAAAAGAAAAAAAAGGCATGAAAATCCTTGGATAAACCGAAAACCCAAAAGGGCGGTTTAGGCAAAAAGAAGGTAGTCCGATTAACCATAGGTTGGTGCAAAATTGGACTTGAGGGATGTGAGTTCCAAGTGAGATCATCAAAGAAAAGAAGAAGAGTGGCAAGGTGAAAACCCGAAAGGGCACCTTGGCAAAATGAGCGGCACAGAGTGTAGGTTCCCTTTCTGACGTTTGATGGCATAAGAAGGGGAGTCATAAGGAGGTTGTCCGGGTAGGTCACTCTTGGAGCAATAAGGATGGTAGTTTTCTCACCTTTTTCTCACATTTTCTCTCTTTTTCCTTCTTTCTTTCTTGGTTTTTCTTTTCCATTGTCTATTCCTCTTACCCATGCTTCCTGAGGCCTTTGAGTCTAAAATTGTTGTCATTTGTTTTACTCGGGACGAGTAAAAGGTCTAAGTATGGGGGAGTTTGATAGGTGATGGAATCACTATTATTTAGGTTAGTTTTTCGAGTCTTTTTATCACATTAGTATCGGTTTATGCTACTAACTCCTTGATCCAGAAGAAGAAGACTAAAAGAAGATAAAAGAGGAGTTTTAGCACTTGGGAGTTGAAGACCATGCATGAAGCAAAGCTTCTGTTGCCTCACCGCCCCCGCGGAGCAGTGTCACCGCCCCTGTGGGTGACACCACGTTCCGGAGCGCAACCTGCGCCTTCGCCAGCGCCAGGAACGAAGACTGTCGCCGCCCCTGCGCCACTCCCTGGCGCCCCTGCAGTGACTTATCCTGAAGAAGCGAAGACCAGCGCCCCTGCGCCTCTACCTGCGTCTCACCCTGTGGAGCTGTGAAGCTAAAGAGTGAGTGTCACCGCCCCTGCGTTGACACTAGGCCGCCCCTACGGCTCGGCATCTGAAGCGACAGAAAGTTGAAGAGTCAGACGTTTGAAGATCATTAATGATCCGCCCCTGCGGAACTGTCAGGCCGCCCCTACGGCCACGAAGAAGATCAAACGTTTTCGCCTGACCCGCCTCTGCGGATCTGAAGGCCGCCCCTGCGGTTCAGCGACAGAGACTTTACTCCGGCTGTTTGCACCACCTTTATGGCATTAAAGGTGGTTGTTTTGGCCGGGCATTTACTCTCATTTAGTGCCATTTGTAGTATAAATAGACCCATGGTTGATTGCTAGAATCATCCATCATTTCCCACTTTTATTCTCTCTTACTTCCTTTGTAATGAGCTTCTAGTTTCCTTGCTATATTGGGTTGGTTTGAAGCTGCATTATAACTTTGGTTGTAAGTTCCTTTTTAATATAAGTTTTATTCAGTAATGTTTTGTGTTTCTTGAGCTTTATTTATCTAAATTGCATGTTTTCTTTATCACTTAAGATTGATCACCTTAGGTTCTAAGTGCATGCAAAGAACTAGGATTAATAGATTCCGGGTTCGGATCTTTAGTCTAGTAGTAACCTGTAAGTAATAACGGGTTGTAATTGCTTGAAGGAAAAGAAACACAAATATAAAGATTAGTTTAACGGTTTTAATCTTCTCTTTATATCCCTTAAGTCTTTGTTTGAAAGCTAACTTGTGACTTGTTCTTGTAGGTTTATGAAACACTAACTTGTTAAGTTGTGTTGATGCCGGTTGGCTCGACGCATACATATGATCAAGACGGGAACATTACTTGAAAACTTGTAAAAAGGAACTCACCAAAGTAGTAATTGCATGCTAAGAATCAACCTAGTGTAGATTCAATCATCATCGTCATATCAATCTCATTTACTTGCTTTTTAGTTTTGTGTGCATCAATTCATCCAAACCCCCCCCCTTGTTACTTTGTTCTGTAATCAATAATTGAATTTAATAAAAATATCACAAACTCTCTTGGGTTCGACCCTTACTTAATCGCTATACTTGTTTTAGTGTTGAGTTCGGAAATTACTTTTGAAAGGATATAAACGACCTAAGGAATTATCCTCGTTCAGGTTGATTGAATCCCGGTGGTGGTTCTTGACTTCTTGGTGGTGGAGCATTGCTAGAGGATGTGGGAGGGTTGAGTGCGCCATCTGGATTCAAATATGAGAATCCAGGATGACTATGATCGGGATGCCAACTGCCCCCTCTTTGAAAATTTGTGTTGTTGTTGAAGTTTCATGGCCCTTGATAGTTTCCTCTTCCCATGTAGTTAATATGTTGTTCTTTCGGTGGCAATCTAGCTTGGGTCGGCACTTGTGTTTGAACTTTCAACAACTTCTTCAAAGCTTTAACCTCATTGTTAAGAATGTCAATTTGAGCACTATTAGTTGTAGTAAGACTTACCTCATGGACTCCGGATCGCCGGAGTCTATCATTTACTCTCCGATGAGAATACTTCTCAATGATCAAAGCTTGCTTCTCCACAAACTCCTAAGCTTCATCTACCGACTTCTCCACGAACGTCCCTCCGGAAAGGGATTGAAGCTTGAACTGAGTTTCCTCATCCAAACCTTTGAAGTAAATCTCTAAAAGCTCGATATCATTGGTATCCCGTGATGGGGACAATATAACAAAAGATCCTTGAACATTTCCCATGATTTGAACAAACTCTCTTTATCCTTCATAACAAGAGCATTTATTTTACCTCTCAAGTTCGTAGTCTTTGATGGCGGGAAGAATTTGGTGAGGAATTCCTTAGTCATCTCCTCCCAAGTGCTAACTCTTCCGATCGGTAGTGATTGGTACCAAGGTAGAGCTTATCCTTCAAGGAGAAAGAAAAATCCCTCAGCTAGTGATTATTATTCTCTAAATGTGGAGGTTGTAGCATCTCCATAAGAATCTCATAATTTTACAAATGCTAATGTGATGACTCCCCCTTCAATCCTCCAAACTGATTTTTTCGGATCATTTAAAGAACTTGAGGGCGGAGCTCGTAATCATGTGTGGATGGATCTCCTAGATTAATGCCCGGACGGCGCACTCTCTGAGCGGGATCATTCCTTTGTCCCAACGTTTGCAGCTCTCCCACAAACGGATTAATCCTTACCGGACGGTGGGGTATAGCGGGTGCTGTATTTGTTGGTGGGTCTTCCACTCCGGCGTTGTTCCTTCTGTCAAGGAGCAACTACCTCACATTAGCTTGTAACTCATCCATGTCATCTCTAAGAGCATCTTCTCTCTCACGTGCAGTTACTCTTTCTCTAACGAGAGCATCATCTCAAAGCCTTACTTGTTCTAAAGTGTCATCTAACTCAACATGAACATCTCTTTCTTCCAAAGCCATCTTAGCTTCTCTTAACTGTCTCTTGTCAGTCTTTTCCGGCTCAAGATCGTAGGGAACTAAAAATCAAGAACAATCTAGAAAACCAAATACCGGCTCGGTCTAGACCAAGTCCAGGCATCGGCGCCAAAAACTTGTTCGCTCCAAAACGTGTGTTAATTTGAAGACATATAACTTTAAATTTATGACAAAGAATAAAATCAATAGCGAACCCGCAGTGTACGGATCAATCGCAATATAGGCAAATATTGAAGGGTTGATCACAGGGACTGTGGTGAAATCGAGCAAATAAGTCAACTAGATAAGGTTCTTGCAATAACAAAGAATAAATCGAAGCAATCAATGAAGATACATCAATAAAGGAGAATGCAGATTCTAGAGATCGTAGCGTCAAGTTGTGGTTTTTAATTCATTACTTCTAAAGATCTATGGACAAGGTTGGGGTTGCGAAGGTAAGGTGTTTCTCCGATAGGATAGATCACAGGGGAGGTCTCATTATCCACTATCAACTAACCAAAGATCCTTTTACCGGGTAAGTCTCAAGGATCTAGGGAAAGGAACATAAGCTCAAACCAACAACTCGACCAAAGGGAATAAAACTAACATTTACCGGGTAAGTCTCATGTTAACTCACAAAGGTAAGATGAAGGTACACTCAAACCCAACAAAGGATAGCCTTTGTTACCTAGAAAACGTCATCGTCGGTACTCAAGAAAGGAATCACCGGTAAGTCTCATCCAATCCTCAAGCGTAAACCTTAGAGGAATCTAAGGGTATAAAGCTCTCAACAAAGACTAGGATTTGGGCAAACTATGGCCTAGGCTTAAAGATAAGGCATGGTCGGACAAACAGTAACAAATCTCGGATGGATCATACTCAAATCTTGGCCGAGATTCCTGAATCAATCCGAGATCGGAAACTGTGTAGGTAAAACTCAACCTTCAAGATTCAATCTAACTTAAAGGGTCATTCTATCATCATCCAAACCACAAGGTTCGACCAATAAAAGGCAAATAAAACTAACAAACAATCTTTAACAATCAAAACTGAATCCAAAGCAATAACAAAGGTTCGACCTTTTGTTCGAATAAAGAAAATAACAACTAAGATTATCCTTCCAAAAATAACTCACAAAACCTCAATGCAATCAATGCAAATCCTTCAATCCTTTGATATACTTCCTTCACTATCGATCCTTCCAAATCTTCCGTACTTGCTGCGAAGTCGGAACTCTCACTATCTCCCAGAAAGTGTGTGTAAAAAGCCGTCCTTAAACCCTTGCTACAACTTCCTTTTAATAACAAAATTAGGTTTTTGACTTTGGGCCGCGGGCGGTGTTCAAACAAAATCTCGTTCGGGCCCGGAGGAAATCTCGGCCAACATAGTATCTCTTCAACCGAGATTTCTCTTTGTTATGTACTTTCTTCTATTCCTTTGCTCCTTTTCCAGCTGAATCTTCTTTTCTTGTGATCCTTGATCTTCTTCTGCATCTCAATGTATTCCACCATGCTCTCTCTTGAGTCCTTATATCCTTATGCTCCCTTTTTGTTCCGAAATGCACCATATTTCCTACAATTGCAACAAAACTGCGTGTAGACCTCTATTTCAGCAAAGTAGGTGAATATCAACATAATCGATGCGAATATATGTCTATTCATGCCAAACAAAGGGAATATCTACCTAAATGCGTCCCTAAACTAAGGTCATAATTCATGTCGTCACAGATACTAACGTTCTTGTGATTGTTGGACGAACATTCCTTGCTACTACAGGTGCTCTCATTAATGTTCGTGAGGGATCCATCATTTTTCGATTTGATGAAGAAACGGTAAAATTTACTCTTCATAATCCTCCTAAACATTCTATGATTGATGATTACATATGTGCTATAAATGATTTTACTACTAATGATGATTGCATGATCATCAAGGATGCTCCGTCTTTAGATATATTTGTTTTCCACAAAACTCCACATGATAACCTTCTAGAATCACTCTTAAGAGAAATTCTAAAAGGCCAAATGGAGATGTTAACAACAATTCATAAGCTTAATGCAACAGTGAATGATCATGTGGACAACAACTTCAAGCTGACTAAAGAACTCGAGATTCTCCATGATCTCCATTAATTCATGGAACATCGAGTAAAATCTTAGGAATATGAACGTCACAAGCTTATTTCTTACATCCATACATTTGATATCATGTTGAAAGATATACAAGCAACGCTAGACGCTCCAACTTTTGAAGGCGAAAAGGTTGAGATTGTCTTACGCTCCAATGATTCAGCGGAATTAAATGCAACAATTCGAGAGTTCAAACGGCCAGGAAACGGCTACCACACGGCCGTCGGGTTCCCATCTCATCCATAGAGATCAATGACTCCGACAGTTCTGACTCTGACGGCCACCACACTACCACCACATGGTCAAGTTGCCCGTCCGACGGCCATAGATCGCCCGTCTTTTTCAGTTCCTGCTTCATCTCCTACGAAGCCTCTAATGAAAATTTCATATATCACTACACCATCAGGCAATGAAAGTAATATCCCTTCCAAGCTTACCGCACATTCACCCTCTTTTCCTTCTCATTTTCATCCGTACAGTCCCATAAGAACTTCCCACACTACCCAATCTTCCAATTCCCGTTCTTCATCACCTTGCATCACCTCAAAAAGGCAACCTTTTTTCACACCTTCCATACATTCTAACCCATCTAATCTGCTACCCCCCCCCGATCAAACCACCTTCTTTCCCTACATCCATTATTCCTTAATCTTCTCCTAAACAAACCACATCACTCTCACTGTCCCTCTCCCACAAACTTCCCATTTCACATCCATCTTTAAAACATTGTTTCACCTGCCCTCGATAATACAAGAGACTCTTGTTCGTCCATGTCCACTTCCCGTGTTACGTTGATGCACACCATACATACACCTCCATCCGTGGTGGTGAAGGATTTCCTCCTACGGAGTAATCCATATGGGTCGAGCTAATGATCAAAAATAAGCGCTACATGGGAGACAACCCATGCATTTTCTTTTTTCTTTTTTTGTCATTTGCTTCGATTATTTTCCTTTTCTAGATGAAGGTTGTTGTTTATGTCTTATGTAGGGATGTTCGAAGATTCTAAGGATACACAAGGTGAACTTCAAGAAGAAAACGCATCATTCCACCTTTCTACCATCTTTTCTCTCTTACCACCATATGCATTACATTGTTTTATGAGTATATTCTTCTCTTTACTTCTTTTTGCACATCGAGGACGATGTTTAGTTTATGTATGGGGTGTTTTACTCACATTCGAATTCATGTTTTCTTTTCACGTCACATGTTTCATATTTTCTATTTTATTTTTAATTGAGTCTTTCCTCTTTTCGCATGCATTCGTAAACACAAAACTACAAATATTTTTGCATTTAGCATAGACTGAGTCGATTCACATCATTGTTACTTTCAGAAACTGGAATAATTCATGTTATTACTCTTGATTTATCAATGATTCTTTGGATTTCTACATCTTGCTATTGTTTACGGACATGAGTTTTTGGATGATTATTGATAATTAACTTGCCCAAATATAACCTTGTGTGTGCTCTGGCCTTTGAACATGCATTTTCATGTGTTTTTTCTTTCTTATTATGTGAGTGATCTCCAAAATGTTTAGTTTCTTCTAGAACTTGTGATTGCCTCTCTTTCAATACTGCATGCTCATTTGATTATATTAATTTGTATTGATATTTAAATGATTAAGGCTCTTTTTGATAAGCACATGTGACTTTTCCTACCTTTATATATGTCTCCCTTCTATTTGTCACTTCATGCCTTTAACATCCCTTCTTTAGTGCTCCTCAAAAAGCTTCACAACCATGTTTAGCCCCATTTGACCTTATCTTGGGTTATGAAGAAAGAAGATAGTGAAGAAATCAAGTATGGGTACCCCTGAAGTGTGAAAGTAAATTCAAGAAGTTAATGCGCGAGTTTGGATGCATATTGCCATGATTGAAGATCTTTTCATGTTTGGTGGAGAGGACAAAAGTTCCAGCTAAATATGCAACAACAAATAAGGAGTGATTGGTTCTAAAGTACAGAAAAAACATATCCTTAAAAGAGAATCAAGTGCCACAAAGTTCGAAGTGTTATGGTTCATGAAAATGTACAAATTATGAAAAAAAAGTGTGAAGTAATAATGCCTTGAAGGAGTTTCGAGTTACAAGATTTGATGCCCCGGATACAATTTTCCACTTTAACCTACTCTTTTGGCCTACCAACATTTTTGTTCCATGTCTCATATCCCCGTTACACCCTTTATGAAAGACCTCATGATATTTATCTTGAATATTAGTCTCATTTGATAGGTGGTGGAGTTATGGAACGCCTTGAAAAGCCTATGGTAAGATCTAATCATGTTTGTTGAGTTTGAAAGTTTATTGTTATATCCCTTAACACATCTTGTGAGATTACGAGCAAACACATTACCCCTGCGAGGTTTGGATGATTATTTACTCATTCTCTTAATGTGATTGATGTTATGCTGACATGGTTTGAGTTGTTCGACTTCCTCTTAG
Source organism: Fagopyrum homotropicum (assembly GCA_033239125.1). Lineage (NCBI taxonomy): Eukaryota > Viridiplantae > Streptophyta > Magnoliopsida > Caryophyllales > Polygonaceae > Fagopyrum > Fagopyrum homotropicum. Next base: position 132,278,830 of record BSWB01000004.1, read on the forward strand.
CGGAGACACTCATTTGTTCTAACACATAACATGCATACACCATGATCTTACTCGAGGGCAAGCAAGGTTTAAGTATGGGGTATTTTAATGAGTGTCAAATGTAACACTTTTTACACCTTACTTTCATGCAGTTCATATCCTTTTTTCCATCCCATATATGCATATTCATACGGAAATAATCAAATTTTTGTATTTCGGTATACATCTTGGCTTTTATGTGTTTCAGGCATTTAAGGAATCAAATGCGCCAAGATTGCATCCTCCTTGAATTTAGAGTTGAATAGAAGACCTTATATGACTGATGAACTACAACACAAAGTCCGCAAGATTAGCTTCGAAGTTGAAGAATCGAAATTAGTACATAAGGATAGGCCAAACGGCCAGGTGGTATGGTCGTATGATCATAGAGTAGCCATTTGGGTCATTATTCTGGGTCAGAAGCCCAACTTGAGGCACAACGCAATAGATACACGTCAACCTACCAAGCCGGCACGCATACGGCCGACAAACGGCCATCGGGTGGTCGTATGGCGATCGTCGGGCTGGCCGTCTCACTATCACGGCAAAGAGTTTCCAAAACCCGATGTTATCTTTGGAAAGCTAATATATTTTGTGAAAACCCTAGACTCCGTTTATCCTCTATATAAGCATCCCACAACTTTAAGATTAGATACCCTATTCCTGAATTTAGTAGTCTTTAAATTCCATGGCTCCTTTGCTCGATCTCATGCCTTGACTCCTTGCTTGTGGGCTTCTCTTTGGATTTCCTAATCGTCTCTCCCTAGATCTTGGCATGCTCCACTCCGAGGCTTGATCCTCAAATGTCTCATTTAGGTCTAAAATTCACCGTTTCACCTGAAAAACCAAACAAAGCTTGTGTAGACATCCATACTTGCAAAGTAAACAATAACAAGTGGAAATGATACAAACTTCGTCTTATTCATGCTAAGCAAAGGGGGGATCTGCATAAATGCATGCCTAAACTATGGTGATAAATCATGTTATCAAGGTTATTTGTATTTTGTAAGAATCCACGATCATTTCTCGGCCTTAGTCTTGTGGCACTTGTTCAACTTCATCCTCAAAGTTGATAGTGAGGTGGAGGAGGTGGTGGTGGATATTCCATCGGGATTGCGTTATTACTTGGACAAAGGGTCGGCGAGGCCATAGTGGAGGTTCTTGTGCCTCACCTTCTTCTATGTATGTTGGTAGTGAGGTGGAGGAGGTGGTGGTGGTAGCTGTTCGGGTACTCGGGCTTTGATATGATCGAATTTTACATTGAGCTAATCCACCTACCTCTAGAGGGTATGTAGGAAGTCGTTTCTTCCAGATAACGGATCCTTGTTATCAACATTCTTCCCTATAGAGGAAGACATATTCAGAACAAACAAGCATGTTAGGTTAGAAATAATCAAACTACCCACTAACTTAATTTTCTCTCTTGACCCCTCATTGTTTGTGTTTATGTCAAGCTTATCTTAACCAGTTTGCGAGGCTCTCCTACACTTGACAAGTAAATATTTTAACCAAAACACAAGTTAGTATGTTTAGATGCTACAAAACGATAATAGGGGCGACCTTGATCTCAACGGGAATTGACTTTTTGTGTGGTACTATCAAAAGGAAAGCAAACCCACTCTCACCTACTTTCTCAATCAAAGACAATAACTTATAAAAGACAATTATAGCAAAAAATAATATCAAATCAGAAATAGAGGGGGTGGGTAGGAAAAGTGTGGAGTTTCACTTGGGATAACCCGGGATAACTTACAATCTTTCACATATACTTATAGATCTCAATAACGGAACAATATAACACTAAAGGCTCTTCTTTTTTTTGTCATTTATCGAATCTCTTTTTTTATTAGATAACTTCTTCTTTTTCTTTAGCGCTTTTTTTTACAAATGCAAGAAGAAGACCGAATCGGTTTGGTTTGGTTTTACAAACCTAATTGAATCGAGTTCGGTTTTAATTGAACCGGTTTGTTGAGGGGTTGAACCGGGTTCAATGAGGATGGGTTTGGAGGTCGAACCCTTACTCTATAAGTAGGGAGGTTGTGCCTCTTATTTTATCATCTTGAAAATAATTATATTTTGTTAAACATGTTGTGCTAACGTTGCGGTGTCTACCGTCGTCTCCTTACGCGAAGAGTAAACTTAAATAAGAGACGCCTTGCTCGCAACTCGCTTAGACTTGTTTGAGTGTGTTTTACTTGCCACGGAAGATCAGGACGCTTCAACTTGTCAAAAGCGATTCTCCAGGTGCTCTACGGGGTTCTTTTAGAATGCCTATTATGTTTGATTGTAGTGGAAGGGTTCTACAAGACTTCGTTGGTGTGTATTTGGGCGATCCTCCCGATCGTATCCTTTTGTGCTTCTAGGTCCTCACTTACGGTTGGACTTTGATCTATCCAACTACCGATCCATTCCTGCCATCGGATCATCTTTTTTCCTTATCTCTTTATTTTTGTTGTCTTTCTATCGAGTTTTTAGTTGTCGAAAGATCGGGCAAAACTACAGGGGTGAATGCCCCATATCAAAGTGGTATCAGAGATCAGGTTAATCGACTCCGTATCTATCTTTTTTATTCAAAAAAATTGAATTTTTCACAAGATTCCCACAATAAGAGTCAACCGAGCAACAATCGTTACGATTTGTTTTCTATCATTCTCGTTATTTACAACTTTCAATATCAACTACTTTCAATTAATTTGTGTAGCCGTAAAAATAAAGTCAAAAATAAATATTCTTTCAGCCTTTGAATCTCACCAATTCAAAGAAATCCAAGGATATCCAAATTCCGCCACCTTTACCGCCACATTTACCGTCATCACCGTGGCCGCCTTCTTACCACCGGCCACCGGCACCACCAGCGACAACCCACCGATTCCTCTGCCGTCCCCACGTCACCATCACTCCCGCCGTTCGTCACCACCTCCGTTCGTCACCAACAAACCCCGGAAACCCCAACCACCGCCTCTAGAAACCCGATCCGCTTAAAATTCAAAAAAAAAACAAAAATTCAAACCAAACCCTACCCGTAAACCGTACCAGAATCTAGATCCGCAATTGAAGAAAGTCGCCCGGATTCATCCTCATCGAACCAGCCCAGCAACAACAACAATGTACCGGTTAACTGAACCCGGTTCACCGAACCCGGTTCACCGCCTCGTTTCAGTTTTCTATTACTTATAAGTAGACAATAAGCATCTCACCATTGCACAATCATCTTCATATTACTTATAAGTTTCAACTTGGATGATTAACTAAATATCATTCATTCATGCTTGGATATATACAATGTCAAGGGAGCAACCAAAGCTAGTGATGATGATTAAGGTGGCGGATTAAACTTAATCATTGACAATAATTGAGTTATAACTTGCGAACAATGTGGAATTGACGAGCACAAATTCAGATATTATGTTGACTTGGAGTTAGCCTTATGGGAAAAAATTTTACTTTTTCCTCCGGGTAATTATTTTTACCCTCCGGTATATTTGGGCCATTTGGAAACTCCGAATGACAAAGTTGTAGTGAGAGATATGATCACGACATCGATTATGTACTAGATGTGAAATAATATAAAAAGACAAAACAACCAAAAGAGTCGTAATTCCGATTCTTAACGGTTAATAAATATGGCTTACGAATACCATTTTCTGAGAAAGTTATGGAATAAATATCTTGATAATATTTTGAATTTTATATTCTAATTTCATAAGGTTTGGAGACCGAAATTTATAACCACATTTCAATTAAATAATTTTGATAAAATTTGTACATAATATTATATATTATAATATTATATTATATATAAAAAAAATATTAAGAATGAAAAAAGCGGACGGCTTCATTTACATGCATATATAATATAATATATTATTTATTTTAATATATGTATAAGTAAAACAAACGAAATCCATAATACAATAGAAGAAGCAAGGGAGGAAAAATCTCTATTGTACACAAGTGAGGAAATTCCTCAATCTTGAAAAACCGAAGTGTTCCATCCACCTTTTTCAGATCTCAACCTAACCAACAAGTTTTCATAAAACGAACACCACCTTCTCATTCAACTCATACTCCAAATAAAAGGAAACCCCTCTTCTTATACTCTTTCAGATTGAAGAGTAAAAATAACTCTGGATTCGAAGTTAATCTATGGCTATATAAAAAGAGGTAAAACCTATAATTATATCTCGTCTTCGATCAACAGTCGCAACAACATATGTAATGCCCGGAATTTTAATTCCGTTATTTTCGAGTCAAAACGGATTTTTGATCAGATAAACCTTTTACATGATAATTAGTATCATGATTTGACTTAATATTTATTATTTTACGTGAGTGTATTTTATTCACATAAAACACCTTTTATACCATTTATTTTCCTTCTCCTCACACTAATAGACTAATAGAAGAGTGGGCCTCAGCAAACTACTCGGCCGGCCCACTAAGAGAATCCAGCAGCAGGGAGCCCAACTCCTATCCATTCCTCTTCAAACGAATCACGTTCTTGCTCCACATCAACCATAGTATCCCTTTTGGACCTTTTGGTACGTGCAAATCCCATAGATCTCGCCTCCTATCTCCAAACTTCCCTGTATCCTCGCCTCAGAACCTTTCCTTCCTCACGTGCTGAATCGGGGCCACCTATACCGTCGCTCAGGCCTGCTTAAACGAACAAGCGCAACTCCCCCCCCCACCGCCCTTCTCGTCGAACCAGACCGGACCTTGATGTATATACACTACGCCAGTTTTACACTCGGGTGACGGAATAAAATCATCGCCACAATAACTTTCCGTCGCCTAATGAGTCTCGTGACGGAAATTCCATTGCCTGAATTTCGTCGCAACACAACGTCCCCGTACTCAGGTGACGGAATTACGAATTTCATCGCCTAATCCATTCTGTAGCGACGAAAAGGATGAGTCGTCGCCTAAGAATTGGAGTGACGGAATTCATTTAGGCGGCGGTTTTCTAGTTCTGTCGCATAATTATTAGGCGACACACTTTGTTTAGGCGAGACTTTGTTTAGGCGACGGAATATTTCATTTAGGTGACAACTTTTGTCGTCGTTGTCCCAATAATTATGTGACGGAAGTTTTATAATCTTTCCCTCGCCTTATTTTAATTGGGCATGAAAAAAAATAAGTGAAACGTACACTAAACTTGTTAAAAAATACCCATACCTATAATTACACAACCAACAAAATCTGTCAAAACTACAAACACGCAACCAACAAAATTTGTCAAAACCCGCAAAACTACACATACTTGCTTGTCAACCACAAAATAACACACAACCAACAAAATAATTCAAAACCCGCAAAACTACACATGCTTGTTGTTGCATCCACAAAATTTCAAAATAGCTCAAGCATACTAATTACTTGGCATCCACTACATAATACTTGAAGTTTGAGCTTGTTGTTGATCGGCGGTATATCTTTGAAACATGGCCCGCAGTGCTTGAACCTCCTCTAATTTCTTGGTTTTCTCTATGGCTTCATCGGTTGTTACCTCGGCCTTTTCAGTTCTCTCTTCGGCATTTCGAAACCTCTCTTTATTTTGTTGAGAAAGATCGGCTTTTCCACGTATCTTTGTAGGCGGCCTCAACTGTCCTCCAAATCCTGCAATATGAACTAACACTCTTAAAATAATATCAAACAAGTTACGAAAAACAGTAAAGAGAAAGTGATTTTTTTTATAAAAATTGGTAAATGGAAGCTAAAATAAAAACAGTAAAATAATAAAACTAAGAGATGACTTTCTTTGCTACAATAAAAACAGTGAATGGAAGATATATTATTAACTATTTCAAATGGAAGCTAAAATAAAAATAGTGAAATAATAACCCATAAAAATCACAACAACAATCTTACTTCTGATTCAGTCCCTTTCCGTTCTCCAAAACCGTATACAACCAATTCATGTTGATCATCAAAGGAAAGGGGGGCTACATTATCTGGATCCTCCTCTCTTCGTTCTTGAATTATTTCTTCAACTTTCCTCTTCAACTTATCCTGAAAACCAAAATATAAATAATAAGTCACTATATTATTCAACTTATAAGTAATCCTAGTCATGGTATATATATATATATATAAAAGTTGTTCAATCACTATATTATTAAACTTATAACCAATCAAATGTAATTTTATTCTAACCATCAGTTGAGCCAACTAAAACAATAAATAAACCCAACAATGTTCTCATATCAAAATTGCAACAGATCCGTTCTTATATCAAAAATTTCTCACTTGTCAACCAAACAGTACGGAAACAGTGAATAAAAGCAGCAACATCAGCTCAGCCACCAAAGAGTGAATAAAAGCATCAACATCATCTCAACCAAACAGTTCAGAAATAGTGAATACTTGCAGATTAATTGTCCGGTTTATTTATAAAAGCAATAACATCAGCCTAACCAAACAGTTCAGAAACAACAACATCAGCCCAGCCACCAAAAAGCCTATATAAGTTGCTGCAAATTTTTTTATTTATAAAACAGTAACATCAATCCAGCCACCAAAAAGCCTATATAAGCCTATATAAGTTGTTGTAGATTTTTTACTTGCAGATTAATTGTCCGGTTTATTTATAAAAGCAGCAACATTAGCCTAACCAAACAGTTCAGAAACAGCAACACCAGCCCAGCCACCAAAAAGCCTATATAAATTGCTGCAGATTTTTTTATTTATAAAACAATAAAGAAAAAGTTAGAAACATCACCGCTTTTTCACTCTCGTGCTTACTCTAACGATATGCTTTTATAGCAACTGCACAGTAAGGTGTCGGATGCCCTTTCTTCGCGAACTCCTCCGTTGTGTAAGTTAGGGGTCTTGAACCCGCGTGATGGTTGATTGGAGAGGGATTTTTTGTCTGGTTTATTTGTTTTTGCTTCCAAATAGCCTCGAAAAACAACAATAAAAGTTATAGTTAGAAGCAATTCACATATTATTTATCAAAGGAAAATTTGATTTTGAAATATTAATATACTTACTTGTTTCCCTTCATCTTTAAACTCTTCATTAACCAAATATTTCCATTGATCGGGCGGTCAAGAAACTCAAGTAGAAGGGGATTCCCGTACTTCAGAAAGTGCTTGTGGCACTTGTGTTTCCAATCTGAGTATCTCTTTTGTGACTTCTCTTTGATATATTTCCACATGTTTACCTCCGTTTCAAAAATAATATAGTAATCCTGCAGAATGCAAACCGTAAAAGAAAAGTTAAGCATAAGTGCCACAATTTTAATACAACAAAAAGAGATAAATAAAAAACTATATAAAGAAAAAAAGAAAAGGACTCAACAACAGGTAATGTTTAACAACATTCCTGTAGTGCTCGGGAAAGACACAAAAAGAAGATGCAAGCATCGGAACTCTTGATCTTACAGCTGCCCCGATATCGTGTGAGAGCAAGCTACAATTCTCCTTCGTGTGAGGTCCACTGTGGAAATCAGACCATACTAGTGTGATCTTTCCTCTAGTGGCCTTCACTATTTGAGAAGTCTTGTTGCTTCTAACCACTCGATATTTAGGTTGCGTAAAACCTGCACAAAACAGTAAAACAATTCAGCATTCAACAATTCAAAAATAAGCATTCCAAGTTATCTTATCAACAAGCTAATTCAACAATTCAGAAATAAGCAATGATAGAGAAGAACACTCACCATCCTTAGCATTTTTACACCGAATGCTCAGTGGCGCAACATGGAGAGGGTCCCCGTCTTGGCCGTCGTCTGTTATGGAGCTAATCACTGGTTCAGAGAGTTCTGGAGGTGGAGGAAAGAGGGATTTGACAATGAAAATATTACAGGATAGGAGAGCAGGTAGAGAACGAGGAGAAGGTGAGGTGATTATGTGGTTTGAGAAGAGGAGGAGGCGGTGGAGAAGGATTGTTGATGTTTAGGGTTGGAGAACAAGGAGAAGAAGAGGAACTAGATCGGTTTCTGAGAGGCAGTGGAGAAGGGGAGGAACTAGATCGGTTTCTGGGAGGAGGAGGCAGTGGAGGAGCGTTGGTGTTTAGGGAGGGCGGAGCTAGCGGTGACCGATTAGGGTTAAGAGGAGGACGCAAAGAAGAAACAGAAGGAGAAGAAGAACGAGAAGAAGGAGGAGGAGGAGGAGGAGAAGAAGAAGAAGGAAGAGGGTGAGGGAGAAGGAGAGGGAGCACACTGCAAGCGCTTGGACTTGGTCGGAGCCATCGTGACGGTGAGAACTGAATTAAGATTAACTATTACAAAATCAGATTACTAAGTTAATCAAAGTTTGCATAATGCATTGATACACACATACAAAGAACCAAAAATCAAATCGCATAATAATCAGATTGCATAATAAACAACCACCAAAAATCAGATTGCATAATACATTGATAGAAAGTTCAAACTACTAAAAATGAAAGAAAGTCCAGGAAGTTCAAACTACTAAGTTCCAATACACAAAAAATGTTACTAAGTTCAAATACTACAAGTATAAACTGAGAGTTGCAAACACACATAGAGAGAACCAAAATAAACAGCCAGCAAGTTCAGTTTAAGAACTTGATCAATTGGTTAAAGCACATAAACCTACAAGGGACAACACAAAATTTAAGAACTTTCATAAATATATCATGTTGTGCAAAACGAAAACACCCACATAAACCTACAGGAGACAACACAAAGATTTGGGAACAAATGAAAAGGCTAAGCATGGTTAGGTACAATAGGTATAACCAGATTCAATAATTCATAGAAAACAGGTTGTAGAGATATAGTTTAGTTTAACAAAACAAGATAGTTGAAACAACAAGGCAACATAATATAGTCCAAAAAAATAATGATCCCACAGTAGTTGACGGTAGTTGTTTCTCTGCAAATTAGAGTTATGTCTTAGTTTGGGTAATTAGAAAAAAGTCAAAAACAACACACATAGCATGTGAAAACATGGACCATAAAAATCAGGTTGTCTTAATAAAATAATAATCCATAGAACTGGGAGATATTAAACAAAGATAGATTATAACAAAAAAAAATTCATAGGTATTAAACAAAGAAAATAAAAACTAAGTTCAGGTCAAGGATAAGAGTTGCTGAAAAATTATTAGCTTGCCCAAGCTAACATGAACAATAAAAATTAGAATACTAAGTTAATAGGTAATCAACTTCCATTTAAATTAATCCATAGGTACAATAGCATGTGAAAACAACACAAATAGCATGTGAAAACATGGATAATAAAATAATAATCCGTAGAAAACAGGGTGTCATAATAATTACTCAATCTGACATAGATAGAAACTATACTGGGAGGTGAACACAAAGATAGATTATAACAAAAAAATCCAAGTTCAAGTCAAGCCAAAGAGTTATTGAACCATAATCTTCAAAAGATGACTCTCTAGGAAACCGACTTGATTAATTACTTAATCCGACATAATTGAAAATTAAACTGGGAGGTATTAAACAAAGAAAATAAAAACTAAGTCCTGGTCAAGAATAAGAGTTGCTGAAAAATTATTAGTCTGCCCAAGCTAACATGGACAATAAAAATCAGATTACTAAGTTAATAGGTAATCAACTTCCATTTAAATTAATCCTGGTCAAGAATAAGAGTTGCTCGTTGCCTCCTTCTGTTTTGACCAACCTGCTTTCCCTTGAAGATTTTTTTGCTTTCGGTTTCATTTTGATGTATTTTTGTGTACTTATTTTCTCCTTTCTTTGTGGTCCTTTGTTATGGTTTGACCGTCTGCCGATTTTTCGGCCTTTCGACCCACTAGACGGCGCGCCATCTAGTGGTTTCGAACCGCTTTCCATTATTAAAAAAAATATATACATAAAAAAAGTATAGTTACTCAGTTTTAATTGTTAGAAGTGCACATGGTCAAGTTACTAACTTAACTGGTACAATCAGAGACAAGAAAATCCGTTTTGCCTCCAATACTGCAAAAAAACAAAAAGTAATTAAGAACCAACATAATTAATGTCTTATATATTGTTAGGTAAATTTAGGTCACTTTCACAAAATCAATATAGCATGCAACTGACGTCACTAGAAGGCAAGATAAATACACCATAAATGGACAAACTGTTGAATCAATATTGCACCTTTTACTAGCTTGTAAATTGTAATACCACACTAAGTAAACAAAAGTATAGAAACTCAATAAGATATCATACATAGATAAACCAAGTTCTGGTAGCTTGTCTTCATTAATCCCAAAGCTTATGGAATTACATATAGTTGATCATTAATATTTGCAAAGTTGCAAAATAAGATGTGTACTTAGATAATAGAGATAAAACAAAAATGCTAGGTAAATCTTCTTATAAATGTCCCATATCTTCAATGTGTTCATTAGAAAGCACATAATAAACTTGGGTACCTTTGATTTTATCACAAAAACTAACAATAAGCTCAACACAAGTTGTATACAGAACTTGGGTACCTTTGATTGTTAGGTACATGGCTAGATCTCCAAATTTCCGCGAGAGACAAACCTTTACCAAACACCCAATAACTTCATCTTGTTACACGCTTCTATAAAAGGCTAATCTTGCAATTGTTTTAGTGATTTTCACATGCCTATCTGCTGAAAAACTTGTCAATCTTCACCTACATTTAAGTACACCTCATTAATCATTATATATGTCTTATTGCCACTAGAAACTGCCTGCTTTTATAAAAGCTTTCAATTGAATATTTCCATCTATTCCTGAACTTTCCGGTACATATTAGCAGAGGACATTTATAACCATGCCCAGAGTTTTGAATCGCTTGAAGAACTATTTGGGTATCAAAGCTCTGTATCATAGGTGTTGGCTGCTCATACAAATCGAAGGAAATTGCAAGCAATGGTTCAGAAACGTACCAGAGGTGTCGTCTTCATCGGCTGCTTAGAGGTGTCGTCTTCGTCGGCTGCTCAGAGGCGTCGGTTGCTCGGCTGCTCAGAGGCGTCGGGTGCTCAGAGGAGTCATCTTCGTCGCCGCCCTTCAGTGTCTCTTGTGAGTTGTGATATGTTACAATTGGCAAAACCCTAGAGTATCGGCGGTTACAAGAAACTTAGGCCACGTTTAGGTGACGGAATTGTTCAATTCCGCCGTCACAATTATTTCATAAATTTAGGCCGAATTTATTGGCACTATTTATCCCGCCACAATAGAAAACTTTCGATTGATTAGGGAATACATTTAGGCGACGGAAATGCCTAAGTCGCTGCTTGAATTGTATTAGGCGGCGAAATTTGTCTAAGTCCGTCGCCTGATAATATTATTTTCAAAAAAATAATTTCTTTAATTTCATTTATGTGATTAAGATTGTTGCCTTGTTTTCAATCCTGGAGTAGAAAAAAATTATACCCTAAAATGTCTAACGAAACATATATTTATTTTACAAACCGTTTGAGTTTTCCAAAAATGCAAATACACAAATTTCTTTCATATATAATCAATCATATTCTTCTTCTTCTCCAAATTGTGCATCATCTTCTTCTTCACCAAATTGTCTCCCATCTTCGTCGTCCTCTTCTTCCACTTCAAGGTCAATAGTAACATCAAAGACTCCGCTATATATCATGTTGTGCTCTTGATAGGGTTCTTTAACGTGATTTCTAATAGGAGGTCTATCATTGTCATGTGTTACAAGTGTTCTAGATCATACACATTCCTATGAGAGCTCACATTAACTACTTTCCAATTCTCACCCGCTTTCGGATCATCCACGTAAAATACTTGTTTTGCCTTGGTCGCAAGACTAAAGGGAGAATCTTCATACCAACTACTACTAGTATCCACAGATAACACTCCATGATCTACCTTTGTGCTATCATTGTTATAAGGATCGGTATCATACCACCTACACATGAACAATACAACAGGCATCTGATCTGTGTATAGCAATTCGACCACATATTCAAGGATCCCATAGTAGTTGGTACCATGTGTGATGTGATCGAACTTGATTCGAACACGAGGATCCACCGACATAAGTTCACACTCGGATTGGAATCGGTGAAATGGAACTCCTTTTTTTTTTGATTTTGTGTTTTTTTATATGAAGAGCAAATTCCCTCAGCCTCTCACTTTGGGAATCCCTCAACTCGAATGAACTACCCTCGGAATCTCACTTTGGGGTTCGAACCTTCGTTCCTCGGCCTCTTACCTCAAGACCACCTAAGCATCTCACCTAGATGTTTGAAAACTAAGCATCTCAACTAGAATTCGGGTTTTGTTTTAAAGCAAACAACAACTAAGAAAGCACAAAGGCTAACTTACTTCATTTAACTTGACTTTTCTTACAATGGGAGGATACAAGGCTTTATATAGCGACAAAACTCAGCCTCCCTAATTGAGTGCTAGAAATATCAAGGATTTATCAAAAGGAAATGCAAGAAATTCAAGAGTTTTTCTAGGAAATTCAAACACATAAATGGCCACATTGGCCTTTATTCAAAGATGACTCTTGGATCCTATTCTCTTCACTTGGACAACACATCAAGGATGGTCTAATCAAGTCTTGGACGTCCATATTGAAGGAGAAGAAGACCATTGAACTAACTTGGCCTCCATTCAATGTATGTGTGTGAAGATGCCTTAAATGTTTGATTGAATGTTGACTTGTATAACCATCTTTCATGCCTCCGTGCATGATCTTGCCCAACAATCCATACAAGTACCGTAGTTGCTGCAATGAAGGGTCATTTTCACACTCTTCTTCTTGGAATCTCGACTTTGTGTAAACTAGAAAGTTGTAGATACTGAAAATACCTTTCAAAGTAGTACTTATGAGTATTTTAATTTCACGAATTGCCTCAGTTATAGACGTTTTACTGAGAGAACGCAAATCTGACAGCATAGCCGGAGAGAGTGAAAATTGGCTTGCATTGGGCATGCTCGGTGCAAGAAATTTCGATTTGATTTCAATAGGTTTTGGCTCAGTTTTAGACATAACCTCCAACACATAAGTATTGATTTCGATAGGTGCCGGCTGAGTTTTGACTTGGACGGTTGGTGGCAAAACGATTGGTTCCGGCATATTGACGATGATTTCTTCCCCGGTGGGGATCACATCAATGTGTCTCTACCATAACTCCACAATTTTGTGTTTGAAAGTATCGATCTTTTATCCCATGATATGAACTTGACCCCATTCACATAACAAGAAGAATACACAATGTGGCTTTGTGATCTTCTAGCCAAATTGAGCACCCCTGACTTTAAGTAAGGATCTCCGGAGCTGTTAAGTGCTTCAACCTGTAAGATTCACAATATTAGTGTAAGGTGGATGGTAATAGAGATTATACAATGAAAAATGGTTTATGTGTACGTACCCAATCTAGGAAGTAAAGATAAAAATCAAGCATACGTGAATTCTCGTCAGTATGGATGTTGTTTCATATAAAGTCTTTGATGTTCGGATATATAGTATCTCACTTCTTCACATTCAAGCAAAACTTGCCAGTGAGCCTTAAAGATCTCGTGTTCTTGTAACCTAACACGAGACCTACAACGATCTAGACACGCAAGTTCCGAAACAACAGAAATATCGTAATGCGATGATGTGCTAATGTTGGTTGTTTCTTGACGATGTACACCAACCCCAAAGTATAAACCGCAGTATATCACTGATTCTTGATCAATATAATACTCGGAAATATAATCTTTTGGAAAATGATTATTGCGAACTGATTTCTTATAAGTTCCAAGTTGACTGCAAAAAAAATTTAGTTAGTTAAATTGGGTAAAATGTCCAAGTATATAAGAAAACAGAAAAGACATTAAATAACTAATATACCGTTCAATGGGAAACATCCAAGTAAAATGCACGGGACCAGCGAGCATCACTTGTTCTGGAAGGTGAACCATAATGGTAAAGAAATGGGGAGGAAAAATCATCTCCATCCTACACAAGATAGTGACAGTCTTATGTTCCATTAACCGAACATCCTCCTTTTTCAACTATTTGCTACACAATTTCTGAAACCACTTAGACAATGCAATCAAAGGCTTGACAACACTTAACGGTAAGTACTCACGAATAACTATCGGAAGAAGACGTTGAAGCATTACGTGACAATCGTGAGTCTTTAATCCATGAAATTTTCTATCACGTATAGAAACCTTATTCCTCAAACTCCCATCATAACCATGAGGATACTTCACATCACGAAACCATTCAAAAACCTCTTCTACACTTTTTCGCACCCACTGACTTTGTCGCACCCCCCTTTTTCTTAAAGCGGCACGAGCTGTTGGACTGTCTTTAGACTTGCCTTCAATACTAAGAATGGTTCCAATGATGTTATCAAATACGTTCTTTTCAATGTGCATGACATCAAAAGCATGGCTTACCTTTAGAAAATTCCAATAAGGCAATCTTCTGAAGATGCAATTGTTGCTCCAACATACTCTGTTCATTGGATTATACGGGACCTTGAAGTTTTCATGCAAGGTAAGAGTTGGAAACTTGTGACTGTTGATCCTTGCAAAAATTTGCTCCCCGGATAGAGAAGTAGGTCTTTGTCTGAACTCACACTCTCCATTAAATGCATGATCAACAAACCGCCATGGGTGATCATTTACAAGCCATATACGATAACCATCGTATACCATCCTTCCACATTCATGGTTTGCATCCACATCATCCAAACAGATTGGGCACGCCTTATAACCACTAGTAGTTGAGCCTACCAACATACCCAAACCAGGAAAGTCAATAATGGTCCATAACACAGCTGCTCTCATGGTGAAAGTAGATTGTGGTAGCGGTCAAAAGTACAAACTTCAATTTCCCACAGTTTCATAAGTTCGTCAATCAACGGTTCTAAGAACACACTAAGACACTTTCCGGGAGACTTTGGACCCGGGATCAAAAAAGTTAGCATGTTAAACTCCTTCTTCATACACATTGATGGAGGCAAATTATACGGCATCAAAACAACATGCCAAGTGTTGTGAAGACTTCCCATTGTTCCATAAGGGTTGAAACCATCTGTTGCTAGCCCAAGGCGCACATTTCTGATATCATTAGAAAAATGAGGAAAGTTTTTGTCAAAATATTTCCATGCCTCTCCATCTACGGGGTGCTTTAACCAATCATGATCTGACATCCTCTCTCCATGCCATCACATTTGCTTTGCAATGTACGGAGATATGTACAAGCGTTTCAGTCTAGGAGTCAAGGGAAAATAGCGGAATACTTTCCTAGCAACGCTGCTGTCATCCTCTCTCCATCTCGTAGTGTGACGGATGGGACACTCATCACATTGGGCATACCCTTTGTAAAACAATACGCATTTATGCTCACAAGCGTCTATATTTTGATAACCCAAACCAATATCCCTACAAAGCTTTTTCATTCTTCCAAAATCAATGGGATAATTGTGTCCAAGGGGAAGCAAATCATTAATGTAATTGCAAAGATCGTGAATACTTTTATTAGACCATCCATTTTCTACTTTCATTTTTAATGCTTTCAACACAGCACCCAAAACAGTTTTTGTGCTCCCAAGATATAATGGGGTTTGAGCCTCTAATAAAAGTTTGTCATACTTCTGATAATCTTCATCAACAATAGAGGTGTCGATGGGTCGGGTTTGGGGCGGGGAGTACCCTATTCATCCTCATACCCATTTAGTATAACACCTCCGTCCCCATCCCCATACCCGTTCGGATATTGAGAATTGTCCTCATCCCCGTCCCCGTCAGATATTCGTCCCCATCGGGGATTCCCCATCCCCGTTTACTTTCCCCATTTTAAAATTCTATGGGTTTTCCCGTAAAAATCTCTATCTCCATCCCCGTTTAAATTTTAGGATTTTAAAAAAAACATTAACTCGAGTAATAAATGTGAAATTAGACCATAAAATAGATAATTATTACTTTGTTTTATTATATAAATAAAAATACACGAGAAAAAAAGAAAGAAGTAAACTTCATTCTTTTTTAAAAATAATAAAAACTTGTCAAAGTAAAGTTATACCGCATATATATTAGGTTTCACTCGTTCAAGTAGGATCGAGACTGGTAGTACAAACTAGTATAAACTAAAATAATTATATCTTACTAATATTTAGATTACGATATCAAGATAAAGTGTTATATTACTTTATCAATTTAATTTTACGGTTAATGATTTAGGTTGCACCACCAAAATATGTATTTGAGAGACTAATACACAGGTAAAAAAAACACAACATGTAGTTTGTCATATATTTGATCATCGTGATTTGACATTTATGACATATTCAAAAAAATTTGTTATCCCTATATGATCCAAAACAAAATTAATATTGATTATCATTAGAATGTATATAATTTATGCATATAATATACATTTTAATTGAAATGTTATCCTCCTATTTTTTTGGGTTAATTAGGTAACTAGGCTGTTTTTTTTATTGTACACTAAGTAGGTTTTTTTCAGTTTTCTAATTAGTAAATGTACCCCACTAATATTTTTACTGTTAGGGTTTTACATTGGTCTGATTTCTTTCTGTTGGGGGGGGGTGTTCGTGTTGTCTAGTTTTTGGTTTTAGGGGGGTATTCGTAGAGTTCACCATAAAGACGCAGAGGTGTAGACAAAGCATGCAATTTAACTGTAAATTACTTACAAACTTCGATGTTCTCATTCATGCCATCCACTTTGCTTTTTCTACAAACTATGATGTCACCTTACTTTTTCAAAACAAAAATTATTACAATGAATTACCACTATTTTATTCTTATTTATTACAGTATATTCCCGTTAATTATCAATGATGATGGTACTTTGGAACTTAACGAATAAATTAAATAAATGATGACGGTATTTTGGAACTTAACGAATAAATTAAATAAATAAATAATAACATTGTCATCTTAATGCTTTCATAAGTAGTTGAAAGCGAAACAATCATTTATTTGGGTTTTTATAAAATAAACATTTAGGTACTGCTATATATCAATTGTTGGGGGGGGGGGGGGTGTTCTGGTTTGTTGTGATGTGTAGGCATGCAGGTTTGTCTTGCAATTTACCAAGCGTACTCGTACGAATGTGTACAAGTCATTGTTTGTTTTGGTTATTTTTGAAAAGCTCGTATAAGAATAAAATTCTGGTACTGGAATTTGCTTGTGCTTTCTCATGATAATCTGCTAATTTCTGGTATGAAATTCATACCAGAAAATTTTGTGAATTTTCTGGTACGAGTTTTTAGGTATGAATTTCATACCATAATTTCTAGTACGAATTTCTGGTATGAAATTCATACCAAAAAACTCATACCAAAATTTTCTGATATGTAAAATTCTTACCAGAAATTTTGTTATGAGTTTTTTGGTATGAAAAATTTCTAGTATGAGAGATTCTGGTAGATTATTCTGGTAGAAAATCATAAAATTTTGGAATGAATTTGACCAAAATTTTGGTAGAAAATTGTGGTATGTACTTCTGATATGAAAGAAATTTGGTATGAAAATAATTTTGGTATAACAAAATTCTGGTATGAAAAAATTTGACCAAAATTTTGGTATGAAAAAAAATTCTGGTATTACAATTTCTGGTATGACAAGTTCTGCTATGAGAAGTTCTGGTATGACAAATTTTTGGTATGAAAATAATTTCTGGTATGAGAAATTCTGGTATGAAATTTCTGGTATGAAAATTTCTGGTATGAGAAATTCCGGTATGAGAAATTCATTCTAGAAAATTAAAAAAAAATAAAATAAAAAAAGAAAAATAATAATAAAAGAAAACAAATTCAGTACTTAAAATTTAAAACTTATACTTATATAACAAATAACAAACATTATTTATTATTTCTTTCTAAATAGAAGGGTTAATAATTTTTACCTACTATTAAATGAAAGTGGTAAAAAATTTGGGGTACACTTTTTTAAACAAAAACTCAAAAAAGCCTAGTATGTCAAATTCTCCCTATTTTTTTCAAAATATATTTTGTGTAAGTAGGAACGAGTATAATACTATTAAG
The DNA here is from genome assembly GCA_033239125.1 of Fagopyrum homotropicum. NCBI lineage: Eukaryota > Viridiplantae > Streptophyta > Magnoliopsida > Caryophyllales > Polygonaceae > Fagopyrum > Fagopyrum homotropicum. The sequence continues at coordinate 132,296,785 of BSWB01000004.1, forward strand.
TCTTAAGTACAAAAGTGTATATAGTTTACTAACTCTTAATTTGTGATTACAAGATAAATGTCAATTTATATTATATTAATATAGATTGTTAATTGAAATATTGACGTGACTCAGCTTGTTGTTTAACGCATCATCTTATTCAATTTGTCAAAGTATAGGTATATTGTGTATATACATTAAATTTCATTCGTTCAAGTACGATCGAGACTCGTAGTACAAAATAGTGTAAATTATAATAATTATATATTTCTAACATTTAGAATGATCTCAATATAACGTGTTATATTATTTTAACATTTTATTTTTACGGTTTAAACTTTAGGTTGCACATCTAATCATGTATGTAAAAGAGTAAGACACATTAAAAAAACACAACATGTAGTGCAATTTGCTTTTGATCATCGTGATTGACGTTCACGACGTATTTAAAGATTTCACGAGGTGTTATCCTCGTATTATCGAAAACCAAATTAATATAGGTTAGCAATAGCATGACTTACACATATTATTATCAATTTAATATTTAAAGTTAAAATACATTTTGTGTAAGTAATAATGAGTAGTCTAAAAGTACAAAAGTTTATGTTGTTTTAATTTTAGGAATCATCGGTAATTTTTAAATTAAACATGAAACCACAATGAACGTCTAATATAAATACAATTTGTTTATTTATGTATCCCGATAGATTCCTCGTCGGAGATCCCATCGGGTTATCCGTCGGGGATCCCTATCGGGTTACCCGTCGGGAATTCTCATCGAGTTACCCGTCGGGGATTCCCATCGGGTTATCCATTGGGGTTCCCCAACAGGTTCGGGTTCGAATTGGGGGACGGGGCGGATACCCCTATCTTCATCCTCGTCACCATCCCCAAGCAGGTAATCAAAATTTTCCCCATCCCCGTTTAAAATTCTCATCCCCGTCCCCATGACGGGTAATACCCACAAATTTTGGGGAATCCCCACCCAGTTACACCCCTAATCAACAACATCATCAAAAGTAGGATAATCATCATCATATTGTCTTGACCTAAACCAGCATCATATCCATCGTGATAAGGGAAACGATCGTGCACAATGTTCATAACAGGATCTATAGAAGAACCGACACAATTGTTGGAAATGTCATTTTATCGAGAAGTTGATTTCTGAGTTCATCAATTCTCGATTCATGTGAAACTTCACCATGTTTGTCCCACACCGTGTATAGAGGTCAAATGTCTTTAGTAGACAAGTGAGAATACATGGTTTGAATGTCAACCGAAAGTTCACTATTTCGACATTTCTTGCAAAGACACAAAAAATGTGTCTTCTTAGGCGACATTTCTCTAACCCAATTCACAAAGTCAAAAGTCCCTTGAAGGTATCTTCGATCAGTAAGACCACATTGCATCTAACTCTTATCCATTTTCCTAAATAACAAATGAGCTAAACCATCCAACACATTTTCTAACAAACAACACATTTTATATTTTATTTCATATTCCAACAAACAACACATTTTCTAGTTAATTCCATAACACAACAAACAACTCAATTTCTACTTATTTCATATTCTAACCAAAAAATCCATTTTCTATATCCTAACAACAAAAGGCCATTTCATATCCTAACAATACAAAATTTCCAACACTCTTCAAACAAATAACAAATCACCAATTAACACACATAACACAAATCACCAACACACATAACTCAAAATTCCAACACTCATCAAACCAATAACAAATCACCAACAAAAATTTCCAACATGAAGAGAAAAAAAATTAACACAACAACCAATATTTAAATACTTACCTAAACAATGGAGTATAGGAGGTTTGACAACCAATTAATTTGTAGATTCTTCCAATTTGAAAAAAAAAATTAAGGGTGGAAGAAAGGAAGAAAAGCAAGAAAAACATGAATGAGAGTTGAAGAAAGGGGTAAACCCGGCCACTTGTACAGATCTGGTATGTGCACAACTAACGAATTAAATGTGACAGCTTTGACTTTAGGCGGTGGAATTAAACATTTCCGTCGCCTTATTTCATTCAGGTGACGGAAGTATTTACCTCCTTCGCCTAAGACAGAATTTGTGGTGACTAAGGTTCAACATTCCGTCGCCGTATGTCTTAGGTGACAGACCTTTGTGGTGACGAGTTTATTTTCCATCACCTGTGGTTTTAGGTGACGGAACTAAAATGCCTCCGTCGCCTGATTGTGTTGAGGTGACGGAATTGGAGGTTCGCCGCCTCAATGTAATAAGGTTACGGAACTAAAAAAGCCTCATCGCCCAAGTTGCAATCTAGCGTAGTGATATATGTGTGTGTGTGTGTGAATGCGTGTGTGTGTGTACAGGCCGACTTGCTTCCGACCTCCAGTAATGGAATCTAAAAGTTGGTCGATCCCTAGTCTACACAACGACGCTAGCAACAACGAGTTTCGACGCCCCCTCTTTTAGTCTTCAGAAAACAACAATCGAGCGGACTGTCCCTTAGGGTTGCCGAAAACAGCTCTCTATCCCTCGTCTTCCTCCTCCATATCCGTCTATAGGCCTTTCGGGTAAGCCTACCCTCTTCTCTCGTTACACGCAGGGTTGAAGCGATAGTTAAGTTAACTTTTGTAGCTTCTAAGTTTCGAACCTGTGACCTCATGTTCTTAGTGTTAGAAATCAAATGTTTTGCTGCTCCCAAGTTTCGAAATAGGGACCTCTGTGTAAGCTTAATGACAGGGAATGTGGGCAGGGAGAATCGAAGTTGAGACCTCCTACATACTCTTGTTTTTCAATCTTGAGGTGCTGACTTTAGGAATTAATTTCGATGCGTTAAATCGATCATCCACCGTTGAATTTTTGATATGTTATATATAGATATATGTAGTTTATGATATTAAAATTTGGGAACGATCCAACGGTCAGATGTAGATCCATAGAAGTTCAAAGTATGCTAGTGATGTAGTTCATGAAAACACTCAAATTTTGGCCAAGTATAGAAATTTTGGTTTTTGGAACCAAATTTGGAGATTTGTATAGGATTTGTTATTGGGTATCTTTGAGAATTTCTTGCTTCTATGAGTAGAGTGCATAGCATAAAAGACCTAAAATTTTTATATTTTTATTTGAGCCTCATATCTTAAGCCAAAGTTGGATCCTAGCGACTTTGAGAAAGTCAAGATTTTGGTTAACTCTTCTATATCTTTAGCAAACTTTTTTTTGAGAGTTAGAGTGTGGATTTGAGTTCCAAAGAATAGTTTGGAACTTTGTTATGGAATTTTCTAGAGTTTTAGGACCAGGGGTAAAATAGTCATTTACCCTTACGAGGGTATTTTGGTAATTTCTCTTATGATCGATTTGGGTATCTTAGATGTTGGAGACTTCTGAGAAAGTGAGATACATTATTGATCCATTTGCCTTTTATAACAAGCGGTTGAGAGTGTGCGATTACAAACCGAGTTGAGATAACGGGATTTGAGATTCGATTCAGGTAAGTCCTTTGGACTTACTTAGTTGGCTTCTAGATGTTAGCTGAATGATGATGGTGGTGTGTGTTGTGTGTTTAATAATTATAACATGCATAGGATGACCTTTATTACGTTTATGGCTCAAGTGTATGTATAATGGGCGGTGACATCATTGCCCAGCTCTGACACGAGACTGAGAGGTTCTCTATACCCAGACCATACATGTATAAGGTGAGGTGCATCGGATCCATTGTTGATGGTTACACGGAGGCGAGGTTTGGGAATCCCCTGTGTTACAAAATAAGTATCATTAGTAAAGTGTATGACTTAAACAAAGATAATAAATGGAATTATGTGCAAGCATGTTGAGTGTTTTATTATATGTGTGTGTGTTAGGGCTGGGTTCGGTACATTACCAACTTATTTTCACCCTTACCACCTACCAACCAACTATAATTGGTAATGAGAAAACTTGTACCATTACCAACCACCTAAACCTATTTACTAACTCTTCGGTATACCAACTTTTTCGGTTGGTTCGGTTGGTAATGGCATTTTACCAACTTATATGTTTGCTAAAAATAAATTTAAATAAGACAAGAACTTCATCAATTCAGCAATCTGCTAATTTGAGTACAATATTTAAAATAAGACAAGAACTTCATCAATTCAACAATCCGCAAATTCGAGTACAATATGTTTAACAAGTTCATAGAACTTCATACTTCATTACAAACCAAACACAAATAATTAAATATGCAATCATAATCCCAAGTTATAGGCTAGGGAGTTCAATAGTCCAATCTCGACTTGCTCTCCACATGATTTCATATTTGAATCGAGGTAGAGCTTGTTGCATTCCTTCTTGTCTCATAGCATTGATTGAAAGCATTCTCTATCAAAAGAATAAAGATTAGATGATAGAACGGGAACTGTAATAGTAAAAAAATTAATACAAAATAGATGGCGTTACGGTAACAAGCTAAAGTTTAGGTTTAGTATTCTGACTACTACAGAAGCAACATAAACATATGTTATTATAGTACAGATGTTATGACAATAACAAGCTAAAATTAATACTAAAATAATACAAAATAGAACATCAGATGTAACAGTAACAACTAACAAGCTAAAATTAATACAAAACATATTAGATAAATAAGTTAAATAAAGGCTAGATGACTAAATCAGTAAACTGAGAAAGCACTTCAATGGACGGGTGAGAATAAAACTTTACTTGAATTTACATCTATTGGTACAAAAGAATTGCATATATAATTATATATGAAGTATTATATTAAGATTAGTATGTATATATTATTTTATTCAAAAAATAACTCGGTTGGTACGGTAATCCCGTGGTACGCGGATATTGTTACCACCTATCAACCAACTCTTTGTAGTTGGTTCGGTAGTACCGTACCAATTAAATTGGTAACCAGCGTGTTGCTAACCAATTTAATTGGTTCGGTTGGTAAGCCTCGATTCGGTTTCATTTGGCTCATTTTACCCAACCCTAGTGTGTGCTATTATTATTTGTCTAACTTTTGGATAACTAGCTAATGGTTGATTTCTTTTGTTGTTTAGATTTACCACAGGTTAGAGTAGCAGTTGAGTGATCCGAAAGTAGTGGTTAGCCGGATCTCCGTACTCCCTAGGATGGTGTTGGATTTTATATTGTTGTTTCCTTCTTAGTATGTTGGCATTTAGACTTGTAATATCTTCAGTACGTTGTTGGTTGTAAGTCGCATGTTGTTACATACATTAAAACATCGTTTTATGAATTTCGGTTTCCTTATTTGTGTCTTGTTGTAAGATCTAGTGAAAGCATTATCAAACTAGGGGTCGGACCCACTGTGAGGTCCTAACCTGTGACTCCCCGAGTTTTGAGAATTTGGGGTGTTACAACATAATACACTTATACTAGGGCCACCACTACAAAAATCCCCCCAAAGCATTGGGGCTCTCCTCCTCTTTGCCGCCCCCAAGAGCCGTCTCTTTCCCGCCGATTTCGTGTCAACCGACGCTTTCTCTGCTCAAGCAGAGTTCGTGGCCGTTGTTTTTCTACAAGGAGGAATCTTGCTTTGTGCTCGATTTTGGATTCATCTTGTTTTTTTGGATCCGAATTGTCGGATGCTTGCCCTCCCTTTGATCTAGATCACACTATTAAGAAACAACACAAGGATTAAACCCTTTCAGTTTATACGACCTCGGTTTATTCCGGCAATCCCGGATCTTCACCAAGCAAACCCTATCTCCTCCGGTTTTTCTATTCTTTTAACCAAAGCAATCCGACTTGTGTTCTTCACTGGGTTTTCTTCTCGGATATGCCTTCAACAACGAGCTCACTTCAACAATAAGGAGTCCAAGTGGAGAAGATGACGGCTCCTGCTATGTTTTCATCGGATCTCCGGCTTTTATGATGCCCATTCTAAACCAAATTACTGCTTTCATTGGGCCTTTTGGCCCATGTTTTAATCTCATTATATTTATTGCTAACCAAAGCAGGGAAAAGAAATTAATTAAACAAAAACAACATTAAAAGCTTTTAAAACAAAGTTTAACAACATTTCAAGCCTAACGATAACGATCTTTTTGCAGAAATCCCGCTGACCGTTATATCTACTATACTTTTTCGGTTGTTCTTCAAATCAAAATATAAAATAATTAATAAAAACAAGTAACCCTTATCCATAAATAAATAAATAAATAAATAAAGATTTAAGGGCTTAATGCTTTAACAAACAAAACAATGTTTTCCTTGTTATTTTAACCCTAATGCATACAAAGTCCAAAACAATCACTCCCGACAACATAAATTAACCCTTTATGAACAATATTCTCCCTTCAAATCATCTTTATTTTATTCATCAAGTTCTACACCTTTGTTCATCAAGACATTTATGTTTTGCAATCTCGTCTTTTGAGGTTTGATGTAGTCATTTGTTGGCGGTTTCGTGCGTTTGTCGAGAAGGGGCGTGGATTTGTGATCGGCTCTTGACGGCTCTATTGTAGTCCAAATCTGAGGTGTCCACAGTTGTTCCCCAAGCTTTCTCTTGTAACGACCGGATTTTCGTTACGCTTGGATAGGGCTAGAGGAGGGTAGAAGCCGGGCGCAAGGGCTCACGCCCTTGCGGCTTTGGCGACGCAGTCGAGAAGGCCGCGGGTGCGGCTAGGATTCCCGCAGGGCGGTGACACGCGTGGGCTGGGTAGCAGCGTTTTGGGCATCCGTTCACATTCCGATCCTTTTAACTCCCCTCTTAAATTCCATCAGGAGTTGTTGGCTGAAGACCTTTGGTCTTCCTCTTTTATGCAGCCAACCCTTCTCCTCCTCTCATTTTCCACTCACGTTACTTTCTTCCTCCTACCCACTTCATCCTCTTGCACCTTCCTCTTACATCCTTCTCCTCCATTCTTCTCTTGGAGTGCTCCAGCTTGGATCCACCGTTCGTGAGGCCGGACTGAAGTGACGGGACGTGGGTAAGGTTCCTTCCTTTCTTCTTCTTGCTTTCTTTCTTTCTTCTTCTTCTTTCTTCCTTTCCCTTTCATGGCTTGAATGGAAGACACTCTTGAATCCTTGTTCAACGATCTATCGTTGTTTTGTGGGTTCGATGACGAAGCTAGAGCCTAGAGGGAGGCTAAGACCAAGTGAGAGAAGTGGAAGACGTTCATAGCACCAAAGGAGACCCTAAAGGACCGGCTGCACAATCGAAGAACTCAGCAGATGGACTTTCTGCACAGATAGGCGCAGGGGCGGACCCAGATAGGCGCAGGGGCGGCTCAAGCAGGCGCGGGGGCGGTTTTGCTCCAGTGAGTCCCGAATCTCGTTCTTTCCTTTCCTTCTTTCATTCCTTAGATTCGTTATACCTTATAAGCATGTTAGGCTGGCTTAGGGTAGTTGAACTGGAATGCTTTAGAGTGGTTGGACCTTAGAGGTCTAGTGTGAGTTACGTGAGTCTTGTGGTGGTATGTTGTTGAGGGTTCGTTTCGAGCGTTGTGGAAGTAACCTTTGTGTATATCGTTATGTTGAGAGTTGGATAGGTCATGGACTGGGAGTATAGTCTTCTTGGACTAGGTGGTTGAGGAGTTGAGTTTAGAAGTCTAAAGACTTCTAGTGGACTAGAGTGTGGTTTGATTGTGTGCCTTGTCTTGAACAGGCGTTGTACGTTTTCCCGAGGGAACTTACGAGTGAGGTGTTCGTGTGCGCTTTGGAGACTGGTAAGTCTACGGACTTATTTAGCTGGCTTCTTGTATGAGTATAATGTGTATGAGTGGTGTTTGCTAGTTAGAATAACAACGAAACCGGATTAGGCCGACTTATTTATTGTACGTAATTGACCCAAGTGTATGATAACGGGTCGTGATATCATCTGCCTAGCTCTTGCGAGGGTCTAGGAGGTTCCCTGTACCAGCCTAGGCAGGTAGACGGTCAGATGCATTAGCACCATTCCTCGTTGGTAAACGGGATCAGGGGCGAGGTTTGGGAATCCCTCGTGTCACAAAATAAGTATCATTAGTAATGACATATCACCTAATTAAAGATAACAAAAGGAATGAGTGTTGCATGTTGATTGTGTATGTTGTGTTTGTGCTTTTACCTTTATACTTATGCATAGATGGTTAGCTAACGGTTTTATATCGCTTGTAGATGCCTTGTAGGTTAGAGAGGCGATCGAGTGATCGGCGGTAGTGGGCAGCCGGGGTTCCGTGCATTTTAGGACGGGGCTGTTATCTTTTTATTTCATGAATGTTGAGACTTATGTTGTTCTTTGGCTTTGAGACTTGGCTGGATTGTTTTTAGATTTGTACCTTGTTCTTCCGCTCATGTTATAAAACTATGTGTTTTGCCTTTTTATTTGTGCCGTGTTGTAAGGTCCGATGAAGTTGTTGTCAGGCTAAGGGCCGGAACCCATTGTGAGGTCCCAGCTCGTAGCATTCCGAGTCCTCTAGGATTTGGGGTGTTACACCTCCATATGTACTTCCTTCGAAGATGAACGTTTATGCTTGTTGCCTTCTGCTGGTTGCATCATCCTGCTTTCCCTTGAAGACTTCTTTGCTTTCGGTTTTATTTTGATGCATTATTGTGTATTTATTTTCTCCTTTGTTTGTGGTTCTTCGTGACAGTTAGACCGTCTGACGAATTTTTCGGCTTTTTGACCCAATAGACGGCATGTTGTCTAATAGTTTCAAACCACTTTTCATTTTCAAAAAGGAATATAAAAGAACGAGAAAGGTGGCATCTCTTCATCACTTTGTTCATTTTTTATTTTCAATTATAAATCATATTTACGAAGTTGCAGATGAGAGAAACCGAGCGAAACACGACCCATTTTTCAATCACCACAAATCACTCGTCATCGATCCGCTTTCAAGTTTGAGTGTAACAACGAGTCCCTTATCTTGTTCTCTTAGGATGATACAAATTTTATTTTTCATTTGTTAGCTTTTTGGATAAGCCTCCGTTTACCGCTATCGGAACGCCGACGACCACAACGAGGCGCCAAACGTTGTTTTTCTACCGTACTCTTATTCCTCATATCTCTAGGAGTACGTATCTTCTTTTGGATTGTATATCGAGTTAGTAACGAATAAGTTAAGAATTTATTTGTTTTCTGTATTGCGGGTTAACCTAAACTGGCCTTAGGCTTGTCAAAATGGATAATTGGAAATTTCATTATAATCGTTATATTATTCTAGTGATTGTTGACTATTTATTCGATGAGATTTGTTGAGAGGTTGATTTAGAAATTGCATGCGGACAAAACGTTATTCTGGTAAAATTTAATTAATTATTAAAGGTTAATTAATTAAATTAGTATTCTGGAAAACGCTATGAGCTACTAAAATTCAAATGAATGAATTTAATAGATATTTGAAGCGAGAGGTTTAATACGAGGATTATGATATTCGTGATAGGTGTTGTTGGAGACAGTAAACTAATTATAGCTTAGTTACTAGTGAGTAAATTCAAGTAAGTCTTCGGACTTACTTAGCTTCGATCTACAGAAACCTATACCGGGGAGATTATAACTTGTTGTGTGAAATGTTTTGTGCTATAGAAATGTGAATGTTGATATGTTTTGAGATGTGTCGTGTGTGAAGCATGCTTGATGTTTTTATGATGAGAATGAGGTTATGACGTGTAAATCAAGCTTAATGTTATTGTGGTTATATCATGTCATGGTTATGAGAAATGGTTAAATAACATGTGTTAGCTTGTTGAGGTGTGGTGATGTATGACATGATAAGTCTATTGAGGCATGCGATATGACGGTGACCTATAAAGGTCAAGAGTATGTACAAATGGGTAAATGACGTTGAGCTTAACCATTAGCCAAGTCACTAGCAACATAAGTGATGTTGGGCCGGTACATCACCCAGGTCGCTAGCATTAGTCAAGGCACTAAGCTTAACCATTACTTTTGTTACTAGCGACTTGGCTAGTGAATGTCGGAGCTTGACCAAGCTTGGATCACTTGCGCTTGTATAAGAATGACACCGAGTTTGATGGTTTTCCAGGCTTGGGTCACACACCTAACTAAAATGGTAAATGGTTATATTAACATGAATGGAAAAATGTTGCATGTGGTTATTTGGTCTGGGGTTGCTAATTGTAAATTTCATAATGCATTCATGTGCATCATTCATAAAAGCATGATATCATCCCACGAGCACGTTATATGGTATCTGAATATATGTGTTGTGTTGTGATGTGTTGATGTGATCTCTCGTGGATAGATTTTGATCGGTAACTAACGGTTTTAAACTGATTATTTTTAGGTAATACCGATCATAGGAACATTGAGGGATGTTAGTTGCGGGATGTGGACAGTCGAGGCGGTGTTAACCCAAGGGTTGGTTGAACTTCTTTTGAAACTATCGCTTTCAAGCGAGTCTTTTGTTGCCTGTGTGCAACTGTGTACATGAGTTGGTTTCATGTTGATGTTTTAAGACAATCGTTCAAGTGCAATGTTTTAAGTATTGTTTTGGGATATACATATTAACTACATGTATGGTTGTTATGTAAATATTTTTTAAATGACAAGTTAGATGTTTTCATTATTTCTTCGTGCTTCTTATTTCAAGGTCCTATTTGTGAAGTTGTTGTCAAACTAACTAATGGAATCCATTGTTTTGTCCTTAACCTATTAACGTCTTGGGTTACTTTAAACCCGGGTTGATACATTAATAGTAGAAACAAGTGACATGGTTGCAAAGTACACAAAAAAATAATGTGGGAAAAAGAATGGACGAATTTGGACTTATCAATCCAAAGTTATGAGAAAAACAAGTCGGGGTTAAAATATAGCAAGAACAAGAATGAAGAACACCAATGCTTCTTCCTTTTATTCAATCCCGGCAAATTCAAACTCCAAATTGTTGTTTCTACAACCAACTACTAACTAAGAGGGTATATGAGAGAGGTGTATGTGAATTGGTACCATTTACAATCAACCAAATGCCCCTTATATAGGCCTAGAAGTCGTGGTCCCCCTTGAAAGCAAGTGGATCAAGTTGCAAGAGTTAGTTAGGCAAGTTGCACTTCTCTCTATGTTGGGACACCTACGAGTGACATGTCTTCGTTTAAGCTCCATTTAGGTCCAAAACACCTATAAAGATACAAGACAAGAGGAGTAGACATTCTTTTGACATTCGAAGCTTTAAATAAGATATGAATGCTCAAACCATGCAAAACAAGGGAAAATCACTAAAAACACATCTATAAGCATAGCATGAAAGCATGTTATCATCGGCCCAACCAATGTAGAACCACAATCCGCCCTCTAGACCGCCCTCCTGGTCCGAGCCAAGTCGGTGTCCATGCATGTGTCGGTCGGCTCACTTGTGTGTTTGTGTGGTTTGGCCTTCTTTTGAGGACCTAAATGTAATTTCTTAAGGTGTTAAAGGGGAAAACAATTTCTATATATATCTTGATGATAGGATAAAACCCTACTCATAAGTATAACAAGATTAATTGTAGTATATCGGGTGTTGAATTCACAACGACTACGTCTGAATTAGATATAACAATAGACAATTACGCTAAGCCAAATGAGGAAAGGAAAGAGTAAGGAAGAAAATATCTATTTTTGAATTATTTTTGGTTGTAAAAAGACAAATTAACAAGCAAACAAAAATGTAAAGGAAGTAAGATGAGGAAAACGATCTAAAGAAACAAATATCCCCATTATAATGAATCAATGTATAATAAGGTGTATAATTGTCATGAACTTCAATCAACAAATGTGTAGGTAACCATCAATTATATCATTTACTATAGACAAATAAAGTCCGTGTTTAACCCGTCTTGAAGATGAGCATAAGGCAAACCCATTAAGCAATTAGAAATCCATAAAAGGCAAAAAAAAATTACGTTTTTGGCGGAAGAGCTAGAAAAGGTACAAAGACCGGAACTTTCTATGATAGTTATAAATCCTCAAGGTAAAGGTAAATCATTATTCCCAAAATCAAGTTCTTCTAAATTCTCCAATAAAACCAACACTTGAATGGTTTGCTTAAAACATCTTCATGAGACGGCAAAGAATACTAAATTCCGAACCTAGGGTTCAAACACAACGATGCGATCCCTCTAACATTGGAAACTAACAATATATACATGTAAATAATGGCCCAAAGAAGATAAGAAAATCCCAAGGATAAGATAAATTGTAGAACAATATCCGAAAGTTGAATAGCGGGCCAAACGGCAAGGCCATGGGCAAGAGACGACCTAGCCACGGGATAACATCATGTTTCGATGTGATCTCGCTTCCTGTCCGGGCATGAGCTGAAGACTCTAGTGTAGGATGATCCAGATGGCCAAGACACCGACATGAGACGACTTACAAATGGGCAAGGTGCTTGTCTGGATCTCATCTCATGACCGTCTAACATATCATATGGGGTGAAACTTGATCTTCGAAAGTTGCATCCATGCTCAGTATCAAACCTAATGATGTACTACTTGATTCATTGATCTTTAGTCATGCATGATACTTTGATGTAGCTCGTAACCTCAAGGAAGATTGAACTCTCATGTTTCGACATATCTTTAGATATAAACGCTTCATAATTGGCCTTGAACGTCTAAAATATGAAATAAACCGAAGTAGACACCATAATGTGTAATATGAATACATTCCACATTATATGAACATAAAGCATGCCAAAAGAGAGATGCAATCTACAAGCTAAAGTGATGTAAGTTTAGACGTCATCACTTGGCCCACCATTAGGAAGAGATAACTTGTAATTTTGGTGCTACTTTATCCATAGGTCTCTCTTTTTGCTAGAGGAAGCTAGCAAAACACTTCCCCTCTAGAATCTTCCTAGTAGTTTAGATCAAAACACTTACTTTTGCAAGAACACCAAGAACACTTGGTGAGTTGTATATTCAAATTTTCTCTAGTTGAAATCTTTGTTTGTTTACTTTAAGTTTGTTAAATCTTTATTTTTTTTGCTTAGTAGTTTAAACATGATGTATGTTCAGATTTTTTTTGCGTTTCTTACCATGAGTAGCTAAATCGACGAAAGTGCCATTTCTCTATTGATTTGCAATGACTTGAGTTAATATATATATATGTTGGATCTTACTATCTTCCTAGGTGAGTATAAACTTAGGTTTTAAATACTAAACTTTGTTGAATCGCTTATAAATGGAATGGTAAAAGTGGCGTGCTATCTCCACCATAGGGCATGTGAATGAGCATAACTTTAAAATATGTATGCCCTAAGATAGTTTAAAACTTCCCGAGTTATGATTCTTTGATTTGGACGCTAGCTTAAGTCGAATTACATGTGTGCGAGATGGTAAAAGTGACGTGTCATTTCCGTCATAGAGCTTGTTAATGACTTAGTTTTGTGATTAAATCTTTAATCATTCCCCTCCCCTCATTGAATGTTTGTAAATTGCATTGTTTAGATCGTAGGAAGTGGATTAGGAAGGATAACATGCATACCCATTAAACTTCCGCTATTGCGTAATTTGTCTTTAGGAGCACGTTTGTGTAGTGAGGTGGTCATTGTTAAGACCTTCCGATCATCTCATTTAGTGAAAATGTTTCTCATATGAGCCTTTAACCTTGAAATGTCTTACTGTTGTTTATCACTTGTGTGAAGATAAACCGATTTCCCCCGTATCTCGTTCACCGAAGGTGAACGAGAACTAAAGATTGACCGCCACATTTATGCATGATTAGTTATAACATTGCAATGGCCTATTACACTATTTAAGTATGATATCAACCTTGATTTAGTGTGAGTAATTACTAGATTCATAGTTTTTTAATATATTGAATTGTCATTATTTTGTTAAAGTTGAACCCATTGCATAGGTGAACGATTACTAAAGATTGACCGCCACAATTATTCATGATTAGTTATAACATTGCAATGGCCTATTACACTATTTAAGCATGATATCAACCTTGATTTAATGTGAGTAATTACTAGATTCCTAGTTTTTAAATATATTGAATTGTCATTATTTTGTGAAAGTTGAACCCATTGCATGAACCAACCCCGCCTCTTCTTTTTACACCTTTTGCTTAAAAATCGAACTTGTCAATTGGAACCAATTTACTACTTGGTCCGTATGGATTTTGACCATGGTGAATTTTACAAAGACAAAACCGTGCACTTTGCAGGTGTTTTGGAGGCCACGTGCCACACACATCAATGGTCAATTCCAAAAGGGTAGAGGACCATTTCGAACACCCGCGTCAAGCGTTCGATATCTTCAAATAATATGACATGAAGCTAAACCCATTTAAGTGCCCATTTGGAGTGACATCTAGAATGTTCCTATGCTACTTGATAACCTATAGAAGGATGTAGGCAAGTCCACACCAAGTTAATGATATCTTTAATTTACAATCGCCAAAATGTAAACAAGATGTCCAAAGCCTAACAGGTTGGTAGACAACCTTAAATATGTTCATATATGTATTTTTTTGACACATGAAGCTCTTCTATGACATTCTAAGAAAGAAAAACAACGGAGACATCAGTTTTGAATGGTGGAGCATGAATTAACTTTTCATAGCATCAAAGAACACCTAACTTCCCAAACCATCTTGTCCACTTTAAAAAAAGGTGAAGATGTTGCAAGTTTACCTAGCAGTAATAGGGGTGACCGTTAGCGTCGTCTTGACCAAGGAGGATAACGGATCACAAGTACTCATGTGGTTCAACTCCTAAAATCAATTGGTTTTGTTTCCGTAGCTCCTAAATTCATAGGTAATATCCAAACCCGCAAACCCTAGAATAACCACAGTGTAATATCAAACAAGTGGACATTCATTTTTTTTTGGTTCTTATTAAAACCCTAAGGAATAAAAAGGAAAAAATATATGGAACCGAACTCGAAACGAGTTGAGGCTGAAAAATTCGAGATGAGATGTACAGTAACTCCGACAACATGGAATGACAACAATAAAAAAATCAACACCGGTCGAGTATGAGAACCCAAAACCCTAAATCGAAAGGGCCCTTCTATCTAAAATGACAAACATGTGAACTCAAATCCCTCTCACAAAGTTGAAAACGAGTCACATGACATGCATACAACAAGTCTCATCAAAAAAGTAAATAAAAGATTCTCTTTTAGAACCACAACCCACCACGAACGGGTCACTTTAGAGATAGGCTGATCCGGTTTGGCATAAGTTTTTCGGTTCAGTTAAAACTACTCGGTTCGGTTTACACCGTTTTTATTGAAATAAAACCAAACTTCTTAGGGGTTAGGGTTTATGACTGTCGGATTTATTCGTTGGGCTGGGCTCTTCTTCTTCCTCTTCATTTGTTTCCTAACTCTCCCCAGTCTCCGCCTCTTCAACTGTTCTTCGGCTGCTCAGGCTGCCATTGGGGACCTTGTGTAGCTTCAGTGCTTCCTGGCTCCTGCCTCCTGCCTTCATTGCTTCAATCCTTCGATCTTTCACTTTCTTCTGCTTCTCCTTCGCTGCTTCCTGTTCTTCAAATCGAAATTCCAACAGACCAGTAGGCAACCGTGACGCGACTCAGTTAAAACTTCTTCAATCTTCCTCTACAATCTGGTAAATCTTCAACCTGTTCAGTTGTGTAGAATAGCATTGTTAATTGAGAAAGTGAGAAGTGTGGAGTTTATTTCTGTAACTGATTAAAGTGGGTGAAATTGGTCCAACCGAACCCGGGCTCGCACTGAGGTTTGCATATTCAGATTTGCTTTTTTTTTTTTGGTGTGTGCGGGCATGTTTAATTTGTTTTCCCTCTATTTGTATGGCTTTGTTCAGTGTTATTTTGTGAGAGGCGTTTTTGACAGAGCTTCAATATGTTGGCCTTTGTTTGTGTAATTTTGTTAAGTGTTCGACTTCTCCGTTGTTTTGTGAGAGGAATTTGTGAAAGAGATTCATTGTTTTGCCCCTGTCTTGCTTGTTTGATTACTTCCATCTAATGTTATCATTTGAGGCTCGATTCACTTTGGTCCAAAACAGAATTCCTACAAAACTCAATGATTTGCCTCTAACCGATGCTCCGCCCTAGTTTATGTAATAATAGTATGCTGATTTTTTGATTGTGTATATGTTGTACCGTGACATACAAATAACAGTTGCCGAATTCCTACAAAACAGAAAGAGACAACATAAGGAGTAAAGATGGCTGCTTCGACCTCTATTGCTTCTCAGTTGCAAACTATCATCAAGTCTGTTGTTAAAGTAGACTCTGAGCCACTCAAGAAGCCCTTCACGCGACCTTCTCTCCTCTTTGACCCTAAAGAGGCTGCGGATACGGACATTGACACCATTTTCAGCATTGCTCTTTCTGGTATTATGCCTAATTTTGTTTTTCTTCTCCAAGTTTGAGCTTTATAACTACCCTTCCAATTTTAAAGCAGTGTCCGGGTCTTATAATAATTTACATTTTCCTTGTTTAAATATTTTAACGACCTGGGAAACTTTGAACTGGAGTAGTACTCATTTGCTTCAGACATATATTTTCGGCTGTAAAATGGCATGGATAATTTGCATTCTTAAAGTATATAATATTTAATAATTTGATTACCCATTGCATGAGTGCAGTAGCTGGAGGGAAGGGGTTTTGGAATATTTGGGTGGTGAGGTAGTCGAAGAAGTTCACATTCTTGCTTTTTTTTTTTTTACAGCGGTTCACTTGGTTTCGGTGGTTGATAAGGGAGAATTGATTTTGCTGATTGTAGGAGTGGAATAGTCTTAACGTTGATAGATACTGAGAAGTAGTTGGTTTTGATGCTTTTTTGAGTACTATATGAAATATTGTTGTTGTCTGGAAAGTGGAGAAGCAAATATGACGTTCTCTTCTTCAGAAACTCTTTTGCAGTGATCCTGTTTGTTTGGGCTGCATAAGATAATTTGTTTCTTGGTATTTTGTACGCCAGGTTTGGATTCTTTAGTGGGCATCAGTGAGCATTTCAGACACTACCAAAATGATTTATTTAGTCATAAAAGCAGAGGACTGGATCGAGAGTTGATGAGCGTAGAAGAAAATAACCGCCTTAACATAACAATTACTTCGTACTTGAGATTAATATCAGGGCATCTAAGATTGCCTGCTGCATTGAAGACCCTTGAGTACTTGATTCGCCGATACAAGTAAGCATGATTACTATTATTCTGATACATTATGAATTTCCATGCCCCTTTTTGTATGTGCATTGGCTAATAGCCTTTTTTTTATGCTATGTAGGATTCACGTGTATAATATGGAAGAACTAATCCTTTGTGGTCTGCCATATCATGACACTCATGCTTTTGTTCGAATTGTGCAGCTGATTGATTTAGGGTAAGGAAGCTTGGATGGTTTTTGGATCAATTTCATAGCTTATATGATCATCTGCTGACATTCATTCTGATTCGATGAAATGTATCATGCTGTAGGAATACTAAATGGAAATTTCTTGACGGTGTAAAAGTCTCTGGTGCACCCCCTCCAAGAAAGGTTATTGTGCAGCAATGCATTAGAGATTTTGGAGTCATGGAGAGTTTGTGCTACTATGTGAGCTCCTTGTTATATGTCCTGAAGGGTCTGAACAGTATGATATAGTTCACCTATTTTTATTGGTTTTGTCTCACCATCTGCTCTTCCTCTCTCCCAGGCAACTCCAACTAAAAAGGACCAACAATCCATGCCTGTTATCAGCTTTTCAGTCAGTGTTGTTGTTGAGGTGCTAGGTTCTGTTGCAACTGTTGACAGTGATATTGTGAAGAGAATTCTGCCCTTCGTTTCAGCTGGAATCCAGTCAGGAGCAAAAGGACTGTCTGATTACAAGGTAAGATTGCAGGTCTATCTAGAATACCTCACTACATTGTTATTTGTATGTCACATCACTGTTTCTTGTATGATTTTTGAAAAACTTAAGGGATCTATGCGACCCGACCAATTTCTATCTATATGTCATATTAGGTAACATTATTCTTCACTGTTTCTTCCTCTGATTTTTGAAAAACTTAAGAAATCAATGAAATCAGAGCAGTAATTCCAAGTTCTTGTGTATTTTGGAAATTTGTGAATTGATTTCATATGTTGTTGAGTGTCTTAATCAGATTTAACAAACTTCTAGATCACTTTTATGTGTTTGTTTATTATTATTTTCTCTGGAAAACCTTTCGCTTCTTTGTTTCATACTTATATCTTTTACTGTTCGGGTTCAGAGCGCATTAGCAAACTCCTCTTATGATCTTAATAACAAATATCGGTGACCTCCCAATTAGGTTGCTTGAATTGCCGAACTGTATTTTGCTAAATAAAACAATCTTGCAATGCATATTCTAGGCTGGTGCTTTAATGATCGTTGGTGTAATGGCAAATAGAGCTGCACTGTCAGAAAAGCTTGTGAAAAGCTTGTTGCGCTCAATAACGGACCTTGCTCAAGAAGCAGCACATGAGTCTACTGATTTACAGCTGTTTCAAATGGCGATGATGACCCTAATCAGTCTTGTTCAGGTAACAGTAGTTGGTATTGTTTCTCGTATATTAACAGCAGAAACTTTGTTCTGCATTATATGGGGCAGGGAGGCAATTTTATTCTTTTTCCTTATTTTCCCTTTTAGTATAGAATTTTAGCTAAAAAGTAAACTGAGTGCTTTTGCCATATTCGTTCCTTCCAAAAAGAAGTAACGGTGATACTCTCAAAACTTATTATAAGAGGGGTGTATTCAATCCAGACTTTTAAAGATTTTGACTGATTCTTAATAATCATAGAATTTGCTGATTCTGTGGGATATTTTAATTCTATATAGAGTCAATACAGATTCTGTGGAAATCTTATGTGTTGGGGGAAGATTTCTATAGAATTTAGGTATGCATATAAGTAATTAAGAATCCTACAAAATCAATGAAATAATAGATTCTTTTAAAATCAACAAACTTTCAAATACCATAGGAATTCTATGGAAAATTTTAAATCCTATTGAATACCTAAAGATTTATATGGACTTTTAAAAATCTATATTAAATACCCATGGACTTTTAAACTCCAAAAAATTCCTGTAAAATCTTAACTGAATACACCCCCTAAGTTTGTAACTATTATGATGGAGTTCAAATCTTGATGAAGACCAACAAGAATATGCAGAAGCTTTGATGGCATTAACCCTTATAATATAATGATAAGTATGTACTGTGGTATCCATAAGGAAGTGTTACTTTACTTTATTAAAGCAATTACTTTATAAACGAATTGTCAATTGTGTATTTGGTGATAATTTTCTTCTAATAGTCGAGTTTTTTGGTACCTTTTATTCTTGTGCAAACATTTTTTGTGTGTCTATTTCACTGGCCATTCTTTCTGTAAGTTGGTCTGTTTCTTCTGGTTTTGCCTGTGTATGAGTAATGACGTTATTCTCTGCTTTTTTTTTATGAGAGAGAAAGGAGAGTGAAAATGAGGGTCATGCACTAGGTTCTCTTCCTACCCTTATGGGCTCATCATAGGTGTGACCTACTCTGCGACTCGTTTCATCTGAATTAGATTGGAGTTGGCAAATGAAATTGTGTTATACTAAGGCAAATTGTTCTTAAATGCAGAGCCTAGTTAAATTAGAACTCGTCTTTAAACCTTTTAATTTGATTCATTATCTTACACAGTACTAATTATTTTAAAAGAAAATATCTGTATTATGTTTATAATGTTTGACTATCCTCATCCCATGTATTTTGTGGGCCTCAGTTGCAATCTGTGCCAAATCTTCCCAAGAAAGTACTGGACAGCATATTAAAATTCAGGTACTTGGCTCGACAACTTTTCTTTTTCATATGGTGCCACAAATTCTTACTGAAGTAGAATTTCCCTTTTTTTTTTTTGTAGGGATCTTCCCCAGATCATTTCAGGGCTCGCCATAAAGTTCAACATCGAGACTTTCCTTAGAGTTTTGGTCTTGTCAATAATTTCCTTCAGGTCTGAAGCTGGTCATGTTTTGAGCTTCGCAGGTTATTCATATTGTTATTATCTAACTGTCTTCTTTCCACAGTGAGCATGATGATATGTACAAGACTGCTTTGATATCAATACTGATGGATGTTCCTTTGATGGGAATTATCCATGATGTAGTCTCTCGGTTCCTGTCTTTATGCCTCAGACTAGCCCAGAATATGAAATCCTCAGAATTATCACAGCTGGGTATGTTTAGTAGAAAAATGATACTTCTGTGAATCTCAGCCTCTTCACCGGTTTGCTGCTTATCATTCAAAGTTTGAACATCATGTGACATCTAAAATTATATTGACAGGGTCATGGGCAAAACAAGTGTTGGTTATTATCAATAAAGAATATTCAGAGGAGTTTCGTAATGCTTTTCACAAGATCATGGAGGTTTGTTTCGTGATTGATTATACTTTCTTATTGTTTCACCAATACTTCCTTGCGTATACTGATCTTGTGCTTTCTTTGTTTATATTCCGTTCTTCTTTTGTTTAGGGTGAAAAATTTCAGTCGAAAGGGGAGAATCTTGTATTTGACAGCTTGTGTAGGATGTTGGACGGGAGCTCAAATGTTGAAATATCAGACTCCAAGATTTGGTTTTCTCTTGAACATCCCAAGGTATTCTTTTTTCTGGTACTGATTACCTGGCATACTAGGATCTGATATATCTTTAGAATTTGCCTGACGATGTCTATATTATAACGTAGTAGGACCATAGCCACAGTTGCTAAGTACTAAACATAGACTTCACTCAAACAAGACACCATAGGACACATTAGACGTTTTTCATAGAAAGTTGTGATTATACCTAATGCACGAAGCCTGTGTTGAGTCTGTCTTAATTGGTTATGCATTACTTGATATCAGTTTGCAATTTCCTCCCGTGAATTATTGTCAACTGACTGCATGGGTGTTTCTCATCTTCTTTAGGCAGAAGTTCGACTTTCTATGCTCCGTAGTCTGGACACTTCTAAAGTATTGGATGGTGATGCTGTCAACTACCAGGTAATCATTACTCTTTAATATTTATGTGCTTATAGACAGAGAGAGACAAGAAAATGGTAAATAGTGTTGCTTTACTTGATATCTGTATAAAACTTCTTCGATGATTGTGTTTTCAAACTATTGTCATATGAATGATTTTTTTCCGGGATAGAACCCGCTGTGTGAGAATTCCTGAAGCTTGAAAAGCTTATTTTTCCTGATTTGCTCCCTTTAAACATTTTCCTCTGTTGGAGAGTTGCCTGTGACTTAAGTAGAGACGCATCCCCTGGTGCACTCATAGTATAGCAGTAATAGAAGTTTATGGGACACACCACTTCACTTGTACATTGGGCTGCCACACCAGACCTTTTTTTTCGTCTCCTGCCAGCTACCTGGATAGCCATCATACTCTGATTGGCCTTTATTAGCCTCTGGGTTGCCAAGCCAATCTAATGGTACCTCACTTAAATTTTAGGGACTTCGGGCTTTTGCATTTAGTGACCCAACATGGTGAGAGGTTAATATCACAACCTTAATAACATATGTATACACACTATCTTGAGGCCCGAATGGTGATACCAGGTGAACCTTTTTTTATTAAGGTTGTGAATATTGTGATAGTGTGTGAACATGTTAGGTTTGTGTCACCGAGTACACTATTATGAAAATCAAATGTGATAACAGTAATATTGTTTAGTTTCTAAACAATCACATCATATTTAAGACAGTTATCCAGATTTTTAAGAAATAATGAATGAAAACTAGATTAGCAACATATCTATAATATCCTCTTTTGACGACAAGTATGATATTGACTGGATGGCAGTTTTTCTTAGATTTTTTAATTTTGCTGATTTCTCTTTCTTCCTTTGTCCAGAGGTTTATGAGTATACAAGATGCTGTAACACGCAGGCTTTATGATGATGACATGGATGTTATAAAAGCAGCACTATCTTTGGATAAATTGTCTGAGCTGATTGGCTGCGTAAAGCTTCTTCAGGTTCTTCAGGATGTTCTCAAGAGGTTCACTGCTATCTTGTTGTCAGGTCTGTATACTGCTTCTAAGTTGATTATCTATAATTGATGCCAATGGTTTATTTTTAGTAGTATATATTTTGTTGGAAACACAAATATTTTTTTCGGCGTTACTGTCTTACTGAAGTCTTTGACCGATAGATTTTGTGGCAGTTACTCAAAAATCCTTGTTTTAGCTCTATACTCATAATATGTTGGGTGATCTTTGGAACTGATGATTGGTGCCTTACATTATTTATTTTTCTTGGTTAACCTGACTTGTTTATCGTTTCATTCGGGATACTGGATACATGGATTTCCCCCTGTTTATTTAATTAGTTTTAGAGAAGATAATAAATCCAAGTATTAACAGATAAATTTTTGAGGGATGGATGAAATGAAATCCTAATATCTTTTTGATGGAGCTCAGACTCCAGATGATTACAAATTCAAAAAAGTACTTTCTACATTTAACAGACAACGAGATGCTCTCAACATACCAAAGAGAATCAGTTAGATTAGTAAGAATAGTCCCTGAATGATCCTGCAGCATGGGCTAAGAAAAGAAGGCATGTACTTTTAGTTGTCCTTTTTGATAGGCTCACATCTAGCATTGCATTTTTCACCTAATCTGTTAATGCACATGAGAGAACACTGAAGAATGCAGATGATCATTTGCTATGTTTCTAGAAGTATAATGTAAGAGATTAAATCAATTGTTTGTTGTTTTGACCTACACATCTGTTATTGCAACTATATCTTCTTTGTTTATAGCATATGCTTAATCTCATCTTGTATTTAAACTTCTTTAAATCCAAATGTTTACCTAGTGTTATTTTCTGATGCTCTTTTGACTGATGAGTGAATCATTGCTATCTTCCCTGCAATTTGTAATAAAACATTTTATTTCCTAGATTATTAACCTTCATTCTGATTATTGTACTTAAAACATGAAGTCATTGCATTTTATACACTATGAAATGAGTAATTTGACATCTGATACGGTGATTTGGTTTACCTGCTCTAAAATTCTATCAATCCAGGTTCTTTGAAAGATTCTACTAAAGCAGGAGATATTTGTCTGTCATGCATGGAGCTGGCTGTGATAAGTTTTGAACACAAGAAAGACTACACGGAAGAGCTTGCCTCTATGTTGTTCCCTTTCCTTTTGGTTCTAGCTAAAGTATGTATTTTCTCATGTTTTTATTTCTAAATTTGATCTGTCAGATGTAGAGTTCTTATAACAAAGATATATATGAATGGCATTTTGGCTGGAACCCGTGTTTTCTGTTTTCTTCACTCCTTATTGAAACACTAAAATGAACTTATACTGTCTTATTGTTTTCGTCTAACTCTCTTCTGTTTATTTTCTAATTTTATAGTCTTTTAAATTATTGCAATGCAGACTAAGAAGGTAAATTTGAGAGTGCAAGAACTGGTTGGGAAGATCAAGTGGCCTTTATACAGGAAACTTTCCCCTCTTCAAAAGGTATGCTCTTTAAGAAATAGCAGTATGCCTTTTATCTGGTTCATGAGGTGACTTACAATAATGATTTAGCTTTTCCTCCTGGATGTTTTGATTTGCATCATCTTGTATTCACCAAACCCTCTATCTGCTGATGCTCCTTGATAACTATTGTGGTTATTTGTGGAGGTAATTCTGGTAATGGTTTTATCTTCTCTGAAAAGCTCCTCTTAAATGGAAGATAAATTTTCTTCCAGTTTACGAGTAAGAAAGTTGAGAATGAGACATGTACGTAGTGAAAAACAGGAGAAAGAAGGAATCATAGCAGAAATCTCTAACTAAACTTGCCTGTTAGAGTGGTCATCTGGCCGCATCAGTTTGAGTAGTTGAGAAATAAACTTGTGACCGAGGTCATGTAATGAGAAGTACATATCTAAAAAACAGTCACATGGCTCAAGTTCCAAGAGTGCAGTTGTTTATCAAATGAATTTATGAGATCTTTTACCTTGGGCTATGTTAGAGTGGTCATCTGGCTGCATCAGGTTTAGTAGTTGAGAAATAAACTTGTGATAGAGGTCATGTAATGAGAAGTACATATCTAAAAAAACGGTCACATGGCTCATGTTCCAAGAGTGCAGTTGTTTATCAAATGAATTTATGAGATCTTTTACCTTGGGCTATGTGTTTGTCTATAGTATTTGTTCTTGATGTGTGTCTAACATTGGCTTAATAATTAAAACTTGCAGAATTCAGCGCAGGATTCATCCTGTATGAATACTCACATTATACGCAGTTTGGCTGAAGTATTTGCTGAAAGTCCTGAAGAGTATTTACCTTGGCTTGTTAAATGTTCTGACAAATACGAGTTGTCAAAGACTCTATTCATCTTGGTTTTACAGGAGTCATGTGTCGCCCTAAAGAATGGTATTGTTGTTTTCTTTGCCTTATATCTCAGAAGTCAATAAGTAACCTCTTATTTATGAAGTGTTTTCAGTAGAGCTGAAGTTTACATGTTGAATTTTTATGGTCAGAGGCAGGTGCATGTAGACAGCTTTGTTTATATGAGATTCTGGATTTTATAAGTTGATCTATTTATTAACTTACGTGGTTTCTGTTTTTTGCAAAATTTGAAACTGCTTTCTTATTTATGTGGGAGCTCTCTTCAGGATAAGATGTCAGGTTCAAGGTGCTTCTCTTGTATAGATAGGATGAATCAATCGAAGTTAACTGAATTAGCTCCCTAGGCTTCCTTCCGTGCAAAACTCTTAGTCTCTTACAGTTCAAGGTGCTTCTATTGTACAGATAGGAATAGGATGAAACAATCAAAGTTAACTGAATTAGCTCCCAAGTCCCCCCCCCCCCCCCCCCCCGTGCAATTGCTCTTAGTCTCTTACAGTTCTATCAAATTGATTTTTGTATGGTGCATTGTTAACTAGATTTTGTTGCCCTCTGAATGTGTTCTCTAGTAAAAACATTGAGAGATAAACAGTAAATCCGAAGGGATAAAGGTACTTGTGAAATTCTCCTAATGCAATAATTGTAGTCAGAGCAGTTTTCATAGAGCTGGGATTTGGCTGCTGCTTGCGGGAGCTGTAGGAAAATATGACAAAATTGCCTAGTTGTTTTGACTTACTTGGGGGAACCTGGAACACTGATTTTCTAGAACTAGTGGTGTAAAAACACTTATGTTTCATATTTTTGTGAGACTCATGATGTGTTGGTTTTCCTTGTAATTCTGCATCCCTAATGCTTTTGAATTATGTTTGTGGTGCTTAGTAGTTCTGGATTTTAACATATACATATCTTGCTGTAACAAGGTCCTTATATGAATATATGCATAGGATATTTCTTTTTTCATTTTTATTAGGGGCTCTGGCAGTTCTGCCAACATTATCATTCTATTTTTCACTTTTATTTAATTTGATGTGTTCAGATGCTCGGATTTCCTCCTTGTTTAGAGCCTGCTTCAACTTTCTCAAAACTGAATGGATTGCTCTTGAGCAATATGGAGATATTTTAAGCGGGGAAGAGGTATACCATCCTTCGTTAGTGTTCCTTTATCATCTTATATAATTGAGATCCATGATTTCATACTATTGCATTCCTTGACAGATGAAGACTGTAATTCTTAATGGAAGCTGCATCATACTATTGGATCAGCTTCGACATACCAGTCATAGACAATTGAATACTAAAATCATTTTATGCACATTTTGGAAGTTGCTTACTGCATGGCTTTCGGCAATGCCAGCAAATGTTTCTTTGGTTAGTATATGTAACATTTTCTGGATTATTTCTTCAGCCCCATTCTTGCATGTGTTTTTACTACTGCTGATCTCTGAGAACCTACATTTTTGTGTTTCAGGTTGACAATGGTGAATGGTTTTGCAATGTCAGTGAGCTGTACGTCTTCTTTGCAGAACGCAAAATGAAGAATCTCTTCTTGGAACATCTGCAGTACCTTGTTCTGAATTTAAAAGTCTCTCCTGTACATTTTCTATCCATGTTCATCACTCAAGAAGGTTATTTGCTCACTTTCCATGTTTTGTAACATGCGGTAGTTTTGCTAAATTTCTTTGCTTCTAGTTTGGTTTGTGAGTCAAACCTCCATTGGGAGCCAATACAGATGACCATCACCAATCTTTATGTGAAGATAGAATGAAGAATAATGTTCTTTTCGGTTTTGATTTTTTGAAGTTTTAACTCACTGAATAAAGACCAGGCAGAAAGAACTTTGATGTTTCTAAATTAAAAATGTTACATCCTGCAGGGTTTTCTACAAGAGTTCAAGTTGCAAGTCTCCATTCACTCACTGCCTTGTGTTCTACGAATGATGAGAGTCTGGCTGTACAACTATTTCATGGATTTCCATCAGTTTTTGTTCCACTATCCTCTGAAGCTCAGGTAGAACTTCTTGTTTTGATGCAGGTTCCCCAAGGTTCTTAGTGAGATAGCTGGTTAAAAGTCGCCTTAAATCGACCTTGATTAAATATTTTTAGTCGCTTCATTGGTTCCTGATAGCCAAACGTGTTGAATTTTGATCCATGTTTGATTATTTATAGGAGGTAAGGGAAGCGGCTATGGATTTTGTAGAAGGGCTTTTCAACTTGTGGTCTCGTATTCAAATGGGCAAGAAAAATGGTAATGCCTGTTTATTTTGTTACCAGGGCTGTACTTACCGTCTTTGACAAGACAATTATCTTTCTTTGCATGATGGACATGTTTTTGCATCATATTCAACAATATTACTTTGTTAGGTTGGAAAATTTCTGTTTCTGCATGAAGTGGTCCTAGAATGCTTAATTATGAAAGACATAACTTTGTTGAACATACGAATGGGCAGTGGGCACCACCGTGATTTTTGATGCTAATAGACCCCACTGATTTTGTGCGAAGGGGACATGTAAAATTACTTACAATTTGCGCTTTGATGCTGACATGTTGTTTAACTCCATGTTTATCACTCTTTTATTATTTGTCAATGGCAGGAAATAATGAATCTTGGAGTTCTTCTGTTGATGGACTTGTAAGGCTGTTGGTCCAGCAGAAGAAGTTAATAACATCCGACAGAAGCTTCCTTGCCTCGCTATTTGCTTCTGTCCTTTCCTTGTCTCCCACGATCCTCCTGACACCAGAAGAGAGGTTAGCTGCAATTCATTACTACTCAATGTTTATGCTGTGTTTGCATTTTTCTCACAGAAATCAATATGATGTGATTTGGGCGAATGTTTGGGACCTTGGAATATCATACTGTATACAAGACTAGACCCTGGCAAACACAGGCTGGCATGCCCGGATAAATGTGTGAGTATGGAAAGGCCTCCAGGCTCGTGCGGGCGAAAAACCCAGCCTACTTACCCTGCCCGAAATCCCAAATTAATTTTAAAAAATTAAAATATATTAAATTAAAGGAAGATGGTAGGATTCAAACATAGGACATCATGGTTTGAAGAAACTATTAGTTTCAACCATTGAGGTAGTTTGTTTTTGTGTAATGTTTTTATATTTAATATGATATTTCCCCCCTTTTCTTATAAAAAATATGGGACCTAAAAGCCCAGCTCAGGTGGGTGTGTGCAAGGCCTTAGGCTTGAATTCCGGGCTCAGCCTGAGTCCGGCCTGGGAAAACGGGCAAAAAGTGGTTTTTCCTGGCCCGAGTCCGAGTTTGCCCAGGTCTATACACAGCCTGTACATAGTATACCAAAAACGGATGAACCCGTTAATCGTGATCTGGGTTTAAACTTGTCACTTTGAAGTTGTTGAAGTATCTGAATTGCTGACATAATGGCGTTTTGGTTTTGTAATCTGTATTGTTTCTGATGTTAATTTCAATTTCCACGGATAGAAAAATTGTTGGTGCACAGTCTTTCGCCATGTTTTTCCAACCTTACATTCTGGCCTTTTGTTGATTTAGTCTTTAATTTATGCTTGAGGGTACTTGTAATTTCATGCTGTTTATATCATTGTTGTTGTTATTTGTTCATTAGCTTATTTTGGATGCAAATGAACAATTTCTCTAGCTGATATATATTACACATTCTTGTTTTTCATTTCATTCTACCGGGACATATAAGTAGAGAGCAAAGCACTTCATAGCACTTGCTACACGCGG
Organism: Fagopyrum homotropicum; assembly: GCA_033239125.1. Lineage (NCBI taxonomy): Eukaryota > Viridiplantae > Streptophyta > Magnoliopsida > Caryophyllales > Polygonaceae > Fagopyrum > Fagopyrum homotropicum. The sequence continues at coordinate 132,324,728 of BSWB01000004.1, forward strand.
TTCTGCTGGGCAATTTGCAACCATGATTTGTTTCTTGATTTACTAACTAAATAACCTAATCTATCTAGTTGGTATAACGACATCTGGATTATAGCAGGTTTGACAAGTCAACAATGGAAGACATATTGGATTTTATACTGGGTTTTGCTATGAAGCTTCCCGACTATGCTAAGGTTTGTATTCCTTCCCTTTAAAAATGCATTTTGTGGATTTTTCAGGAAGTTGTGTTTTAAGTACATCTGTTTATGTTACTATTTATTTAGCTGTGTTTGGAACATCATTTCTACTTCTCCTTAAAGGCAGAAAATACAATGCTTCCTCTAGATTGTTTGATGGGTTCAAGTCTGTCATTCATAATGTAGTTTTATCTATTCTGCAGCTAAAGATCCTGTCGATCTTCAAAGATGCTGGTGCTACAGTGATATCTGTTAAGGGTGTGCAGTCCTTGTTATCTGAACTTCTGCAGCGGCTTCAGGGTTCTCGTTTGGGATCTGATAAGTCGTCCCAAAAGTTGTCAAATATCGATGTTGACATCCTATGCCTTCTATTGGAGGTGGAATATCTCTCTTCTGCTGGTTTTGAATTCTTTTTCTGATTCATCAGTTTTGTAAAATCGTGCTGATGCAATATGTTTTTTGAATGGGGATTAGACCTGTTGCACTTTACCTTCTCCAGATGTCCATGATATTCAGGATAAGTTGTTGGCCGCATTGCAGGTAATATATTCTGTGATGCTGCTCTTATATCTTTTTCTTGGGCTTAAAAGTTACCGCCGCCAACCCCCCCCCCCCGCCAACCCCCTTCTTCTCTAATCCTATTCAACTTTTTTTTTGACATGTTTTAGATCGGGGATATTTCTGGAAGTCATCCTGCCATATTGCGGCCTTGTACTACTGTTCTGCTCAAGTTGAATGACCACTTATTTAGCAGTTTAACATCTGAGACCCAGGTATTTTGAACACTTCCTTCAGATCAGGCTCATTTTTAGTAACTAATGCAAAGATAGTTGAAAATTTGGCTTTAGATGGTATGCATCTGAAGTTTTCATTCATGTTTCAACAGGAATTTGTTCTCTGTAAGCTTGTGCTGTTAAATCAGAGTCCTAACTTTGATGTACAAAGTGCTGCAAAGGATGCTTTGATGCGCTTAACTGTATGTACCCTATCTAGTTCAACTTACTGCTTGACCTTCTTTGTTCTTTCTATCATTTGTTCTGCTACTTTGACCACAAAAGCCAGTAGCATATCTGATTTTGGAATTACCTTGGTGAAAATAACTTAAATGTTCCTTTTCTCTAACGGGCCTGTATTTAATTTTTTTATTGCTGTAGTATCTAGGAATGCAGTACCTGATTCTTTCAATAGGCTGTGAATTTAATGTTTTAATCATTGCATTCAGTTATACCATCTGACCTTTTTCTAAGAATCTAGCCCCTGAAATATTAGTTATGCTTAAAAGTGTAAGAGATGATAGTGACTGTTCTTTTCCAAACATGGCAGATTGCAAATCCTCCGGTTATTCATATGCTTGAGAGCATCAACCTTTCTGATGATAATGTAATAATGACCCCTCAACAAGTGAGGAAGAAATCCAAGAAGCAAGAGATGCAGAAGCCTAATAACATATCTGGACACAAAAGCGTACTTGGCTATGCCAGCTCCCTTCTGGATGTATTACTTCTGAAGAAAGATATAAAGAACAGGTAGGCCTTAATAGTATTGCAATCTTCTGTATTTAAAACTAGGCTTTGTGGAGCATATTCTTCTCTGCTGTGCGTTGAACTTTTGTGGAACCCCCACGGAATCTGAATTACTTCCTCTTTTATATGTGCAACTTATGTCCTTGAGAGTAGTTTTTAAATTGGCGTGTTCTGTTCATATGAGACTGAGAAGTAAAAATTGAAGTTTTCCTTTCCATAAGTTTCTAGGGAGAACAAGATGTAGAAATGTAGTGTTCTCTGTTAGACTATTAGCTAATAGTGCACATAGTTTGTGTCCAAGGTAATCGAGAAGGATAGGGTTCATTCGGTGTGATATGCTGCTGATTGCAAAGAAGGTACATAGCAAAATAAGTATTGTCTTTTGGGTTTGGGTCATCTAAAGCTTGGGAATCCTTATTATCACTTATTCAGGTATCTGTGCAAGGTGTTGTATACATTTCCCATATTAAGATTCTAATGTGTTGGCGGGGGTCCTAACCATGCATTGATTCACCATTTGGTTTTGTATACAATTCACAACATGTAAAACAAAATCTATTTAATTGCGTACTGTCTTCCCGCAGGTAGAAAGTGTGAAACTTTGCATCTAACTTTTTATTTTCTTTGTTCTGCAGGGAGTCCCTTGTAAAGCCTCTCTTCCGCCTTCTTGGGAGAGTCTTTTCTGATGTAAAGATTCCAGGTGATGCTAAGGAGGAATGGGTTCAAGCTTCATCTGGCATATCCCAGACCATTTGCAGCACCATAGTCTATATTCAGCAGACTCTATTGATGATCATTGAGGATATCGCTCATTCGATCTCATGTGATAACTTGCCAAATGTATTCTCACGGAACCAGTCATAACTGCATTATATATAAATCTTTTCCTGAAATTTTTGTATTCCGCTCATGTATTATTTGTGTTTCACAGGATTGTATTGTATGTGATTCTGACATCAAGTTGTTGGTTGAATGTGCCCGTTCCGCCAAAGAAGCTCCAATTCTGAACCAAACATTGTCATTGTTTACTACGATAACGAAGATCATGCCTGGGGTGGTTCTCTCACATATACCCGAGGTTGTTGCTGTAACCTGTACTTCGATCCTCAGTCAGGTATGAATGTGTTCTAATTGGTTCCTCTTGTTTGTAAATATTCTGTATATGCGATTTTTCTTCTAGAGTTTGTATGGTTGCATTAAGCATTTCCTTGATAATCTGTTATGGGATTTCTGCAATCCCTGTGAATAAATGGTTCTTCAACTTCTTTTAGGAGGATAGTTACTCAAAAAGTTTAGGAGGATAGTTACTCAACTTCTTTTAGGAGGATAGTTACTCAAAAAGTTTGTATGGCTGCGTTAAGCTTTTCCTTCTTAATCTGTTCTGGGTATTTCTGCAATCCATGTGATTAAAAACGGTTCTTCAACTTCTTGTAGGAGGATAGTTACTCAAAAAGTGTGTTCGAGGATCTAATATCAGCTATTGTTCCATGCTGGCTGTCACATGGGAAAGACGCTTGCAGCTTGCTCCAGGTACTGTAATGAGTAATAGCAACTTAGGATCTCCCTTATATTTTTTTATGTTGCTCATGTCCACATCTTTACTGCAATTTGAACTGAGATTGCAGATTTTCATCGAGGTAATGGGTGTTGTTGCTCAACATAGGAGACTGCCAGTAGTTCTCCACATTCTAAGGTAATATAAGCTTGTAGAATTTATGCTCATGGAACCGTAATGTAAAAATCTGTGGTTCCCACTCTTGGGGACCTGCAGAAATTATATGTTTTGCTCATGTTTTTTGCCTGTAGTTAAGAGTTCATTTCTCTGCTCAGGACCGTAGGAGAGCAACAGAGCTTGGGCTTGTTGTTTGCCCTTCTTATACGCTCAATGGTCAAGACAAAAAAGACGTCTCTTCCAGTTGACGGAAAGCATATGTCAGACTTCACAAATACAGTAACTCAACCAGAATGGGAGTACACATTTGCATTGCAAATATGTCAGCAGTACAGTACCACAACATGGTTTCCATCACTAGTTGTGTTGCTTAAGCTAGTACAGTCTGATGATAGGGACATAGAGCTGTTTCCAGAACTGCTATTTTCTGTGAAATTTATACAGGATAGATTGCTAGACCCTGAACTTCTATTCAAGCTTGACTCTGAGGATTCCTCTGATATTGTTCAGGTAATTTTCTTATCATAATTTGTCCTTTAGTTATTGTTAATGATCAAAGGTGAGCGGCATAATATATGGGCCACATGTCCTACTTGTCCTCTTCGAAGGAACATGTCCTTTGTCCATATATATAACTATATTCTCCTATGTTTCAAATGAAGGTTGGTACTCTGCTTCTGTGCTTAACAAAAGTTTGAATTTTCTACTTGCAATAAATAAATCACCAAGTACATTTGATGCTTGCATAAGATTACGACTTCTGATTGATTATTTGTTAGTCATTGTACATGTTTTGCCTCTTCTGACAGCTCATCTTCATTTATTGGGTTTATGTTCTGGCATTTGCAGGGAACACTAGGTTGTTTGGTGGAGCAGGTTGTCTCTTGTTTAGAGTTAGTTGACTCGAGGAGAGATGCATCGATTCTTCCTGCTCCTATGAAGAAAGAGCTGAAGGAACTACTCCGTGGTGTATTAATCAATATGACCAAGAAAATGACTCCTACAACACTTTTTAGAGCCACCAGTATCTTGTTGGGCCAGACTAAGAGAAATGTCAAAAAGAAGGTAATGTTACGGCCGATTACATAAAAAAAGGTGGAAATTATGCCCAACTGAAATTAAATTTAGTCAATATGGTCTCCATAGTCCATACTGAGAAACACAATGTAATAATGAATATCTCAGTCATTGAACTTGAACCTGATTGTTTCACTTGAACTAACTTGTACTCGTCACTTTTGGCAGACTCTTCGGATTCTTTGTGAAACAGTGAGAGACAACAGTGCAGTCAAATCGAAAAGAGGGAGGGAGTCAAATGATTACCTGACCAATGCTTGGGATAAGCTTGACGGAAGTGCCTTGGATACCTTGATCACATTGTGCTCAGAAGTACTGCAGATGATTGATCAATCTTATGATGATGAAGCAGATCAATCATTGAAACTGGCAGCTGCTTCTGCTGTTGAAGTTTTAGCAAGTAGATTTCCACCTAATCATCCCATCTCCAACAAATGTTTGGCATGCATGGTTAAGAACATCTTGTCAAATGATCCGTCTGTTGCATCCAGTTGCCTTAAAACAACCGGGGCGTTGATTACCATCCTTGGTGCAAGAGCACTGCCTGAGCTTCCTATGATTATGGCAAATATTTTAAAACAGTCGCAGAATCTTCGATTACCCCAAAATGTTGATAGTCATTTCAGCAATGACAATGCATTGACGGGTCAAAATGAGAGGATCATGCTCTCAATACTAGTCACTTTGGAGGCGCTTGTGGAGAAGCTTGGCTCCTTTTTAAACCCTTATCTCACAGACATATTAAAACTTCTGGTGTTGAATCCTTCCTGTACATCAGATTCTGATCAAAAGTTGAAGACAAAAGCTGAAACAGTGAGACAACTTCTTAGTAAGCAAATACCTGTAAGTTTTTTCTTCTTGCTTTTCCTCAAGATGTATTTCTATCCCTTATACTTCATCTATACTTTGTTGTGTGCTTGACCTCTTCCCTTTTCACAGGTTCGGTTAGCTCTTCCTCCATTGTTGAATTTGTACCCTGAGGCTGTCAAGTCTGGAGATTTGAGCCTCCGGATTACATTTGAGATGCTGACAAGTTTTGTTGGTAGAATGGATAGAGCATCTGTAAGCAGTTACCACGAAGAGATTTTTAACCTCCTGCTTCAGGCCCTTGATCTTCGTCGACAACGTCATCCTAAAATTGAAAGGATTCATACTGTGGAGGAATATACCATTAATGCCATTGTTGCCTTGACAATGAAGCTTACAGAGACCATGTTCAAGCCTCTCTTCATTAAATGTGTCGAGTGGGTAGAATCCACTCTGGAAGAAAATGAACATAATGGAAAAATAGACCGGGCTATTGCATTCTATCGTCTGGTTAACAAGCTTGCAGAGAACCACCGGTTAGATCTTCGTTCTGTTTCAGTTTGTTTCTTTGAAACAATTCCATTTGCAGGCCCCTGATTTGTTATTGTATATTATCTGTAGGTCATTATTTGTTCCGTATTTCAAATACTTGCTCAAGGGCTGTATCGAATATCTCTCGGATGATGGCAATAACGCTACCCGTCCAAGGAAGAAAAAGAAGTCCATGCTTGAAAATGCTGAAAGTCAAACTGCTGATAGTGTTGCTGCAGCACTAGGAAAATGGCATCTCCGTGCTCTGGTGGTCTCATCATTGCACAAGTGTTTTCTGTATGATACCGGAAAACTCAAGTTTCTCGACTCATCAAATTTCCAGGTACGGCAAAATTACCAATCATTCACAACTTGTGTTCAGTAACTACGTTTTCCTTTAGAAATATTGTTGCCCGTTTTGGTTTGCTCTAGAAAGGAGCGTTTGGAATACATTGACAACTAAATTTGCATGACAAATTCAGTATATACTACTATCATTGCTTCTCGACTTACCGGGAGTGCCTTGGTGTTTGTAGGAGTTGTTAAAACCGATTGTCGCCCAAATGGTTGCCTTACCACCACCATCTGTAGAAGAAGAGCCTGATGTTCCATCAGTCGAGCAAGTTGACGGCCTCTTGATTTCTTGCATTGGACAAATGGCCGTGGCTGCAGGCTCGGATCTTCTCTGGAAGCCGCTCAACTACGAGGTAACTTAAGCAAAAACGATTTACCTAGAAAAGATTTTTTATTAGTCAAATAGGATCATGAATACACTTGTGGTTGATGATTCTTTAGTCTGTCTTTTCGTTCCTTGATGACGGGTTGCCTAAGTTGTGCTCGACGGTGTCATGAAACAGGTTCTGATGCAAACTCGAAGCGAAACATTGCGTGCACGTATTTTGGGGCTGAAAATTGTGAAGAACTTGATTGAGAATCTGAAAGAGGAGTATCTGGTGTTGCTAGCGGAAACCATTCCTTTCCTCGTAGAGCTGCTGGAGGACGCCGAGCTATCTGTGAAGACCCTTGCGCAGGAAACCATCAAGGAACTCGAGTTGATGAGCGGCGAAAATCTCCACCAGTACTTCTAATTCAAGTGTTGGTTTGTTGCTCGAAAATTTTGGTCCAATGTATATGTGGTTCTACACTTTCCTTTACTTGCCTGCCATAGATTCTTTGATCCGTCTCTTTGATAGAATGCTGTATTTTTTTTATATAAAATTTTGCTTCCTTAAGTTTGTATTATTCAGTCATGTTGTATTCTTGTGGACTTGCGATAGATTAGTTTGTTAATTCCGATTAAATATTGTTATAAACTACCTTTTACCTTCTATCCAATATACATGGTTAGTGAGAGCCCTATATGATCCAATATACATAGAAGCTCATGATCTAATGTAAGCCGTCTCTAAAAATACATTAAACATAGCTATAAATCATCTTTCCTAATTTTTTCTTCTACAATGTCCCATTTGATTTTAATTTTTTATTTTGATACAAAGGTAAGCATGTTAGATTGATTAGGTTCTAGAAACCGATCGCCCTAACGCAAGGATGAGGTCTTTTACATCTTCCGGTAACGTATTGATGTCTAGCAATTGTTGGAATCCATGTAGGGCAATTTTGTCCGCAGCTAAGTTGATTTCCCTGTAAATATTTTGAACGAAAACTTGTGAGAAACTTGAAATTATTTTGGAAATATCCGAGATGATCATATTCACATCCCACGGAGGTTGCCATATTTTGTTAATTGCATTTATTAGAGTCAAATTATCTCCTTCAATCTCAATTGATGTAGCGCCTAGCGAAACGGTCTTTATGAGACCCTCTCTTAAGGCGAAAGCTTCTGCCTCGAGGACAGATTCAGCGTTGCATCTACCAGTGCCTACAGCAATGAGAATGACAAGGTGATTTCTAATAAATAAAACCAAAAGAGTATTGGTTCATTGAATTTCCAGAGGCATCAAAGTTTAATTTAAGTTGCACCTCCATTGGTCTCTTCCATTGCAAGTTTTTAGTTTTTCGTCTCAAGGTTGTGTTTTTCTTATTCTTGAGATTTGAATTTTCCTTTGCCTTGTCCCACTCAGTGATTTGGTTAACAGCGAGGGTTTTTAATTTATCCGGGTTCTTTAGTTTATTGAAGATGATTTGATTTCTAGCCATCCAAATATTCCACCAGATTACAACAAGTTCTCTAAATTTCAATGGGCTGATCTTTTCTCTAATGTCAGTTAAGATCTCGATAATCTTCCAGTAATATGTGTCATAGTTTTCAAGTATTGATGAGATTCTCGTATTATCAATTGTTTGAGTCAAGAAAGGACATTTAAAGAAGATGTGTTTGGAACTTTCTGTATGATGATTATAAAATTCGCAGTTCATTACTACAAGGATTTTTTGTCTATCAAGATTTTTCTTTATTTGTATTCCATCAAGTGCCATTTTCCATAGGAAGTTTTTAATTTTGGGCATTATTTCAAGTTTCCATATCCATGTTTTATCCGGAGTTACTCCAACCTTGCATTTTTGCATCATTTCAATTGCCGATTTAGTCGAGAACCATCCTTCATCCTTCATGGCCCAGTATAATCTATCTTTGATATCATTTTTCGGAAGGTTATATTCCTTGATTTTCTTTATAATATTTGTTGGTATAATATTGTTAAATTGTATAGTTGTTGTTGGTTCCATTTTTTATTTATAATGTACGAGTGTGCGAGTTCATTCAGGTTTATAGAGTCATTGTTGCTCACAATGTTTTGTAGTGGGGTTTCAGTAATCCACCTATCAGTCCAGAATTTTACTGTTTTTCCATCGCCCACTCGCCATCGCAATCCTTTTTCGAAGTCTTCTCGCAATTTTACTAATTTCTTCCATTGTCATGATGTGTTGTTTTCACATTTGTAATTCCAAATGGGTGCGCCTTTCAGACATTTTTCCTCAACTATTTTAACCCATATATTTTCAGGATCAGCCATAATTTGCCATAGAAGCTTCATCGGCAATGCTTTATTCATGTCTCCAGCTTTCCTAATCCCCGTTCCACCCAACGCGGTGGGTTTACAAATTTTGTCCCAACTAATAAGTGGGTGAAAATTAGGTTCCTTATTACAAAAGAAATTTCTGTTAATTCGATCTAGTTCTTAATGTATGGTTGGAGGTAGCATAAAGGCTTGCATGAAATAGCTTGGTCTGCTTTAATGAGTGTTATTCTTCCTTCTTGTGACAATGACGAAGCTTTCCATTTCGTCAATTGTTTTTTAGTCTTTTGGATTACCGAGTTAAAGATATCTTTATTTACTCTGCCATTTATGATGGGACATGCAAGGTATTGCTCAAGGTTGTTAACCACATTAATTCCAAGAAAGTCTTGGATTTTTTTTGGTCAACGTTTGCAGTAGTTTGGAAAGACGATTTGTGGCAATTAATGCTTCCCCGAGGTGGCACAATAATCATTCAGTGTTTCTAGAATTTTTTTGCTTGTTTCTGCGGTTGTCTTAGTGAAGATTATTATGTCATATGCAAATGATAGGAAAGGGATCTTAGTTCCGTTTTTTGTGATGGAGAATCCTATGGTTTTTGGGTTATCGCTTGATATTCTCTGAATATTTCTGGCTAGAACTTCGGCACATAGGTTGAAGAGTAGAGGGGACAGGGGGTCACCCTGGCGAAGTCCTCTCTGGGGGTTAAAGATTGGTGTAGGAGAGTCGTTTATAAGTATGGAGTATGAGACTGTTGAGATACACTCAAAAATCCAGTTTTGGAATTTTTCTCCAAATCCAAATTTTTTTAGGATCGCTTTTAGAAAGTCCCATTCGACTTTGTCATAAGCCTTTTCCATGTCTAGTTTGATTGCCATATACCCTTCTTTTCCTTTTTTTGTTCTAAACCCATGAAAAATTTCGTGAGCGATAAGGACATTATCATGAATTGCTCTGTTTTTTATGAAAGCATTTTGTAGTGGGTGGATCAGCTTAGGTAGTACTAAGCTTAGTCTTTTGGCCAATATCTTGGCAATTATTTTATATATATATATATATATATATATATATATATATATATATATATTGTTGAACATAGACTTATAGGTCGATAGTGATTCGTTGTTGTCGGATTGTCTATTTTTGGAAGAAGTGCGATAAAAGTATGGTTAATTTGTTTGAGGATTCTACCGGTTCTAGAAAAACTTTTGACCGCTATGGTAATTGCTGGTCCTAGGATGTGCCAATATTTTTGGTAAAAACCCGCATTCATTCCATCCGGATCTGGTGATATATCACTTCCAATATCAAACAATGCATCTCTTATTTCCTTTGTGGAGAAAAACCTTGTAAGGTTTTGGTTGTCATTTTCAGAGATTTCTTATGTAATAACTTCTGGTTGTCTCTGTAACTTGTGTTGATCTAAATTTGACTTTTGAAACCTGTGCTTGTAATCTTCCAAAAATTCTTCATTGATTTCATTTTCCTTGGATAGCACCGTCCTGTTTCTTATCGTAATTGTTGTAATGATTTTCTTATTTCTTTTACATGTTGCTTTTCGATGGTGGAACTTCGTGTTCTTATCTCCTAGTTGTAGGTTAGTCGTTTTAGCTCTTTGTATCCAATATTTATGCTGATACTCCAAAAGACATTCTCTTTTTCTAAGCAATCTATTTATTTTATCATTCTTGATTTGATCAAAATTTGTGAAACTTTGTTTCTGGAGAGATTCAATCTCTTCATCCACGTTTTTTAATTGTTTATGGATATTTCCAAATTTTTCCTTACTCCACTATTTTAATTTTACTTTTAGGAGTTTCGTCTTTTTTACGAGATTAAACATATGTGTACCTGAGAATTGAGTTCTCCATACTTGTTTTACTAGTTGCTCATAATCTTTTCGCTGCAGCTACATTGATTCAAATCTGAATGGTTTATTCTTGATATTTGTTTGTGTATTTTGGAGGGTTATGGAGATCATGCAATGATCCGAATTGGTAAATGCATGATTTCTCGTATGTATTCCGGGATATTCATAAATAATTTGTAGTGATGTCATTACTCTATCTAGTTTTTCGTATGTGTTATCCTCCTCATCTCTTTTCTTTCTCCACGTGTAAAAGTTACCTTTGGTGGGAAGATCAATTAGATTACATTCTTGTGAGAATTGTTTGGGGCCCCTCCCTTTTTGTCGGCCGGTTCCATTAATTCATTATAGTCTCCAATCATTATACATGGTTTATTTGTGGTCGTTACTTCTCTTGTTAGTTGTGCCCAAAAATCATTTTTTAGTTGTTCATTTGGTGGGGCATAGATAAAGAATATCATAGTTTCAAACATTGTGTTGGTATTTGTGTGTTTTGCTATTAGATACCTATCGTGGGCTTTGACTATCTCTATCTTTTCATTCTTCATTTGATATTCCTTCCACAGCGGGCATAACCCTGCATTGTAGCCTATGGCCGGGATAAAGAAAATTTTATCAAATCCAGCGTTTCACCACATCGTTTCCTCAAGTTGATTGCTAGATTTTGTTTCAGCCAGCATAATCATTTGAATATGTTCGTTTTTGCAAGTGATGTTGATATCCGTCCAAAAATTCTTTTTTTTTCATATCCCTACAATTCCAAAATGCGATCTTCATTTATAACTCAAATTTTATGTTGGGTGGTAGCCGTCCCTTTATTCCTACCCATAGTCCATCATTTCATGATTTCTCAAACTTCCATTCTTTTTGGTTTACGTTTGCTTTCTCTTTAGTCAAGTCATGCAATCGCCGCAACCTTTTGAATCAGGAAACTGGATTTTTCCGTGTTTTTGTCTTTTTTCAGAACGAAAAGATATGAATCGATCCAATTTTTTTTAACCTTGTGAAGCTTGAGATGTCTTACGCTTTTACTTTTGAATAATTCCCAATCGTTCCTTAACGTGACTTGCTTCCTTATGATGATAATGTTACTAATTTTTTCATTTTTTTATTATGTCATTCATCATTTGGGTGATTTTTAGTTCACTTGATTGGTATTCTCTAACCAAGAACCCAAGGAAAACAAAGAGAAAACCTCTCTACTGTTGAAAAACTTAAACATGCCAAGGTCACCCCACCAAATAAATTTTCCGATAAACTCGGATCTCGGTGATCCCGATTCTCTCCGGTAACTCGGATCTTCTCCAAACGAACTCCATTTCTACCAATCCCGTCTCCTTCATCGGATCTTGTCACCCTCTCTTTTTTGTTTCCCCAAGGGTTTGGCAAGTCAAGTAAGCCGCACCATGCTTTTAAGCAACCAATAACAGTAGACCTTTGTATATATAAAGATTGAAGAAAAACTATATCTTTATCAGATCTATTAACCAACCTGTTTAACTATCTGCTTCTCTTGAGAAGCCTTCACAATCCATCTCATTCTTCCCATGTACCAACAGATTTCAAATCCAAAAATTCCAATATTTATTCCTTTGAAGGAACTTTCGCTTATGGATCTTCCCTTATGGATCTTTGTCAAGGTCGGCCAGATTCTGGTGTCTTGAAGGTTGTCGTCTTCCGATCTTGGTCGGGGTCGGCTGCTTTGGGACCTTAAAAGAAAGTTCTTTCCCATATTCTACCAACATAATTGATTTTCATACCCTGGAGCCTTGAAAGAGCAATCAGTCATCTGCGGATGGTGCTTCTACCATCTCAAGACCTTGATCTTACACATCTCGACGGAATTCATGTTCTTCTCCCAATCGATTCGGCCTCCGACCGCCGCTTCTCTCGATCTCTCTTGGTGGCGGCTACTGCTTCGTCTTTGCCCTACTGTGGAGTCGTATCACTTGAGTTGATAAAAAGTAACAAAAATATTACAACTTTTGTGTGAAGCCCTGTTATGTCTCTTGGACTAAATTTAGGCCCAAATTACTTTCTCTACTCAAAACAAAAAATAATATAATATAACAATCCAATGACAACTGTTTTTTTTTTTTTTCTGTACAACTTGTATCTTGAAAAAAAAAAAAAAAAAAAATCAAAAACAATTATTATGGTGGGAAACCTGCCACTTACTTCGTCGGAAAATCCCGTCATCCACCGTATCTTCTTGAACGCTTTCGCTTGTTCTTTTAATCGGAAAAAACCTTTTGTTTAATCTTTTCTCCTATTATGAAACAAGAAATACAAAATTAACAATAACAATCGAAACGCAAAACTATAATTTAGTTGATTCCTCTACTAATGTTGAGTTAAAGCTTATTTTAAAGGCCACAAAGCCTAGCAAAGTCTATTTTTACAATACTATTTTACCTATTTTTTTTGTTATAAGAATTACAAAAAGTTTCAAGAATGAAAACAAAACTTTCGTTTACCAAAAAATCAAAAAGGGTTAACCACTACATGAACTCAACAAAGACACCCTTAACTCAACAATGACACCCCTTGCATTGCTAATAAAATTAGGACCATTTTTTTACCACGATACCCGTGCGCCCTTGTAAATCGTACTCTTTAAACCATCAAAGTTTTACACATTTTATATCACGTTACCCATGTGTTGCAGTTTCGTCTTCTCTGTTTTGATGCTGTCCTTGGTGGCGTTTCGAGTGTTTGTCGAGATGGGGGCGTGGATGTGTGATCGACTCCTGACGGCTCTGTTGAAGCCCAAATCTGAGGTGTCCACAACTGTTCCCCAGGCTTTCTGCCTGTGTACTTCCTTCGAAGATGAACGTTCATGCTCTTCGTTTCCGGCGGACTGTATCATTCTGCTTTCCCTTGAAGACTTTTCTGCTTGCGGGTTTTGTTGATGTATTTTTGTGTTTTTCTTTTTCTCCTATGTTCTGTCATTCACGACGGTTTGTCCGTCTGCCGATCTCTCTCGGCCTTTCGATCCAATAGTCGGCGCGCCGTCTATGGGATCGAACAACTTTCCGTTATCAAAAAAAAAAAAATGATTGGTATTCTCTAACCTATTTTCTTGCATTACCAAGTCTGGCTTGTTTGTGTTTGCAGCATAGTCTCAAAATCTCCCTTGTAGTATGTCTTGGCGTCATTAGATTTATCGTCATTAGAGTTGTCTCTTTTGTTCTCAATTTTCGGGCATAGTCTAACTTATAAAAATAAATCAGGCGTATTGTTTTACTATGTACGCTGCATTGTATTATGCATTCTATTTGTCATATGTATTCAGTAGCCATGTAAATACACATACAATTAATTTACATCTCCAAATAGTCTTTACATAATTACTTTCTCTTCTATCCTGGACCCATTTTTTTCCTTTTGATCTCTTCATTGACAAATAATCTTTATTCTCAGAGTTCCTCCATTGCTTGCCTGTGTTCTCATTGTTCGATTATCGAATTTTGTTCAAAGAAACTTTCTGTCCACATTCAAAATCATGAATTAGGCATTGATCAACATTAAACAAACAAATTAAATTCATGTACAATAATAACAATTCCCAGTGCTTTATTTTTTTTTGAGCACACACTTTTTGACCTCTTTCTTCCCAGTTGCGTGCATCCATGAGGTAATTAGAGCTACATCATTGTTTGATGGCCAAGCTCCAAATTAAATTCCTGTACAGCAATAATAATTCCCAGTGCTTTATTTTTTTTGAGCACACACTATTTTGACCTCTTTCTTTCCAGTTGCGTGCATCCATGAGGTAATTAGAGCTACATCATTGTTTGATGGCCAAGCTCCAACAATAATGGATCCTTTATCTTTAGTTTTATCCAACGAGTGCAGGTTGTTTTATTGTACATGCACCAATAAAAACCACGCAGCCACCATGGAAATAGAAACTCCTCCATCCAGCATTGTGAGATAATCATAAGATTTAAATTGTTCAAGAAATGGTACTCATACCATCGTACACAAACATTGTTTCGATTATGCATAAAACATCCAACGATAAAGTAACAGTGGTCTGTATTTTTTTCCATCACATTGGTCATATAATAAACTCCACTCACATAATGTTCATAGGAAAAATTAGGAGGAAAAACTCCTTACTACATCGTGTGAGGATAATAAGATGACTAACGACTCCGACATCCACTAAAACATACATTAACTTAGCAATTCTAGTTGTTCTACTACTTGAAACACATTCAGGAAATGAAATAGACATCATTCTAACACATAAAAAAGACTTCCTAAAGATACCAATATTAGGAGAATTCATAAGTCTAATTAAATTCCTGTTTTTTATTCCCTTCAGCTTCGAGGTAGCGATATCTTCAGATCCCCCTGCCTCTTCCCTAAGCTCGAGTTAGGCTTTGCCGATTGTTGATTAACCTCCATCTCATCCATCATCCTATTGACTGTACTGTTAGTATGTGTCGAGTGGAAAGAATTCTCAGACCCCATATGTTTCAGCTCCTCTGGAATGTTCCCATCTTTAAATAGTAGAGTTGTGAACTCCTCGATTGTGAAATCATCCTCGGGCATGTTTAGATTTTCCTCCTCAACATTAAGTTTTTTCTCAATTTCTTCCGCTTTGGCTTTGATATCCTCATCCTCTAGCATAGGGACAGTAAGAGGTTCCTGAATGACCACTTTGTCTTCTTCATTTGCATAATTAGGGATTGGACCCTCATTCATTTCATCATCGGGTTTGTCTGTTTTGAGTGAACCCTCAGTACCCACTACTGGAATACTCAAAGGCTTATTCATCTCAGTTGCCTCTTTCTCATCATTAGTCTCACCCTTGTTCTTCCCAGTTGCCTCTTTCTCATCCTTCTCTTTGGTCTCACTTGGCTGTTGGGTACTTTCTTTAGAGCTCAACGATGATCCGTCACTCAGGAAGCCATATTTTTCAGACAGGTATGGTCTAATCTCCTGAGGATCTTAGTAACTATCTTTTTTCCTTTCATTTCTACTCATTTTTTGCCATTCATTTCCTTCTCTTTTCTTAGTATGGTATTCCCGGCTGTTTGTTCCAGTTTTGTTAAACCTAAATACTTTTGTTCTAGCTCCTCTAAGGGGACAATTTTCATACTTGTGGTCTTTTTGGGAACAAAATTCATATCCCTTAGAAAAGTCTTCAAATCAGATGGGAACATCTTAATTTCATCATCTTCATCCGGGATAGGAACTTCTTTTATTCCTTTTAAGGATGTATCTCTATTAATGCAGATTCTTGTGAAATTTACTCCTTTTTCTTTTTCTGAGAAGGAATCTAGTTTTATAAATTTCTCCACCCCATTTTTCTCTATTATAAGTCTCATGGCTTCCTTGTTCACATATTCAGCGGGTACTTGTGGGATCCTAATCCACGAGTCAACTATGGTATTGTTCTCACTAAAGGTATTGAAATTTGGTTTCCATGGTCTAAGGATGACTAGTTGGCCGAAAATGTGATATGGTCTAGCTTCCCAAACATACTTTTGGTCTAGGGGGCTAGAGAAACTTACCTCAAACCAAAAATTTGGTTTTGCTATAATTCTTAGTTCCCCTTTGATATTTTTCCATTCATATATTAGTTTTGTTCTAAGTTTAGCTAGTTCCATAGGTTCACCTAATAGACACCCCATCAGAGAAGTTTGTTTTTGTTTCTGGAAGTCATTTTTTCACTTTGTCTAAGCTAGACATATACTCTGAAGATCAGATTGTTCAGATTTGTCACCTTTGTTCTTTGATTCATTTTTGTTCTCTTCTTGGTGTTGGTTGTTCACTGCTTCTTCATTGTTCACGTTGGCCTGGCTTTTGTCAGAACAAACAACATCCTTGTAAGTACCCTTGTTCTCCTCCATGGAATACAAATACAAGAGCGAATTAGAGTCGGAATTTGAGATTGTTGTGAAGAGAAAGTATGTTCTGTGAGACTCAGGATGGGTTCTATATTGCCTCTTATATAGGCATTTTTCGATCGTAATGAGAATAAACAATACGCTGTTAGCTATCTTAGTCCAGCAGAGGGAATCATTATCACAGACAAACCTAGCAGTCTCTATTGCATCATTATTACTAGAAAAAGGGATAAAGAAGTAGAGATTTAGCCTGTTTGAGGTAGACATATTACCTCTCTGTTTTTTGAATCGAGATACGGCACATCCTCTAGTAGAGCCTAAGACTCCTTTCGTTTTGGAGAGCTTTGACAAGCTGCTACACGACATTTGACCCCAGTCCATATCCACATCGAGTTGGATCCAGAAAGCTAATAATAGCAACCGGCTCATCTGCTCCCTCGCCCTATGTCTTTTACGCTTCCTCTTTCGATTTCTTGTGACCCTAAAGCCCGCTTCCTCTTCGAAACACAGAGTCTTCGAGGTTGATTGCGATCTGCTATCTCCAAAGGGCTTCTGTCGCACTGTTCTTTCTCTCCTCCATTTTTGCTTCATCGATTTGGGTAATCGCTTACCACCAAAGGGCTTTTTCTTTCTTGGATCTATACTTTACATACGCCGGAACTTGTTTGATTTAAGTGATTGGTCGGGATTTTTCGGATTCGAGGATGTGTTGGGACTAGGGTTTTCTGAAGAGAAATTGGATGAAAATCAATATCTTTACACCCCGAATATAAGTTTTAGTATATGTTTTCCTTACAAAAATTTCTGAGAATTTATACTCTTTTTGACCTTCTGAACCCGGTTAATGATTAAAATTGGGGTTTGTGTTATGGTTTTACTGTGAAAATTACTTAAAATCAATATCTTTTACACCCCGGATATTGTTTTCACACTTAGGTCCCAACGTAAACGTGAAAATTGTGATTAAAATTTGGGTTTGTGATATGGTTTCAAATTAGGCGGCACATACATATTACATGTTGATGCGTCCATGTATGATTTCATTATGCACGGTGGCTCACAATTGGCTATGAGTCCTGCATGTCGGACATCTAGTTTGGCCGGTAATTGTAATTTTCGAAAATATTAGGCCGCGACATTTTTTTTTTATGTAAAGGTTAATCCATAGAAAAATATAAAAAGTGTGATTGAGCCCGTTAAGGCTCCTCCACACCAAAAGAACAAAGTTTATGTATAAGCCTTCAAAGCGAGCTTAAAGCAAAAAATCCACACACAATACTTCAGACATGCATGCAATCCTTCTGAACGTATCCACTACTCTAAATCCGATACATACGGCAAAGCTCATGAGGCCCGTCCACCTCCGGTACACATCCCTAACAAATACATCATAGAAGGGAGCAGAATACAACTCCAGTAATAACCTAAGATGATATCCTCTCTCTGTCTCCAGTAGAGAATGCCTCATGTAACATGGTATAGACACATGTCTTGATCAATCTCATAAGGATATCTATCTGTATTCAGTTTCGGTCATATATCAAGGTTGACTTTTTTGTTTTTAATGGGTTGTGACTTTACGTCATGCTATTTTAACTACTTGGCTAATAAAACATGATTTTATACAACTTTTTATATTAGTCTATATATGAAAATATATAAATGGGGTGAATTAACCGCTAAAAACATAAATCGCAACCTAAAATTTTCAGAAATTATAATTACGGCCCAATTCGAGTGGATAACATGAATAGACAAATACGATGTGAGCGAACATGTGAAATAAATATTGAAAAAAAAAATTTCAATAAAAATGTGGTGATTGTCCCGTTGTGAGCGATCATTTGCTAGATAATTTTTTTAAACTTATTTTTTTTATAAAGTCAACAAAAAAAGAAACGTTTTTTTTTGTTTAATTTATCAAATTTTTTTTTATAAAAACAAAACAATTGACAATAACCACACATATAAAGGGCAAGATTCATGCATGGAATCGTGAGCCACACATATCTAGACGTGGAGGGCACATGTCGATTGAGCCGCACACAAGCATATTATTTTTCATCCTAAAATCAATTGACAATAGCCACACATATAAGCGCACGAGCTTTTATCTTACACCAATTGACAATAACCACACACACATAAACACACAAGGCTCCATCCTAAGCCCAATTGACAATAGGAGGAGTAACCTACGAACTTATATATTAGACTCACAAGTTATTGTGTTATCGATGTGAGACATTTTATTCCTTACATCTCAAAACATATCAAAAGGAAATTTTAAAAAAAAAAACAAACAAACTGATTTTACTTGATCCTATTACATTCTAATAGTTAACTAGTTTGTTTTCTATGTGAATCTACGATCTACTACTAGTTCGCAACACAAACTGTAATTTTTTTTTACCGCTATATTCAAATTATCAAACACAAGTGGAGTTTGAAAATTAGGAATTATCTCGAGCTTTGTAACATTTAAAAAAAGAATTTTGTGATTCTTTCGGTAGGTTATCCTTGAAAATTGAAAGGAATCGAAAGGTCATCCGAACATATCTCCACATATAGTAATAAAGTTAGTGCCTACGTACACAAACACATAAGATAACACAAAACAAAAAGATAAACAAAAAAAGTGAAAAAAAACAAAGAAACATTACCTCTTGTTATCCTCCTTCCTCCAATTCACCTCCTTCCATTTTAATCTTACAAGAAATACTATTCTTAGGTTATTACCTATGTGTTTGGTTCTTGATCCTCTTGTGGTATGTTTGTGCATTACTCCATTCTATGCATGGATCTTGCCCTTACAAGAAATACTATTCTTAGGTTATTACCTATGTGTTTGGTTCTTGATCCTCTTGTGGTATGTTTGTGCATTACTCCATTCCATGCATGGATCTTGCCCTTTACGTGATTCTAACTCTTAGATTGTGTGAAAAATGTATATTCACCTAGATACACAAATCAAACCTACATTTTCTTATACTAGGAACTTCTTCTTCTTCCTACTCTCGTTTCACATGACAATCTTGACGGCAATGCCATTGTCATCGTCAGAAAGCGACGTCGAAGATGCACTTCTTAGGTTAAAACAATCATTCAATAGCACCGCGATGTTATCTAGTTGGGATCCTTCTCAACCTCCTTGTTTTGGAAATATGAACAATTGGGTAGGCGTTATTTGTTCAAATGCCGGTAGTGTTTATGGGGTGAGGCTCGAAAACATGAGATTGTCCGGAGAAATCGACATTGATGCTCTTTTATCATTGCCTAGATTGAGAAGTATAAGCTTAATGGACAATGAGTTTAGAGGGCCATTGCCGGAGATCAAGAAATTGAAAGCTTTAAAATCGGTTTATCTTTCGAATAATAAGTTTGAAGGAGTGATTGATCCGGATGCGTTTGATGGTTTGAATAGGTTGACGAAAGTTCATTTGGCTAATAATAACTTTGTAGGCCAAATTCCTTCTTCTCTTACCGGTTTACCTAGGTTGATTGAATTGAGGCTTGAAGGAAACCGGTTTAGCGGATCGATTCCGGATTTTAAACAAGGATCTTTCATTGATTTAAGCTTGGCGTACAATGAGTTGGATGGTCCTATTCCCGCCGCTTTGTCGGATATCCGTGTCGAAGCCTTCGCGGGTAAGTTTTACGTCTTACCTACAACTATTAGTTAAATGTCTACCATAACTCGTAATATAAATCTAACATGATTACGACTTTATAATCTTGATTAGTCATGGTCCCGTTTAGGGCAAATCGTCGAATCGGAGGTTTTCAAACTGGCCCAAACCGCGGTTTGGCCAAACCGGTGGTTTGTGCTTGCTGGTTTGGCCAAACCGCCGGTCGACGGTTTAGGTTTGTTGTTTCGGTTAAACCGCCTAACCAAACCGGCCATTTTTAAACCGGCCCAAACCACTGGTTTGGCCAAACCGATGGTCTAGGCTTGCCGGTTTGGCCAAACCGTCGGTCGACGGTTTAGGTTTGTTGTTTCGGATAAACCGCCTAACCAAATTGGCGGTTTAACTTCCGGTTTAGTTACTTTTTAATTATTAAAGGGACCAAAACTAGTGTTTTACGTGAAATTGTGAACCCTAGTGTTTTACGTCGGAAATACAAAACTAGGTTTGTTGTATTGATCTGTTTATTTTGTACAGGAAACAAAGGATTATGTGAAATGCCATTAGAGCCATGCGAGAGCGATAAGAATACCAATCGGACAGTGATAACATCATCGCCGCCGACACCATGGCCACCAAAAAGAGCAATCTCTATAATCCCTATAATAGTTGCAGCTGCAATTGTGGTGTTCGTTGCCCTAATCGCAGTAGCATTGATAATAAGAAAAAGAAACCCTAAAAGAGAAAAGAAGGAACAAAAGAAGCTTCCGATTCGGGACGCAGAGAGAGGAAACAATGTTAACAAGACTAAGACTGAAAATGGAAAGCTATGTTTTATGAGGGATGAGGGTCAACGGTTTGACTTGCCTGATTTGATGAAGTCGTCAGCTGAGATATTGGGGAGTGGCTGCTTTGGAGCTTCTTATAAGACTTGCTTGGGGAGTAGTATGATGGTTGTGAAGAGGTTTAAGCAAATGAATAATGTTGATAAAGAAGAGTTTCAAGAACATATGAGAAGGTTAGGGAGATTGGAACACCAGAATTTGCTCTCTCTTGTGGCTTATAATTACAGGAAAGAGGAGAAGCTCTTGGTTGCTAAATATGTCCCTAAAGGAAGCTTGGCTCTACGTCTTCATGGTATTTTTTTTATTATTTTTTATTATATATGTTTTTCACTTGTTTGGGTAAAGGGTCCATCCGTGCAATAATCTCGATAATCTGATAATTTAAGTTAAAGTTGAGTTGAATGAAAAAAGTATCACAATAACCTAATTTAGGGGTATTCGGCATAGTTTTTCAGTTAGTTTTCGATAAATTTTTGTGTTCTAAGAAAGTTATGTAGTGTTCGGTAAAAAGTTTTTTTTTTTTTTACCGCAACTCCTTTTCATGCAAAAAAATCATTATGGATGATTTTGTAGAAACCAAAACCTGAAAAGTTGGTAGTTAGTTTTTTAATTTTATGATTAAAAAAAAGTTAGGGTCTTAGTTATTATCATAATTCAAGATTTTGTTTGATCCAAAAAATCTAATATTAATTTAGAAAATTAAGGGGTTGTTTTATGCAAAAATCATTATAAGGGGGGTGGTTTTGTAGAATTGTTTCTTAATAAAGGGTGATGTTTAATTTATACATAGTTATCCAGGTAACCAAAGGGGACAACTAACCCTAGATTGGCCAACAAGGTTAAAAGTAATCAAAGGAGTAGTAAGAGGGCTATCATACTTGTACAAAGAACTTCCAAGCCTCATTGCACCTCATGGACACCTCAAATCATCTAATGTTCTCCTAGATGAATCCTTCAATCCATGGCTGAATGATTATGGGCTAATCCCATTAATCAACCAAGAGAATTCCCAACAGCTCATGGTTGCATATAAATCTCCAGAATACATCAAACACAGTCGTATCAATAAGAAAACAGACATTTGGTCACTTGGAATTTTGATAATTGAGATCATCACTGGTGAGTTCCCAGCTGAATACTTACAACAAGGATCACACCGAGTAGATTTGTCGAGTTGGGTTCAAGGTGTTGTAGGAGAAGATATTGGAATCCATGTATTCGACAAGAACATGGCCGGCTCAACGAAATTTTGTGAGGCGGAAATCCTCAAGTTGCTAAGGATTGGGCTGTCGTGTTGTGAATGCGACGTCGAGAAGAGATGTGATATAAAGGAGGCTTGTGAGAGGATTGAAGAGATTAAGGAGAAGGATGAGGATGATTTCTACTCTTCATATGCAAGTGATGGTGATAGAGGCTCTTCTTCTAGGGCAATGTCTGATGAGTTCACATTTGTGCCAATGACCTAGATTTTGATCCGAATGAGTAAAACCGATCCGAATTTGCTTCATCGATCATCAAAGATTCAATGTTATTGGGTAAGTTGTAAATGTGCTTCAAATGCTTGCCTTTTGATGGGGAAACTAGGAATGTGTGGGGTAAAACGTCAAGAAATTTCAAATATCGGGTGATTTTCTATAATTATCGAGAAAGTGAAGAACATTGGCTGGCTTGTAATTGTGTTAAACGTAGGGTGTGTTGCTTGTATCCTTTTGTACATGTTGTAATTTTGATGTCAAACAATTTTGTTATCTATGTAGATAGATTTGTTTGTGTGTAGATTACTTTTAGTTGGTTGAATATTAGAGTGAAATAGAATAAGTAATTAGTTTGTACCTTGCTTTTTCTTTTTATTGCCTATGTAAAATTATCTTTGCTGATATGTATTATGTACCAATAAAGGTTAAAGATTAGTTTTAAGCTATTGGATGGAAGAACTTGATACAATCTTCCAAATTATAAAATTATGTGGTTGTTGTACTTACATTTTGCAGATATATTTTCTATCTTTGTAGATAGTTTTTATAAATAAATATTACAATAATCAAAGAGAATATTGATAAGAGAATGTAAAGCTAATTCACCTATATATGGACCTAAACTTAATAGGAAAATGTAACCCTAATTCGTCCATAGATGGACCTGAATAAATCCGGTTCATGACCCAACAATCCTTCCACCTAAAGATGGATTCCAATAAAATATCAAGAAACAACCCTCAAACTATGATACCTTTTTCACTAAGCTATCAAGGCATGTTGAAGCTAAGGTCACAATTTTAGTAAACATATATGTAAGATTTTTACTTATAAAAATCTTCTTCAACTGCAAATTATTTTTTTTCCAAAGTTGATTTGTGTAATGATTCGTAAATTCTATTTACTTGGTCCTTGAATAAAAAACTGGATGTATTTTTAGCTAGGTGAATCACTATCACCGTAAAGAGGACATTGTGACTATCACCATAAAGAGTGTGGCACAACCGCTCCTTCCCCAATCCACCCAATACATTTTGCACCGTACTATCCCTTTGTTCCCCGATTTCCAAAAAAAAACATTTTGCAACCACACAACTCGTGTAGTAGACAAAATCCATAATTTTCTGCAATTTTGAAGGCTAAGAGATCGTAGTACCACTCAATGTATATACATTCTGGTAATATTTTTCCTCATGTCAAGATCACTTAATGCCATGTTTGCATTAACATACCTTACTATCTCGACCTTCTAGCCTTAAGCATAAGACTTCTTACTAGCTATTACACTTCAAATATCTAAGGACCCACGACACCTTACTTCTTAAGTTGTTTCCCTAGATTGTCAATCAAGCTAACGACTAGCAACTCCCACTGTACATGTAATGTCAAGCCTTATACACACCATTGCATATAACAAACTCAAATTATTGAAGCGTACAAAGTTATCAATAACTTAACACATTCTCATTGATTTTTAGGTGAGTCCTTAGTAGATAGATTGAAATGGATACCTAAACCTCTTGAAAACCCTATCTCAATTAATCCTCGATCATACCCGTTATCTACATATCCCCACCGAGGTTCTTCATGTTAGAACAATCAAACAACTACTTCTTCAAATTGATCACTTCTCGAACATTAGAGCCTACAATCAACTGCATATAACAACATGAGTCAGGACGTGTTTCTATTGGAGCATCGGAGTATAGGGAGTACAGAGCATACGTCGAACGTATGGAAGAGGCTGCTAGAGTTGAGAGGCGTACCCAGGTACCACCGGTGGTACCGGCTAGGTCAGCTCAGGTGACACAAGGAGTGTCTCAGTTGCTGGCTGTATCTGAGAGGAGGGCTAATGCTGATAGAGCGCCTACTGGGTCTAGAGCACTGAGACCGGATGAGTGGTTGAAAGCTTTCAACTCTCAGAAGGTTCCCTCATTCAGTGGAGAGATAGGGCTAGAGGTGGAGCACTGGATAGGGAAGATAGAGACTGCTTTGGAGGCAATACGTTGCCCCGAGGATCGACATGTGGATTTGGTGCAGACCTGTTTCACAGATGATGCCCATTCATGGTGGCGTACCATTTGTAGCCGAGTCATCAGCTGGGAGCAGATGAGGAACATTGTTAGGGATAGGTACTGCCCTGTTTCGCTGAGGAGGGAGAGATTCCAGGATTTCATTGAGGCGGGATTTGAGGATATCCCGATTGCTGCAGCCATAAAGAAGTTTCAGAAAGAGTTGACTTTGCTTGGACCATCTGCACCTCCAGAAGAGCAGCATGTTTACCTTTTCTCCAGGAGGTTGAGAGAGAGTACCCGATCCTATCTGGCTGGATTCCGCTGTGAGACCTTGTCTGATTATCAGGATAGGGCCTCTGCTTATGAGAGAGATAGGCCAGCTTCTAGGAAAGCAGCTCAGTCTAGTGGGCCGGATAAGCGGCAGAGGACAAGACATGCTGGTAGCAGTGCAGCAGTAGCAGGTTATGGTCGAGGACAGACTCAGGGGAGGTCCAGCTACCACTCTACAGTTCAGACCCCCGGTAGAGATCGACAGTGCTTTAACTGTGGTGGCCGGGATCACATTAAGACAGACTGCCAGAAACCACCTATCACTTGCTTCACTTGTGGGAAGCCGGGACACAGAGCTACTTTCTGCCGTCAGGGTAAGGCTCCTTCATAGCAGGGATCTTCTCCTGCAGGTGCTGAGAAGAGTGTACAGAGACCTCCTCAGTACCGAGCTCCGAGTCAGCAGCAGCCACAGTACCGGGCTCCAGGACATCCTGCTTCATACAGTACTGCACAGGGATCAGGTCGTGACAGGGGACGTGGTAGTACCACTGACACCAAAGGAGGACCATCGAGAGTGTTCGAGCTGAGGAGCACTGAGCAGCCTGCAGCACCTGCGACCACAGGTACTATTTGGATCCATGACTTACCTGTGCGAGTTTTATTTGATACGGGTGCTACGCACTCCTTTATATCAGATGCATGTGTAGATAGGTTGTCCTTAGCTACAGTAGAGGGTGTACCTTTTGTGGTTGGGTTACTAGATGGGGGCAAGGTTAGAGGATCCCGAGAGATTTATGACTGCCCTATTCATCTGGGAGGCCGGATTTGGTTAGTAGATTTTCTAGTTATGCCCTTAGCCCATGAGGACGTGATATTGGGGATGGATTGGATGACTAGACATGGAGCAGTCTTGGATATTGGTAGGAGGACTGTGACTGTCGCCACTGAGGAGGGTCACAGAGTGATATTCCGAGGTTGGGACCTCGGAAAGTCCGGCACAGTTATCAGCGCAGTGAGAGCAGCCAGATTGATAGCACAGGGTTGCGAGGCCTTCTGGTGTTATGCCATGAAGGAGCGCAAGAGCCTGACAGTAGAGGAGATACCAGTCGCATGCGAGTTTGCAGAGGTCTTCAGGGACGACTTACCAGGGCTACCTCCACAGAGGAGTGTGGACTTTAGCATCGAGTTAGAGCCGGGCACGAGACCGATCTCGAAGGCCCCGTACCGCATGGCCCCGATAGAGCTGCTTGAGTTGAAGACGCAGCTAGAGGAGTTAGCAGAGAAGGGCTTCATACGCCCTAGTGTTTCCCCCTGGGGCGCACCAGTATTGTTTGTGAGGAAGAAGGATGGATCGATGAGACTGTGTATCGACTACAGGGAGTTGAACAAGGTCACCATCAAGAATAAGTATCCATTGCCTCACATAGATGATCTGCTGGACCAGCTACATGGGGCGTCAGTGTTCTCGAGGATAGATTTGAGATCGGGTTATCACCAGCTGAGGGTGAGAGATCAGGACATACCTAAGACGGCATTCCGGACTAGGTATGGTCATTATGAGTTTGTAGTGATGCCATTTGGGCTCACTAATGCGCCAGCAGTATTTATGGAGTTGATGAATGGGATTTTCATCGATTTCTTAGACCAGTTTGTAGTGGTCTTCATTGACGACATTCTAGTTTACTCTAGAAGTCGAGAGGAGCATGCCGGACACTTGAGGACAGTGTTACAGATTCTACAGGACAGTCAGCTATATGCTAAGCTATCCAAGTGTGAGTTCTGGATGTCAGAGGTGGCTTTCCTAGGCCATGTAGTGACTGCTGAGGGGATTAAGGTCGACCCGGCGAAGATTGAGTCAGTGTCCTCTTGGCAACCTCCGAAGAATGTTAAGGAGGTTCGCAGCTTCCTTGGATTGGCAGGTTATTACCGTCGGTTTGTGGAAGGGTTTTCCCTGATCGCCCGACCACTTACTTCCCTCCTAAGGAAGACTACTCGGTTCGTCTGGTCCGAGCCGTGTCAGCAGAGTTTTGAGGAGCTGAAGAGGAGATTGACGTCTGCTCCGGTCTTAGCACAGCCTGAGGGTACAGAGGACTTTGTGGTGTACAGTGACGCATCCAAGCTGGGCTTGGGGTGTGTCTTGATGAAGAGGGGTAAGGTCATAGCGTATGCGTATCGACAGTTGAAGACGTATGAAGAAAACTACCCCACTCATGACCTGGAGTTAGCGGCGGTAGTGCATGCTCTTAAGATCTGGCGTCATTATCTCTATGGAGCGACCTGTCAGATCTTCACAGACCATAAGAGTCTGAAGTACATATTCACTCAGCGGGAGTTGAATAACCGCCAGAGGCGGTGGCTAGAGTTGATCAAGGATTTTGACCTTGAGATTCTCTACCACCCCGGAAAGGCGAATGTAGTTGCTGACGCTTTGAGTCGGAAGACGCCTCGGGAGAAGGCGATAGCTCGGTTGACAGTACAACCACAGTTACAGAGAGACTTAGCTTGGTTGGAGGTAGAGATCCAGTTCCCCGATACAGCTCATCAGTTAGCCACCTTAGAGTTACTTCCTGACCTGTTGGGTGAGATCCGACAGAAGCAGGAGACCTGTCCGACGTTGACCCGGATCCGAGACCGGATGTCACGAGATGAGGCACCTCAGTTCACTATTGGTGCCGATGGAGTAATGAGACGGCAGGATCGTATCTGTGTGCCATCAGACGGTGAGCTGAGACAGAGGATACTAGGTGAGGCTCATGCTACCCCTTACTCCGTACATCCAGGAGCGAGTAAGATGTATAAGGACGTGAGACATTCCTTCTGGTGGGGTGGTTTGAAGCCTGATGTGGCCCGATATGTAGCCCCGTGTGCGACCTGTCAGCAAGTCAAGATTGAGCATCGTAGATCCGGAGGAGAGCTCCACCCACTTCCAGTACCACATTGGAAGTGGGAAGATATATCTATGGATTTTGTTACCGGATTGAGGCCCAGCAGAGGTTTTGATGCCATTTGGGTGGTGGTAGACCGGCTGACGAAGACCGCACGTTTCATTCCGATCAGAGAAACGTGGCCGGTGAGTCGTCTAGCAGAGGAGTTCACCAGACACATTGTGAGACTCCATGGAGTACCGAGGACTATCGTCTCCGACAGGGATGGACGTTTTACCTCGAGGTTTTGGCAACAGGTACATACTGCTCTGGGGACGAGTCTCCACTTTACTACTGCCTACCACCCACAGACAGACGGTCAGTCCGAGAGGACCATTCAGACCCTAGAGGACATGTTGCGGGCATGTGTGCTAGATTGGGGACAGGTATGGCCAGATCACCTCCCACTAGTAGAGTTTTCATATAATAACAGTTGGCATGCTTCTATTGGGATGGCACCTTATGAGGCTTTGTACGGACGGAGATGTCGTACACCGTTGTGTTATCCGGAATTTTTATTCCGTCTATTTCTGTTATAAACTCGATCTCAATCAGTTTATGCATATCCGTCTACTTAGTTAGACATATTATCATAGGATTTATCATTTTATGTAGATTCCTTCACATAAAATGATAGAATCTTTTAAATAGTTTATCATTTTATGTAGACTACTTCCGCATAAAATGATAGAATCCTTAACCGATCTTAATCTATAATAAACTTCATATCCGCCTAGTCCGTATATTTATGTGTCGGGATCTTGTCCAGCCAGAAACTCGCCAAATTAAGGAGCCCAGCCGCAGCCCAGTTTAGCCCATCTGTTGCTCTATATTTCAGCCTCAACGGATCCAGCCCTGCAGCCCAGAAGCAGCCCACTGCTGCCTTCTCCAGCGTTGGCAGCTCCAGCCCAGAAGCAGCCCACTGCTGCCTTGTCCAGCGCCAGCTCCAGCCCATTGCTTGCCTTGGCCGCAACATCAGCTTCAGCCCAACAGCCCAGCGCCCAGCCAGGAGCACGCCAGCCGAGTAATTACACACGTTCAATGGCTGAACGTTACAAAGCAATGTAACAGCCGGAAGTTACGTGATCTCCTTCCATTTACAGCTGTGTAATCTGTCCAGATTCAAAGTAATCGTTGTCGCCCTCCTTCGCTAACAACAGGTCGAGCGTCCCTTCTCTCCCGACTCTCCATCATCCGACGAAGGCAGCAACGGATCCACACCAACCTTCTGCTCACTTCCAGCCCTCCACCAAACCGCCTTCTGCACACTTGCAACTCATCAGCGTCCGGCGTTGCTCCTCTGGATCGGACTGAACTCAATCTTCCTCTGTCTATTTCGGTAAAGATCTATATACCACTCGGCTTCATCTCTTTAATTGATCGATCATGAGTACTCACATCTCCGTACCTGTGATGAAAACCTTCATATCGATTATTCCGTGACAACAGCGAGGCTAGGAAGAGCTCTCCAATCGCTGCAGCAACAGACCAAGCCGAACCCTCACTCTTCTCCTCCTGAGCTGTCACGCCGAGGGAGCCAGAAGGTCATCCGGAACCGTTTTGAAGACGCCTCAGCCCAGTAGCGGTTGAAGAGGTGAGCCCTCTCTTCTACAGTCCAATTCTTGTCTCTAGAGGTTATTGTATAATGTTATGTATACATACCGATTCCGTAATGCTAGATTGATGAGCTGCTGTAATTCGGCCTTGAGCATAGTTAAGATAGTAATAGGCAGCTGCTGAGTTTTATAAATAAAATGGTGGAAATAAAGGGCTGCTGTAAATTCAATTTTTTTTCTTCATCTTTTAAGTTAGAAACTGCCCACTTTGTCGACCAATGTTTGAGCGTTTGGATAAAGATCCACGTTGAATTTTGGATATGTTGTAGATGGATATATGTAGTTTAGCATATTAAAATTTGGGAAGAAATGAACGGTCGGATTAGAAGTTATAAGCTCCCGAAGTTAGGTAGTTGAGCAGTTTTGGTAAACTTGAGATTTTGACTAAGTATAGGAATTGTGAGTGAAATAGTCAACTTTGTGAATTTTTATAGGAATAATGGCTGAACAGTTTTGAGGAATTATTGCTTCTAAGGGTAGATAGAACATCATAGATGATCTAGGGAATTTATTCGGAATTATTATAAGCGGTTACAAATTTTATATTTAAAACCGAAGTTAGACCTTTACGACCTTCCGGAAAATAGAAACATAGGAAAAATGTCAGTTTGGAACCAAACAAAATTTAGGAGTTAGAATATGATTTTAGAATCTCAAATAGGAGTTAGACTTGAATTTTTAGAGTTTTCGGGAATTTCGGGACCGAGGGTAAAATGGTCATTTTACCCTAAACTAATACTGTAACTAGTTATGTCTTAATACCTTATTCGATCTTAGAAGTTTTAGACTTCTAACTACATGAGAGTGTGCTAATACACTTATCGCCTTGGTAGGCAACTGAGTTGCTACAGTTTACAGAGTGAGTGATTTACAAAGAGTCGAGCGTTATAACAGGTAAGTCCTATGGGCTTACTTAGCTGACTTCTAAATATGAGCATGAATGATGATAGTGGTGTGTGATTGAAATGTTTAGAGAGATAGGTTGTGATATATATATTCACCGACCTATATTTTGGCCTAAGAGTAACGGGCAGTGGCATTCTGCTCAGTAGCTTGCGAGCGCTGGGGGTTTCTTTAGGGACTAGTATATACTTGGTTTGTAGTGATGCTACCAGTGGAAGTCAGCTAGACCTACACCAGTTGGATAAGGAACGGAGGCGAGAACTAATAATAATTCTCGTGCCACAACTTAAATTGAATAATGTGAATCACTTAAATAATAGATAATAAACGGTTGAGTGCCAGCATGATGTTTGTTTATTTTGTTTCTGCGTGTGTTTGTGTTGTTATCATTTTTGCTTATATTTGGATAGTTAGCTAACTGTTGATATGTTGTTTAGATTTGCCACAGGTTAGAGCAGATGCCGAGTGATCCAGACGGTAGTGGTCAGCCGGGGCGTCGTACTTTAGGATGTTTTACAGTTTCTTCTTTTGTGGGATTTACAGTTGGACCTTGTTTCCTTTCGTTCTTTTCATACTTTGTTATATTACCTTTTCCGGCTGTTAGTTGATTTGGTCACATTCATACATTGTTAAGAACTATTTTATGATTTATGGTTTTCCTTATCTGTGCCTTGTTGTAAGATCTTGTTAAGTTGTTGTCAAACTAAGGTCGGGACCCACTGTGCGGTCCTAACCAGTAACTCCCTAAGTTGTAAAATTTGGGGCGTTACAAACGAGTCGATTAATCCAAGTGATCGAGTTGATTGATAACAAATCTCGTCAACGGATTCGATTCTATCTTATATTTCTTTGTCTTTATCCTTTTAATTTGGGATATCTTTTCCTAATAGGTTTAGGATTAGCCTTTCATATAAGTTGAACACTCTTAGGTCAATTTTATTATTTAGTTTTGCTTTTAGTTCCCTCCTTTATGGGAATCAATTGATGCTAGTTAGGTCTTGTTAAAGTCTGCATTTTGGAGTTGGGGATGCCTAACTTGCATGATATTTTAATGAGTATTACTATTTGATTTTGTAAATTTGATTCTTCATATGTTATTATAATTCCTATTATTATCTATGCAAAATAAAAGAGTTGCGTGTTGATGATGTATAGGTTATGTGTGCTTAAAAGTTGATGTTTGCAAGATGCGACAATTGTGTTAAATCCTCAATTCTCTACAAGATGTGAAACGTGCGTGAAAATGTATTTTATATAACATGAATAATATGACTATTTATTTACTTGATTAGTATTATCAGATTTATTATATGCATGTTTGTGGTGATCATTGACTTTGAAATTCCTTCCCGTTGATATTCCCTTCTATAAAAGTTGATTAATTTATTACTTGCGATTACACCCCTTTCTCATCTAATCCTTATTTCACATTTCCTTTCCGACTTTACAATTGATTGCACATTCATAACTTCAAACTCTCGTGTTCGATCTTGACCCTAGACTACAATCGAGTCTTGTATTTATTTTGCGAGATCTAGAGCTCATGCTTTATGCCGGATAAAGTTTGAATTAAGTGTGCCTCTGATCTCGCAGATTAATCACAAGACTCAATTGTAGTATAAGGTCAAGATAAAACGTAGTGGAATGATTCAACCATGTGTAAAAATGTTGTATCAAGTATGAATGATCACATGCTCCTCAAATGACTACAAACCTTGTCCAAGTTAATTTGATCTACCTGTGATTTGTAACACCCCTTAAATCAAGGAGCATCACATCACCACTAGCCCGTAGATGTGAATACCTAGGGCTACCAAAGCCTTTGAGGTAATACCGTAAGCAAAATAATATAAATAAATAACTCTTTGTTGATACAAATTTGAGTGTCATGATTTATGATGTGTTTCAAACTAAGCAAAAAATTCATATCATAACCGCAAGTGTACGTTCAATATCATGGTAGCACATGATTCACTCAAGGTTGTATTCCACAAAGATTCAAGTAACGTTATCGGTTTATCAATCCTAAAGTCTCGATGATGAGTGTCAAATGTAAAACTTTTTTTTAAAACTTAGATTCATGCATTTCATACCTTTTTTGCTCTCTCATACATCACTATTTGTATAGAAAGAGTACACTTTCCGTATTTTGGTATATACCTTGGATTTTCTATGTTTCAGGCATTTGCAGCATCAATTGTGTCAGAAATGCATCATCCTTGAAGTCAGAGCTAAAGAGAAGACCTTACATGGCTGAGGACTTGTAACACAAAGTCCCCTGAATATACCCTTAAAGTGAAGATCTATGGTTTGAAGCAATAAAGAAGCCAAACGGCTGGATGAAACGGCCTTGAAGACCGTATGGTGGCTGTTTTGATGATATCAACGTTGTAGAACACTTTGTCAAAGTCCATCCTAAACTGCCCATTACGACCTGGCAAAACGGCTTGTGTACGACCGTTGGTATGCCGTATGGTGGCCGTTTCGACTACCGCAAAGAAGGAAATCAAATCTTCCGATTTGAAATTTGAAATGAATATATTTTGTGTAACCCTAAACTCCGAGATTTCTCCCTATATATTCAAAGGTCATCTGTAGGGTTAGATACGTTGATTCATCCTGAATTAGGCATTACTCAGATTTCTTCTTACCCTAGCCGTCAAGTAGTTGTTAAATTTGAAGGTTCGTCCTATTGGAACCAAACAATTTTGAGTTTATGTCTTTCTTAATTTTTTTGTATTGTCTTTGATTTAAATTTGATCATGTTGGGCTAATATTCCTCATGATCTAAGGATTGAATGACCCCCATAGTAGTTTAATTTGTTGTTTGCACATATATTTATGAATTGAAATTGTGATATTGCTTCTTTTCAAAGTGCTTCATTCCTAATCTTTTATTTACCTTCGAAAGAAGTGGTGTTTATAATTGGTTTAGATAAAACAATTGAAGAACCAC
The DNA here is from genome assembly GCA_033239125.1 of Fagopyrum homotropicum. Classification (NCBI taxonomy): domain Eukaryota; kingdom Viridiplantae; phylum Streptophyta; class Magnoliopsida; order Caryophyllales; family Polygonaceae; genus Fagopyrum; species Fagopyrum homotropicum. Next base: position 132,357,853 of record BSWB01000004.1, read on the forward strand.
AAGTGAAGAGCGTTTTATTGAATTTATTGAAAAGAACTTGGTTTTGAGAGTATTAGTTTATCAAAGCTTTGAGGATTTCTAGCTATCGTAGAAAGTTCCGGTCTTTGTACCTTTTTCTAACCGAAGAGCCAAAAACTAAGGTTATTATTGGTCTTTTCTGGATTTTTAAGTTTTTAATGGTTTTTTCTATACTTGCTAAACCGCTGGATTGAGGGTTAGACGGGTTGGATAGAACGGTCTTTGTTTGTCTATGTCAAAGACTATTTTAGATGGTTACATACAATTATTCATATATCAATGATCATGAGCCCTATGTATGGAAGGATATCTTAATTCATTATAGTGAGATTCTTGTTTTATTAGATCGTTTCTATCATACATTTGTTTACAATTATCATTTCTTCCGTTTGCTACCATTGTTACCTTATTGATTTATTTTTACTTATAATAATAATTAATTATTAATATCATTCAAATCAGACGCAGTCCTTGAAAATTCGATATCTGAATATGCTACATCCGATCCCATGATACTTGTGGGAAAGGTTGTTGTTGCCATTCTGTAAGGTGTGTTAATTAAATAACCATAATATTCTTTTGAAGCTCATAGGATGATTCAAATCAAATAAATCATGTAATGATCATGCCACAATCCAATCAAAATGAGTCTTAGAACAAATAAGAACAAACATAACAATATAAGACATCATAATGGTCATATTATTTGCCAAACATCATCAAGCAAGTCTTATCATGAAAGAATTCACACAATTAGAGTAAGGATCATTCACTCATCCTTAAGAAAATTCAATAAACATTCTAGGATTCCAAACAATGCATAATCAACTTCACTTTACCTCTCGGTCTCAACTTAGAAGATCAATCTAGCAAATATTCACTCAATCATGGATAAATTCAACATTTCAACGAGTCAAGCTTAGAAAACCTAAACCACCAACATATGAAGCAAAACCAACATGGGAGATAATTTTTAGGATTCAAAATCACCTAAATATAACTAATCATGCTTTATTTTTCCTTCATATCACGAATTAACACTGAAACAAGCTAGAAAAACATAATTTGGGGCATTCACCCCTAACCTAGAAATGAATTTAATGACCCATGACAAATCTAAAACTAAACTTGACTTTTAGCATATCAAATGACTTTTAACATATCAAATCATAGATAAAAGATAGTAAAAGAGAAATTTTTCAAAAAAAAAAAATCAAAGAAAAAGGATTTACCAAGTGGAAAATAGAAGTTTTTTTGCCTTAGAAATTGAAGAACAAATTTAGAACTTTGAGAGCAGGCTAGAAATCCTCTAATTTGATTCGAAATGCTAAAAATTGTTTTGGAATCATCATATTACAAATACATCTCATTGTCTTATATAGGAGTTTTAAGAAAGTGTCCCCTTTTACTAAAGGACAAAAGAAACGTGCAATACAATTTCTGGAGACTAAGTAAGAAACTCGAGCTTAGACAATACACAAAGGTCGAGTTTTTTGAAAAATCGGTCAAGTTTGGCAATAAAAAAGAAAAATCGAACTCTTCACTCCTAAACTCTACCTCAGAAAAAAGTGAATCAACGGCTTAGGTTACTCCTTAAGGTCTTGCCACAAAACACACCTTACTTGAAACAATCCCAATAAGGTTTCGGTTCCGGTTCATGTACGAAGCAAAAATACGGGTACAACCGTACGGAATAATATGCACCATTGATCTGTTTGATCCAACTGACCAAATTTGTCCACGCCATTTAATGAATTCTAGGGAGTGCGACATATTTGTAATTGTATGAAGTTCAGGCGGCATTTTTTCCCTTTTGAAAAAAATATTTTTTTAAAAGAGGGGTACGATGTGGCAAATTTGTAATTTTCATGAGAAAACTTTATCAGTTATTATCTCAATTCACCAATTTAGTTCAATTCGTTCAAATTGTTTGTACTAATGATTCATATTTTTGTTCAAATAGTTTAATTTGTTTCTTCTTTTTTTTAACACTTTTTTTGTTCAAAATTTATTCATATTCGTTCAAACATTTTTTAAATAATAATAGAAAAATTTTAAACTTTTTTTTACTCCAATTCCCCCCCCTTTATTCTCTTAGTTCAAATTATTTGTTGTAATGGTTCATATTAATTAGTTCAAACAGTTTGTTTTAGTAGTTCTTATTTTTAACACTTTTTCGTTCAAAATTTGTCTACATTTTTGTTCAAGTATAAGATTAAAAATTTTGAAATTTTTTTAATTCAGTCCCCCCTCCCTTTATTCTCTTAGTTCAAACTGTTTGTTGTAATGATTCATATTTTAGTTCAATTAGTTCAAACTATTTGTTCTAGTAGTTCTTATTTTTTTAACACTTATTTCAAACTTTTATAAATGTAATACCCAGAAATTTGAATTCTGTTATTTTCCGAGTCATGCTAGACTTGACCATCTCAATCGTTGTACACCTTACCTAATTCCTTCAATTGTCGAGTTCTATCATTTTATGTGAAGAATTAATTACATAAAATACTCTTCATATGTGAAATCTTGATCACATAAAGTACTCCTAAGAAACACTCTTGCAAACACTAAGGATTTTGACCATTTGACAAGTCATGACGAGTTTTTGACAAAGTCATGACAAGCTTTCGACAAGGCTCATAACAAGGCTGATGGCCGGCCACCCTCCTCCTAAGCCGGACTTCTTGCGCCACACTTCTTCTGGGATAGCATGGATAAGCGCCAACCTTTGCCTCAACCTGTTTACGACCTGGCCCAACAATGAAGCGCAACAGCTGCCTCCAGATCATTTCACGCTTGCAACGCCTTCACAACAACCTTGCTTCACCTCCACACGTGTAGGATATTCCTCCTTCCTCCTTCAGCAAATCATATTTTGTTTCTATTTTTGGAGCAGATGTCTCGCTGCTAAGGGAAGGCGAGTACATGCCTGCCTTGTGCAGCCAAGAGACACCTCCCTTCACGTATACATTCATCGAGCCCTCCGTCTAACTTAGCGCTGCTTCCCATTCTCTTCTCCCTGTCCGTCTACCACCAACTCTCTCTCCTTTGTCTCCATCATACCAGCAGACAACCTTACACCCCAAGCAACGGTCCAGGCTGCGTACCTTACCTCTGTCGGGAGTGATAGACAACCAGCGTCAGGAGTCAGGACCCCTTCGTCGTGGACTAAGATCTTCCCCCCTCCTTCTTCTTTTTGAAACGTGCGAGCCATCTCCTTCACCCCAACCCCAACTTCAGTCAGCAACGTAAGAACCCTCTCTCCTCCTCTTCCTTCGATCCCTTTCCTTTGTAGTAGGGAGACTAGAGCTTTAATCTTCACTCTCTTTTCCTTTGAATAGCCGTCAAAAGATAGCTAAGAGAGGGATCCCTGGTGCTCTTTCCCTCCACATAACCACGCCGGCTCAAGGGGATCAAGTCGTCCTAACCACATGTTAGATAATAGGTAAACCAACTAGACACACACTAGTTACAGTATACTCATGGACTAGTAAAACACATGTATACTTGGTCTCTGCAACGCTCGAACTGGAGATCGGTTTCCTATCTAGTTTGGGCAACAATTGAGGTTGAGGAGAGTCGAACCTGAGATGTGTGAGTTGGATCCAGAATACAAACCAACAGTGGGTGAGAATCGAACTCTAAACCTGTTGCTATCTCTTTAACTTTTGTCCAGAAAAATGTTGTTGAGCAGTCGACTTTGAGCCATTATTTCGATACGTTAGATTTACTTTTCACCGTTCAAATTTTAATATTTGTAGAGGGAAATGCATACTTTGATGTATCAAAATTTGGGGTCGTTCCAACGGTTGAATATAAAGTTATAGAGTTCTAATGTAGACTAGTGATGAGTTTGTGAAAATACAAACTTTTGGCTAAGTATGAGAATTTTGTGTTGAGGAGTCAACTTGAAATTTTTGTGTACGATTAGTTATTGATTCTTTTTTAGTTTTCTTTCTTCTAGTGAGTAAAATGCACATCATATAAGGTTTAGATATTTTATTTGGAATTTTTGGATTTTTATAGGAGTTTCTTAAGTTAGGTGAAAGTGAGATCCTTAGTGAATTTTTCATGGAAGTTAAGAAGTTGGAAAATCTTCCAACTTCGTAAAATCTTTCTTTGGAGTTTTGGATTTGGTTTAGGGTTCCAAAGTATAGTTTGGAAGTATGTTGGAGAATTTGCTATGATTTATTTAGGGTTCTTATGGCCTAGGGGTAAAAAACGTCTTTTTACCCTTATAAGGGTAAAATGGTAATTTTCTTCAAGATGACTTTTAGTTTCTTAGAAGTTGGAAACTTCTAAGAGGATGGGACCAATTTTGATCAACTTTACTTTTATATCAAGAAGTTGATTTCTTTCCTTACGGATTGAGTTTTTGAGATATCGAGAGTTGTGACTCGATTCAGGTAAGTCTTTTGGGCTTACTTAGTTGCTTTCATATATGAGCGGTGTGCCTATATGTATTATAGTATGTTTATAATATTTATTACCGATGTATTATTGGCCCAAGTATAATGAGCGGTTCATCATCTTCTCAGCTCTTGCGAGAGTCTGGGAGGTTCTCCGCGACAAGGCCATACGTGGTAGATAGGGAGAATACTGATCCACTCCATGTGGTATACGGGCCAGTGTGTCAAACCATTCTAGCCGGATAAGAGGATGGAAGCGAGAGTCGTAGACTTCTCGTGCCACAATTGTAATTGGATTATGAGTGTATGACGTTAATAAAGATAATAAAACGGATTCTGTGATAGCATGTTCTTTGTTTGTATCTCTGCTTATGTGTGTTTGTGCTTATATTTTCTTCTTATATATGAAATTTTAGCTAACGGTTTATCCGTGTTTTTAGATATTTTTGCAGGATAGAATAGTTGTTGAGTGATTCGGACGGTGTGTTTAGTCGGGGTTCCCGTACTTGTAGAACGAGTAGTGGTTTATTTGTTTTCCTTTGTTATTGACGCTAGTAGCATAGTTGGATATTAGTATTTATTCTCAACTGAGAGTTTGTTGTTATCTGGATGTTTCATCTATTTATTTGTTTTCAATATTTTAACATTTGTGCCTTGTTGTAAGATCTAGTACTTTTGTCAAACGAAGGTCGGGACTCATTGTGAGGTCCTAACCAGTAGCTTCACGAGTTCTAAGGGGTGTTACAACATGGTATTTGTAACACCCCAAATTTTACAACTTAGGGAGTTACTGGTTAGGACCGCACAGTGGGTCCCGACCTTAGTTTGACAACAACTTAACAAGATCTTACAACAAGGCACAAATAAGGAAAATCAGAAATCATAAAATAGTTCTTAACAATGCATGAATGTGACCAGATCGACTACAGCCGGAAAACGAAATGTAACAAAGTACGAGAGGAAACAAGGTTCAACTGTAAATCCCACAAATGCAGAAACTGTAAAACATCCTAAAGTACGACACCCGGCTGACCACTACCGTCTGGATCACTCGGCATCTGCTCTAACCTGTGGTAAATCTACACAACATATCAACAGTTAGCTAACTATCCAAATATAAGCAAAATGATAACGGCACAAACACAAGCAGAAACAAAAATAAACAAACATCATGCTGGCACTCAACCAATTATTATCTATTATTTAAGTGATTCACATTATTCAATTTAAGTTGTGGCACGAGAATTATTATTAGTTCTCGCCTCCGTTCCTTATCCAACTGGTGTAGGTCTAGCTGACTTCCACTGGTAGCATCACTACAAACCATGTATGGACTAGTCCCGAAAGAAACCCCCAGCGCCCGCAAGCTACTGAGCAGAATGCCACCGCCCGTTACTCTTAGGCCAAAATATAGGTCGGTAATTATATATCACAACCTATCTCCATAGACATTTCAATCACACACCACCATCATCATTTATACTCATATTTAGAAGTCAGCTAAGTAAGCCCAAAGGACTTACCTGTTATAACACTCGACTCTTTGTAAACCACTCGTTCTGTAAACTGTAGCAACTTAGTTGCCTGCCAAAGGCGATAAGTGTATTAGCACACTCTCACGTAGATAGAAGTCTAAAACTTCTAAGATCGAATAAGGTATTAAGACATACTAGTTACAGTATTAGTTTAGGGTAAAATGACCATTTTACCCTTGGTTCCGATTTTCTCGAAAACCCTAAAATTCATGTCTAAACTCCTATTTGAGGTTCTAAATGTATATTCTAACTCCTAAAATTTTATTTGGTTCCAAACTGACATTTTTCCTATGTTTCTATTTTCCGGAAGAATCGTAAAGGTCTAACTTCGGTTCTAAATATAAAATTCTTAACAGCTTATAATAATTCCGAATTAAATCTCTAGATCATCTATGAGGTTCTATCTAACTTTAGGAGGAAGAATTCCTCAAAACTGTTCAGCCGATATTTTTATAAAAATTCACAAAGTTGACTACTTCACTCAAAATTCCTATACTTAGCCAAAAACTTAAGTTTACCAAAACTGCTCAACTACCTAACTTCGGGAGGTCATAACTTCTAATCCGACCGTTCATTTCTTCCCAAATTTTAATATGCTAAACTACATATATCCGTATACAACATATCCAAAATTCAACGGTGGATCTTCATCCAAACTCTCAAACATTGGTCGGCAATATGGCAGTTTATAACTTAAAAGCTGAAGGCATAAAATTAAATTTTACAGCAGCCCCTTATTCCTTTTATTTATAAAACTCAGCAGCTACCTATTACTATCTTCTATGTCCAAGGCCGAATTACAGCAGCTCATCAATCTAGCATTACGGAAATAGTATACATACAAAAGCCCATACATTACCCTTCCCATCAAGACTAATCGGAACTTATTTTAAACCAAGTATAGGCTCTTACCGGGTTGCAGCTAAAAGGGTAATTCGTTGTCGGTTCCGATCTGCACCACTAATCTGTAAGTGTGGGTCGATCTCACTACTGCAACCGTTGGAAATTCGATCGAAATAAAAAGAAGGGTAATGAGTCATTGTAGCTATGATATCCAGAAGATAACGGATGGGGAAGGATCGTCTTACCAATAGGGACAGAAGGAGATGGCTCTTTGCAGTAGCTGTAACTCGATGGACTCAACCTTTCGGTTATGTAGGTGGCTGCAGTTTGAGACCTAGCAGTGCCGGACGAAGGAACGAGTAGCGAAGGATGGTGAGTGCTGTACACAGATGGGTCGGTAGAGAGAATAAGGTGAAGACGGAAGAACAAGATTGCTGCACTTACCTCTTGACGCTGCTGGGTGTGTGCAGAAGGTTGGTGTGGACCCGTTGCAGATTACAATGGCTGCAAATGACGGCTGGTAAGTGTAGAAGACAACGTTCACAAGCCAGGCAAAATCAGGAGAGCGAGTGTGCTGATGAATCTGGACGGATGGAGGGTGTGCAGCGCATAAGGAAGGAGATCAGCAGATGAAATTCTGGCGTGGAATTAGGCAGTTACGGATCTCTTTCCTAATTAATACAGCAGTTATGTAGAAGATCAAAGGAAGGGAGCGTTGCTGAGCTGGAGAAGGTAAGACGGCAACTCTTCTGGCCTGGAATGGACGCTGGACTGGAGTGGACGCTGGGCTGGAAGAAGCTGGAGCAGCTCACGGACTGGGCTGGCCAACGCTGGGCTGCTGGAGGCTGTGCACTGGTTCTGCGGACAAGCAAAACAGTGGGCTGGAGTAGGCTGAAGCTGGCGCTGGAATGAAGGGAATCGTAGCCCGGTACTAATTGTAGTCCGGAATCGAGAACCCGAAATTAATGCACGGAATAACCGGATACGGATTATATTACAGTTTAGGATTGGTTATAAAACTCTATCATTTTATGTGAAGGTAAGTTACATAAAATGATAAACTTATAAAAGGTTCTATCATTTTATGTGAAGGAGGTCTACATAAAATGATAAATTTTATCTTAATATGTCTAACTAAGTAGACGGATATGAATCGATGGATCGAGATCGGATTTATATCCGAAATAGACGGAATAAAAATTCAGGATATTACAGTATTAGAGCTCTGGGTTGGCAACAATGACACTTGTAATCTTCTAAAGGGCCGAATGAATAAAACAGAACCCGAAAGGGGTACGAGTTTTCAAAATGAATTTTGTTTTCAAAATCATGTGCATAGTCATGTTGGGATAAAAGTATGGGAAACCACCACCACCTCCGTGGATCTCGACAACTATTTTACATGATAATTTATTGTGAGTATGCATGTACGTACGCTAGCTTGATCTAATTAAATAGTTACATGTCATGCAGATGACACGTACTAGGACTGCTATGAATTTGGGGCGAGGTAGAGGTCATCCACCTATTCCTCCTACTGAGCGGGGTAGAGGTGATAGGACTCTTACCATCCGAGGACAAGAACGAGGAGGTAGACCTCCGGGAGCTAGAGATCGGGGATGCATCCCCATTACTGAGCCACTAGTGGCTGATGATCGAGCTGAGGAGGTAGCTGAGAGTATAGTTTTCGGGATCGGGAATGAGACCGCTGCTAGGTTATTAGCTCAGATAGCACAGTCGGCCAAGTCAGGTGCGTCTTCATAAGAGCGTCAGAGTTCCGGGAATACGTACATCGAGTATAAGAGGTAGTTAGGATAGGGGACCTGCCCCAACCCCACCAGTACTTGCGATACCAGCTGAGGTATCGCAGGGAGTGACTCAGGAGCCGACTGCACCCGAGAGGAGAGTTGAGGTTACAAGACTGGACTGAGCCGAGGTCACCGAAACCAGACTCGTGTTCGAAGACATTCAACCATTTGAGAGTACCCCCATTTGATGGGAAGCTAGGATTAGAAGTGGAGCATTGACTTGGACATGTTGAGACAACGCAAGAGTTGATACGTTGTCCCGAGGATCGGCAAGTAGAGTTGGTACAGGCCTTGTTCAGGTAACATGCACAATATTGGTGGAGGACCGTCCACACTAGAGTCACTGGTTTGATCAGATGAGGAGACTCATCCGAGAGCAGATCTGCCTTGCCTCCCTGAGAAGAGAGAAGTTGCAGGACTTCCTTGAGGCTAGATTCGAGGATGTCCCGGTTGTAGAGGCGATTAGTAGATTTCAGGATGAGTTAGCACTGTTGGCTCCTGTCGCACCTTTGGAGGACCAACATGTGTACTTGTTTTCCCTCCGATTGAGTGAGAGTACCCGTTCTTATGTGGCGGGTTTCCGATGTCATTCACTGATGGACTATCAGGATTGAGTGTTAGCGTTTGAGAGGGACCGACCGGGTCCGAAGAGAGTTGCTCAATCTGGAGGGCCAGAGAAGAGACAAAGAACTGAGCAAGCTAGTGTTGGGGTGGGAGCACCGGGCTATGGTCGTGGCTAGTCACACAGTCAACCGGGTTCTCAGCTAGCAGCTCTGCCTTCCGAGGGGAGTAAACAATGCTTCAACTATGGGGATCACAGACATATGAGGCCAGCTTGTAGGAGACCGCTTGTGACTTGTTTCACTTGCGACAAGTTAGGACACATGTCTATCTTCTGCCGTCAGGGCAAGGCCTCATCTGAGCATGGATCTTCCCCCGCAGGAGCTCAGAGTGATGGACATAGACCACGATAATACCAGGCCCAAGGCCAACAACATAGAGCTCCAGGTCATGCTCTTCCACAGGATTCCACCCAAGGATTAGGTCAAGGTAGAGAACGAATTGAGCTAAAATTATAAACCAACGCTCAGAGTGGTGGATCCTTGTTAAGGGATTTAGATTGCACTCATTCTATTACAAGTAACAAATTGCATAAAAACATAACTAAAAAATTAACAAAATTATACGTGATCTAACTATAGAAAATATCATAACTGATAGTGTATACTTTTGAACGAATTGAACAAAAACTACGAAATAATGCGTGAACTAACTATAAAACATATTAGAACTTACAATGTATAATTTTGAACGAATTGAACAAAAACTAGGAACTAAGATAACAATGGTTACAATTTTTTCATCAAAATTACAGAAATGATACTGCGTCCCCCGCTTTTGAAATATATTTTTTAAAAGAACAAAATTGCCCCTGTACCTTCTAAAAATTACAAAATTGTCACCGCACCTTTCCTTATTCATTAAATGATGTGAATGATTCTAATCATTGAATCAAGGAAATCAACACCCCAAATTACTACGTAAGACCTTAATACAAAAACACTCCTTACCATAAAATTAGAAACGTATAATTATAGTGTTTGAGAATTACAATATGTAATTTTCTTAATATTAACCCTCTCACTGTATAATACTACAAAATAAAATATACTTTCTTGGTAATTATATGTTTCTAAAATTTTACTTAATAACCATCATAGTCTATAACAATATTTTTCTTAAAAATAAAAATTATAGTAATTTGTTCTTGATAATGTATCTCCTTGTCTTTAATATCTCCCTTGATTATTTCCTTGTTTCTCCTCTTTCCCATTACATCTCTTTAATTTCCTCGCCTCCTTCCTCCTCCTAGCTTGCGCCTTTCCTGCAATTCAATTCCTTGTTCATAGTGGAAAACAAAGGTTCTTCGAAACGTTTCACCAACAAAACTCACATGGTTGATCGTTCGATCTAACACAAATATGTGGAATGTGATCGGTTACGTTTACGTTGATGATGTAAGAAATTTGAGATCTTAAATGGGATGAAATTGGCTTTGATCGAGTGGGTTTGACATATATGTATGTATGCATGCATGTATATGATGTCGACGAACTCGGAGAAGATGAAAACAAAGAAATGGGGTGGTGGTCTGAGATTGATGAGCCGTTGTTTCGTGTCAGAAGAGCCTGATCATGAACAACACCAACGTGATAATGTGCATCAAAGTCATTCCCAGCATTCCCATCATTCTTCTAGAAACTCTCCAGGTATTCATTCTTAACCACACCCTATACTCCAAGTTATGTGTTAATATAATTTTAAGGAATCGTAATCGGAATAGGAGCGGTATACGTTTAATTTTACAAACCAACGTCGAGGGGCTTGTTGGAGGATTTAAGCCGAGTGGTGGCTTCATTTTTGAAATCTACTTCTAAATCGACATGGAAGAAGGCGTTGTGAATGTCCATTTGGAGTGTAATTTTCAAATATTGATGAATGAAGCGCGAGAAGAGTTTGAACTGTGATCATTTTGGCCGCATTGGAGCGAGCTTTAAATCGTTCTAATTGAACTGTGATCATTTTCGTGTTGTATAGGATCCTTGAATACTTGAGCGACTGGTTCGGTAGTGATGATCATGGGATCATCAAGACGACTAAACATCATGAAGTAGTGAGAGGCGGAAAATGTTAGTAACATGGCTTGAAGGGGAGGACCTATTTCTACCAAAGGTTAAGATTTGATATCTTGAGCGTCAATTGTAAGGGGTTGAGTAGTGTCATTAAGCTCGAGTGGTACTCACAAGCACTACTACAACATAGACATTAACGACGTCTCAAAAACACCATGAAATGCTTTTAAAATCATTTTTATATGCCATCCTCCTAAGTCGTCTTTGGCGACATTGTCTTTGATTGATGAACAAGATTCCTTAGCATAGGAATTTTTAATTTTCAAGATTTTCACTTCTCTAGAAACAATGGAAGTGTTAGTATCTAAAACAAATAGACGATATGGTGTTTTAAAAACGCCGTGTCAGACTTTGGTGTCTAACTAAAAGAAAAGTTACAAATTTATTAGAAAATTTTTCATATGATGCTTATTTGTGATGAAGTTTATTTATTTGGTTTATTATCGATGTGAAAAGGTCTACCGAAAATATCTCAACGAGCTCCAAAGTCAAGTAAATCGGAAAATGGAGATGAGCATGATAACAAAACACAACGCCATGCAAGAGCATGCAATCCAATTCACATGGTAAAAGATGTGAAGGAGCTGAGACAAGGCCATGCATACGACAACGTCGACGTCTTTAGGTTCGAAGAGTTAAAACTCGCGACAAAGCACTTTCGTCCGGATCTCATTCTTGGAGAGGGTGGTTTCGGAGTTGTTTACAAGGGTGTCTTAGACGGGTCCATTAGATCCAAGTACCAGCCCCCCATGCAAGTCGCGATCAAGCAACTTAACCTCAATGGCTTCCAAGGTGACAGGGAGTGGCTGGTACTTCACTTGCACATCAAATACGTACTACATGCATGCATGCATGGTTACGTGCAGATTTTAACTATTTTTATTTTGCAGACAGAAGTAAACTACCTAGGACAACTTCGTTACCCTAGTCTTGTCAAGCTTATTGGCTACTGTTGTGATGGGGATCAAAGACTGCTTGTTTATGAGTATATGGCTTTTGGCAGTCTTGAAAGACATCTTTTCCGCAGTAAGTTGACTATTTAAGTAAAATAAAGGTCAAATTAACTAAGTAAGACTTTTTAAAATTTCTCTCTGATAACTAGATTGATTGTATAAATATGTTGAGTAAAGGTACCCCTAATCAAACTTCTTACCTTCAAACTTCAGTTGAATGAAAGTGGTAAAAATTGAAGGGTATACAAACATAATGAACATAGAAAATGACTTATTTGACCAAATTCTTTCTTAATATAAAAAGCTAATTTAAATTATATAATAAATTAAATTATTATTGGTAGGAAGTTGTGCGACAATGACTTGGGTGAGGAGGATAAAGGTGTCACTAGATGCTGCAAAAGGGCTTGCTTATCTTCATGGATTGGATCATCCAATCATCTACCGAGATCTAAAGGCGTCCAATGTCTTGTTAGATGAGGTTCGTTTATTTACTATTACCTTTTTGTAGGAGATAAAAATATTTCACCGGTAGAAAGATTCTGAACCTAATATATAATCTAACATGATATTAGAGCGGTTAACCACGAATCCATCGTCGATTCTAACCTAACTGAATGTCAACTAGGTTTATATCCTAGTTGCACTTGTAGGTTGACTACTCTGTCCACTAAGCATGTTGACTAAGTTTGGACCTAAATACACATGTATAGTCATATGGATATGACACCGCTTTCCTATTTTCTTTTTCGGACTCTAACGGTTTTCCTAATTACCTACAAACTCATCCAAAAAGATGTCTCATTTTGATGTTTTGTCTATATAAATTCAATGAAAAAAATTTTGAACTTTGGATAGGATAAAGAGACAACTAGGTTTGTATCCTATTTGCACTTGTGGGTGGACTACTGTGTTCACTAGACTTATGTTTGGACCTAAATACATATCAGCATATGACCCCGCTTTGCTATTCTCTTTTTCGGACTCTAACGGTATCCTAATTACCTACAAAATCATAAAAAAAAAACATATCTTTTTATGATCTTATTATGATGTTTTGTCTATAGAACTTCAATGGAAAATTGTCGGACTTTGGATTGGCTAAGGAAGGCCCAATGGGAGATCAAACCCATGTATCCACAAGAGTTATGGGCACACATGGATATGCTGCTCCTGAATACATAATGACAGGTACCTTGTACAACCCTTGGTGGGTATTTTTACTAACCCTCTATATCCCAACTCATCACATACTCTTAGTGAGGCTTCGTCTACTGACGTAAACATTAATGAATTTGCAGGACATTTAACAGCCATGAGTGACGTATATAGCTTTGGAGTTGTATTACTCGAACTACTTATCGGAAGGAGAGTGTTAGAGAAAACTAGATCCAGTCGAGACTACAATCTCGTTGAGATTTGTCGTCCGGTTTTAAACAATAGCAAGAAGCTCCCTCGAATCCTAGATTCAAGAATAGACGGTCAATATTCAATCGAAGCGATGATGAGAGTCGCAAATCTAGCCTACCAATGTCTATGCCACAGCCCTAAAGGGAGGCCGGTGATGCGTCAAGTAGTACAAATTCTAGAGACAGTTTATGAACAAGAAAATGGGCATGCAGATGATGATACCTTGTTCGACAAGAAATCGAACGAAACTCCAAACAAGGCTCAAGAAAATACGCGCAAGGGTAAAGACGAAGAAGAAGAAGTAGAAGAGAGACAATCTAGGGAAAATCGGAAGATGAGAGGGGGGAGAAGTAGAAGTGAACCCCAAAATGAGTATCACAAGTTCAATCGTAATTCTGTAGATGTAATGACTCCTAATCTATCTGAAATGAGAAAAATGTAAACCTATGTAACAAAAATTGATAACAATTATATATACATATATATGATCTTATAAATGGAATTTAGAAAAGGGAAGTGAATGATCGTTTTAATTATTATGATGTGAATCTTTCTATTCACCTTTTGGCATACACTAATATAAATTTGACAATGCAAATATTATTTGTTGTGGTTTAGGGAATTAACGTTGATACTAGTTCTTCTTACAGTTGGAACAACAAAGCTGGTAGATAATTAAAAAGGACTGAGATGACTTACGATTGAAATCATATATAACATAAATTTGTTGTTCTCTCATACATTCCTATTGGTATAGAACGTTTTTTTCTCATATTTATGTATCTACCTTGAACTTTTTGTGTTTTAGTCATTGTTGACATCAGTTGTGCTAAAATTACACCCTCACTGAAGTCAAAGCTGAAAAAAAGACCATAGATTACCGAATAACTGCACACGGAGTCCTCCGACCAAGCCCGATGACAAGATCCAAGATCAAGAGCTTCATCATAAGTCAGACGGCTTGTGAGATGGCATTCATGCCGTCTCAAGCTATCTGGATCACACATCACCGCTACTTTGGACTTCATCAAGCCCAAACCTGTCGAGGCCTAGAAGATGCGAGACAAGATGCTAGACGGTTCGTTTATCAAACTTTTCATCGCCCAACTCGAACTGAAGGGGATGTAATCAAACTTATGGTTGACGCCGTAGAGAATATAAAGCTCATATGCAAACGAGACGACATCCATGCCGTCTTTGACCGTCTCTATGTCGTCTTGACTGTGCAGTTAAAGGAAATTATATCTTTCGATTTTATCTTTGGAAGAGATATATTTTGTGTAACCCTAAACTCCAAGATTTTTCTCTGTATAAGCATATGTCACCCTTTGGGTTTGATCACACACTATCCTCCAACGTTGCATTCTCTTGCCTTGATTCTCGTAGACGTCAAGTAGCTTTAGAATAGAAGGTTTGTCTCGTTATGTTGGAACCAAACACTTGTGAGTTTATGTCCTAATCTCCACCCTAATCTAAGGATCATATGATCTCTATGATGGTTTGATTTATTATTGCATATATGTTTGTGAATTGAGATTGTGATATTGCTTCTCTTCAAAACTCTTTGTTTTCACCTTTCATTTAATTTCGAAAGAAGTGGAGTTTATAATTGGTTTAGACTAAAGAACATGTGTTAACCGGCGAGGTTATTTTGTTTCATTTGTTGAAAAACACTTGGTTTAAGTGGCTGGATCCTACCTTTTACTTCAAAGATTTCTAACTATCGTAGGAAGATCCAGTCTTTGTACTTTTCTAACGCGTGCTAACAAACAAGGTTTTTTTTTGTCTTTTCTGGATTTCTAAGCTCTTAAAGGATTTTCATATTTACTTGACACGACCGTTGGATTGAGGACGCAATCAAGTTGGATGACTTGTTTGTCTATGCCACACATCAAGGTTCTTGATGCTCGATTCTATGCGTTGGACATGGGAAGCAAAATGTTTAGTTAAAACATGAAGCATCTCTTCGGTTGAGTCAAACTTACCTTGGCGGGGTTGCTGTTGTTGGTTTTGTTGATCACGCCATCTCGACATGTAGTTTTGGGCAAAATGATCGTTCCTTTGGCGCTACTGATGTTGTCCATAACCCATGGCATTCACCTCAAAAGTAGAGTCATATTGGACTTGTGGACACAAGTCTGTGGGGTGGAAGGGATCGGCACAAACTACACACGCCTTCAGTTGTTGTGGAGTTCCCATCTAGGCGAGTCTCTTTACCATCTCCTTCAATTCAACAATCTCTTTTGACAGTTCCGGTCGTCTAGGATTGATGGTATGGACTCCTCTTTTGGTAGAAGTTCTACCAAATTTCCGTGTACCTTCCGCTAGGGCTGTTAATCGGAACCGTTTCCTGACGGAACCATTAGAACCGAACCTGTTTTTTACAGTTTGGTTTGGTTCCTCTTAATTATTTGTCGGTTTTTTTCAAACCGAACCGTTATAAAAACAGTTTGGTTTGGTTTGGTTCCTTAAAATAAAAATAGATCGGAACCGTTTATATTTTAAGGTAAACTAGTAAAGTACAATAACATAATATATAACAAAAAACCAAAAGTTTAAAAATGGTATTGGTCTCTTTCGTTGGTATAATGACTATAATATTGTCTTATTTTCCTCTCTCACATTCATTTGTTCCTCACTAAATCTGTTTTCTAGTTGTTCAACAACTTATTTAACTAGGTTTGTCTTCAATCCAAAATTTCTTTCTCTACAACCATTTTATTGTTAGTTTCTTTAACTTAATCTATAAAAAATTGAATTCTCCCATTTATAAGACAATGGGTGTAGTTCGTCGAGATATACTTGAAGTTTCAATTTTATCTTCCATTGTAGCAATGCTTAATTACTTATTATAAGGCATTCTTGAGTTATCGAGAATTAGAGAAAATTAAGACAAAAGATGTAAACAAAACATCTTTATTCTTCACAAAATTAAAGTATTTGGACTTTTCTCCTACAATTTATATGGAAATGAAAGTCGTTAAATAGTTCTTTTTAGGTTCAAAATGGTTCATTTGTGATTCGGTTCCAAACGGTTTCACTCATAATAAAAATACAAGAACCGAACCGTATACCTAAAATGGTTCGGTTCCTTATTTGGTTCAGTTCCAAACGGTTACGCCTCTTAAAAGTACAGGAACCGAACCGTATAACTAAAATGGTTCGGTTCCTGGTTCCTAAAAAAATCATTGTTTAAGAACCGTTTTAATAGCCCTACCTTCCGCCATTTCCTGCATTTTCTCCATAGCAATTTCAGGAGTTGAATTCAGAGTATTACCTCCACAAGTGGCGACCACAATCCTTCATTCGTTGTCCAACAGCCCGTTCTACAAGTACAACACAAGGTCTTGTGTGGAATATCGGTGGAAGGGGCAACTTGGCCTCATCTTAGCAAATCTTTCAAAATACTCATAGAGACTTTTGTCCACTTCTTGCTCGATATTGCCAATAGCCTTCTTCAAACTGTTGGCTTTCTTTGTTGGAAAGTACTTCTCCAAGAAGGCCTTGTGAAGATTCTCCCAAGTGTTTGTAACACCCCGAATTCTCAAAACTCGGGACATTACTGGTTAGGACCTCACAATGGGTCCTGACCTCAATTTGACAACAATTTACTAGGATCTTGCAACAAGGCACAAATAAGAACAACCGAAATTCATAAGAACAGTATTTTAAAGAGATGAATGCAACACAACGCCTAACAGCTCACAATACTTAATAAACATAAAAGTCTAACTGTCTTAAAACGAAGAAAAAAACAATAAAGATAACACCCAACCCCACTCTAAGGAGTACGGAGACCCGACTGACCACTACTTCCGGATCACTCAGCTGCTGCTCTAACCTACGGTAAATCTAAACAACACAACAGAACAACCGTTAGCTATCTATCTAAACGTTAGACAAATGAGAATAGCACACACACACATCATAGCAAAAGTAAACACACATCATGCTTTCAAACAATCCATTTATTATCTTTACTTAGGTCATTCACTCTTACTCATGATATTTATGTTGTGACACGAGGGATTCACAAACCTCGCCTCCGCCCTTGTGTAACCATCAGGAATGCATCCGATGCACCTCACCTTGTACATGTATGGTCTGGGTATACAAAACCTCCCAGTCTCCTGTCAGAGCTGGGCAGTGATGTCACGGCCCGTTATACATACACTTGGGCTCTAGATAATCATAAAGTCGTCCTAGGCATGTTATAATTATCAAACACTCAACGCACACCACTATTATCATTCAGCTAACATCTAGAAACCGGCTAATTAAGTCGCAAGGACTTACCTGAATCAAATCTGAATCAAATCACAACTCTCTAAAGTCTCAACTCGGTCTCCAACGTGGAAGCTCAGTAGCCTGTCAAACGAGGCACGTGGATCAAACTCACATCCCATACTCTTAGAAGTTATAATCTTCTAAGATGTACAATTTCATGAAGAGAAATTACTGAAAAGGCCCTATTAAGGTGGAATGACTATTTTACCCCTTATCCCAAAAATTCCAAAATAATCTATAACCTAGTTCCAAATCCTCCCTTGGAACCTAATTTCATAAACTAGTTCTCACAAGGTGGTTTGCTAAAGATTTATAGAAGTTACCCAAAATTCTAGATTTTCTTAAGAGTCGTTAAGGTACGACTTTGGCTTAAGATATGAGTCTCGAAGAAAATTATAAAAATTCAGAAATAAAACTCGGGATCCTCTATGATATGCATACTCAACATAGGGGCAAAGATCTCTCAAAAACGCTCAACCAAAACTCCTACATAAAATTCTAAAGTTGGGGTAAAAGCTAAAATTTCTATACTTAGCCAAATTTTCCCTCTGCTGTAAAAACAACCCAACTGTCCTACTTTGGGTCCTTATAACTTCTAATCCAACCGTTAATTCGTTCCCAATTTTTAACACAATAAACTACATATATCTATCTACAACATATCAAAAATTCAACGGTGGATGTTCATTCTAAGGTATCGAAACTTAATCCTAAAAACAGCATGTCAAGGCTGGAACATGAAGTGTGCAGAAGGTCCCCATTTCGATTCTTGTTGTCAACCTAAAGCATCCTTACATCCATCTAGAGGTCTCTAGTTCGAATCTCACTGTCCACCCAAAATCTGCATAATCCTAGTCCACAAGTCCTAGGTTCGAATCCCCTTGCAAAGAAATATAACACACATATACACACTTCATCATTCTAGTACACAGGAAACAAGGGAGATGTGAATCTCATACCGGACTGCTGCACTGATGATGCTACGAGGCTACTGGTATCGCTCAGCACCACAAAACTAAGGGGATCAAGGCTAGGCTCGTCTCCACTACTGCAGCGGTTAAATGGCTCCACTCGGTCTCACTGTTTACATCCGATTGGATCGAGATTGAAGGTTCGTCCGGCACAAAGAAGAAGGGTGGTGAGTCACTGTAACCATGCCAGCCAGGAGATGAAATGAGGATGAAAGGATTGGCCTTACCCGTAGGGATAGAGGAAGGTTTGAGGCTCGCTCGATCAACGAGGGTGGAGCAGGACTCGGTGTTGAAGACGACAGTATGGATATGGCTGCACTCGCACTGTTCCAACGTCTTTGCCGGTGCTGGAGGCTTCCTCATCCTACTGTCGACACTAGGTGAGGAGGGTACCGATGCTGGAAGATGTAACAGAAAGGAGAGGTAGAAGAAAGGCTCACCTTGGCTGCGCTTTACAAGCTCTCGAAGGTTGGAGGTTGTCAAGCAGTTGCAGCAAGAGGAGGGGAGGGCGCTGGTGATGCATCTGTGGTCGATGTGGTGGGCACGTAAGGGAATTCCGAAGCAGAAGATATGCGAGATAGGAAGGAGCGAGATACAGCTGTACGTGGAGATCTTCACGATAGGAGAGAGATATGCAGTTAAAAGGAAAGAAAGGGAGAATGTAACGGTTGCAACATGACGAGGAGATTGACGAGCTTCTATCCGCTGGCTTAGGAGCACAGGCCCGCCTTCTCACCGGCCGGCCAACGCTTGGTCACGTGAAGGTCTACTGCAAATTGGGTTGGGACAATGCAATTTCCTGGGCTGAGCAAGGTAAGGAGAGCCGGCTGGTGACCTTCTTGGGCTAGCTGGGTGGCCAAGCCACTGTTGGGCTACGTGAGGCAGGAATCAAAGGAAAAGCAGCATGGAGAAATGGGCTAAACCAAGTAAAGGGGAGGTGGGTTGAAGATTGTCAAGGCTTTCATGGCTTCGTCTTAACTCGTCAAAGCTTCGTCATGTCCTCGTCATGACCTCGTCAAGTGTTGCCCTAATCTTGTCGTGACTTGAATTAGGGTTCGGAAAACATCATTTTATGTAGGTTAATCTTACATAAAATGATACAATTTTTGTAATAGGTATGACTCTTAGATATGATATAAACGGTCGACGAGCCGAAAACGGTTTGACTCGGTAATAAACAGAAATAAAATTCCGGATATTATAGTGTCGATACTACCGGATGAAAGGTGATAGTACCAATCATCCGCCGCTTCCTTGAGAGTGAAATTGAAGGATCTCATCTTAATTTGCTCTTCGGTCACATTTTCCGGCTTCATGCTCATCTCATGGAAGTAAGGTAGCAAATGGATCAAGTACGGCTTGAGCTCGAAGTTGATCCCTTCTCCAATTGCCGGTATGGTCACCGCAAGTGGGTGTTGGGTCAAGTCCGGTTGCATGAGTTGACAGAGTGTGCGGTTCGCCATTGGTTCTTGATTTTGATGTTGTCTTCTTTGCCGATTGTATGTCCTCTCAATTTTTCGATCAAAAGGGTCAAATTCGAAGTTAGTAGCACGGGTTTGAACCATGAAAATGGTCCAAACCAAAAATTGATAATAACAAATAAAAGAACTTTAAACACTCAAACTCCCGGGAAACGGCGCCAAATTTGACAACCGTATTTCCTTAGGTCGTTATATAAACTTATCAAAGTAAATCAACTTAACACTAACCAAGGTATAGCGAATAAGCAAGGGTTGAATCCAAGAGATTGAGAGATGATTAAAGCGCAGATTATGTTTCACTTATCAATTAATAGTAACCAAGAGGGGGTGGGGGGTTGTATTGCAATATGTGACAAGACAAAAGCATATATAAACAAAGCAATGATGATGATAATGATGTTAAGACAAGCACTACACTAGGTTAGATTTCCGATTTCATATAACTTGGTTGGTTCTTTTTAGAAGCTTTCAGCGATTGTTCTCATCTTGATTATATTTATGCATTAAGTCAACCGACATTAACACAACTTAACAAGTTACCGATCCGTAAACCTACAAGACCAAACAACAAGTTAGCATTCATGTAAAGATAAAGAGATACATAAAAGAGGAACAACCCGTTAATCTTGTTATGTAGTTATATTCCTTTACACTTACATCATCACAACCTGTTATTACCTAAGAGTTTGCTACTGGATTAATGACCCGAACCCGGAACCAATTAACCTTAGCCTTTTGCATGCAATTATACAACGTAGGTGATCAAACTAAGTGGAAAACAATCATGCAAACATAAGTTAAGCACAAGGAATATAACAAAATTGATATACTGAATAATACTTCTATTGAAAAGAACTTACAACCAACTAATATGAAGCTTCAATCAACCCAATTGAGCTAGGAGACTTAAGACTCCATACAATTGACGATTAAACAAAAAGAGGTTTGTGGAAAAATGAGGATGATTCTAACAATCAGCCTAGGACCTCTATTTATACTAGAAATGACAGTAAATGGGGATAAATAGGATGTGTAAACAACCACCTTTATTGCCATAAAGGTGGGTCTAAATATCCATAGTTATGTCGTCTGTTACTAAATCGAAGGCGCGGGCATGAAGGCCACAGGGGCGGTTTAGTGCAAAACGCTCCATCTTCAACTTAGTCGCGGGATGGCTTGGCAGGGCCACAGGGGCGGAGTCTTTAATGCTCTGGAACATCTGACGCTTGGTTTCCTAACGTTTATGCCCTCAATCTACAGGGGCGGCCCAGTGTCACCGCGGGGGCGGTGAGACTGACTCTTCAGCTTCACAGGTTCACATGCAAGAGGCACAGGGGTGCCGACATTGATCTTCAGGCTTTAGCATCGTGGGGCGGGTCTTGGTAGCCGCAGGGCGGTGATAGCCTTGCTCTCGGGCACTGGGTGCGACGCTGGAAGCATCGGTCACCGCAGGGGCAGTGACATAGGGCCACGGGGGCTGCTGAACAACGAAAAACCGTCTTAGTTGTCTTCTTTGATTTTCTTTCTCTTCCAAGTGTTGTTAAACCTTTATAATTCTTCATTTCTGACTTCATCAGCTGGATGTACATATTAGCAACACCAAACAACCAATATTATTCTAATAACATGCTAAAAATACCTAAATATGATAGTGATTCCATCACCTATCAATATGCCATTGTAGTTCTTGTGTTTATCTCACTCTAACAAATAAACTTAAGTACGCTCAAAGAGGAAGATAAAACTTTGGAGCGATGAAGATGACTTGGATTGTTTCACTTGTAAGCTCTGTGTATTCATCCTCGACCGATGTGTCTTTTATAGTCTTCTATGGAGGATCTTCTTTTAGCCGTTATCTTGTAGCCGTTGCAACCTTCTTCCTTCCAAAGAATCTTCAGTTTGTTGAACGTGATCTTCTCATGTTGTTTGAGAACTAGCCGTTGTGAGTAAGATCTTCTTGTAGCCAAGATCTTCTCTTCAAACGTTCGAGATCTTCAACAAACTCATTTATAGCCGTTCGAAGTCTTCAATGAGATCTTCACCGAGATTCTCTCTTCAAACGCCTTCTCCAACAAGATCTTCTTTGTTAGTTGGTTGCTCGTTCAAGATCTTCTCTCCTAGATCTCCTTGTTTGTTGGTTGTTGTAGTAAATCTTCAGCCAAAATCTTCTCTTGTGACAATGTCCATAATCTACACACACATTTAACAATCAAACCAAGACAAGCAATTTAGAAATATAATCGATATATGTTAGTTATAAAAACCACATTTTATGTTAAGTCTTCCATCATCAAATAAATAAAACAATTAATAACAAAGGTGGAGTTATCAGTACAACTATGAAAGATTAAGCCGTACACAATAAGAATGATCCCTTAAAAGTGAAGAAGAAGAAGAAGAATAAGAGAAAGAGTGCCCATATTAGTATGGAATGTGGCTCAAGGCAAACCAAAATACAAGGAATAATGGAGTACCATGTGGTGAGAAGGACATGATGAAGAAATAGGAAGATTATGTGTAGGAGATGGAGGAACAACAATCAAATTGGGAGAAGGAGATTAATCAAAACTTCCATGCTAATGTGGAGGGGATAGAGGAAGACGGAATCAATGATGCAAAAGCTGGGGAGTTTTCACCTTTTAGTGCTACTACATGGAACAATACGGGAGAGACGAGCAAAAGAATGAAACATTGATGATTTAAAGATCTTCTAGAGGATTTAGAAGAATGAGGCAGTGATTTGACATGTTCTCTCCGACTGTTCTCCCTCACTAGAGCTCTCTCACATTGTTCTCTATAACCTCCTGTGAGATTTGGATAAATTCCCCCTTGGGGTTTTCATCGGCTGATGGGTCATATTAATAACCAAAATGTATTAACATAATTACACAGGGCAACCCTTTGTAAATATTTCTACATACTGAAAATTTGAAGGTACGTGAAGAACTCAAACGTGACCACGGACAACCTTATTTCTGACGAAGTGAATGTCAATCTCAATATGTTTAGTTCGTTGGTGTTGAACCGGGTTGGTGGCAAGATAAGTCACAGATATAATATCAGTGTAGACAACAGATGCCTTGGCATGTGGGCAATGAAGGTCAAGCAAAAGATTGCGGAGCCATGAACACTCAAAAACAACGTTGGCAACTCCTCTATACTCTGCCTCTACGCTAGACCGGGAAACCACAGATTTCCGTTTGGCATACCATGAGATTAAAGGTCATTAAAGAAGACACAGTAACCGGAGGTTGACCGTTGTGTATCAGGAAAACCGGCATAGTCGGCATCTATATATGCAATGAGGTCAGATTTCGGAGAAGGAGACATGGTGATACCTAACGATGACGTTTCAGAGATGTAGCGGATGATACGCTTAAGGGAAGCAAAGTGAGCTTCCCTTGGATCGTGCATGAAAAGGCACACTTATTGTACTGCATAACTGATGTCAGGGTGTGTGAAACTCAGGTATTGAAGCCCCAATAAAACTTCGGTAGAGCGTCGGATCACTGACAACAGGACTAGAGGAGGCACTTAACTTGACAGATGTCTCAGCAGGTGTTGCAGATGGTTTGCAATTAGTCATCTTTTCTCGTTCAACTATTTCTCGAGTGTACTTATCCTGCGATAAGAATAAGTCAGAGGTACTCCGACGAACTGAGATGCCCAAGAAGTATGACAAAGCCCCTAGATCTTTAAGAGCAAATTCCTTACTCAAAAGCATGATCAGATGAGTGCACAACATATCAGAAGATGCAGTAAGGATAATGTCATCAACATACAGAAATAGATAAGCAATATCGGAGCCTTGACGGTAAATAAAGAGAGATGTGTCGGTCTTACTTCCAATGAAAACCTATTCGATGCAAGAAGCTTGCAAAACGCTGAAATCAGGCTCTAGGTGCCTGTTTAAGGCCATAAAGAGACTTCTGCAACAAACAAACATGATTAGGCCAAGAGAAATCACGGAAGCAAGAAGGCTGAAACATATATACCGTCTCATTCAAATGCCCATGAACAAAGGAATTTTGAACATCAAGTTGATGGATGGACCAAGAACGAGAAACTACAATGCTGAAAACCGTCCTGATAGTGGCCAATTTAACAACCGGACTAAAAGTCTCATCGTAGTCAACGCCACCCCCGTTGAGAACATCCATTGGAAACCAAGCGAGCCTTGTACTGCTCAAGAGAACCATCATACCTATACTCATGACGAAAAATCCACATACATCACACAATATTAGCCTGAGGAGGATGAGGAATTAGAACTCAAATCTTATTCCGCATAAGGGCTCGATATTCATCGAGCATATCAGCGGTCCACTGTGGATTTTGGAGGGCTACATTGTGGGATTTAGGTATGGAGATATTGTGGTGGTAGAAATGGAAAGGTCAAAAACCGGTTTGGGCTAATGATTCCGGACTGATAGTCATTGATTGACCAGTTGGGCCAAGAGAAGGGGAATCTACTAGTGGGAGCGGCACGATTCTGGACTGGGACGGGCCAGGCCAAGAGAAGGGGAATCTACAAGGGGGTGTGTGGGATCGATGGGATGTATTTGATTCATATTGATAGTCATTGATTGAGCATTGTTGCATTTGTGAGCTAGTTTGCCTATATTGTCGATATGGATGTCTACACAAGCTTTATGTTGACTATAGGTGATTGAGAGCTATTTTCGAACGGAATTAAGAAGGATGAAGTTGTTGAGCAATGTCCATGGATTGAGGGCATTCTTAGGAGCAAAAGGAGTGTCAACTTGAGGAATGCACGAGTCTAGGGAAGAATCACGTTCTTGCCCTAAACCACGCTCTAAAATACGGCCGTACTACTTTCCACGTTCAGTTCCACGGCCGTGGAACCATGGCTAGGGAAGCGTGGTTCATTCCAGCAACTTCTACGGCCGTGGAGAAGATGGTTCAAACCGTGCTGAATTCCACGCTCTAAATTACGGTCGTGGAACCTTCCACGACCGTGATCTTGGCGATCTTTTTCGCCACACTTTAAGCCACGATCTTTTAAAAGATTGGGCCGGGCCGCTACTTCATCACACACTATAAAAGGACGGACGAAGAGAGATTCCGTCACCTCGCTTTAGACCTTGGCTTACACCTCCGCTTGACGCACTTTCGCCCACGCCGTGACTTAGAGATCTTTGCGATTTTTGCAAGAGACGTACTTGCGCTCATCCTTGGAGTTGCCCTAATCTCGCACTTTGGTGGAGATTGTGACTGAGATTTCCGGATTGACGGAAGATCGAAGATTCGGAAGATTGTTCGCAAGAAGATTTCTCTTCTTGTTTAGGTTTGATTTAGAAGACGGATTGACATCCCGTTCTTCCTTCTTATCTAAGATTGTGTTTGTTTGTTCTATTCCGGATCTAGTGACGATATTTGTTCTTGATTGTGACATTGAGATTGGTTTGAAGTTTATTGAAAGTTTTCGGAAGTTTTCATCTTTCAATCTTTTAAACCTTGAATTTGATATCATTATGACTATTGTTGGCTAAAAACCCTTAACAATTCTAAGGTGAAGGGTTGATAGTTGTGGCTTAGATGATGATAGATCGATCGTAAACAGATTGGACCCTGAGAGTTAGAGAGAATCGCCGACGAATCCTAAATTACGGCCTGTTCTTGAGTCCACGGCCGTGGAACCTCAAGAACTAACCGTGATTTCCCTTAAGTCTACGAACCTGCTTTTACTTTAATCCAAAGTTAAAGATTTGCTTAACTTAGTTTAGGCTTGCCTTTTCTAGGTGGTAGTGAAGCCTCAACAACCTCTACCTCGATTGTGAGTGTCACAACCTTAATCGATTTAGTTAGTCTTGATCCTTGGATTACAAGTTTGGGTATTTGACATTAATTCTCATCTTTAGAACCTTTCTATATTGAAGCCTCAACAACCTTTATAGAGAGTGTCTTGTAGGTGAGTCATATAAGGTTTTTGGAACTTCACCGTACGATTACCTTACATTAGCATACCTTTGCATATCTTAACTCTGTCCTTATATCATTAGTATATCTTGAATCGATTGCCACAGCTGGATACTTGGATCTTTAGGATTGTTGTTTCCCAATAATTTGCAAAGCTCTTATAATGACTTGCTTGATAACTTGCAACTGAATTTGTTCCCCCCAAATCCCTGTGTTCGATACTCTGGAATTCTTGCTTAACTACGTCGATCCGTACACTGCGGGTTCGCTTGCTTGATTCTAGTTTTATAAATTTAAAGCTTATTTGTACGCACGCTAAGTGGCGAACAAGTTTTTGGCGCCGTTGCCGGGGATTTGGTCTAGGCCGAATTCGGTAGCCGGTTGTCAAGCTTGGGAGCTTGCTCTCGTTATTTGATATCTTTTTGAGTGCATGCGCAGGTCTAGGAACATCGGAAACCTCTTACCTCTTGATCAAGAGCTTGAGAGGACTTTAAGGCAAAAGCGTAAGGAAAAGAAGATGGCTGAAGAACACGAACGTGATCTTCAAGCGGAGTTAGCGGAGAAAGAAGCTCAACTCCAATGGAATGAGAATATGCGCCGGGATGAGATGGATCGTCATCAATCCCAAGTTAATGATCTGAAGGACATGATGTTCCAAGATTAGGATAGAAATAAGCAACCTTAAGAATAAGGAAAGCAAGAAATCCTCAAAGAGATCATTAAAGTCGAATAGGGGTCATTCATCCGCTGATGATAGCGACTCTTCCATGCCACCGTTAGAGGAGATTGATCCAAGGATCAATGTGAATCCGTTTGCTCCACGGACGACCGCAAACCGACGCATTCCACCTAGGAATGTAAGGGTGAACCGTGTAGATGATGAGCCAAGAACTCTTGGCCAAAGGATGGATCCAACGCAGCAACCACGCCGTCTAGGTGTGAACTTTGATGCTGAAGATGTGCAAGGGTTTAGCTTCAACCCTCAAGTTATTACTCTTGTTCGCCAAAACCAATTTGGCGGGACAAGCGCTGAATCTCCACACCAACACTTGCAAAACTTTGAGTGTATGATGGAGACAATGAGGCCGAAGAACGCTACTACCAACAACTATAAGCTCAAGCTTTTCTTCTTCTCCTTGAAGGGGAAAGCGTTGTCTTGGTACCAAGCTCTTCCTAGTGGGAAACTAGACACGTGGGAAGACCTTTCCGCGGAGTTCCTCACCAAATTCTTTCCGCCATCCAAAACGGCGGAACTTAGAGGTAAGATCAATGCATTTTCCATGAGGTCTAACGAAAGTTTGTTTCAATCATGGGAAAGGTTTCAGGACTTGTTATTGGATTGCCCTCATCATGGCATATCCAAGCTTGCATTGCTGGAGATTTACTACAAGGGGCTGGATGCGGGGACGCAATTCAACCTCCAATCCCTCTCATGTGGAACATTCATGGACATGAGGGAAGATGACGCTTGGGACTTCATTGAGAAGCAAGCAAGGGTCATAGAGAAGTATTCCCACCGGAAAGCGGAGGGAAATCGTGTGGAGCAAGGAGCAAAGCTAACACATGAAACTCAAAATCAGATTTTCTCCCTCAACAATGAGATCAAAGAGTTGAAGGAGGCTATCAAGACCAACTTCCCAAAGCAGCAAGGCAAGGATGTTGGCTATTTGGGCAACAACAACAATGGCGGTGAGAACACAAACCGCAACAACAACAACAATAACCAGATAATAACCGGAACAATTGGAATGGCAACAACAACCGAAACAACAATTGGAACAACAATCGGGGTTCAAACAACAATAATTGGCGCTCCAATCAACAGAATTCCGGTAACTCTTATCCTTCCAATTCTAATTCACTAACTCCACCTTCCTCTTCCTCTACTCCTTTGAAAAGCCAGGGGCAAACATCTAATGGAGGAAACACTTCGGGGAAGGAGAAGCCCGATCCCATGTTGGAAACGATCTTGGGAAAGCTTCAAGGTTTGGAGAACCGCATCATTAAGGTTGATGATCAAATTTCTAAGGTTGGTAAAGCCCAAAAGGTTTTAGAAAACCAAATGTTCAGCCATGCGAAGGAAGTTCCTAGGAATCAAGGGAAACTTCCAGGAAAGACGGAGGACAACCCTAAGGGAAGGGTGATGGCAATCACAACTAGGAGCGGAGTGACTACCACCGATCCGCAGCCTAAGTTCGTTGAAGTCCCCGTAGAGAAAGACAAAGAGAAGGGGAAGGAGAAGGAAGATGTCTACGTTCCTCCTCCAGCTTACAAACCTCCCCTACCATTCCCTCAATCTAGAGCAAGAGCGCGCCTAGACAAACAATTTGGTAAGTTTATAGAACTCATGAGCAAGCTGCATATTAATATACCATTTATTGATGCTATTGTAGGTATGCCGGCTTATGGCAAGTTCTTGAAGGAGCTCCTCTCCAACAAGAGGAAGCTCGAAGATTTCGGTGAGGTTAAGATGAGTTCGGACTCTTCGGATCTCATCAAGACCATGAAGGAGAAAATGCCCCCAAAGCTAAAGGATCCGGGGTCATTTTGCATTCCCATAGGAGTGGGAGATGTCACATACGATGCGCTATGTGATTTAGGAGCAAGTGTGAGCATCATACCACTTGCATTGTGTAGGAAGATCGGTTTAGGCGACCCTAAACCGGTGAAGATGACGTTATACATGGCGGATCGATCCATTACTCGCCCCGTCGGTATTGTAGAAGACGTCCCGGTCAAGCTAGGTAAATTCTTTGTTCCCATTGATTTTGTTGTGCTTGACATTCCTGCAGATAGTCCGGTCCCGATCATACTCGGAAGACCGTTTCTTGCAACTTCCGGCTACATAGTCGATTGCAAGAATGGTAGACTCGCTTTTGATATAGGAGAAGAGAAAGTAGAGTTCGTTCTTTCCACTCTACTAAAGGAGCCCATCTTTGATGAGGATATATTCGATATCCAAGATGAAGAAGGGTTGTCTAGGGAAGAGGTAAGTGCTATTCTCTTCAACGATCCTTTACAAAAGGTTATTACTATGAGTCTAACAAATGTAGGGGAAGAAGAAGAGTGCAATGAGGCAATTGAAGCCTTAGAGGCACAAGAAGAGATGGGTGAAGTGGAGTTTGAAAAACTCCACGATGAGGCAGAAAACGTGAGGATCCACGGCCATACACTATATTCCACGGCCGTGGATCTCACAACCCAAAGCGTGGCTCACTCCAGGGGGTTACACGGTCGTGGAGAAAGCAGAGAGACCGTATTTCCCTTCCACGCCCTAAACCACGGCCGTGGAGAACATAGGGAAACCGTAATTTTGGGCGTGGAAAGGGGTGATCGAGACACTTCTTCAACTTCTTCCGATTATTCTCCCACACATTCAACACCCTTAGAAACATCTAAGGAGACATCGGATGCTTCTCAAGGATCGTTGGAAGCTCCGAAAGCGATGGAACTAAAGCCGCTTCCTACTCATCTAAGGTACGCTTTCCTAGGACCTAATTCTACCTTTCCGGTTATTGTTAGTTCCGATCTAAGCATAGATGAACATAATGAACTCATGATTGTCCTTAGGAAACATAGGAAAGCCTTAGGCTACACTATTGAGGACTTAGTAGGAATTAAACCCTCCCTATGCATGCATAAGCTATTAATGGAGGAAGACTTTAGAACTTCAAGACAACCTCAAAGGCGGTTAAATCCGACCATGAAGGAGGTTGTCAAGAAGGACATTCTTAAACTTCTTGATGCAAGTATCATCTATCCTATCTCCGATAGTAAGTGGGTGAGTCCGGTTCAAGTAGTTCCGAAGAAGGGAGGAATGACAGTCATCACCAACAAGAACAACGAACTCATTCCTACCCGAACCGTAACAGGATGGCGGATGTGCATTGACTACCGCAAGCTTAACAATGCAACGAGGAAGGATCACTTCCCATTGCCATTCATTGATCAAATGCTTGAAAGGTTAGCACAACATTCACATTTTTGCTACCTTGACGGTTATAGTGGTTTCTTTCAGATTCCGATACACCCGGATGATCAAGAGAAGACCACATTCACGTGCCCGTGGGGTACGTTCGCTTATAGGAGAATGTCGTTCGGGCTTTGCAACGCCCCAACCACCTTTCAAAGGTGCATGATGGCCATCTTCTCCGAATACATTGAGGAAATCATGGAAGTCTTCATGGATGACTTCTTCGTATACGGTTCCTCTTTTCACAATTGTCTTTCTAACCTTGCTCTTGTTTTACAAAGGTGTGAAGACACTAACCTAGTTCTTAATTAGGAGAAGTGTCAATTTATGGTTAAGGAAGGAATTGTATTAGGACACCTAATCTCTAGTAGAGGGATAGAGGTGGATAAGGCTAAGATAGAGACCATAGAAAAGCTTCCTCCCCCAACTTCGGTGAAAGGGATAAGAAGTTTTCAAGGACATGCTGGATTCTATAGACGCTTCATTAAAGAATTTTCTAAAATATCAAAACCGCTCACTAATCTATTGATGAAGAATGCAGTTTTTGAGTTTTCGCAGGAATGTTTGGATGCGTTTAACACCATTCGGCAAGCTCTAATTTCAGCACCTATTATCCAACCTCCTGATTGGACTCTTCCCTTTGAGTTTATGTGCGATGCTAGTGACGTAGCTATAGGAGCTGTTCTTGGACAACGAAAGGAAGGGAGAACCCATGCCATATACTATGCTAGCAAGATGCTAGATGAAGCGCAGCTCAATTACGCCACTACCGAAAAAGAGTTTTTAGCCATTGTCTATGCCATTGACAAGTTTCGCTCTTTTCTTGTAGGTGCAAAGGTGATTGTCTACACGGATCATGCTGCGATCCGGTACCTCCTTGCGAAGAAAGATGCGAAGCCAAAGCTAATTAGATGGATTCTTCTGCTACAAGAATTCGATCTAGAGATCCGCGACAAGAAAGGTTCAGAAAATTCTGTTGCGGATCATTTGAGTCGTCTAACACATCTAGAGGACGACCATTTACCCATCGATGACTCCTTCCCGTACGAACACCTACACATTATTGAGGAGTGCATCGATGTGATCTCCAAAGGTAACGAACCATGGTTTGTTGATTTTGTTAACTATTTGGTTTGTCAGGAGATACCACCCGGATTATCCTACGCACAAAGAAAGAAGTTCTTTAAGGATGTCCGGGAATACTTTTGGAACGAGCCTCTCCTCTTTAAGAGAGGTCCGGATGGCATCATTCGGCGATGTGTGCCGGAAGATGAGATGCAAAGTGTCATCCGCCATTGTCATTCACTACCTTGTGGAGGACACGCTAGTTCGAACAAGACTTGCGCAAAGGTATTGCAATCCAGATTTTTTTGGCCTACTTTATTTAGAGATGTGCAATCCTTTATTTCTTGCTGCGATGCTTGTCAAAGAACGGGTAATATCTCTAGGAGGAATGAGATGCCCCTCAACAACATCCAAGAAGTGGAGATTTTCGATGTTTGGGGAGTAGATTTTATGGGACCATTCCCATCCTCTTGTGGAAACCAATACATACTATTGGCGGTAGATTATGTTTTTAGATGGGTGGAAGCAATTGCCTCTCCCACCAATGATGCCATGGTGGTGGTTAAGTTCTTCAACAAGACCATTTTCTCACGATTTGGGACACCAAGGACTATCATTAGTGATGGAGGTTCTCACTTCATTGCCCGGCGCTTTGAAGCTCTTCTAGCCAAGTATGGGGTTACTCACAAGATCGCTACCCCTTATCATCCACAAACTAGTGGACAAGTTGAGATCTCAAATAGGGAGATCAAAGGAATTCTAGAGAAGACGGTTTCAAGGACTAGGAAAGATTGGTCTTTGAAGCTTGACGATGCATTGTGGGCGTACCGGACTGCGTACAAGACTCCCATAGGAACCACACCATACAACCTTGTGTATGGGAAGTCTTGTCACTTGCCGGTAGAGTTGGAGCACAAGGCGTTTTGGGCTATCAAGTGGTTGAATTTCAGCATGAAGGAAGCGGGAGAGAAGCGTCTCCTAGACCTTAATGAGCTGGACAAACTCCGCTTGAACGCTTATGAAAATGCTAAGATCTATAAGGAGAGAGCAAAGCGTTGGCATGATAAGCATATCATTCCAAAGGACTTCAAAGAAGGAGATCAAGTTCTCCTCTTCAATTCAAGGCTTCGCCTCTTTCCAGGTAAGCTCAAATCTTGTTGGATCGGACCTTTTCTAATTAAGCGTATTTTCCCCCATGGTGCAGTTGAAGTATGGGGTGAAGCGGGTGGAAGCTTTAAGGTGAACGGCCAACGACTCAAGAAGTATACGCCGGAACTCCAAGCTGAAGAGTTCGCGCCTACCGCACTCGAATAAGTGCGAGATTTGGTCTAGCTACGAACCTTAAACAAAGCGCTTCTTGGGAGGCAACCCAAGGTATTGCATTTTTGTTTTTGTTTTCGATTCATAGTTTAGCTTAGTTTAGACGTTTTTGCTTTATTTTGCCTTCGATTCCTTCCGGTATGTTCGTGTTTTTGGATGTAGGAACGATGGAAAAGGAAAAGGGAAGGATAATGTTGAAGAAAAGTGACGAAACTTGACTTTGGAGCATTACAGAGAGTTCCACGGCCTAAACCACGATTGTGACAGCTACAGTGACCGTAATTTCCAAAAGCCTTTGAAAAATCACCAAAACCACGGTTCCGTACATTTCCACGGCCGTGGAACACCCCGACAGACCGTGATTTTCAAAATTTTGCCTGTGACTATATAAACCACGTTCTTCACAAAAAAACACTCACAAAAACCCCTTCCACGACTGTTCACTCCAAACGGTGTGTGCAAGCTTTAAATTTATAACCCTAGACTTAAGCTTAAAACAAGGATGCGAACCTGCAGTGTACGGGTCAATCGTAGTAAAAGCAAGAAAATTCCAGGGGTCGATCACAGGGACTCGGTGAAACAAAGTCAATACGGTGTGCTTATGTCAATACTAACCACAAGAGCGATTAACACAATCAAAGATGAATAAGAAGTCAATAAAGCAAACATGCAATTCTAGGGATTAAAGCATCTGGTTGTGGTTCCAACTCAAGATCTATAGATAAGCGGACAAAGCTGAGATTTTTGCGTGGGGAAGGTGTTTCTAAAGTGGAGTAGATCACCGGGTAAGTCTCACTACACACTAGTCCTAAAACCGTAACTCCTATTACCGGGTAAGTCTCAAGGAATTAAGATAAAGAACTATAACCTCAAACTAACACACCAACTAAGGGAATAGAATCAACCTTTACCGGGTAAGTCTCAGGCTAACTCACAAAGATGGGATGGAAGCACACTCAAACCCCAATAAAGGCTAAACCTTTATTACCTATACTTATGATCGTCGGTACACAAACTAAGGAATTACCGGGTAAGTCTCATCCTAAGCTTGCTTTGAACCAGGAAAGGTGTAATAAGAATAGGATTTGGCAAACTCTAACACTTAACTCTCAGTTATGGATCAGATAAGTCACCTCGGTCAGCCAGTTTCCACCCCGGCCGAGATGTTCATCGACTGAACGAGATGCTTAGGGTTAAGGTTAAAGACTCAAACTTTCAGGATCCTACTGAAATCTAAGATTATTCTATCATTGTTTTTCCACAACCTTCAGCCAATCACCCTAGAATCACACAAGGAAATTAGCCACTCATCATCATAATGAAAGTATTAAAATATATGGGAAGAAGGTGAATATTTGAACAAAGAAGAATTTAATGAAAAAGACTTCAATAACTGAATCAAATATCACAACAAAGCGTTCCTTGGATAATAATCCAAAAAGACAGGACAACAATTGAGGGAATTGAATACAATCTTACAAAACCCTTCAATAAGCTATAAAAGCTATGGACTTCAATCTTCCTTCAACCTTCAAAAGGTTCTTCAAAACTCCCAACTTGGAGTATGCTGCTGCCGCTGCTTGATTTCCAATTGTCAGCGGATGTATGCGACCTCCAAAAATTGTGGAAATCCAACCCTTTTTATAGGAAAATAACCCTCCAAAGATAATAAATCTTAGAAAGATATTCTCCCATAAATATAGGTAAAATATATGATTCTGCATATCTCCTTCCTTCCAGGTGCCAAGCCCAAAAATATAAGATCACTTTCCCAATTTAAAAGATCTCATCCAAGAATAAAATATTCTCGCCGCGTCCTAGGTGTTCGCCTCGGTCGAGTCGACATCTCTGGATCACCTCGGTCGAGGTGAATCTCTGGTCAACCGAGGTGAGTCACAACTGAATGTGAAATCTCTCAAAACTGGTCCAAAGTGAATCTTTAATCCATGGCTATGCTTCCTGGATGTAGCTCCAAATGACTCATGACTCCTTTTACTCCTTTTTGATGCAAAACGTACCATATGACCTGCAATTACAACGAAACTAGGTGTAGACCTCGATTCTCGCAAAGGTAGATGAAATGGCAGTAAAATCACGTAATGTACATACAAACATGCAGATTATGAAAGATAAAACGTCCAAACAAACCCTAAAATATAGACTATAATTCATGCTATCAAAATACCCCATACTTAGCCCTTGCTTGTCCCCAAGCAAGTTCCGCATATAGAAGACAAGATAGAATGGATTATAAGTCAAGAAAATCGATAGAAGGTCGGCTCTATGTAAGCCGGGGCTCGGATCTCAGTAAACTGATCCAGCCCGATGGTGGTGATCATCCTCCTAAGCTCTCCATCAACGTGGAGACAGTCAAAAGCAGAAATGTCCAGAAATCTAGGTGCGATCACTGGACGGCTAGCAATACGCTCATAATCTACCCGGTGTCTCTCGTGGATCACCGGGACAGAAGGTCTGGATGAGGAAGAAGAAGGGGAAGGAGAGGATCTATCTCTAAGGGCTAATAATCTGTCAGAACTCATCTTCAATCAACACTGTCAGGCTACCTCGGTCACTGACAAACTTCAAGAATCACCTCGGTCGAGGTGCAGGTCGACTGGACCGAGGCGAAGACAGTCGCGATTCCACTCTCAGAAATTCAGTTCTTTTCCCCCAAAAATCACTACAAATGCTTCCTATGGGGTACTTAAATCCTTTCTCAATAGATTCAAGGGCAACCAAAGCCCAAATCGAAGTAAACGAACGAGTTAGGGTTTCGATCGTTTTTACCTCGTTCCGGCCGATTCACTCGAATTTCTCGCAGATCTGCAGTTGCAATAGGATCCTCTACTCTTTAATTGCAGTTTGGAAGCGAAATCTTCGAAAATGAGTGAGAAACGAAGGAAGCGAGGTGGATCTGTCGCCGCGGTCGAGGAGGGTGAAGTAAAAAGTGAAAAATAAAATTTTTCCCTATTTATACTGTTCCTGGATCTGCTGTCACCTCGGTCGAGATGGTCTCGACTGGACTGAGGTGGTACGGACCGAGGTGGTTCTGCAGAAACCCTAGTCGCCTCGGTTGCTCAAGAATCAACTCGGTCGAGGTGGCCTCGACTGGACCGAGGTGTCTCAGTCAAACTTCGTCTTCTCGAATTCTCGAACTTCTGTCCTTCCAGTTGTGCTCCTCCTTAGATATTCCCTGTTGTCTGTCCAGAACGCCAAAAACAAAGCAAAGCAAAGCAAAAACAAAAACTATCTAAACTAGACTAGAAACGGGAAAAGAAAGCAATACCTTGGGTTGCCTCCCAAGAAGCGCTTGATTTAAGGTCGCTAGCTGGACCATGATGCGTCTCAAAGGAGGTATATCGGTGCAACCTCCTCAACCGGCGTTTCGGCTGGTATTTCTTAAGTCTATGACCGTTGACCTTGAAGCTTCCGCTAGTTTCGCCCCATATCTCAACTGCACCATGAGGGAAAACATGTTTCACAACGTAAGGTCCGGTCCATCTAGATTTCAGCTTACCTGGAAAAAGACGGAGGCGGGAGTTGAAGAGTAGAACTAAATCTCCTTCGTTAAGCTCCTTTGGAACGATACGCTTGTCATGCCATCTCTTCGTCCTTTCCTTGTAGATTTTGGCATTCTCATAGGCGTTCAAACGCAGCTCCTCCAGCTCGTTAAGTTCCAATAGTCGCTTCTCACCAGCCTCCTTGATGTCAAAGTTCAACCATTTGATAGCCCAATATGCCTTGTGCTCCAATTCAACGGGCAAATGGCAAGACTTCCCATATACCAAATTAGAAGGGGTGGTACCTATGGGAG
Source organism: Fagopyrum homotropicum (assembly GCA_033239125.1). Classification (NCBI taxonomy): domain Eukaryota; kingdom Viridiplantae; phylum Streptophyta; class Magnoliopsida; order Caryophyllales; family Polygonaceae; genus Fagopyrum; species Fagopyrum homotropicum. The sequence continues at coordinate 132,394,373 of BSWB01000004.1, forward strand.
TCTTGAATGCGGTCCTGTACGCCCAAAGAGCATCGTCCAATTTCATGGACCAATCCTTCCTTGTTCTAGAGACGGTCTTTTCCAAAATTGCCTTGATTTCTCTATTCGAGATCTCGACCTGTCCACTAGTTTGAGGGTGATAAGCGGTTGATACCTTGTGGGTTACCCCATACTTCGATAGAAGTGCTTTAAACTTTCGGTTGATAAAATGTGTTCCTCCATCGCTAATGATGATGCGTGGAGTTCCAAACCGTGGAAAGATAGTTCTATTCAAGAACTTCACAACCACCTTGGCGTCGTTAGTGGGAGAAGCAATGGCTTCAACCCATCTAGAGACGTAATCAACTGCAAGGAGAATGTAGAGGTTTCCTCCGGAGGATGGGAAAGGTCCCATGAAGTCAATCCCCCACACATCAAAGATTTCCACTTCTTGGATGTTATTAAGTGGCATCTCGTTCCTCCTTGATAAGTTCCCTGTTCTTTGGCATGCATCACAAGAGACAACAAAAGATTGCACGTCTTTAAATAATGTAGGCCAAAAGAAACCGGAACGCAATACCTTAGCGCATGTTTTATCAGTGCTGGCATGCCCTCCACAAGGGAGTGAATGACAATGCCTTATGACGCTATTAACTTCATCTTCCGGAATGCACCTTCGAAGCATCCCATCCGGTCCGCGCTTGAATAGCAGCGGCTCATCCCAGTAGTAATGTCGTACTTCTTTGAAGAATCTCTTCTTTTGAGAGTGCGTCAATCCGGGCGGTGTTTCCTGGCAAACAAGATAATTCACAATATCAGCATACCAAGGACCTTTATTATCAGAAAGTTGGTGGAGGGAATGGTCCGCCAACAGTGGATGAATGTCAGAGAAGGGAGTAAGAAAATTGTTATTCTCAGCAATCTCAGTTGACATCATCTCGCTATCGACCTCGGTCGAGGCGCATAAGTGTTGACCGAGGTGTTCTTCAGTAGCCTCGCTCTGTCCAGAGAGTGCCTCGGTCGAGGTACTGCTACTGGGTCCGAGACTGGAGATCTTCGTCTCCTGGATCAGCTTCTCAGTTTTAGCTCCTGGATCCTCTTCCAGTGCCTTCAAGCTCCGTATATCTGCATCACAAGAAGCATCTATACCTTCCTCCATTAAACTGAAGCTTATAACTCTTTCGAGTGGGTCGTTAATAAGGATAGAGCTCACCAATTCTCTTGATTCTTCTTCATCGTAGATGTTGAAGATATCATCAGTTAGTTGCTCCCCTTTCATTGCTGCAAGTAGTGCGAACTCCACCTCATTGCCACCAACGTTGAATTTCAACTTGGCGTTCTTGCAATCCACATTGCAACCCGAAGTTGCTAGAAATGGCCTCCCGAGAATAATAGGGACAGGATAATCTGCGGGAATGTCAAGTACGACAAAATCTATGGGTAGATAGAAGTTACCTAACTTGACCGGAACGTCTTCCAAGATGCCCACGGGATGGGTAATGGAGCGATCCGCCATGTAGAGTCGAATCTTGACCGGCTTGGGCTCTCCAAGACCGATCTTCGTGCATAGCTCCAGCGGGATGATGCTCACGCTGGCTCCTAGATCACAAAGGGCTTCACAAGTGACATCCCCAACTTGAATGGGAATGCAAAATGAGCCGGGATCTCTCAACTTAGGTGGCATCTTTTCCTTCATGATCTTGATAAGCTCCGAAGACTTAGATGTCATCCTAACTTTACCAACGTCCTCCAGCTTCCTCTTCCTTGATAAGATTTCTTTTAAGAACTTCCCATAGGCGGGCATACCTAAAATAGCATCAAGGAAAGGAATATTAATATGTAGCTTATTCATCAAGTCAAGAAACTTACCAAAGTGCTTGTCAAGATGTGCTCTGGCTCTGGACTGAGGGAATGGAAGTGGTGGTTTATATGCAGGAGGTGGAACATAAGTTTCTGTCGTTCCTCCTGTTTTCTGTTGCTCCGCCTCGGTTGGCATCTCGGTCGAGGTGTTCTTCGACTGGATCTGGACCGAGGTGGTCTGCGTCGAGCGAGGTACTGGATCTGCAGTTTTAAGTCCACTCCTCGTCGTTATGGCCATGCACTGGCCCTTAGGGTTAGTTTCCGTCTTTGCTGGAAGCTTCCCTGGATCTCTTGGCGCTTCATTCGCCCTATTAGCAAGTTGTTGTTCGAAGGATTTTTGGGCCCTCGAAAATGAAGTCATAGAATTCTCCATAGCGCTAAGCTTGATCAAGATTGCCTCCAGAACTGCGTCTTTCTTTTCTGGCTGAGACGAACTTGATCCTTGCCCTTGGCTTTTCAATGGAGTAGAAGAAGAAGAAGGGGAAGAGAGGAAAGGGTTAGAGGAGTCATTAGAGTTGGAGTTTGAATGATTGTTACCGTGGTTTTGGTTATTCGCCCTCCAGTTGTTGCTATTGGATCCTCTATTATTGTTGTTGTAGTTGTTGTTTCGGGGACCGTTGTTGTTGTTACGGTACCCGTTATTATTGTTGTTCCTTTGCCCTTGTTCTTCCTTCTTAGTTTGAGCCATCAAGAGCTCCTTCAATTGCTTCACGTCATTCTTCAACGACGTGAGTTGGTTGTTGTTGGGTTGAGTCTCTTGAAAGTTGACTCTTTTAACTCCACCTTCAGTTCCTTGGTGGGTATACTTCTCCATGTGCAAGGCTTGCTTCTCAATGAAGTCCCAAGCCTCATCAATCGCCATGTCCATGAAGGTACCGGCGGAGAGTAGTTGGAGATTGAACTGGGTGCTTCCGTCCAGCCCTTTGAAGTAGATCTCCAACAACTCGATCTTTGGAATCCCATGATGTGGGCAATCCAAAAGGATATCCTTGAACCGCTCCCAAGATTTGGAGAAGCTCTCCTTGTCCTTCATGATGAAAGCATTGATCTTCCCTCTCATTTCAGCGGTCTTTGAGGGGGGAAAGAATTTGGTCAAGAATTCCGTAGTCATCTCCTCCCATGTGCTGATTTTTCCTGGAGGAAGAGATTGATACCAAGTAAGAGCTCTATCTTTTAAAGAAAAGTAAAAAGGTCTTAGCTTGTAGTTGTTATTTTCAATTCTGGAAGGTCGCAAGGTTTCCATCAAGATCTCGTAGTTTTGAAGATGTTGATGTGGCGACTCCTTCTCTAGCCCTCCGAATTGGCATTGGCGAATCATGGATAGAACTTGCGGTCGAAGTTCGTAGTCATGATCCGCTGGATCTCCTAGGTTCACCCCTGGACGCCTCAGCTGTTGATTAGGGTCCATCCTTTGACCTAGGGTTTGTGGGATTCCTGCAAGAAGAACATCTCGGACTGGCATCCGAGGTGGAAGTACATCGGCCGGGGCGTCAGGTACTGGAATCTGCCTCGGTCGAGGGTCAACTACTGGATTCTGCATCGGTCGAGGATCAACATGAGGATCTTCCCTCGGTCGAAGTAGAATCTGGTCTCGTATGACTGCAATCTCAGCTTCGATAGCTGCAGTCTTGGCGCGATTCTCCTCTTTCTCTTGCCTTAGTTCTTCCTTACTGAGACGTAGCAGCTCCTGCGTCTCTTTCAATTGGGCCGCAAGATCGCGATCGTCTTGTTGGGCCATCTTTGCTTCTCTTAAGCTTCGCTTGTATGTCTTTTCTGGTTCGGGATCGTAAGGGACGATTTCCTTCCCAGCGCGGGTTCTTCGCATATACCTAAGAAAGAACCTGCAAAATTCACTCAAGTAGAGTGGTTAGATGAAACGGGGCAAGCGCCCCAAGAGCAAACCGTACCGGCTCGGTCTAGACCAAGTCCCCGGCAACGGCGCCAAAAACTTGTTCGCTCCAAACGGTGTGTGCAAGCTTTAAATTTATAACCCTAGACTTAAGCTTAAAACAAGGATGCGAACCCGCAGTGTACGGGTCAATCGTAGTAAAAGCAAGAAAATTCCAGGGGTCGATCACAGGGACTCGGTGAAACAAAGTCAATACGGTGTGCTTATGTCAATACTAACCACAAGAGCGATTAACACAATCAAAGATGAATAAGAAGTCAATAAAGCAAACATGCAATTCTAGGGATTAAAGCATCTGGTTGTGGTTCCAACTCAAGATCTATAGATAAGCGGACAAAGCTGAGATTTTTGCGTGGGGAAGGTGTTTCTAAAGTGGAGTAGATCACCGGGTAAGTCTCACTACACACTAGTCCTAAAACCGTAACTCCTATTACCGGGTAAGTCTCAAGGAATTAAGATAAAGAACTATAACCTCAAACTAACACACCAACTAAGGGAATAGAATCAACCTTTACCGGGTAAGTCTCAGGCTAACTCACAAAGATGGGATGGAAGCACACTCAAACCCCAATAAAGGCTAAACCTTTATTACCTACACTTATGATCGTCGGTACACAAACTAAGGAATTACCGGGTAAGTCTCATCCTAAGCTTGCTTTGAACCAGGAAAGGTGTAATAAGAATAGGATTTGGCAAACTCTAACACTTAACTCTCAGTTATGGATCAGATAAGTCACCTCGGTCAGCCAGTTTCCACCCCGGCCGAGATGTTCATCGACTGAACGAGATGCTTAGGGTTAAGGTTAAAGACTCAAACTTTCAGGATCCTACTGAAATCTAAGATTATTCTATCATTGTTTTTCCACAACCTTCAGCCAATCATCCTAGAATCACACAAGGAAATTAGCCACTCATCATCATAATGAAAGTATTAAAATATATGGGAAGAAGGTGAATATTTGAACAAAGAAGAATTTAATGAAAAAGACTTCAATAACTGAATCAAATATCACAACAAAGCGTTCCTTGGATAATAATCCAAAAAGACAAGACAACAATTGAGGGAATTGAAGACAATCTTACAAAACCCTTCAATAAGCTATAAAAGCTATGGACTTCAATCTTCCTTCAACCTTCAAAAGGTTCTTCAAAACTCCCAACTTGGAGTATGCTGCTGCCGCTGCTTGATTTCCAATTGTCAGCGGATGTATGCGACCTCCAAAAATTGTGGAAATCCAACCCTTTTTATAGGAAAATAACCCTCCAAAGATAATAAATCTTAGAAAGATATTCTCCCATAAATATAGGTAAAATATATGATTCTGCATATCTCCTTCCTTCCAGGTGCCAAGCCCAAAAATATAAGATCACTTTCCAAATTTAAAAGATCTCATCCAAGAATAAAATATTCTCGCCGCGTCCTAGGTGTTCGCCTCGGTCGAGGTAAATCTCTGGTCAACCGAGGTGAGTCACAACTGAATGTGAAATCTCTCAAAACTGGTCCAAAGTGAATCTTTAATCCATGGCTATGCTTCCTGGATGTAGCTCCAAATGACTCATGACTCCTTTTGCTCCTTTTTGATGCAAAACGTACCATATTACCTGCAATTACAACGAAACTAGGTGTAGACCTCGATTCTCGCAAAGGTAGATGAAATGGCAGTAAAATCACGTAATGTACATACAAACATGCAGATTATGAAAGATAAAACGTCCAAACAAACCCTAAAATATAGACTATAATTCATGCTATCAAAATACCCCATACTTAGCCCTTGCTTGTCCCCAAGCAAGTTCCGCATATAGAAGACAAGATAGAATGGATTATAAGTCAAGAAAATCGATAGAAGGTCGGCTCTAAGTAAGCCGGGGCTCGGATCTCAGTAAACTGATCCAGCCCGATGGTGGTGATCATCCTCCTAAGCTCTCCATCAACGTGGAGACAGTCAAAAGCAGAAATGTCCAGAAATCTAGGTGCGATCACTGGACGGCTAGCAATACGCTCATAATCTACCCGGTGTCTCTCGTGGATCACCGGGACAGAAGGTCTGGATGAGGAAGAAGAAGGGGAAGGAGAGGATCTATCTCTAAGGGCTAATAATCTGTCAGAACTCATCTTCAATCAACACTGTCAGGCTACCTCGGTCACTGACAAACTTCAAGAATCACCTCGGTCGAGGTGCAGGTCGACTGGACCGAGGCGAAGACAGTCGCGATTCCACTCTCAGAAATTCAGTTCTTTTCCCCCAAAAATCACTACAAATGCTTCCTATGGGGTACTTAAATCCTTTCTCAATAGATTCAAGGGCAACCAAAGCCCAAATCGAAGTAAACGAACGAGTTAGGGTTTCGATCGTTTTTACCTCGTTCCGGCCGATTCACTCGAATTTCTCGCAGATCTGCAGTTGCAATAGGATCCTCTACTCTTTAATTGCAGTTTGGAAGCGAAATCTTCGAAAATGAGTGAGAAACGAAGGAAGCGAGGTGGATCTGTCGCCGCGGTCGAGGAGGGTGAAGTAAAAAGTGAAAAATAAAATTTTTCCCTATTTATACTGTTCCTGGATCTGCTGTCACCTCGGTCGAGATGGTCTCGACTGGACCGAGGTGGTACGGACCGAGGTGGTTCTGCAGAAACCCTAGTCGCCTCGGTTGCTCAAGAATCAACTCGGTCGAGGTGGCCTCGACTGGACCGAGGTGTCTCAGTCAAACTTCGTCTTCTCGAACTCTCGAACTTCTGTCCTTCCAGTTGTGCTCCTCCTTAGATATTCCCTGTTGTCTGTCCAGAACGCCAAAAACAAAGCAAAGCAAAGCAAAAACAAAAACTATCTAAACTAGACTAGAAACGGGAAAAGAAAGCAATACCTTGGGTTGCCTCCCAAGAAGCGCTTGATTTAAGGTCGCTAGCTGGACCATGATGCGTCTCAAAGGAGGTATATCGGTGCAACCTCCTCAACCGGCGTTTCCGGCTGGTATTTCTTAAGTCTATGACCGTTGACCTTGAAGCTTCCGCTAGTTTCGCCCCATATCTCAACTGCACCATGAGGGAAAACATGTTTCACAACGTAAGGTCCGGTCCATCTAGATTTCAGCTTACCTGGAAAAAGACGGAGGCGGGAGTTGAAGAGTAGAACTAAATCTCCTTCGTTAAGCTCCTTTGGAACGATACGCTTGTCATGCCATCTCTTCGTCCTTTCCTTGTAGATTTTGGCATTCTCATAGGCGTTCAAACGCAGCTCCTCCAGCTCGTTAAGTTCCAATAGTCGCTTCTCACCAGCCTCCTTGATGTCAAAGTTCAACCATTTGATAGCCCAATATGCCTTGTGCTCCAATTCAACGGGCAAATGGCAAGACTTCCCATATACCAAATTATAAGGGGTGGTACCTATGAGAGTCTTGAATGCGGTCCTGTACGCCCAAAGAGCATCGTCCAATTTCATGGACCAATCCTTCCTTGTTCTAGAGACGGTCTTTTCCAAAATTGCCTTGATTTCTCTATTCGAGATCTCGACCTGTCCACTAGTTTGAGGGTGATAAGCGGTTGATACCTTGTGGGTTACCCCATACTTCGATAGAAGTGCTTTAAACTTTCGGTTGATAAAATGTGTTCCTCCATCGCTAATGATGATGCGTGGAGTTCCAAACCGTGGAAAGATAGTTCTATTCAAGAACTTCACAACCACCTTGGCGTCGTTAGTGGGAGAAGCAATGGCTTCAACCCATCTAGAGACGTAATCAACTGCAAGGAGAATGTAGAGGTTTCCTCCGGAGGATGGGAAAGGTCCCATGAAGTCAATCCCCCACACATCAAAGATTTCCACTTCTTGGATGTTATTAAGTGGCATCTCGTTCCTCCTTGATAAGTTCCCTGTTCTTTGGCATGCATCACAAGAGACAACAAAAGATTGCACGTCTTTAAATAATGTAGGCCAAAAGAAACCGGAACGCAATACCTTAGCGCATGTTTTATCAGTGCTGGCATGCCCTCCACAAGGGAGTGAATGACAATGCCTTATGACGCTATTAACTTCATCTTCCGGAATGCACCTTCGAAGCATCCCATCCGGTCCGCGCTTGAATAGCAGCGGCTCATCCCAGTAGTAATGTCGTACTTCTTTGAAGAATCTCTTCTTTTGAGAGTGCGTCAATCCGGGCGGTGTTTCCTGGCAAACAAGATAATTCACAATATCAGCATACCAAGGACCTTTATTATCAGAAAGTTGGTGGAGGGAATGGTCCGCCAACAGTGGATGAATGTCAGAGAAGGGAGTAAGAAAATTGTTATTCTCAGCAATCTCAGTTGACATCATCTCGCTATCGACCTCGGTCGAGGCGCATAAGTGTTGACCGAGGTGTTCTTCAGTAGCCTCGCTCTGTCCAGAGAGTGCCTCGGTCGAGGTACTGCTACTGGGTCCGAGACTGGAGATCTTCGTCTCCTGGATCAGCTTCTCAGTTTTAGCTCCTGGATCCTCTTCTAGTGCCTTCAAGCTCCGTATATCTGCATCACAAGAAGCATCTATACCTTCCTCCATTAAACTGAAGCTTATAACTCTTTCGAGTGGGTCGTTAATAAGGATAGAGCTCACCAATTCTCTTGATTCTTCTTCATCGTAGATGTTGAAGATATCATCAGTTAGTTGCTCCCCTTTCATTGCTGCAAGTAGTGCGAACTCCACCTCATTGCCACCAACGTTGAATTTCAACTTGGCGTTCTTGCAATCCACATTGCAACCCGAAGTTGCTAGAAATGGCCTCCCGAGAATAATAGGGACAGGATAATCTGCGGGAATGTCAAGTACGACAAAATCTATGGGTAGATAGAAGTTACCTAACTTGACCGGAACGTCTTCCAAGATGCCCACGGGATGGGTAATGGAGCGATCCGCCATGTAGAGTCGAATCTTGACCGGCTTGGGCTCTCCAAGACCGATCTTCGTGCATAGCTCCAGCGGGATGATGCTCACGCTGGCTCCTAGATCACAAAGGGCTTCACAAGTGACATCCCCAACTTGAATGGGAATGCAAAATGAGCCGGGATCTCTCAACTTAGGTGGCATCTTTTCCTTCATGATCTTGATAAGCTCCGAAGACTTAGATGTCATCCTAACTTTACCAACGTCCTCCAGCTTCCTCTTCCTTGATAAGATTTCTTTTAAGAACTTCCCATAGGCGGGCATACCTAAAATAGCATCAAGGAAAGGAATATTAATATGTAGCTTATTCATCAAGTCAAGAAACTTACCAAAGTGCTTGTCAAGATGTGCTCTGGCTCTGGACTGAGGGAATGGAAGTGGTGGTTTATATGCAGGAGGTGGAACATAAGTTTCTGTCGTTCCTCCTGTTTTCTGTTGCTCCGCCTCGGTTGGCATCTCGGTCGAGGTGTTCTTCGACTGGATCTGGACCGAGGTGGTCTGCGTCGAGCGAGGTACTGGATCTGCAGTTTTAAGTCCACTCCTCGTCGTTATGGCCATGCACTGGCCCTTAGGGTTAGTTTCCATCTTTGCTGGAAGCTTCCCTGGATCTCTTGGCGCTTCATTCGCCCTATTAGCAAGTTGTTGTTCGAAGGATTTTTGGGCCCTCGAAAATGAAGTCATAGAATTCTCCATAGCGCTAAGCTTGATCAAGATTGCCTCCAGAACTGCGTCTTTCTTTTCTGGCTGAGACGAACTTGATCCTTGCCCTTGGCTTTTCAATGGAGTAGAAGAAGAAGAAGGGGAAGAGAGGAAAGGGTTAGAGGAGTCATTAGAGTTGGAGTTTGAATGATTGTTACCGTGGTTTTGGTTATTCGCCCTCCAGTTGTTGCTATTGGATCCTCTATTATTGTTGTTGTAGTTGTTGTTTCGGGGACCGTTGTTGTTGTTACGGTACCCGTTATTATTGTTGTTCCTTTGCCCTTGTTCTTCCTTCTTAGTTTGAGCCATCAAGAGCTCCTTCAATTGCTTCACGTCATTCTTCAACGACGTGAGTTGGTTGTTGTTGGGTTGAGTCTCTTGAAAGTTGACTCTTTTAACTCCACCTTCAGTTCCTTGGTGGGTATACTTCTCCATGTGCAAGGCTTGCTTCTCAATGAAGTCCCAAGCCTCATCAATCGCCATGTCCATGAAGGTACCGGCGGAGAGTAGTTGGAGATTGAACTGGGTGCTTCCGTCCAACCCTTTGAAGTAGATCTCCAACAACTCGATCTTTGGAATCCCATGATGTGGGCAATCCAAAAGGATATCCTTGAACCGCTCCCAAGATTTGGACAAGCTCTCCTTGTCCTTCATGATGAAAGCATTGATCTTCCCTCTCATTTCAGCGGTCTTTGAGGGGGGAAAGAATTTGGTCAAGAATTCCGTAGTCATCTCCTCCCATGTGCTGATTTTTCCTGGAGGAAGAGATTGATACCAAGTAAGAGCTCTATCTTTTAAAGAAAAGTAAAAAGGTCTTAGCTTGTAGTTGTTATTTTCAATTCTGGAAGGTCGCAAGGTTTCCATCAAGATCTCGTAGTTTTGAAGATGTTGATGTGGCGACTCCTTCTCTAGCCCTCCGAATTGGCATTGGCGAATCATGGATAGAACTTGCGGTCGAAGTTCGTAGTCATGATCCGCTGGATCTCCTAGGTTCACCCCTGGACGCCTCATCTGTTGATTAGGGTCCATCCTTTGACCTAGGGTTTGTGGGATTCCTGCAAGAAGAACATCTCGGACTGGCATCCGAGGTGGAAGTACATCGGCCGGGGCGTCAGGTACTGGAATCTGCCTCGGTCGAGGGTCAACTACTGGATTCTGCATCGGTCGAGGATCAACATGAGGATCTTCCCTCGGTCGAAGTAGAATCTGGTCTCGTATGACTGCAATCTCAGCTTCGATAGCTGCAGTCTTGGCGCGATTCTCCTCTTTCTCTTGCCTTAGTTCTTCCTTACTGAGACGTAGCAGCTCCTGCGTCTCTTTCAATTGGGCCGCAAGATCGCGATCGTCTTGTTGGGCCATCTTTGCTTCTCTTAAGCGTCGCTTGTATGTCTTTTCTGGTTCGGGATCGTAAGGGACAATTTCCTTTCCAGCGCGGGTTCTTCGCATATACCTAAGAAAGAACCTGCAAAAGTCACTCAAGTAGAGTGGTTAGATGAAACGGGGCAAGCGCCCCAAGAGCAAACCGTACCGGCTCGGTCTAGACCAAGTCCCCGGCAACGGCGCCAAAAACTTGTTCGCTCCAAACGGTGTGTGCAAGCTTTAAATTTATAACCCTAGACTTAAGCTTAAAACAAGGATGCGAACCCGCAGTGTACGGGTCAATCGTAGTAAAAGCAAGAAAATTCCAGGGGTCGATCACAGGGACTCGGTGAAACAAAGTCAATACGGTGTGCTTATGTCAATACTAACCACAAGAGCGATTAACACAATCAAAGATGAATAAGAAGTCAATAAAGCAAACATGCAATTCTAGGGATTAAAGCATCTGGTTGTGGTTCCAACTCAAGATCTATAGATAAGCGGACAAAGCTGAGATTTTTGCGTGGGGAAGGTGTTTCTAAAGTGGAGTAGATCACCGGGTAAGTCTCACTACACACTAGTCCTAAAACCGTAACTCCTATTACCGGGTAAGTCTCAAGGAATTAAGATAAAGAACTATAACCTCAAACTAACACACCAACTAAGGGAATAGAATCAACCTTTACCGGGTAAGTCTCAGGCTAACTCACAAAGATGGGATGGAAGCACACTCAAACCCCAATAAAGGCTAAACCTTTATTACCTACACTTATGATCGTCGGTACACAAACTAAGGAATTACCGGGTAAGTCTCATCCTAAGCTTGCTTTGAACCAGGAAAGGTGTAATAAGAATAGGATTTGGCAAACTCTAACACTTAACTCTCAGTTATGGATCAGATAAGTCACCTCGGTCAGCCAGTTTCCACCCCGGCCGAGATGTTCATCGACTGAACGAGATGCTTAGGGTTAAGGTTAAAGACTCAAACTTTCAGGATCCTACTGAAATCTAAGATTATTCTATCATTGTTTTTCCACAACCTTCAGCCAATCACCCTAAAATCACACAAGGAAATTAGCCACTCATCATCATAATGAAAGTATTAAAATATATGGGAAGAAGGTGAATATTTGAACAAAGAAGAATTTAATGAAAAAGACTTCAATAACTGAATCAAATATCACAACAAAGCGTTCCTTGGATAATAATCATAAAAGACAAGACAACAATTGAGGGAATTGAAGACAATCTTACAAAACCCTTCAATAAGCTATAAAAGCTATGGACTTCAATCTTCCTTCAACCTTCAAAAGGTTCTTCAAAACTCCCAACTTGGAGTATGCTGCTGCCGCTGCTTGATTTCCAATTGTCAGCGGATGTATGCGACCTCCAAAAATTGTGGAAATCCAACCCTTTTTATAGGAAAATAACCCTCCAAAGATAATAAATCTTAGAAAGATATTCTCCCATAAATATAGGTAAAATATATGATTCTGCATATCTCCTTCCTTCCAGGTGCCAAGCCTAAAAATATAAGATCACTTTCCAAATTTAAAAGATCTCATCCAAGAATAAAATATTCTCGCCGCGTCCTAGGTGTTCGCCTCGGTCGAGTCGACATCTCTGGATCACCTCGGTCGAGGTGAATCTCTGGTCAACCGAGGTGAGTCACAACTGAATGTGAAATCTCTCAAAACTGGTCCAAAGTGAATCTTTAATCCATGGCTATGCTTCCTGGATGTAGCTCCAAATGACTCATGACTCCTTTTGCTCCTTTTTTATGCAAAACGTACCATATTACCTGCAATTACAACGAAACTAGGTGTAGACCTCGATTCTCGCAAAGGTAGATGAAATGGCAGTAAAATCACGTAATGTACATACAAACATGCAGATTATGAAAGATAAAACGTCCAAACAAACCCTAAAATATAGACTATAATTCATGCTATCAAAATACCCCATACTTAGCCCTTGCTTGTCCCCAAGCAAGTTCCGCATATAGAAGACAAGATAGAATGGATTATAAGTCAAGAAAATCGATGAAAAAGTCTTTCAAAAACATTTTATGGTGTGCAACTATCATAGATCACTCTAAGAGAATACTTCATGGAATTTAAAAACTCAACATGCTCAAAACATTTTAAATATAGGAAAGTTGTTCATCTTTGCATAAAATCATAGAATGCATAATAAATCATAATTATCAAAATTAATCATGTATAATCTAGTTTAAACCGCTAAGTCAATCAACAAGCTCAAGGTCTCAAGGGCTTCCCAAAAGAAAAGGTTAAGAAACGTGTAGGGTAGGGATGTATGTAAGGTAATGTGGTGCTAGAATCCGGGAAAAGGATGAACTTCACTTTCACTTCAACTTGCAACATCTTCCACCAATAAGCTTTGCTTATCTCACACTTTTTCTTTTACTTTACTTTTTGGGATGCATGGACAGAGGTGCACAATAACCGAAGCCTAGGAAATCTGCAATCATCAATTTCTCGAGATGCATCAAACCCTTGATGCACATACCATGACCCGTTAGGAATATCGCTCAATCCGACTTTGGCAAGACACAAACACCCGGCTACGTGAATGGTGCCGAGTTACTCATCTTCATGATCGACTTCCCCAAACCTATTATTGCTTTCTAACACTCTCACTTCTAGCCACTTCTCAACTTTAACTTGCTTTCACCACTTCGCTTGCTTCCAAATTCCCGGATAGGTAAAGGGAGGCAAAATGTATATGAGGGGTTAAGCATGATCATGAAGAAGAAGAAGAAGAGAATGAATTGCCTTGGTCTTTCCAAGAAGAAAGTGAGAGAACTTAACCTGCGGTGTCAACCTTCAAATTCAACATAATTTGGATAAAAACAAAGTATTAAACATGCTAATAATTTCAAACAAAGCATTTAGCAACTTAAACATATTATAAAACCTTTCAAACACATAAAGAATTTAAAACCAGTAAGTAAACAAGATCTTCACTGAGATCATATCCAGATAAGTAACACAAAATCGTTTTCGAAAACTCTCAGTTAACACACCTCGGTCGAGGTGTTCTTGGTTCAACCGAGGTGAAACGCCTCGTTTGGCCAATACTGACTCGGTCGAGGTCGAAAATTTTTTTTTTTTAAAACCAATTTTTTCAGTTTCGACGTTTTTCTCAATCAAATAACCTGTAGGTATGCATGTAATATCAGATAATCATATAAATGCAGAAGGGAAGCATAAATAAAATATCCGATAAATAAAATACATCAAAGGTGGTCAAATAACATACATCACGTAGTCAAATAACAACAAATACCCCATACTTGAGACACACTGTCCCAGTGGGTAAAATAGAAGTCTAAACATGAGAGTACTCACCGGATAAAAGCCGAACTGCATAAAAAATATAATAATAAAATCCTGCAGCTCCTCAGTAGTCCCGATCCGGTGGTGGTGGTGGTGGCATGTAGGGATACTGAGTCGGATCGTAAGGATGGCCCATGATACGCTCGAACTGCAGCTGAGCCATGATGTGCTGATGGTGCTGCCGCTCCTACATCTCGCGGATATCCAGCGATAATGCAGCATATGAGTCGATAACCTGATCCGTCAGGTCATCGATCCGTCGGTGAGCAGCTCTATCCCTCACTCCACGCCTCCTGCGTCTAGCAGGTCTGACTGGAGAAGCCTCAGCTGGTGCCGGCTCTGTATCCTCCTCATCATCTAAGTCTATAATAGGTGGCGCGCTCGTCCCAGCAGTATCTGTCCCTGTATCCATCGGGACGCCACCTCCTCTCTCATCTACTGTATCCTCATCGTCGTCGTCGTCCTCAGCCTCCTCCTCCTCCTCCTCAGCTGCAGCAGGGGCAGCTGCTGCCTCTCTGTAATCCTCCATCAGTGGAGCCCATGCTGTCTGCCAATAATGTGGATCAAAGACTGAGAACTGTGCAGACCACCTGATGCCCTGTGGTGCGGTCAGCTCCCATGGCATAGCGACGAAGGGTGTAGTCAGTCCTCGGGGAACCAGAATCCTCCGAGTGATCATCTCCTGTAGTCCGAGCGGCTTGGCAGCCGCCACCATAGTACACCTACTCAGATCCATATCCTGATAAGTAGCGATATGGGTCACTATCCCACCACAGCATATATCTCCCTTCCCTTTGGCCTTGATCCTGTGCAGATCCTCGGCCAGCATCAATCCAAAGTCGGGGAATCCACCTGTAACCATGCAGTATAAAGCAAAGAGCTCCCCCCTGTCGGACCTTCTGGGGCGTCTCAGTACGCGCCAGAAGTGTCTCGCTGAAGATCCTGTGGGCTAATCGAAAAGCAAGATGGAAGATAAGCTTCTCCCTGGAATCACCAGGGCGCCACCTATCTGCATGCTCCACAACATGAGCAATCTGACCCCAGAACTCTCTAGCTACGGCTCGGGTCGGGAAGTCTACAGCAGTGGGGGCAGGGAAGCCAAAAATATCTCTTCAGTGGTCCAGGGGTACTAAGAAGTTCCGGTTCATCAACCGGTACTTCACAGCCCTCTCTGTGGGGAGGTAAGTGAAGGAGCTGACAAACTCAAGGGTCGGCTCTAAGTAAGCCGGGGCTCGGATCTCAGTAAACTGATCTAGCCCGACGGTGGTGATCATCCTCCTAAGCTCTCCATCAACGTGGAGACAGTCAAAAGCAGAAATGTCCAGAAATCTAGGTGCGATCACTAGACGGCTAGCAATACGCTCATAATCTACCCGGTGTCTCTCGTGGATCACCGGGACAGAAGGTCTGGATGAGGAAGAAGAAGGGGAAGGAGAGGATCTATCTCTAAGGGCTAATAATCTGTCAGAACTCATCTTCAATCAACACTGTCAAGCTACCTCGGTCACTGACAAACTTCAAGAATCACCTCGGTCGAGGTGCAGGTCGACTGGACCGAGGCGAAGACAGTCGCGATTCCACTCTCAGAAATTCAGTTCTTTTCCCCCAAAAATCACTACAAATGCTTCCTATGGGGTACTTAAATCCTTTCTCAACAGATTCAAGGGCAACCAAAGCCCAAATCGAAGTAAACGAACGAGTTAGGGTTTCGATCATTTTTACCTCGTTCCGGCCGATTCACTCGAATTTCTCGTAGATCTGCAGTTGCAATAGGATCCTTTACTCTTTAATTGCAGTTTGGAAGCGAAATCTTCGAAAATGAGTGAGAAACGAAGGAAGCGAGGTGGATCTGTCGCCGCGGTCGAGGAGGGTGAAGTAAAAAGTGAAAAATAAAATTTTTCCCTATTTATACTGTTCCTGGATCTGCTGTCACCTCGGTCGAGATGGTCTCGACTGGACCGAGGTGGTACGGACCGAGGTGGTTCTGCAGAAACCCTAGTCGCCTCGGTTGCTCAAGAATCAACTCGGTCGAGGTGGCCTCGACTGGACCGAGGTGTCTCAGTCAAACTTCGTCTTCTCGAATTCTCGAACTTCTGTCCTTCCAGTTGTGCTCCTCCTTAGATATTCTCTGTTGTCTGTCCAGAACGCCAAAAACAAAGCAAAGCAAAGCAAAAACAAAAACTATCTAAACTAGACTAGAAACGGGAAAAGAAAGCAATACCTTGGGTTGCCTCCCAAGAAGCGCTTGATTTAAGGTCGCTAGCTGGACCATGATGCGTCTCAAAGGAGGTATATCGGTGCAACCTCCTCAACCGGCGTTTCCGGCTGGTATTTCTTAAGTCTATGACCGTTGACCTTGAAGCTTCCGCTAGTTTCGCCCCATATCTCAACTGCACCATGAGGGAAAACATGTTTCACAACGTAAGGTCCGGTCCATCTAGATTTCAGCTTACCTGGAAAAAGACGGAGGCGGGAGTTGAAGAGTAGAACTAAATCTCCTTCGTTAAGCTCCTTTGGAACGATACGCTTGTCATGCCATCTCTTCGTCCTTTCCTTGTAGATTTTGGCATTCTCATAGGCGTTCAAACGCAGCTCCTCCAGCTCGTTAAGTTCCAATAGTCGCTTCTCACCAGCCTCCTTGATGTCAAAGTTCAACCATTTGATAGCCCAATACGCCTTGTGCTCCAATTCAACGGGCAAATGGCAAGACTTCCCATATACCAAATTATAAGGGGTGGTACCTATGGGAGTCTTGAATGCGGTCCTGTACGCCCAAAGAGCATCGTCCAATTTCATGGACCAATCCTTCCTTGTTCTAGAGACGGTCTTTTCCAAAATTGCCTTGATTTCTCTATTCGAGATCTCGACCTGTCCACTAGTTTGAGGGTGATAAGCGGTTGATACCTTGTGGGTTACCCCATACTTCGATAGAAGTGCTTTAAACTTTCGGTTGATAAAATGTGTTCCTCCATCGCTAATGATGATGCGTGGAGTTCCAAACCGTGGAAAGATAGTTCTATTCAAGAACTTCACAACCACCTTGGCGTCGTTAGTGGGAGAAGCAATGGCTTCAACCCATCTAGAGACGTAATCAACTGCAAGGAGAATGTAGAGGTTTCCTCCGGAGGATGGGAAAGGTCCCATGAAGTCAATCCCCCACACATCAAAGATTTCCACTTCTTGGATGTTATTAAGTGGCATCTCGTTCCTCCTTGATAAGTTCCCTGTTCTTTGGCATGCATCACAAGAGACAACAAAAGATTGCACGTCTTTAAATAATGTAGGCCAAAAGAAACCGGAACGCAATACCTTAACGCATGTTTTATCAGTGCTGGCATGCCCTCCACAAGGGAGTGAATGACAATGCCTTATGACGCTATTAACTTCATCTTCCGGAATGCACCTTCGAAGCATCCCATCCGGTCCGCGCTTGAATAGCAGCGGCTCATCCCAGTAGTAATGTCGTACTTCTTTGAAGAATCTCTTCTTTTGAGAGTGCGTCAATCCGGGCGGTGTTTCCTGGCAAACAAGATAATTCACAATATCAGCATACCAAGGACCTTTATTATCAGAAAGTTGGTGGAGGGAATGGTCCGCCAACAGTGGATGAATGTCAGAGAAGGGAGTAAGAAAATTGTTATTCTCAGCAATCTCAGTTGACATCATCTCGCTATCGACCTCGGTCGAGGCACATAAGCGTTGACCGAGGTGTTCTTCAGTAGCCTCGCTCTGTCCAGAGAGTGCCTCGGTCGAGGTACTGCTACTGGGTCCGAGACTGGAGATCTTCGTCTCCTGGATCAGCTTCTCAGTTTTAGCTCCTGGATCCTCTTCCAGTGCCTTCAAGCTCCGTATATCTGCATCACAAGAAGCATCTATACCTTCCTCCATTAAACTGAAGCTTATAACTCTTTCGAGTGGGTCGTTAATAAGGATAGAGCTCACCAATTCTCTTGATTCTTCTTCATCGTAGATGTTGAAGATATCATCAGTTAGTTGCTCCCCTTTCATTGCTGCAAGTAGTGCGAACTCCACCTCATCGCCACCAACGTTGAATTTCAACTTGGCGTTCTTGCAATCCACATTGCAACCCGAAGTTGCTAGAAATGGCCTCCCGAGAATAATAGGGACAGGATAATCTGCGGGAATGTCAAGTACGACAAAATCTATGGGTAGATAGAAGTTACCTAACTTGACCGGAACGTCTTCCAAGATGCCCACGGGATGGGTAATGGAGCGATCCGCCATGTAGAGTCGAATCTTGACCGGCTTGGGCTCTCCAAGACCGATCTTCGTGCATAGCTCCAGCGGGATGATGCTCACGCTGGCTCCTAGATCACAAAGGGCTTCACAAGTGACATCCCCAACTTGAATGGGAATGCAAAATGAGCCGGGATCTCTCAACTTAGGTGGCATCTTTTCCTTCATGATCTTGATAAGCTCCGAAGACTTAGATGTCATCCTAACTTCACCAACGTCCTCCAGCTTCCTCTTCCTTGATAAGATTTCTTTTAAGAACTTCCCATAGGCGGGCATACCTAAAATAGCATCAAGGAAAGGAATATTAATATGTAGCTTATTCATCAAGTCAAGAAACTTACCAAAGTGCTTGTCAAGATGTGCTCTGGCTCTGGACTGAGGGAATGGAAGTGGTGGTTTATATGCAGGAGGTGGAACATAAGTTTCTGTCGTTCCTCTTGTTTTCTGTTGCTCCGCCTCGGTTGGCATCTCGGTCGAGGTGTTCTTCGACTGGATCTGGACCGAGGTGGTCTGCATCGAGCGAGGTACTGGATCTGCAGTTTTAAGTCCACTCCTCGTCGTTATGGCCATGCACTGGCCCTTAGGGTTAGTTTCCGTCTTTGCTGGAAGCTTCCCTGGATCTCTTGGCGCTTCATTCGCCCTATTAGCAAGTTGTTGTTCGAAGGATTTTTGGGCCCTCGAAAATGAAGTCATAGAATTCTCCATAGCGCTAAGCTTGATCAAGATTGCCTCCAGAACTGCGTCTTTCTTTTCTGGCTGAGACGAACTTGATCCTTGCCCTTGGCTTTTCAATGGAGTAGAAGAAGAAGAAGGGGAAGAGAGGAAAGGGTTAGAGGAGTCATTAGAGTTGGAGTTTGAATGATTGTTACCGTGGTTTTGGTTATTCGCCCTCCAGTTGTTGCTATTGGATCCTCTATTATTGTTGTTGTAGTTGTTGTTTCGGGGACCGTTGTTGTTGTTACGGTACCCGTTATTATTGTTGTTCCTTTGCCCTTGTTCTTCCTTCTTAGTTTGAGCCATCAAGAGCTCCTTCAATTGCTTCACGTCATTCTTCAACGACGTGAGTTGGTTGTTGTTGGGTTGAGTCTCTTGAAAGTTGACTCTTTTAACTCCACCTTCAGTTCCTTGGTGGGTATACTTCTCCATGTGCAAGGCTTGCTTCTCAATGAAGTCCCAAGCCTCATCAATCGCCATGTCCATGAAGGTACCGGCGGAGAGTAGTTGGAGATTGAACTGGGTGCTTCCGTCCAGCCCTTTGAAGTAGATCTCCAACAACTCGATCTTTGGAATCCCATGATGTGGGCAATCCAAAAGGATATCCTTGAACCGCTCCCAAGATTTGGACAAGCTCTCCTTGTCCTTCATGATGAAAGCATTGATCTTCCCTCTCATTTCAGCGGTCTTTGAGGGGGGAAATAATTTGGTCAAGAATTCCGTAGTCATCTCCTCCCATGTGCTGATTTTTCCTGGAGGAAGAGATTGATACCAAGTAAGAGCTCTATCTTTTAAAGAAAAGTAAAAAGGTCTTAGCTTGTAGTTGTTATTTTCAATTCTGGAAGGTCGCAAGGTTTCCATCAAGATCTCGTAGTTTTGAAGATGTTGATGTGGCGACTCCTTCTCTAGCCCTCCGAATTGGCATTGGCGAATCATGGATAGAACTTGCGGTCGAAGTTCGTAGTCATGATCCGCTGGATCTCCTAGGTTCACCCCTGGACGCCTCAGCTGTTGATTAGGGTCCATCCTTTGACCTAGGGTTTGTGGGATTCCTGCAAGAAGAACATCTCGGACTGGCATCCGAGGTGGAAGTACATCGGCCGGGGCGTCAGGTACTGGAATCTGCCTCGGTCGAGGGTCAACTACTGGATTCTGCATCGGTCGAGGATCAACAGGAGGATCTTCCCTCGGTCGAAGTAGAATCTGGTCTCGTATGACTGCAATCTCAGCTTCGATAGCTGCAGTCTTGGCGCGATTCTCCTCTTTCTCTTGCCTTAGTTCTTCCTTACTGAGACGTAGCAGCTCCTACGTCTCTTTCAATTGGGCCGCAAGATCGCGATCGTCTTGTTGGGCCATCTTTTCTTCTCTTAAGCGTTGCTTGTATGTCTTTTCTGGTTCGGGATCGTAAGGGACGATTTCCTTCCCAGCGCGGGTTCTTCGCATATACCTAAGAAAGAACCTGCAAAAGTCACTCAAGTAGAGTGGTTAGATGAAACGGGGCAAGCGCCCCAAGAGCAAACCGTACCGGCTCGGTCTAGACCAAGTCCCCGGCAACGGCGCCAAAAACTTGTTCGCTCCAAACGGTGTGTGCAAGCTTTAAATTTATAACCCTAGACTTAAGCTTAAAACAAGGATGCGAACCCGCAGTGTACGGGTCAATCGTAGTAAAAGCAAGAAAATTCCAGGGGTCGATCACAGGGACTCGGTGAAACAAAGTCAATACGGTGTGCTTATGTCAATACTAACCACAAGAGCGATTAACACAATCAAAGATGAATAAGAAGCCAATAAAGCAAACATGCAATTCTAGGGATTAAAGCATCTGGTTGTGGTTCCAACTCAAGATATATAGATAAGCGGACAAAGCTGAGATTTTTGCGTGGGGAAGGTGTTTCTAAAGTGGAGTAGATCACCGGGTAAGTCTCACTACACACTAGTCCTAAAACCGTAACTCCTATTACCGGGTAAGTCTCAAGGAATTAAGATAAAGAACTATAACCTCAAACTAACACACCAACTAAGGGAATAGAATCAACCTTTACCGGGTAAGTCTCAACCTAACTCACAAAGATGGGATGGAAGCACACTCAAACCCCAATAAAGGCTAAACCTTTATTACCTACACTTATGATCGTTGGTACACAAACTAAGGAATTACCGGGTAAGTCTCATCCTAAGCTTGCTTTGAACCAGGAAAGGTGTAATAAGAATAGGATTTGGCAAACTCTAACACTTAACTCTCAGTTATGGATCAGATAAGTCACCTCGGTCAGCCAGTTTCCACCCCGGCCGAGATGTTCATCGACTGAACGAGATGCTTAGGGTTAAGGTTAAAGACTCAAACTTTCAGGATCCTACTGAAATCTAAGATTATTCTATCATTGTTTTTCCACAACCTTTAGCCAATCACCCTAGAATCACACAAGGAAATTAGTCACTCATCATCATAATGAAAGTATTAAAATATATGGGAAGAAGGTGAATATTTGAACAAAGAAGAATTTAATGAAAAAGACTTCAATAACTGAATCAAATATCACAACAAAGCGTTCCTTGGATAATAATCCAAAAAGACAAGACAACAATTGAGGGAATTGAAGACAATCTTTCAAAACCCTTCAATAAGCTATAAAAGCTATGGACTTCAATCTTCCTTCAACCTTCAAAAGGTTCTTCAAAACTCCCAACTTGGAGTATGTTGCTGCCGCTGCTTGATTTCCAATTGTCAGCGGATGTATGCGACCTCCAAAAATTGTGGAAATCCAACCCTTTTTATAGGAAAATAACCCTCCAAAGATAATAAATCTTAGAAAGATATTCTCCCATAAATATAGGTAAAATATATGATTCTGCATATCTCCTTCCTTCCAGGTGCCAAGCCCAAAAATATAAGATCACTTTCCAAATTTAAAAGATCTCATCCAAGAATAAAATATTCTCGCCGCGTCCTAGGTGTTCGCCTCGGTCGAGTCGACATCTCTGGATCACCTCGGTTGAGGTGAATCTCTGGTCAACCGAGGTGAGTCACAACTGAATGTGAAATCTCTCAAAACTGGTCCAAAGTGAATCTTTAATCCATGGCTATGCTTCCTGGATGTAGCTCCAAATGACTCATGACTCCTTTTGCTCCTTTTTGATGCAAAACGTACCATATTACCTGCAATTACAACGAAACTAGGTGTAGACCTCGATTCTCGCAAAGGTAGATGAAATGGCAGTAAAATCACGTAATGTACATACAAACATGCAGATTATGAAAGATAAAACGTCCAAACAAACCCTAAAATATAGACTATAATTCATGCTATCAACGACCCAAATCGCCGATTCCACGACCCTAATCCCAAATTTTTGCTCGTTAATCGTTTTCGACGATTCTTCTTCCCAAATCGAAGCAAATTCAACCACCAACAAGATCCAAGCAACGAATCGAGCGGCAATTCACCAAGGAACGCACAATTCGGATTTTAAAAATCCGAAACCTAGGTTTTTCCACTCTTCTTGTTCTTCGTCAATTTGGTTCGTTTTGCTAGAAATTTTAGGAAGAACTGATTGAAATTGGAAGGAATTAGACTAGGACTGCCTGATTGCTGAATTTGAGTGTTGATTGTTGAGATTTGTGAAAAACTGAGACGAATCACGGTTCCTGGAAGTTCCACGGCCGTGGAAAGGCAAGAACAGACCGTGATTCTTGACAGTGATGGACTTTGTGAGGAGAGTTTCTGGGAGGATTAAGGAGAAAAAGAATGACCAAAACAAGAAGAGGAAGGGTAATCCCTCTTCTTCTTCATCCTCTAGAGCACCACCACCCTCTTCCCCTTCACCTCCATCATCACCTTCATCACCCTCACCTCCTAGCCCTAGAGTACCGACTATTCATGAGGATCACCTCGATGCATTCGAGAGGATCAATGAGAGGGTTGTGATTGGACCTAGGTACCTATTGTTAGAGGATTTAGCTCCTCTTAACATTATAGATGACCTTACTTGGCTCTTGGATAGAGCCGGACTAGTTGTTTTCTCGGCTATCCGAGAAGACGCTTATGAGGAGATTACGAGGGAGGTTGTGACGTCTTTTCAGTACAGCCATGTAGATAGGACCGTTTCTTTCTGTCTTATGGAAAGAAACTATGATTTTTCCATCCGTGAGTTCGGGACCTTCTTTGGGTTCCATGAGACCTTTAACGGTCGTTTTCCTAGTGGCGTTTACGCCAAAGACTTTTGGGAGGAAGTTGCTATGATCTACGCCAGCGAGGACCGCTGGCAACCTGCTGACACCAAGGCTAAGTTGATGTATCACTTAGCCTTGAAGATTGCTCACCGTGTTCTTTCGGAGTGTCTCTTTTCTAGGACGGAGACGCCCCAAAAGATCAAGACGGATGAGCTCTTTCTGCTATACTCCATGCTGTATGGGCGCCGAGCTGACTGTGCCACCCTCTTAGCTGCTACTATGAGCAAGCTTAAGAACAAGAGGAAGGGAAACATTGGATACAGAGGGATAGTTACCAACCTTGCTAGGAGTTTGGGTGTTGATTTTTCTGCGTGTACCCGCATACCATCCGTACCCTTAGGACTTCATGCCTTCATGACTAGAGGTCTCATCTTCCCCACACATAGAGGTCCGCCTTACGCGGCCATGCCTTGGGAGAGCAGGACGGGTAGGGGTATTGAGTGGCTACAGGAGTATTCCATTATGGCAGGACGCCATAATTGGAAGGAGACGTTCGCTGCTATGCATGCGAACAGGATTGCAGCTCCTCCGTATGTTCCACCACCGCCCGTAGTTGAGGAGGAGGAGATGAGGGATCAGTTTGAGGGTGGAGGAGGAGCCAAGTAGGAGTTTGGCACGTTTCCGGATCAGCCGGATGCGGCCCCCGATGTGCCTAGACGTTCTCCACGTCCCGCTAGAGCTTCAGGCTCGTCTTCTCGCCGCGCCAGCATGAGTAAGTGACCCACATGGGCAGAGACACCTCCTGCATGGTATGGAGCTCCACCTCCATGGGCTACACAGACACCATCTGCACCAGCACCAGCACCAGCACCATCCGACGCTCCAGAGTGGTACAGTCATGCTCCGGGATGGTATGAGCAGATGCCGGATTGGGCTACTGGTCTTTCGGAGAGAGTAGGAGCATTGGAGATTCGAGCCGATGCTAGAGATGGACGCTTGAACGACCTCGATCACATGATGAGAGATGTCTACCGCCAGCAGTTTGGGCGGTTTTATGATCCTAGTTTCTCTCCATTCCCGCCTCCACCAGCGCCGCAGTGATGATGATTTGCATGACCGTTAGCTTTAGCCGCTCCACCGCCATTTTGTGAGTTTCTTTTTCTTTTCTTTTTTCTTTCTTTTATTTGAACATTAGGGACAATGTTCGTCCCAAGTATGGGGTGGGGTGTGACTAAAAGTTTGTAATAACTCTTACTCACTATGTTTGCTTCTATCGAGACTATCATTGCATGTTCATTATATTGTTGCATGTTTCATTATTGCATTGCATGAAAAAAGAGTTTGAAAAACCATAAAAATTGAAAAATTTTGAAAAATTTTGTGCTTCTAAGGAATTGAGATGATTTCCATGATAATCGCTACTTGTGAATTGAGTTTGATGACAATTGCATGCTTAAACGAATAGTAGATTGAAAAGAATT
Organism: Fagopyrum homotropicum; assembly: GCA_033239125.1. Lineage (NCBI taxonomy): Eukaryota > Viridiplantae > Streptophyta > Magnoliopsida > Caryophyllales > Polygonaceae > Fagopyrum > Fagopyrum homotropicum. The sequence goes on from BSWB01000004.1 coordinate 132,419,071, forward strand.
TGAATGAGTTGATTATGCCTCTTTTGCAAGTTTCATAATGTGATGAATGTTACTTAAATCATGTTGAGGAATTGAAGTTGAAATTACACTATAAGTTCTTATGCTTCTTGTTGAGATGATTAAGGCAATTCGATTTTTCTTTCTTCTTTCTTTGATCATTTTAGCTCCTCATTGAAATATTGACCTCCTTTACCTATCCGGGAATTTGGAGAAGTGAATAAAAAAGGCATGTTTGATGTGGGAGGGCCATGAGAGCAATTATTTGCAATCAAAAGAATAGAAAGAAATTGTAGGTTTGGGGAAGTCAATCATGATGATGAGTAACTCGGCACCATTCACATAGCCGGGTGTTTGTGTCTTGCCAAAGTCGGATTGAGCGATATTCCTAGCGGATTATGGTATGTGCGCTAAGGGTTTGAGGCATCTCATAAAAATTGAGAAACGCCAATCTCCTAGGCTTCGGTTTTTGTGCACCTCTGTCCATAACTCCAAAAGTAAAGTCGAAAAATGAAAAGAGGAGAGCGAAGCTCTAAGTTGAAGGTGTTGCGGAAACCGCAAGTGAAGAAGAAAAGAGTAGTTGTCCACTTTCCCGGATTCATGCACCACATTCCCTAAAGTTTCCTTCCCTTTCCACATTCTAGACCTTTTTCTTTGAAAGTCCTTAAGATCAAAAGAATGTTATATGACTTGGTGATCTAAATTGAAGTTTCTTATGATTGATTTTGATAATGTTTAAAGGTTATGATGTTTGTATGGAAGTTTGATTGATTCATGAGCTTTCTTTACTCTTTATTCTTTCATTAAGTGTATGAAAGTCCTATAAACGATTGAAGCAAGGTTTGAGAATGATCTATTGTTTAGAAGGCACATTCATCCAAAAGAAGTATTGCTTTGAGAAGGTACACATATTTCGTCCTAACTCTTGTTTTAAAGCTTTTGAAAGACCTTGCTTAGGGACAAGCAAGTGTTAAGTATGGGGTTATTTGTTAGCATGAAATATTGTGATATTTTAGGCACGTTTTCTAAGCGTATTTGATTCATATTGATAGTCATTGATTGAGCATTGTTGCATTTGTGAGCTAGTTTGCCTATATTATCGATATGGATGTCTACACAAGCTTTACGTTGACTATAGGTGATTGAGAGCTATTTTCGAACGGAATTGAGCAAGGATGAAGTTGTTGAGCAATGTCCATGGATTGAGGGCATTCTTAGGAGCAAAAGGAGTGTCAACTTGAGGAATGCACGAGTCTAGGGAAGAATCACGTTCTTGCCCTAAACCACGCTCTAAAATACGGCCGTACTACTTTCCACGTTCAGTTCCACGGCCGTGGAACCATGGCTAGGGAAGCGTGGTTCATTCCAGCAACTTCTACGGCCGTGGAGAAGATGGTTCAAACCGTGTTGAATTCCACGCTCTAAATTACGGTCGTGGAACCTTCCACGACCGTGATCTTGGCGATCTTTTTCCCCACACTTTAAGCCACGATCTTTTAAAAGATTGGGCCGGGCCGCTACTTCATCACACACTATAAAAGGACGGACGAAGAGAGATTCCGTCACCTCGCTTTAGACCTTGGCTTACACCTCCGCTTGACGCACTTTCGCCCACGCCGCAACTTAGAGATCTTTGCGATTTTTGCAAGAGACGTACTTGTGCTCATCCTTGGAGTTGCCCTAATTTCGCACTTTGGTGGAGATTGTGACTGAGATTTCCGGATTGACGGAAGATCGAAGATTCGGAAGATTGTTCGCAAGAAGATTTCTCTTCTTGTTTAGGTTTGATTTAGAAGACGAATTGACATCCCGTTCTTCCTTCTTATCTAAGATTGTGTTTGTTTGTTCTATTCCGGATCTAGTGACGATATTTGTTCTTGATTGTGACATTGAGATTGGTTTGAAGTTTATTGAAAGTTTTCGGAAGTTTTCATCTTTCAATCTTTTAAACCTTGAATTTGATATCATTATGACTATTGTTGGATAAAAACCCTTAACAATTCTAAGGTGAAGGGTTGATAGTTGTGGCTTAGATGATGATAGATCGATCGTATACAGATTGGACCCTGAGAGTTAGAGAGAATCGCCGACGAATCCTAAATTACGGCCTGTTCTTGAGTCCACGGCCGTGGAACCTCAAGAACTAACCGTGATTTCCCTTAAGTCTACGAACCTGCTTTTACTTTAATCCAAAGTTAAAGATTTGCTTAACTTAGTTTAGGCTTGCCTTTTCTAGGTGGTAGTGAAGCCTCAATAACCTCTACCTCGATTGTGAGTGTCACAACCTTAATCGATTTAGTTAGTCTTGATCCTTGGATTACAAGTTTGGGTATTTGACATTAATTCTCATCTTTAGAACCTTTCTATATTGAAGCCTCAACAACCTTTATAGAGAGTGTCTTGTAGGTGAGTCATATAAGGTTTTTAGAACTTCACCGTACGATTACCTTACATTAGCATACCTTTGCATATCTTAACTCTGTCCTTATATCATTAGTATATCTTGAATCGATTGCCACAGCTGGATACTTGGATCTTTAGGATTGTTGTTTCCCAATAATTTGCAAAGCTCTTATAATTACTTGCTTGATAACTTGCAACTGAATTTGTTCCCCCCAAATCCCTGTGTTCGATACTCTGAAATTCTTACTTAACTACGTCGATCCGTACACTGCGGGTTCGCTTGCTTGATTCTAGTTTTATAAATTTAAAGCTTATTTGCACGCACGCTAAGTGGCGAACAGTATGTGTGCCTTTTCCGTTATCCTAATACTTAAAATGTTAGCTAACGGTTTTATACCGCTTTTGTAGATGTCTTGTAGGTTAGGGGCACTGTCGAGTGATGCGGTGTAGTGGGCAGTCGGGGTTCCCGTACATTGTAGGACGTGATCGGATTTATATTATCGTTATCATGTGTACTTTCGTTATGGATATCTGTTTTTTTGAGAACTCGGCTGGAGTTTCCGTTTCTAGTTGTATTTCGGATTATGTCATATTGTATGAAAACTATTTAGGTTTTGCCTTTTATTTGTGCCGTGTTGCAAGATCCGGTGAAACTGTTGTCAGGCTAAGGGTCGGTACCCATTGTGAGGTCATAGACTGTAGCATCTCGAGTCCCTCGGATTTGGGGTGTTATAGTGTGGGCCGGTGGAGAGTTCAGTGGGCCGTGGGCCGTGGGCCTGAGATGCCATTTTGGCATGGTAAGGGGACGGATCCGTGTCACCCGGAAATGAGGGAGAGGAGGACGTATATGATGAGGTTGCGAAAGGGAAGACGGACTCGTCAAGACGAGAGAGAATGATTTTAATTGTGGCTAACTCTAAACATTTATACCCTCGATGATGAGTCGGGTACCCGAGAAAAACACAAGGAGTGGAGTGGTGTTGAAGTTTGTTGGAAATGGTTGCGCTTTGATTAGGATAACAAAGGCAACCGAAGACACGAAGATGAACGTAGGAAGGTATTGTTAAGTACAACACTGTTGTGGGTGACCGATTTGAATTGTGGCGGAGGGTAAGATATTGAGGAGGTAGCAGGACATTTCCAAAGTATGAGGCTAATAGGAAACGGGAAGAGAAGCATGTAAAAGAAGTGAACGTATCATGTTTGTGATTGTACGTATGATGCGTTCAGCTTTACCATTTTGAGGCGAAGTATAGGGACAAGAGAAGCGGAAATTTATCCCGTGAGTGGTGAAGAAGTTATAAAAACTAGAGTTGTTGAACTCTCTACCCATATCACATTGGAAAGTTTTAATAACTGGATTAAATTGAGTCTTCACTAGTTGGTGAAATTGCACAAAGAGATCAAACACTTGAGTTTTAAATTTGATGGAAAAAACCTATAGAAAGTGCGAAAAAATTATCAAGAAAAAAGAGGTATTATTTGAAGCCCTCCTTGCTCTCAAGTGGTGAAGTCCAAAGATCGCTATGAATGATATCAAAAGGTACAAAAGTAGTGGTAATAGATTGTTCAAATGGAAGTTTATGATATTTTTCTAATTGACATGCATGACATAGAGAGGAGAACTTCTCCTTATTACAACGAAAATAAGATGAATTTTGAAGAAATCTAGAACAAGAGCTCCAAGATGACCTAGACGAGCGTGCCAAAGACTTGGTGACTCTATAGAAAGAGCATGGACATGGGAAGACCCGGTGGCAGGATAAAGTTCCCCAAAACTATTGCATCTTAGGTTTACGGTCCCCGTTCACAGATCCTTCACAAAAAAATAAAAGGATCAAACTCGACACTAGCAAGGTTATCAGAAGTGAAGCGTCTAAGAGATACTAGGTTTTTAACAATTCGTGGTACAATAAGGACATTGGATAAGCGTAAGGGTTGTTTTGTGGTGTTGAAAGTGGTTTCTCCAATACCTGTAGATGGAATATGCATGTCATTGCCAACAATTATCGAATATGAGGGACCATTATACGAAATAGATGAGAGTTTACCTGGAGTATGAGTCATGTGTGAAGTGGCGCCCGTGTCCATGTACCAATTGTTATCCGTCGGATTCAACGACATGGTGGCAAAAGAATAATCCAAAGATGTGGGCTGATAATCTGAAGTCAGATGGGCCTGCTTAAACTGTGGCAGTGGGCTAGGCCCAAGAAAACTAGGCCGGTGTTGTGGGTAAGGGCAAGGAGGCCGCAGTGGGCCTGTTGGAAGGTGGGGTTGGGACCAAACGTGCTGAGGTGGGACGAATTGGGTTGTTGCAAAGGCAGCCATCCATGTAGAGGACGCCACACAAACCTGCTTTGCTGGGATCCGCCGCCGAAAGATCGTTGCCGAGCCCTCCAACCCCAACCACGTCTCTGGTGCTGCAGGTACGACGCAGCCGGAAACGGACCGGGTTGGGGCGCTGGGAGCGGACTGCTGGGACGCCGAGTGTCGATATTGAGGCTTGTTGTCGATGATCCGGAAGCAGTTTGAGACGCCATTCGCGTCTCTTCCAGCTGCAACTGAGAACGAGCTTTGGTGAAGGACGGAAGCGGGTTGGATTTTTTAATAAAGCTTGTTGCGGCATTATACTCACAAGGTAAACCCGAAATAAGTTGAAGAACAAGACGGGTTTCACGAACCGGTGAGCCAATTCTCCCTTGGGGCTTCCATTAACTGATAAGTCATATTAATAACCAAAACGTATTTATATAATTATACAAGGCAGCCCTCTATTTACAATATTTGCATATTCTATCACCTCCCTCACTTCAAGCTTCCCCAACAACCTTCGTCTCACCCTCAAGCAAACAAGATGTCTCCCTCTCACCTTCTTTGGTTTCACCCCTTTCCTCGCCCTTTGCTAAACCTCGAGCTTCAACACCTCCCTTTGACCTCTGCTTTCCATCACCTCCACAAGGAACGATAGCACACCATCTCCCTCTCCTTCTATTGGGTCGTAGGAAGCCAGTGTCCACGTTACCGCTGCTTGTGTTGCAAGAAGCCACCAACAGAGGAGCCGTCGAAGTCTCGACAATCTCCTTCCCTTTCTTTTTGTTGCAACCAGCGCCGGAAGGGAGTCGTTGTGCCCCTGTCGATGCCGGGAAGCCGCCTCCCCTGCCTTGCCCTCGCCGCCAGCAAAGCCTCCGCCGGTTTCTTTTATTCACAATCAAGGATCCCCTAACTTTGGTGTAATTGTAATATAGTGCGCAACTTTTATTTTACAAGTTTATGCCCATATTTTGTATTTTCACGATTCTGCCCTGCTTGTTTAATTACAGAAAATGGCAAAAATTTAATTTATAAGAAATGACACATATATATAAAATTACACAATTTACCCTGAACATATATTTACGGATATTTTTACGAAACTTTTAATTATGAGTATTATCCAATATATATATATATATATATATATATATATATATATATATATATATAATACATATTATGCTCAAGTTTATCTTATAAAGCTAAACTTGTTTAGTTTAGGTATTAGGTTTGAAAACGCCTTCGGAAAAGGTCTATCTATCGAGCCGAAGATCGGCAACCATATATCGATCAACTTTTGTCTTTTGATGCTACGTAACTGTTCTTGAAACCTCAGAAGTGAATTATTGCACATTAATGTATGAGTTTTAGAACGTAATAAGTATGGTGTGGAATTATATGTTCGTACTCGGTTTGGATAACTAGTTTTGGACAAATCCTAAGAGAAGTAAAACCCAAACTCAAGGCGGGACTATGTAAGTCACTCTTACACCTATTAGACGGTGTTGTGTATATATATATTATATAGTTATTGATTATGTGTTTTACTTTTTTAGGTTGTTTGATGAGTTTTAGTTGACGTGTCGATTTTGCTTAAAAGCCGTTACGTAAGACTGTCAATATCGAGGCAAGTACTTGTGAGCGTTTTTATATGAGCGTGATCATGTTTAAGTTGTTATGTTATTACATGCATGTTTTGACGTTGTAAAGATATATTATCATGAAGCTTTTGATATTTAAACATGCTATGTCGTTTTGAAAAATATCGGTTCGGTACTTACGTTATATATATATATATATATATATATATATATATATATATATATATATATATATATATATATATATATAGCATGATCATTTGAATATTTATTATGTACTTTCGGTTTTTAAGAGTATGTTATGACTTTGATGATTTGATGATTGAATGATCTTTGAGAATGCTTGTCGTATTTGATTTGCTTTATAGGCGGTAATGTACTTAGTTTGGATTTTAATTCCGTAATATGATTTATCGAGTCATTTTAGAAAAAGAACCGAATATGGATGTCGAGATATTTAAGATGGTTTGGTCTTTGACCTAAGCGGCGTTATGCCATTTTACTATGAGATTATTTGGTCTATGACCATAGCGGGCTAGTGCCCTTTTATTTTGAGTGACACGTAGACTATGACTACGGCGGCATGCGTGCCAATTATTTTATTTTCATGATTTTTCACAATCCCCGGTTAGAAGGCCACACTCACCAGTGGTGGAAAATCGTGGTTCGGTAGGCCGAGGTTGTGACCGGCTATTCTGGATGGCGAGATTTGTATCTAATCCGTAACTGTCGTGATCATCCCGTAGTTGTGGTTAGAAGGTACCTTCGTGTTCAACTTTGGATTTGGGCATGTTTTGAATCAAAATAAAATCCCATGATTTGAATTATGATTTCTAAAGTTAAAATGCTCGAACATGTTTTGGAATTATGATTCGATGATTTTGAGTAAGGGGCAAGGAAAGACCTTGTTACCCCATTCCGGTCAGTTGACTATGTATTCGTTACTCCGGTTATTTTGGACTTATGAAATGTTGTGTGGACATATGAAATGTCGTTTGGATTCATGTGATGTTATTTTGGACTTATGAGTATTATTTTAGACTTATGAAATGTTGGTTGGGATTATGAATGTCATTTGGACTTATGTTATTTTGGACTTGTGAGTATTTTTTTTGGATTATGAGATATGGTTTTGGATCTTTTAAGCATGATGAGTTTGATTTATGACTATGATATCTGTTTATGAATTATTGATTTGAACTTATGAGATATTGTTTTCGGACTTGAGTATTTGATATGGGTATGATTTATTGAACTTGGATTACAAGTATTTGATATGGATTATGAGTATTTAAATTGACTTTTGAATATTTGATTTGGAGTCTAAGTTTTGTTATGGATTATGGGATATTGTAGTTTAATTACGAATTGTGGAGTACGATTACGATCTTTCAAGTCGATATTACTTTTGATGTGATATTTAAGACATTTAAACGTACCGATGAAAATCTCCACTAGTCACCATAAACACGCATTTAGCGTGCGTAGTTGATAGGTTCCTCAACTACGCATATGGGGAGCGTAGTCGTAGTTCCCAAAATAAATAATATCAACTACGCTCCCCATATGTATTTTATATTTTATATTTTATATTTTATATTTTATATTTTATATTTTATATTTCATATTTCATATTTCATATTTCATATTTCATATTTCATATTTCATATTTCATATTTTATATTCTATATTCTATATTCTATATTTATATTTTATATTCTATATTTTATATTTTTCTCATGGACTTCAACTACGCATCTCATATGTGTAGTTGAAGACCCTATCAACTACGCACGCGAAGTGCCTACATTTGATGACTATTAGAGATTTTTGTTGGTACGTCTATCAACCCCTTATATTGTATTGAACTCCGTTTGAAATGATTTATGAGTATTTGGATTTGATTATAAGTAATTAGATTTGATTATAAAGTATGACCCAATCATACTCATGATCAAGTCTAAAATCGGTTGAAGACAAACAACCGTGAATGTTCGTTGAGAGGGGTGAATATTTTCCTAACAACCATGAATGTTCATGTTTTTTTATGTTCAGGGACATTCCTTCTTTTCTCCAAACCAAAACTCATTGAATCTAATGTTACGAAACACTTATTCAAATTTGTTTATAAACCACAAATGTAAAATAATCTATTCTAAAACAACAATCATAATCACAACCTAACTACCAACAACATTCAGAACCACAAGTCTAATTTTCCCAGACACACAATGAATTCCTATTTTTAAAACATAAATAGATTAGTTAGAAAATGACCACAATTTTGGGCATCCACTAAATCTTGTTAAGGGCAGAGAACATATCATTGACTCGGCCGTGCTGGCGAAGGCTTTGAGGAAATCGGAATAGGAGAGCACTCATCTTGAGGTGAGCTTACAACTTAGATGCTTCCAATAGTGATTCACTCTACTGCAGAAGGAAATAGGCAAACAATTGAGGCAAATCTAGCTCTCGGACGAGCTAGGACATGAGTAGCGGCTATCAATACCATTTCGTAAGGAGTTGGTATCTCCGCATAAGCATAAATTATTAGCTATATCTGACTTAGTCTTTGTAGTTTCTATTTAGTTTATTTATGTCTTAGATTGTAGGGATTTCTTTTGTTATCTTTCTTGATTATGTTAGCACATAGGTGTAACACCCCGAATCCGCGGGACTCGGGATGTCACATTGGGCTAGGATCTCACAATGGATCTTGACCCTAGCTTGACAACAAGTTCACTGGACCTTACAACATGGCACTGACAAATATAAAACAAATACATAAAACAGTATAAACTGTACGACCCAAAGTAAACAACAACATAGCCGAGTATATAAAACGACATCCTCACACAGGAGGTACAAAATATCATCCTCACGCAGGAGGGGAACACAACAACCCCAAACCAACCACCTAATGTACGAGAGTCCTCGGCCTGTCACCCTGCCAGATCACCCAGTAGCGGCTAACCTGTAAACATCTACAACACGGTATGAAACCGTTAGCTAACCATACATATATGAGGTAATGCATAAGCACAAGCACAATCATGAAAGATAACCACATCAGCATGCTATCACACATTTACCCATTTATTATCTTTATATAATAACCATTCACTCAAAAACCGTATATATATAGATAGATGAAAGTATGTGACACGAGGACCGATACATCCCTGCCTCTGAGTACAATGTCCAGCTGTATGAGTATCGTTCACACAATCCGTGTACCCTATGGGAGTGGATTGCGCCCTTCCTGTAAACCCGTCTGGCCCGACATCAGAGAACCTCCCAGACTCCACGGCGGGATGAAAGGGAAAGGTTATCACAGCCACGCAGTGGGGCAGTCAATAAAACATAGGTCGATAAAAACGACAACTCATGCTATCATAGCAAACATATAAAGCACACACCACTCATGCAAACACCCAATATAGAGATGATAGCTAAGTAAGTCCTACGGACTTACCTCAACCTCGTACAAACTCAACCACGATCACCTCTACACTGGAGGGACAACGCGGCCTATAAACAAGGCATAAAGAGATATATCAACATCTATTCATCAAAGGGGTCACACCTAGACCCAAAGGGATCCATGAGGATCATACTCAATCTATAAGCCTCACAACCAACTAAACCTCAATATCTTAGCATAACTCACAATTCCTCAAATCTCAAGGTAGTATCTAATCAGCATTCCTCAATCTCAATTCTAATCCTAATTTAATTAATTAACCTTTAATTAATTAATTAGATTTCGCCAGAATAACGTTTTGCCCGCAGGCAATTTCTAAACCCCTGTCATCAGATTTCATCAAACAAACAACCCATAATCACCAGAATAATATAACGACCACAATGGAATTTCTAATTATCCATTTTGACAAGCCTAAAGTCAATTTAGGCCAAATCGCAGTACGGAAAACGAATAAATTCATAACTTATTCGTTACTAACCCGATTGACTATCTGAAAGAAGATTCGGAATCACAGCGACGCAGGCTACGCATGGACAACATCAAATTCACCGGAATCTGAGCGACGGAACCGCCCTAGTGACATATATGCTCGACCAGACCTCCATATACTCAGAAATGCAGAAACTCGGTACCGATATGAAGAGAATGAAGAGAGGAATCCAGAAACTCAAACGGAATTGAAATCGGATTAGAAACGGAGAGTAGATCTGAGTTTGAAGGTTGAGAGAAATCAGAGCTTTTACGAGAAAACGTGAAAGGAAATGAATTAATAAAGGATTTTCCGCTATTTATAGTGAAGACGATAATTATCCTTTAGTAAAGTCGATAATTATCCTTTAACCGATCCAAAGGCGGGTCGAACCTCTTTCTCCAAACTTCTCGAGATTGGAACATTAAATCTGGAATATTATAGGGATAATGATTCCACAACTGCCTCGGAAAATGTGTATTCCTAAGCCGTCTTTCTTAGCCGTTAAGAAACGAAATAGCGACTCTTTTGACCGTTTTGCCTCTCCATGTTATTTCATATCTAGGACATATCCGATGTCCTGATCATTTCTCTCAACTGCATTATTATTAATTGGAGCTCCCAAATGCTCCAAATAACACCGGAGGGAAAATAATTACCCGGGGAAAAAAGTAAAAATTTCCCCAAATGTCCAAAATTACGCCAGGAACATAACGGTGGGACTCTTACTCATCACTTGTGAAATCTTCGCGAGTTATATGTCAATTACAATCAACGATTAAGTTAATCAACATTAATTAGAATTTGAAATCCTAGCTATTACATCACACACCCCTTAAAAAAAAGTTTTGTCCCGAAACTTGAACAATTCCCAAATCCTCTTGGACCCATACGCCGAGGTATAACTCTCACTCTTTCTATCGGAGGTATCACATCTCCGTTCAAAAGATCACAACCTATAACAATCTATAACCTCAAGTATAAACATGGAGGAATCATCATCTCCAGGAAACAGGACCATAACGCTACCCAAAGGCGTAGAGGAATCACGTCTCTCGCCATACCACATCACAAGGCATAGAGGAAGCACAGCCAAAACATATCATAGGCATAGAGGAAATACATCTCTAGCCAACCCATAAACATATATATCGCATGGAGGAATCACATCCCCACTGAACTATGTCCATCAAGGTAGCATGGAGGAAAGAACCATCTCCAGCTAAATCCTAATCTCACTCAAATAGTATGAAGGAAAGAACCATCTCCAACTATAAATATAATCATACTCGGGTAGCGTGAAGGAAGTAATCATCTCCAGCTATAGCATACATCACGCTAGCACATCAAGATCTACTAAGATCATAAATCACATCACAGCTAGCATGGAATAACACATCAAGGCATATAAGCACATAAGCACAACATTCATCAAGATAACACTAAGATATATTCGTGCTCCCACAAATGGGTTTGTCCCAACATAAACTCTGGATAGTTTCTCAGGACACTATCCTCAGTCTCTCACATAGCCTCTTCAGGTCTTCATCTCGACCATTATATCCTCAATATGGAAATGTCTTTCGAATGCAAGCGTTTCATATCTCATTCCAAGAATGTAATCAAATGCTCAACAAAAGTGTGGTTGGACTAAACCACCAAATCATCGTAACTCACAAGGTGTCTCGAGTCTGGTATATACGTCCTTAGTTGAGACATAAGAAACACTGGGTGGATATCCTCTAATCTCAGAGGCAAAGCTAAACATCATGCTGCCTTCTCCGTACTGGTCAATCTCAAATAAACCATCATATTGGAAACTCACTTCGCTTTCCATATTAACACGTCTAACGTCTCACAACTGAGATACTTTCAGCCGGACATGAACTCTTGCTTGAACTTTAGAGGTTAACGCCTCTTGTCTACATATAATATCTGGCGACTCTATACAACCAGCATTCTTCCTTCAATCAACGTTACTTGAACTATAAAATCCTGAATCTGGTCAGGTGTTATTCCACTACTACTGCTAGATCACTTCTAGCATAAGGATATACGACATCTATGTCTATATATTGCCTCATAGGGCCATCCCAGAAAGATGCACATCCTTCATTGTTATATAATAAACTCATTAATGGAAGGTAATATAACCATCCACATTTCCCATTCAACTTACAACTTATAATAGATCTTTAAGATCTAGATGATCCTCTCTAACTGACCATCTGTCAGGGGGTGAAGTGTAGTCATAAGGTACAGACTCATCCCCAAAGCAGTCTAAATCTGCTGCCCAAAATCTCAAAGTAAAAACATCCATCTCGATCAAAAATGATCGTTCTCAGTATACCATGGAGTCTCACTATTTGTCGGTTTCATTAATCTGTTACCAACAATTCAGATAACATCAATCTTCTACTGGGTCACAATCCCATAACAAAGTCCATAGAGATGTCCTCCCAAATTCTATTACTACACTGGTAGTGGGTGGGGCCAATCTCTAGATCGGAAATACTCTATCTGGACCTGCTGACAGGTCACACATTGTATCACAAATCTGGTTATATCGGCTTCATACAATATAATCGTTCATCTCGTGGTACATCTTACTCGTACCTGAATGTACTGAATAAGGTGTACAGTGGGTATACCGTAATATTCTCTGTCTCAATCTGCATCAGCAGGTACACAAAAGTGGTCATGACTCTTTATCAATTCATCTACTCCCATGGAGAACTATGGTGCCTCAGTACGAGACATCCTTTCTCTAAACCTTGTCAAGGTCGGGTAGGTCTCCTGCTTCTGTTGGACCTCATCCAACAGACCAGGTAGAACCTCTGAGGTATAACTGGGTATCCTCATCAAGGAACTGATTATCCAACTCTAGTCAAGCTAGATCTCTCTGAAGCTGAGGCTGAACTATCAGTCTCACAATCATCTTCTCTTGGAGCATCTTTCTATTTAAGTTATCGGCGACAACATTCAACTTCTCTGAATGATATGGAATCTTCAAGTCAAAGTCTTGATCAACTTAAACTCTTAACACTGGCGGTTATTCAACCCCTGTTGCATAAAATATACTTCAGATTTATATAATCTATAGAAATCTGACGTGAAGATCACACCGGTACGGTCTTCAAAACTTAAAGGCTTGAACTACCACTACTAACTCTAAATCATGAGTCGGGTAGTTCTCATCATATGTTCTCAGCTGTAAACACACATATCAATAACCCTACTCCTTTGTAATAATACACATCTCAGACTTAGTTGTGATGTATCACCGTAAATCACAGGATCCCAAAAATCTTCTAACTACAACAGAATGGAAGCAGAGGTCAAATGCCTCCTCAACTCTTCAGAACATAGACACACTGCTTTCATCACGTAGTTATGGTGGTCTTCTCAAAAGACTCGCAAATGAATACGTAATCATATAAAAATCCTTCCTCAAAGCATTGGTAGCAATCGGCTGAGCCGAGAAAACTACGTATTCCTTAATGTTCATCAGTATCTCCCATGTTACAACATACTTAATTCTTGCCAGGTCAACCATGATCCCACTGGCGGAGACAACATGACCTAAAAAGGCTACCAGTGGCATCTCAACTTACACTTAGAGAGCGTAGCATACAACCCTCTATCTCTCAAAATATTCCGAACGGTCCTCAAACGATCGGTCTACTATTCTCTGCTATGAGAGTATATCGACATGTCATCCATGAAGTCCACCACCAACTAATCAAGGAATTCGATGAAGATACTATTCATCAACTCCATAAAAACTACTAAAACATATGTTCCACCCAAATGACATCACTACAAACTCGTAGTGTCCATAACGGGTATGGGATGCTATCTCATACACATGCTACTCTCTCATCCATGACTAGGGATATCTTGAGCACAAAGGAATTGTGAAAACACAATTGCTTCTTGAAGCTAACTCATCAGGCCGTCAATACGGAACATGGAACCCACTAGGGTAAACCCGTTTCAGTAAACTTTTCAAGTTATCAGTACAATATCTCAACAAGCACCATATAGTGTGGCTTTCCCATTCAATCTTGTATCATACTTCAACTCGATAACAATGTCCACACTCCGTTGAGGTGGCAACTAGACGGTTCAGTAACACGCCTATAAACTCATAAACAATTGGAATACCTTCCATTGTTGGACTATCTCGCTCCTTCATGGTATAACACTAGAATGCGTCACATCCCTGTGCTATCAGCTCGCTGCGCGTACAGTCCTAATGACAAACCCGTCTCTTCAAAGGTCTTAACCTCAGAAGACCTCTATTTAACTCAACTCAGTAAAGACTATAATAGTCTTACTATTAAAAGCTAACACCACATGATATCTATTCATCCAAACCATACACATAATGACTTCCTCATGCACCTACGACATGACAAAGAAGTCTGCAACCATACACGAGTCCCTGAAATAAGGGAACAAACATGCATCTCACGGGTATCTCAGACCCAAAAAGATAATCCTATAAAGGAAAATCCACCTTCTACTATATACCAAAATTCAACCATTAACGCATGCATCGAAAGACATGACGTGCATAGCACTCACAACAAGCAAAACTCCACCAGGTAAACCATTAACGAGAATGGTACCTATAACAGCTAACACTCGTAGCTCCTCTACATATCATCACTCAATTTCAGATCCATGCTTCTCAGATATCACTGAGGTCATTACTATAGCCGCCACTTCCACTCTTTCTGCACCGGAAAGAGGAAGGTCTTGCTGGGAAGAAACACCACCGTGCTGACAAAAAGGGCCAATGACCTAACTCACCACAAGTGAAACAAGCTATCAGTGCCAAAGGGCACACAAACGCAAATGATCTGGATAGCCACAACTGAAACATAATCATCCCATCCTTGCAACCTGTGCAACTGAAGGGTAACTCGACCTTCGTCGTCCACCTGGAATGATCTCACTCTTGAAGGGAACCTGTAAAGGCAATGCCTTGCCCTGTTGACAAAACTTCGCTCTATGCCCTACTTTACCACACGTAAAGCATATGATGGGTGCCTTTGGGCACACAGCTCGCCAGTGTCCCAACTTTCACGCAATTAAAACACTGTAGTTCCTTGCTAATCATCTTCATGGCCAAAGGATCACTAGATTGTCCTGATATTGGACTTGGTTCCCCATTCATCATCTTTGCTTCTCCAGTAACTGATTCAGTCCATTGCTTCTTTCCGGATCCAGAAGCTTCAGTTGATCTCACAATTGTTGGTAAATCCGGTGTGGATCTACCCGCTATCACCGCTTCATATACTTGTTACATATATTCTTGAAACTCGGATCTACTCATGGAGACACGATCAACCTCTTCAAACTCGTCCTCTGCCATAGGCGAAACAACAGCGGAAACTGGTCCTTGACTTATCACCACTGGAGGAAGAGGGGGTGTACCCCTACCTCGTCCCACTACAGGTACTACTCTAGTCTGAGCCATTTGTAGGATATACGCACCTAATCTTATAAGGCTATATATATGCCATAGGTATCGATATGTAAATAATACATCCACATAATCCATAGTACACACATATATATGTATGCATATCTACGCTGCAGAGATCCATGGCAGAGGTGACAACTTCTCGTACATTCTATACCAAAACCACACTTAAAACCAAAACCTTTGAAAACGTCAGATCCCATGTGGGCTCTGTTTATTTTACCTATCAAACCTCATTGCAGATAGCAAGTGCCATTGTTGTCAACCTAGGCTCTAATACCAACTCTGTAACACCCCGAATCCGCGGGACTCGGGATGTCACATTGGGCTAGGATCTCACAATGGATCCTGACCCTAGCTTGACAACAAGTTCACTGGACCTTACAACATTGCACTGACAGATATAAAACAAATACATAAAACAGTATAAACTGTACGACCCAAACTAAACAACAACATACCCGAGTATATAAAATGACATCCTCACACAGGAGGTACAAAAGATCATCCTCACGCAGGAGGGGAACACAACAACCCCAAACCAACCACCTAATGTACGAGAGTCCTCGGCCTGTCACCCTGCCAAATCACCCAGTAGCGGCTAACCTGTAAACATCTACAACACGGTATGAAACCGTTAGTTAACCATACATATATGAGGTAATGCATAAGCACAAGCACAATCATGAAAGATAACCACATCAGCATGCTATCACACATTTACCCATTTATTATCTTTATATAATAACCATTCACTCAAAAACCGTCTATATATAGATAGATGAAAGTATGTGGCACGAGGACCGATACATCCCTGCCTCTGAGTATAATGTCCAGCTGTACGAGTATCGGTCACACAATCCGTGTACCCTATGGGAGTGGATTGCGCCCTTCCTGTAAACCAGTCTGGCCCGACATCAGAGAACCTCCCAGACTCCACGGCGGGATGAAAGGGAAAGGTTATCACAGCCACGCAGTGGGGCAGTCAACAAAACATAGGTCGATAAAAACGACAACTCATGCTATCATAGCAAACATATAAAGCACACACCACTCATGCAAACACCCAATATAGAGATGATAGCTAAGTAAGTCCTACGGACTTACCTCAACCTCGTACAAACTCAACCACGATCACCTCTACACTGGAGGGACAACACGGCCTATAAACAAGGCATAAAGAGATATATCAACCTCTATTCATCAAAGGGGTCACACCTAGACCCAAAGGGATCCATGAGGATCATACTCAATCTATAAGCCTCACAACCAACTAAACCTCAATATCTTAGCATAACTCACAATTCCTCAAATCTCAAGGTAGTATCTAATCAGCATTCCTCAATCTCAATTCTAATCCTAATTTAATTAATTAACCTTTAATTAATTAATTAGATTTCGCCAGAATAACGTTTTGCCCGCAGGCAATTTCTAAACCCCTGTCATCAGATTTCATCAAACAATCAACCCATAATCACCAGAATAATATAACGACCACAATGGAATTTCTAATTATCCATTTTGACAAGCCTAAAGTCAATTTAGGCCAAATCGCAGTACGGAAAACGAATAAATTCATAACTTATTCGTTACTAACCCGATTGACGATCAGAAAGAAGATTCGGAATCACAGCGACGCAGGCTACGCATGGACAACATCAAATTCACCGGAATCTGAGCGACGGAACCGCCCTGGTGACTTATATGCTCGACCAGACCTCCATATACTCAGAAATGCAGAAACTCGGTACCGATATGAAGAGAATGAAGAGAGGAATCCAGAAACTCAAACGGAATTGAAATCGGATTAGAAACGGAGAGTAGATCTGAGTTTGAAGGTTGAGAGAAATCAGAGCTTTTACGAGAAAACGTGAAAGGAAATGAATTAATAAAGGATTTTCCGCTATTTATAGTGAAGACGATAATTATCCTTTTGTAAAGTCGATAATTATCATTTAACCGATCCAAAGGCCGGTCGAACCTCTTTCTCCAAACTTCTCGAGATTGGAACATTAAATCTGGAATATTATAGGGATAATTATTCCACAACTGCCTCGGAAAATGTGTATTGCTAAGCCGTCTTTCTTAGCCGTTAAGAAACAAAATAGCGACTCTTTTGGCCGTTTTGCCTCTCCATGTTATTTCATATCTAGAACATATCCGATGTCCTGATCATTTCTCTCAACTGTATTATTATTAATTGGAGCTCCCAAATGCTCCAAATAACACCGGAGGGTAAAAATAATTACCCGGGGAAAAAAGTAAAAATTTCCCCAAATGTCCAAAATTACGCCAGGAACATCACGGTGGGACTCTTACTCATCACTTGTGAAATCTTCGCGAGTTATATGTCAATTACAATCAACGATTAAGTTAATCAACATTAATTAGAATTCGAAATCCTAGCTATTACAATAGGTCTGCCTATTAGCCTTGAATTAGGTGTGTTAGTTACAATTTTGTAAGCTATTTAATAGTTCTTGCAATTCAATAATAACCAAGTCAGTTGTTGGATATCAATTGATAACATTTGGTATCAGAGAATTTGCTTCAAAAGCAATTCAAGAAATTGAGAGTATTCAATTCAGGGTGGGAATTGGGAAACACAACAATACTATGGGATCTAAAGAGAAAATCAGAGGCTTTGCACAACCTTCGATTCCCAGATTTGATGAAGATTATGATCACTGGAGCATTGTGATGGAAAATCTCTTGTGATCCAAGGAGTACTAGAACGTGGTGGCGATTGGATTTACTTTGACACAAAGAAGATGAAAATCTATCTGCTGCACATAGGAAGGTATAAGACGAACTGCAACTCAAAGATTTGAAGGCTAAGAATTATTTGTTCCAATCCCTGGACAAATATATTCTTAAAACCATCACAAAGAAGGAAATGTCAAAGCAGTTATGGGACTCTATGAAGATGAATTTTCAAGGCAACGCCTGAGTCTAGAGAGCCCAACTCAATCGTTTCTGGCAAGAATTTGAGATCCTGTCAATAACACAGGGAGAATCGATCAACGACTATTTTGGTCGAATCATGATTATTGCCAATGATATGCGAAATTGTGGAGAGACGATGCCATATGTCAAGATCGTGGAGAAGATTCTGCGTACACTGACAGAAAAGTGGAACTACATTGAAGAATCCAAGGATATAGATGAGTTATCAATGGATGTGTTGCAAAGTTCTCTTTAGGTTCATGAACAGAAGTTCAGAATGGAGAATGAGGATGAAAAAGCTCTTGTAGCATCCTTTGAAGATGGCAGTGGCACTCGAGGAAGAGGAAGGAACTCTTGGAGAGGAGGACAAGGCCGTGGTAGAGGGCGTCAAAATATTAGGAAAGGAACCATAGAGTGTTATAGATGTCATCAACTTGGACACTTTCAATATGAGTGTCCCAAGATGGAGAGGCAAGCCAATTATGGTGAGATGAGAAAGGATGAGGTGATGCTCCTTATGGCTTATGCTGAAACATTAGAAGCACAAGGAGAAGCGGTTTGGTTCCTAGACAGTGGGTGCGGTAACCATATGAGTGGAGACATCTCTCTCTTTCAATACATGGAAGAAGGATTTAAAAGAGAAGTTCGCTTAGGGAATCACATGAAGATGAAGGTTAAGGGCAAAGGAAGTGTCAAACTAAGCCTTAATGGTGCCTCTCATACAGTCCAAGAGGTATTCTACGTACCAGAATTGAAGAACAACTTATTGAGTATCGGGCAACTATAGGAGAAGGGCTTGACTTTCCTCATTCAAAACAACAAGTTTTGAATATAACCACCCATTTAAGGGTCTCATATTCAAAAGTATAATGACACTAAACAAGATTTTTGTTATGCCGTCTACCAAGGGGACAAGTGAGCAAAGCTTTTTGGTTGAAACTCAAGATATTGCTCGTCTATCGCACTGCAGATATGGCCATCTCAGCAACTCCGGACTACAAACCTTGGTAAACAACAACATGGTAAAAGGCTTGCCAAGCCTTGGAGAAACCACCACTGTGTGCACTGAATGTTTGAAGGGCAAGCAACACAGGGAAATCATTCCAAGAAAGGCTATGTGGAGAGCTGAAACCATATTGGATCTTATACGCGCTGACATTTGCGGTCCCATCTCGCCAATGTCACATGGTCAAAAGAGGTACTTCATTTGTTTCATTGACGACTTTAACAGGAAGGCTTGGGTGTATTTTATTACTTATAAGAGTGATGCATTTTCTACATTCAAGCAAATAAACAGTAGAGTTGAAAAGGAATTTGGTTTGTCTATAAAGTGCTTAAGAACATATCGAGGAGGGGAATTTACCTCACTTGAATTCGCTGATTATTGTAGACAAGAAGGAATAAAAAGAACAGCTCACCACAACAGAATGGGGTGGCGGAGCGGAAGAACCGGACTGTAATGAACATGGCAAGAAGTTTGCTTGTGGGAAAAGAAGTACCTAGGATATTATGGCCCGAGGCGGTCAATTGAGCATTTTACTTGTTGGACAGATGCCCAACTTCTGCAGTAAAAGGAATAACTCCCGAAGAAGCTTAGTCCGGCATCAAACCCTCAATTGAGCAATTCAAGGTGTTCGGGTTCATTGCTCACGCCCATGTACCTGATGGAAGGCTAACCAAGTTGGACAACAAGTATAGAGTGTGTCCTTTTTGGAGTCAGCACGGAATCTAAGGGATACAGACTTTATGATCCTATTGGCAAAAGAATAATTGTCAGCAAGGATGTGGTATTTGAGGAAGAAAAAGGATGGAATTGGAGCAAGAGCCACTCAGATTTTGTCAGAATGCAACTTGACTAGGAAGATGATGAATCCAATGAGGAATCCAGTGTGAATCAAGAGGAGAACTCTATGGTGACAACATCTGAGGAACCATCCACTCTAACTTCACATGAGATAGTGACAACAGAGATAGTTGTTGAGGTAGTTGCGTCAGAAGGGCTCCGATATGGCTAGATGATTATAATATTAACTATGCCCGTGTGAGTTAGAGCCTAGATGAAAGTTGTGCTGAGATGACAAGTGTAGATCCATTAATCTTTGAGGAGGCCGTAAGAAGGGAAGATCGGAAGCAAGCCATGGATAAGGAAATCAAGTCCATTAAAAGGAATGGTACCTGGACTTTAGTTGATTTGCCATAGGGAGCCATGTTAGCATGAAATATTGCGATATTCTAGGCACTTTTTCTAGTTCTTTTTCATCCATTATAGTGTTCATTGATAAGGCATTGAAGCATTTGTTAGCTAGTTTGTCTATATTTTTGATATGGAGGTCTACATTAGCTTTGTGTTGATTATAGGTGGATAAGAGCTCAAACCGGACCATTTGAGAGAGATAGGAGAAGATTTGAGCACATCCAAGGATTAGAAACGCATCAAAGAAGCCAAAGGAGATGCTAGGATAAGGAATGGCACGACACAAAGGAAACCACAAGCAATTTACACTTCCACGCCCTAAAATACGGTCGTAGAGAAGTCTACGCTCTAAACCACGGCCGTGGATCTTGGCATCATGAATGTGGAGCATTCCAGAGAGTTACACGGTCTAAAGTACGGTCGTGGAAATCATATGAAACCGTAATCCACTTCCACGCTCTAAACCACGGTCGTGGAACCCCTTGAGACCGTGATTTAGGCAATCTTTTGACGAACCAATTATTGCCACATCATTTACGCAATGGGCCGGACGGTTATTTTATCCTTTCTTATAAAATGGTCAGAGAAGAGAGTTTCGGACATCCACGCTTATCGCTTAGCCTTGCTTAGGGTTGCTTGGGAGAATTCAAGAAGGACTTAGCGGAAGCGCCGGCAATTTGGATTTCGCAAGATCTTGTGTGGTGGAAGTTGCGTCCTTTCTCTTAGGTTTTGATATTGAAGATGGATTGACATCCCGTTCTTCGTGTTTGCCTAGGATCATTGTGAGGTTTTGTATTCTATTCCGAATCCATTGAATATTCCAATTTGTGTTTGGAATTGAGATTGACTTTGAGTTATAATTGAGTTTTCGAAAGTTTTCATCTTTCATTCTTCTTTAAACTTGATTATTAAATTGATAACAATGGTTATTGGCTAAAACCCTTTAGCAATTCTAGGGTGAAGGGTTGATAGTTGTGGCTTAGATGATGATAGATCGATCGTAAACAGATTGGACCCTGAGAGTTAGAGAGATCTCGTCGACGAACCAAGATCACGATCTGTTCTTGAACTTCCACGGCCGTGGAACTCAAGAACTACCCGTGATTTACCCTAGTTTATGAACTTTGCTTTTACTTTGATCCAAGGTTAAAGATTAGCTTTAATCTAGTCTAGGTTTTCCCTTTTCTAGGTAGTAGTGAAGCCTCAACAACCTCTACTTCGATTTCGAGTGTCACAACCTTAATCGGTTTAGTTAGTTTTGATCCTTGGGTTACAAGTTTGGGTATTTGAGATTAATTCTTGTCCATAGATCCTTTCTATACTGAAGCCTCAATAACCTTTATAGAGAGTGTCTTTAGATAAGTCATATAGGGTTTTGGAACTTCACCGTACATTACCTTACCTTAGTATACCTTTGCAACTCTTAACTCTGTCCTTAGTTCTTTAGTATATCTTGAATCGATTGCCACAATTAGATACCTGGATCTTTAGGGTTGTTGTTTCCCCAATATTTGCAAAGCTTTATACATTTACTTGCTTGACGATTTGCGAACTAAATTTGTTCCCCCCAAATCCTTGTGTTCGATACTCAGGAATTCTTACTTTACTATGCCGATCCGTACACTGCGGGTTCGCTTTCTTGATTCTAGTTTTATAAATTTAAAGCTTATTTGCACGCACGCTAAGTGGTGAACAAGTTTTTGGCGCCGTTGCCGGGGATTTGGTCTAGGCCGAATTCGGTTATCGGTTGTCAAGCTTGGGAGCTTTGCTCTTGTTATTTGATATCTCCTTTGAGTGATATTTGCAGGTTACCTTAGATATATGCGCATGTCTAGAAACAACAAAGACCTCTTACCTCTTGATCAAGAACTTGAGAAGACTTTGAGGAAGAAGCTCAAAGAAAGAAAGATGGCTAAAAACAAGGAGCGGGATCTTCAAGCAGAGTTGGAGGAATCCGAAGCGCAACTTAGATGGAGCGAGAAGACTCGCAAGGAAGAATCGGACCGTCATCAATTGCAAATTGATGAGCTCAAGGACATGATGTTTCAAATGAGGCTGGAGATGAGCGATTCCAAGAAGAAGAGGAGGAAACTGGAAAGATCGGTTAGAACCAACTCATCCGATGAGGATAGCAACTCTTCCATGCCACCGCTAGAGGACATTAATCCGACGAAAAATGTGAATTAGTATAATCCAAGACCGACTCCCAATTATCGTGTCCCGGCTGGGGGTGCGAGAGCCGCTCGTGTAGATGAAGAGCCAAGAACTCTTGGCCAAAGGATGGATCCAATTCAGCAACCACGCCGTCTAGGTGTAAACTTTGATGCTGATGATATGCAGGGGTTTAGCTTCAACCCACAAGTTATTACCATCGTTCGCCAAAATCAGTTTGGAGGAACGAGTACTGAATCTCCACATCAACATTTACAGAATTTTGAGATCTTGATGGAGACAATGAAGCCAAAGAATGCAACCACCAACAATTACAAGATCAAGCCATTCTTCTTCTCTTTGAAAGGAAAAGCTTTATCTTGGTATCAAGATCTTCCAAATGGAAGACTCAACACATGGGAGGATCTTTCTTCAGAGTTCCTCACCAAATTCTTTCCGCCATCCAAGACGGCGGAGTTAAGAGGTAAGATTAATGCATTTTCTATGAGATCTAATGAAAGTTTGTTCCAGTCTTGGGAAAGATTTCAGGATTTACTATTGGATTGCCCACATCATGGCATTTCCAAATTGGAGCTATTAGAGATATACTATAAGGGGCTAGATGTGGAAACACAATTCAAGCTCCAATCCCTTTCATGTGGCACATTCATGGACATGAGGGAAGATGACGCTTGGGACTTCATTGAGAAGCAAGCCCGAGTCATTGAGAAGTATTCTCACCGGAAGGTAGAAGCAAATCGAGTGGAGCAAGGAGCAAAGCTAACACAAGTTGCTCAAACTCAAATCTTTTCTCTCAACACCGAGATTAAAGAATTGAAGGAAGTCATCAAGGCTAGCTTTCCAAAGCATAAGGAGCAAGACGTTGGTTATTTAGGAAACAACAATAACCACAATGGGAATGAGAATACAAATCGCAACAACCGGAACAACAACCGGAACAATTAGAACAACAACAACAACCGGAACAATTGGAACAACAATAGGGGTTCAAACAACAACAATTGGCGTTCCAGCCAACAACAAAACTCCGGTAATTCTTATCCCAATTCAGGAAATTCACTAACTCCACCATCTTCTTCTTCCATTCCTTTGAAAAGTCAGGGACAAACATCTAATAGTGGAAGCACTTCGGGGAAAGAGAAGCCCGGTCCCATGTTGGAAACAATTTTGGGAAAGCTTCAAGGATTGGAGAGTCACTTTACTAAGGTTGATAAAGCCCAAAAGGTTTTAGAAAACCAAATATTTAGCAATGCTGAGGAAGTTCCTAGGAATCAAGGAAAACTTCCAGGAAAGACGGAGGATAACCCGAAGGAAGGGTGATGGCTATTACAACTAGGAGCGGAGCAACAACCACCGACCCGCGGCCTAAGTTTGTGGAAGTTCCCGTCGAAAAAGAGAAGGAAAAGGGGAAGGAGAAGGAAGACATCTACATTCCTTCTCCAGCTTACAAACCTCCCCTACCATTCCCACAATCTAGAGCAAGAGCGCGTCTAGACAAGCAATTCGGTAAGTTTATTGAACTCATGAGCAAACTGCATATTAATATACCTTTCATTGACGCAATTGTAGGTATGCCAGCTTATGGAAAGTTCTTAAAGGAGATCCTCTCTAACAAGAGGAAATTAGAAGATTTTGGAGAAGTCAAGATGAGTTCGGATTCGTCGGATCTCATTAAGCCGATGAAAGAAAAGATGCCCCCAAAGCTGAAGGATCCGGGGTCATTTTGTGTTCCCATAGGAGTGAGAGATTTCACATATGATGCATTATGTGATTTAGGAGCAAGCGTTAGCATCATTCCGCTTGCCTTATGCAGGAAGATCGGTTTAGGCGAACCTAAACCGGTAAAGATGACATTATACATGGCGGATCGATCCATAACTCATCCCATCGGCATAGTTGAAGACGTCCCGGTCAAGCTTGGTAAGTTCTATGTTCCAATAGATTTTGTTCTGCTTGACATTCCTGCAGATAGTCCGGTCCCGATCATACTCGAAGACCGTTTCTTGCAACGTCCGGTTGTATGGTTGATTGCAAGAATGCTAGACTCGCCTTCGACATAGGAGAGGAAAAGGTAGAGTTCGTTCTTTCCACTTTGATGAAAGAACCAGCTCTTGAAGAGGACATATTCAACATCCATGACGAAGAGCTATCTAGAGAGGAAGTAAGTTCGATTCTCTTCAAAGATCCCTTGCAAAAGGTGATCGCTATGAGCATTATGGACATAGGAGATGAAGAGGAATGCAATGAGGAAATTAAAGCTTTAGAGAAGAAAAAGGAAGTGTATGAAGAAGAGTTTGAAAAACTCTACGATGGGTCAGAAAACGTGAGGAATCACGGCTAGTCATGCTATTCCACGGCCGTGGTTTCCACCAACATGACCGTAATTAGCTATTCAGAGGACTCTAGTAAGTTACACGGCCAAAACCACGGCCGTGGAACAAGCAGAGGTATCGTAATTGACTTCCACGCCCAAAACCACGGTCGTGAAGGAAACAGGGGAGCCGTAATTTTGGGAAAATCTGAAGACAATTACGTTCTTTCTACCACTTCTCTTGATTCTTCTCCAACAACTTCTATACCCTTAGAGACTTTTAAGGAAGCATTGGACACTCCTCAAGAGTCATTAGAGAGTCCTATAGTGATGGAATTGAAGCCACTTCCCGCACATATAAGGTACGCATTTCAAGAACCTAATTCTACCTTTCCGGTAATTGTTAGTTCCGATCTAAGTATAGATCAACATAGTAAGCTTATGGTTGTTCTTAAGAAACATAGAAAAGCCTTAGGTTACACTATAGAGGAACTAGTAGGAATCAAGCCTTCACTATGCATGCATAAGATCCTAATAGAAGAAGATTTTAGAACTTCACGACAACCTCAAAGGCGGTTAAATCCGACCATGAAGGAGGTTGTCAAGAAGGAAATTCTTAAACTACTTGATGCAGGTATCATTTACCCTATCTACGATAGCAAGTGGGTGAGTCCCGTATAGGTGGTTCCAAAGAAAGGAGGAATGACGGTCATTACCAACAAGAACAATGAGCTCATTCCTACACGAACCGTGATGGGATGGAGGATGTGCATAGACTACCGCAAGCTAAACAACGCAACGAGGAAGGATCACTTCCCACTACCATTCATCGACCAAATGCTTGAGAGGTTAGCACAACACTTACATTTCTGTTATCTTGACGGTTATAGTGGTTTCTTTCAGATCCCGATACATCCGGACGATCAAGAGAAGACCACATTCACGTGCCCATGGGGTACGTTTGCTTATAGGAGAATGCCATTTGGGCTTTACAACGCCCCAACCACCTTTCAAAGGTGCATGATGGCTATCTTCTCGGAGTACATAGAGGAAATCATGGAGGTTTTCATGGATGACTTTTTTGTTTATGGTTCCTCTTTCGATAATTGTCTTTCTAACCTTTCTCTTGTGCTACAAAGGTGTGAAGACACTAACCTAGTTCTTAATTGGGAAAAGTGTCAATTTATGGTGAAAGAAGGCATTGTATTAGGACACTTGATCTCTAGTAGAGGGATTGAAGTGGATAAGGCTAAGATAGAGACTATAGAAAAGCTCCCTCCCCCATCTTCGGTGAAGGGGATAAGAAGCTTTCTAGGTCATGCTGGATTTTATAGACGCTTTATAAAGGATTTCTCTAAGATATCAAAACCGCTTACTAATCTATTGATGAAGGATGCAGTTTTTGATTTCTCGCAGGAGTGTTTAGATGCATTTCATAAGATTCGGGAAGCTCTAATCTCAGCCCCGATCATTCAACCTCTAGATTGGAATCTTCCATTCGAGGTTATGTGTGATACAAGTGACGTAACTATAGGAGTTGTGCTTGGGCAAAAGAAGGAAGGACGAACCCACGCTATCTACTATGCTAGCAAGACGCTAGATGAAGCGCAGCTTAACTACGCCACTACCGAAAAAGAATTTCTAGCAATTGTATATGCATTTGAAAAGTTTCGTTCTTATCTTGTAGGTGCAAAGGTGATTGTATACACGTATCATGCTGCGATCCGGTATTTACTTGCAAAGAAGGATGTGAAACCAAGGCTAATTAGATGGATTCTTCTCCTACAAAAATTCGATCTAGAGATCCGTGACAAGAAGGGTTCGGAAAATTTTGTTGCGGATCATTTGAGTCGTCTACCACACCTAGAAGACGACAATCTACCCATAGATGACTCCTTTCCGGACAAGCATTTACATATCATAGAGGAGTGCATCGACAAGATTAGTAAAGGTAATGAACCATGGTTTGCTGATTTTGTTAACTATTTGGTTTGCCAGGAATTACCACCCGGATTATCCTATGCACAAAAAAGTTCTTTAAGGATGTTCGGGAATACTTTTGGAATGAACCTCTCCTCTTTAAGAGAGGTCCTGGCGGCATCATTCGACGATGTGTGCCGGAAGACGAGATGCGAAGCGTCATCCGTCATTGTCATTCACTACCTTGTGGAGGATACGCTAGCTCGAACAAGACTAGCGCTAAGGTATTGCAATCTGGATTCTTTTGGCCTACTTTATTTAAAGATGTGCAAACCTTTGTTTCCTGCTGCGATGCTTGTCAAAGAACAAGGAACATCGCTAAGAGAAACGAGATGCCTCTTAACAACATTCAGGAGGTAGAGATCTTTGACGTTTGGGGAATAGACTTCATTGGACCTTTCCCATCATCTTGTGGAAACCAATACATACTTCTAGCTGTAGATTATGTTTCGAGATGGGTTGAAGCAATTGCCTCTCCTACTAATGATGCCATGGTTGTGGTTAAGTTCTTTAACAAGACCATTTTCCCGCGATTTGGGACACCACGGACTATCATTAGTGATGGAGGCTCTCACTTCATTGCCCGACGATTCGAAGCTCTACTAGCTAAGTATGGGGTGACTCACAAGATCGCCACCCCTTACCATCCACAAACAAGTGGACAAGTGGAGATTTCAAACCGGGAAATTAAAGGAATCCTAGAGAAGACGGTTTCAAGGACAAGGAAGGATTGGTCTTTGAAGCTAGATGATGCATTGTGGGCATACCGGAGTGCATATAAGACTCCCATAGGTACGACACCATACAACCTTGTGTATGGGAAATCTTGTCACTTGCCGGTAGAGCTGGAACATAAGGCATATTGGGCAATAAAGTGGTTGAACTTCAGCATAAAGGAAGCAGGCGAGAAGCGCCTCTTGGACCTTAACGAGCTTGAAGAACTTCGCTTAAATGCCTACGAAAACGCCAAGATCTATAAAGAAAGAGCGAAGCGTTGGCATGATAAGCATATCATTCCAAAAGACCTCAAAGAAGGAGATCAAGTTCTCCTCTTTAACTCAAGACTTCGTCTCTTTCCAGGTAAGCTTAAATCTCGTTGGACCGGACCTTATCTAATCAAACGTGTTTTTCCCCATGGTGCAGTTGAAGTATGAGGTGAAAAGGGCGGAAGCTTCAAGGTGAACGGTCAACGACTCAAGAAGTACTCACCGGAACTCCAAGCTGAGGAGTTTGCACCTACTGCACTCGAATAAGTGCAAGTACGGTCTAGCTACAGACCTTAAACAAGCGCTTCTTGGGAGGCAACCCAAGGTATTGCACTTATGTTCTTGTTTATCATTCGTAGATTAGATTAGTTTAGACGTTTTTGTTTTGTTTTGCCTTCGATATCTTCCGGTATGTTGTGTTTTTGGATGTAGGAGCAATGGAATAGGCAAGGGAGAAGAAAAAGTTGAAGGAAATTGACGGAACTTGGATTTTGGCACATTACAGAGAGTTCCACGCCCAAAACCACGGTCGTGGAAGCTATAGTTACCGTAATTTGTAAAATTCTGAGATAAATCACCAAAACCACGGTTCCGTACAAAACCACGGCCATGAAACACCCCGAGTGACTGTAATTTTCCAAAAATTTTATGGCCACTATATAAACCACCTTTTTCACAAAAACAACACAAAATTCCCAATCCACGACCCTATTCCACGTCCAAATCGCCGAAACCTTCTCTCCTCTCTCAAATCTTCGTTCGGTAATCGTTTCGAACGATTCTTGAGCCTAAAGTGAAGGAAATTCAATCATCTACAAGACCCAATCAACAAATCAAGCAAACAATCCCTGAAGAAGACGGAATTTGGATTTTAAGAATCCAAAACCTAGGTTTTCTTCTCTTTCTCTACTTTGTCGATTTGGCTAACTTTTTACAAGAATTTTTAGGAGAACTGATTGGAATTGGATTGGAATTAGTCTAGGATTGCTGCCTGGTGAATTTGGTGTGAATTGATTGAGTTTTGAGAAATTCAGAGCCGAATCACGGTCTTTGGGCGAACCACGGCCGTGGAGTTTGTAGAACAAGCCATAATTTTTCCTCTGAAATGGATTTGATTAGGAGAATGTCTACTAGAAGAAAGAAGAGGAAAGGTGATGCTTCCTCCTCCTCCCAAGTACCTCCTAGTGAGCCACCATCACCCCCACCCCTTAGAATTCCAAAAATCCATGAGGATTACCTCGATGCCTTAGAAAGGATCGAGAAGAGGACGGTCATAGGACCACGCTACTTAGTTCTTGAGGAGTTAGAGCCGCTGAATGTGGTGAATGACCTTACATGGCTTCTAGATAGAGCCGGCTTGATCATCTTCTTCGCTATTAGGGAAGACGCTTATGAGGAGATTACTAGAGAGTTTGTGATCTCTTTTGAGCATAGCCATATGGATAGGACAGTTTCCTTTAGATTGATGGAGGAGAACTACAAGTTCTCGATCTTAGAGTTCGGAGCCTTCTTTGGGTTCCAAGAGACCTTCAATGGTCGTTTTCCTAGCGGTGTATACGCTAAGGATTTCTGGGAGGACATTGCTATGATCTATGCTAGCGAGGACCGTTGGAAGCCAGCTGACACCAAGGCTAAGCTTATCTATCACTTAGCCTTGAAGATAGCCCATAGAGTACTTTCTGAGTGTCTTTTTCCTAGGACCGAGACCCCTCAGAAGATTAAGACAGATGAGTTGTTCTTCCTTTATGCTATGTTGCACGGTAGACTTGCTGACTGTGCTACCTTCTTAACCTCCACCATGAGTAAGCTCAAGAATAAGAGAGCCGGGAACATTGGATATGGTGGTATGGTCACCCATATCGCTAGACAGTTGGGGATAGATTTTTCTGCTTGCACTAGGATAGCGGCGAGACCATTGGGTCTCTAGAGCCTCATGACTAGAGGTTTGATCTTTCCTAGGCATAGAGGTCCACCTATCGCTGCCATGCCATGGGAGGATAGAGGAGGTAGAGGCGTTCCATGGCTCCCTGAGTATTCCATTATTGCTGGACGCTATAATTGGAAGCAGACATTCGCTGCTATGCACGCGAATAGGTTAGTAACACCTCCCTACGTCCCCGATGAGGTACCGGCTACAGATGAGGAGGAGAGAGGATGAGGTGATGATTTTGAGGGGGGGAGGTGAGGAGCATGACTTTGGCACTTTCCCGGATCAGCCGGCACATTTCCCTGACCCTCTCAGGTGTTCACCACGACCAGCTAAACATTCAGGAGCCTCTTCCTCTCGCCGTGCTAGCATGAGTGAGAGGCCGACATGGATGGATACCCCTCCTGCTTGGTATAAATCACAGCCGGAGTGGATGGGAGCTCCACTAA
Source organism: Fagopyrum homotropicum (assembly GCA_033239125.1). Lineage (NCBI taxonomy): Eukaryota > Viridiplantae > Streptophyta > Magnoliopsida > Caryophyllales > Polygonaceae > Fagopyrum > Fagopyrum homotropicum. Next base: position 132,449,800 of record BSWB01000004.1, read on the forward strand.
CATGGTATGCACAGCCGCCGTCAACACCAGCCCCACAGGATGCACCAGCTTGGTACAACCAGGCACCGGGGTGGTAAGAGCAGCTACCGGACTGGGCTACCGACCTCTCCGATAGAGTAGGAGATTTGGAGATCTGGCAGGACGCTAAGGACGCACGAGCTGATGAGCGTGATAGGATGATGAGAGACATCTACCGCCAGCAGTTTGGGCGGAACTTCGACCCCAGCTTCTTCCCGTTTCCACCACCGCCTCCACCTCAGTGATGACCATGCATGATTGACAGTATTAGCCGCTTCACCGCCGTCTTGTGAGTTCATTTTTCTTTCTTTCTTTTCTTTATTTCTTTTTGAACATTAGGGACAATGTTTGTCTCAAGTATAGGGTGGGGTGTGACTATCGTTTGTAATAACTCTACTCACTTTGCTTGCCTTGATTCGAGAACACTTTGCATGTTTCATTTCTTTGTCACACGTTTCATTATTGCATTGCATGAAAAAGCTTTTGAAAAACCCATAAAAATTGAAAAATTTTGCAAATTCTAAAAGGTTTTATGCTTCTAAGAATTGAGATGATTTCTATGATAATTACTACTTGTGAATTAAGTTTTTGATGAAAATTGTATGCCTAAACGAATAATGGATTGAAAAGGAATTGAATGTGTTGATTATCCTTTCTTGCAAGTTTCATAATGTGAAGAGTTTTATCTAAATCATATTGAGAAATCGAAGTTGAAATCACATGATGAGTTCTTATACTTCTTTATGAAATGATTAAGGCAATTCGACCTTTATTTCTCCTTTCTTTGTTCATTTAGCCCCTCAATGAATAAATTGTCTCCCTTACCTATCCGGGAATATGAAGGAGTTATGTTTTGGCATGTTTGATGTGGGAGGGCCATGAAAACAATTGTTTACATTCAAAGAATAGAAATAATAGGTTTGGGGAAGTCAAACATGACGATGAGTAACTCGGCACCATTCGCATAGCCGGGTGTTTGTGTCTTGCCGAAGTCGGATTGAACGATATTCCTAACGGATTATGGTATGTGCATCAAGGGTTTGAGGCATCTCGAAATTTGAGAAACGCCAATCTCCTAGGCTTCGGTTTTTGTGCACCGTTGTCCATAACTCCAAAAGTAAAGTCGAAAAATAATGTGAAAAGAAGAGAGCAAAACTCAAAGTTGATGGTGTTGCAAATCGAAATAAAAAGAAAAGAGATAGTTATCCATTTTCCCGGATTCATGCACCACACTCCTTATAAGTTTTCCCTCCCTTCCACATTCTAGACCTTATTTGGAAGTCCTTAAGATCAAAAGAGTGTTATTTGGCTTGGTGATCTAAATTGAAGTTTCTTATGCTTGGTTTTGATAATGCTTGAAGGTTATGATGTTTACATTGAAGTTTAACCAATTCATGATGTTTCTTTCCTCTACATTCTTTGGTTATGTATATGAGCGTTTCAAGAATGAATGAAGCAAGGTTTGAGAATGATCTATTGACTAGAAGCACATTTACCTAAAAGATGTTTTGTTTTTGAGTTTGCATGCATATTTCATCCTAACTTATGTTCTAAAGCTTTCAAAAGACCTTGCTTGGGGACAAGCAAGAGGCAAGTATGGGGTATTTTGTTAGCATGAAATATTGCGATATTCTAGGCACTTTTTCTAGTTGTTTTTCATCCATTACAGTGTTCATTGATAAGGCATTGAAGTATTTGTTAGCTAGTTTGTCTATATTTTCGATATGGAGGTCTACATTAGCTTTGTGTTGATTATAGGTGAATAAGAGCTAAAACCGGACCATTTGAGAGAGATAGGAGAAGATTTGAGCACATCCAAAGATTAGGAATGCATCAAGGAAGCCAAAGGATATGCTAAGATGAGGAATGACATGACACAAAGGAAACCACAAGCAATTTACACTTCCACGCCCTAAAATACGGTCGTAGAGAAGCCCACGCTCTAAACCACGGCTGTGGATCTTGGCATCATGAACGTGGAGCATTCCAGAGGGTTACACGGTCTAAAGTACGGTCGTGGAAATCATATGAAACCGTAATCCACTTCCACGCTATAAACCACGGTCGTGGAACCCCTTGAGACCGTGATTTAGACGATCTTTTGACGAACCAATTATTGCCACATCATTTACGCAATGGGCTGGACGGTTATTTTATCCTTTCTTATAAAAGGGTCAGAGAAGAGAGTTTCGGACATCCACGCTTATCGCTTAGCCTTGCATAGGGTTGCTTGGGAGAATTTGAGAAGGACTTAGCGGAAGCGCCGGCAATTTGGATTTGGAAGATCTTGTGTGGCGGAAGTTGCGCCCTTTCTCTTAGGTTTTGATATTGAAGACGGATTGACATCCCGTTCTTCGTGTTTGCCTACGATCATTGTGAGGTTTTGTATTCTATTCCGAATCCATTGAATATTCCAATTTGAGATTGACTTTGAGTTATAATTGAGTTTTCGAAGGTTTTCATCTTTCATTCTTCTCTAAACTTGATTATTGAATTGATGACAATGGTTATTGGCTAAAACCCTTTAGCAATTCTAAGGTGAAAGGTTGATAGTTGTGGCTTAGATGATGATACATCGATCGTAAACAGATTGGACCCTGAGAGTTAGAGAGATCTCATCGACGAACCAAGATCACGGTCTGTTCTTGAACTTCCACGGCCGTGGAACTCAAAAACTACCCGTGATTTACCCTAGTTTACGAACTTTGCTTTTACTTTAATCCAAGGTTAAAGATTAGCTTTAATCTAGTCTAGGTTTGCCCTTTTCTTGGTAGTAGTGAAGCCTCAACAACCTCTACTTCGATTTCGAGTGTCACAACCTTAATCGGTTTAGTTAGTTTTGATCCTTGGGTTACAAGTTTGGATATTTGAGATTAATTCTTGTCCATAGATCCTTTCTATACTGAAGCCTCAACAACCTTTATAGAGAGTGTCTTTAGATAAGTCATATAGGGTTTTGGAACTTCACCGTACATTACCTTACCTTAGTATACCTTTGCAACTCTTAACTCTGTCCTTAGTTCTTTAGTATATCTTGAATCGATTGCCACAATTAGATACCTGGATCTTTAGGGTTGATGTTTCCCCAATATTTGCAAAGCTTTATATATTTACTTGCTTGACGATTTGCGAACTGAATTTGTTCCCCAAATCCTTGTGTTCGATACTCTGGAATTCTTGCTTTACTACGCCGATCCGTACACCGCGGGTTCCCTTGCTTGATTCTAGTTTTATAAATTTAAAGCTTATTTGCACGCACGCTAAATGGCGAACAAGCCACAAGCATAGGAGTAAAATGGGTTTATAAAACAAAGCTAAACCGAGATGGTGAGGTGGATAAATATAAAGCTCGACTGGTGAAAAAGGGGTATGCTCAACAACATGGAGTGGATTACAAGGAGGTGTATGCACTAGTAGCCCGTATGGACACCGTACCCATGATCTTGGCCTTAGTTGCGCAAAGAAATTGGACAGTGTTTCAGTTAGATGTGAAATCAACTTTCTTGCAAGGAGAAATCACAGAGGAAGTTTATGTAGACCAACCAAAAGGGTATGAGAAGAAGCATGAAGAGGCCAAAGTCTACAAGCTTAAGAAAGCTCTTTATGGACTTAAGCAGGCGCCACGGGCCTGGTTCATTAGGATCGAATCTCATTTTAAACAAATAGGATTTGAAAAGGAGGTGAGCAAGCAAACTCTGTTTACCAAGGTCAATGATGAGGGTAAACATTTGATTGTCAGCCTATATGTGGATCATTTAATATACACAGTAGATGATGAAGCTCTGCTACAACAGTTCAAGCAATCCATGATGCAAGAGTTTGAGATGTCAAATTTGGAAAAGATGAAGTTCTTTCTCGGAATAGAGGTTGAGCAAACTGATGGAGGGATCTTCATTAGCCAAAAGAAATATGCCAAGGAGGTTTTGACGAAATTTGGAATGTTAGAAAGCAACCCTGTTTTGAATCCAATAGTGCTAGGAACTAAAATTCATAGAGATAATGTGAGAGAAAAGGTAATAGCTCTGTGTATAAACAACTGGTTGGGAGCTTGATCTATTTTACCACCACTAAGCCGGACATGATGTATATTGTGAGCTTAATCAGGAGATATATGGTTTCCTCGACTACGATGCATTTGATGGCTGCTAAAAATATTCTAAGGTATGTGCAAGGAACTGTGAATAATGGCATATTCTACCAATGTACAGGAAATCAAGAGTTGGTGGGTTACACTAATAGCGACTATGCGAGGAGTTTAGAAGACAGAAAAAGTACTTCACGATATACTTTCCTCCTCAGTAATGTTGTTGTAGCATGGCCTTCTAAGAAACAACCCATAGTCACACTCATCACCACTGAAGCAGAATTTGTGGTGGCCGCTGCCTACGTGTGTCAAGTGCTTTAGATGAAGAGGATACTAATGAAGCTAAGCTATGTTGGAAGCATGAGTCCAACTATCTTTTGTGACAACAACTCAACCATCAAGTTGTCCATGAACCCTGTCTTACATGGAAGAAGCAAACACATAGATGTTCGATTCCATTTTCTCTGTGATCTTGTGAACGAGGGAACGATTCAGCTGAAGTTCTGTGGAACAAGGCAACAAGTAGCTGATGTGCTGACAAAGCCACTTAATCATGAAACATTCAAGGAGCTCAGAAGAAGACTTGAAGTTTGTGACATTTCAGAAATAAACTAGACCATCTAGTTTAAGAGGAGAATTATTAGCTATATATGACTTAGTCTTTGCAGTTTCTATTGATTTTATTTATGTCCTAGATTGTAGGGATTTCCTTTGTTATCTTTCTTGATTATGTTAGCACATAGGTCTGCCTATTAGCCTTGAATTATGCGTGTTAGTTACAATTATGTAAGCTATTTAATTTTTTTTGCAATTCAATTATAACCAAGTCAGTTGTTGGATATCAATTGTTAACATAAAAAGGGTTCAAAATTGTCAATTGCTCCTATCGGAAATGGTATTGACTACGGATTTGAACCATAACAAATGGTATTTCTTCTGGAAGCCGTTGATTATTCATCTGCTTCCCACCTGTCGCAAATAGCCGAAAATATCTAGAAAGACATTTTGGGAATCGGTCAGCCCAACTATTAATCAACTTATTAGACACACAAGACAACCAATCAAAAATGTCACGGCATCTCCCGCTCTTCGGAAATGTCCTCATCGACGAGGAGCATGTATTAGGTTGTATGTGCGACTCGTTCATAGTATGAGTTGTGGCAATGACACGAAATGCGCGTCGTGGTGGAAAACTGTGGGTACGTATATTTCCAAATAAAACAATTACATTAAGACTTGCGGAACACTATCCTATAAACGCACAAAAACAAATTTCTCATGCGACAATTTATATATCGAACCCATCTTTAAAAAATCGTCAAACTCAAGATTGAAAACATCCTTATCGTGTGCAACAATTTGATGTCATTAATGTCATCAAAGTTAGAGGTAGAAATATTAATAAGTAACCTTACTAAATCGAATATTTTTTATACAGTTCACATCAAACCCATCTTTAAAAAAACAACGAATTTACTAACAAACGAACCCAACTTATACACCTTTATTTACTAATTGAATACATTTATACAAATCAAGAAATTAATCATTCCATCCAACTTATAACGATTCTAGGATCATTAGTAATTCCTAGAACTGTCAAAAGTTGACCCGACCCGATGAACCCGGCCTGGTCCCAAAAATTTTGAAATAAAGAATGTCTAGAACCGACCCGCTTGAAACCGATTTAACCCGAAGTAATAAATGACCCGAAGTAACCCGGCCCGAATGACCCGATTACCCGAATAACCCGACCCGAAGTAACCCGATAGCCCGAAGTGACCCGACCCGAGCAACCCGATAGCCCAAAATAATCGACCCGAAGTAATCCGACCCAAAGTAACCCGACCCGAATTGACCGATAGCCCAAAGTAACCTGATAGCCCGAAGTAACCCGGCCCGAAGTAACCCGGCCCGAAGTAACCTGGTCCGAAGTAACCCGACACGAAGTAACCCGATAAGTATATAATGGCATAATCCATACTATAAGTTTATATTATAAGTCTATAATGACATATTAAATACATATTACATAATCCATTCTATAAGTCGGATATCCAAATCTGGTTAAAGATCATTTCGATCAACAAATCACCCAAATATTTGTGAATAATTATTCAAACCGACTAAAATCATTTTTCACATAAATACATAATCCATACTATAATTTTTAAGAATTGGAATTTTAAAGATATTTTTTATTCATTATATTGTCTATATATACATAAATACATATTACATATTCCATACTATAACTATAAGTCTATAATGACATTCTGCAACTCCGACACGATAAATGTAATGTAACATTGTTTTTAACTCATTAAAATAAATTTTGATTTTAACTTATAGTTTACTAATTACTTATTAGAATTATTTTCCAACTTTAATTTTATATTGCATATATATATATATATATATATATATATAGGCAATATAAAATTAAAGTTGGAAAATAATTCTAATAAGTAATTAGTAAACCATAAGTTAAAATCAAAATTTATTTTAATGAGTTAAAAATAAGTTTAACTGTATAAGTATATATGATGACATTTTTGAAGTATTAACTTTTTTACCTTGTTGGAGAAAAGATGTCTTAAAGTGTTAAAAATAAGTTTCTTTAAAAAAAAATTGTATCAATTATACGGTTTTCACTTTCATTTAAATTAAGTTATTGACTAATGGACTATAATATATTATATTTTATTGTACACTTTATAACAAAGAAAATAGGAAAAAAGCATATATGGATCAAATGGATCAGTCGAATATCCAGATCCGGTTAAAGTCATTTTTAATCAAACGGATCATGCTAAAATCATTCCGATCAAACAAATCACCCAAGTATTCACGGATAATTATCCTATCTGACTAGAATCGTTTTCAAATACAATATTTTATAATTTGAATCAAACAGATTAACCAAATATCTACTGATTATTATCCGATTTCGTGAAAAGTGATAAATAGTTACATTCGAATAAAATGTTACTTTCAAATAAAGTATCAAATAATATATATATATATATATATATATATATATATATATATATATATATATATATATATATATTTTAGTTCAAGTGAGGAGAGAGTTTGTAGATAGGAATTAGGAGGGATGTGAGCCATTGGATGAGTTTAATCAAGGGCTCTCACACAGTCATCAATAATGACATTTTTGTAAATTGACTTAAAATTTGGGAATATTCCTTACGTTCACAAATAGGTCATCAATGTTCATACTTTTATACGTCATTGTTCATGTTTTTATTCATCGGTGTTCATAGTTTTTTCATTCAGCAGTGTTCATAGTGTTTTTATTCATCAAAGTGTCATGTTCATTTATTCTTTTGTATTCATTTTATAATGCATAGATGTTCATTTACAAAAACTCATCACTAAACGTTAAAAGATGATCATAATATATTATAAAATGTGTAAAAGTTATAGATAAGTCATCAGTGTTCATACTTTTATACGTCATTGTTCATGTTTTTATTTATCGGTGTTCATACTTTTATATGCCGTTGTTCATGTAAATATTATAGACAATTTTTCTATGAGGCATTTTGTCAAATAGTTTGCGTACACCATAAAAAGAGCATATAAATTTTTCAATTGGAGCTATTAGACCAACTTATCATATATGTTTACATATATGAACTCAATCAAACCTATCAAACACAAAAATGATTCAAACAAATTTGATTTTGAAAACAAACATCAATCATACTAAAACCTAAACCTTAAGAATGAAAACCTAAACCGTGAGAATAGAAATTCAAAGAAACAATACTTGAATCGTCTTGTATTTTCTTTGATTTCACCATTTTTATGTAATCAATCTTTGATTTGGTTGAAAATCGGGCAAATATGAAGCTTGTGGGATGAATAATGTGAGTGAGGGTTGTGAGTTGTTGGAGTCGAACAAACTAAGCCCGATTTTCTTCTTTTTTTTCCCCACATTTATGTAATTATCAAATGTCATTAATGATGAGTGTGTGAGAGCCGTTGATTTAAATCTCATCTAGTGGCTCACAATCTTCCTAATTCTTATCCACAAACCTTCTCCCCATCGGAACTGACCTCTCTCTCTCTCTCTCTATCTATCTATTTATCTATCTATCTATCTATCTATCTATCTATCTATCTATCTATCTATATATATATATATAGGGTCCAGTTCCGGTGAGGAGTACCCTTACAGATAGGAATGAGGAGAGCCAGGGTGGTGACATGTGGCATGCCACATCACCTTTTTTTTCCAGCTTTTCTTTTTGTACATAAAAATTGGTGTTCATATTTTTATGAGTATGTGTTCATTTTTAAGAGAGTCATTGTTCATATTTTTATCAATAAATGTTCATTTTTCCTAACACTAACTATTCGTTTTTTAACATTAATTGTTCATTTTTGTATTTTTGTAAGACATTGTTTTTTGGATTTTTTAAAAAAAAATTATACTATTCTTTCAAATCGTGTTAATAACATATGATGGTCATTTTTTTACAAGTATGTATTCATTTTTTTTTACAGTTATGGTGTTTATAATATGATGTTCATTTTTTTTAAAAATTATACTTTTCTAAAAAATTGTGTTTATAATATTCAAAGATGGATTACATAAAAAATTGTGAAATCAAAGAGAATACAAGGCGATTAAGGTTTTTTTCTTCGAATTTCTACTCTCACTATTTAGATTTTCATTCTTAAGGTTTAGGTTTCATTATGATTGATGTTTGTGTTCGAAATCAAATTTGTTAGAATCATTTTTTGATTGATAAGTTTGATTGAGAAAATACATGTGTATACATATGTTGAGTTGGTCTAATAACTCCAATTGAATAATCTATATGCTCCTTTTAGTGTGCACGCAAACTGTTCGGTAAAATGCCTTATAGAAAAATAGTTTATAATATTCACAGGAACAATGATATAAAAAGTATGAACACTGACGAATAAAAACATGAACAATGACACATAAAAGTATGAACACCAATTACTTATCTATAACTTTGACACATACATAACATATTATGATAATCTTTTAACGTTTTGTGATGAAGTTTTTTTATTTTTTGTGGTTATATACTGTAAATGAACATCTATGCATTATAAAATGAACACAAAAAAATAAATGGACATGACACTTTGATGAATAAAAATACTATGAACACCGATGTATAAAAACATGAACATTGACATATAAAAGTATGAACACCGATGACTATTTTGAACGTAAGGGTATTTTTCCAGATTTTTAGTCAATTTACAAAAATGCCATTAATGATGAGTGTGTGAGAGCCCTTGATTTAAATTCATCCAATGGCTTACAACCCTCCTAATTCCTATCTACAAGCTCTCTCCTCACTTGAACTAAAATCTATATATATATATATATATATATATATATATATATATATATATATATATATATATATATATATATATATGTATATGTATATAGTGTTTTCCACTACTCCACTAGTTTAAGAACGTAATAGTTGTTTAATATAAACCTATATTAACGATATGCCGGTTATTGATCATAATCAAATTAATTGATACACGATCCAAACCGGTATTAACCTAAATTGATACCCGATCTAAACTGACTTGACCCAAAACAACCCGTTAAAAAGGATATTGTTTTGACCCGGCCTATTTGAACCCGAACAATTGATACCCGATCCAAACCGAGCCGACCCGAAATAAACCGCTAAAAAGAGAGAGATTGTTTTGACCCGACCCGTTTGAACTCGAGCTTGTTGTGACTGACCCAAACTGAACCATTGGTCCCATTTGACACCGCTATCAAGAACCGAGCTAAACCGACCCGTTATGACCCGAGAACCAAGGCTACCTGTTATAACCCGAATAATCGATATCTGGCCCAAACCGACCCGATCCGAACCAATCCGGTTATTAACCAAGCCTTTTTTGACCCAACCCGTTTCAACCTGAACTTGTTGTGACCCGACCCGTTGGCTCCGTTTGACGCCTCTAGTAATTCCTCTACTCTTTATAAAAAGGGGCGTGTTATATACACAATTTTGAATTTACTTGATACCGAATATGAACGTTTTGCGTTGGTGCTCAAATCAATTTGAGCGTCAACGCTTTCCCAACGGCGCTCAAATCTTAAATAAATAAAAAAATTGGGCAAAAACTGGAAAAAAAGGGAGGTTTTTGGGCGCCGGCGCATGGCGCTAGCGCCCAAAACCCTACTTTCTCTTACTTTTGCCTTTTTTTTTTAAGATTTGAGCGCCTTCGGAAAACGTTGACGCTCAAATCTTTTTTTTTTTATTGGTTGAGCGCCATCGGAATGCGCTTTTGGTTTGACACTGCTTCACACCCAAAAAGAAGCGAGCGACGCCTGCTTGGAGATGGAAGTCTTCTTTCGTTTCTCGACGGTGAAGTAAGACCAAGCTCATGGGCTTATTATCCTAGGTCGGACCAAGTTGATAGGATCCCCCTTTCGCCCCATGTCCCCGCGTGTGGCGACATGGGGAGGTAAAAAAGAAAGAGAGGGATGGGGTTTCTCTCGCTTTTGGCATAGCGGGCCTCTCACCGGGGGCCCGCACGACGGACTATTAGCTCAGTAGAGCGCGTTCCTGATAATTGCGTCGTTGTGCCTGGGCTGTGAGGACTCTCAACCACATGGATAGTTCAATGTGTCCATCCGCGCCTAACCTTGAGACGTGGATCATCCAAGGCACATTAGCATGGCGTACTCCTCCGTTTGAACTGGCTCCTCAGGAGGATAAATACGTTAGTAAAATAAACGTAGTGTATTTAACTTATAAAAATTGCGGAAGGATGTCCCGTATCTTTGTCCGTATTCGGCACAACCGCACTGGCTTTTCATATTTCACTAGGCTGGACTTCCAACTTGCAAAAGGTCATCTCTATGTCCTCTCCTTTCCCACCGGCAGGTCTCTCGCTATTCTTCTTCTGCTCTATGCACGCGTCTGCCCAGATCTGAGTAGTTGGTTTGACTATTTATCAATCCAAGTTCTTCCCCAATCTATACTTGTAATACTTCTCTTCATTTCCCACTAGATTGCGTTCTCTCCGTGTTTGTTTGGGGCATGGTTGTATCCGATAGTGCATGTCATTATGCTTGTTGCTGCACATACTTGATCAATCTATACAGGTAGGAAGTCTATCCACTGCTTCAGAATCTTTAGATTTATGCCTTCTATTTTTGCTGTTAGATTATGGTGTGAACTGTGAACTGTTTTTTAGACATTGTTGTTTTGCGCCACTATCTGAGAAGTATCCACTTTAGATCCCAAAATTTGTTTGTTTGATGAGTGTTGTTATTCTGGTTTTATGATATGTATTATGTAGGCATTGTTGTATTTGGCATGTCGCTAGCGGAAATTGTGCTTTCTGTTGTAGCGGTTTCATAATTTAAGAGTTATCGTTGATTCTGTGAAGAGAAATGATAATTGATAATGTTCTATACAAACGACAACCGTCAAGTAAAACTCAATTGGAATACAGGACGTTCTCTGAGCGAATATGATTAACAATGCTAATTAAAGGAGATCAATTGTTTAATCATCCTGATTGAACTGGTTAATCTACTTTGTTTGATCCTGCGTTGACATGTGGGTGAGAGTGAGGGTGTTGATGTTGAGGCTTCGAATTTCGTGGTATGTATCTCTAAAAAAACATTTACTTCTGTTAACTTCTCTATGCTTTTTATCAGTTGATCATGTTTTGTTTATTTTAGATCATGAAAATACGACAAAATGTTCATTGTATATGGCAATATTTATGCATATTATATACCTTTTATGAAAGCATAATTAAAGTATTATTGTGCTAAAATGCAGAAACAGATCTAATTATTTCGTAGATGCAGTTTAAACGTCCATTTTACAAGTGAGTGTATTTTGTTTTTGGTAGACAAGTAAATGTATATTGGCTTATGTGTATACAATTATGCATTTTTCTTTTTTCTAGGATTCTAGGAAATTGTAAATATGACTCTGAAGCTTTAATTCTTGCTAATTGCTATCTTTACCTCTATCTGTTATTATTATAGAACTCCACATATAGACATTATAATAATATCACATTACCTCTTAACTTCTTGTTTATCTGTATAATACCGAGATCTGATTGTCAAATAGTTTTTAGTTTGAATTATAGCATACAGTAGGTGCATAGCTTGATATCACAAAAGAACTTTAAAAGAAATGAAAAGAAACAGAGAAGAACGGCCAATTAGAAGGCATACTATGCATTTGTCCCTTTATGTTCCAGCTCTGACAATTGTAAGTACACCTTAAGAATAACTGTTTCCAACGAACAATCCTTGCTTACTTTGTTTTGATTAGTTGAGAAAGAAATATAATTACAATCATATGAACTAAAATAAGGAAGAAATTAATTGTCCAGTCCCCTTTGGCCTTTGCTTTTGTTCACTAGCTTGCATTTGATTGTTTATATTGCCAAGCTACAGAATATAATTGTCCCCCTCCCCCTTTCTTTTCTTTACTAGTTTGTATTTGATTGTTTATATTACCAAGCTACGGCAATTTACGTTTTTTTTTTCTTTCCCATTTTTGTGTTTGAAGGAATATGTGTCAAGTTTTGAGGAAAGGATGAAAAGTAAAAAGTGGGGTGGTGGATTGAACATAATGGGCCTTTGCTTCAGTGCCAGTGAAGAAGACCAGGGATCATTGCAAAAGCATCAGCATGTGAAACATGATACATGCCATAAAAAAAATCAAAATCAGCATCATGGCCAAAGCCACCCTGTGCAAGAATCACAAGGTAGTCTCCTTTCCCTCCATCAATGGAAGACCATATTGAAGTGATTAATAAAATTTATTTTGCAATGCTAAGTGCGCTGCTTTTGCCTATCAACTATTAACGCAATAGTTGATACGTGAAAATATTGAAAAAATTCAATTAGGTGGCATGGTGTTTGGTGTACTTTCAAATCGGTGGTTTGCGCTGTTAGAACCCACTAAAAGTGAGCATCTCATTCCTAGGACTGCAATGCAAGACACTCAAAACACATCAAATTTGAGGAATCCTTAGTTTTATGATATAATTCAAAAGTCTCCAGAATTACCAGTTGTAGATCTTCTTTTATAATAAAAAAACAGATGATGGAATTAGACATGAAGAAAGTGGAGGCAATGGGAAAGTGCATAAAACTAGGTAAGGGGACTCTGGGAAATCAAAGAAAAATAAGTAAGGAAAACTAGAACATAGGGAAACTGAATGTAACAATTAAAACCAATAAGATGTGCCTTATGTAATTATGTCCAAGCTAGATGGCCTTATTTTTTACTCTGTATTTTCCATAACAAAAATAATTTTCTCGATTGAATTCCAATATAGGAAATGGGTTGTTTGGTTATTTTGTGATCAGTTGGATTTTACTGTCAAAGCTATCTAGAATGACACGTCTCGAATGTGCCTCTATGTTGCAAATTGAACCTGAGAAGGAATTTGGCAGTGGGCAGTTCTGTTTGAATAGTAGAAACTGGAACGAAAGAGATGATTTAGCGATGAATGGACAAATATAGTAAGAAAATGTGAGTTTTTTGGGTTGAAAATGACTTTGTATATATGATTAGTTCAAAACTTTCATATTGACGAGATGAAGCTGCTTTCTGGGAACTTTGATTCCTTCTCATGAAGTTTAGCTAGTTTTATATAATCTTGAACTCATAGTTTTGCTCATTATTCCCTTCTTCATACACTTGCCTTGAATATCTCATCAAATATCCCATTATAATCAAAACTCCAGGAGGCAATGGAATAGAGAAAAATAAAGGTTCAAGTACAAGCAGCTTTAGGCACACAGCAAAAGATGTTAAAGAACTCCGACAGAATCCAGGATACAGTAATGTGGACATTTTTACTTTTGAAGAGATGCAGCTGGCAACAAAGCAATTTCGACCGGATCTTGTTGTTGGTGAGGGTGGTTTTGGAGTTGTTTATAAAGGCATTATAGATGAGAGTGTTAGGCCAGGATACAAGACCGTTGAAGTTGCGATCAAGCAACTAAATCCAAATGGGTTCCAAGGCGATAAAGAATGGCTGGTATTTGTTTTCAAAGACTAATCTATGTCTCTTAAATTTCGGAGCTATGAACTTCTGTATCGCTATTCTAGTTTTTTTTTATATTGGTTTTCAAGTCCATAGTGATATTGATGAGGTTAAAGCTAAAATATTGAAGGCATCAGTCGACCTTGGCTTATTCTTTTCTTTGGTTTTCTAATGAATGGCTGGTATATGTCTACAAACACTGACAAATTCAGTCTATCTCAATTACCAAATTGGGAAACAGGCAATTACATAACTATATATTTTAGCAAATCTAAATGCTCAGATATATAGACTAGAAGGTTGAGTTTAATATGTTGACAAATATACTTGTCCCTTTCCAGGATTACTCTTATGTGCCGATTGATAATGGAATCGGAAAGGAAACAAATCTAGTCTACACATGTCATTGTTCATTTATAAAATTACTCTGTAGGGTGAACTGAAGGTTTTCTCATTTTCGATATAACATTTGTTTCCTTAACCCCATTTTGTTTCCCTATAGGGTTTCAAAATTTACACACTCCTACTTCATTCACTTGAAACCACATGAATAGTTCCAAGACATTACTAAATAAGGATACATATATTGACTAGATTCGTTTCCATTCCTTTTCATTTTCCTTAGATACAACTAAACTGGCCCTTAGTTTTATACCTTTTCATCTTTGATGATATTTTGCCAGCCTTTAACTTAATGATTGAAGATGAATGCATGTTCCATTCAAGTTGGCCACTCACTTTATCCATTAGAAGCTTGCTATCCTGATAAGACTGTCTCATAGATGATCACATAATTTTTACTTATACCTCAGAACTACTTATCCATTTTGTTAGTGGATCCAACTAATTAGTTTGATTATTTTGCAGGCAGAAGTTAATTACCTGGGACAACTTAGTCATCCTAATCTTGTGAAGTTGATAGGTTATTGTTGTGAGGGTGATCAGAGACTGTTGGTATATGAATATATGTCTTGTGGGTGCCTTGAGAAGCACCTTTTTCGCAGTAAGTTAATATGTGATGCCTAATGTTATTTCATTCTGTGGACAAAGCATTTTTCATTAGAACATATCGCAAAATTAGATCTTGCACCAACTTGTGTTCTCAATTTGAGGCTTCTAAATTATATGTTTGGTTCTTTAGTTTGAAGCTTACCTACATTTTAGTGCTGATAAAAAAAGTTAATAATCTTTGTAAGCCATTATTTTCTTCCTAGATCAAGACTTTTGGTTCTTATCCCACTGTCAATCCTGAGGTTCTTGCCTGATGAGGCTAATCTGTGTATTTGTTTGCAAAGTTTTCTTGAACATCGACATCTCTCTACCCTGAGTAGGTATCTATTGTTATGTAGTAAGCTTCAGTTAAAAGATGATACTTATTATGAGCATTGCATATCATAGAGAATTAGAAATGACCTAGAATTAAATGTTTCCTGAGTAGTAAGAGAATTCATGTATGATGTTTGTCAGACCGTCTGATGCACTGCCCTTGAACCCTGAAAAATAACTGCTAGAAACTGAAAGTACATGATGGGTGAAAATGGCTTCTTTTGTCAGTGCTTTGGAGTTCTAAATTCTGATTTTTGACATGAAGATACTCTTCTCTAACTATAGTCATTACTGTGACAGGAATGTCTGCTACACTAACCTGGGTGAGGAGATTAAAAATTGCTCTTGATGCTGCCAGGGGCCTAGCATTTCTCCATGGATTAGAACAAAGTATCATATACCGTGATTTTAAGACGTCAAATATCTTGTTAGACAAGGTTAGTTGGTCCGTGCATATAAAGCAGTTGATGATATAATTTGATTTGGTTTGTTCACAATTAAGATGAATAGTGAGGGAAGATTCAGCATTTTACAATGACAATAGAGCTGGAATTTTCACACATATAAGAATGGTTCTTTCAACACATTCTATATTTTCTGTTCTTTTGTTATTCAAAATCTAGCTGCACCTTTACATATGACCTGTTTAAATAGGAGAAAACAAATCTTCCGGAAGTAGTTTTCTCTGGTCAAATGCTTATAATACTTTGTTGACAGAATTTCAACGGAAAGCTTTCAGACTTTGGGCTTGCAAAGGAAGGTCCTATGGGAGACCAAACTCATGTATCTACACGAGTAATGGGTACCTATGGATATGCTGCCCCAGAGTACATAATGACGGGTAAGTCCTGTAGGCTGTAGCTATTAAAAACAGATTATGTATATGGACAGGAGACAATTTTTATTCACGTGAAATGATCGGATTGTTAAACAGGGCGCTTAACTGCCCAGAGTGATGTTTATGGGTATGGAGTGGTACTTCTGGAAATGCTCATAGGAAAAAAGGCATTAGACATGAGCAGGCCAAGCCGGGAACATAACTTGGTAGAGTGGTGTCGCCCACTGTTGAACAATAACAAGAAGCTCCCTCGAATCTTGGACACGAGAATAGAAGGGCAGTACTCACTGAAAGATATGATGAGAGTCGCCAATTTGGCATACCAATGTCTTAGTAGCAACCCGAAAGGCAGGCCCCTGATGAGCCAAGTGGTAGAAATACTGGAGACAGTGTACGAACAAGAACGAAGCCAGGGAGGAGAAACGCTTTTTGACAATGGAGGCATCGGTGGTGGTGTGACTCTTTTTGAAGCTCCTAATGGCGTGAGCCAAGATGAAGCTAGAAGAGAAGGACGAGCGAGAAGCAAGAGTGAGTCTGAGAATGGTTATGGCCTGCTGAGTCCTTCCCCGGGCGCTCCTAGATCAGCTACCTGCAGAGAGTAGAAGAACAATTTATGGTTTCAGCTCATTGTTTGCTTGTCTTCTTCATCAAACTACACAGGACTGCAAAGAAGAAAAAAAAACATTGTGATATCTAGTGGCGTAATGTTACCCTACCTGATGTTCTGTCGTGATCAGATCAGAATTTTTGCTGTGACACAAGATGAAATTAATGCCTAAGTTTGTCCGGGTGTTCAAGTACAACATTGGCTAATTGTCGAACTATGCATGGTAATTTAAAGCAATTTAGGGTATCGATATCCTAATTAAAGGTATGGGTATGGGTGATCCCATATCCATACCCAATGTGTGATATTTTAGGGAATGCTATCAAATTATTGATACCCTGATATCTGAATTTCCTTTTTGATATAATGAGTGATACCCTGATATCGGAATTTCCTTTTTGATATAATGATATTTTTGGAGGTATTGGGAGAGATCGGTTGCCTCATTTGACATTTCCCAACTTCCTTTCTTTTCTTTTTCCTCACGTAAGAGCGTAAGAGCAGCTCATCCTTCTCTTCTCCCGCCTCATGGCGCCGCCAACCGGGATAGCCACTGCCGGCTTCCGGCTGCTACTGCCGCCGACCGGAGCAAGGAGCAGCCACCGTAGTTGTCCCCTTTGCGTGAGGCCGCCAACACCTTGTGTTGTTGTTGCCCTGCTCAGCCGCCTCCATTCGTCCCTCTTCCGGCTACCTTTGATTTGTTGTAGTTGCTGGAACCGTTGGTGGTTCATCCATCGAAATTTGGAGGGTTTTGAAAATCATCTTTTTTTCTCTTCTTGATACCCATATCTTGATAATTGATATCTTTAATCAGGATATCGTTATCAAACGACCCCTTACACTTTTGTTTATTTGTCTTGACTACATAAATAAGCCCGAGTACTTCAAAATGGAAATATATATATATATATATATATATATATATATATATATATATATATATATATATATATATATATATATATATATATATATATCGTCCGGTTCCGGTGAGGAGGACCCTTACAGATAGGAATGAGGAGAGCCGTAGTGGTGACATGTGGCATGCCACGTCTCTTTTTTTTTTTTTTCTCTTCAGATTTTCTTTTTGTAAATAAAAATCGGTGTGCATATTTTTATAAGTATGTGTTCATTTTTAAAAAAAGTCATTGTTCATATTTTATAATTATGTGTTCATTTTTTTCCAACACTAACTGCTCATTTTTTAACATTAATTGTATATTTTTGTATTTTGTTAAAAACATTTTTTCGGATTTTTTTTAAAAATTATACTATTCTTTCAAATCGTGTTAATAAAATATGATGTTCATTTTTTTACAAGTATGTATTCATTTTTATTACGGTTATGGTGTTTATAATATGATGTTCATTTTTTTGAAAATTCTACTTTTCTTTCAAATCGTGTTTATAATATTCAGAGATCGATTACATAAAAAATTGTGAAATCAAAGAGAATACAAGACGATTCAGGTTTTGTTTCTTCGAATTTCTACTCTCACTGTTTAGATTTTCATTCTTAAGGTTTAAGTTTCATTATGATTGATATTTGTGTTCGAAATTAAATTTGTTTGAATCATTTTTGTGTTTGATAAGTTTGATTGAGAAAATACATGTATATACATATGTTGAGTTGGTCTAATAGCTCCAATTGAATAATCTATATACTCCTTTTAGTATGCACGCAAATTGTTCGGCAAGATGCCTTATAGAAAAATAGTTTATAATATTTACAAGAACAATGACATAAAAAGTATGAACACTGACGAATAAAAACATGAACAATGACGTATAAAAGTATGAACACCGATGACTAGTCTATAACTTTGACACATACATAACATATTATGATCATCTTTTAACGTTGTGTGATGAGTTTTTTTGTGTGGTTATATATTGTAAATGAACATCTATGCATTATAAAATGAACACAAAAGAATAAATCGACATGACACTTTGATGAATAAAAATACTATGAACACCGATGTATAAAAACATGAACAATGACATATAAAAATATGAACACTGATGACTATTTTGAACGTAAGAGTATTTTTCCAGATTTTGAGTCAATTTACAAAAATGTCATTAATGGTGAGCATGTGAGAGTCTTTGATTTAATCCAATGGTTTACAACCCTCCTAATTCCTATCTATAAGCACTCTCCTCACTTGAACTAAAATTATATATATATATATATATATATATATATATATATATATATATATATATATATATATTAATCACAGTTTAAAATTGTCCGAAATTAAAAAGTTGTATGATCATATCCAAATTATCGTAATGTTTACAATAAAGTAATGGTATGTTTAGCCTTTATAAAAAATTAATATAAATAAAATAAGTTGTATGGTTTTATGTTAAATATTTAAGGTATTTCATTCAATAAATATAAGTGAACTTAATGTGCTAAATTATGTGTATTTAGAAAAAATTTTTTAAAAAAATTCAAAACAAATCAACTAATTCTTAAATAACTAAAAATAGTTAATGTCATCCATATATTGTTGAGGAGTGGTTCAAGTAAGAACAATGGCCGTGGTGTGGAAATGTGAGTAATATGTACGAGGGGTGAACACAAATATTTAATCCGACTAATCTGATCCGTTAATCTGAAGATCAAATACGGAAAATTTTAAATTCGAAAAATTCGGCAATTGGTGATCCGAGTACGATCCGATCCGGACATATTTTTTGAATCATTGGATCGGATAATTTTCGGACAGAAATCTGATCCGGATAAACTATCGGATATCCAGGTGCTCTCGGATCAGACTTTTATAATATTGTCGGATCTAATATTCAAGCCTTCAGATCGGATATCCGGAAATGCCCACCCTAATATGTACCATTGATTGACTTGATCTAAATATGTAGATTTTTTAACCAATTAGAAGAGGTGTAACTATAATTTTGTAATTTTAGAAGATGTGGGGACAATTTTATTCTTTTAAAAATTTGTTTTGAAAAGGCGTGGACGCGATGACATTTTGTAATTTTCATGAAAATATATTGTAAAAGTTATTTGTTAGTTCAGAATTTTAGATCTATTAGTTCAAAATTTATATACTATCAGTTCTAATAACTTCATGTCCTAGTTCATATATATTGTTTTGTTCTATTTATTAGCTATGTTTTATGTATCTTTTTACTTGTACATGCTTGAACTAATAAAACAATGTTTGAATTAACAAAACACAATGTTCGAACTAATGATACCCAAATTTTAAATTTATATTTTAAAAGTTCAAGTTTGTATAGTATAGAGTTATTAGAACAGTTCTATTATAATATTTTTTATTTTAAAATTTTTATACTATTAGTTCAAACAAAGTGTCCTATTAGTTCAAACATTTTATATTATTAGTCCATGCATTATTTTAAACTTATGAAACTTTTTGGTCAATTAGTTAACTAAGCCTTTTTGAGAAATATGTTTAGTAATTAGGCGTTTTATATTTTTGAGTTTAAAAAATGTACACCTATCCCATTTTTATTGTGAACCCTAGCCCTCAATTATTTTCTTCTCCCGTATCTTCTTTTCAAACGCTACTCATCCCTCCTCTCTCTCTCTCCTCTACTTCCTTCGATATTTGGATATGAATCTGGAAGAGTTTCAACAAAAGGGTTTACCTCCCTCTCTCTCATCTACGCCGCTTCCTCGCCCATTTGCTTCTGATTACGGTTTGGCAACACTAGGGTTGTCGGCGTTGAAGATGTCCAAAGACCCGGAACCTTCACAATGGCGCCCTCCTCTTGTTGGTGTGTGGCTCGCAACCTTCACACCGGCGTTGAAGTTGTCGGCGACGATGAGCGACGATACTAACTCGATTCGATCCCCGCAAACCCTACTCTTTCTGGTATGTGCTTTGCTGCTTGCAATAGAACATTTATGTCATACAAGTATGACCAGACGAGGACTAAACAATGCAATTTATGTTAACTCACTATATGGCTTGCTTCTTCTGCTCCTAAATTTGCAATACTAGACACACACGCAATGACATTGCGCATAAAACATGGAGCCATATGTTGTTTGTCAATATTGAATTGCAGGGAAGCTACACTTAAGGGAGAGATGCAACGTGTTTGATTGCAAATATATACCCGTCCAGTATGTAATTACGGTATGTAGTTCCGATATGTCAAATGTCCGGTATGTCAAAAGTCCGGAATGTCAAAAGTCCGGAATGTCAAATGTCCGGTATGTCAAAAGTCCGGAATGTCAAATGTCCGGTATGTAAATTTCCGGTATGAAAATCCGGTATGAAACCAGAAAATAAAAAGGCAAATAAAATAAAATAAAATAAAAAACAGTAATTAAAATCAAAACTAGCATAACAAACAAAAAATATTCTTTCATTTTTAATAGAAGGGTTAATTAGTTTTACCTACCATTAAATGAAACTAGTAAAACCTTACGGGGTACATTTACTAAACACAAAACTTAGAAAGGCCTAGTAGGTCAAATTTTTTCAAAATTTTTTATAAAATTGTATGAACCATTAACAATATATTTTGAACCAACAAAACAAAAAACTTAAACGAAAAAAGTGTCCAATTAAATAAAATAGAAAAAAAAAAAGTAATATGTGTTACAACGACAACACTCCGTAATTTCATACTTGATAACTAGGGCCCGTACGTGAACCTTGACCTATTATTGAAAGATTTTTTTAGCTTTCAGTATCAATAATTACTATGATAGATATAATATAACTTTAAAGTTTTTTTTTATTTATTTTTTTGTATACAGTAGTAGAAATTCAATATGATTATATTTGCATAAAGTTGTACGGAACTTCTAAAGGCATGACGATGGAATTACAAAACATCAACCTGAAGCGCAATGCGTAATCATGGCTGTTGCGCATTGCGGATGCGCGTACAAATTACGCATCCGGAACGAGTAGCCGCAATAACCTCTTCCACAATCGAATGAAGCGACGACACAATGAAGTGACGACAACAAGAGCGAGTTCGAGATCATCCCAACAATGTGATGAGTGTCAAATGTAACACTTTTTAGACCTTAGATGAATGCATATTATACCTCTTTTATTCTCTCACACATTTCTATTTGTATGAAAATCGTTCACTTTCTATATTTCGGTATCTACCTTAATTTTTATGTGTTCCCAAACACTCAAGGTCATTTATGGAGTATAATAGTATGAAAATACCATATCACGAGGATTCAATCTTCCCTGAAATCGGAGAACACATGAAAACATAAAGATCGGCTGAAGATTGAAGAAGCCAAGTGGAACAGTTGGAATTGGATGCCATTTTATGAAAACTTCAGAGAGATTCCAAATTTCAACCATCTTCCCTTTGGATTTGGACATTCATGTCAATTATAAAGTTGTAGATCTTCGAAAGAGCTTCAAAGGTAAGCTGTCAAACAGCGTTCCCTACACCCAAGCTTACGCCCATCTTACGCCTAGCATATGGCCGTATAGTGTCCATAAGGAGGTTGCATCACCTGCCGCTGAGAAAGAAATTAAATCTTTTTTATTGCAATTTGAAAGGTTATACTTTGTGTAATCCTAAACTCTGAGATTTTCTGTTATATATTCTTATGTCAGCCTTAGGGTTAGAAGATCATTCATCATTCATATCATCTCAGACCATCCCAAATACGCAGCGTCGCAACCATATAATTCTCTAAATTCTAGCCGTCAAGTAGTGGTTTTGCTTTGCTTTGAAGGTTCGTCTTATTGGAACCAAACAATTGTGAGTTTATGTATTTCCTTATTTAATATATTGACTTTGCTTTACATCTGATCATGTCCAGATAAATTACCTTATGATCTAAGGATCTGATGATCCCTATAATGGTTTAATTTATTGTTTGCATATATGTTTATAAAATGAGATTGTGATATTGCTACTTTTCAAAGTACTTCTCCTACCTTTTATTTACTTTCGAAATAAGTGGTGCTTATAACTGGTTTAGATAAGACAATTGAAGAGCCACAAGCAAAGAGCGTTTTATTGGATTTTTTGAAAAGAACTTGGTTATGAGAGTACTAGTTGATCAAAGCTTCGAGAATTTTTAGCTATCGCAGAAATTTCGGTCTTTGTATCTTTTTCTAACCGAAGATCCAAAAGTGAAGGTTGTTTTTTGTATTTTCCAGATTTCTAACTGTTTAATGAGTTTTTCTATACTTGTCGAACCATTGGATTGAGAGCTACGCGAGTTGGAAAGTACGATCTTTGTTTGTCTATGTCAAAGACTATTTTAGATGGTTACCTACAATTATCATATATCAATGTTCATGATATATATATATATATATATATATATATATATATATATATATATATATATATATATATATATATATATATATATATATATATATATATATATATATATATTCATTAATATCTTAATTCGTTAATGGAGATTCTTGTTTCCTTAGAACACTTCCATCACATATTGTTTACAATCATTATTGCTTTTGCATGTTATAGTTGCTACATTATTGGCTTGCTTTTCACTTAAATAATTAATAATTAGTATTATCCAAATTAGATGTGATCCTTGATACCCAATTATACTATATCCGATCTCGTATCCTTTCAGGAGAGGTTGTTGTTACTTTTCGGTAAAACATCCACGATCATAATGAATCAAGGTAGTGATGCTAGACAACCCTTCAAGAGGAAACACATTGCGACAGAGGTAGACCGATTACGGGTTTTATTATGGTTTAGGTTGGAATCGAAATTGAAATGAGTTTGTGTAGGTTAAATTGAAATAAGTTTGTGTAGGCTAGATTATGTTGGAATTAAGTAGATTAGGTTGGAATAGAGTAGATTAGGGTAGTTTAGGATTGAAATTGAGAGTCGATGAATCACTCCAGTGGCGGATTAAAGTTGAAGATGAACAGTGACGCGCATTTAGAATGTGAGTCAAACACTGTTCGTGCATCAGGAATTATATTTAATTATTTGGAATTATGTTGAATTATTTGTAATTATATTGAACTATATTAAATCATATTGAACTGTATCTATAATATTAATATTAAGTTGTATTAAATAAATTTAATCAAAATCATGACATAAATTAGACTTAATTAATTATATTAAATTTAGTTTAATTAAATCTATAAAATTAATTATATTAAACTTAATTGATATAAATAGTTACTTTAATTAAATGTATACATTTAATTGAACTTAAGTATATTAGATTTAGTTTAATTAAATAAAACTGATTGTATTAAATTTAAGTAATACAAATAATTAAATATATTTATATCGTTGTCAGATATTAGAGGCGATGTAGAGGAGGTGTCCTCAACCTCGGTTTGTAGAGCTCGTAGAGGCAAAGGAGGTGTAAATAGTGTGTCTCATGTTGTAGATACGACGCCTGGACGGGTTCAGACACCGGTTTAGTCTTCTCGGCCACTCGGATCGTAATCTTTTGAGCCATTTTCAACTATTCGAGTGGAGGCATTACGCGACCCATTATATCGGACCGAGTTTGATGAAGAGGTTGAGGATCTGAGTCAACCTTCTACTAGACAACTAGGTGTCCCACCTGACGATGTTGCTCTTGCCGCTCAACATGCAGAGATCTGATATGAGGCTCGAGCAGATTTCCCAGCCAAGGAGAATACATATATCCGAGTTGACGAGCTTGTAGAGATCTTAGATGATGAGCATGTGGAGGATGCATTTATCCCTACAGATCCGGATGCTAATCGAGGCCAAGATGTTACTAACACGGGGGTCCCTTTGATTGAAGGCGTGCTGCATGTTATGCTAGTCACCAGGTTCGATGTATTTGGATTGACAAGGTAGATAACTGAATCATACTTGTAAGTCCTTTTTTAACAATATAAAGTAATGAAATGTTTAAATGATTGTAAATTTACTTATGAAGGAGGATTTTAAGAAACCGATTACTACACTCAGGCGTTAGACCATATTAGTTCTCTTTCCTAGTGGATACTAGATAGGGATATGAAGGACCCCACATCGTGGTGTGGGCTCACATCACAAAGTGGTTTTACTAATCTACTTGATGTCTCGTTCTCTAGTGTTGATCATGCACTTATCCACGCATTTATAGAGGTGACATTGAAAGACCAATAATTTTGACCTTCCATGGGGTGAGATGATTATTACTCTCCATGATGTTGCTATTATCATGTGATTAAGGATTAGTGAGGATGCTCTAGTGACACCGCTCACCTCACATCACCGCATTTCTTGATTATGCAAGACCTTTGACATCACTAAAGTTGAGGGGCTTGCTCACCAGTCCGCACCATATGCCAATGAGTTGAGGACGAAATTCACCCCATTACATCACGACCCATCCACTCCGGTTGACTCTATTGCTTTTGTATTCAAATTATTCTTCTTGGGGTCCTATTTTTTTCATCGACAAGTCGACGAACAAAATCCGTCCCTAGTTGATTGACCTGGTTCGAGATCATAGGCGTAGGGATCATATGGGACACTAGCGTCTTGGCATATCTATACTAGTACTTGCCACTATCACTTTAGTTAAATAATTTCATATTCGTTTATACTAAGATTAATCTTCATTTAACAAAATGCTGTAATGGATGATGGGTGACGCTTCACAACTATAAATGAAGACCATTGGCACTTGTACAACTCTCTTACATGTATCATTTTTGAACCTTATATATGATTTATTTATAACTAAATATCTATTAATCATGATTATTTCATAATTAAATGCGTATAGTTTTGGATATATGCACACTTTCCTCACTAGGGTGTTCCGCGGCCAAGGATCCCGGATTGCACGGATAAACTCGGTGGGCTTCAAGACTAGTTGTCCCAAAGACACAATCTCAGACCTTGGAGAGATTGAGATCACTCCGTATGCAGATAGACTAGATGAGAGATGATGATATCAATTGTACGCCGTATGGTGACCGACTTCTAGATTTTGAGGGTGAGCTCGCGATGTCTACTTACAGAGGCACAATCCAGGTTTGGTACATTTTCGAGCCATATATGCTAGATAAGGTTCTCCGACAGTTTGGATTTTTACAGACCGTCCCACTAGAGAGGATAACCCCACTTCTAGAGACTTGTCCGACTATTGGTGGCAGAGGGTACAAGGTCCGGTTTTACTCCTCAAATGATAGGTGGGCAAATACACATGATGCCATGAATGAAGTATCACTAGATTCGGATTCCGGCTCCTGATCCATGGATTGTTTCATATTACTACATGTCTTGGTTTAATGAGCGGGTTCATCTGTTCGTATTACCCAACTCTACAATACAGATTCCACCACTGGATCGCCCTCCTCCTATTCCATTTTGAGATACCCTTGTACATGTTTATTAATTATTGTCTATTATACAAGCTAAATATCCAAATAATTATTAAAACCGTATGTATCATCACAATGTTTTCACATAATCCTTGCACGTATCCGAGATCTTATTGCCCGTGATGAGCCATGCCCGGTATCCGAGCGACATGCCCTTGATGACGAGTCTGTTACACATATTACACTTAATCATAAAACTACAAATATTACTCTTAGAGGGGGGTCGAGACATATGGTTGATTTTTTTAGGACACTCTATGTCAGATGTCATCGTGTTACTTAATCCTATCACAAAAAGGAATGTCCCATCCATCAATGCTTGAATGATGATGGATTTTCCACTGAATTGACAAACCAAGTAAAGGTCATCGTGCTAGTTGTGCCTATCACGAAAAGGAATGTATGTGGTTGTTGGTTCTCAACTATTATCATCATAGGTAAACATGTCTCAGGACTCCGTCCAAGTATAACCACAACACGATGATAATAGGTTGTTGTTGCCAAACCGATGATTAGTAACTACATCCAATGTTGTGGGGGGAAGGTTCATCCTCGGTTCATAAAACAAACTTTATGACAACGGGATTAAAGTAGTATGCTTACGGATATAAAACAAACAAAGGTTAACAAATGAAAAATATGAGCGGTTGTATAAACAAACAATGGTTAAGGAATGAAAGAGATATTCACCGTTGCATAGAAGTCTTGTCTCATGAACAACTCTTTGACCAATTCATTCTGTATGATCACATAATCTTCCTTAGAATATCCATAAATCACAACAAGAGATCTAAATCCACAATGTCCATTGGCTTTTACATCCAAATCCAAAAGAATGAACGGTTTCATGAACTTATGGATCTGACCATCCTTGAAGCGATAAGCTTAGACCGTCGGAAAATAGTTTTCTTCTCACGTGGTTTACTACACGGAGTTTGTTCCTGTGGTTTGGGCTCTTAAACCTTAGCTTCAATATATTGACCTAGTTTGGCCTCATCTACCTTAACTTCAACATATTGACATGATTTTGGTGGGCAACCCTAAGGACATGGATGGGCCAACCTCGAATCATGCTCGAACCCACTTAGTGCTCTCCTTGTTGAATGAATACCATAACTTGGTGGTCTTTCTTTAGTTCTTACCTGCTGCTCCGGTTCTCTCATAATTGTACTCCTTGGATGTATCATGTCCTCATATGTCAAAGCCATTCGTACAGTCTGATCTTTACTCAACAAATTCAAATTCATTCTCTCCCTGAAGTTATTTAGTGATACAATGTGTGGATCAATGTGCACTACATCGTCTTCTACGGTTGGATCCACTCTTTCCTATCACACTTGCCTCCAATACGAATGGATATGATCCAAACGTATTGGCATATGACCCTAATAGCAATGAAGAACTCATGCACACACATCAATCCATGAGCTTTCCTCCAATATGAATCCTGACATGTTGTTATACACCTAAGTTTCTTCGTCTTGTTGTAGATCTCTATCAATATTGTGAAACACTCATGCTTTCTTTTTTTCGGAGAAAATAAAATATTGGAACCCGCATATCTAATAACATCCTCTCGTGTAACGTCTCTATTGACGCTTGGATATTTTAAATCTGATCGATTATCATCGAATCGATGTTGTCCACCAACAACTGAAATTCTTGCACACTAAAACACAATGTACTCTTCGAAAAAGAATGTGCGGACTCACATCTAAAATCATTATCAAATCAATATACTATTTTATATTTATAATAAAAACTTGTAAGCAAGATGGGATTGAGTTTCTATGCATTGTTGTCCTCGTGTCAAAATGATGACTTAAATCGCGCAATGCTCGAACAATTGCCTCCTTGTATGAGATTAGTCATGTAGGCTTCAAATACTCCATAAACCTCGGATAACTGCCAATTTTCTTTCATCTTTTCCAAATGCCTCTCGTAACTCTTAAAAGATATGAATTCAAACAAGGCATTGCAGTATGATGCAAAACCCGCTTTAAGTTTGATTTGATCTTGTCACTGCCCAAAATCTAAGTTGAATGTTGAACTTTATATGAAATGTGAAAATTATATGCTTGACATCCGGGCACACGGCACCTAGTGCACTTATAAGTCCAAGCTCTCTATCCGTCACAACTGTAACAAACAAGTTTTTGGAGTCAACGCGATCGCGTCGGACTACTTACCCGCGGTCGTGGCTGCTGTTTCCGTTGTCGCGGTTAAACAATAGAACATGGGTTTCGGTTTCGTAACCGTCGGGATTATTTCTTTTTCAAAATATATCCCGATCTTTTGGATTCACATGCCTTCTTCCAACCTTATTAGAACCCTAGTTGTATCCTCCCTTTCTTTTTCTTCTCACATAACTTTCTTCTCTCCTTCCTCTCTTTTTCCACATATGTTAATCTTCTATATTCCAAGCGATCAAGAGTTTTCCTCCGTTCCATGAACTCTTGTAATTTCTTGAGAAGGGACCATCTTGTGGTGCACTTTCTGGATGAACAGTAAGCAACTCTTCTCATTCTTATTGTTCTTCTGATAACATGAATTATTGTCTATATTTTGAGACCTTTTTAGACGTTTTATCTTCAATAATCTGCATGTTTGGATGTATATTATGTGATTATATTGTCGTTTCATCTACCTTTGCGGGAATCGAGGTCTACACCAAGTTTCGTTGTAATCGTAGGTAAAATGGCACGTTTTGCATCAAAATGGAGCTAAAGGAGCGAAGGAGTCATAGGAGCTACATTCAGGAGCTTAAGGAAGAATCCAGGAATCATGGAAATGGATTGAAGATTCACTTTGGACCAGATTTGAGAGATTTCACATTCAGTTTAGAGTCACCTCGGTCAGCTACAGTACCATCTCGACCGAGGTGATCCAGAGGAGCTGGTCGACCGAGGCGAACACCTTGGACGCGGCGAGATATATTTTATTCTTGGCTGAGATCTTTTATTTTTGGAAAGAGGATCTTATATTTTTAGGCTGGATTCCTGGAAGAAAGAAGATAATTCAGCTTATATATTTTACCTATTTTATGGGAAAATATCTTTCTAAGATCTTTTATCTTTGGGAGGTAATTTTCCTATAAAAAGGGTTGGATTTTCCACAAATCACAACCGGCGCATCACCGGAAAAATCCGCTTACAGCTGGAAAACACCCGCTACGGCTGGGAGATTTGAAGAACCTTTTTGGAAGGTTGAAGGAAGATTGAAGGAAGAAAGTTGATAGCTTTTATAGCTTTTGTGAAGAGTTTTGTAAGATTCTCTTAGATTCCCTTCTTGTTGATTGTCTTGTTGGATTGTGATCCAAGGAACGCTTATTTGTTTGATAATTGATTCAGTTATTGAAGCCTTTTTCTTAAGGTTTTTGTGTTCGATTATTCACTTTCTTGCCTTATATTTGATTATTGCTTTCATGATGATGATTGGCTAATTTCTTTTGTGATTCTAGGGTGATTGGCTGAAGGTTGTGGGAAAAACAATGATAGAGTAATCTTAATCACAGTAGGACCCTGAAAGCTCGAGTCTTTATCCTTAACCCTAGAACATCTCGCTCAGTCGATGAACATCTCGGCCGGGGTGGAACTTGACTGACCGAGGTGACCTTTTCTAATTCTTATCTGAGTTAAGAGTTTAAGTTTGCCAAATCCTATTCTTATTATACCTTTCCTGGTTCAATGCAAGCTTAGGATGAGACTTACCCGATAATTCCTTTGTTTGTTTACCTAAGATCATAAGTATAGGTAATAAAGGTTTATCCTTTATTGGGGTTTGAGTGTGCTTTCATCCCATCTTTGTGAGTTAGCCTTATACTTACCCGGTAAAGGTTGATTCTATTCCCTTAGTTGGAGTGTTAGTTTGAGGTTATAGTTCTTTTCTTTAATTCCTTGAGACTTACCCGGTAATAGGAGTTACGGTTTGGGATTAGTGATTAGTGAGACTTACCCGGTAATCTATTCCATTTTAGTAACACCTTCCCTTTGCAAAATCTCAGCTCTGTCCGCTTATCTTTAGATCTTGAGTTGGAACCACAACTATGTAATAGTTAGGATTTACGAATTCTAATTAATGTTGATTAACTTAATCGTTTATAGTAATTGACATATAACTCGCGAAGATTTCACAAGTGATGATAATGAGTCCCACCGTTATGTTCCTAGCGTAATTTTGGACGTTTGGGAAAGTTTTTACTTTTTCCCCATGTAATTATTTTTACCCTCCGGTGTTATTTGGAGCATTTGAGAGCTCCAATAAATAAAGTTGCAGTTGAGAGAAATGATCGGGATATCGGATATATCCTAGATGTGAAATAATATAAAAGGACGAAATGGATAAAAGAGTCGCTATCCCGATTTTTAGCGGCTAAGAAAAGTGGCTTAAAAATGCTTATTTTACGAGGTAAGTATGGATTAATTATCCTGATAATATCCCGGATTTTATATTCCATTTTGGTAAAGTTTACAGACCGGAAAATATGACCACGTTTTAATTAAATGTTTTCGATAAACATTATATATATATATATATATATATATATATATATATATATATATAAATCTTACACTGCAAGTTTGGAAAGGTGGCGGACAGTGGACTCCTTCATTCCTCTTCTACTGCACTTACATATATATAATATATTAAATTATATTTATTATATAATATACATATGAAAGTAGAAGGGCGCAATCCACTCCCATAGGGTACACGGATTGTGTGACCGATACTCGTACAGCTGGACATTGCACTCAGAGGCGGGGATGTATCGGTCCTCGTGTCACATACTTTCATCTATCTATATATATACGGTTTTTGAGTGAATGACTATTATATAAAGATGATAAAATGGGTAAATGTGTGATAGCATGCTGATGTGTTTATCTTTCATGATTGTGCTTGTGCTTGTGCATTACCTTATATATGTATGGTTAGCTAACGGTTTCATACCGTGTTGTAGATGTTTGCAGGATAGGCGCTGTTGGGTGATCTGGCAGGGTGACAGGCCGAGGACTCTCGTACATTAGGTGGTTGGTTTTGGGGTTATTTATGTTTTCCCTCCTGCGTGAGGATGATGTCTTGTTTACCTCCTGTGTGAGGATGTCATTTCATACTTGGCTATGTTGTTGTTTACCTTTGGTTATACAATTTATACGGTTTTATGTATTTGTTTTTATATCTGTCAGTGCCATGTTGTAAGGTCAGTGAACTTGTTGTCAGGCTAGGGTCATGATCCATTGTGAGATCCTAGCCCAATGTGACATCCCGAGTCCCGCGGAATCGGGGTGTTACAGAGTTGGTATCAGAGCCCAGGTTGACAACAATGACACTTGCTACCTGCAATGAGGTTTGATAGGTAAAATAAACAGAGCCCACATGGGAATTGACATTTTCAAAGGTTTTGGTTTTAAGTGCGGTTTTGGGATAGAATGTACGAGAAGTCGTCACCTTTGCCATGGATCTCTGCAGCGTAGATATGTATATATATCTGTGTGTACTATGGATTATGTGGATGTATTATATACATATCGATACCTATGGCATATATATAGCCTTATAAGATTAGGTGCGTATATCCTACAAATGACTCAGACTAGAGTAGTATCTGTAGTGGGATGAGGTAGGGGTACATCCTCTCTTCCTCCAATGGTGATAAGTTAGGGACCAGTTTCCGCTGTTGTTTCGCCTATGGCAGAAAACGAGTTTGAAGAGGCTGATCGTGTCTCAATGAGTAGATCCGAGTTTCAAGAATATATGTAACAAGTATATGAAGCGGTGATAGCGGGTAGATCCACACCGGATTTACCAACAATTGTGAGATCAACTGAAGCTTTTGGATCCGGAAAGAAGCAATGGACTGAATCAATTACTGGAGAAGCAAAGATGATGAATGGGGAACCAAGTCCAATATCAGGACAATCTAGTGATCCTTTGGCCATGAAGATGACTAGCAAGGAACTACATCGTTTTAATTGCGTGGAAGTTGGGACACTGGCGAGCTGTGTGCCCAAAGGCGCCCATCATATGCTTTACGTGTGGTAAAGTAGGGCATAGAGCGAAGTTTTGTCGACAGGGCAAGGCATTGCCTTTACAGGTTCCCTTCAAGAGTGATGATATGTAGAGGAGCTGCGAGTGTTAGCTGTTATAGGTACCATTCTCGTTAATTGTGCAGCACGGTGGTGTTTCTTCCCAGCAAGACCTTCCTCTTTCCGGTGCAGAAAGAGTGGAAGTGGAGGCTATAGTAATGACCTCAGTGATACCTGAGGAGCATGGATCTGACATTGAGTGATGATATGTAGAGGAGCTGCGAGTGTTAGCTGTTATAGGTACCATTCTCGTTAATGGTTTACTTGGTGGAGTTTTGCTTGTTGTGAGTGCTATGCACGCCATGTCTTTTGATGCATGCATTAATGGCTGAATTTTGGTATATAGTAGAAGGTGGATTTTCCTTTACAGGATTACCTTTTTGGGTCTGAGATACCCGTGAGATGCGTGTTTGTTCCCTTATTTCAGGGACCCGTGTATGGTTGCAGACTTCTTTGTCATGTCGTAGGTGCATGAGGAAGTCATTATGTGTATGGTTTGGATGAATAGACATCATGTGGTGTTAGCTTTTAATAGTAAGACTATTATAGTCTTTACTGAGTTGAGTTAGACAGAGGTCTTCCGAGGTTACGACCTTTGAAGAGATGAGTCTTGTCATTAGTGCCGTATGAGCAGCGAAGTTGATAACACAAGGAGGTGATGTTTTCTGATGTTATGATATGAAGAAGATAGTTCCACATTGGAGGATATTCCAGTGGTTTATGAGCTTATAGACGTGTTACTAAACCGTCTAGTTGCCACCTCAGCGGAGTGTGGACATTGTTATCAAGTTGAAGTGTGATATGAGATAGATTGGGAAGACCCATATCATATGGTGCTTGTTGAGATGTTGTAACTAAAGGATTGAAGAGTGGGCTGAGACGGGCTTCTTTTACCCTAGTGGGTTCCATGTTCCGTATTGACGACCTGATGAGTTAGCTTCAAGAAGCAATTGTGTTTTCAAGATTCCTTTGTGCTCAAGATATCCCTAGTCATGGATGAGAGAGAAGCATGTGTATGAGATAACATCCCATACCCGTTATGGACACTACGAGGTTTTAGTGATGTCATTTGGGTGACGAATGTTTTAGTAGTTTTTATGGAGTTTACGAACAGTATCTTCATCAACTTCCTTGATTAGTTGGTGGTGGACTTCATTGATGACATGTCGGTATACTCTCATAGCAAAGAATAGTAGACCGATCATCTGAGGACCGTTCTTCAGATTTTGAGAGATAGAGGGTTGTATTTTACGCTCTCTAAGTGTAAGTTGAGATGCCAGTGGTAGCCTTTTTAGGCCATGTTGTCTCCGCCAGTGGGATCATGGTTGACCTGGCGAGAATTAAGTATGTTGTAACATGGGAGATACTGATGAACATTAAGGAATACGTAGTTTTCTCGGCTCAGCCGATTGCTACCAATGCTTTGAGGAAGGATTTTATATGATTACGTATTCATTTGCGAGTCTTTTGAGAAGACCGTACCGGTATGATCTTCATGTCAGATTTCTATAGATCATAGGAATTTGAAGTATATTTTATGCAACAAGGGTTGAATATTTGACTTGAAGATTCCATATCATTTAGAGAAGTTGAACGTTGTCGTCGATAACTTGAACAGAAAGACGCCTCAAGAGAAGACAACTGCGAGGCTGACAGTTCAGCCTCAGTTTTAGAGAGATCCAGCTTGGCTAGAGTTGGACAATCAGTTCCTTGATGAGGATATCTAGTTATGCCTTAAAGGTTCTACCTGGTCTGTTGGATGAGGTCCAACAGAAGCAGGGGACCTGCCCGACCTTGTTGAAGATGGGAGAGAAGATGTCTCGTAATGAGGCACCACAGTTCTCCATGAGAGTAGATGGAATGATGAAGATTCATGACCTCTTTTGTGTACCTTCTGTTGCAGAGTGAGACAGACAATTTTACAGTACATTCACTGTATACCTTACTCAATACATTCAGGTACGAGTAAGAGGTACCACGAGGTGAGACGGTTATATTGATGGAGAAGATGGAAACTGATGTAATCAGATTTGTGACACAGTGTGTGACCTATTAACAGGTCAAGATAGAACATTTCCGACCTAGAGATGAGCTCCATCCACTACCAGTGCAGTAGTGGAAGTGGTAGGACATCTTTATGAACTTTGTGATGGGATTGAGGCCTAGTAGGAATTTTGATGTATCCGGATTGTTGGTGACAGATTAACGGAGCCGGCACGTTTTGTTCCTATTAGAGAGACGTGGCCAGCGAATGCATTGGTTGAGGAGTACACTATACAGATAGTGAGACTCCATGGTGTACCGAGAACGATCATCTCTTATCGAGATGGACGTTTTACCTTGAGATTTTGGGCAGCAGATACAGAATGCTTTGAGGGATGAGTTTACACTTTATGACAGCGTTTCACCCCCAAATAGATGGTTAGTCAGAGAGGACCATCCAAATCCTTGAGATATGTTATGAGCTTATGTATTGAACTGGAAACATGGATGGTTAGATTACCTCTATTAATAGATTTATTATGTGATAATGATTGACGCGCATCTTTTGGGATGCCCCCTATGAGGCATTATACATATGTAGACGTCGAATATCCTTATGCTAGAAGTGATCTAGCAGTAGTAGTGGAAATAACACATGACCAGACTCAGGATTTTATAGTTCGAGTAACGATGATTAAAGGAAGAGTGTTGGCTCTACATAGTCGCCAGATTGTGTGTGTAGACAAGAGGTGTTAACCTCTAAAGTTCAAGTGAGAGTTCATGTCCGGCTGGAGGTATCAGCTGTGAGACGTTAGTTGTGTATTATGGAAAGGGGAACTGAGTTTCCAATATGTCGGTTACTTGAGATCTTGATCAGTTTTGTGAAGGCAACATGATGTTTAGCTTTCACTCTGAAATTGGTGGATGTTCACCCAGTGTTCCTGTGTCTCAACTGAGTAAGTATATACCAGGTTGGAAACACTTTGTGAGTTATAATGATCTAGTGGTTAAGTTGAACCACATCGTTGTTGAGCATCTGATTACATTCTTGGAATAAGATATGAAACGCTTGCATTCGAAAGACATTCACATATTGAGGATATTATGGTCGAGATGAAGACCTGAAGAGGCTATGTGAGAGACTGAGGATAGTGTCCCGAGGAACTATCCAGAGTATATGTTAGGACAGACCCATTTGTGGGAGCACGAGTAGATCTTAGTGCTATCTTGATGAATGTTGTGCTTATGTGCTTATATGCCTTGATGTGTTTATTACATGCTAGCTGTGATGTGATTTATGATCTTAGTAGATCTTGTTGTGCTAGCGTAGTGTATGTCATAGCTGGAGATGATTATTTCCTCCACGCTATCTGAGTATGATTTATATTTATAGCTGGAGATGGTTCTTTCCTCCATGCTATTTGAGTGTGATTAGGATTCAACTGGAGATGGTTCTTTCCTCCATGCTACCTTGATGGACATAGTTTTAGTGGAGATGTGATTCCTCCATGCGATATATATGCTTATGGTTTGCTAGAGACGTATTTCCTCTATGCATGTGATATGTTTGGGCTAGAGATGTGCTTCCTCTATGCCTTGTGATGTGGTATGGCGAGAGACGTGATTCCTCTACGCCTTTGGGTAGCGTTATGACCCTGTTTTTTGGAGTTGATGATTCCTCCATGGTGACATTGAGGTTATAAATTGTTATAGGTGATGACATTCTGAACGGAGATGTGATACCTCCGATAGAGAGAGTGAAACTTATACCTCGGCTTATGGGTCCGAGATGACTTTGGGATTTTGCAAGTTTCGGGACGAAACTTTTTTTAGGGGTGTGTGATGTAATAGCTAGGATTTCCGAATTCTAACTAATGTTGATTAACTTAATCGTTTATAGTAATTGACATATAACTCGCGAAGATTTCACAAGTGATGATAATGAGTCCCACCGTTATGTTCCTAGCGTAATTTTGGACGTTTGGAAAAATTTTTACTTTTTCCCCGGGTAATTATTTTTACCCTCAAGTGTTATTTGGAGCATTTGAGAGCTCCAATAAATAAAGTTGCAGTTGAGAGAAATGATCGGAATATCGGATATGTCCTAGATGTGAAATAATATAAAAGGACGAAATGGATAAAAGAGTCGCTATCCCGATTTTTAGCGGCTAAGAAAAGTGGCTTAAAATTGCTTATTTTACGAGGTAAGTATGGATTAATTATCCTGATAATATCCCGGATTTTATATTCCATTTTGGTAAAGTTTACAGACCGGAAAATATGACCGCGTTTTAATTAAATGTTTTCGATAAACATTATATATATATATAAAAATCTTACACTGCAAGTTTGGAAAGGTGGCGGACAGTGGACTCCTTCATTCCTCTTCTACTGCACTTACATATATATAATATATTAAATTATATTTATTATATAATATATACATATGAAAGTAAAAGCGGCTATTCTCATCTTCAATCTCATATGCAGTTCAATTGCAAATTTCAGAGTATCGATTGAGCGAACCTTCGACCCCTCTTCAATCTCTTATACATCCTCCATCTTTGATCCATTTTCAAATCCGTTTGTACCATCAAGTCCCTTATCTTGTTCTCTTCAACGTGGTACGAACTTATTTCCCGTTTGTTATCTTTTTGGTAAAACTTCCGTTTACCGCTATCGGAGCACCGACGACCACCGCAAGTCATCAGACGCGGAGTTTCTTACCGTGCTCTTACTCCCGGCATTACCAGGAGTCCGTATCTTCTTCCGGATCGTATATCGGGTTAGTAACGAATAAGTTATGAATTTATTTGTTTTCCGTATTGCGGGTTAGTATAAATTTACCTTAAGTTTGTTAAAATGGATAATTGGAAATTCCATTATGCTCGTTACATTATTTTGGTAATTATGGGCTTTTAGTTTGATGGTGATATTATGAGTTGGATATGTGCCCTGATGTGGCTTTAAGGTTTAGCATGTTATTCGAAGCTTATAGGATGATTATGATCCTTATGGATCCCTTGGGTCTAGGTGTGACCCCTTTGATTAATAGGAGATTGATATATCTCTACGCCTTGTTATTAGGCAGTGTCCCTCTCAGGATTGGAGGTTGATTGTGGTTGAGATTGTACAAGGTTGAGGTAAGTCCGTAGGACTTACTTAGCTACCATCCCTATATTGGGTGTTTGCAGGGTGGTGTGTGCTTTATATGTTTGCTATGATAGCATGAGCTGTCGTTTTTATCGACCTATGTTCTATTGACTTCCCCACTGCGTGGCTGTGATAACCTTTCCCTTTCATCCCGCTGTGGAGTCTGGGAGGTTCTCTGATGTCGGGCTAGACTGGTTTACAGGAAGGGCGCAATCCACTCCCATAGGGTACACGGATTGTGTGACCGATACTCGTACAGCTGGACATTGCACTCAGAGGCGGGGATATATCGGTCCTCGTGTCACATACTTTCATCTATCTATATATATACGGTTTTTGAGTGAATGACTATTATATAAAGATGATAAAATGGGTAAATGTGTGATAGCATGCTGATGTGTTTATCTTTCATGATTGTGCTTGTGCTTGTGCATTACCTTATATATGTATGGTTAGCTAACGGTTTCATACCGTGTTGTAGATATTTGCAGGATAGGCGCTGCTGGGTGATCTGGCAGGGTGACAGGCCGAGGACTCTCGTACATTAGGTGGTTGGTTTTGGGGTTGTTTATATTTTCCCTCCTGCGTGAGGATGATGTCTTGTTTACCTCCTATGTGAGGATGTCGTTTCATACTCGGCTATTTTGTTGTTTACCTTTGGTTATACAATTTCGGTTTTATGTATTTGTTTTTATATTTGTCAGTGCCATGTTGTAAGGTCAGTGAACTTGTTGTCAGGCTAGGGTCAGAATCCATTGTGAGATCCTAGCCCAATGTGACATCCCGAGTCCCGCGGAATCGGGGTGTTACAAACTAGATGCTTTAATCCCTAGAATTGCATATTTCCTTAATTGACTTTTTATCATCTTTTATTGCTTTAATCGCTTTTGTGGTTAGTAATTACATTGACAACCTATACTTGCTTTGTTTCACTAAGTCCCTGTGATCGACCCTTGGAATTTCTTGCTTTTTACTACGATTGACCCGTACACTGCGGGTTCGCATCCTTGTTTTAAGCTTACATCTAGGGTTATAAATTTAACGCTTGCACACACCGTTTGGAGCGAACAAGTTTTTGGCGCCGTTTCCGGGGACATGGTATAGACCGAGCCGGTTGCGGTTGGCTTTCGGGGCGCTTGCCCCTGTTTCTACTAACCACTCTACTTGAGTGACTTTCGCAGGTTCTTTTTCTTAGGTTTATGCGAAGAACCCGCGCTGGAAAGGAAATCGTTCCTTACAATCCCGAACCAGAGAAGACATACAAAAGACGCTTGGAAGAAGCGAAGATGGCCAATCAGGATAATCGCGATCTTGAGGCCGAATTGAAGGAGGCGTTAGAACAACTACGCCTCAACAAGGAAGAGTTGAGACTGGAAAGGGAAGAAACTCGCACAAGGACTGCGGCGATCGAAGCAGATATGGCGGCTTTACGAGACCAGTATCTACCTCGACCGAACCCAGATCCTCGACCGAGGCAAGACCCTACTCCAGATCCTCGACCGAGGCAGAATCCAGTACCTGCTGCCTCGGCCGAGATACTTCCACCTCGGATGCCAGTCCGAGATGCTCTTTTTGCAGGTATTCCATAGACCCTAGGGCAGAGGATGGACCCCAATCAGCAACTGAGGCGTCCAGGAGTCAACCTAGGTGATCCAGCGGACCATGATTATGAGCTTCGACCGCAAGTTCTTTCCATGATTCGCCAATGCCAGTTTGGAGGGCTAGAGAGGGAATCTCCGCATCAACATCTACAAAACTATGAGATCTTGATGGAGACCTTCAGACCTTCAAGAATAGAAAACAACAACTACAAGCTAAGGCCTTTCTACTTCTCTTTAAAAGATAGAGCACTTAGTTGGTATCAATCTCTTCCTCCAGAAAAAATTAATACTTGGGAGGAGATGACGACGGAGTTCTTAACTAAATTCTTTCCCCCCTCTAAAACTGCTAAAATGAGAGGGAAGATTAATGCATTCATCATGAAGGTCAAGGAGAGCTTGTCCAAGTCATGGGAGAGATTTAAAGACATTCTTTTGGATTTCCCATATCATGGGATTCCAAAGATAGAGTTGTTGGAGATATACTTCAAGGGACTGGACGGAAACACCCAGTTCAACCTTCAACTACTATCCGCCGGCACGTTCATGGACATGCCGATTGACGAAGCTTGGGAGTTCATAGAAAAGAAAGCTTTGCACATGGAGAAATACTCCCACCAAGGAGCTGAAGGTGGAGTTAAAAGAGTCAACTTTCGATGCTCCACCTAATAATGATCAACTCACTTCTTTGAAGAATGATGTGAAGCAATTGAAGGAACTCTTAGTTGCTCAAACCAAGAAGGAAGATCGAGGATCAAGGAACAAAAATGGATACCGTAATAACAACGGTTCCCGGAACAACAACTACAACAACAATAGAGGATCCAACAACAATAATTGGATGGCAAATAACCAAAATTCGGATAACCCTTACTCTAACTCCAATTCGAATGACTCCTCTAATCCTTTCCTCTCTTCTTCTTCTTCTTCTTCCACTCCATTGAAGAGCCAGGAGCAAGGATCGAGTTCGTCCCAGCCGGAAAAGAAAGATGCGGTGCTGGAGGCCATCTTGATCAAGCTCAACTCTATGGAGACATCCATGACTTCATTTTCAAAGGCACAAAAAGCCTTAGAACAACAATTCTTCAACAAGGCGAATGAAGCGCCAAGAGATCCAGGGAAGCTTCCAGCAAGGACGGAAAGCAACCCTAAAGGACAAATTGTAACACCCCGAATTCTCAGAACTCAGGACATTACTGGTTAGGACCTCACAATGGGTCCCGACCTTAGTTTGACAACAATTTTACTAGGATCTTGCAACAAGACACAAATAAGAAAAACCGAAATTCATAAAGTAGTATTTTTAAGAAATGAATGCAACAACGTCTAACAACCTATAGTAGTTACACAACGGAAAAGACTAATAGTCTTGAACAAGAATAAAGAGACAACAAGGTAAACACCCAACCCCACTCTAAGGAGTACGAAGACCCGGCTGACCACTACTTCCGGATCACTCAGCCGCTACTCTAACCTGCGGTGAATCTAAAAACACGACAGAGCAACCATTAGCTAGTTATCTAAACATCAGAAGAAAGATAATAGCACACACACACATAGCAAAAGTAAACACTCATCATGCTTTCAAACAATTCATTTATTAT
This sequence comes from Fagopyrum homotropicum, assembly GCA_033239125.1. Lineage (NCBI taxonomy): Eukaryota > Viridiplantae > Streptophyta > Magnoliopsida > Caryophyllales > Polygonaceae > Fagopyrum > Fagopyrum homotropicum. The sequence continues at coordinate 132,490,533 of BSWB01000004.1, forward strand.
CTTTACTTAGGTCATTCACTCTTATTAATGATACTTATTTTTGTGACACGAGGGATTCCCAAACCTCGCCTCCGCCCCCGTGTAACCATCAGGAATGGATCCGATGCATCTCACCTTGTACCTGTATGGTCTGGGTATAGAGAACCTCCCAGTCTCCTGGCAGAGCTGGGCAGTGATGTCACGGCCCGTTATACATACACTTGGGCCTTAAAACATAACAACAACGGTCGTCCTAACAAGTTATTATTATAAACACACATCACACACACCACTATTATCACTCAACCAACATCCAGAAACTAGCTAAGTAAGTCGCAAGGACTTACCTGTATCAAAGGTAATCCCAGCTCTCATATCACGCTCAGCTTCCCGCATGAAAGTACTTTATGCCTGAATAACAAGGCACACAAATCAACGACTATCCGATATGCTAGAAGTCCTCAACTTCTAGTCTCAATGATCTCTACAGGATCATATAACAATACGCTAGAAGGTTACTACTTCTAGTCTCACTGACCCTCACACGATCATATAACAATATGGTAGGGTTTCCCAAACCTAGTCTCAAGAACTTCCGCAGAAACCACAAGACATAAAGTTCAGCTCTAAAAGGAAAAGATCTACTACGATGACTATCATTCAAACTGACTATCTACTACTAAGGCTCAACTAACATATTGAGACTCTTACTCACATGCCCAACCATGATTCCCTATGATATAAACCATAAAGAGACACAATTCCCAAACCATCTCCAATATCACACCCTTAGACCTAACACAACTCTTCTAAAACCCAGCTATACTTTTACCTAACTTCGGAACATCACAAAACCGGATTAAACCAATTGATCGCTCTCAAACTTTACCACATGCTACTATGCATATCCATAAACAACATATCCAAAATTCAAGTCTATCCGAAGAATATAACCCAATCAAAATTACACCACAAAACTACATCACGATCAATTTTCTCAAACTTAGAATAATTCAACATACTTATAAAAACTACATGAGGTCTCTACTTTGACAAATCGTAACTCCTAAATCATTCATCGGATTCCTCTCAACTTCCAAGCTTCCAGTAATTAACTTAAGACAAAATCTAGCCTAATCAACACACTTCCGCTAAAATCCAAAAGCATAACTTTCAACTCCTTAGATATACTCGATAAAAGTGCATGACAAACATTGCCATGGTAATGAACACTAACGTACTAAGCTGCGGAAAACTAAAACGTACAAACTCATTGTCATCGCTAAGTTATTTGTAACTATGGGGTCAAGCATATACTAAGCTTAGGCTAGACTAGACACGCTCTAAGCCAACTACTCCACTAGATGCGACTTAACTCTCGTATTCGTATACCTCTCTAGCTTCGTTGAACCCGTCCTCACTGTTACCCTTTTTAAGCCTTATTGCAGCCTCTACATATGACACTTTCTTGTTTCATCCATTGACTCCCTCCAACTAATAAAACAAACGCTAGCCGCCCAATCCTCTCACGCTACTTCACTACGCAACCATCAGGGAACCGAAGGCTTACCGACTACACCAGAAGGTATCTACGGTCAGACAAAGGAGGGCTCGATGTCAGGGCGGCGGCTGCGAAAAATCCGGCTTCACTTGCTGGCCAGCGGCAACCTGTGTACACCCGAGTCAAAGAGTTACCAAGATGGGGGTTCGATAACAAGGGTAAGAAAGTCCGCTTCACCTTGTGGTTTCAGTCGGTGATGGTACCGGGTTCTTCCGGTTCCGCCGATGGCTGGTAAGATGTCGAGGCTATGTTGCTGCGGGGCTGGAAGGTGGTCTCCCCCCGACCGCTGTGTGCTGAGGCCGAAAGCTCCGAATGCCCTCTGTGTTCCAAGGTTGAAGACGATCGTCCTCGTGCGGTTGTAGTTGAAGTTGTTCGTTCGTCCTTGCGTGCGTTTTTTAGGAAGAAACACATAAGTCTAAATGTGTGATGATGAAGAACCCCTACTTTGAATATGTGGAGGCCACAAAATCCGCCAGTTACGTGAATTAGGGAGGTGGATACTGAGTGGATCATTAGAGACTAAATTATGGGTTAATTTAGTATAAAAAAAAAAGATTACCCACTACTCACGGTAAAGGAGGGAGTTAAAAGCTGCGTATTTAGAGGAAGAAAAAAAATATAAAAAAGATTAAAGGTTTAATTAGGATTAAAACCTAATTTAATTAGATCCCACTTAAGATGAGAAAGGGTGATGCAGGGAAATAATATGGTGACCCATCGATCAAATTAATAGCCCGTCATGGTAAGTCCTATCCGCTAGAAACCCGAAACTGGTAAATTCCGTTCGCTAATTTGTAAACTCAGTCCAATAGTCGGAATAAAAGTTTTCCAGGTATTACACAAATCATGGCAATAACAACGAGAAGCAGACTGAAGACTGTAGATCTAGTGCCTCGGTCGATGCCAGTACAGACGAAGACCACCTCGGTCCAGGTACAGTCGAAGAACACTTCGGCCGAGATGCCAACCGAGGTGGAGCCACAGAAAGCGGAGGAGAAAACTGAAGTTTATATTCCACCTCCTGCATATAAACCACCATTTCCATTCCCTCAGTCAAGGGCCAGAGCACATCTAGACAAGCATTTTGGTGAGTTCCTTGACTTGATGAATAAACTACACATTAATATCCCTTTCCTTGATGCTATTCTAGGGATGCCCGCCTATGGGAAGTTCTTGAAAGAGATTTTATCAAGGAAGAGGAAGTTGGAAGACTTTGGTGAAGTGAGGATGACATCTCAATCCTCGGAGCTTATTCAAATCATGAAGGAGAAGATGCCACCCAAGTTGAGAGATCCCGGCTCATTTTGCATTCCCATTCAAGTTGGGGATGTCACTTGTGAAGCCTTATGTGATCTAGGAGCCAGCGTGAGCATCATCCCACTGGATCTATGTGTTAAGATCGGACTTGGAGAGCCCAAGCCGGTGAAGATACGGTTATACATGACGGACCGCTCCATTACCCATCCCGTGGGCATTTTGGAGGACGTTCTGGTTAAGTTAGGTAACTTCTATTTACCTATAGACTTTGTTGTGCTTGACATTCCCGCAGATTATCCCGTTCCTATCATTCTCGGGAGGCCATTTCTAGCAACTTCGGATTGCAATGTGGATTGTAAGAACGCCAAGCTAAAGTTCAACATTGGCGGAGATGAAGTGGAATTTGCATTACTTGCGGCAATGAAGGGAGAGCAGCTAGGAGATGATATCTTCAACATCTATGATGAAGAAGAATCAAGAGAATTGGTGAGCTCTATCCTTATTAAAGATCCACTTGAAAAAGTTATTAGTTTTAGCTTAATGGAGGAAGGTATAAATGCTTCTTGTGAGGCAGATATATGGAGCTTAAAGGCGTTGGAAGAAGATCCAGGAGCTAAAACTGAAAGACTAATTTAGGAGAAGAAGATCTCCAGTTTCGGTTCCAGTTACAGTACCTCGACCGAGGCACTTTCTGGACCAAGCGAGGTGACTGAAGAACATCTCGGTCAACCTTTCTGGACCTCGACCGAGGTCGAAAGCGAGATGATGTCAACTAAGACTTTTGAGAATAACAAACTTCTTACTCCCTTTTCTGACATTCGTCCTCGTTTGGTGGAACATTCTCTCCACCAAATTTCTGATAATAAAGGACCTTGGTATGCTGATATTGTTAATTATCTTGTTTGCCAGGAAATACCACCCGGATTGACGTACGCTCAAAGGAAGAAATTCTTCAAGGATGTATGCCATTACTACTGGGATGAACCGCTGCTATTCAAGAGAGGTCCGGATCGGATGCTTCGAAGATGCATTCTGGAAGATGAAGCTAATAGCGTCATACGGCATTGTCACTCACTCCCTTGTGGAGGACATGTTAGCGCCAACAAGACATGCGCTAAGGTATTACGTTCCGGTTTCTTTTGGCCTACATTATTTAAGGATGTGCAAACGTTTGTTGTCTCTTGTGATGCATGCCAAAGAACAGGGAACTTATTTAGAATGAATGAGATGCCACTCAATAACATACAGGAGGTTGAGATCTTTGATGTATGGGGAGTAGATTTCATGGGACCTTTCCCATCATCCGAAGGAAACCTATACATTCTCCTAGCTGTCGACTACGTCTCTAGATGGGTTGAAGCCATTGCCTCTCCCACTAATGACGCCATGGTGGTTGTGAAGTTCTTTAACAGGACTATCTTTCCACGTTTTGGGACTCCACGCATCATCATCAGTGATGGAGGGACGCATTTCATCAACCGGAAGTTTAAGGCACTTTTATCAAAGTATGGGGTAACCCACAAGGTAGAAACCCCTTATCACCCTCAAGCTAGTGGACAGGTCGAGATCTCAAATAGAGAAATTAAAGAAATCTTGGAGAAGACCGTCTCTAGGACTAGGAAAGATTGGTCCATGAAGTTGGACGACGCTCTTTGGGCTTCCAGGACCGCATTCAAGACTTCCATTGGTACCACCCCTTATAATATGGTATATGGGAAGTCTTGTCATTTGCCCGTTGAGTTAGAACACAAGGCGTATTGGGCGATCAAATGGTTGAACTTCGACATCAAGGAAGCCGGTGAGAAGCGGCTATTGGATATCAATGAGCTGGAGGAGCTACGTTTGAACGCTTATGAGAATGCCAAGATCTATAAAGAAAGGACGAAGAAATGGCATGACAAGCGTATCATTCCTAAGGAGCTTAAAGAAGGAGACTTAGTTCAACTCTTCAACTCCCGCCTCCGCCTCTTTCCAGGTAAGTTGAAATCTAGATGGACCGGACCTTATGTTGTAAAACATGTTTTCCCTTATGGTGCAGTTGAGATTTGGGGAGAAACAAGTGGAAGCTTCAAGGTCAATGGTCATAGACTTAAGAAATACAAACCGGAAGTTCCGGTTGAGGAGGTTCCACCGCTATACCTTGTTTGAGAGATACCTTACGGTCCAGCTAGCGACCTTAAAACAAGCGCTTCTTGGGAGGCAACCCAAGGTATTGCTTTCTTTTCCCTTTTTCTAGTCTAGCTTTAGATAGTTTGCTTTTGCTTTGCTTTGTTTTGTTTTTGGCGTCCTAGACAGACAACAGGTGACATCTAAGGAAGGAATACAACCCAGGAGCAAAACTGAAAGGACAGAAGTTCGAGAATTTGAGAAGACGGAGTTTGACTGAGACACGTCTCGGTTGTTGTCACAACACCTCGCCCGAGATGATTCTTGAGCAACCGAGCCGACTAGGGTTACTGAAGACCCATCTCGGTCCGTACACCTCGTTCCAGTCGAGATCATCTAGACCGAGGTGACAGCAGTTCCAGAAAAGGGTATAAAAGGGGGTTGAGATTTCTCTCTCCTCCCTTTATCCCCTTCTTGACCGAAACGGTAGATTCACCTTGTTTCTTCGTTTCTCGCTCGTTTTCGACGATTCTCGCTTCCAAACTGCAAGGAAAGGGGAGATGATCAAATTGCAAGTGCCAATCTGCAGAGAAAACGCACGAAATCGGCCAAATCTGGGTAAAATTCGAGAAAACCCTAACCTCCTCTTCTCCACTGATTTCTTTCGATTTGGGCTTTGGTTGCCCCTGCATTGTGTTGAAAAGGGAATAAGTACCCCATAGGATCCTTTGGTAGTGATATTGGTGGAAAAGAACTGGATTTTTGAGATTTGCGATCGAATTGCGCTTCGCCTCGGTCCAGTCGGCCTGTGCCTCGGCCGAGGTGTTCCAGAGAGTTGTCAGAGAGACCGAGGTGGTCTGACAGATTGCAGAAAATGAGTTCTGACTGGCAACTTGTGCTGAGAGACAGATCTTCTCCTTCTCCTTCTTCTTCTTCACGCCGCTCTAGACCGGTGATCCATGAACGACACCAGGTCGACTACGACCGCATAGCGGCCCGTCCAGTGGTTGCACCACGTTTCCTGGACATCTCTTCTTTCGATTGCCTCTATGTTGATGATGATCTGAGGCGGATGATCTCTATGGTGGGCTTGGAGCAGTTCACTGAGATTAGAGCTCCGGCCTACCTTGAGCCAACCTTGGAGTTTGTCAGCTCCGTCACCTACTTACCCACCGAGCGCGCCATAAAGTACCGGTTGATGAACCGGAACTACCTAGTTCCCATGGACCACTGGCGGGATATCTTTGGCTTCCCGGCCCCTACTGTTGCTGACTTTCCCTCTCGAGCTGTAGCTCGAGAGTTCTGGGGACAGACTGCTCATGTGGTTGAGTACGTTGACAGATGGAGACTTGGAGATTCCAGGGAGCGGATTATATTTCACCTGGCTTTTAGACTTGCTCACAGGATCTTCAGCGAGACACTTTTGGCGTGTACTGAGACACCCCAGAAGATCAGACAGAGTGAGCTTCTGAGTCTGTACTGCATGGTGACCGGAGGAGTTCCGGACTTTGGAATGATGCTGGCGGAGGATCTACACAAGATCAAGGCAAAGGCGAAGGGAGACATCTGCTACGGAGGGATAGTGACTCATATAGTGAGTTACATGGATCTTGACTTGAGTGCATGCACTATGGTGGCGGCTGCCAAGCCGCTCGGACTTCAAGAGATGATCAATCGAAGGATACTGGTTCCTCGCGGTCTTACCACGCCATATGTGGCGATGCCCTGGGAGCAGACTGCACCTCAGGGGATCAGATGGTCAGCTCAGTTCTCCTTGTATGATCCGCATTACTGGCAGACTGCATGGATCCCGCTGATGGAGGACGCCAGAGAGGCAGCAACAGCAGCAGCTCAAGGGCCGGCTGAGGAGGATGAGGATGATGATGATGAGGATGGCAGTGCTGCCATGGATACGGGCACAAATACAGTTGGGACTAGTGCGCCGGTCATTGATCTAGATGACGACGAGACTGAGGAGGAGCCAGCTGCAGCACCAGCACGTCCCGCTAGGCGTAGGGTACGCAGGCAGAGGGATCCAGTTGCTCACCTCGGATCAATGATCTGACGGATCAAATGATAGATTCCTATGGTGCCTTGTCTTTGGACATCAGAGAGATGCAAGAGAGACAGCATTACCAGCACGTGATGACTGAGATTCAGTTTCAGCATATCATGGGCTATCCATTCGACCCATCTCAATACCCGTACGTGCCACCACCACCACCACCGGATTGGAATTATTGAGAGCTTGCTGGATTTTCTTTCTTTATTTATTATGCAGCTCAGCTTTATCCGGTGAGTACTTTGTTTCTTTAGACTTATTTTGACCCATTGGGACAATGTGTCCCAAGTATGGGGTATTTGGATGTATTATCTGACTTATGTGGATGTACGACTTGACTCGATGGTTATTTATGTTTTATTTTGCTCTATATGCTTATTTGAGACTACATGCATGCATACAGGTTATTTGATTGAAAAAAACGTCAAAAACTGGTTTGAAAAAAAAAATTTATGACCTCGACCGAAGTGATTTTGGCCGAACGAGGTGATTCACCTCGGATGACTTAGAACATCTCGACCGAGGTGGTTTAACTGAAAATGTTTTCGAAACGATTTTTGTGCTTCATATCTGAATATGACCTCAGTGATGATTTTTGTTTACTGACTGGTTTTGAAATCTTTATATATTTGAAAGGTTTTATGATATGTTTAAGTTGCTAAATGCTTTGTTTGAAATTTGTGGCATGTTTAATACTTTATTTTTGTCTAAATTATGTTGAATTTGAAGGTTGACACCACATGATGAGTTCTCTCACTTTCTTCCTGGAAAGACCAAGGCAATTCATTCTCTTCTCTTCTTCTTCTTGATCACGCTTTAGCCCCTCATATACATATTTACCTCCCTTTACCTATCCGGGAATTTGGAAGCAAGCAAGTGAAAAGCAAGTGAAAGAAAAGTTGAGATGTTGGCTGAAATTTAGAAAGAAACAAATAGGTTTGGGGAAGTCAATCATGATGATGAGTAACTCGACACCATTCACATAGCCGGGTGTTTATGTCGTGCCAAAGTCGGATTGAGCGATATTCCTAACGGGTCATGGTATGTGCATCAAGGGTTTGAGGCATCTCGAGAAATTGATGATTGCTGATCTCCTAGGCTTCGGTTATTGTGCACCTCTGTCCATGCATCCCAAAAAGTAAAGTAAAAAGTAAATAAGCAAAGCTTATTGGTGGAAGATGTTGAAGTTCAAGGAAGTGAAGTAAAGATCCTTTTCCCGGATTCTAGCACCACATTCCTTATATACATCCCACCCTCACACGTTTCTTGACCTTCTTTTGAAAGACCTTGAGACCTCGAGCTTGGTGATTGACTTGGTGGTTTAAACTGGATTATACATGATTAATTTCGATAATTATGATTTATTATGCATTCTATGATTTTATGCAAAGATGAACAACTTTCTTATATTTATAAAATGTTTTGATCATATTTTGATTTTAAATTCCATGAAGCATTCTCTTAGAGTGATCTATGAGTGGAGCACACCACCAAAAATGTTTTGAAATACTTTTCATTGATCTTTATGACTTATAATCCATTCTATCTTGTACTTAAGATTTGGAACTTGCTTGGGGACAAGCAAGGGATAAGTATGGGGTATTTTGATAGCATGAATTATTGTCTATATTTTGGAACCTGTTTAGACGTTTTATCTTCAATAATCTGCATGTTTGGATGTATATTATGTGATTATATTGTCGTTTCATCTACCAAAAATGTTTTGAAATACTTTTCATTGATCTTTATGACTTATAATCCATTCTATCTTGTACTTCAGATTTGGAACTTGCTTGGGGACAAGCAAGGACTAAGTATGGGGTATTTTGATAGCATGAATATTGTCTATATTTTGGGACCTGTTTAGACGTTTTATCTTCAATAATCTGCATGTTTAGATGTATATTATGTGATTATATTGTCGTTTTATCTACCTTTGCGGGAATCGAGGTCTACACCAAGTTTCGTTGTAATCGTAGGTAAAATGGCACGTTTTGCATCAAAATGGAGCTAAAGGAGCGAAGGAGTCATAGGAGCTACATTCAGGAGCTTAAGGAAGAATCCAGGAATCATGGAAATGGATTGAAGATTCACTTTGGACCAGATTTGAGAGATTTCACATTCAGTTTAGAGTCACCTCGGTCAGCTACAGTACCATCTCGACCGAGGTGATCCAGAGGAGCTGCTCGACCGAGGCGAACACCTTGGACACGGCGAGATATATTTTATTCTTGGCTAAGATCGTTTATTTTTGGAAAGAGGATCTTATATTTTTAGGCTGGATTCCTGGAAGAAAGAAGATAATTCAGCTTATATATTTTACCTATTTTATGGGAAAATATCTTTCTAAGATCTTTTATCTTTGGGAGGTAATTTTCCTATAAAAAGGGTTGGATTTTCCACAAATCACAACCGGCGCATCACCGGAAAAATCCGCTTACAGTTGGAAAACACCCGCTACGGCTGGGAGATTTGAAGAACCTTTTTGGAAGGTTGAAGGAAGATTGAAGGAAGAAAGTTGATAGCTTTTATAGCTTTTGTGAAGGGTTTTGTAAGATTCTCTTAGATTCCCTTCTTGTTGATTGTCTTGTTGGATTGTGATCCAAGGAACGCTTATTTGTTTGATAATTGATTCAGTTATTGAAGCCTTTTTTTTAAGGTTTTTGTGTTCGATTATTCACTTTCTTCCCTTATATTTGATTATTGCTTTCATGATGATGATTGGCTAATTTCTTTGTGTGATTCTAGGGTGATTGGCTGAAGGTTGTGGGAAAAACAATGATAGAGTAATCTTAATCACAATAGGACCCTGAAAGCTCGAGTCTTTATCCTTAACCCTAGAACATCTCGCTCAGTCGATGAACATCTCGGCCGGGGTGGAACTTGACTGACCGAGGTGACCTTTTCTAATTCTTATCTGAGTTAATAGTTTAAGTTTGCCAAATCCTATTCTTATTATACATTTCCTGGTTCAATGCAAGCTTAGGATGAGACTTACCCGGTAATTCCTTTGTTTGTTTACCTAAGATCATAAGTATAGGTAATAAAGGTTTATCCTTTATTGGGGTTTGAGTGTGCTTTCATCCCATCTTTGTGAGTTAGCCTGAGACTTACCCGGTAAAGGTTGATTCTATTCCCTTAGTTGGAGTGTTAGTTTGAGGTTATAGTTTTTTTCCTTAATTCCTTGAGACTTACCCGGTAATAGGAGTTACGGTTTGAGATTAGTGAGTAGTGAGACTTACCCGGTGATCTATTCCACTTTAGTAACACCTTCCCTTTGCAAAATCTCAGCTTTCTCCGGTTATCTTTAGATCTTGAGTTGGAACCACAACTAGATGTTTTAATCCCTAGAATTGCATATTTTCTTAATTGACTTTTTATCATCTTTTATTGCTTTAATCGCTTTTGTGGTTAGTAATTACATTGACAACCTATACTTGCTTTGTTTCACTAATTCCCTGTGATCGACCCTTGGAATTTCTTGCTTTTTACTACGATTGACCCGTACACTGCGGGTTCGCATCCTTGTTTTAAGCTTACATCTAGGGTTATAAATTTAAAGCTTACACACACCGTTTGGAGCGAACATCCGCTAACCGGCGCATCATCCGCTAACCGGGCTTAGACAGCCGTTACATCCGCTTACAGCTGGAAAACATCCACTACAGCGGGGAGATTTGAAGAACCTTTTTGAAGGTTGAAGGAAGATTGAAGGAAGAAAGTTGATAGCTTTTATAGCTTTTGTGAAGGGTTTTGTAAGATTCTCTTAGATTCCCTTCTTGTTGATTGTCTTATTGGATTGTGATCCAAGGAATGCTTGTTTGTTTGATAATTGATTCACTTATTGAAGCCTTGTTCTTTAGGTTTTTGTGTTCAATTATTCACTTTCTTCCCTTATATTTGATTATTGCATTCATGATGATGAGTGGCTAATTTCTTTGTGTGATTCTAGGGTGATTGGCTGAAGGTTGTGGGAAAAACAATGATAGAATAATTTTAATCACAGTAGGACCCTGAAAGCTCGAGTCTTTATCCTTAACCCTAGAACATCTCGTTCAGTCGATGAACATCTCGGCCGGGGTGGAATTCGTCTGACCGAGGTGACTTATCTGATCCGAAACTGAGAGTTAAGTGTTAGAGTTTGCCAAATCCTATTCTTATTACACCTTTCCTGGTTCAATGCAAGCTTAGGATGAGACTTACCCGGTAATTCCTTTGTTTGTTTACCAAAGATCATAAGTGTAGGTAACAAAGGTTTATCCTTTATTGGGGTTTGAGTGTGCTTTCATTCCATCTTTGTGAGTTAGCCTGAGACTTACCCGGTAAAGGTTGATTCTATTCCCTTAGTTGGAGTGTTAGTTTGAGGTTATAGTTCTTTTCCTTAATTCCTTGAGACTTACCCGGTAATAGGAGTTACGGTTTGGGATTAGTGAGTAGTGAGACTTACCCGGTGATCTATTCCACTTTAGTAACACCTTCCCTTTGCAAAAATCTTAGCTTTGTCCGCTTATCTTTAGATCTTGAGTTGGAACCACAACTAGATGCTTTAATCCCTAGAATTGCATATTCCCTTAATTGACTTTTTATCATCTTTGATTGTTTTAATCGCCTTTGTGGTTAGTTGCAATATAGACAACCTACACCTGCTTTGTTTTACTAAGTCCCTGTGATCGACCCCTGGAATTTCTTGCTTTTTACTACGATTGACCCGTACACTGCAGGTTCGCATCCTTGTTTTAAGCTTACATCTAGGGTTATAAATTTAAAACTAGCACACACCGTTTGGAGCGAACAAGTTTTTAAGAAACTCTTTCTGGATGAACAGTAAGCAACTCTTCTCATTCTTCTTGTTCTTCCTTTCTTAATCCTTAATCAAGATCCATTCTTGATTCTCCCTTCTTTCCTTCGTGTTGTGCGTGTCGATTATTTGATCAAGGTATCTAGTTGTACCTCCAGGATACAAGTAGACGACCAAGAGAAGGAACCGTCAACCAAAGGAGTACGAGAGCCTTTCTGCCGATGTTCTGGACTTTGCTTGTGATCGCGCCTACGCGTCTCCACGGTCGCGCCTGTCACTTGTCACCGTAGTCGATCCTTGTCACCGCAGTCGTGCCTTATTGTCGCCACGGTCGCGCCTTCTTGTCGCGATGGTCACGCCGATCTCCCTTCCACGATCGCGCCTCTTTATTTCCGCAGTCGCGTCATCTATACAGAGATTACCGATTGTCGGTACGTTGATCCTCTTTCATTGTCTAAGTTGGTTTTTAATAGTAGTAGCATGCTAGGATGGAACCTAGGTGAACTAGAGTGAATCCCATGTAGTGGGTTGGGTGTTAGAATTGTGAGAAGATAAGGTTTAGGATGATTATGATGATGTTATGTTAAGGATAGGAAAACTGCTAGGATGCAGTTTTCGCGTTTGTTGTGGATGATGGATCATTGATGTTTATGTCTTGGTATATATCAGGCACATGAGAGTATATAGTGGATCAAGATTGAGATTAGCTGGACTTATCTTATTATAGGTAAGTCCTTTGAGCTTACTTAGCGGCACTCTGTGTATAGGTTGAATTGCATGAGTGGTGTGTGTTATTGCATGTTTATTTACGATAACGGGATTAGGATGACATGTTTTTTATTGGCCCATGTGTAACGGGCGGTGACATCACCTGCCCAGCTTCTGAGGGAGACTAGGAGGTTCTCCGCGACTAGCCCGGGCATGGTATACGAGGAGGTGCATCGAACCACTCTTGATGGTATACTTGGAGGTGCATTGAACCACTCTTGTTGGTACACGAGGTCGGAGGTGGGAGTCAGAAGACTTCTCGTACCACAAGCATAAATCAGAATTAGAAATAAATGACTTAATTAAGATGATAAATGAATTTTGTGAGAGCATGTTATGTGTTTCATTTCCGCTTTGTGTGTGTTTGTGCAATTTGCTTTTTTTCTAACATGTAGGTTGTTAGCTAACGGTTAATCCGATGTTGTAAATTCTTTTTAGGATAAGGTAGTTGCCGAGTGTTCTCCAAGATCGACCTGCATTGATGACTTGTTAGTCTAACTGCATGGAGCTACACTGTTCTCCAAGATCGACCTAAGGTCAGGATATCACCAGTTGAGGGTGAAAGAGCAAGATGTGCCAAAGACGGCATTTTGGACCAGGTATGGCCACTACGAGTTTGTAGTGATGCCATTTGGGCTTACGAATGCGCCCATCGTGTTCATGGAGTAGATGAACAACATCTTCATCGACTTCCTAGATCAGTTTGTGGTGGTTTTTATAGATGACATCCTAGTGTACTCTAGGAGCCAAGATGAGCACTCAGGACACTTGAGGCCGGTATTACGGGTATTACATGACAAAGAGTTGTACGCTAAGCTCTCTAATAGGTTGCCTTTCTAAGTCACGTAGTTACTGTTGAGGGGATCAAGGTGGATTCAACAAATATCGAGTCGGTATCTTCATGGCTACCTCCAAGGAATGTTAAGGAGGTACGCAACTTTTTAGGTTTGGTGGGCTATTACCATTAGTTCGTGGAAGGGTTTTCAATGATCGTCCGACCACTTACTTGCCTATTGAGGAAGACTACCCGATTAGCGTTGTCCGGGCCGTGCCGATAGAGTTTCGAGGAGCTGAAGAGGAGATTGACTTCCTCTCCTATTTTAGCACAGATAGAGGGCATTGAGGATTTTGTCGTATGCAATGATGCATCCAAGCTAGGCTTGGGATGTGTTCTGATGCAATGAGGTAGGGTCATTGCATACGTGTCTAGACAACTGAACACGTATGACGAGAATTACAAGACTCACGACCTCGAGTTAGCTGTAGTGATACATGCCCTTGAGATCTGGCGCCACTATCTCTATGGGGAGACGTGTCTGATCTTTGCAGACCATAAGAGTCTGCAGTATATATTCACTCAACTGGAGTTGAATAACTGCTAGAGGAGATGGTTGGAGTTGATCAAGAACTTTAATCTGGAGATTTTGTATCATCCTAGAAAAGCGAATGTGGTCCCCGGTGCCCTTAGTAGGAAGAAGCCTTGAGAGAAGGCTATAGCTAGGCTGACGGCACAACCTCAACTTCAGAGAGGGCTAGAGTTGGATGTTGAGTAAAAATGTACACAAATTTACAAAACGCTTTTTATGTTTTATTCGAATATAAATTTACAAAACACATTTTATTTTTTTTTTATTTGAGTTCGACCTTCTCTTTTTGACCTTTTGATTCTAAGTTATATAAATACCGATATTTGGTTTGTTTTGGTGATTTGGGCTGTACCCGTTTTTGGACGGGTTGCCTACATACCTCGTTAAAGAGGATCAAGCCTTACGTAGTTCCGTGCGGTGTTTTCATGCATCAGAAAATCAAAGTCCAAACCCACCTTCTAGGAAGGGTTGCCTAGACAATGATTCAACTATCATTTGCATGGTTTTTATATCTCGACCGTGCATCAAAGGATTAAACTAAACCCACCTTCTAGGAAGGGTTGCTTAATTTATCCCGCTATCACGCGCATGATCAAGAAAAGTGTTGGGTTATTTGTTTTATTATTTTATTTTTAAGACCCGTGACTGAATCTGGTTCATAAATTACCAAATTTCCTACGTATCCTTTATTAGGAATCAAGTCGTACGTAGTTCTTATTTGTTTGGACTTTTGTGGTTAAACTCGACGAGCGGATGCTTTATATCGAGTTCATGAATATTTGGGAATTTTGGTATAACTCTAAGATTTATTTTAGAGTTGGTTTTATTTAAATGGTGCGACTGAATCCAATATTGGATTTCCTACGTAGCTCGGAAAGAGCATCAAGTCATGACGTAGTTCTGAATAAAAATATATAAAGTTTGGATTTTTGATTTGTGGTTAAACTCGATGAGCGGATGCTTTATATCGAGTTTAGAAAATTTGGCGTCTTTTTAATTTTACGTCCAAGATTTGATTCAAAAATACTTTTACTTAGACGAGGCGACTGAATCCAATTTAATTTCATATCGGACTTCCTACGTAGCTCAGAACGAGCATCAAGTCATAACGTAGTTCTAAATAAAGATGTTTAACTACGATACATAATCGTAAATTTATGATCCTAATTATAAGATTTTGTCTTAATGGAATCACTTTTGTAAATAACATATTTATGGGTTATTTTTTATAAAATTTAATTTTTATGGGTTTATTTTATAAATAAACCAATAATTGAATTGGAAGGGACACCTTTCCCCGTAAATTAATTTTACAACATTAATTTACTTTGTTTTTCTTTTCTTTTTTTTTAAGAAAAATGATATGGGTCCCAGTTTTTATTTGATTACTCTCTCCTACTTTCTTTTTTTCCTTTATTTCTCCTTCTTTGTTGTCTTCCACAAGAAAGCATTTTATAGACATCATTGACAAAAAGCTATACTTGAAGTCTTTTGAAAGACAAATTTGAAGAAGTATGGGAGTCCATTTACAAATGGATTAAGATTGTTGGAGGGAACCAAGGAAGAAGGCCATAGGCATAAAACGCATTTTTGTAGCAACATTTGGGAAGATTGCAACAATCGAAAGTAGTTACTTTCGATATGATTACAAGTCGGTGTAGTGGTCGAAAGTAAGCACTTTCGATCCAACTACGAGTCAATGTAGTGATCGAAAGTAGAAACTTTCGGTCCGATTACACCAATTAGCGTCTATTTGATCCTTCAACTTGAAGGTGATAATGAATAAAACATTTTTCTTGGGTTTATTTTTGTCAACCCCAAACGTGACTTGGGATAATCAAAGAACCAAGTCTCAAGAGTTTTAATCATGTAAAGATGGTGTTTGACTTCTTTCATTTGCCCTTTATTAGCATAATGTAGTTCCTCCTAACTCCCAAATTGAACCTTTCCTTCTTTTTTGTTGTTGCAGTATGTTTGCAACTTAGTAAAATGAAGGAAGAAAAAGACTTTTTTTTTTTTTTTCTTGTTGTTTTATAGCCAAAGAAAATAGGAGCTAAAAAAATAGAGTAATTAATAACCCCTAAAGCTTTTCTACCTTCCACATTTTACACGTATGACACATTTTTTACCCATTTACTTCTTCTTTTCTTTTATTTGTTCTTTTCTTTGTTTTCTTCTAACCATTTATTTTCTTCTTCTTCTTCTTTAATCACTTCTTTTCATTTCTCTGTAAAACTTAATACTCTCTTCATATCCTTGTCTCTTGCAGCAAGAGACCGGAGCAAATATGAAAAGGAAAAGCTTTAGCCCGATATCGCAAGATCTAAGAAGTGAAGTGCGAGATGGTGGAGACCGGAGCAAATATGAAAAGGAAAAGCTTTAGCCCGATATCGCAAGATCTAAGAAGTGAAGTGCGAGATGGTGAAGATTCGCTCTCGGCTACGATGAAAAAGAAGCGGAGTGTAAGAACTCCGTGTTTGGGCTTGAATCGATTTTGAGATCGTTCCTAGAGTTTGGATCTTTGTTAGACCGTTGTTTTCTGTTTGTATTTGTGGAGAAGAAGAACGGAAATTCCGTTATATATATTTAAACTAAGACCGAAATCAAATCGAAGTTGATTTCGATCTACATGTGATTATAGGGGTAAAAGAATTCTCTTTCAATCCCACTACGATCCGTGTCGCAATAGTGAAACCATTTGATTTCAAACATATATGCGATTTGAATTCGATCGAAACCTTTATTTTGAGATGCTAAGGCTTCTTCGTCTCCTTCGGGGTACTTCATTTCCGGTTGATGTTCTTCGTCCGTTTCTCTTCTTTTTGTAGATGGCTAGAAAGAAGACCCTCATTGTTTCTTACTCTCCATGTACAAATTGAAAGAAGGCTAGTTTGAGAATTGGAGGTTCATCTTCTTACAAAAAATGGAGTCTCCTCTCTCTGTATTTAGTTTTGCTCTTTCTTCTTTTTCTTGCTCCAGATTAGCCTCCCCTTTCTTTATTTTTAAAAGTCCTCTTCCCCACTTATACTTCAGTTGAAGAAAAGTTACGTGGTTTAGAGAAGTTATACCCATTAACCTCCCACTAACTTTTTTCTTTTATATAACTTTTTCTTTATCAAGTATATTTGTACTCAACTTGACAGAGAAGGACTTTTTTTTATATTTTATTTTTAATTTATTAATTTAGTATAATATTAGCTAATTAGTATATTTAGCTTTCATACTAAATTGATACAGATTAGGAGTAGGCTATGTTTGAACCATAATTTTTAACGACTTAGATTCACACTTAATGTTTGTGACACATTTTATATATATATATATATATATATATAAATGTGTCCGTAAATTTGATGATAAAATTTTAGCTTCATGCGAAATTTTGAGTAATTAATCGTTTTTTTATTTCATCAAATTTAAGATTTGCGAAATTTTACCCCCAAACTGTTGCCCCCCGAACTTTTTGCGTGTGAGAAATTGAACGCGTTTAAAGTTCGATATTTTTTTGTAAGATGCTTCGCATTTGAAACCATTTGGTTTCATTTATGCATGCATGAAAGAGGAACATATCGTATATATTTGAATAGCTCCAACGGAAATTTATTTCAATATGAAATTTACCCATAGTCATTTGGTCAAGAATATGATGTATGGGTAAAAAACTTTGAGTTTTATAGAATTTTTTTCTTTGAATTCATTTTTGATATTTGATATTTGGCTTGAGGCCTTTTTGTGGCGGACACGTGTTCAGTTTATAAAGCTTAGTGCCATTGGTTTAGAGTCTTTGTAAGTATCTCTTTAAGTTTTGGGGGCTTCACTGATCAAGTACTTTGATGACGTTAGTCAACATGATTAATCTCTCTTTCTTTGAGATAAAAATAAAAGAGTTTGGAAGAATATCATTTTGTTTTTATTTGAGGGTATGAGAAAATTCACATCGCGAAGCAATTGTGAACTTGATCAAATATTTGGGGAAACTTAAAAATTTATTCCTTGAAAGGAACTTTTGTTTTGAAGAAATTTGGATTAACCATCAAACTTGAGAATGATGTTCAAAGTAGTTCAATTTAGGCATTGAAGCCTTCAACTTATCATCTTTCATAGACTTATTTTGCTTATTCTTCTTTTCTTTTAAACAACGAAAAGAAAATGTTTTGTTGGTTTTTGTGGCTGCACCTAGCGTTTTGACTTGCTAGACTGCCTACGTACCCCCTTTGTGAGGGATCAAGCCTTTTCGTAGTTCTTTTGAAAACTCATGATTTTTGTTGTGGCCCTTTTTTCAATACACATCACCAAAACAACTTGAACCCACCTTCTATGAAGGGTTTTTCAAGTTATTTCACTATCATTTGTGTACAATGACCTTTTTCTTTTCTTTTTTTTTTCTTTTCATTTTTTTTACTTGTTTTGCTTTGTTTTTAGGCTTATCAACATATTCAAGCCTTTGAAAAACAGAAGCTCTTGTTTCTCCACTCGTTGAACCGGTTTCAAGCCTATCAAATACCGAAATCCGAGATGTTGATGTTTTATCTTCGAGAAACAAGCTTTGCTCCTCCGGAGTCAATGTCATTGGCTCTTCAAAAATCGCTGTCAATATACCCCCTTCGTGAGAAACCTTTAACTTTTCAATATCATCCTCATTGTAGGGGATATATGGAGCTTTGTTTTTTGATAACAAATTTGAATTTTTCACTTTAACTTTGAACTTCTTGTTCAGCTTCTTTGAAAATGATTTGGAAGGAGGATTATTGGCTTCAACTCTTGACACTACCCTTCTGTTATCACTTGTTTTAACCCCGAAGGACCTTTTAATGACCAAAGTCGTTTTTGGAATAGACTAGTCAATTTTCCGTAGAGGAAAGGTGTAACTTGTCATGAGAGAGTTCATAACCTTCTCTACCGAGTTCAAGGGTTTTTGTCCGGCTTTCCGTCTATCTTTTGGTGTGTACTTAAACAACACCTTAGAACATGGATCACCTTTCTCATTCTTCCCGTTCAAAGAAACTTTTGGTGATTGGTGAACATTATTAGTATTTTTACCATTGACAACCTTCATGGGCATGTTTGAGTTGAAACTAACCGCCTTATAAAACTTGGCATCGGCATAATTAACACTTTCTCCGTGAAAAGGGTTTGGGTCACCTCGAATAATCCTTTCATTTCCATTATCATCAGTGTATTTCAAACATTGATGAAGAGTAGAAACTATAGATTTACTAGCATGAAGCCATGGTCGACCAAGTAAGGCATTATAAGAGGTATCTGCATCTATGACATGGAACAAAGCATCTTTATAAAGATTGTCAAGAACAATCTGTAATGCAATGGTACCCATGGCTTTTTGTCCCACTTGATTGAAACCTTGAATGGTTAGCAAAGTAGGAGATAAATGTGCGGTCGTCAACCCCATTGTCCTTTGTATCCTTAATGGAAGAAGATTTACTGCGGATCCACAATCCAAAAGGATTCGATTGACCTTTGTATCCCCAATAGTGCCCTTAACATATAATGGCCGATTATGATATTCATTCCCCAATTGAAGATCTTCATCCGAGAATGTTATACAAGCCATGCATGAGGCACATTGAGTTGGCGGGGATAATGAAACATCATTAACCTCCACCATTTCAACTTGATCTTTATAATCATCGGGATCCATAAGAGCCTGAATTAGGGCTTTCCTCAATTCATTTGACATTTGTAGGGCATCATAAACACTCAAGCGTGCAGAAATGCGCTTCAAGTGACTAATGACGTCATATTTTACTTTCTCTTTGTACGGAGCTTTATGAAGCGAAACCGGTACGTGAGAAGTGGATTCTTTTTGTAACGCCTCAATTTCCTCCACATTTTTCTGAGGTAGTTGAGAAGTTTCTTTATCAAGACGTTCATCAAAATTTTTCACTTTTGAATGTTCATTGGAAATCAATTCCTTCTCCTTTCTTTTTTCATTGGGTTTTGGAGATAGAAGTTGACGTCCGGAACGAAGAGAAACTGCATCAACTTCTGGTTCCTCCTCTTCACATATATCGGCCCATGTGGCCATGCAACATTGAGAAACTTCATTGCCCCAAAATGTCTCATCTTCCGAAGGTTCTTCATCGCCATAAAATTTCTTTGGGACAAAATCTTTTAAGGTAACCGGTACTCTCTCAGGTTGAACATATTCTTCCTCAAAGTCAGAATTTGGTTTCTTTTCCTTCTTGTTTTTCTTGTTTTTCTTCTTTTTGTTTTTCTTTTTCTCGGGTTTTCTTCCGATTATTGTAAACCCAGGACAGATAGATTTTTGAGTGGCTTCTGGCCGAGTCTTTCGAGTTACATAAGTTTTCCACTCAAAATCACTATCAATGTCAAGATCATCATCATCTGAAAACAGATCTTCGATATATGAGCATGTCATGATCTCATATAGAGTTGGGACCCCAGGACCATCTCTTGGCATATCAGGGTATGCCCAAACAATGCGGATATCTTTGCCACCATATATTGAAAATTGTACGGGTATCGCCATCATAGGTAAGGAAATCGTGGGAATACCGTCATCTTCATTTGACCCAGATGGTTCTTCGAGTGTATTGGAAATCACCAAATTATCCGCATCCACTAAGGATGTAGTATTTGATGAAGCCTTTGGAGCTACCGAGTCTTCACCTTCAATCTCGATCTCTCCTTTGTTAATCATCCTCTCAACTATATCTTTGAAGACATAGCAATCTTTGATAGGGTGACTAATAATTTGGTGATAAGGACAATACTTTGGATCATTTGTCCTTCCAACTTCATTTGGCCTTTTTGACTCTGGAAGTGTAAGAAGCTTAGACGACATCAACTCATCAAAAATCCCTTGGACATCATCATCGTCAAAAGGATATTTCTTTTGCTTCCATTCCTCAAGAGTGAGTCTTTTAATGGCATCTTTACCCTTTTCTCTATCTTGATTTTGGGAATTATTTCCCGTGGAGACTTTACTTCCGGGTTTAATAAAGGTTGCTATAGACTCTCCCTTTTTAAAGGGTCTTTTTCCATCATCTCTTTTGAATTCATTTGCTTGAGGACGATATGATTTTGCATCACGCCGAGCCAATTGTCGTTCAACATTGCAAGCCTTTTAAACTAAAGCATCAAAAGAACGAGGCTCAGCACTACCAACATGCACTGCTAACTCAGGAATTAAGTTATTAGTACACATCTGAACACATGCCTCTTCACTTAGCTTTTCTGGGCATTGAAGTCTCAAGCTTCGCCATCTGGCAATAAAATCATTTGCAAGCTCATTTGACCTTTGAAAGGTATTAGCAAGATCCATAATGGATACCTTTGCCTTAGAGCTCACAAATTGAGCTAGGAATGCTCTTTGTAAATCATCCCATGTGTGGATTGATCCCGGTTGAAGTTGAGTGTACCAAGTAAATGCCGATCCCTTAAAAGATTGGACAAATTGTCGGATCAACAAAGCATCACTCAATGCGGTCTCACCACATGCTGAGTAAAAATGAGCCAAATGCTCGTGTGGTGATCCATGCATTCCATCAAACTTATCAAAAGTTGGTCTTTGATAACCGGGAGGGAATGGTACTGAATCATATTGGATCGGATATGGCTTTCTATACCCGAGTACTGGAGGGTTTTGTGACACTTGGAATTCTCGGATTCCTTGGGCAATCATTTCCCTAATCTCTTGTGGGGAAACGGATGAGCTACCACCAGGACTTTCATCATTCGTCCTTACTGGCTCATGTCGACTAGCATTAGCTTGGTTCTCAATTTGAGCCATAAGTGTAGCTATTTGAGCTTCTCTTGCGGCTAATGACCTTTGCAAGTCTTGAAGTTGTTCCTCAACACTTGTTGTTCCGGTCATGAACACTTGCATATTCTCAGATTCATCTTGGGTTACAACTCTCGTTGCTCCTTCCTTTATAATAACATGTGGAAATTCCTCCTCTTGGAATAGAGAAGATAAATCTCCATACAAAGGAGAACTTGAGCTTTCTTCCGATTCTCGTTGTGGACTTGGTGGTTGTGAAGTTACTTGAGCATAAGTCGTTGACTTAGCTTTTGATCTTGTAAATGGACCATCACAAGAAACGACTTGAGCCTCTTGCGAGACTGAGCTTTTAGAAACACGAAGACTTCTTTCTCTGTTTTGAGTTTTAGAAGTTTCTTCAATCACTTCATTCTCATTTGAATTTTTCTTGGCCCGTGAGGGTTTGTTGATTTTAAGCTTTGGAGCTTTTGGTTGATTACCCTCCTCGGAATAAGAAGTCATGTAGACTTGCTCAAATTTGTCCAATGTGATAGGAATTGACCCTACAAGAATTTGTCTTGCGGTAGTCATTGGATAATTATCCATTGCATGCTTTGAGTTTAAAAGCTCTTTTGCAGCTTCACAAAGGATTGTGTTGGCTTGCTTCAAAGCCGGTGAGGAAGCTAGTTTAAGAAGAGGTCCAGTGTTACGGAAGGAACCATTCTTGCATCCCCTCCTTTTCCGGGACTTGTTCACCTTCTTAAGACTGTTTTTAGCAGGAATACCAACAGGCACACCATTCTTCTTGATGATACGAATGATTGGTCTTGGGACAACCCTAGCGGAAGGCTTTGTGTCATTAAAGCTAGGAGAATTGTCATGTCCAACTTTGACATAAGCAGGTTTCCCATTGTTGAACTTGTTGTTGAGCTTTATGCCCCCATGTCCCGAAACAGTCATGGACGACTTCGGAGTTGCATATTCCTCCAAACCTTGAAGACTCTTGAAAGAGTTCTTCAAAGGGATTTCAGCATGGATTGCATTGGGAGTAATGTCAAAGACAACCTCAAATGACTTGCGGCGGAGCCATCGCCCTCCTTGAATGACGAAGGTAGCCGGAAGTTCATTGAAATTCACAATTGCCCTTGACGCCATTTCCTTGCAATCAAATAAGATCAAACATTAGTATATGTATAACTTAGAGATGAAAAGAAAGAAAAGGTCCCACCGGGCGTGCCAAAAATATGTTGAGTAAAAATGTACACAAATTTACAAAACGCTTTTTATGTTTTATTCGAATACAAATTTACAAAACACATTTTATTTTATTTTTTATTTGAGTTCGACCTTCTCTTTTTGACCTTTTGATTCTAAGTTATATAAATACCGATATTTGGTTTGTTTTGGTGATTTGGGCTGTACCCGTTTTTGGACGGGTTGCCTACATACCTCGTTAAAGAGGATCAAGCCTTACGTAGTTCCGTGCGGTGTTTTCATGCATCAGAAAATCAAAGTTCAAACCCACCTTCTAGGAAGGGTTGCCTAGACAATGATTCAACTATCATTTGCATGGTTTTTATATCTCGACCGTGCATCAAAGGATTAAACTAAACCCACCTTCTAGGAAGGGTTGCTTAATTTATCCCGCTATCACGCGCATGATCAAGAAAAGTGTTGGGTTATTTGTTTTATTATTTTATTTTTAAGACCCGTGACTGAATCTGGTTCATAAATTACCAAATTTCCTACGTATCCTTTATTAGGAATCAAGTCGTACGTAGTTCTTATTTGTTTGGACTTTTGTGGTTAAACTCGACGAGCGGATGCTTTATATCGAGTTCATGAATATTTGGGAATTTTGGTTTAACTCTAAGATTTATTTTAGAGTTGGTTTTATTTAAATGGTGCGACTGAATCCAATATTGGATTTCCTACGTAGCTCGGAAAGAGCATCAAGTCATGACGTAGTTCTGAATAAAAATATATAAAGTTTGGATTTTTGATTTGTGGTTAAACTCGATGAGCGGATGCTTTATATCGAGTTTAGAAAATTTGGCGTCTTTTTAATTTTACGTCCAAGATTTGATTCAAAAATACTTTTACTTAGACGAGGCGACTGAATCCAATTTAATTTCATATCGGACTTCCTACGTAGCTCAGAACGAGCATCAAGTCATAACGTAGTTCTAAATAAAGATGTTTAACTACGATACATAATCGTAAATTTATGATCCTAATTATAAGATTTTGTCTTAATGGAATCACTTTTGTAAATAACATATTTATGGGTTATTTTTTATAAAAGTTAATTTTTATGGGTTTATTTTATAAATAAACCAATAATTGAATTGGAAGGGACACCTTTCCCCGTAAATTAATTTTACAACATTAATTTACTTTGTTTTTCTTTTCTTTTTTTTTTAAGAAAAATGATATGGGTCCCAGTTTTTATTTGATTACTCTCTCCTACCTTCTTTTTTTCCTTTATTTCTCCTTCTTTGTTGTCTTCCACAAGAAAGCATTTTATAGACATCATTGACAAAAAGCTATACTTGAAGTCTTTTGAAAGACAAATTTGAAGAAGTATGGGAGTCCATTTACAAATGGATTAAGATTGTTGGAGGGAACCAAGGAAGAAGGCCATAGGCATAAAACGCATTTTTGTAGCAACATTTGGGAAGATTGCAACAATCGAAAGTAGTTACTTTCGATATGATTACAAGTCGGTGTAGTGGTCGAAAGTAAGCACTTTCGATCCAACTACGAGTCAATGTAGTGATCGAAAGTAGAAACTTTCGGTCCGATTACACCAATTAGCGTCTATTTGATCCTTCAACTTGAAGGTGATAATGAATAAAACATTTTTCTTGGGTTTATTTTTGTCAACCCCAAACGTGACTTGGGATAATCAAAGAACCAAGTCTCAAGAGTTTTAATCATGTAAAGATGGTGTTTGACTTCTTTCATTTGCCCTTTATTAGCATAATGTAGTTCCTCCTAACTCCCAAATTGAACCTTTCCTTTTTTTTTGTTGTTGCAGTATGTTTGCAACTTAGTAAAATGAAGGAAGAAAAAGACTTTTTTTTTTTTCTTGTTGTTTTATAGCCAAAGAAAATAGGAGCTAAAAAAATAGAGTAATTAATAACCCCTAAAGCTTTTCCACCTTCCACATTTTACACATATGACACATTTTTTACCCATTTACTTCTTCTTTTCTTTTATTTGTTCTTTTCTTTGTTTTCTTCTAACCATTTATTTTCTTCTTCTTCTTCTTTAATCACTTCTTTTCATTTCTCTGTAAAACTTAATACTCTCTTCATATCCTTGTCTCTTGCAGCAAGAGACCGGAGCAAATATGAAAAGGAAAAGCTTTAGCCCGATATCGCAAGATCTAAGAAGTGAAGTGCGAGATGGTGGAGACCGGAGCAAATATGAAAAGGAAAAGCTTTAGCCCGATATCGCAAGATCTAAGAAGTGAAGTGCGAGATGGTGAAGATTCGCTCTCGGCTACGATGAAAAAGAAGCGGAGTGTAAGAACTCCGTGTTTGGGCTTGAATCGATTTTGAGATCGTTCCTAGAGTTTGGATCTTTGTTAGACCGTTGTTTTCTGTTTGTATTTGTGGAGAAGAAGAACGGAAATTCCGTTATATATATTTAAACTAAGACCGAAATCAAATCGAAGTTGATTTCGATCTACATGTGATTATAGGGGTAAAAGAATTCTCTTTCAATCCCACTACGATCCGTGTCGCAATAGTGAAACCATTTGATTTCAAACATATATGCGATTTGAATTCGATCGAAACCTTTATTTTGAGATGCTAAGGCTTCTTCGTCTCCTTCGGGGTACTTCATTTCCGGTTGATGTTCTTCGTCCGTTTCTCTTCTTTTTGTAGATGGCTAGAAAGAAGACCCTCATTGTTTCTTACTCTCCATGTACAAATTGAAAGAAGGCTAGTTTGAGAATTGGAGGTTCATCTTCTTACAAAAAATGGAGTCTCCTCTCTCTGTATTTAGTTTTGCTCTTTCTTCTTTTTCTTGCTCCAGATTAGCCTCCCCTTTCTTTATTTTTAAAAGTCCTCTTCCCCACTTATACTTCAGTTGAAGAAAAGTTACGTGGTTTAGAGAAGTTATACCCATTAACCTCCCACTAACTTTTTTCTTTTATATAACTTTTTCTTTATCAAGTATATTTGTACTCAACTTGACAGAGAAGGACTTTTTTTTATATTTTAATTTTAATTTATTAATTTAGTATAATATTAGCTAATTAGTATATTTAGCTTTCATACTAAATTGATACAGATTAGGAGTAGGCTATGTTTGAACCATAATTTTTAACGACTTAGATTCACACTTAATGTTTGTGACACATTTTATATATATATATATATAAATGTGTCCGTAAATTTGATGATAAAATTTTAGCTTCATGCGAAATTTTGAGTAATTAATCGTTTTTTTATTTCATCAAATTTAAGATTTGCGAAATTTTACCCCCAAACATTGGACATTCAGTTCCCAGACACGGACAACCACTTGTCCACCCTAGAGCTGCTACCTAATCTGTTAGGAGATATCTGACAAAACCACGAGAGTTCTCCGATGTTGACCAAGATCCGAGATAGGATGTCTCGAGGTGAGGCGTGCACCATAATTTACTATAGGTGCGGATGGAGTGATGAGATGCTAGGAGCGTATATGTGTACCTTCGAACAAAGAGTTGAGATATAGAATGCTAGGCGAGGCTCACACTACACCTTACTCAGTACACCCAAGTTCTAGTAAGATGTATTAGGACGTGAGACACTCTTTCCCGTGGGATGGGATGAATCCCGATGTGAATAGATATGTAGCTCAGTTTGCAACGTGTCAGTAGGTCAAGATTGAGTATCGCAAATTAGGAGGAGAGCTTCGCCCACTTCTAGTGTCACATTGGAAGTGGGAGGACATCTTCATGGATTTTATCACTAGTTTGAGGTCGAGTCGGAGTTTTGATGCTATTTGGGTGGTAGTAGACCGAATAACGAAGACCACACGTTTCATTCCGATTAAGAAAACATGGTTGTTGAGTCGGTTAGTTGAGGAGTTCACTAGAAAGATCGTGAGACTCCATGGGGTACTGAGGACCATCGTATCGGACAAAGATGGGAGGTTTACCTTGAGGTTCAGGCAACAAGTACATGCAGCCTTGGGACGAGTCTCCATTTTACGACAACCTATCATCCTTAGGCAGACGGTCAGTCTGAGCAGACCATCAAGACTTTAGAGGACATGTTAAGAGCTTGCGTGCTCGGTTAGGGACAAGTATGGTCTAATCACCTTCCATTGGTTGAGTTTTGGTATAATAACATCTGTCATACATCGATAGATATGTCTCCTTATGAAGCGTTGTATGTGCGGAGATGTCGTACACCTCTATGTTGGGATGGGTCGAGTAGTGCAGGTGGAGTAGCTCCTAAGTAGATACATGACGACATTGCCCGAGTAGCTCTGATCAGAGAGCGTATGTTGGCAATGTAGAGTCATCAGAAGTCTTATGCCGACAAGAGGCGCCGACCTCTAGAGTTTATAGTGGGTGCTCAGGTCTAGTTGAGGGTATCACCGACGGGAGGGGTCCGACATTTCGGCATTAAAGGGAAGTTGAGTCTCCGATATGTCGAATCTTTTGAGATCTTGGAGCAAGTCGGAAAGGTTGCATACCGACTAGCGTTACAACCGAGACTGGAGGGTGTCTACCTAGTCTTCCACGTGCCTCATTTGTGGAAGTATATACTAGACCCAAGACACATCATCAGTTAAGAGGATCTGGTGGTTGAGTCGGATCATACCTTTATAGAGAATCCGGTAGCTGTCCTAGAGAGGAGTACTAGACGCTTACGGTTTAAGGATATACCAATGATACAAATCTAGTGGTCTAGATGAGGAGTCGATGAGGCCACATGGGAGACATATGACAGTATTAGGAGTAACTATCCCGAGTTCTACACAGAGTTAGCTACAGTTGTAGGATTGACGGGTTAGTTCTCAAATCTATGCTTACGTGATTATTGTGATTGTTGCATGTCTTATGGTTGCGTGTTTTCTAATTTTGTGAATCTTGATGTGCTTAATTGAGTAGTGTATGTGTGTAGCTTTAGAAGGATTATGCCTTCATGAGAACGTGTTAATATACCTCGGTTTTTTAAGACCGAGAAGACCCGCACTTATTTAAGTTTCAAGACAAAATTTGTTTTTAGGGGGAACTGATGTAACAACCAAGTTTTTGGAGTCACTGCGATTGCACCCTGCAATCGCTTCGGATGACTTACCCACGATTGCGGCTATTATTTCCCCGGTCGCAGTTAAATAGGAGAACATGGCTTTTGGTTTTGTAACCATTGAGATTATTTCCTTTTCGAAATATATCCCGATCTTTTGGATTCACCTACCTTCTTCCAGCCATATCAGAATCCTAGTTGCAGCCTCCCTTTGTTCTTCTTCTTCTCACATAACTTCCTTGTCTCGGTTTCCTCTCTTTTTCCACATACGCTAAGCTTCTTCTAGTGCACCTTCTGGATGAACAGTAAGCAACTCTTGTTCTCCTTTTTCTTCTTCTTCATCCTATCTTATTCCTCAATCAAGATCCATTCTTGATTCTCCCTTCTTTCCTTCGTGTTGTATGTGTCGTTTATTTGATCAAGGGATCTAGTGGTACCTCTAGGCTACAAGTAGACGACCAAGAGAAGGAACCGTCAGCCAAAGGAGTACGAGAGCCTTTCTGCCAACGTTCTAGACTTCGCCCGCGATTTCGCCTGCACGCCGCCGCGCTCGCGCCTGTCACCTTTCACCGAATCGTGCCACCCTTCACCGCGGTTGCACCTTGTCACCACGCTCGCGCCGACACTCCCTTATGCGATCACACCTCTTTGTTCCCGCGGTCGTGTCATCTCATCAAAGAGTACTGATTGTTGGTACATTGATCCTCTTTTATTTTCTAATTTGGTTTAAGAGTAGTAGCATGCTAGGATGAAATCTAGATGAAGTAGAGTGCTTCCCGTGTAGTGGGTCGGATGTTAGAATTGTGAGAAGATAAGGTTTAGGATGATGATGATGATGTTATGTTAAGGATACAAAAACTACTAGGATGCAATTTTCGGGTTTATTGTGGATGATGGATCATTGATGTTTATGCCTTGATATATATCAAGCGGTTGAGAGTATATTGCGGATTAGGATTGTGATTAGCTGGACTTATCTCATAACAAGTAAGTTATTTGGGCTTACTTAGCAGTACTCTGTGTATTGGTTGAATTGCATGAGTGCCGTGTGTTATTG
The DNA here is from genome assembly GCA_033239125.1 of Fagopyrum homotropicum. Taxonomy (NCBI): domain Eukaryota; kingdom Viridiplantae; phylum Streptophyta; class Magnoliopsida; order Caryophyllales; family Polygonaceae; genus Fagopyrum; species Fagopyrum homotropicum. The sequence goes on from BSWB01000004.1 coordinate 132,519,492, forward strand.
CATGTTTATTTAGGATAACATGATTAGGATGACTTGTTTATTATTGTCTCATGTGTAACGGGCAGTGACATCATTTGTAGGGCCGACCCTACCCATAGGCGGCGTGGGTCATTGCCCAAGGCTCATCTATTTTAGGAAATCATAATATTTTAAAAAAGTTTATATAGGCTGATTGGTTGAATTTTGTGTTTGTCATTAAAGCCTCAACAAGTCAAATTTGCAACGTTACTTTTCCTCTTACCATTTAATGCATTGAAGAGTTGGAAGTTGGAACTATATATTAAGAGAAGGTTGGTGAAATAAGGTACCTTTTGTAATTTGTAGACTAACTAGACACCCTATTTTCACAATTAAAAAATAAAGATAAAAGTAGCATATATATCTGAAAATTAAAAGGAAACTATATATAAAAGATTCTGCAAATAATGGTAACCGTTTGGAATAAAAAAAGGAAACCGTATATGAAGATTCTGCGAAGTGTCAAATGTAGGATTCGAACTCTGGATGAGTTGACCCTTCCTCCCACCCTTATATTAGATGGACTAATTAAACTTTATGTATTCTTTTGATAATACATAGTATTAATACACAATTTTAATTACACAACGTTAATACATAATTTCAATTACACAATTTCAACTACACAATGTTAATACATAAAATGCTTGTGTAACCAAATATTGTGTAAATGACATATTTGTGTAACCAAACATTGTAAAAATGACAGACACTTGTACTACATAAACGTAATTGTTATGTAGAAAGTCGCAAAAATTATGTATTCATCACGGATCCTCAATCGAAACTTGACATATTAATATGTTCATATGTACACAAATATCACGTCCCAACTATATTGGATGAGTCACCTACATATTTTCCCAAAAAAAAGGGGCTAACAAACATATCATACGGATGACTAACTACGTAACTCAACATATGTACATAACCACGAAATTAATAACAACATATTTCTTTAATTATGATAAATAAATAATTAGGGAGCAAATTTGTTTAAATCTTTAATTAGAAAAATAATTAGGGAGAGATTTTATGATCAATTATTATCTCATTCCTTATTTGATGTAACAACATATTTCTTTAACTCTTTAATTAGGAAAATAATTAAATGAGATAGGAGAGAAGGTTGACTTACATGGTAATTTCTTTTATAATTTTTGATTAAATCTTTTTCATCATAATTTAGGGTGTCTACTTTGTTTATAGAAAACAAAAGGTAATTACTTTGAATCCGGATCCTCTCCCTATAAATTAGTCCTAATATTTACCTAATAAGAAAATCTCAGCCTTTAGATTGAATGAATGGTCATGATTTAGCTAATTAATATTGGGCAAATTTGGTTAGTAGGCTATTTAGAGAAATAGTGATAGTAAGTAGGCTTTTTTGTTTTTCAATTAAGTAAATATACCCCTCTTATTTTTTTTACCCTCAAACCTTCTCCATCCTCTTGTTTTCTTCTTTCTTCCAAATACTTTTTAAAAACTGAATTTCTTTTTTTATTTTCTTTTATTATTTTTTTTTGTCTTTTTTATTTTCTTTATTTTTTATTTATTTTCTAGAATGAAGAATTTTTTCACACACCGGAATTATCACATACCGGAATTATCACATACCGGAATTTCCACATACCGGAATTTCACATACCGGAATTTTCACATACCGGACCGGAATTTTACATACCGGAATTATCACATACCGGAATTATCACATACCGGATTTTCACATACCGGAATTTTCACATACCATAATTTTCACATACCAGATTTTCACATACCGGAATTATCACATACCGGATTTTCACATACCGGAATTTCACATACCGGACATTTACATACCGAAATTTACATATCGGAATGAATTTTTAATTGTCTAATATTTAATTTTGCAAATTTTAGGGGGCTCGTTGTAATTTTGTAATTTTTTTTATTGTAATTTGCGTATATGATGACGGTTTGCAAAAATGGGTCCATCACTGTCTCTTTTGGTTTCCAAAAGACTTGTTCTTTTTCCCAGTTGACAATGACAAATTGACAAGACGTGGAAGAGTTGAGCATTATTTGAGTGGATAATTATATGTTAAAATTGTCTCAAAATAAAAGTATTATGTAAACAAAAATAAATAGCGGACAGAAAGCACAAGGATCAAGTGCTGATTGTGCCGCTAGTTTTAATTCAGAAATTTCTAGAATGAAATTTCTGGTATGAACTTTTCGTATGAAATTTCTGGTATGAACTTTTCGTATGAAATTTCTGGTATGAAAAATTCTGGCATGAAAAAATTCTAGTATGAAAAAAATTATGGTATGAAAAAAATTCTGGTATGAAAATTCTGGTATGAACTTTTCGTATGATAATTTCTGATATGAAATTTCTGGTATGAAAATTCTGGTATGAGAATTTCCGGTATGAGAAATTTAGTCCAGAAAATAAAAAAGAAAATAAAAAATAAATAAAAAAAGGCAAGAAAAATAATAAAAGAAAACAAATTCAGTAATTAAAAATTAAAAATTATACTTATATAACAAATAACAAACATCATTTATTCTTTCTTTCTAATAGAAGGGTTAATAATTTTTACCTACTATTAAATGAAAGTGGTAAAAAATTTGGGGTACATTTTCTTAAACAAAAACTAAAAAAAGCCTAGTATGTCAAATTCTCCCATTAATATTAGGCTGAATTTACAATGTAGACCTTTTACAATGTAGAGTTTGGATTTTGGGTCTCTCATAATTTCATTTAGAAAATGGGCTCTTATTGTAGAAAAAACCAGAAAAGTAAGGGACATAGGTATCTAGACTGATTTGATGGGTGACATGTAGAAAAAACCATTGTCCCTTCTTCTTCTCTCCTTTCAAACGTAAATTTATATCTGGGTATCCATATGCAGCTCTTTTCTTCTTCCCATTGAAACGCAGGAATCTGGACTGCTTGTTGAGCTTCTTCTTCACCGGAATCTAGACTGCTTACGTAACCCTATTCTATTTCTGGGTAAGTAGTATTTGTTCCTATTTCTGGGTAATCTCAAACTTCTTGGGTAATGTATTTGTGGGTAATCTGAAACTTCTCATCTTTTATTTTTGTGAATCTAAAACACTAAAACTTCCTGTTCTATTTGTGGGTAAACAATGCTTGTTTACATTTTCTATTTGTGGGTAAGCAGTGTTTGTTTGTATCCATGGATAATCTCCAACTTGTCATCTTCCTAGATAATGTATTTTGGGGTAAGCTGAAACTTCTCATCTTCCTGGGTAATGTATTTCGGGGTAATCTAAACCAGTCAAACTTCCTGGGTAATGTCAAACTTCTTGGGTAATCTATTTTTGGGTAATCTCAAAATTCTTGGGTAATGTATTTCGGTATAATCTGAAACTTCTCATCTTCCTGGGTAATGTCAAACTTCTTGGGTATCCATATACTCCAACACTAATATACACATATCTATGTAATCTAAATAATTGAACTTGGGTAAACATACAATTGGGTAAGCACATATCCATATACTCCAACACTAATATACACATATCCATATCCATATAATCTAAATAATTGGAATTGGGTAAGCATTTTTTGGGTAAGCACGTATCATATACTCCAACAGATATTCATATAATCTAAATAAGTGAACATTATCATACCCAAAAAGTAACTACGTATGCATACAATTGGGTAACCCTAGTATCAGCGAAAACCCTAGCTTCATCCGCCATCGAAGTCTCGCCGGCCATCCTACGCTCCTCTGCTTCAATAAAAGCCTGCGTAAACCCTAGACTGTAAGAGGGCGCCGGAATCTGAGCAGAAAAGGAAGGGAGATCCACCATTAAAACAACGTTCCCAAGCGGTTTCAGGGGAGGAAGAAGAGGGCAAAGAAAGGAGAAGTGGGCGCGGTTTGGGTAAGGTTGAAGAATAGGGCACAAATGAAGGGGAAGTGGGCGCCGCCTTTAGCGGACGAAGAAGGAGTGCGCCGGCTTCAGAAGGAGTGCGCCGGCTTCACCGGAGGGAGAGGGTAAAGAAAGGAGAAGTGGGTGCCGGCTTTGTGGTACCAGTGGCGTAGCCCCTCCTCGTGTCAACCTTGACGGCGAAACCCTAGATCTCTCGCTTGCCCATCTCTCGCTTGCCCTTCTCCCGCTCGAAGGAAACCCTAGATCTCTCGCTCACCCTTCGGTGTCGGCTTGGTGGCCAAATGTCCTGGCGGCGAAACAGTGCTCCCTATCGTTGAAACTCCGGCGGATCTCCGTTTCATTCTCTATTTCTCCTTCTTCTCTTTCGTTCCTTTCTAGATCTGTTTTCTCTCTCTTTACAAAGAGAATGAATGTTTTCTCTTTCTTCTCTTCAAATAATACCAACTGTCATTTAATATTCAATTTTTTTGACAGCCCATCCATCTTTTCTTGGGAGGCCCACAAATACAGCTATTAATTTTTTTGCAAGCCTAAATTATACTAGGAGCCCACTTTGCAAAAGTAAAATTTTAGGAGCCCTATTTCCCTCATTTATTCTTAATATTAAACCTATTTATTTACAAAATCTCAATTTAAAGTTACCGTTTTAGATTTTTTTTTTTAAAAAAAAACAAATCTTAGCGACCGTAGAGAGCGAACGAAAGCGAGAGAGCCATGTGGTGACTCCGGTGAAAATACCAACAACAAATCTCAACCTCCGGTGGCCAGCATCATACTTAACCAAGAGAAAGGGTTCGGTGACTCCGGTGCCCATGGCAACAACATATTTAACCCTAATTAGAAGTTGAAGTTTGAAGGTTTATTGGAGCTGCAAACCAGACGAGATAGGGAGAGTAACAATTTTGAAAATGAGTAGAGCCAGATTTGTTCGATTCTAATTCCTCCGGTGGCCAGAAGATGTCCGGTTCTTGTTTGTGCTCTACACCAGTAACATCAAGGTAATCAATGGATCCTTTCCCATATGAACTAAACTATCATTTTGCTGCATGTTTGGTTGTTTGATTAGCCAATTGCAGTTCTTGGCAAGATGAGGTAAAGTTATCTAGGTTGTCTCTTGAATGAAAAAAGTGAAAAGACCAAACTCTTGATCTCTCATTAAGTTATTTCGGTTCTGAAGTACTTGAATTGGAAATTTCTTGGATAGTTTGATGGTAGATGTTAATGTTTATGAGCAGATATCTTTATTTGAAAGTGAACCAGAATTGACCATGCTTTTTGAAGAATGCCTCAAAAGTTTGGAAGTATCTTTGAAGCCATTACAATAGAAACTTCTAGAGATGACAAAACAATTGGGAATCTTGCAGAGAATTTGGTCTTTGGACAAAACAATTGTAAGTCCTCAAACCTTATCAAGATTAAAATACCAACTCTAACTAGAAAATGCAATTCCAGAACATCACAATTTTGAAAATGTACTGTAACCAAATGCTCCACAGATAGATCCAAATTCATTATAAGAATGCATTTACATTCAAGCTTTGTGGAACGAGGTGGATGGGCCGTCTTGGCTTTTATGCTAGCTACACTTTTGCTTTATAGGAAGCAGTACACAGGAGAACATAGGACCTTAGATATGGTTTACAAGTAGGCTCCTCATGAACTATTGCCATTTCATTGTCCACTAAATCCTCTCCCATCTCAACTTCGGTATCTTCAGTATGTTGCAAGACGAAATGTGGCTGCAGAGTGCAGAGTGGCCTCCATCAGAAAGTTACCTTGGTTAAGTACGTTGCTCTCCCTATCTCGTCTCGTTTGCAGCTCCATTGAACCTTCAAACTTCAACTTCTAATTAGGGTTAAATATGTTGTTGTCATGGCCACCGGAGTCACCAAACCCTTTCGCTTGGTTAAGTATGATGTTGCCATGGCCACCGGAGGTTGAGATTTGTTGTTGGTATTTTCACCGAGTCACCGCAGGGCTCTCTCGATTTGGTTCGCTCTCTACGATCTGCTGAGATTTGTTTTTTTTTAAGAAAACTAAAAAAAAGGTAACTTTAAATTGAGATTTTGTAAATAAATAGGTTTAATATTAATTAGCTAAATCATAGCCATTCATTCAATCTAAAGGCTGAGATTTGCTTATTAGGTAAATATTAGGACTAATTTATAGGGAGAGGATCCGGATTCAATTACTTTATGTCTAATGTTACGTAAAATACCTACTTAGCCAACTCATTCCTACATTAATGGGGCTCAACCACCCAATATTTATGGGAATTGTTATTTGTGAAATACACTACTACGTAGATCAAACAAAGGAGTCCAACCAACCAAAAAAATTAATTTCAACAAAAGAATTGAAGAGTTAGAAGGATTTTATTTATTTAATATTGAGTAACTAATTAGTTATATTTTTATATTATAATTATATTTGAAAATAGGTTTAAATGTATTAGATTTCCTAAATATGAAAAAAAAAACACAATATTAATTAGTTTGGTTCAATGCATTTTCTTGTAATCTTCCACTTTTATTGTCTAGTCATGTATATCATAATTCGCTTTTGATTTATTTTTAATTATATAAAACAGGTTTTGATTTTATGTCCCCCTGTTATTTTAATGTTTTTATATTTAATAAAATCGGTGTGGGGATGAGTCGTCCATTGGGTTCCAAACACCCCCCCAAAAAAAAAAAAGAGTATGAAATTAATTTTATATCGCTAACCGTTAACTAAGGGTACCCAGAAATAATATAGCCCGGGCACAAAAAGTCCAAGGACCGGCCTTGATCATCTGCCCGGCTCCTGAGGAAGACTGGGAGAATTCTCCGCGACTAGCCCAAACATGGTATACGGGGAGGTGCATCGAACCACTCTTGATGGTATACTGAGAAATGCATTGAACCACAGTTTTTGGTACACGGGGACGGAGGCGAGAGTCAAAAGACTTCTCGTGCCACAAGCATAAATCGGAATTAGAAATGAATGACTTAATTAAAGAAGCATGATATGTGTTTCATTTCCGTTTTGCGTGTGTTTGTGCTTTTGCTTTTATTCTAATATGTAGGTTGTTAGCTAAAGGTTTATCCGATGTTGTAGATGTTTTGTAGGATAGGGTAGCTGTCGAGTGATCCGGATGGAGTGGTCAGTCGGGGTTCCCGTACGATATAGGACGGGTGTGGGTTTATGATTATTTTAGTTCACTGGTTGACATTAGTAGTTTAATTATGACTTTGTTATTATACTCGGCTGAGAGTTCTTTTATTGGAGCATGACATTTCATATTATTTATTTAGTTTTTATGCTTTTATAATTGTTTCTTGTTGTAAGGTCCGGTGAAGTTATTGTTAGGCTAGGGTCGGGACCTATTGTGAGGTCCTAACCCGTAGCGCCTCGAGTATGAGATTTGGGGTGTTACAACAATGACCCATGTGTAACATTTTTGCACACATGTTAGAGTCTCTCTAATGCCCACTCGTAGTGATTCGAGTTTTCCTTAGACGTGAAAATAAATGTTATTGCGAACGTCAACCTCGTGCTAGTGATTCCGACTATCTCTAACAACGGCATCTTGTACCTATCATGACTCTAGTTTTCATTGGACTTGAAAAGTGTTTGTAATATATAAGGACTCGAGAAGGAATGAATATTAAAACTTACTCGTTCGTCTTGGAATCTTAAGCTTGATGCATTATGAAAAAATCTGAAACTTCATGTGAATGGGGACATCTCCTCACATTCACATAGTGAAGAACCGTAAGGTGAATATAAAGGATATAAATACTCTAGAAGGGGGGTTGAATAGAATATGATAACTTTTCGCAAAAATCTATCTCAAGGCTTTGAAACTGATTTCAAAGGCCTTGATGTCATTCTGAGCTCTTTGTGACACAACTTGATTTCAAGGGCTTTGAAAGTGATTTCAAGGACCTTGACTTTGTAAACCTGCAAAGCAACGTTAGTCACAGTAAAGTGAAATATGGTGCGGAAATGAAAAGATCAACACGTTGATATGTTCACGAAGTTTGGCTCTAACAGCCTACTATCCGTCTGAGGGTTTACTTGTAGGATCTAACTATCTATTTCAGCTTCAAAGAGTCCTAGATACAACCTATAAGAAATCCCCTTCTTCTCTCATAGTAGCCAATGCTACGCTCTAGCTTCAACTCTTAACCTAGCTATAATAGCCTAGTTACTTCGCAGAGTAACACACACTCGAGTATAACACTCTTTAGATATACCAATGGAGCTCTAGAGTTTATCTCTCTCTAAGAAATAAAGCTTTTGTAGAGAAAGAGAAAGAAAAACTTGTTAGGTCGAATGAAGATGCGTTGGATCGCTTGAAGACTTTTGATATTTCCGTGTAAGCTTTTTGTACTTCTTCTTCAATCAACATCTCCATTTATAGTCTTCGATGGAGAAGTTTTCTAGCCGTTGAGAAGATGATCGTTGTTGATGTTTCTCCAGAGAAAACACTTCTTGGTTGAGATGAGATAGCCGTTGTAGATATGCCTAATCTTCTTCATCTCCTTAAAGCACGTTGATTCTTCTTCTCCGTAACCTCTTCACGATGTTGAAGATCTTTGTCGTTCGAGCATCGAGATCTTCAAGTTTTTTTGAGAATCTTTGGCTGAAGATCTTTGATATCTTGTAAATCCGTTAAGAAGAAATCTTGCGCCTTGTTGAGGATCTTTGCGAGATCATATTTTTTTGGACCGAATCTTTTTGGTAGAGATCTTCTAGTTGGACGAATCTCCTTGAAAGATCTTCTCTTGATCCTTGGTAGATTTGGTTGTTAGAAATTTGAATTCCTTCCAGCCGTCACGTCCTTTGAATCTTGTTTCAAGGCTTCGACTTTTGATTCCTTGAAATGGTTTTTAAGGTCTCCGTGTTGAACCTCTTCAATCTCTGCGTTTGTCCCTTGTATCCGATTTCAAGGCCTCCATCTATCCCTTTAAATGATTTCCAAGGCCTGCATATATTTAAACAAACACCAAAACAAACCAAGCAAACTAGAAATACAATCGATATTTTGTTAGTATAAAAACCGCTCATTTGTGTTAAGTCTTCCATAATCACATAATCAATTATATATTCACGTGGAGTTTTCAAATAGTAACGATGTTGCTCTAGTGTGTGGAGTGCTTGTTGGAGTGAATCTCGTCCTTTAGCTTGTAGCATCATAATCTTCAATCCAACAGTGCATATTTGTCTTATGGTGGTAACGTTGTGGGGTCATCCAACTGTAGAGACTTCAAAATATTCATCGGCTTAAAAGCCAACCCAAGTTCACGTCCCACCTTCCGATACTGTTTGTACGTCAATCGGCCAACATATGTATGCCCCTTTAACTGTTCGAAAAGTGTATGATTGTACACTCCCTAAATAACATGACACGTCATCCATCAACTTCACTTTGTATTCCTCCAAGCTCAAACGAACACTTGTCTTTTTTTAATTTCTGTGCTTGGTTAGATGATGGCTCGGTATCAAGATCAACGTCTTTCTCATTTCGAGGATTTCCGAAATGTTCGCATGCCAATTGAAACATAATGAATCTCTTAACATAGTTAATGACCTACTTTGTGCTTCACTCAAGTTTTATTAGTTGTTTAAAATATTTGAACTGTATTAACCAATTACGGTATATTGCTTATCCAAGATGATATGAAATTCTTCGTGGGCCCTCAATTTGTACTCTTGTCTTGGAGAGTTGGAGTAACTGACTCCGTATATTGATTCTCTACTAATTTATTATTTTCCTTTTTCTTTATGGAAAAAGAATCCATTTCTTTCGCATCTGCTTATTCCATCTCCTTAAAGCAAAAAAAAAAAACTTCAAATGAGGATAATTACGTTGTTTAAACGTATATAATAATCATCCACTCTGAAGATGATATCTGGATATCCCAGAGAAGGACGCAAGTGACTTTGCCGTCCCAGATCCCTAATATATCAAATCATCGTCACGAGAAGAATATACAGCTCATTCTCCAATTTCAAATTCCCCAAGTAATTGCCATGCCAACCCAATAATTCTTGCCTTATAATTCAACAAAATCTTCAAATTGATTTTACTTGTGTTCATCTTCTTCAAAGCTCAAAGATTCATAGCTATCAGTTCCCACCATTTCCATGGCTTCCCTGAAGTTAACCCACTTCAGCCCCTCAAACGCCAGAGCAGATGTGAAGAGACCGGGCTTCGGCCGGCCAAGTCGGGTCGGTTTCAGGGTGATGGCATCCCAATCGTCACAGAAGGAGCCTGATCTTAGCGTGACGGTCAATGGGTTGACCATGCCCAACCCGTTTGTTATCGGCTCGGGTCCACCTGGTACTAATTATACTGTGATGAAGAGGGCTTTTGATGAGGGATGGGGTGCTGTTATTGCCAAAACTGTGAGTCTCCACCCTTCGATTTTCTAATTTTGGCCTTTTTGAAGTGTGGGGTTTGCTGCATGTTTTGATTCCAATTTTAGGAATATGGTGGCTGTTGATTTTTTTGCTGTTCATAGTCTGTTTGTTTGGTACTCCAATGTATTCTTTATTGGTCAAAAGCTAGCTAGTACTAAAGGCTAAACATTTATTCTGGGAGCAATTTCATTAAATACTTGGTGCTGTTATATGTCTGATGATGAATTTGTAGGGAAAAATAAGGATTGCATTGGAGTAGCTATTGTACATCACCTTGTACCTTTTTCTTTTTGTACTTTTTATTATGGTTCCATTTGGGAACCATGAGCTTATTGGAGTCGAAGGTGAAACTATAGCTTATTGGTAGCTGAAATTAGGAACTTTTTTTCTATAAGTTTGATGCGTGTTTGGGAGAATGGAAACTTCTTGTAGCTTATGTAGGTATAAAATTACTTTAAAGGTTTACCTTTTCATTTAATATTCATATTTGTAGGGTTATTATTTGTAATATATCATTCAATAGGTTACCATAAGCTCCGTAAGCTTCCTCTTAGTAGCTAATGGAATGAAAAAAAACTACCATAATGGAGATTATGCTTATGGTCCCAAAAGCTCACTTACTAGCTTATTCTTTTTTCCATAAGCTTCAAAGCTCCGTAAGCTCCATAAGCTTCAAAGTTTCAGATTCTTTGATGATGGTGTCATTTTAAATTTTATGTTTGACTTTCCCGGAATATCCTCTAGCAGTTAGTTTTATCTGACGGTCTTATTGGTTAGGGATCAGGGTGTTTTGGCCTTTTGGGAGTGGGGACAGGCAAAGAGACCATGTAATTGCTTATGGAAGGGAGTTAAAGGGTGTGAAATCTTGATTTTGCTTGTTTTGGCAAATGCTTTTCTTTTTTGATGTTAGAACTTATTCTAGGTCTTTTTTCGGCACATTGACTCAAGAATCAGTAACCATGAATGTTATGAAAATGATGTGAGTTGTACCAGCTATGACACCTTATACTGTCGAATAATGATCATATCTTTTCCTTAAATACCTGTATATGCCGATAGTCAATTATCTAGCCTTTAAATTTGACATCAATGAATCTTTTATTTTTTTCAAAATTTTTCCGAGTTCCAATATGGATACTTGTTGCACAATCAGGTCTCACTGGATGCTGCTAAGGTTATAAATGTCACTCCTCGTTATGCTCGGCTCAAAGTAGGAGCAAATGGATCTGCAAAGGGTCAGATCATTGGGTGGGAGAATATTGAACTCATTAGTGATCGCCCTCTTGAAACTATGTTAAAGGAATTCAAGCAATTGAAACAAGAGTATCCAGACCGAGTACTTATTGCTTCTATCATGGAGGAATATGACAAGGCTGCCTGGGAGGAGCTCATTGACCGAGTCGAGCAGACTGGAATTGTAATTCATCATTAAATCATGCTAAACATGTTTGTTTCTATTCTATATACTATTCTAAACCAGTTGATGTTGAATTTCTTTGTTGATTGAAAGGATGCCATTGAAGTCAACTTCTCATGCCCTCATGGTATGCCAGAACGGAAAATGGGTGCCGCTGTGGGGCAGGATTGTGCCTTGTTGGAAGAGATCTGTGGTTGGGTAAATGCAAAAGCTACTGTTCCTGTGTGGGCTAAGATGACCCCTAACATCACCGATATTACTCAGGTATGTTTTTTTTCCCTTTTTATTTTTCAGATGTGTTTTTATAAATAAACTCCTAAATGTATGACATGCCTTTCCTTATACAAAAGAGAGGATGCCTCTAATTGTTAAAATTTCCGTATACAGCGACAGTTTACAATGTAGTGAAATGGTTAATAGCCTGATTACTTAATTTTCCTTATATTAATAATATGGTTTCAAATTATACCAACGCATTGGTTTTTATGAGAAGGCACGTGATCTACTTGTTTATCATGGTCCCCTTTCCGTTTATACTGCCCATTCGTGATGTGAGGATACGTAGGGGGAAGGCTCCTATTGTTAATCATGTTTTTGGGATATAAGTTGGATCTCGGCATATCTCTTGGAAAAACACTAACTTGATTTGTACAACCCTGAGCTTCTAGAATGAGGAGTGGCTTATTTTGAACTCTCGCTGACTTCATACTAATTATCTTGGTGTTTCATGCTTAACTTAGTAATTTAAATCAGTAGTTGCAAAGCAGCTGAAAGACAATTCTTAATATTTACAAATAATAAAGAAATTATTTAGTTCATGTGTAGTTGGGACCCATAGAGTTTAGTGTTCTGTTTCCGATAGTTTATGTTTTAACTCGTAGCAAGCTTATATGAAATCACATTTAGCCATGCCAACCTTGGGCTGAGTCAATTTCATCGACATACTTTTCTTCTTTTATCTTGCCTTTTTCATGTGACGTCATACTTAACCCTGGATTATTGGCTAAGGTACTAGTTTACTTTAGATATCTTGCACATTTTATATAAATTTCCACCATTTTTTAAAGAAAATATTCATATGAAATCTTAATCATTCATAGAGTACTTCATTGTTAGTAAAATGAGTGATATTGTTGCTTTATTCTATAATCTTATTAATATATGAGCATGTGTAGAAGATAATGAAGATATAGGAAATCTAGAAAAGTGACATTTCCTAAAGTCCAGGTGAAAGTAAATAGCTTATCGAAAGATAGACATTGTGGTTGATGCTTCATTTGTGAATTCAAAATTCAATATGTACTCTCAAACCATAGAAAAGCTTGCAAAAGTAGTTGAACTTTTTTCGTTCCATTGGAACCCCTGAATTTTGGAGAAAGTTATGAATGGGTCTCTGAACCTTTGTTTTGCCAATTCAAGTCCCTAAACTTTGGAGAAAGCTCCAACTGATTCTCTAAACATTCTTTTGGGTGTGTAGAACCTTTCCAAGAGGGAAGAAACAAAATATTAATATGAATGTTTTTTGTTAAATCACTACAATTGTTTTGCAGATATGTAGCATATTCGATTTTCCTTGACCATTGCCAATAAAAATTCCTTGACCATTTATATGGTTGGTTAATCTTTCTCTTATATTTAGCCTGCAAGGGTGGCACTAAGAACTGGTTGTGAGGGGGTAGCTGCTATCAACACAATCACGAGTGTCATGGGAATCAATCTTACCACCTTGCGTCCTGAGCCATGCGTGGAGGGGTTCGATTTCTCCTCTTCACATATTATTCCCTAAAAATGTGAATCGCCTTTGAGGTGCTTTATTATTAAAGAATATGTGCTCTTCTTTAACCACCAGATACTCTACCCCGGGAGGATATTCTTGCAAGGCAGTTCATCCTATTGCACTAGCAAGAGTTATGAGCATTGCAAAGATGATGCAGGCTGAATTTAACGATAAGGATTATTCCCTCTCTGGCATTGGAGGTGTTGAGACAGGCGCTGACGCTGCTGAGTTCATTCTTCTTGGTGCAAACACTGTTCAGGTGAGAAACCTCATCTTTGGCTTTCCCTGTATAGTATTAACTCTTATGGTTCCCGTCTTATAGAACTACTCAATTAGTTACGAATAAGGTACACATTGACTTGAAACCAGACAAGAAAGTATTCAGTTAAGCAGTTGTTTTTATAAATTGATTGAAAAGATGTGTTTCACGTCTTTGGTGGCTCATCTTCTTCTCAAGCTGATGTGCTGCAAGGTGGTGTCTGGTTATGTGTTAAATGTGCAAATTCAATTCAAAACTGTCAGCTGGAAACCCAAGTTGCTTTGGAATGTTGCTAATGATATAGATATCTGTTTAAATCAATGCTTTTTTGATTTTTGGATTGACTAATGGAATTTTTGTTTCATCTAAAAGTTGTTCTGTTACAATACTTCTGGTTTCAGGTCTGTACTGGTGTCATGATGCATGGATATGGGCTTGTAAAGCAACTCTGCTCTGAGCTACAAGACTTCATGAGGACGCACGATTTCTCTTCGATAGAAGATTTCCGAGGGTATAATAAATATATTGCTGCATATAACTGTTTATCATGTTTCCACTGAAGGTAGCGCTTACTTATGGTTCTTGTATTGCACAGGGTATCCCTTGAGTACTTCACTACTCATACCGATTTGGTAAGAAGGCAGAAGGAAGCTGTACAGCAAAGAAAAGCAGCAAAGAAAGGCTTACAGTCAGACAAGGACTGGACTGGAGACGGCTTTGTTAAAGAAAGCGAAAGCATGGTTTCCAACTGATGTCGCAGTAAGCCATTTTCCCATAAGCTTTTAGTTTTAGTTGTTTTCAATAGCATGTGTAGGCGGCCAGATGGTCACGTACGCGGTGTTTTGTGCAGATTGGAAGGATGATTCCTTAGTTCTTACAGGTGGTGTTGGAGGTGAAAGAACAGAAATGTCTGTACGAGCCGGCCAACTTTGGATTCATTGAAGCAACTTAGTGTTTTCTGAACTTTGCTGAAGTTGAATAAGGATGCTTCTAATCTCTGTGCATGTCTTTTAATCTGTCTGTTATCTTTAAACTCTTGTGGCTCGTGTTGTGATCATCTGCTGTCTTACTTGTTACACGTATAAGATGATTCCATATCCTTGTTCATAGTAAGAAATTTGAAGAGCTTACATAAAATTTGTGATTCTAATATGGAAACTTAATTCAATTTGGTGTCTTCGGCATCTCCATTCGTGTTATCCCAACTCGGAACCATCAACCTAGGAATGCCACAACAAGGTTTCCTGGAAAGAAGTAGAGCATCAAGAGGAGTAAGTGTCTGACAAGATATCTTAGCATGAAGGCGAGGAAGTGCAGATCAACTTCGACGACTCTAGATAAGACAGAGACTTCAGTTACTTTTCCAGATGGAGAAGACGGAGATCCGGTGGTATATCTAGATAACGAAATGAATGAAGCATTGATAGCAATATGCAATACATCTATGGTGATCAAAGTCGTCGGCTTTTCCATTGGAGTGTAAACCCCGAGCAATTTGGAAATTCGGCAATAGGATGCAAATCATTGATCCGTCGAATGGATTCTTTTTTATTCATTTTTGATAATGAAAGTGAATTGATAACTTGTTAACTAGGGACCATGGATAGTTTTTTGGAGATGCAATGTGATGAAACTAGGATCCAAATAGAGGTGTCAAAAGGGGCCAACGGGTCGGTTCACAACAAGTTCGGGTTGAAACAAGTCAGGTTAATGGGTTGGTTTGGGTCGGGTAATGATTGTTCGGGTTATAACGGGTTATCGGGTAGCCTTGGTTCTGGGGTCATAACAAATCGGTTTAGCTCGGTTCTTGATAGCGGTGTCAAACGGGCCGACATGTCAGTTCGGGTCGGTCAAAATAGGCTCGGGTTCAACGGGTCGGGTCAAAACAATCTCTCTCTTTTTAGCGGTTTGCTTTGGGTTTGGATCGGGTATCAACTGTTCGGTTTCAAACGGGCCGGTCAAAACAATCTCTCTTTTGGGTCAAGTCGGTTTCAATCGGATATCAATTGTTCACATTAATACTAGTTTGGATCATGTATCAATTAATTTGATTATGATCAATAACCCGTCATATCGTTAATTTAATTTTATATTAATCAACTATTACTTTCTTAAACTAGTGGGAAACACAATATAAACTATTTGAGACTTTATTTGAAAGTAACACTTTATTCGAATGTAATTATTTATCAGTTTTCACTGAATCGAATAATAATCCGTGGATATTTGGTTGATCTGTTTGATTCAAATTATAAAATATGGTATGTAAAAATGATTTTGGTTGGATCGGATAATTATCCGCGAATACTTGGGTGAATTGTTTGTTCGGAATGATTTTAGCCTGATTTGTTTGATTGATAATGACTTTAACCGGATCTGGATATTTGACTGATTCATTTGATCCATATATCTAATGTGACAGATCCATTTGATCCATATATCTAATGTGACTGATCCATTTGATCCATATATGTTTTTTTTTCCTATTTTGTTTTTTATAGAATGTAAAATAAAATATTAAATATATCAAAGTCAATTAATCACATAACTTAATCCAAATGAAAATGAAAAACATATAATTGATACGAGTTTTTTTGAAGAAACTTATTTTTAACAACATATTTTTCTCCAACAAGGTAAGAAAGTTAATACCTAAAAAACGTTATCATATATACTTATACAGTTATACTTTAATACTTGTATAGGAATTTGAAAATTAAAGTTGGAAAATATTTTTAATAAGTAATTAGTAAACCATAAGTTAAACCATAAGTTAAAATCAAAGGTTATTTTCATGAGTTAAAGTCATCGTTAACTTACATTTATCGTGCCGGAGTTGAAGAATGTCATTATAGACTTATAGTTATAGTATAGATTATATAATATGTAATATGTATTTATGTATATATATACAATATAGTAAATAAAAAAAATTATCTTTAAAATGTCTATTCTTAAAAATTATAGGGCAATTTTGGTAACTAGGCCTTTTTTAAAAACTAGAGTAGTAACTAGGCTTTTTTATTGTTTCAATTAAGTAAATGTACCCCAATCTTTTGTATTTATTTTCAAACTCTACACACTCTTCTTTCAAGGGGTACATTTACTATACACAAAACTAGAAAAAGCCTAGTATACCAAATTGTTTCTTTTTTTTTTTTTGACTAAACAGGTAAGAAATTAGGAATGATCACCCTCTGTTGGTTATCCATCCTATAGCGCCCTTCCGGACGATGACATTTACTTTCGTCGGAATCGTTGAACCAACGGCAGGGTTATCATGACCAATTGATGCAAGTTTATCAGCAGTGCCACTGATTTTCTTGAAAATATGATTAATGAGAATCTAATTCCTACAATGATAAGGGAAATGTCAGAAATAAAAATGTTCATTTTTCATGGGGGCTTCCAAATCGTTTTAATCGAGTTAATAATCATTAGGTTATCGCCTTCGACCACGATGTTTAGTATTCCTAATTCTTTTGCTTTCAGTAGTCCTATTTTCAATGCAAATGCTTTAGCTTGAAGAACTGAGGTTGAACCACATTTTTCATAGCCGAAAGCTATTACTGATGTGTTGTGATCTCTAAGTAACCAAAAGCACTTTGCCCATCATTCCGTTTAGATCCATCAAAGTTCAATTTAACACTTCCTCGTGCTGGTGCTGACCATTTTGATTTTTCGTTCCTTCCTCTTTTTTGTTATCTTAACTTTTCTATCATTGTCCTTCATGTTTTTCCATTCTTGATTATGCGTTGCAACTATTTGAGTGATATCAGTCACTTTTGCATTGTTGAAGATGATCTTATTTCTCATGTACCATATGTTCTACGAGGTGACTATTATATTGATTAGTGAGGACTCCTCCAGTTTCCCCTTAACAATGACATTATTTCTGGGAGCTTTTTTGTTGGATATATTTATATTTTGTAGGTAAATACGTGTTTCATCATTTGGTATGTTGTTAATGGTGTGTGGGCAATTGAAGAACAGATGTTTTGCATTTCATATGGGTGTTGGCAGAGGAAACAATACATAGGTACCAGAACTTTTTGTTTTTCGAGGTTTTTCTTAGTTGGTAATCCATCTAGTGTTAAATTTCATACGATTCTTAATTTTTGGCATGGTGTCTAGGTTTCAAATCCACGTATTATCATGTTACCCCAGTTTAGTAGTTTTATGTAGCGGTGAAATAACATCTTTCGTAGAGAACCATTCGGGTAATTTGTTGATCGAAATGATCTTTAACCAGATCTGGATATCCGACTTATAAAATGAATTATGTAATATGCATATAATATGTCATTATAGACTTATTGGGTTACTTGAATTCGGGTTACTTCGGGCTATTGGGTTACTTTGTGCTATCGGGTCACTTCGGGTCGGGTCACTTTGGGTTATCGGGTCACTCAAGGCGGGGCCACTTCGGGCTATCGGGTTACTTCGGGTCGGGTTGTTCGGGCAATCGGCTCAGGTTACTTCGGGTCATTTATTACTTTGGTTAAATCGATTTCAAATAGGTCGGTTATGGGTATTCTCTTTTTTCAAAATTTTCGGGGTTAGGTCGTATTCGGGTTCGTCGGGTCGATTTTACGGGTCGGATCAACTTTTGACAGCTCTAGATCCAAACTTCGCCGAACGACATTACCTTTGCACCGATTCAAATAAGATCACAAATGTACCAATGGATAGATTGTTTAGGGTAGACTATTGGACAAATCATTCCATTTCTAGACTGAATCAATATCCTAGAACTCACGTATCCATGGTCCATAGTCCTTCATCATCCATTAAATACCATCACCCCATCTTGGCCATCAATGTAAGATTCAATTTGCGTATATCCTTCAGTTTAATCCTCCTGTATTCTTGTGTTTACAAATATCCTCCCATGCAATGGTTTGTATATTTCAGCTGCCTTCCGTGTATCCGCATATTAAAGCCCTGCTGATTTTCTCAATCTCTTCACACGTCGTTACCGGGATAAGTAATGTAGACATTACATATATTGATACGTTGTCCCAAGACAAATGTGAATATATTTATCACTTTCATCATTACTCTAATTTGTATCGAAGAAGCTTCTGTAACAAAGGATATGTCGTCCATAAAAAAATCCGCGAGATAGCGAAGGACCCCCATAAAGATAGGTAAACCGGTTTTCATTCTCCTAACTCAACCGATTTCATAATGAGGTTCCTAAGGCATTCCACACACAAGACAAAAGAGATAAGGAAGAGCGGGTCTCCTTGTCTACCCACTCCGGTAGGAATTGCTCTATGGTCTCTCCGTTCCAAAGTAGATGCATTCTAGTTGTCGAGATACACAAAATCCCATCTCAAAAGCTTTCTCGAGATCTAACTTCAGGATCATCCACCTTTTCTCATCTAGTGGACACTCTCCTACACAAGTATACATTGACCAGTATCACTCAACCTTGGATGAAACTCCCTTTGGTAGGACCTATAAGTTTCTTGAGCACCATACGTTGAACCATAACTTTGGAGATAGTTTTGTATCGTAAATTGTAGAATGTTAGAAGATTTGGTTATCAAACTGAGCAAAGTATCATTTGTTCACTTAATGAGCTTATGATCTTGAAAGAAACTTCTCACTTTTGTGCTATTCGAGGGACCAACAGTTTTGATAAAAGCTGGATTGAAAACTGTCCACCCACGGGCTTTAAACACACCCAATGTTCTTTATCGCCTTCCATACCTCACCTTCCTCTATAGGTTCGACCAAATATGATCAATCTCACCCAATGAATGTCGAGGCATTGGTTAAGCTTGGGTGAGATGATAGCATGTATTATAGTCTATGTTTTGGGATTGGTTTGGACGTTTTATCTTCATAAATCTGCATGCATAGCTGTATATTCTTGATCATTATGTTGTTTTGTTTACTTTTGCAAGAATCGAGGTCTACACCTATTTTTGTTGTAATTGTAGGGAAAATGACATGTTTTAGAGCAATATGGAGCCAAGAGATCTAAGGAGTCATTGAAGCTACATTATGGAACATTGAGGAGCTCCAAGAAAAGCATAGGAACCATGGAAATTGGATAGAAGTTTGATTTTGGACCAGTTTTGAGAGATTTGTACGTAGCTGAAGATCATCTCGGTTGGCTACAGTATCACCTCGACCGAGATTTACTGGGTTGGATCGAGATGCACGACCCATGGCCCATAAGATCTTTTATTTTTGGCAAGTGATTCTCCTATAAATTGGAAGATATTTTCTGGATGGAAGGAGTTAACTGATTAGTTTGGAAGATTGAAGATATTCTAAGGAAGGAAGGAAGTTGAAGGAAGTTGGCTTTGAAGTGAAAGTTGAAGGCTTTTGAAGGAAGTTGTAAGGTTTTCTTAGGATCCTTGATTGTTGTCTTTTGGTTTGTGATTGAGGAACGCAGTTTGCTGGTTGTTTGGATTGTTTGTTTGAGTGATTATTGAGACCCTTGTGTTAAGGTTTTCTTGTTTGAATATTGCTTCTTTTCATATATATTTGATTGCTATTATCATGATGATTATTGGCTAAATTCTCTTGCGATTCTAGGGTAATTGGCTGAAGGTTGTGGGAAAGACGATGAAAGAGTGATGAGTGTTAGGTAATAAAGGTTTATCCTTTATTAGGGTTTGAGTGTGCCTTCATCCTACCTTTGTGAGTTAGCCTGAGACTTACCCGATAAAGGTTAGTTCTATCCCCTTAGGTGGTGTGTTGGTTTGAGATTATAGTTCCTTTCCTTAGTTCCTTGAGACTTACCCGGTGAGAGGATCTTTGGTTTGGGATAGTGAGTAGTGAGACTTACCCGTTGATATATTCCCACCTTAGAAATACCTTCCCTTGCAAACCTCAACTTTGTCCACATTATCCTTTGAGATCTTGAGTCGGAACCAAAACTGGATGCTTTGACCTCTAAAATCTGCATTCTTTTATCTGATTATTACATCATCTTTGATATCATTATTTTGTTGCTTGCTTTTGATTGAAAACCTGATATACAGTGTTTTGTGTTGAGTAAAAATGTACACAAATTTACAAAACACCTTTTATGTTTTATTTGAATACAAAATTACAAAACACATTTTATTTATTTTTTTATTTGAGTTCGACCCTCTCTTTTTGACCTTTTGATTCTAAGTTATATAAATACCAATATTTGGTTTGTTTTAGTGATTTGGGCTGCACCCGTTTTTGGACGGGTTGCCTACGTACCTCGTTTTAGAGGATCAAGTATCACGTAGTTCAGTGTGGTGTTTTCATGCATCAGAGAATCAAAATCCAGACCCACCTTCTAGGAAGGGTTGCCTAGACGATGATTCAAGTATCATTTGCATGGTATTTATATCTCGATCATGCATCAAAGAATCAAATTAAACCTACCTTCTAGGAAGGGTTGCTTAATTTACCCCGCTATCACGCGCATGATCAAGAACAATGATATTTTATTTTTTTGGTGACTGAATTTGGTCCTTAATTTATTCGTACCAAATTTCCTACGTATCTGATGACATGATTTATGACGTTAGTTTAGGCATTCATTTAGATAGTTTTTCCCGTTATTCATGCATGGTTTGGCATTAGTTCGTGACGTTTATGCTTAATTCATCAACGTTGTCGAAATAGACATCTACACGAGCTCTTGTCGGTTTTTGTAGGTATTTTGGGGAGCTCTTGGACTTAATCGACACATTCGAGGATCATTCCTCGTGATGGCACACTTCCGGACTCATTAAGGAGCAATCTAGGAGCAAAGGAGAACACATTGGACCTTGTTGGTGCATGTCTTGCACCAACTCATGACTTGGTGAACCAAGGAGAGTTTCTGGTGAGAACCACGGCCCAGATAAAAATCTAGACCGTGGTTTTGGCCGTGGTTTCTTCTGGACAGCTGTGACACTTGTCCCACGATCTCTTTTTCCGACCCTTGCTCATTGGTGGAGGATAGAGGTGGTCCTGCAGGCTGGCTAGTGGACACTCTCACACATACTCTCTCCCATATTCTCTCTCATTCCATTGGGGTATAGACTTGAAAAAGAAGAAAACACTCTCATTTGAGGAAGAAGAAGAACAACATCAAAACTTAGATTTAGAGTAAACTTTTGAGTGGTTTTTAGTGATTTTTGTTGAAGAACTTTTGAAAGCAATGGAAGGAACGTTTTGGAGCTGTGTTTGAAGGGTTGTAAGTCTTGTTTAATCTCATATTCAACTAAGATTACTTGTTTCTTTTCACTCTTATTTCGTTTTCTTGCTATGGAAGCCATGAATGCTTACATGTTGAGTTTGGATCTTAAAATGCATGTTGTTGGCTAAGTAGTTGTGATTCTAGGGTGATGGAATGATGGTTATGACTTGGACTATGATAGAATAGACTTGAATGTACCTTTGGATGATTTGCTTGCTCGAAATCTAACCCCTGATAGAACCACGGCCTGTTCATCTAAAATCTAGACCGTGGTTTCTCATGATCAGCCCGTTGTTTTCTCTATTGTGCTTGTATTGATAAATCTGAATGTTAGGATGTTAGATTGTTGAAATCCTAGTGTTTTTTAAGCATAATATAGCCTAGGGTGACCTAATGCTAGCAAACTAAGTGAGGAAAGAGACTTACCCGGTAATTCCCGATCTTAGATACCAAAGATGATGAACTCTAGGTAGTAGTGAGCTTCACAAGCCGCTATTGGACTGAGTGTGCTAGGATTGTTGCTTAGGACTTGCCTTCCCGAGACCTACCCGGTAAGGAGAGGTTTGACCCCTAGATAGCAATCCGGTTTATGTAGAATTCCCAACTTTAGGCTCCTAGAGGCTTACCCGGTAATAGGACCTTAGGTGTGGGATTAGTGGACTATGAGACCTACCCGGTGATTGATCCCATTGGAGAAACACCCTTTCCCAACATACCACAGCTTGTCCAAGCTTGATTGGAAGCTTGAGTCCAATGCCATAACTGGAAGTCCCAATCCCTAGAATCCGCTTTTCTCTTTGATCACATATCTTGTTCATGTGTTGTTTGTTTGTGTTGCTTGATTGATTGATAAATCTTGCATGATTTGTGAATTTTGCTTGATCACCACAAAAACCCAACCAAAATATCATGATTTTCATTTTTTTATTTATTTCTCTTTTCTTAGACTAGATTTGCACTATCCATGATCACTTGTTTGATTTGATTTCACCTTAGTCTTCGTGTTCGACCTTGGAATACTATCCTTGCTACAAAACGGCTCATACACTGTGGGTTCGCTAGGAGTTAGGAAATTATACCGAGTTATAAATTGTAAGACTTTTGTGCTATACGTGTCAAGCGTAACAAGTTTTTGGCGCCGTTGCCGGGGACTAGGTCTAGATTGAATCGTTGTGTGTGATTGTCTATAGTGTAGGTCTTTCTTGTGGCTTTTGATCTTGTTTGGTTTGTGTCTTTGAATTTTCAGGACATCTCTCACTCTGTAGGTGCATGCGAAGATCTTGTGGCAAGGATTTAGCTTCATTCGATCCCGAACCGGAGAAAACCCTTAAGACTAGATCCAAGAGCATTAAGAAGAAGAAGGAGATGACCGGAAGAGATCTTCAAGCTGAGTTGAATGATGCCTTAGAGCAAATTAGTCTAAGGGATGAAGCCTTGGAGAATGAGAGGAGACTTGCAAATGAGAGGCAAGAAGCAACTAGGAGGGAAATTGAAGAGATTAGGCAAGCTCTTGTGCAAAGGGAGCTTAATCGTCAACAACCTCCACCACTACCACCGCAGCCGGCGGTCAATGTTCGGTTTGAGCCGATTATTATTGAGGAGCCACAAACGCTAGGACAACGTATGGATCCAGCCCAAAGAGTGCACCGTCCGGGTGTAAACTTAGGAGATCCCGCAGCCCATAACTACGAGCTCCGCCCTCAAGTGCTACAAATGATCCAGCACAATCAATTTGGAGGGATGGAAGGAGAGTCTCCTCATCAACACTTGATGAATTATGAGATCTTGATGGAGACTCTAAGGCCACCTAGATTGGAGAGCAACAACCACAAGCTTAGGGCTTTTTCCTTCTCACTTAAGGATAAAGCCTTGGCTTGGTACCAATCCATTCCACTAGGACGTGTGGGTACTTGGGAGGAGATGACAACCGAGTTCTTAACAAAGTTCTTCCCACCTTCCAAGACAACCGAGCTAAGAGGGAAGATCAATGCCTTCATGATGAAGGACAAGGAGAGCCTATTCAAATCTTGGGAGAGGTTCAAAGACCTCCTCCTAGATTGTCCACACCATGGGATACCGAAGACAGAGCTATTGGAGATTTATTTCAAGGGGCTTGATGAGGATAGTCAATTCAAGCTCCAATCATTTTCCGGAGGAACATTCATGGAAAAGAATGTGGATGAGGCTTGAGAGTTTGTAGAGAAGCAAGCCTTGGTGATAGAAAAGTACTCCCATAGGAAGAGTGATGGGAGGAAACCGGGAGTATATGAAGTAAGTGAAGTCACCATGAGCAACTACAAACTTGATGCAATCAACAATGAGCTTAAGTCCTTGAGGGAGTTGTACACGACCTTAAAGAATCAAGCAAGTTCTCAAGTGCAAGTGATAGCATGAATTATAGTCTATATTTTGGGACCTAGTTAGACATTTTATCTTCAATAATCTGCATGTTTGGATGTATATTATGTGATTATATTGTCATTTCATCTACCTTTGCGAGAATCGAGGTCTACACCAAGTTTCGTTGTAATCGTAGGTAAAATGGCACATTTTGGACTAAAATGGAGCTAAAGGAGCTAAGGAGTCATAAGAGCTACATTCAGGAGCTTAAGGAAGAACCCAAAAATCATGGAAATGGATTGAAGATTCACTTTGGACCAGATTTGAGAGATTTCACATTCAGTTTAGAGTCACCTCGGACAGCTACAGTACCATCTCGACCGAGGTGATCCAGAGGCGCGTCCCGACCGTGGCGAATACCTTGGACGCGGAGAGATATATTTTATTCTTGGCTGAGATCTTTTATTTTTGGAAAGAGGATCTTATATTTTTAGGCTGGATTCCTGGAAGGAAGAAGATAATTCAGCTGATATATTTTACCTATTTTGTGGGAAAATATCTTTCTAAGATCTTTTATCTTTGGGAGGTAATTTTCCTATAAAAAGGGTTGGATTTCCACAAATCCGGGATCCGCTAACGGTGCTTAGACATCCGTTATACCCCACTACAGCTGGGAGATTTGAAGAACCTTTTTGAAGGTTGAAGGAAGATTGAAGGAAGGAAGATGATAACTTTTATAGCTTTTGTGAAGAGTTTTGTAAGACTTTCTTAGATATCCTTCTTGTTGATTTGTCTTGTTGGATTCTGATCCAAGGAACGCTTGTCTATTTGATAATTGATTCAGTTATTGAAGCCTTTCTCTTAAGGTTTTTGTGTTCAATTATTCATTCTCTTCCCTTATATTTAATTATTGCTTTTATGATGATGATTGGCTAATTTCCTTGTGTGATTCTAGGGTGATTGACTGAAGGTTGTGGGAAAAACAATGATAGAATAATCTTAATCACAGTAGGACCCTGAAAGCTCGAGTCTTTATCCTTAACTATAGAACATCTTGTTCAGTCGATGAACATCTCGGC
Source organism: Fagopyrum homotropicum (assembly GCA_033239125.1). Lineage (NCBI taxonomy): Eukaryota > Viridiplantae > Streptophyta > Magnoliopsida > Caryophyllales > Polygonaceae > Fagopyrum > Fagopyrum homotropicum. The sequence goes on from BSWB01000004.1 coordinate 132,544,884, forward strand.
CGGGGTGGAATTCGTCTGACCGAGGTGACCTTTCTGATCCGAAACTGAGAGTTAAGTGTTAGAGTTTGCCAAATCCTATTCTTATTATACCTTTCCTGGTTCAATGCAAGCCTAGGATGAGACTTACCCGGTAATTCCTTTATTTGTTTACCCATGATCATAATTATAGGTATTAAAGGTTTATCCTTTATTGGGGTTTGAGTGTGCTTTCATTCCATCTTTGTGATTTAGCTTGAGACTTACCCGATAAAGGTTGATTCTATTCCCTTAGGTGGTGTGTTGGTTTGAGGTTATAGTTCTTTTCCTTAATTCCTTGAGACTTACCCGGTAATAGGAGTTACGGTTTGGGATTAGTGAGTAGTTAGACTTACCCGGTGATCTATTCCACTTTAGTAACACCTTCCTTTGCAAAATCTCAGCTTTGTCCGCTTATCTTTAGATCTTGAGTTGGAACCACAACTAGATGCTTTAATCCCTAGAATTGCATATTTCCTTAATTGACTTTTTATCATCTTTGATTGTTTTAATCGCTTTTGTGGTTAGTAATTACATAGACTACCTACACCTGCTTTGTTTCACTAAGTCCCTGTGATCGACCCTTGGAATTTCTTGCTTTTTACTACGATTGACCCGTACACTACGGGTTCGCATCCTTGTTTTAAGCTTACATCTAGGGTTATAAATTTAAAGCTTGCACACACCGTTTGGAGCGAACAAGTTTTTGGCGCCTTTGCCGGGGACTTGGTCTAGACCGAGCCGGTTACGGTTGGCTTTCGGGGCGCTTGCCCCTGTTTCTACTAACCACTCTACTTGAGTGACTTTCGCAGATTCTTTTTCTTAAGTTTATGCGAAGAACCCACGTTGGGAAGGAAATCGTTCCATACGATCCCGAACCAGAAAAGACATACAAAAGACGCTTGAAAGAAGCAAAGATGGCCAATTAGGATAATCGCGATCTTGAGGCCGAATTAAAGGAGGCGTTGGAACAACTACGCCTCAACAAGGAAGAGCTGAGACTGGAAAGGGAAGAAACTCGCACACAAGGACTGAGGCGATCGAAGCAAATATGGCGGCTTTACGAGACCAGTATCTACCTCGACCGAACCCAAATCCTCGACCAAGGCAAGACCCTGCTCTAGATCCTCGACCGAGGCAGAATCCGGTACATGTTGCCCCGGCCGAGATACTTCCACCTCGGATGCTAGTCCGAGGTGCTCTTTTTGCAGGTATTCCACAGACCCTAGGGCAAAGGATGGACCCCAATCAGCAACTGAGGCATTCAGGAGTCAACCTAGGTGATCCAGCGGACCATGATTATGAGCTTCGACCGCAAGTTCTTTCCATAATTCGCCAATGCCAGTTTGGAGGACTAGAAAGGGAATCTCCGCATCAACATCTACAAAACTATGAGATCTTGATGGAGACCTTGAGACCTTCAAGAATAGAAAACAACAACTACAAGCTAAGGCCTTTCTACTTCTCTTTGAAAGATAGAGCACTTACTTGGTATCAATCTCTTCCTCCAGGAAAAATCAATACTTGGGAGGAGATGACGACGGAGTTCTTAAATAAATTCTTTCCCCCCTCTAAAACTGCTGAAAGAGAGGGAAGATTAATGCATTCATCATGAAGGACAAGGAGAGCTTGTCCAAGTCATGGGAGAGATTTAAAGACATTCTTTTGGATTGCCCACATCATGGGATTCCAAAGATAGAGTTGTTGGAGATATACTTCAAGGGACTGGACGGAAACACCCAGTTCAACCTTCAACTACTATCCGCCGGCACGTTCATGGACATGCCGATTGACGAAGCTTGGGAGTTCATAGAGAAGCAAGCTTTGCACATGGAGAAATACTCCTACCAAGGAGCTAAAGGCGGAGTTAAAAGAGTCAACTTTTAAGATGCTCCACCTAACAATGATCAACTCACTTCTTTGAAGAATGATGTGAAGCAATTGAAGGGACTTTTAGTTACTCAAACCAAGAAGGAAGACCAAGGATCAAGGAACAACAATGGATACCGTAACAACAACGGTTCCCGGAACAACAACCACAACAACAATAGAGGATCCAACAACAATAATTGGAGGGCAAACAACCAAAACTCGGGTAACCCTTACTCTAAATCCAATTCGAATGACTCCTCTAATCCTTTCCTCTCTTCTTCTTCTTCTTCTTCTACTCCATTGAAGAGCCAGGATCAAGGATCGAGTTCGTCCCAGCCGGAAGAGAAAGATGCGGTGCTGGAGGCCATCTTGATCAAGCTCAATTCTATGGAGACGTCCATGACTTCATTTTCGAAGGCACAAAAAACCTTAGAAGAACAATTCTTTAACAAGGCGAATGAAGCGCCAAGAGATCCAGGGAAGCTTCCAACAAGGACGGAAAGCAACCCTAAAGGACAGATCATGAAAATAACGACGAGAAGCGGACTGAAGACTGCAGACCCAATGCCTCGGTCAATGCCAGTACAGACGAAGACCACCTAGGTCCAGGTACAGTCGAAGAACACTTCGGCCGAGATGCCAACCGAGGTGGAGCCACAGAAAGCGGAGGAGAAAACTGAAGTTTATATTCCACCTCCTGCATATAAACCACCACTTCCATTCCCCCAGTCAAGGGCCAGAGCACATCTAGACAAGCATTTTGGTAAGTTCCTTGACTTGATGAATAAACTACACATTAATATCCCTTTTCTTGATACTATTCTAGGGATGCCCGCCTATGGGAAGTTCTTGAAAGAGATTCTATCAAGGAAGAGGAAGTTGGAAGACTTTGGTGAAGTGAGGATGACATCTAAATCCTCGGAGCTTATTCAAATCATGAAGGAGAAGATGCCACCTAAGTTGAGAGATCCCGGCTCATTTTGCATTCCCATTCAAGTTGGGAATGTCACTTGTGAAGCCTTATGTGATCTAGGAGTCAGCGTGAGCATCATCCCGCTGGAGCTATGTGTTAAGATCGGACTTGGAGAGCCCAAGCCGGTGAAGATACGGTTATACATGGCGGACCGCTCCATTACCCATCCCGTGGGCATTTGGAAGACGTTCCGGTTAAGTTAGGTAACTTCTATTTACCTATAGACTTTGTTGTACTTGACATTCCCGCAGATTATCCCGTTCCTATCATTCTCGGGAGGCCGTTTCTAGCAACTTCGGGTTGCAATGTGGATTGTAAGAACGCCAAGTTAAAATTCAACATTGGCGGAGATGAAGTGAAGTTTGCATTACTTGCGGCTATGAAGGGAGAGCAGCTAGGAGATGATATCTTCAACATCTATGATGAAGAAGAATCAAGAGAATTGGTGAGCTCTATCCTTATTAAAGATCCACTTGAAAAGGTTATTAGTTTTAGCTTAATGGAGGAAGGTATAGATGCTTCTTGTGATGCAGATATACGGAGCTTGAAGGCGCTGGAAGAAGATCCAGGAGCTAAAATTGAAAAGCTAATCCAGGAGAAGAAGATCTCCAGTTTCGGTTCTAGTTGCAGTATCTCAACCGAGGCACTTTCTGGACCAAGCGAGGTGACTGAAGAACATCTCGGTCAACCTCTCCGGACCTCGACCGAGGTCGAAAGCGAGATGATGTCAACTGAGACTACTGAAAATAACAAACTTCTTACTCCCTTTTCTGACATTCATCCTCAGTTGGTGGAACATTCTCTCCACCAAATTTCTGATAATAAAGGACCTTGGTATGCTGATATTGTTAATTATCTTGTTTGCCAGGAAATACCACCCGGATTGACGTACGCATGAAGAAATTCTTCAAGGATGTACGCCATTACTACTGGGATGAACCGCTGCTATTCAAGAGAGGGCCGGATGGGATGCTTCGAAGATGCATTCCGGAAGATGAAGTTAATAGCGTCATACGGCATTGTCACTCACTCCCTTGTGGAGGGCATGCTAGCGCCAACAAGACATGCGCTAAGGTATTACGTTCCGGTTTCTTCTGGCGACCTGAAAATTCTAGGGAGCGGATTATATATCACCTGGCTTTTAGACTTGCTCACATGATCTTTAGTGAGACTCTTCTGGCGCGTACTGAGACGCCCCAGAAGATCAGACAGTGTGAGCTGTTGAGTCTGTACTGCATGGTGACCGGAGGAGTTCCGGATTTTGGAGTTATGCTAGCAAAGGATCTACACAAGATAAAGGCAAAGGCGAAGGGGGATATCTGTTGCGGAGGGATAGTGACTCACATAGCGAGTTACATGGATCTTGACTTGAGTGCATGCACTATGGTGGCGGCCCCCAAGCCGCTCGGGCTTCAGGAGATGATCACTCGGAGGATATTGGTTCCTCGCGGTCTTACTACGCCGTATGTGGCGATGCCCTGGGAGCAGACTACACCCTAGGGTATTAGATGGTCAGCTCAATTCTCCGTGTATGATGCGCATTACTGGCAAACTGCATGGATTCCGCTGATAGAGGACGCCAGAGAGGCAGCAGCAGCAACAACTCAGGGGCCGGCTGAGGAGGATGAGGCTGAGGAGGATGAGGATGATGATGATGAGGATGGCGGTGCTGCCATGGATACGGGCACAGATACAGTTGGGACTAGTGCGCCGGTCATCGATCTGGACAACGACGAGACTGAGGAAGAGCCAGCTGCAGCACCAGCACGTCCCGCTAGGCGTAGGGTACGCAGGCAGAGGGATCCAGTTGCTCACCGTCGGATCGATGATCTGACGGATCAGATGATAGATTCCTACGCTGCCCTGTCCTTGGACATGAGAGAGATGCCGGAGAGACTACACTACCAGCACACGATGGCTGAGATTCAGTTTCAGCATATCATGGGCTATCATTTCGACCCATCTCAGTACCCGTACGTGCCACCACCACCACCACCGGATCGGGATTATTGAGAGCTTGCAGGATTTTCTTTATTTATTTATTATGCAGTTCAGCTTTATCCGGTGAGTACTTTGTTTCTTTAGACTTGTTTTGACCCATTGGGACAATGTGTCCCAAGTATGGGGTATTTGAATGTATTTATATGACTTATGTGTATGCTTGGATGACTCTACCGGATATTATTGTTTTATCTTGCTCTATGTGTTTATTTGAGACTACATGCATGCATATAGGTTATTTGATTGAGAAAAATGTCAAAAACTGGTTAAAAGAAGAAAAAAAATTTATTGACCTCGACCGAAGTGATTATGACCAATCGAGGTGCAGTAACTCGGTTGACTTAGAACATCTCGATCGAGGTGGTTTAACTGGAACAGTTTTCGAAACGATTTTTGTGCTTCTTATCTAGATATGACCTCAGTGATGATTTTGTTTGCTGACTGGTTTTGAAATCTTTATATGTTTGAAAGGTTTTATGATATGTTTAAGTTGCTAAATGCTTTGTTTGAAATTTGTGGCATGTTTAATACTTTGTTTTTATCCAAATTATGTTGAATTTGAAGGTTGACACCACATGATGAGTTCTCTCACTCTCTTCCTGGAAAGACCAATGCAATTCATTCTCTTCTCTTCTTCTTCTTGATCATGCTTAGCCCCTCATATACATATTTGCCTCCCTTTACCTATCCGGGAATTTGGAAGCAAGCAAAAGTGAAAAGCAAGTGAAGGAAAAGTTGAGATGTTGGCTGAAAGTTAGAAAGAAACAAATAGGTTTGGGGAAGTCAATCATGATGATAAGTAACTCGGCACCATTCACATAGCCGGGTGTTTGTGTCTTGCCAAAGTCGGATTGAGCGATATTCTTAACGGGTCATGGTATGTGCATCAAGGGTTTGAGGCATCTTGAGAAATTGATGATTGCTGATTTCCTAGGCTTCGGTTATTGTGCACCTCTGTCCATGCATTCCAAAAAGTAAAGTAAAAAAGTAAATAAGCAAAGCTTATTGGTGGAAGATGTTGAAATTCAAAGGGAGTGAAGTAAAGATCCTTTTCCCGGATTCTAGCACCACATTCCCTATATACATCCCACCCTCACACGTTTCTTGACCTCTTTTGGAAGCCCTTGAGACCTCGAGCTTGTTGATTGATTTAGTGGTTTAAACGGGATTATACATGATTAATTTCGATGATTATGATTTATTATGAATTCTATGATTTTATGCAAAGATGAACAACTTTCTTATATTTATAAAATGTTTTGAGCATGTTTTGATTTTGAATTCCATGAAGCATTCTCTTAGAGTGATCTATGATTGTAGCACACCATTAAAATGTTTTGAAAGACTTTTTCATTGATCTTTATGACTTATAATCCATTCTATCTTGTATCTAAGATTTGGAACTTGCTTGGGGACAAGCAAGGGCTAAGTATGGGGTATTTTGATAGCATGAATTATAATCTATATTTTGGGACTTGTTTAGACGTTTTATCTTCAATAATCTGCATGTTTGGATGTATATTATGTGACTATATTGTCATTTCATCTACCTTTGTGAGAATCGAGGTCTACACCAAGTTTCGTTGTAATCGTAGGTAAAATGGCACATTTTGGACTAAAATGGAGCTAAAGGAGCTAAGGAGTCATTGGAGCTACATTCAGGAGCTTAAGAAAGAACCCAGTAATCATGGAAATGGATTGAAGATTCACTTTGGACCAGATTTGAGAGATTTCACATTCAGTTTAGAGTCACCTCGGTCAGCTACAGTACCATCTCGACCGAGGTGATCCAGAGGAGTGTCCCGACCGAGGCGAATACCTTGGACGCGGCGAGATATATTTTATTCTTGGCTGAGATCTTTTATTTTTAGAAAGAGGATCTTATATTTTTAGGCTGGATTCCTGGAAGGAAGAAGATAATTCAGCTGATATATTTTACCTATTTTATAGGAAAATATCTTTCTAAGATCTTTTATCTTTGGGAGATAATTTTCCTATAAAAAGGGTTGGATTTTCCACAAATCCGGGATCCGCTAACGGTGCTTAGACAGCCGTTACACCCCACTACAGCTGGGAGATTTGAAGAACCTTTTTGAAGGTTGAAGGAAGATTAAAGGAAGGAAGTTGATAGCTTTTATAGCTTTTGTGAAGGGTTTTGTAAGACTTTCTTAGATTCCCTTCTTGTTGATTTGTCTTGTTGGATTGTGATCCAAGGAACGCTTATGTGTTTGATAATTGATTCAATTATTGAAGCCTTTCTCTTAAGGTTTTTGTGTTCAATTATTCATTCTCTTCCCTTATATTTGATTATTGCTTTCATGATGATGATTGGCTAATTTCCTTGTGTGATTCTAGGGTGATTGGTTGAAGGTTGTGGGAAAAACAATGATAGAATAATCTTAATCACAGTAGGACCCTGAAAGCTCGAGTCTTTATCCTTAACTATAGAACATCTCGTTCAGTCGATGAATATCTCGACCGGGGTGGAATTCGTTTGACCGAGGTGACCTTTCTGATCCGAAACTGAGAGTTAAGTGTTAGAGTTTGCCAAATCCTATTCTTATTATACCTTTCCTGGTTCAATGCAAGCCTAGGATGAGACTTACCCGGTAATTCCTTTGTTTGTTTACCCATGATCATAAGTATAGGTAATAAAGGTTTATCCTTTATTGGGGTTTGAGTGTGCTTTCATTCCATCTTTGTGAGTTAGCCTGAGACTTACCCGGTAAAGGTTGATTCTATTCCCTTAGGTGGTGTGTTGGTTTGAGGTTATAGTTCTTTTCCTTTATTCCTTGAGACTTACCCGGCAATAGGAGTTACGGTTTGGGATTAGTGAGTAGTGAGACTTACCCGGTGATCTATTCCACTTTAGTAACACCTTCCTTTGCAAAATCTCAGCTTTGTCCGCTTATCTTTAGATCTTGAGTTGGAACCACAACTAGATGCTTTAATCCCTAGAATTGCATATTTCCTTAATTGACTTTTTATCATCTTTGATTGTTATAATTGCTTTTGTGGTTAGTAATTACATAGATTACCTACACCTGCTTTGTTTCACTAAGTCCCTGTGATCGACTCCTGGAATTTCTTGCTTTTTACTACGATTGACCCGTACACTGCGGGTTTGCATCCTTGTTTTAAGCTTACATCTAGGGTTATAAATTTAAAGCTTGCACACACTGTTTGGAGCGAACAGCAAGCCAATTTTACTTCCAAAGAGGAGGATGTTAACTACATGGGAAGGGGTAACTTCAACAATTATCAAGGCCCTGGGAACTTCAACAATAAGAGCCGGCAATACAACAATTACCGGCCTAATCACAACCATTCCGGGTTCTCCTGTTCTAACCCGGATGGTGCCTTGAACCCTCCCGCCTCCACAAGCGCATCCCCACCACCTAAGGCTTCACAAGAGCCTCCACCCGGTTTTGCTCAACCTCCAAAGGATAGAACCAAAATGATGTTTGAACAATTGCTAGGAAGGTTGAGTGGACTTGAGAGCACGGTGACATCCATTTCCAAGGCTCAAAAGGTGCTAGAAGCACAAGTGTTCCAAAAGGCGGGTGAGGCACAAAGGGATCCGGGAAAGCATCCTGGAAGGACTGAGGACAATCCAAGAGGCCAAGTGTTGGCCATTACCACAAGGAGAGGGCTGAGCGTGAAAGATCCCTCACCAAGGGAGAATGACAAAGGAAAGCAAGTAGTAGTGGAAGAAGAACCATTGCAAGAAGAAGGAGGCAAGAACAAAGATGATGAGCCAACGTATGTGGCACCTCCTCCATACAAGCCACCACTACCATTTCCACAATCACGAGAAAGAGCTCGCTTGGATAAACATTTCGGTAAATTTCTTGAACTCATGTCTAAATTGCATATTAACATTCCGTTCATGGATGCAATTCTAGGTATGCCGGCCTATGGAAAGTTTTTGAAGGAAATATTCTCCAACAAGAGGAAATTGGAGGAGTGTGGAGAAGTGAGAATGACAAAGAGGTCTTTTGAGTTGATTCAAACTATGAGGGAGGAAATGCCTCCTAAGCTGAGAGATCCGGGATCTTTTTGTGTGCCAATTGGAGTGGGAGATGTGCAATATGAGGCCCTATGTGACCTTGGAGCTAGTGTAAGCATTATCCCGCTTGCACTTTGCAATAAGGTTGGGCTAGGAGAACCGAAGCTGGTCAAGATGACCCTCTATATGGAGGACCGATCCATCACTCACCCCGTGGGGATCCTAGAGAACATACCGGTTCAGCTTGGGAAGTTCTATGTGTCAATCGATTTCGTTGTTTTGGACATCCCGACGGACTACCCGGTTCCTATCATTTTAGGAAGACCGTTCTTAGCCACATCCGGATGCTTAGTGGATTACAAAAATGGGATCCTCCCCCTCAACATAGGAGAAGAAAATATCAAGTTCAAGCTGTCCACATTGATGAAGGGGCCAACCCTTGGTGAAGACGTTTTTAACATTGTCGAGGAAGAAGTATCTAGGGAAGTTGTGAGCTCAATCCTGATCAAGGATCCATTAGAGAAGGTTCTTAGCATGGGCATCATGGAGGAAGGAGTTGAGGAAGATTGCAATGAAGAAATTCAAGCTTTGGATGCATTAGAAAAGGAGACAAGTGCTGAAACTGAAGTGCACGAAGGAGTGCTGAAGAACAGAGAAAACCACGGACTGGGACCAAGAACCACGCCCGTAATTTTGACCGCGGAACTCTCAGCGCGTGACGAAGGGTCTCCTTCTCAATTAAGGGCATATTCCATCAATTGCCTTTTGTTTGGCGTTTGGAGATTTTTGGGTAGTTTTTCTCTCAGCGCGTGATTGTAATAGTTAGGATTTCCGAATTCTAATTAATGTTGATTAACTTAATCGTTGATAGTAATTGACATATAACTCGCGAAGATTTCGCAAGTGATGAGTAAGAGTCGCACCGTTATGTTCCTGGTGTAATATTGGACGTTTGGGGAAATTTTTCCTTTTTTCCCTGGGTAATTATTTTTACCCTCCGGTGTTATTTGGAGCATTTGGGAGCTCCAATTAATAATAATGCAGTTGAGAGAAATGATCAGGACATCGGATATGTCCTAGATATGAAATAACATGGAGAGGCAAAACGGCCAAAAGAGTCGCTATTTCGTTTCTTAACGGTTAAGAAAGACGGCTTAGGAATACACGTTTTCCGAGGCAGTTGTGGAATAATTATCCCTACAATATTCCAGATTTAATGTTTCAATCTCGAGAAGTTTGAAGAAAGAGGTTCGACCCGCCTTTGGATCGGTTAAAGGATAATTATCGACTTTACTAAAGGATAATTATCGTCTTCACTATAAATAGCGGAAAATCCTTTATTAATTCATTTCCTTTCACGTTTCCTCGTAAAAGCTCTGATTTCTCTCAACCTTCAAACTCAGATCTACTCTCCGTTTCTAATCCGATTTCAATTCCGTTTGAGTTTCTGTATTCCTCTCTTCATTCTCTTCATAACGGTACCGAGTTTCTGCAATTCCGAGTATATGGAGGGCTGGTCGAGCATATATGCCACCATGACGGTTCCGTCGCTCAGATTCCGATGAATTTGATGCTGTCCATGTGTAGCCTGCGTCGCTGTGATTCCGAATCTTCTTTCAGATCGTCAATCGGGTTAGTAACGAATAAGTTATGAATTTATTCGTTTTCCGTACTGCGATTTGGCCTAAATTGAGTTTAGGCTTGTCAAATAGGACAATTAGAAATTCCATTATGGTCGTTATATTATTCTGGTGATTATGGGTTGTTTGTTTGATGAAATCTGATGACAGAGGGTTTAGAAATTACCTGCGGGCAAAACGTTATTATGGCGAAATCTAATTAATTAATTAAAGGTTAATTAATTAAATTAGGATTAGAATTGAGATTGAGGAATGTTGATTAGATACTACCTTGAGATTTGAGGAATTGTGAGTTAGGTTGAGATATTGAGGTTTAGTTGGTTGTGAGGCTTATAAATTGATTATGATCCTTATGGATCTCTTGGGTCTAGATGTGACCTTTTTGATTGATAGGAGTATTGATATCTCTTTATGCCTTGTTATTAGGCAGTATCTCTCTCAGGATTGGAGGTTGATCATGGTTGTGATTGTACGAGGTTGAGGTAAGTCCGTAGGACTTACTTAGCTACCATCCCTATATTGGGTGTTTGCATGAGTGGTATGTGCTTTATATGTTTGCTATGATAGCATGAGTAGTCGTTTTTATCGACCTATGTTCTATTGACTGCCCCACTGCGTGGCTGTGATAACCTTTCCCTTTCATCCCGCCGTGGAGTCTGGGAGGTTCTCTGATGTCGGGCCAGACGAGTTTACAGGAACGGCGCAATCCACTCCCATAGGGTACACGGATTGTGTGACCGATACTCGTACAGCTGGACATTGTACTCAGAGGCGAGGATGTATCGTCCTCGTGTCACATATTTTCATCTATCTATATATATACGGTTTGAGTGAATGGTTATTATATAAAGATAATAAATGGGTAAATGTGTGATAGCATGCTGAGGTGTTTATCTTTCATGATTGTGTTTGTGCTTATGCATTACCTCATATATGTATGGTTAGCTAACGGTTTCATACCGTGTTGTAGATGTTTAGAGGTTAGGCGTTGCTGTGTGATCTGGCAGGGTGACAGGCCGAGGACTCTCGTACATTAGGTGGTTGGTTTTGGGGTTGGTTATGTTTTCCCTCCTGCGTGAGGATGATGTCTTGTTTTCCTTCCTGTGTGAGGATGTCGTTTCATACTCGGCTATGTTATTGTTTACCTTTGGTTATACGGTTTATACGGTTTTATGTATTTGTTTTTATATCTGTCAGTGACATGTTGTAAGGTCCAGTGAACTTGTTGTCAGGCTAGGGTCAGGATCCATTGTGAGATCCTAGCCCAATGTGACATCCCGAGTCCCGCGAAATCGGGGTGTTACAGAGTTGGTATCAGAGCCTAGGTTGACAACAATGGCACTTGCTACCTGCAATGAGGTTTGATAGGTAAAATAAACAGAGCCCACATGGGATCTAACGTTTTCAAAGGTTTTGGTTTTACGTGTAGTTTTGGGATAGAATGTACGAGAAGTCGTCACCTCGGTCATGGATCTCTACAGCGTAGATATGTATATATATCTGTGTGTACTATGGATTATGTGGATGTATTATATACATATCGATACCTATGGCATATATATAGTCTTATAAGATTAGGTGCGTATATCCTAAAGATGACTCAAACTAGAGTAGTATCTGTAGTGGGATGAGGTAGGGGTACACCCCCCTCTTCCTCCAGTAGTGATAGGTCAGGGACCAGTTTCCGCTGTTGTATCGCCTATGGCAGAGAATTAGTTTGAAGAGGCTGATCGTGTCTCCACGAGTAGATCCGAGTTTCAAGAATATATGTAACAAGTATATGAAGCGGTGATAGCGGGTAGATCGACACCGGATTTACCAACAATTGTGAGATCAACTGAAGCTTCTAGATTAAAGAAGATGCAACGGATTGAATCAGTTAGTGGAGAAGCAAAGATGATTAATGGTGAACCAAGTCAGATACCAGGACAACCAAGTGGTCCTTTGGCCATGAAGACGACTGGCACGAAACTATAGTGTTTTAATTGCGGGAAGTTTGGACACCGGCGAGCTGTGTGCCCAAAGGCGCCCATAATATGCTTTACGTGTGGTAAAGCAGGGCATAGAGCGAAGTTTTGTCGACAGGGCAAGGCGTTGCCTTTACAAGTTCCCTCTCGGAATAAGATCATTCAAGGTGGACGACGAAGATCGAGTTACCCTTCAGTTGCACAGGTTGCAAGAATGAGACAATTATGTTACAATTGTGGCTATCCAGATCATTTGCGTTCTGAGTGCCCTTTGGCACCGATAGCTTGTTTCATCTGTGGTGAACTAGGTCATCTGGCCCTTTCTGTCATCAAGGTAGTGTTTCTTCCCAGCAAGACCTTCCTCTTTCCGGTGTTGAAAGAGTGGAAGTGGAGGCTATAGTGAGGACCACAGTGATACTTTAGGAGCATAGATCCGAGATCGAGTGATGATATGTAGTGGAGCTACGAGAGTTAGCTGTTACAGGTACCATTCTCGTTAATGGTTTACCTAGTGGAGTTTTGTTTGTTATGAGTGCTATGCACTTCTTGTCTTTCGATGCATGCGTTAATGGTTGATCTTTGATATATAGTAGAAGATGAAATTTCCTTTACAGGATTACCAGTTAGGGGTTTGAGGTACCCGCGAGATATGTGTTTGTTCCCTTATTCCGGGACTTGTGTATGGCTTGTAGACTTCTTTGTCATGCCGTAGGTGCATGAGAAAGTCATTATGTGTATGGATTGGATGAATAGATATTATGCGGTGTTAGATATTAATAGTAAGGCTATTATAGTCTATATTGAGATGGTAAATAGAGGTCTTCTAAGGTTAAGACCTTTGAAGAGACAGGTTTGTCATCAGGACTGTACGAGCAGTGAGCTGATAGCACAGGGATGTGACGCCTTCTAGTGTTATACCATGAAGGAGCGAGATAGTCCAACAATGGAAGGTATTCCAGTTGTTTATGAGTTTATAGACGTGTTACTGAACCGTCTAGTTGCCACCTCAGTGGAGTGTGGACATTGTTATCGAGTTGAAGTATAATACAAGATTGAATGGGAAAGCCACACTATATGGTGCTTGTTGAGATATTGTACTGATAACTTGAAAAGTTGATCGAAACGGGTTTACCCTAGTGGGTTCCATGTTCTGTATTGACGACCTGATGAGTTAGCTTCAAGAAGCAATTGTGTTTTCAGGATTCCTTTGTGCTCAAGATATCCCTAGTCATGGATGAGAGAGTAGCATGTGTATGAGATAGTATCCCATACCCGTTATGGACACTACGAGTTTGTAGTGATGTCATTTGGGTTGACAAATGTTTTAGTAGTTTTTATGGAGTTGATGAATAGTATCTTCATCGACTTCCTTGATTAGTTGGTGGTGGATTTCATTGATGACATGTCAGCATACTCTCATAGCAGAGAATAGTAGACCGATCGTCTGAGGACCGTTCTGCAGATTTCGAGAGATAGAGGGTTGTATGCTACGCTCTCTAAGTGTAAGTTGAGATGCCAGTGGTAGCCTTTTTAGGCCATGTTGTCTCCGCCAGTGGGATCATGGTTGACCAGGCGATAATTTAGTATGTTGTACCATGGGAGATACTGATGAACATTAAGGAATACGTAGTTTTCTCGGCTCATCCGATTGCTACCAATGCTTTGAGGAAGGATTTTATATGATTACATATTCATTTGCAAGTCTTTTGAGAAGACCACCATAACTACGTGATGAAAGCAATGTGTCTAAGTTTTGAAGAGTTGAGGAGGCATTTGACCTCTGCTTCCATTCTGTTGTAGTCAGAAGATTTTTGGGATCCCGTGATTTACGGTGATACATCCCAATTAAGTCTGAGATGTGTATTACTACAGAGGAGTAGGGTTATTGATATGTGTGTTTACAACTGAGAACGTATGATGAGAACTACCCGACTAATGATTTAGAGTTAGTAGTGGTAGTTCAAGCCTTTAAGTTTTGAAGACTGTACCGGTGTGATCTTCATGTCAGATTTTCATAGTTCATAGAAATCTGAAGTTTATTTTATGCAACAGGGGTTGAATAACCGCCAATTTTAAGAGCTTAAGTTGATCAAGACTTTGACTTGAAGATTCCATATCATTCAGAGAAGTTGAACGTTGTCGCCGATAACTTGAATGGAAAGACTCTCCAAGAGAAGATGATTGTGAGACTGATAGTTCCGCCTCAGCTTCAGAGAGATCTAGCTTGGGTAGAGTTGGACAATCAATTTCTTGATGAGGATACCTAGTTATACCTCAGAGGTTATAGCTAGTGTGTTTGATGAGGTCCAACAGAAACAGGAGACCTGCCCGGCCTTGACAAGGTTTAAAGAAAGGATGTCTCGTACTGAGGCACCATAGTTCTCCATGAGAGTAGATGGACTGATGAAGAGTCATGACCGCTTTTGTGTACCTGCTAATGTGGATGGAGGCAGAGAATATTACGGTATACCCACTGTACGCCTTATTCAGTACATTCAGGTATGAGTAAGATGCACCACGAGATGAGACGATATGTTGTATGAAGCCGATATAACCAGATTTGTGATACAATGTGTGACCTATCCGCAAGTTCAGATAGAGTATTTCCGATCTAGAGATAAACCCCACCCACTACCAGTGCAGTAGTAGAATTTGGGAGGACATCTCTATGGACTTTGTTATGGGATTGTGACCCAGTAGAAGATTGATGTTATCTGGATTGTTGGTAACAAATTAATGAAATCGGCACGTTTCATTTCTATCAGAAGGACGTGGATAGTGAATGAATTGGCTGAGGAGTACACTAGACAGATAGTGAGACTCCATGGTATACCGAGAACGATCATTTCTGATTGAGATGGATGTTTTTACTTTGAGATTTTGGGCAGCACATTCAGACTGCTTTGGGGACGAGTTTGTACCTCATGACTACACTTCACCCCCTGACAGATGGTCAGTTAGAGAGGATCATCTAGATCTTAAAGATCTATTATAAGTTGTAAGTTGAATGGGAAACATGGATGGTTATATTACCTTCCATTACTGATTTTATTATATAACAATGAAGGACGTGCATCTTTCTAGGATGGCCCTATGAGGCAATATATAGACATAGATGTCGTATATCCTTATGCTAGAAGTGATCTACCAGTAGAAGTGGAATAACACCTGACCAGACTCAGGATTTTATAGTTCAAGTAACGTTGATTGAAAGAAGAATGCTGGATGTACAGAGTCGCCAGATATTATATGTAGACAAGAGGCGTTAACCTCTAAAGTTCAAGCGAAAGTTCATGTCCGGTTGTAAGTATCTCAGCTACGAGACGTTAGACGTGTTAATATGGAAAGGGAACTGAGTTTCCAATATGATGGTTTATTTGAGATCGACCAGTACGGAGAAGGCAGCATGATGTTTAGCTTTGCCTCTGAGATTAGAGGATATCCACCCAGTATTTCATATGTGTCAACTGAAAAAGTATATACCAGACTCTAGACACCTTGTGAGTTACGATGATTTGATGGTTGAGTCCAACCACACTTTTGTTGAGCATTCGATTACATTATTGGAATGAGATATGAAACGCTTGCATTTGAAAGACATTCCCATATTGAGGATATGATGGTCAAGATGAAGACCTGAAGAGGCTATGTGAGAGACTGAGGATAGTGTCCTGAGGAACTATCCAGAGTATATGTTGGGAACTTGGGACAGACCCATTTGTGGGAGCACGAGTAGATCTTAGTGCTATATTGATGAATGTTGTGCTTATGTGCTTATATGCCTTGATGTGTTACTTCATGCTAGTTGTGATGTATTTATGATTTTAGTAGATCTTGATGTGTTAGCGTGATGTATGCTATAGCTAGAGATGATTACTTCCTCCACGTTATGATTATATTTATAGTTGGAGATGGTTCTTTCCTCCATGCTATTTGAGTGGGATTAGGATTCAGCTGGAGATGGTTCTTTCCTCCATGCTACCTTGATGGACATAGTTTAGTGGAGATGTGATTCCTCCATGCGATATATATGTTTATGGGTTGGCTAGAGATGTGCTTCCTCTATGCCTGTGATATGTTTTGACTAGAGATGTGCTTCCTCTATGCCTTGTGATATGGTATGGCGAGAGACGTGATTCATCTACGCCTTTGGGTAGCGTTATGGCCCTGTTTCCTGGAGATGATGATTCCTCCATGTTTATACTTGAGGTTATAGATTGTTATAGGTTATGATCTTTTGAACGGAGATCTGATACCTCTAATAGAAAGAGTGAGAATTATACCTCGGCGTATGGGTCCGAGAGGATTTGGGAATTGTTCAAGTTTCGGGACGAAACTTTTTTTTAAGGGGTGTGTGATGTAATAGTTAGGATTTCCGAATTCTAATTAATGTTGATTAACTTAATCGTTGATAGTAATTGACATATAACTCGCGAAGATTTCGCAAGTGATGAGTAAGAGTCCCACCGTTATGTTCCTGGTGTAATTTTAGACGTTTGGGGAAATTTTTACTTTTTTCCCCGGGTAATTATTTTTACCCTCCGGTGTTATTTGGAGCATTTGGGAGCTCCAATTAATAATAATGCAGTTGAGAGAAATGATCAGGACATCGGATATGTCCTAGATATAAAATAACATGGAGAGGCAAAACGGCCAAAGGAGTCGCTATTTCGTTTCTTAACGGTTAAGAAAGACGGCTTAGAAATACACGTTTTTCGAGGCAGTTGTGGAATAATTATCCCTACAATATTTCAGATTTAATGTTCCAATCTCGAAAAGTTTGGAGAAAGAGGTTCGACCCGCCTTTGGATCGGTTAAAGGATAATTATCGACTTTACTAAAGGATAATTATCGTCTTCACTATAAATAGCGGAAAATCCTTTATTAATTCATTTCCTTTCACGTTTCTTCGTAAAAGCTCTGATTTCTCTCAACCTTCAAACTCAGATCTACTCTCCGTTTCTAATCCGATTTCAATTCCGTTTGAGTTTCTGGATTCCTCTCTTCATTCTCTTCATAACGGTACCGAGTTTCTGTAATTCTGAGTATATGGAGGGCTGGTCGAGCATATATGCCACCATGACGGTTCCGTCGCTCAAATTCCGATGAATTTGATGCTGTCCATGCGTAGCCTGCGTCGTTTGAGTTTATGAATTTATTCGTTTTCCGTACTGCGATTTGGCCTAAATTGAGTTTAGGCTTGTCAAATAGGACAATTAGAAATTCCATTATGGTCGTTATATTATTCTGGTGATTATGGGTTGTTTGTTTGATGAAATCTGATGACAGAGGGTTTAGAAATTGCTTGCGGGCAAAACGTTATTATGGCGAAATCTAATTAATTAATTAAAGGTTAATTAATTAAATTAGGATTAGAATTGAGATTGAGGAATGTTGATTAGATACTACCTTGAGATTTGAGGAATTGTGAGTTAGGTTGAGATATTGAGGTTTAGTTGGTTGTGAGGCTTATAAATTGATTATGATCCTTATGGATCTCTTGGGTCTAGATGTGACCTTTTTGATTGATAGGAGTATTGATATCTCTTTATGCCTTGTTATTAGGCAGTATCCCTCTCAGGATTAGAGGTTGATCATGGTTGTGATTTTACGAGGTTGAGGTAAGTCCGTAGGACTTACTTAGCTACCATCCCTATATTGGGTGTTTGCATGAGTGGTATGTGCTTTATATGTTTGCTATGATAGCATGAGTAGTCGTTTTTATCGACCTATGTTCTATTGACTACCCCACTGCGTGGCTGTGATAACCTTTCCCTTTCATCCCGCCGTGGAGTCTAGGAGGTTCTCTGATGTCGGGCCAGACTAGTTTACAAGAATGGCGCAATCCACTCCCATAGGGTACACGGATTGTGTGACCGATACTCGTACAGCTGGACATTGTACTCAGAGGCGAGGATGTATCGGTCCTCGTGTCACATATTTTCATCTATCTATATATATACGGTTTGAGTGAATGGTTATTATATAAAGATAATAAATGGGTAAATGTGTGATAGCATGCTGAGGTGTTTATCTTTCATGATTGTGTTTGTGCTTATGCATTACCTCATATATGTATGGTTAGCTAACGGTTTCATACCGTGTTGTAGATGTTTACAGGTTAGGCGTTGCTGTGTGATCTGGCAGGGTGACAGGCCGAGGACTCTCGTACATTAGGTGGTTGGTTTTGGGGTTGGTTATGTTTTCCCTCCTGCGTGAGGATGATGTCTTGTTTTCCCTCCTGTGTGAGGATGTCGTTTCATACTCGGCTATGTTATTGTTTACCTTTGGTTATACGGTTTATACGGTTTTATGTATTTGTTTTTATATCTGTCAGTGACATGTTGTAAGGTCCAGTGAACTTGTTGTCAGGCTAGGGTTAGGATCCATTGTGAGATCCTAGCCCAATGTGACATCCCGAGTCCCGCGGAATCGGGGTGTTACAGTGACGACGCATACTCTTGAAATGGGAATCGAGTTTTCATGACAGTTGCCATATTGTACTTTTCTTCAACTTTTGAGATCAATATATCGATTGAGAATCAGGGATACGAGTAAAATCAAAACTCAACTCTCATTTTATAAATTTTTTTATCCGACTAAACTTGAATTTCAAATTCTAAAACCTAACCCTAAATTTAAAATATAAAAAAAAATCCATGTGGAATTCTAAATAAGTCTAAAAACAAAGTTTGTGTTTGGCAACTAGTAAACACTAGTGTTTGTTAGTGTTTCTGCGTGTTTATATATATTTAACGAGTGTTTAGCAATGAAAAAAATACTAGTAATTAATGTTTCGGATTCAGGTTTTGAAACCCTCAACCCAACAAGTGTTTCACCCGAAAACACTAGTGTTTTTGGTTGGAAATGACCCTAATGCCCTTCACTTATATTCTTATTTACGCATATATACCAACTATTTATGAGCACTGATACGCCCCCGGATGTCGATGTCATCCGTGTTTTAGGCTAAAAGGACAATATGAGAAATTTCTTTAAAATGGACAAGCTTCATGTCATGGATAGACAAGCCGCTTGTCGGTTCCTTTTAGCCGGAAACGCAGATGACATCACCATCTAGGGGCGTCTCAAGCAACCTCTAACCTCATTAACCTTCTCCATTGACAAAAGAGAGAGCAGTCTGCTCGTCGACAAAGAAGAAAGACGAATCTCACATGCAAAAATATTTATCAACTCTCCCATTTGTATCGATCAACCACACTTGCAAAACCATTTTACTTCGATTTTGCTTCTGACTCCCCCCTTCTTTGCTCATTATCGGCGTGTCAATAACCCTAATTTATTGATCTGGTTTCAGCCTCACGAGCTTTGATCCCTTCCGGCAACCCACCCACCTAGGTTGGTAACTTCTCTTCTCCTTTTGTTTTTCTTTAAATTTTTTTTCCATTCTGTTTTTGTTTGAAGTTGTCCTAGTAAGTTCTCCGATTCTCTTATGTTTTCCTTCTCTTCTCTTCTCTTCTGTTGATTATGTTTCGATTCGAAGCTATGAACTAAATAATGTGTGAACCTGTTGATTGTTGATAACTTGATCATTGAGTTTGATGAACGATTACTCTGTTGATTACGCTCACCTTGCAACCAGAGCTTTTGTGTACGATCGATTGATCAAATTTGATGCCAGCAATGAAATTAGATTGATGGTCCCGTTTGGGATGAAGAACAAATATAATTATAAATTAGATTGGTGGTCTTGTAGTGTTTGAGATGAAATTTGATGGTCGTGTAGTGTTTGCCGGTCAAATTTGATGCCAACAATGAAATTTGATGCTAGCAATGAAATTAGATTGATTGTCTCCACTATAGTGTTTGAGATGAAGAGCAAATGAAATTAGATTGATGGTCCTAATTTATGTTCAGTAACGTTCTTGTATTTTTCTGATTCAATGGGACAAGTCCATATGTTGTTTCTACATCTTTGGCCACAACATGATCAAATTGTGTTTGATATATACTGGAGTGCAAAATCAAACCAAATCGATGTTGATTATGTTTCATTACTTCATATAAAGAAGATGAAATGATGAAACGATGACTGATGAAATTGTGATTTGTATTTGAATATGTTTATGTCTTTTGGTCTCAGATTCCACAATCGGAGTGAAACTACTTACGACATCACAAGTCCACAAGGATCACTAACATAAAACACTATAAAAACACTCATCAACAAATACAAACCGTGCCAACACTCGTTAGTGTTTAGTGTTTTCCGAAAACCCTTCTAAAAACACTAGTGAACATCACCACTAACGTTTTTATTATTGGTATGCCAAACATACCCTAAACCTTGACAATTTACAAACAAACAAAGCCTTGAGGAATTTCCACATATCGGATCAGGCGGGTTAGCCATGGGATTTGTCCGAATGGCGTTGACAATCTACCAAAAAGCAAAATGGATCTCACGTTTTGAGGCCCGCCCCAACCTCACGGCATCGAGTTTCGCCTAATTGCCCCCTCCCACTTGCGTAGCCCCAACCCTTTGGTTCTCTTCTTCTTACTAAAAGTCGCTCTCTTTCTCTCTCTATTACTCCTAACTTCGACCATCCCCATTTCTCTACCTCCATTTCTCTACCTCCATTTCTCATCCCTCATCTCTCCCCTGGCTGAGTTTTCGCGATGGCGAAGAGCTTGGCCACGTCCACGGTGGCCGTTGTTTCTCTAACATTCTTCTGTTTCCTGTCCCAAGTGCGCTCTGATGCTTCTGATCATCGCTACAAGTCTGGGGATGCAGTCCCACTATACGCTAATAAAGTTGGCCCCTTCCATAATCCTAGGTATTCTTGCTTTTTACGTCTTAGATCTCTTGTTTGTTTCACGCCTACTTTAGATCTCAAGTGTGAGATGCGAGATTAGATGTTAATTTGATTGAGTCATGGATGTTGAGATATTTGTGTTCGGGAATTGGATGATTTCGTCAAGTGATTAGTTTGCTTGCGTAATTCTTGTCCATGTTGCTTTCTTGGTGTGCGGATTGTTGATCATTTGAGCAAAATGATATAATATGCGAAAGATCTGATACTCCGTGTGGCCGGCCACTGACACTTCCATTCGAACTCTTCACAATCATCTGCCATATATGTTTTGCAATATTCAACTAATTCGCATGTAAAATTACGTTGAAATTGCTTGTTTCTTACTTCTTCATTTAAAATTGAATTTCAAGTATATCTATAGAGAAAATTTTGTAGAATTCACAACAAATGTTTGCTGTGGCATTCTACAAGCTACGAAAGGACTTTGATAGCAACAATCACTAGAACCATAAGGTTTTATCACTCAGTTTTTTTCTTCTTTTAATTCCTCAATAAAACACTAATAGGTTTTTTCTTTTCCTATTTTCCAGTGAAACTTACCGCTATTTTGATCTTCCTTTCTGTTCACCAGGTATGTATCTTATGCATAAGCTATTATTCACGGGTGACGGGTCTATCCATTTTAATAGATCATATATTGACTTTAATATTTGGAGTGCTTTTCTTTAGACGCCTCATTTTTAATTATACAATTGCATACTCATGCAGAAAATGTAAAGGAGAAAAAAGAAGCTTTAGGTGAGGTATTGAATGGAGATCGCCTTGTCAGTGCTCCATACAAACTTGATTTCTTAGTGGACAAGGACACTGAAGTAATTTGCAAGAAAAGGTTGACAAAGGAAGACTTAGGGAAGTTTCGTGATGCAGTTTCCAAGGATTACTACTTTCAGATGTATTATGATGACTTGCCAATTTGGGGGTTTCTCGGAAAGGTCGACAAAGAAGGAAAAACTGATGCTGGAGAGTTCAAATATTATCTATATAAGCACATTCACTTTGATGTCTATTACAACAAGGACCGTGTTATTGAAATCAATGTTCGAACTGACCCTAACTCTTTGGTTGATATAACTGAAGACAAGGAAGTCGATGTGGACTTCATGTATACCGTGAAGTGGAAGGAAACAAATACTTCTTTTGAGAAGAGGATGGATAAATATTCTCAATCATCTTCACTTCCACATCATCTTGAGATTCATTGGTTCTCAATTATCAATTCTTGTGTTACTGTGCTGCTATTGACTGGGTTTCTTGCCACGATTCTTATGCGTGTTCTCAAGAATGATTTTGTCAAGTAAGTATATTCATTTGTTCTGTTCTTCTTTGTTTCATCAATGCACCTTTTGACCTTCCATCTTAAGGATTATTAGGGTAGCTGTCTCGCCAATTTCTTAAACTACTTTTCTTGTCCATCGTTTTGTGTTTCGATCTTGTTATGTCATACTTATTCATTTGTAGGTATGCACATGATGAAGAAGCAGTTGAGGACCAGGAAGAAACTGGATGGAAATACATCCATGGAGATGTCTTTAGGTATCCACCAAACAAGTCATTGCTTGCAGCTGCTCTTGGATCTGGTACCCAGTTATTTACCCTGTAAGTTAGCTTATACTGTTTAACCAATTTGTTTGATATGTTTGTAACTTATGATATGAAAGTTTACTTTTGGTTTCTTTCAGAACGGTCTTCATCTTTCTGCTTGCACTGGTGGGAGTATTCTATCCCTATAATAGAGGTGCCCTGTTTACTGCACTGGTTGTCATATACGCACTTACTTCAGGAATTGCGGGTTATACGGCTACTTCCTTTTACTGTCAGCTAGAAGGAGCGAACTGGGTATGTCATTATATTTATATTAACAGATTGGTTCCGGTAAAAAAATTTCTTTTGGTGAAGCACGAGTAGCGTATACGTGTACAAAATGTGTCATAATGTTTATTTTGTATTGAAGAAGTGCAGATTTACAAAATGCACACTTTTTCAGTATGTACACTTAAAAAAATTGTGACTGATAATTGTGTTAAGATGGTGATAAAGTTTTAGACCGAATATTGAAGGCATTTGTGAGATTCTGGAATTACAAGAACGTTTTCCTCATCTAGTGTTTTTTTTTTATAAATGAAGTAAATCGGTTTAAAATCTATCAATTCAGACTGAAGCGAACTGATAAAAATGGTTCGGTCTTCGGTCCACCGTATTTTCATTTCCAGTCTGGTCCGATTTTTAATCAACGCTCGACCCCAGCATATGTAATGAATTTTTTTTTATTCTTATACTTGTTAAGTCTGCATTTTTGCAGTACAAAGTATCACATATGACACATTTGTGAACGTTTACTTCCCTCAAGTTTCACAATGAAAGAGCTCCTCACATGATATTTTCTCTTAATTTTGTATCTCTGTATCATTTTAACTATAGATCACAGGGTAATCATTTAGGTCTCTTCGTCTGGTGGCAGGTCAGGAATCTCTTGTTAACAGGATGTCTCTTCTGTGGTCCTCTGTTCCTTACATTTTGCTTCCTTAACACTGTTGCTATCGTTTACAATGCGACCGCAGCTCTTCCATTTGGCACAATCGTTGTCATTGTTCTTATATGGACACTTGTCACATCCCCGTTGTTGGTCTTGGGTGGTATTGCAGGAAAAAATAGCAAGATGGAGTTCCATGCTCCCTGTCGTACAACAAAATACCCCAGAGAAATTCCATTGTTGCCATGGTATAGAGGATCCCTTCCTCAGATGGCAATGGCTGGATTTTTGCCCTTCAGCGCCATATATATTGAGCTCTACTACATATTTGCTAGTGTCTGGGGTCATAGAATCTACACAATCTACAGCATCTTGTTTATCGTCTTCATTATTCTTATTATAGTCACTGCTTTCATTACTGTGGCATTGACTTATTTCCAACTGGCTGCTGAAGATCATGAATGGTGGTGGAGGTATGGCACGTGCTCTTTTACTGTGGCATTGACTTATTTCATTACCGTGGCATTGACTTGTTCAGTTGTTCATATGCATAAACATACAAATTATCTTGAACTGTTATCATCTCATTCGTTGAGCACCATATCTCTGTTGTAATGGCAATGGATTTTTACCATTTTATATTTAGTTTCCTTAGCCATGCCTCTATGGGCATGATCCCATGGTCTAGTTTTGAATACTGTCTTAGTAAGGTTAGGTTAGGAGAGTAGTTAGTTAATTTTATAGAATGATATCAAGTAAATTAGTGTTGATATTCTGAAAAGTGTACATAAAAAGAGAGAAAAAAAGGAAATTGTCCTAGGCACGACCCTCACTTCTTGTATGAACCTTGTGAGGTGTTTCCTATCATCTATTCTAAATTTGATTGACCTCAGTATTCATCAGTTCTGATCAGCTCACTTTGTATAATATTTGATTCATTTTCTGTATTGAAGATGACATTTCTGCTATATTAAGACATTTGCTTATGCACTTCTGCTATTTGCACGAACCTGAAATTAATGCAGTGAAGTTTTGGATCCATCAGAATTTGAAAAATAGGATACTTCTAACAATCTGGAAATACCTTTACCATAAGTTGCCACTGCCTATCACAAAATTGTAATTGTTCTCTGTTGCATTGCATCTCATAAGTTGCCACTTTCCATCAGCTCGACAAATTTTAATGGAACATCTTTCTTCCATTATACTCAATTTTCTATGTGCAGTAGGTCTCCTTATTAAGTTCCGTTTTAGTTTAGTTTATATGCATTCCGAGATTAGGTCTTTAGGGAAGTGCTTCATGTGTTCAGGATTTCTAGGCAGTGTCCTCTATAAAGCTATAATAACTATGAATGGCTGCTCTTATTTTCATAACTGCAGCTTTAATCATTCTGAGATTGATGTACATGGTTAAAAAGCCTGCATAATCTGTAAATTGACGCCTAATTGAAAATGAACCAACGATTGTTTTGAGAAATTAGTCAAGGAGTTCATGACATGACATGACTAAAGTGTATAACTTAAGCTGCTTGATCATTCTGAGATTGACTTCCCCTAAATTGAATGTATAGCCGCTGATACTTGCATTAGAAGTTAGAATATTATTTTGACATGTGCTTGTCATATTAGTAGTAAGAATAAACGGAAATGGTAAAAATGTAACCTAAAATGAGAAGTCAACACTCCTTATTTCCTGTTGATTAGAGCTTCATAGATGATAAAAGGCAAGCTACCTGTGATCATCAGTAGATGTGTATATTTCCCGAGTCCTTTGAGCTTGGTTTGGATTGCATACTTGCCTGACTGGCTGTGATTGCGGAGAGGTGATGATTGAGGCAGCTATCTGCATCCGTCTCCTTTCTTTCTTCCTATTCTTCTGCTTTATAGCTTTGACTTGCTCCTGTGTTCTGACTGGGGGGTAAAATGTCCGTTTTGGTAAGCGAGATTTTGTGTTGAAATGTTGAGACAGGTCGTTTGTGTGTGGTGGTTCAACTGGACTCTTCATCTACGGATACTGCTTGTACTACTACTATGCACGGTCGGACATGTCTGGATTCATGCAAACATCATTCTTCTTCGGATACATGGCATGCATCTGCTATGGTTTCTTCCTCATGCTCGGTACAGTTGGATTCCGTGCCGCCCTGTTCTTTGTACGCCACATTTACCGATCAATCAAATGCGAATAAACAGGCTGCATTCGGTGCCGCTTTCACAATCAAGGAAGAAGAAAGAGGATGAGAAATCCAATTTAGAATAGCAGCTTTAGGCTTCAAGAGCGACGAGAGGGTTGTAAATTTTATCCTAGAAAAGTGTGAACTTTAATATAAGTACATGGCAGCCTAACTGCCCTTGCCTTTTTTGTTTGAAGTGACTACTGTGGTAGATGTAGTTCTTCATCCATTGTTCAACTGCTCCTGTCTCTATTATATTTGTTTCACTTCTAGTTATGCTGAGAAATTATTGAAATAATTAGAAATTCTTTGTTAGGAAATTATGTGATTTGTGTCTCTATTATATGATTGTCTTGCATAATCAGCAAATGAATCAAAGCCCTCCGAGCAGAAGTGACGTCATCGTTCGTCATGGTTCACATGTTGGCATAATCTCCAGATTCTACAATACAATCTAGGCCCTTAATTTTTTACTTAAAAGTAAAAACGTAAATTTTGACCGTAAATATAAAACAGTTATAGTAACCTAATCTACAAATTAGAAGGGAAAATGAATAAAATTGTCACTAGGCCAGTTTACCCTTCAACTTTTACGGCCCGGCCTAGTGTTGCGGAGAACAAAAAAGTCATCCCCCAATTGACCACATTTTGAGCTTTTTGATCTTGTAACCAAGCACAAAGCTCCTCAATCTCACCTTGTTCGGCTTTACCCCTCTACTGGGCCGCCACTACTATTGCTTTCATATTGCCGATATTCTTCTCCTCATTTTGCCTCTTTCTAGCCTCTTTTGCTAAGAGTCGGCTGTCGCCCAATCTATTTTATAATTTTTTTTACTCTATTTATAGTTATTATTAAATTTATTTATTTTTTATTATTAAGTTAAAATAATGAATGTACTAAAATAAAATAATAAGTAAAAATAAATTATGTGAAACATACATTTGTAATGAAAATTGTTTTAATTTTTAGTTAAAATAATTATAAAAAACTAAATATCCATACAGGATTCAAGGTTAAATAATTTTAAGGACATAAGATATTAATAAATAGAACAACAAAACATAAGATTAAAATATAGAAACCAATGAGCAACATATGTTAAGAAAATAGTTAATACATGATATAACAAATGTTGATGCTTATTTTTTATCCTTCAATTATATTCAAAGGATACATGTTAAAAACATAGATATTCACAAACTACTGGAATTTTTTTTAATGACAAAAATAATATTTTTCTTAAATCAACACTCTTAATATAGCATTTAAATATATAGTATTACAATCGTAATAAAATAAATATGAAATCAAATTTAAATTTGTATAATTGTAAAAAAAGGTTAAAATACTAATGACAATAAATGGATTACAACACTGTTAATGGTAGTAAAATGAGAAGACTTACCATCCTATTCTAGCTACACGTAAGATTTTGAGATTTTTTTTGAATAAATTTTATCTTAATTAAACACATTCTCTTCCTATCCAATATGTATTTATAATTAATATTTACCTAAAATTTAACCTATATGCAAAATTAAAGTTCTTACAATAAATTTTATCTCAATTGAAATAATCTAATCACAATCCTTTATATCAAATATGTATTTTAAATATATATTTATAATTAAAATATATAATTCATATAAGATTAGAATTTTATAACAAATTTTGTTGTAATTTATGTAATATAACAAACACACCCCTTCTTAACATATAAATATGTATTTAAAACTGAAGTTTATATATATTTATTATGAATATTTTAATCAATTTAGAACCCTTCGATTTTAATGTATCAAATGATCCCTAAATACTTTATAATTTATACAATAAAATATATTTAGAAGCTCAATCATTTTAAGAAACTTTTTGGCTATAAACAATTAAAAAAGTACATATATCAGATATATCAATCAAAAATATATTTATATAGGGCTATAAACAATTAAAAAACTTTTTGACTACTAATACAATAGATACCAAAATACACACTTTTTAAAATACGTGGCCCCTCAATATTTTGGAGGTCATGTTCTAATATATCAAATGGAACCTATAAATGGATGGACTTGTTAAGAGTTCAAGTTTTAGGTTCAAATGGGAAGCTCTTTGCTATTATTTTTTGGCCAAATTAGCTAAGTCTTTTTAAAAATTTTCTAATTAGACTCATGGTATAAATATGTTTAGTAAATGTATCCTTAATGAAACCTTTACCTTCCAACTTCAATAAACTAAAAGTGGTAAAAATTAAAGGGGTACATAAACATAATGAAAATAGAAAAGGGTCTATTTGACCAAATTTTTTCTTACTTCTTTGCATAGACAGATAGACTATACCATTCTTTGGATAGATTGTACCAAATTCTCGAGGAAGACAAAAAAATATTTAAAAAAAAGACTTAAATTCATAAAAAAATGAAAAAAAATTATTATGAAACAAACTCTCTGGTGGTGCAAAAAAAACTTGGTGTGTATATGTTCACAACTATATTTCAAGTGTATATTTTCAATTGTTGGTTGTGATATGAAATAATCAAGGTAGTATAAGGAGTTTAATATCAATGGTTAAATAAATGTTAGTTTGATATCAATGGTTAAATACATGTTAAGAAGGGTAGAAATCCTATAGTTGAGGTACTAATTTTACCACATGTAAAGCTTGCTTACAATATGACCTTACATTTATTTATATCTTTGACTTCCTTTGAGTGTGTTGTTGATTAGTTTTTAAGTAGAAATTCAGTTTTGGATCCTTATAATGTATAAACAAGTGTTCAATCTTAAGGACTTTAGGAATGTAAATCACAACTTTGAACCGATTCTCAAAGCCAAAAAAAAAAAAAAATAAAAGTGAAAAATGTTTGTTGATTTTTAGTATTCAAAGTGGTTGAAAATAGTGAAATAAAAATGAATTGAATTATATGAGAGTAATATTCCAAGATTAGAGATTTCATCAATTATGAATCATCGATAGACCTTGACCATTTTCCTTTCATGACAAATCCGACTATAGTCATGAAGGTAGATTGCCTAAATTATTATTAATCCTCTTTCAGGCTCAAAGTAACGCGCCTTAACAATTTAACATTCACATTCGTACAAAGTTAAATAAATCAATACCCTTTAAGCTCATAGATACAAGAAACATATTCGATTCAAACATCTTCTTTCGGTCTCAGGTTTAACAAATAAGACATGCATCTACAACAAGTTATTTCTCCTCAAAGGATCTAAGTCACTTTAACACAAATAAATCTCGAGTTAATAACTTATTTTTCCAACGAAAACTATCACCTTTCGGTCTCTAGTTATCATCTAGATATAGATCTAACAACATAAGGATAAATAAATCGAAATAATCAACTATATATTCAAGAAATTCTAAGAACCTAGTCTATCTCAACATAGTTAGATTTATCTCCAAACCTAGAATTAACGGATTATCCACAAATAAAAATAGAAATGAAATTAACAAGATTCATAATAAAAACTTACAAGATTCAATATGAAAGAAGGAAAGAACTTCAATCCCAAATCTCCTCTATGGTCTTCTTTTCACTCTCTTTTCTCTCTAATTTTAAAAAATAGACTCAGATAATATTCCCGATCTTTGCACGATTTTCATTCTTCTTTGCATGAACCTTCTTGCTAACCTTAGGTCCAAATCTCCCTAACTTGATAGTCTCTTCATCAAGTCTTCATAGAACAATCCTAACGTCTTCATCATACACCAAAGTACCAATAATCCACCTAAAAACAAAGACAAAACGAGCGTAGACCTCCATACTAAAAATGTAACAAAAACTAGTAACAAAGCATACAAACTCGTTTCAAAACATGTTAAAACTAATCCTAAAATCATGATCTAAAAGCTAACAAAAAAAAGTTATCATATCATTCATCGGTGTTTATAATATATAATGATATCTTATGTTCAGCATTAGGTAATACAAATTTCTTCATGTAAGTTAAATGTTTTACCATTTTATTATTGTATTCAGTTAAGATTATAGATTAACATTATTATATTATGGCATATTGTTTTGAACCTATTTAATTGTTATGTGACTGTCATATGTAGTCTATCTTAGTAATCTAGTGTTCAACACTTACCCTATAAATTTTATATTATTATGTTTTTGTATGAAATATTAATTTTGTTAAATTTTTAATTATAGTAATTGTTATCTTAATTATAGTTATACTTCTTGGATCGGAAAACCCAAACATATTCTTAAATAAGCGATAAAATTGCTAATTATTGTTAATCTTCATCCAATATGAACGATTGAACTTGAAGAAACATATTCATAAATTGAAAAAATATACATATATTATAAATATATTATAAAACCTTATCAGAAAATAGGGGATAGTGATGAAGATTCTCATACTCACAACAAAAGGATGGTACATATAAACAACCACCTAAAAATATGATTGTTCATAAACTTTTCGTGACTCTCCTATTTCCTCGTACCATCTTACATTTGACCTCGTATCAACAAATTTCAAATATTTTCATTTCTAATTGACTCTATGGTCTCACTTTGTTTCACTTTTCATTTCAACATCATTTATTGTTAACGCTATATAAAATTGTATAATAAGACA
Source organism: Fagopyrum homotropicum (assembly GCA_033239125.1). Lineage (NCBI taxonomy): Eukaryota > Viridiplantae > Streptophyta > Magnoliopsida > Caryophyllales > Polygonaceae > Fagopyrum > Fagopyrum homotropicum. Next base: position 132,575,460 of record BSWB01000004.1, read on the forward strand.
ATACAATAAACAAAGTCACGACTAACTTTAAACTAATATATCTAAGTTGTAGCTTGTTACAAAAAAAATTTAGATTGAAAAAATATTAATAAACCCTTATTTAACATTTTTTGTTGGAGATTGAGGACATTTGCATTATCACGTTGGATTGTAGATATCACGTTGATTATAAACGATAAAATTAAAATTTTATGTTAATAGTAAATGTTGGTATGAGATTTTATTTTCTAAAATAAAACTTCATAATACATGATAGAATATAGGCAAACCCGTCTGGTTTTGTCCAAACTTCGGTCTTATGTTAAAGATGTTAGGGGTTTGAAGAGAAGAATAGTTAAGTCCTTTGGTTATAAGTTGGTGGACTGAATGTAGAGTTTTGAGCCTATTTGATCAAGACTTGTTAACTCCAGTTTGGCAGCACGAGATCCTCACATGATCACTTACTCTGAATGTAACATTGTAGATGAACCGATGCACGTTGAGTGGTTGCCTATGATCCCCAAGTACTTAAGCTTCCGCTCTCTCTCTCAAACCCTAATGTTGCTAAAACTTCTCCTCCTCAATGAGTCTTTGGGAGCTTCTCTGAGCGATTCTAAAAGAGCAAAAAGAGTGTACGAGAGGTCCGAGCCAAGAGCTTCGCTTGAGATCTTCTCTGGTGTCCTCTTCTTCATCTAAACTCGCTTCAATGGAAGCTTGTTTATTATCCTTAGGGATTTGTAAACGATTACCTTTATTTGTTTCTTGTCTTTTTTGTCGTTTTCTTGTGAAAATCGTTTATTTTTCTTGTAACTTTAGCTTCTTCGAAGCTTTTCTCTTAATGTATTACCGCTTAGTGGGTTGAGTTGGTTCTCCCTTCCTAAGATCCTATAGAGTAGGGTTTTTCAAACAGCTTCATCAAATCTATTGTGTTCTTGTTTGTTTTAAAGGCTAGATCGCTCCAGATCTGGTTATTTTGTTTCAAAAACATATTCTGAGTTTTATCAATACACTTTTGGTGTATTACAACACGGCAATATGAAAACAACATCCATGCGTTTATTCTACTATTCTACATCACAATGTTACACGAACATGCTTGTAATCGAAAGAGTACGTATTAAATAGAGTTTAATTAGAAACTATTTCGAATGAATCGCAAACCCTAATCTTTGACCACCATGACCTTCAATCCATGTTTCATATGAAGAATGACAGAGAACTTCGGCTCCACCCGATGTCCTTGAACCACCTTAAAACGGAAATTCCGAGCCAAAAGAGTGCATATAACCGCTTTCATTTGTATAAGGGAAATATCCTTCCCTAGGCATATCCTAGGCCCCGCGTTAAACGCGAGGAACTTGTGCGCAGGCTCATACCTGATCCCACCTTCCTCCGTAATCCACCTCTCGGGCTTAAACTCCAAGCAATCCTTCCCCCAAAGCTCCTCCATCCTTCCCATGGCATACGCACACATCAAGATCATCGTTTGCGGGCCCACCTTGTGACCCGTTGGTAGCGTCTCCTCCCTACAGGCCGCCTTGTGGTTGGTTGGAACCGGCGGGTATAGCCTTAATGCCTCGTTTATCGATGCTTGTAAATACACTAACTTCATCTTGACTAATTCATCTCTTTGAAACAATATAGTAGTAATGTTGGCATTTTCCGCGATCATCTCCTCCTTGATCTTCGCCTCAACGCGCGGATTTTGAGAGAGCAACCAAAAGAACCAAGACAAGGCCGAGGAGACGGTGTCTTGTCCCGCAAGCATAAAGGTCCCAAACGTGTCCCGCAAGAAACGGTCGGTGGACTTGAACCCATGCTCGGGTCTCCCATAGTCTTCTTCTATGTAGAGAGAGAACAAATCGGCCCCTTGTGCGTCTGATTCATTTATATTCTTCTTCTTCTTCTCGACTTGTTTCCTCTTCTTGGGTAAGAAGTCGAAGAAGAAATCATCCACCTTGTTCATCAACCTCTTGAGTTTCCCCTCTCCTCCAACCCCAAGCCATCTCTGCACCTTCCAAACACTCTCCGGTAGTAAATGTCTCATTAGAAGCACCACCTCACCCTCGTGGGCCGAATCACAAAACAAACTATCTGGGAGATCATACCGGAGTGAATTCGGGTCATACCCGGTTAGCATGAGTGACGTGATATCTGATGTCAGCCTCCCGAAAATCTCTTGCAAATCAATCACGTCGTTTTGGCGCCACGACCGGTCCAATATTGGGACGAGCCCATGCTCAATCTTCTCCTTCAAGCAAGACACCATGAAACATTGGAACCTGCAGCACATACGTTCATGTGCATTAGACTCGAGCCTAACACATAACTAACGTAACTCTACACAAATGATAAAGAACTTGACCTGGTACTAGTGAACGCAGAGTGGGCGATCTTACGTTGGTACCTCCACAGATCATCGTCGACGTTGAAGATGCCGTCACCGAGATAGTCAAAGATTTCGTTAAACCGGGACCCCTTGTGGAAGTCAAGGTGGTGCTTGCAGAGGATATGCTGAACATTGATTGAGCTTGAAGTAAGGAGGATCTCCATTGAGCTGAACCACGGGCCTTTGACAAGGAAAGTGGATCCGGGGAACCGGAGGAGGAGCTGCCAACACCAGTGGACGAACCGCTGGTGGTTTAGGACGACGCCGGGGAGCATTCCGACAATTGGCCAATTAATGGGTACTACTGAGGAGGAGAATACTTTTCTAGGGTTTTTAATGATATACCAAAGGGAGACCATCGAACAAAAGAGAAGGAGGACGAGAGTTAGGAGGAAATTTGTGTATGTGTTTTCCATACTTTTAATTGCCTAGCTCGATTTTCTTACTTACTAATTAAGAGTGTTACATGCACATATATAATGTCTACCTTGTTTTGGTCTTAATTCTTGGTTGCATATGCATTCACAAACTTTGCATGGCAACCATCTTCCCAAAAAGAAATTATGCATGCCAATCAGAAATCATGAATTAAATTGTATTTTGAGTATATTAAAATAATTATTATAATTAAATTTTAAATAACTTTTTAGAAACCATAAATCATCAAATACTATAAAGTATTTTTTTTCTTTTGACATATATAGGAGTTGAATAATTATCAAAATATATCTCAGATTTATAAATGAGTCACATTTTCACTGATTTTGCATTTTTTTCAAAAAATATTATACTTTATTGACTTTTCAATCTTGTTTTATATTCAGTGTTTATATTAATTTTATATATTTCAGGTTTACTAATATCTAGTGATATTAATTACAGAAATGAGTTAACAATTCAAACCAATCACTATGTTTAATATCTTTACTTCGGAGAAACAAATTATATATTATTAGATTGATAATAACTTTTATCAAATAGACACACCTATGTTTCGTAGTTTTTGCAATTAAATTTCTAAAATCAATATAAAATTTTGTGGATCTTCAACTATGATTATCCCTTGCATTAAATTCTCAAAAGTATTTCCAATTCAGATTCAGTCTTATTTTTCGTTCTCCTCCAGCTTCGACTGCGAGGATTTGATAGATACATATTACGCTTATGTGTATTCTATCCATATTTGTGTATATTGTTAATATTGTGTAATCGTTATATATCGAGTTTCACTCGAAAAATAAGGGTAATATAAAATTATCCAATTCTATTTTCCAAATCGTATGTTTCGTAGTTTTTGCAATTAAATTTCTAAAATCAATATAAAATTTCGTGGATCTTCAAATACGATTATCCCTTGCATTAAATTCTCCAAAGTAATTCCAATTCAGATCCAGTCTTATTTTCCAAATCGTATGTTTCCTAGTTTTTGCAATTAAAATTTTAAAATCAATATAAAATTTTGTGGATCTTCAAATACGATTATCCCTTGCATTAAATTCTCCAAAGTAATTCCAATTCAGATCCAGTCTTATTTTCCGTTCTCCTCCAGCTTTGACTGCGAGGGTTTGATAGAACACATATTACGCTTATGTTTATTCTATCCATATCTGTGTATATTGCCCATATTGTGTAATCATTATATATCGAGTTTCACTTGAAAAATAAGGACAATATAAAATTATCCAATTCTATTTTCCAAATCGTTAAGTACCCCCATAAAATGAGAGAAGTAGGCACATTCAATTGCTAGAGTTACATAGGCATCTAACACACAAACGTAGTGCAACTGTGATGATGATCACCATAAGATATGCTATAAATAAGGTGCATATTGATTGATATGCATCCTTGTTATTATAAGTTTAAGATCACGTTATTTAGGCCTCATTTGTTGATCACTTGTTGTGAGTATCTCAAACTTATTATAGCGAAAATTTAATATGTAGATTTATGCTATTTTAGCCATGAGTAAGGTCATTCATGTCTATTAACAAACATGGTTGCGACATTTCTTAATTTGGAATATTAAATAGTTAATCGGATATGAAATTTTAAGAATTTTTCCTCCTACACATATCACATCACGAATGTGGTTACGGTTAACATAACCAATGAGTTTATCTAGAAACAATCCATTGAAATTTAATTTGTAAGTTTTGATTTTTTCCATTAACTATAAGGGCTGCAACACACGTGTGTTTTGAACAATTCAACATTAAAAAAACTAAAGCGAATAAGTTAACCCGTAGATACAAACATATGTAGTATGAAATAATTCATATTGTTTTCACACGGATTCTTAGTCTACTGCGTGTTGGCGTGATTGTTCATCGTCTTTTGTTTCCGTGGTTAGAGAATGTTGTCCGTCTATGATTTGTTGGTTAAGTAGCTCGTATCTTGTGTATACTGCAACAACAAGTATATAATATAAGTTACGGTAAGTGTGTGATATTGAGGTGAGAATTGTGATATTGTGTTCGTTTATGTCCGTGTGTCTTACCAATGAGGGTGAAATGGTTTTTCTGTAAATTTTATGTGAAGTATGTAAATATTTGTTTGTCGTTCTTTTTTAAATGATATAACATTGTGTAATTTATTTTTGTTGGGTTGAGTTTGGTATCTATATGCCGGTTTTAGGTTATATTTTTGGTTTCTCTAGTATTTCAGAAGGTACCATTTTTTTAATTGAACGTGGTTAATATATTCATATTCCTTTTTTATGATTATGTTTAGGCTTTGCCTTTTCTTTGCTCTAGACAAGGTGACATAATTTTGTTTCTGTGCAAAACATGATTCCCTTGGATCTAAACTAACTTTTTCTAGTGTTTGCCCTTTAAGATTTGTTTATTGTCATTACGAAGCATAGTTTTATGGGGAATTGCTTCCTTTCAAACAATAATGAGTATTTTGTGGTAGATGGTTTTAATGTTATTCGCGGAATAAATGTTTGTTCACCTTGTAGTAACTTATAGTTATTTCACAATGTATTAAGTTCTTGTGAAAGATTTTACCGAGTAAAGTTGTATTGTTACATAGTCCATTTGACAAATGTAGGTTTCTGAGTAAGATTATTGGGAAATTTTCTTTTAGTACAAGGAGATGTGGGCTCAATCCTGAAGGATGTAGTGTGTCAAAGAATTCGGTAGGGTATATATTGCAATTGTCAACGATGACAAAGTCAAAACTTGTGTATGTTCTAGATGTTTTTGGAATTTTGTTATCAAAGATTCGTTTATGTAGTCTACATCTGCGCTTTTTTGTGTTATTATAGCTCTTTAAGTAAAAATGTCAACTTGTATGATATTTGTTCTCATTTCAAGATATAATGTATCTATTAGTAAACTGATAGCTGAATTATTTATGTCAATACATAATATTGTGTTCGGCGGTATTGGAACGTATGCATGTTCTTCTATTTGTAATTGACCATTATCTAACTATGGTAAAAAAAATTGTGAACTCAATATCTTATATGACTCTTATATTTATTGTTAATTTGAAACTTTATCAGAGATGGAAAGTATTTAGTGGTTCGATGTTTTGTTTTTTTTTTTTGCCATGGATGCCTCGTTCCATATGATTAAAGTTGTACGGAGGATTAGTTTGGCTAAACTGCTTTATTTTGATACGTTACAAAGTTATGTGATGTTGTCGTTTATGGGGATTTTGAAGCGTGAATGCGTTGTTCGACCATTTGGTAGGTTTGATGCTTCTATTCCTAGCGTTGATGCTGGGAGAACAATTTTTGTTTATATTTCTTACTTTTGCATATAAAGTACAATATGAAAATATTTTTCCCGTGCCTCCAAAACCATTAATGAAAATGTACCAGGTTTATTTTGTTTTACATTATTTACAATGTATTTGTATACTATTTTTTGTTGTGCATTTAATAATATAAATATTGATGCTCTTAGGTATTGTTGTGGGATTGACGCATTTCGTGCGTCTTCTATATCACGAGTGAATTGAATAATTTCTTCGTTTTCCATGTGTATTTTTTTTATTCGAAAGGAAGATAATGATTTTCCCATTCCTTCTAAGTATGAATCAATTTCAGTCCATGTTAATTTGAATATCTTGGCTATATTTCCTGGATTCCCTGTTATAATCTTAAGAAAATGGTGTGTAGCTATTGTCCCACAATTGTTGTGGGTTTATAATGTACAAAATACGAGTAAAGGGCATTGTTGCCTCTTTTACCAAGCTTTATTATGATAATTCCATACATAGAAGCCTGTAAACTCGGCGTATAACAGTTTTTTTTTATTGTTTATGTTTTGTGATTTGTGTGAAAAAACCCAATCAAAATATAAACATAATAGCACAAACACACATAGAACTGGAATTAAACACTCAACATGTTGCCACACAAGTCCGATTTTTATCTTGTATATAAGTGATCACTTCAAATCCAGTTAAGGTTGTGATACGAGACGTCTAAGACTCTCGCCTCCGTTTCTTTATCCAACAAGAGTGGTTCAGTGTACCTTCCCATATAACATGCGGAGTGGTTTGTTACCCTCCCTATATACTGTTAACATGAAATATTGCGATATTCTAGGCACTTATTTTGGTTATTTTTCCCTTATTATTGTGTACATGGATGAAGATTTGAAGCAAATGCTAGCTTGTTCATTTATTTTGTCGATATGGAAGTCTATGTAACACCCCAAATCCGCGGGACTTGGAGTGTCACATTGGGCTAGGATCTCACAATGGATCCTGACCCTAGCCTGACAACAAGTTCACTGGATCTTACAACAAGACACAGGTAGATTAAAATCAAATACATAAAAGCTGAGTATGATACATCAAAAGAGTTTACAAACTCATAGCCGAGTACAAAACAACAACATAAATCACAACCACAACCACAAAAGATCCCACATCCCACGCATCCTAATGTACTCCTCGGCTTGTCACACCATCTGGCTCACTCTCCAGTATTCCTAACCTGCAGAACACTACAACACGGTATGAAACCGTTAGCTACATCAATGAAAAACATGAAGGTAATAGCACAACCACACATCAACATCTCAAACATGCAATGCCACACACATTCATTTATTATCTTTCATTACGTTATTCCATTACTAATTCAACTTCTTTTGTAACATGAGGAGCCTCAAGAACCCCGTCCCATCCAACGTAACACAGGAGTTTTGCATGGGGGTGACCTTCACTCGTCCCCTCCTGTGAGATCATCTTCAGGGCACCTCCTCCTAACCAGCAGGCGGAGACCGGCGGTTACCGCCCGTTATAATACACTTGGGCCAAATAAATGTAATGAATGGTCATCCTAGTCCGGTTTAGGTTATAAATGCAAAATTATATGAACACACACAACCATCACAATCATACAATCCACAACTGCACGCTAAGTAAGTCCTATGGACTTACCTGATATACTCGTAACCTGTACCACGTCACAGCTTTCCCTTGGGGAAGTAATCAACGCCTGCAATAGCAAGGCACACACAATCACATACTGCAAAGGTTAGGAGACTCGTCTCACTAACCACAACCAACCTATATCTCAAATCTAAACCTCAGATCCTCAACACATTCATAAATGCCTAAGGCATATCCTCAACATAACATCTCATCATACTCGTACACATACTAATCCTTAAAGCCATAACCGATATCCATAACATCATCATGATCCTCAAATCATTCTGACACCTAGCATGCATCTAATCAGTATTCCTCAATCTCAAATTTAATCAATTAACCTTTAATTAATTAATTAAATTTCACCAGAATAACGTTTTGCCCGCAGGCCATTTCTAAACCCACCTATCATCAAATTTCATCAAGAAACAACCCATAAACGCCAGAATAATATAATGATCATAATGGAATTTCTAATTATCCATTTTGAAAAGCATAAGGTCGATTTAGGCCAAATCACAGTACGGAAAACGAATAAATTTGTAACTTATTTGTTACTAACCCGATTGATGATCTGAAAGAAGATTCGGAATCACAACGACGCAAGCTACGCATGTACAACATCAAATTCACCGGAATCTGAGCGACTGAACTGTCCTGGTGACATATATGCTCGACCAGGTCTTCATCTGCTCGAAAATGCAGAAACTTGGTACCGATATAAAGAGAATGAAGAGAGGAATCCAGAAACTCAAACGGAATTGAAATAGGATTAGAAAAGGAGAGTAGATCTGAGTTTGAAGTTTGAGAGAAATCAGAGCTTTTACGAGGAAACGTGAAAGGAAATGAATTAATAAACGATTTTCCGCTATTTATAGTGAAGTCGATAATTATCCTTTAGCAAAGTCGATAATTATCCTTTTATCGATCCAATGGCGGGTTGAACCCCCTTCTCCAAACTTCTCGAAATTAGAATAATAGATCTTGAATATTGTAGGGATAATTATTCAACAATTGCCTCGGAAAATATGTATTCTTAAGCAGTCTTTCTTAGCCGTTAAGAAACGAAATAGCGACTCTTTTGTCCGTTTTGCCTTTCCATGTTATTTCATATCTAGGACATGTCCGATGTCTTGATCATTTCTCTCAACTGCATTTTTATTAATTGGAGCTCCCAAATGCTCCAAATAATACCTGAGGGTAAAATTAATTACCCGGGGGAAAAAGTGAAAATTTCACCATAAGCCCAAAATTACGCCGGGAACATAACGGTGGGACTTATACTCAACACTTACGCAATCTTCGCGAGTTATATGTCAATTATTATCACTGATTAAGTTAATCAACATTAATTAGAATTCGAAAATCCTAGCTATTACAGTCTACACTAGCTTTGTGTTGATCATTGTGAATAAGAGCTAAATCGGAGCAATTGAGAGAGAAAAGGGAGTGATCGATCATGTTCGAGGATTAGGAGACACATCAAGGAAACTAAGGAAGGAGTTAGGATGATGAATGTCACGAAACAAAGGAAACAACAAGCAATATACACTTCCACACCCTGAATTACGGCCGTAGGGAAGTCCACGCTCTAAACCACGGCCGTGGACTTGGCATCATGAACGTGGATTTGAGTCTCAAGCACTCCAGTAAGTTACACGGCCTAAATTACGGTCGTGGAAGTCACAAGGCACCGTAATCTATTTCCACGCTCTAAACCACGGTCGTGCAAAGCCATGAGACCGTGATTTAGGCGATCTTTTGACGTGTCATTATTTGCCACATCATTTACGTATTGGGCCTCGACGGTAATTATTTCTCGTCTTATAAAAAGGCCGGAAAAGAGAGTTTCGAGGACGGCCGCTTACCCTTGCTTTCAGCATTCTTGCCTAGGGTTGATTGAAGATCGCCGAAGGTTGCGGAAACGCCGGATTGAGAGAGATTGAAGATTGCTCACAGCGAAGGTTTAACCTTTTTCTTAGGTTTTGATATTGAAGACAGATTGACAACCTGTTCTTCGTACTTGCCTTAGATCATTGTGAGGTTTTGTGTTATACATTCTGAATCCATTAACATTGCTTCTGGTGTTTCAGATTTGAGATTTTGTTTTGACGTTTTATTGAGTATTCGAGGGTTTTCATCTTTCATTCTCTTTAAATTTTAAGGTGAAGGGTTGATAGTTGTGGCTTAGATGATGATAGATCGATCGTAAATTGATTGGACCTTGAGAGTTAAAGAAATATCGTCGACACCCAAAATCACGGCATGTTCTTAGGTTTCCACGGCCGTGGTTCTCAAGATCTACCCGTGATTTACCTCAGTTTACGAACCTTGCTTTTACTTTAATTCAAAGTTAAAGATTTGCTTTAACTTAGTCTTGGCTTGCCTTTTCTAGGTAGTAGTGAGACTCAACATCCTCTATTTCGGTTTCGAGTGTCACAACCTTAACCGTTTGAGTTTATCTTGATCATTGGGTTACAAGTTTGGGTATTTGAGATTAATTCTTGTCCTTAGATCCTTTCTATACTGCAGCCTCAACAACCTTTATAGAGAGTTTCTTTAGATAAGTCATATAAAGTTTTGAAACTTCACCGTACATTACTTTACCTTAGAAAAACCTTTGCAATTCTTGACTCTGTCCTTAGTTCTTTAGTATATCTTGAATCGATTGCCACAATTTGATACTTGGATCTTTAGGGTTGCTGTTTTCCCTAATATTTGCAAAGCTTTACATCTTAATTGCTTGAAAATTTGAAATTGGATTTTGTTTCGCCAAATCCCTGTGTTCGATACTCTGGAATACTTGCTAATCTACGCCGATCCGTACACTGCGGGTTCGCTTGCTTTTATTCTAGTTTTATAAATATAAAGCTTATTTGCACGCACGTTTTCGGGCGAACAAGTTTTTGGCCCCGTTGCCGTGGATTTGGTCATGACCAAACTTCGGTTTCCGGTTGTCGAGCTTGGGAGCTTTGCTATTGTTATTTGATATTTCTTGTGAGTGCTATTTGCAGGTTTTTTTAGGTATATGCGCAGGTCTAGATCCAATAAAGACCTCGTACCTTTTGATCCGGAACTTGAGAAGACTCTTAGGAAGAAAGTTAAAGAAAGAAAGATGGCTGAAAATAAAGAGAGAGATCTCCAGGCGGAGTTAGAGGAGTCTCAATCTCAATTTAGGTTGAGTGAGAAAGCTCGTAAGGAAGAAGCGGAGCGTCATCAATTCCAAATTGATGAGCTCAAAGCTATGATGTTGGACATGAAGTTGGAGCTGAACGATTCTAAGAAGAAGAAGAAGGTCAAGAAACCAACTAAGTCCGTTAGAGTGGAATCATCCGATGATGAGGAATTCGATCCGGATATGCCGGAATTAGAGGAGATTGATCCAACGATCAATCCAGTCCGGATTGATCCAATACCATCCGCCAATCCTCGTGTCCCAGTTGGGGGTGCGAGAGCCGCTCGTGTAGATGAGGAGCCAAGAACTCTTGGCCAAAGGATGGATCCGATTCAACAACCACGCCGTCTAGGTGTGAACTTTGATGCTGTCAATATTCAGGGGTTTAGCTTTAACCCACAAGTTATTACCATCGTTCACCAAAGCCAATTTGGAGGAACGAGTGCTGAATCTCCACATCAACATTTACAAAATTTTGAGATTCTAATGGAGACAATGAAGACAAAGAATGAAACCACCAACAACTATAAGATCAAGTCATTCTTCTTCTCTTTGAAAGGGAAGGCTTTATCTTGGTATCAAGCTCTTCCAACTGGAAGACTCAACACATGGGAGGATCTATCTTCGGAGTTCCTAACCAAGTTCTTTCCGCCATCCAAGACAGCGGAGTTGAGAGGTAAAATCAATGCTTTTTCTATGAAATCTAATGAAAGTTTGTTTCAGTCTTGGGAAAGGTTTCAGGATCTATTATTGGATTGCCCACACCATGGCATTTTCAAGTTAGAATTGTTGGAGATATACTACAAGGGGCTGGATGTGGAAACACAATTCAAGCTCCAATCCCTTTCATGTGACACATTCATGGACATGAGGGAAGATGACGCTTGAGACTTCATTGAGAAGCAAGCCCGAGTCATTGAGAAATACTCTCACCGGAAGGCGGAAGCTAACCGAGTAGAGCAAGGAGCGAAGCTAACACAAGCTGCACAAACTCAAATCTTTTCTCTCAACACCAAGATTAAAGAGTTGAAGGAAGTTATTAAAGCTGGCTTTCAAAAGCCCAAGGAGCAAGATGCTGGATATTTAGGAAACAACAATAACCATCATGGGAATGAGAATACCAACCGTAACAACCGGAACAATTGGAACAACAACAACCGGAACAACAATTGGAACAACAATCGGAACTCAAGCAACAATTGGCGTTCCAACCAACAACAAAATTCCGGTAATTCTTATCCCAATTCAGGAAATTCACTAACTCCACCATCTTCTTCTTCCATTCCTTTGAAAAGCCAGGGGCAAACATCTAATAGTGGAAGCAGCTCGGGGAAAGAGAAACCCGATCCCATGCTGTAAACGATCTTAGGAAAGCTTCAAGGGCAGGAGAATCACATCACTAAGGTTGATAAAGCTAAAAAGGTTTTAGAAAACCAAATGTTAAGCAATGCTGAGGAAGTTCCTAGAAACCAAGGAAAACTTCCAGGAAAGACGGAGGACAACCCGAAGGGAAGGGTGATGGCTATTACAACTAGGAGCGGAGCAACAACTACCGACCCGCAGCCTAAGTTTGTTGAAGTTCCCGTCGACAAGGAGAAGGAAAAGAGGAAGGAGAAGGAAGACATCTACATTCCTCCTCCAGCTTACAAACCTCCCCTACCATTCCCACAATCTAGAGCAAGAGCGCGTCTAGACAAGCAGTTCGGTAAGTTCATTGAACTCATGAGCAAAATGCACATTAATATGCCTTTCATTGATGCAATTGTAGGTATGCCCGCTTATGGGAAGTTCTTAAAGGAGATCCTCTCTAACAAGAGGAAGCTGGAAGACTTTGGAGAAGTCAAGATGAGTTCGGAATCATCGGATCTCATCAAAACGATGAAGGAAAAGATGCCCCCAAAGCTGAAGGATCCGGGGTCAGCTTGTGTTCCAATTGGAGTGGGAGAAGTCACATATGATGCATTATGTGACTTGGGAGCAAGCGTTAGCATCTGTAATAGCTAGGATTTCGAATTCTAATTAATGTTGATTAGATACTACCTTGAGATTTGAGGAATTGTGAGCTATGTTGAGATATTGAGGTTTAGTTGGTTGTGAGGCTCATAGATTGAGTATGATCCTTATGGATCCCTTTGGGTCTAGGTGTGACCCCTTTGATGAATAGAGGTTGATATATCTCTTTATGCCTTTTTATAGGCCGTGTTGTCCCTCCAGTGTAGAGGTGATCGTGGTTGATTTTGTACGAGGTTGAGGTAAGTCCGTAGGACTTACTTAGCTACCATCCTTATATTGGGTGTTTGCATGAGTGGTGTGTGCTTTATATGTTTGCTATGATATCATGTGTTGTCGTTTTTATCGACCTATGTTCTATTGACTGCCCCACTGCGTGGCTGTGATAACCTTTCCCTTTCATCCCGCCGTGGAGTTTGAGAGGTTCTCTGATGTCGGGCCAGACTGGTTTACAGGAAGGGCGCAATCCACTCCCATAGGGTACACGGATTGTGTGACCGATACTCGTACAGCTGGACATTGTACTCAGAGGCGGGGATGTATCGGTCCTCGTGTCACATACTTTCATCTATCTATATATATACGGTTTTTGAGTGAATGGTTATTATATAAAGATAATAAATGGGTAAATGTGTGATAACATGCTGATGTGTTTATCTTTCATGATTGTGCTTGTGCTTATGCATTACCTCATATATGTATGGTTAGCTAACGGTTTCATACCGTGTTGTAGATGTTTACAGGTTAGGCGCTACTGGGTGATCTGGCAGGGTGACAGGCCGAGGACTCTCGTACATTAGGTGGTTGGTTTGGGGTTGTTGTGTTTCCCCTCCTGCGTGAGGATGATCTTTTGTACCTCCTATGTGAGGATGTCGTTTTATATACTCGGCTATGTTGTTGTTTACTTTGGGTCGTACAGTTTATACTGTTTTGTGTATTTGTTTTATATCTGTCAGTGCCATGTTGTAAGGTCCAGTGAACTTGTTGTCAGGCTAGGTTCAGGATCCATTGTGAGATCCTAGCCCAATGTGGCATACCGAGTCCCGCGGATTTGGGGTGTTACAGAGTTGGTATCAGAGCCCAGGTTGACAACAATGGCACTTGCTACCTGCAATGAGGTTTGATAGGTAAAATAAACAGAGCCCACATGGGATCTGACGTTTTCAAAGGTTTTGGTTTTAAGTGTGGTTTTGGGATAGAATGTACGAGAAGTCGTCACCTCTGCCATGGATCTCTGCAGCGTAGATATGTATATATATCTGTGTGTACTATGGATTATGTGGATTATTATATACATATCGATACCTATAGCATATATATAGCCTTATAAGATTAGGTGCGTATATCCTACAGATGACTCACACTAGAGTAGTATCTGTAGTGGGATGAGGTAGGGGTACACCCCCCCTCTTCCTCCAGTGGTGATAAGTTAGGGACCAGTTTCCGTTGTTGTTTCGCCTATGGTAGAGAACGAGTTTGAAGAGGCTGATCGTGTCTCCATGAGTAGATCCGAGTTTCAAGAATATATGTAACAAGTATATGAAGCGGTGATAGCGGGTAGATCGATACCAGATTTACCAACAATTGTGAGATCAACTGAAGTTTCTGGATCCGGAAAGAAGCAATGGACTGAATCAGTTACTGGAGAAGCAAAGATGATGAATGGGGAACCAAGTCCGATATCAGGACAATCTAGTGATCCTTTGGCCATGAAGATGACTGGCAAGGAACTACAGTATTTTAATTGCGTGGAAGTTGGGACACTGGCGAGCTGTGTGCCCAAAGGCTCCCATCATATGCTTTACGTGTGGTAAAGCAAGGCATAGAGCGAAGTTTTGTCGACAGGGCAAGGCATTGCCTTTACAGGTTCCCTTCAAGAGTGAGATCATTCCAGGTGGACGACGAAGGTCGAGTTACCCTTCAGTTGCACAGGTTGCAAGGATGGGATGATTATGTTTCAGTTGTGACTATCCAGATCATTTGCGTTATGTGTGCCCTATGGCACTGATAGCTTGTTTCACTTGTGGTGAGCTAGGCCATCTGGCCCTTTCTGTCAGCACGGTGGTGTTTCTTCCCAGCAAGACCTTCCTCTTTCCGGTGCAGAAAGAGTGGAAGTGGAGGCTATAGTAATGACCTCAGTGATACATGAGGAGCATGGATCTGACATTGAGTGATGATATGTAGTGGAGCTACGAGTGTTAGTTGTTATAGGTACCATTCTCGTTAATGGTTTACCTGGTGGAGTTTTGCTTGTTGTGAGTGTTATGCACTTCATGTCTTTCGATGCATGCGTTAATGGTTGACTTTTTGTATATAGTAGAAGGTGGATTTTCCTTTACAAGATTACCTTTTTGGGTTTGAGATACCCGTGAGATGCGTGTTTGTTCCCTTATTTCAGGGACCCGTGTATGGTTGTAGACTTCTTTGTCATGTCGTAGGTGCATGAGGAAGTCATTATGTGTATGGTTTGGATGAATAGATATCATGTGGTGTTAGCTTTTAATAGTAAGACTATTATAGTCTTCATTGAGTTGAGTTAAATAGAGGTCTTCTGAGGTTAAGACCTTTGAAGAGACGGGTTTGTCATCAGGACTGTACGAGCAGCGAGCTGATAGCACAGGGATGTGACGTCTTCTAGTTTTATACCATAAAGGAGCGAGATAGTCCAACAATTGAAGGTATTCCAGTTGTTTATGAGTTTATAGACGTGTTACTGAACCGTCTGGTTGCCACCTCAGCGGAGTGTGGACATTGTTATCGAGTTGAAGTATGATACAAGATTGAATGGGAAAGCCACACTATATGGTGCTTGTTGAGATATTGTACTGATAACTTGAAAAGTTTACTGAAACGGGTTTACCCTAGTGGGTTCCATGTTCCGTATTGATGACCTGACGAGTTAACTTCAAGAAGCAATTGTGTTTTCGGGATTCCTTTATGCTCAAGATATCCCTAGTCATGGATGAGAGAGCAGCATGTGTATGAGATAGCATCCCACACCCGTTATGGACACTACGAGTTTGTAGTGATGTCATTTGGGTTGATGAATGTTTTAGTAGTTTTTATGGAGTTGATGAATAGTATCTTCATCGACTTCCTTGATTAGTTGGTGGTGGACTTCATTGATGACATGTCGGCATACTCTCATAGTAGAGAATAGTAGACCGATCGTCTGAGGACCGTTCTGCAGATTTCGAGAGATAGAGGATTGTATGCTACGCTCTCTAAGTGTAAGTTGAGATGCCAGTGGTAGCCTTTTTAGGCCTTGTTGTCTCCGCTAGTGGGATCATGGTTGACCTGGCGAGAATTAAGTATGTTTTAATGTGGGAGATACTGATGAACATTAAGGAATACGTAGTTTTCTCGGCTCAGCCGATTGCTACCAATGCTTTGAGGAAGGATTTTATATGATTACGTATTCAATTGCGAGTCTTTTGAGAAGACCACCATAACTACGTGATGAAAGCAGTGTGTCTATGTTCTGAAGAGTTGAGGAGGCATTTGACCTCTGCTTTCATTCTGTTGTAGTTAGAAGATTTTTGGGATCCCGTGATTTACGGTGATACATCCCAGCTAAGTCTGAGATGTGTATTACTACAGAGGAGTAGGGTTATTAATATGTGTGTTTACAGCTGAGAACGTATGATGAGAACTACCCGACTTATGATTTAGAGTTAGTAGTTGTAGTTCAAGCCTTTAAGTTTTGAAGACCGTACCGGTGTGATTTTCATGTCAGATTTCTATAGATCATAGAAATCTGAAGTATATTTTATGCAACAGGGGTTGAATAACCGCCAATATTTAAGAGCTTAAGTTGATCAAGACTTTGACTTGAAGATTCCATATCATTCAGAAAAGTTGAATGTTGTCGCCGATAACTTGAATGGAGAGACGCTCCAAGAGAAGATGATTGTGAGACTGATAGTTCAACCTCAGCTTCAGAGAGATCTAGTTTGGCTAGAGTTGGACAATCAGTTCCTTGATGAGGATACCCAGTTATACCTCAGAGGTTCTACCTGGTCTATTGGATGAGGTCCAACAGAAGCAGGAGACCTGCCCAGCCTTGACAAGGTTTAGAGAAAGGATGTCTCGTACTGAGGCACCATAGTTCTCCATGGGAGTAGATGGACTGATGAAGAGTCATGACCACTTTTGTGTACCTGCTGATGTAGATAGAGATAGAGAATATTACGTATACCCATTGTACGCCTTATTCGGTACATTCAGGTACGAGTAAGATGGACCACGAGATGAGACGATTATATTGTATGAAGCCGATATAATCAGATTTGTGATACAGTGTGTGACCTGTTAGCAGGTCCAAATAGAGTATTTCTGATCTAGATATAAGCCTCACCCACTAACAGTGTAGTAGTAGAATTTGGGAGAACATCTCTATGGACTTTGTTATGGGATTGTGACCCAGTAGAAGATTGATGTTATCTGGATTGTTGGTAACAAATTAATGAAACTGGCACGTTTCATTTCTATTAGAAGGACGTGGCTAGTGAATGAATTGGTTGAGGAGTACACTAGACAAATAGTGAGACTCCATGGTATACCGAGAACGATCATTTCTGATTGAGATAGATATTTTTACTTTGAGATTTTGGGCAGCAGATTCAGATTGCTTTGGGGACGAGTTTGTACCTCATGACTACACTTCACCCCCTGACAGATGGTCAGTTAGAGGGGATCATCTAGATCTTAAAGATCTATTATAAGTTGTAAGTTGAATGGGAAACGTGGATGGTTATATTACCTTCCATTACTGATTTTATTATATAACAATGAAGGACGTGCATCTTTTTAGGATGGCCCTATGAGGCAATATATAGACATAGATGTCGTATATCCTTATGCTAGAAGTGATCTAGCAGTAGTAGTGGAAATAACACATGACCAGACTCAAGATTTTATAGTTCGAGTAACGATGATTAAAGGAAGAGTGTTGGCTCTACATAGTCGTCAGATTGTGTGTGTAGACAAGAGGTGTTAACCTCTAAAGTTCTAGCGAAAGTTCATGTCCGGCTGTAAGTATCTCAGCTGCGAGACGTTAGACGTGTTAATATGGAAAGGGAACTGAGTTTCCAATATGATGGTTTATTTGAGATCGACCAGTACGGAGAAGGCAGCATGATGTTTAGCTTTGCCTTTGAGATTAGAGGATATCCACCCAGTGTTTCTTATGTCTCAACTGAGGAAGTATATACCAGACTCGAGACACCTTGTGAGTTACGATGATTTGGTGGTTGAGTCCAACCGCACTTTTGTTGAGCATTCGATTACATTCTTGGAATGATATATGAAACGCTTGCATTCGAAAGACATTCCCATATTGAGGATATAATGGTCGAGATGAAGACCTGAAGAGGCTTTGTGAGAGACTGAGGATAGTGTCCTGAGGAACTATCCAGAGTATATGTTGGGACAAACCCATTTGTGGGAGCACGAGTATATCTTAGTGCTATCTTGATGAATGTTGTGCTTATGTGCTTATGTGCTTATATGCTTATATGCCTTGATGTGTTATTCCATGCTAGTTGTGATGTGATTTATGATCTTAGTAGATCTTGATGTGCTAGCGTGATGTATGCTATAGCTGGAGATGATTACTTCCTCCACGCTACCCGAGTATGATCATATTTATAGCTAGAGATGGTTCTTTCCTCCATGCTATTTGAGTGGGATTAGGATTCAGCTGGAGATGGTTCTTTCCTCCATGCTACCTTGATGGACATAGTTCAGTGGAGATGTGATTCCTCCATGCGATATATATGTTTATGGGTTGGCTAGAGACGTATTTCCTCTATGCATGTGATATGTTTTGGCTAGAGATGTGCTTCCTCTATGCCTTGTGATGTGGTATGGCATGAGACGTGATTCCTCTACGCTTGTGGGTAGCGTTATGGCCCTGTTTCCTGGAGTGATGATTCCTCCATGTTTATACTTGAGGTTATAGATTGTTATAGGTTGTGATCTTTTGAACGGAGATGTGATACCTCCGATAGAAAGAGTGAGAGTTATACCTCGGCGTATGGGTCCGGGAGGATTTAGGAATTGTTCAAGTTTCGGGACGAAACTTTTTCTTAAGGGGTGTGTGATGTAATAGCTAGGATTTCGAATTCTAATTAATGTTGATTAGATACTACCTTGAGATTTGAGGAATTGTGAGCTATGTTGAGATATTGAGGTTTAGTTGGTTGTGAGGCTCATAGATTGAGTATGATCCTTATGGATCCCTTTGGGTCTAGGTGTGACCCCTTTGATGAATAGAGGTTGATATATCTCTTTATGCCTTTTTATAGGCCGTGTTGTCCCTCCAGTGTAGAGGTGATCGTGGTTGATTTTGTACGAGGTTGAGGTAAGTCCGTAGGACTTACTTAGCTACCATCCTTATATTGGGTGTTTGCATGAGTGGTGTGTGCTTTATATGTTTGCTATGATATCATGTGTTGTCGTTTTTATCGACCTATGTTCTATTGACTGCCCCACTGCGTGGCTGTGATAACCTTTCCCTTTCATCCCGCCGTGGAGTTTGAGAGGTTCTCTGATGTCGGGCCAGACTGGTTTACAGGAAGGACGCAATCCACTCCCATAGGGTACACGGATTGTGTGACCGATACTCGTACAGCTGGACATTGTACTCAGAGGCGGGGATGTATCGGTCCTCGTGTCACATACTTTCATCTATCTATATATATACGGTTTTTGAGTGAATGGTTATTATATAAAGATAATAAATGGGTAAATGTGTGATAACATGCTGATGTGTTTATCTTTCATGATTGTGCTTGTGCTTATGCATTACCTCATATATGTATGGTTAGCTAACGGTTTCATACCGTGTTGTAGATGTTTACAGGTTAGGCGCTACTGGGTGATCTGGCAGGGTGACAGGCCGAGGACTCTCGTACATTAGGTGGTTGGTTTGGGGTTGTTGTGTTTCCCCTCCTGCGTGAGGATGATCTTTTGTACCTCCTATGTGAGGATGTCGTTTTATATACTCGGCTATGTTGTTGTTTACTTTGGGTCGTACAGTTTATACTGTTTTGTGTATTTGTTTTATATCTGTCAGTGCCATGTTGTAAGGTCCAGTGAACTTGTTGTCAGGCTAGGTTCAGGATCCATTGTGAGATCCTAGCCCAATGTGGCATACCGAGTCCCGCGGATTTGGGGTGTTACAGCATCATCCCACTTTCCTTATGCAGGAAGATCGGTTTAGGTGAACCTAAACCAGTGAAGATGACGTTATACATGGCGGATCGATCCATAACTCGTTCCGTCGGTATCATTGAGGACGTCCCAGTCAAGATTGGTAAGTTCTATGTTCCAATAGATTTTGTTGTGCTTGACATTCCTGCAGATAGTCCGGTCCCGATCATCCTCGGAAGACCGTTTCTTGCAACTTCCGGTTGTATGGTAGATTGCAAGAATGCTAGGCTTGCCTTTGACATAGGAGAAGAGAAAGTAGAGTTTGTTCTTTCCACTATAGTGAGAGAGCTAGCTCTTGGAGAAGATATGTTCAATATCTATGACGAGGAAGCATCTAAAGAGGAAGTAAGCTCGATTCTATTCAAGGATCCATTGCAAAAGGTTATCACCATGAGCATTATGGAAAAAGGAGAAGAAGAGGATTGCAATGAGGAAATTGAAGCTTTGGAGGAGCTAAAGGAAGTGCATAAAGAAGAGTTTGAAAAACTCTACGATGGGTCGGAAGACGTGAGGAATCACGATCAGTCGTGCTATTCCACGGCCGTGGTTTCCACCAACATGACCGTAATTAGCTATTCAGAGGACTCCAGTAAGTTACACGGCCAAAACCACGTCCGTGGAACTATCAGTGGTGCCGTAATTGACTTCCACGCCCTAATCCACGGCCGTGGAAGTAACAGTGGTGCCGTGATTTTAGGAAATTCTGAGAACAACTACGTTCTTTCCACCAATGCTCTTGAACCTTCTTCAACAACTTCTACACCCTTAGAGACTTCTAAGGAAGCATTAGACACTCCTCAAGAACCATTAGAGACTCCAATGGTGATGGAATTGAAGCCACTTCCCACACATCTTAGGTACGCATTTCTAGGAACTAATTCTACTTTTCCGGTAATTGTTAGTTCCCATTTAAGTGAAGATGAGCATGATAAACTTATGGTTGTTCTAAGGAAACATAGGAAAGCCTTAGGTTACACTATAGAGGATCTTATAGGAATTAAACCTTTATTATGTATGCATAAGATCCTAATGGAAGAGGATTTTAGGCCTTCGCGACAACCTCAACGACGGTTAAATCCGATCATGAAGGAGGTTGTCAAGAAGGAAATTCTTAAACTACTTGATGCAGGTATCATCTACCCTATCTCCGATAACAAGTGGGTGAGCCCCGTACAAGTTGTTCCAAAGAAGGGAGGAATGACGGTTATCATCAACAAGAACAATGAGCTCATTCCTACAAGAACCGTGACTGGATGGAGGATGTGCATTGATTAGCGGAAGCTAAACAATGCAACTAGGAAGGATCATTTCCCACTACCCTTAGTCGATCAAATGCTTGAAAGGTTAGCACAACACTCTCATTTTTTCTATCTTGACGGTTATAGTGGCTTCTTTCAGATTCCGATCCATCCGGACGATCAAGAGAAGACCACATTCACGTGCCCGTGGGGTACGTTCGCTTATAGGAGAATGCCGTTCGGGCTTTGCAACTCCCTAGCCACCTTCCAAAGGTACATGATGGCTATCTTCTCGGAGTACATAAAGGAGATCATGGAGGTTTTCATGGATGACTTTTCTGTTTATGGTTTCTCTTTTGATAATTGTCTTTCTAACCTTTCTCTTGTGCTACAAAGGTGTGAAGACACTAACCTAGTTCTTAATTAGGAAAAGTGTCAATTTATGGTGAAGGAAGGCATTGTACTCGGACACTTGATCTCTAATAGAGGGATTGAGGTAGATAAGGCTAAGATTGAGACCATAGAAAAGCTCCCTCCTCCATCTTCAGTGAAGGGGATAAGAAGCTTTCTAGGACATGCTGGATTTTATAGACGTTTTATAAAGGACTTCTCTAAGATATCAAAACCGCTTACTAATATATTGATGAAGGATGCAGTTTTTGATTTCTCGCAGGATTGTTTAGACGCCTTTCATAAGATCCGGGAAGCTCTAATCTCAGCCTCGATCATCCAACCTCCGGACTGGAATCTTCCATTCGAGGTTATGTGTGATGCAAGTGACGTAGCTATTGGATCTGTGCTTGGGCAAAAGAAGGAGGGCCGAACCCATGCTATCTGTTATGCTAGCAAGACGCTAGATGAAGCGTAGCTTAACTACGCCACAACTGAAAAAGAATTCTTAGCTAGTGTTTTTGCCTTTGAAAAGTTTCGTTCTTATCTTGTAGGTGCAAAGGTGATTGTTTACACGGATCATGTTGTGATCCGGTATTTAGTTGCCAAGAAAGATGCGAAACCAAGGCTGATTAGATGGATTCTTCTCCTACAAAAATTCGATCTAGAGATCCGTGACAAGAAAGGCTCGGAAAATTCTTTTGCGGATCATTTGAGTCGTCTACCACATCTAGAAGACGACAATCTGCCTATAGATGACTCCTTTCCGGACGAGCACTTATACATCATAGAGGAGTGCATCGACAAAATGACTAAAGGTAACGAACCATGGTTTGCTGATTTTGTTAACTATTTGGTTTGTCAAGAAATACCACCCGGACTATCCTATGCACAAAGAAAGAAGTTTTTTTAAGGATGTCCGGGAATACTTTTGGAATGAACCTCTACTCTTCAAGAGAGGTCCTGACGGCATCATTCGAAGATGTATGCCGGAAGACGGGATGCAAAGCGTCATCCGTCATTGTCATTCACTACCTTGTGGAGGCCACGCTAGCTCAAACAAGACTAGCGCTAAGGTATTGCAATCTGGATTTTTTTGGCCTACTTTATTTAAAGATGTGCAAACCTTTGTTTCCTGCTGCGATGTTTGTCAAAGAACAGTAAACATATATAGGAGAAACCAGATGCCTCTTAACAACATTCAGGAGGTAGAGATCTTCGACGTTTGGGGAGTAGACTTTATGGGACCTTTCCCATCATCTTGTGGAAACCAATACATACTTCTAGCTGTAGACTATGTTTCGAGATGGGTTGAAGCAATTGCCTCTCCAATTAATGATGCCATGGTTGTAGTTAAGTTCTTTAATAGAACTATATTCCCAAGGTTTGGGACACCACGGACTATCATTAGTGACGGATGCTCTCACTTCATAGCCCGACGATTCGAAGCTCTACTAGCTAAGTATGGGGTGACTCACAAGATCGCCACCCCTTATCATCCACAAACGAGTGGACAAGTGGAGATTTCGAATAGAGAGATCAAGGGCATCCTAGAGAAAACAGTTTCGAAGACAAGGAAGGTTTGGTCTTTGAAACTAGATGATGCATTGTGGGCGTATAGGACCGCATACAAGACTCCCATAGGAACAACACCATACAACCTTGTGTATGGGAAGTCTTGTCAGTTACCGGTGGAGCTGGAACATAAAGCGTATTGGGCGGTTAAGTGGTTGAACTTCAGCATGAAGGAAGCAGGCAAGAAACGCCTTTTGGACCTTAACGAGCTTGAAGAACTCCGCTTAAACGCTTATGAAAACGCCAAGATCTATAAGGAGAGAGTGAAGCGTTGGCATGATAAGCATATCATTCCAAAGGACCTCAAAGAAGGAGATCAAGTTCTCCTCTTCAATTCGAGACTTCGGCTCTTTCCGGGTAAGCTTAAATCTCGTTGGACTGGACCTTATCTAATCAAACATGTTTTTCCCCATGGCGCAGTTGAAGTATGGGGTGAAAAGAGCGGAAGTTTTAAGGTGAATGGTCAACGACTTAAGAAGTATACACCGGAGCTCCAAGCTGAGGAGTTTTCACCCACCACACTCGAATAGATGCAAGTACGGTCTAGCTACGGATCTAAAACAAGCGCTTCTTGGGAGGCAACCCAAGGTATTGCACTTATGCTTTTGTTTTTCATTCTTAGAATATATTAGTTTAGTCGTTTTTGCTTTGTTTTGCCCTCGACACCTCCCGGTATGTCGTGTTTTTGGATGTAGGAACAATGGAATAGACAATGGGAGGAGAAAAGGTTAGAAGGAATTGACGAAACTTGGATTTTGGCACATTACAAAGAGTTCCACGCCCTAAACCACGGTCGTGGAAGCTATAGAGACCGTAATTTTCCAAAATCTGAGAAAAATCACCAAAACCACGGTTCCGTACAAAATCACGGCCGTGGAACACCCCGAGTGACCGTGATTTTCAAAAATTTTTACGGTCACCATATAAACCACCTTCCTTCACAAAAACACCACAAATTTTCCATTCCACGCCCCATTTCCACGACTTGTACGCCGAAAACACTCCCCCTCTCTCAAATCTTCGTTCGGAGTCCGATTCGAACGATTCTTGAGCCTAAAGTGAAGGAAATTCAATCATCTACAAGATCCAATAAAAAATTCAAGTGAACAATCCCTGCAGAAGACGGAATTTGGATTTTAAGAATCCAAAACCTAGGTTTTTCTTCTCTTTCTCTAGGATTGTGTCTGCTGAATTTGGTGTGATTTGGTTGAGATTTGAGCAAAACAGAACCGAATCACGGTCCCTGTAGGTTCCACGGCCGTGGTTTCTGTAGAACAGACCGTGATTTTCCCTCTGCATTGGATTTGTTTAGGAGAAAGTCGACTAGGAACAAGAAGAGGAAAGGTGACACTTCATCTTCTTCCCAAGTACCCCCTAGTGAGCCACCATCACCCCCACCTCCTAGAATTCCAACAATTCATGAGGATTACCTCGATGCCTTAGAAAGGATCGAGAAGAGAGCGGTCATAGGACCGCGCTACTTAGTGCTTGAGGAGCTAGAACCGCTGAATGTAGTGAATGACTTGACATGGCTTTTGGATAGAGCCGGTTTGATTATCTTCTCCGCTATTAGAGAAGACGCTTATGAGGAGATTACTAGGGAATTCGTCATTTCCTTTGAGTATAACGCCATGGATAGGACGGTTTCTTTTAGGTTGATGGAGGAGAACTATGAGTTCTCGATCTTGTAGTTTGGAGCCTTCTTTGGGCCCCAAGAGACCTTCAATGGTCGTTTTCCTAGCGGTGTATACGCTAAGGATTTTTGGGGGGACATAGCAATGGTATATTCTAGTGAGGACCGTTGGCAACCGGCCGACACCAAGGCTAAGCTCATCTATCACTTAGCCTTGAAGATAGCTCATAGGGTCCTTTCCGAATGCCTTTTCCCTAGGACCGAAACCCCTCAGAAGATCAAGACTGACGAGCTCTTCCTCCTCTATTCTATGCTTCATGGTAGACCTGCTGATTGTGCTATCCTCCTAGCCTCCACCATGAGCAAGCTCAAGAACAAGAGAGCCGGTAACAGAGGATATGGTGGTATGGTTACACACATTGCCACGTAGCTAGGGATAGACTTTTCTACATGCACTAGGATAGCAGCGAGACCTTTGGGTCTCAATAGCCTGATGACGAGAGGAATCATCTTCCCTAGGCACCACGGTCCACCTACCGCCGGTATGCCTTGGGAAGAGAGGGGAGGTAGAGGCATCCCGTGGCTCCCCGAGTATTCCATTATGGCCGGACGCCATAACTGGAAGCAAACTTTCGCTGCTATGCATGCGAATAGGCTAGTGGCACCTCCTTATGTACCCGATGAGGTTCAGGCTGCAGATGTTGAGGAGGAGGTAGGAGGAGGTGATCAGTAGGACTTTGGCACTTTTCCGGATCAGCCGGCACACTTCCCTGACCCTCCTAGACGTTCACCACGACCCACCGGACCTTCTGAAGCCTCTTCCTCTCGCCGTGCTAGCGTGAGTGAGAGGCCGACCTGGATGGATGCTCCTCCCGCTTGGTATGGAGCGCAACCTTCATGGATGGGAGCTCTGCCTCCTTGGTATGATCAGGCACCAGCAGCACCAACAACACCGACTCCACAGGACGCACTGGCATGGTACGGTCAGCCACCAGCTTGGTACCAGCAGCTACCGGAGTGGGCTACCGACCTTTCTAGGCGAGTTGGTGACTTGGAGATCAATCGGGAGATGCAGGAGACACGGAGCCGGGAGCATGATGAGATGATGAGTGATATCTACCGCCAGTAGTTCGGGTGGTACTACAACCATGATTTCCGTCTATTTCCACCACCACCTCTTCCGCAATGATGAGCTATGATGATTGACAGTTTCAGCCGCCCCACGCCGTCTAGTGAGTTCATTTTTCTTTTTCTTTCTTTTCTTTATTTCTTTTCGAACATTGAGGACAATGTATGCTCTAAGTATGGGGTGGGGTGTGAGTATTATGTGTAATAACTCTACTACATTTTCTTGCTTCTATCCATAACACTATGCATGTTTCATTTCCATAGTCACACGTTTCGTTATTGCATTGCATGAAAAAGGCTTTGAAAAATCCATAAAAAGTTGGAAATTTTGAAAAAAATTTTGAAAAATTTCTTGTGCTTCTAAGATTAGAGATGACTTCTATGATAGTTCTCACTTGTGGAATGAGTTTTTGATGACAATTGTATGCTTAAACGGAATAATGAATTAAAAAGAAATTGAATGTGTCGTTTATCCTTTCTTGCAAATTTCATAATGTGAAAGTTTGATCTAAATTATATTGAGAAATTAAGGTTGAAATCACATGATGAGTTCTTATACTTCTTTATGAAATGATTAAGGCAATTCGATTTTCTTACTTCTTTCTTTGATCACTTAGCCCCTCAATAAAAGTAATTGCCTCCCTTACCCATCCGGGAATTTGGAGGAGTTGATATTTGGCATGTTTGATGTGGGAGGGCCATGAAAGCAAAATTTTTGCATTCAAAGAATATAATTAATAGGTTTGGGGAAGTCAATCATGACGATGAGTAACTCAGCACCATTCACATAGTCGGGTGTTTGTGTCTTGCCAAAGTCGGATTGAACGATATTCCTAACAAATTACGGTATGTGCATCAAGGGTTTGAGGCATCTCGAAATTGAGAAACGCCGATCTCCTAGGCTTCGGTTTTTGTGCACCTCTGTCCATCTTTCCAGAAGTAAAGTCGAAAAATAACGTGAAAAAGAAGAGAGCAAAGCTCTAAGTTGATGGTGTTGCAATTCAAACTAAAAAGAAAAAGAGTTGGGTTATTCATTTTCCTGGATTCATGCACCACATCCCTTATAAGTTTCCCTCATTTCCGCATTCTAGACCTTACTTGAAAGTCCTTAAGATCAAAAGAATGTTATTTGACTTGGTGATCTAAATTGAAGTTTCACATGCTTGATTTTGACAATACTTGAAGGTTATGATGTTTGTTTTGAAGTTTAAGCGATTTATGATGTTTCTTTACTTTACATTCTTTGGTTTATGTATGTGAGCGTTTTCAAAGATGAATAAAGCAAGGTTTGAGGATGATCTATTGACTAGAAGCACATTTACCTAAAGGATGGTTTTGTTTTGAGTTTGCATGCATATTTCATTCTAACTTGTATTCTAAGCTTTTAAAAACCTTGCTTGAGGACAAGCAAGTGACAAGTATGGGGTATTTTGTTAGCATGAAATATTGCGATATTCTAGGCACTTATTTTGGTTGTTTTTCCCTTATTATTGTGTACATGGATGAAGATTTGAAGCAAATGTTAGCTTGTTCATTTATTTTGTCGATATGGAAGTCTACACTAGCTTTGTGTTGATCATAGGTGAATAAGAGCTAAATCGGAGCAATTGAGAGAGAAAAGGGAGTGATCGATCATGTTCGAGGATTAGGAGACACATCAAGGAAGATAAGGAAGGAGCTAGGATGATGAATGTCACGAAACAAAGGAAACAACAAGCAATATACACTTCCACGTCCTGAATTACGGCCGTAGGGAATTTCACGCTCTAAACCACGGCCGTGGACTTGGCATCATGAACGTGGATTTAAGTCACGAGCACTTCAGTAAGTTACACGGCCTAAATTACGGTCGTGGAAGTCACAAGGCACCGTAATCTATTTCCACGCTCTAAACCACGGTCGTGGAAAGCCATGAGACCGTCATTTAGGCGATCTTTTGACGTGTCATTATTTGCCACGTCATTTACGTATTGGGCCTCGACGGAAATTATTTCTCGTCTTATAAAAAGGCCGGAAAAGAGAGTTTCGAGGACGGCCGCTTACCCTTTGATTGAAGATTGCCGAAGGTTGCGGAAATGCCGGATTGAGAGAGATTGGGGATTGCTCACAACGAAGGTTTAGCCTTTTTCTTAGGTTTTGATATTGAAAACAGATTGACAACCTGTTCTTCGTACTTGCCTTAGATCATTGTGAGGTTTTGTGTTATACATTCTGAATCCATTAACATTGCTTCTTGTGTTTCGGATTTGAGATTTGGTTTTGAAGTTTTATTGAGTATTCGAGGGTTTTCATCTTTCATTCTCTTTAAATTGAATATTGATATCATGACAATGATTATTGGCCAAAACCCTTTAGCAATTCTAAGGTGAAGGGTTGATAGTTGTGGCTTAGATGATGATAGATCGATCATAAATTGATTGGACCCTGAGAGTTAAAGAAATATCGTCGACACCCAAAATCACGGCCTGTTCTTAGGTTTCCACGACCGTGGTTCTCAAGATCGGCCCGTGATTTACCTCTGTTTACGAACCTTGATTTTACTTTAATCCAAAGTTAAAGATTTGCTTTAACTTAGTCTTGGCTTGCCTTTTCTAGGTAGTAGTGAGACTCAACATCCTCTATTTCGGTTTCGAGTGTCACAACCTTAACCGTTTGAGTTTATCTTGATCCTTGGCTTACAAGTTTGGGTATTTGAGATTAATTCTTGTCCTTAGATCTTTTCTATACTGCAATCTCAACAACCTTTATAGAGAGTTTCTTTAGATAAGTCATATAAAGTTTTGAAACTTCATCGTACATTACTTTACCTTAGTATACCTTTGCAATTCTTGACTCTGTCCTTAGTTCTTTAGTATATCTTGAATCAATTGCCACAATTTGATACTTGAATCTTTAGGGTTGCTGTTTTCCCTAATATTTGCAAAGCTTTACATCTTAATTGCTTGACAATCTGAAATTGGATTTTGTTTCACCAAATCCCTGTGTTCGATACTCTGGAATACTTGCTAATCTACGCCGATCCGTACACTGCGGGTTCGCTTGCTTTTATTCAAGTTTTATAAATATAAAGCTTATTTGCATGAACGTTTTTGGGCGAACATATACCATGCGTGGCCTAGTCGCAGAGATCCTCCTAGTCTCCCTCGGGCTACTGAGCAATTGATGCCACCGCCGTTACTCTTGGGCTAAAATATAAGTCGGTTGTTCTTAAAGTATTAACATACTTATAAGCACATAAAAACACCATTATCATCATTCACACCAACATCCATAATCTAGCTAAGTAAGCCCAAAGGACTTACCTAAATCGAGTCACAACTCTTGTTATCTCAATAACTCAATCCGCAAGCGAAAGACTCAACCACCTAATATAAAAAGAAAGTGGATCAATAATATATCCAAACCTCTTAGAAGTTGAAAACTTCTAAGATACTAAATGTCATATACCGTAAATTACCAATTTATCCTTATAAGGGTAAAAAGACAATTTTACCCTTGGGTCTGAAAAACCCTAGAAATTTACTAAAATAACTCTAAACCATCCTTTGGAGTCCAAAACTATAATCTAACACTTGCAAAGAAAGTTTTACTAAGTTAGAAGATTTTTCCAACTTCTTAACTTTCATGAAAGCCACTAAGGTCTCACTTTGACCTAACTTAAAACACTCATACAAAAATCTAAAAATTCCAAAATAAATATCTAAACCTTCTAAGCTATGCACACTACTCATAAGAACAAATAAATCCTAAAAAAAACCAACTACAACTCTTACACAAAAATCCCAAGTTAACTTCAAGACACAAAATTTCCCATAGCCAAATATCCACTATCATAAAAACTGCTCAACTACCTTTCTTTGGGGCTTTTTCACTTTCAGTCCGAGCGTTGGATCCTTCTCAAATTTTAATACATCAAACTATGTCCAACAACCTAAAAAATATCAGAAATTGATCGGTGAAAGATAATTCTAAGGCATCGAAAATTATTCCCAAAGTCAGCAGTTGAATACAAAATTTATGGAAATTTAAAAAGGAAAATGAGAGAGATCTCATTAGAATTCAAACAAAACATTCTACCCATATATCCTTGGTTCGAGTCTTTACAGCAGCAACTATTTGATCTATGTCCAAGTCCATACATTTCACATCTATAATCCTCACCCGATTAAGTATACATCTAGCTATTCGATCTTCATGTGTGTGAATGAATAACAAGACCAAGATCTAGCTTACCCAACCGCAACAGGTTGGAATGGGCATTCGTTGTGGGTCGACATATGTTGTTGCCTTCTCCCTTCCTCTTAAAAGGGTGCTTTACAATGCCTCGTTAATGCGGACAGTGGAGTTAGATGTGTGTGGCCAATAATGATGTCTAATACTCTTAGGCTTTAGCTATTGTAACGTAATGCCAATGCCAAAAAGCGTAGAGACATCATCCACACAATCAGTGTGGTGTTCGTTGCTCCAGTCTGCTTCAAGGCGAAGGAAGTACTCCTCCCGTAACAATTACACCTTGTTGTCAGCTTAATCACTAAATCTGCAGTGGTATAACATCCATCACAGACCCAATGCTCCTCCTCCAGTAGACATCGTCTAGGCCTGCAACAACAATGCTCTATCATCATGATCATCACGTTTGAATCCCAACTCATGAAAATCTTCAAGGAATGGTGCCTCATAAATGCTACGCTTAATTAAAACCGTCCATTTCACTCCCTGACATACGTACACACTGCCACGCTGAAGGGTGCCTTTTGAACCTTGGATTCATACAGACTCTTATGTCTGCAGGTCCGACCAGAGAGTGGGAGACAACCCTCGTGACTGTAGGTTCGCAGCATTGGCGTCGACTCCTCGGTACCTCGGCGAAGAAAACCGCTAAGTTGGGTGAAGGTTTCGTGAGCAGCGGCTAGGGTTAAGTGTATGCAGGAAGTAAGGAATCCTTATTGTTGTATCTAGTCATTGAATGCCATTAACAAACCGTTAATTCCGACCATAAAAGAAAAGACAAAGATTTGGGTTGGGACTATAGAATGGTGTGTGACGTGCAAAAGAGGTGGTTACAAGAATTATCATGTTTCCATGGTTAAATCAAATAATTAAGAGGAGGAGTGGGGCCAAATTAAGACTATATAGATTAGGTATATATTTATACATAATGGAAGGTGTGAGTAATGATGGTTTAGATAAACAATATGGGTAAGAAAATGGGTATTTTATAAGTATAAAATGATTGAATTTATGTTGACTTGAAAATAAATGTAAATAATTTTTTGGGTATTACAAAATTATCGGACCGATTTTGAGTCAAACACCGGGGCATTTTGTTATTTCCGCTTCTCCGCCCTTATCCATTCTTGAATACAAACTTGTGCCTCCAACTTTCCGATCTTCAATTCCCTTGTAATTGAGCGTGTTCCCTCCTTGGCTAAATGCTTGCTCCATGGAAATTGTTGATATGGGCACGTTCATGAGGTGTTGTACAATTTTGACTAAGGGTGGATATGTCGGGGCTACTTTCTTCCACCAATCCAAAATTTTAAAAGAATCTTCACTATCAAAACTAAAATATATTGTTAGATAATCTTGAAATTACGCACTTGAGGATGAATTTCTTGGTGTATTTGTCCTTTAAGCTAAAATTCGTTGTGCTCTTGAAAGAAAAGATGATGATGATGATGATGATGATGATGATGATGATGATGATGATGATGATGATGATGATAATGATGATGATGATGATGATGAAGAAGAAGAAGAAGAAGAAGAAGAAAAAGAAGAAGAAAGAGTAGGTGTGGTAGAAGAAGACCTAGCACTTGTTTGAAATGAAGAAAACAAATTTTCAATTTTGATATGAACATTAAGCAAATGTTATAATTGTCGTCATCTAAACTCAAACAATCATAATAAACAACCAACAAATTGGAAACACGAACAAGTTTAAGTCTAGGATAAAAACGGCGGTTATAAGATAAATCAAGGAAATTTCGTTGTAATATTTTAGTCATTTCAATTTCATGTCATAGATAGCATTTATAAGGGTTGGAAAAGTAGAACCGGTTTGAAAGCCTAGGAAACGTTTACGGCTATCTCTAAAAAACTACAAGAAGTTGAGGTCTAAACGTAACTCATGACATTAGTTGTATCATTAAAAATCTTTAAAACATTGTCAATATCAATGCAAGTTTTCCAAACGTTTTCATCATCAAGAATTGACCAAGGAATGTTTTGAGTGGAAAAATCTTGTAAAACTTTTTTGAAAACGAAGGGCTTCACAAAACAATATGTTAGTAGATTTTCAACGAGTTCCAATTTCTTTCAAAAATGCAACTGAATGAACATTATTATTAGTTTCCTCAAATCGGAAGAGTGTCAAATATGATCAATAACTTCGGTGATGGGGCTTAGCATAACCGTTAAAATCTTAAGTCTATCTTGAACACATAAGTTTAAAATATGACGTGCACGTTTTTGATGAGTAAAAGGATTTCGCAAATATTGTCCCACCGCCTCGATCAAATGGTTTACAGAGGTCATGTTAGGGGATGCATTATCAAAAGAATATGAAAAACTCGACCTTGTAAATTAAATTTTGTAAAACCGTTTTTATCAAGTTTGAAATGTTTGTTGCATCATGTCTTTGGTTGAAATAGCGAAATGTCATAACATATTTATGCAAAAACTTATCGTTGTAAAAAATGTAAAGTAATGCCCATATAAAAAATGTTTTTGTGATTGTGTACTCCAAATATAACAAAAAACAGAGTTGATGCAAAAAAAAAGTCAAAAGCGAAATAATTTTTTATTTTCATTTGTACATAAGATTTAGAAACTAATTTGAAAACGGATTTGCGAGAAGTGGGACAATTGTGATTGTCCACGTGATATCCCTAGCTTTTCGAGATGAATTTTTTGCAGGTGTGTTTGCAAAGTCCCGTAGATGCCCTTCACCTTCCACTTGTACGCCTTTGAACAATAGTTGCATGAAACTTGACAATATTCGTTCACCAGCTCACAATTCATGTAATACTTCGTAAAAATCTCGGATGTAAGCATTTTCAGTGGAGGTACTTGTCGATATGCGCCTTGTGACATTTCGAACATTTGAGTTTCACTTTCTTGGGTGCTAGGGGATAATTGAGAAGGAATGATGACAGCCGGATTTTTCATTACGAGAGACGAGATCTAACGACCAAAATTTTTATTCCGGAATCCGATCCAAAGTCGCTGACTTCGGATTTCTATCCGGGTCCGAGACCCAATTCTACCAATTGACTTCCCTTGGGGTCAAAGAGGAAACGGTAGAACCAATCACCACACCCACGACCCGTGGTCCCGGCCACCTGGTGTTGCCACGGTCGTAGTGGATCTTGTCCGCGGTCGCTGTAAACTGTCAGATCGGGCCTATCTTTTGTAACAGTCGGAATTCACCTTCCTTTTGGATTGTATTCCGATCTCTTCAATTTTTACACCTTGCAACCCCTTTTCTTTTGCCCTTTCAAAACCTTAAGTATAGACTTCTGGTCACGCAAGTTTTTCTCCTCCCCTCTCATTCCTTTTTTCCTTCTTCTCTTTTCTTCATCCTTGTCTTGTGATACCATCAATGACATCCTTTCTTTGTCTTCATCGAGCAATAACAGTAGATTGGAGGCAGTCATCGGGTTCCGTTGTTACAGGAGAGGGGATCAAGGTTGATCCAACAAAGATCGAGTCGGTATCTTCATGGCTACCTCCAAGGAATGATAAGGAGGTACGTAGCTTTTTAGGTTTGTAGGGCTATTAGATCCGGTTTGTGGAAGGGTAATCAGTGTTCATCCAACCAGTTACTTGCCTATTGAGGAAGACTATCTGATTCGTGTAGTCCAAACCGTGTCAACAGAGCTTTGAGGAGCTAAAGAGGAGATTGACTTCTGCTCCGATTCTAGCACGCATTGAGGGTATTAAGGATTTTGTAGTCTATAGTGATGCATCCAAGTTGGGCTTGAGATGTGTTTTGATACATCAAGGTAGGGTCATTGAATACGCATCTAAATATTTGAAGACTTATGAGGAGAATTACCCGACCCGTGATCTTGAGTTAGTTGCAATAGTACACGCTTTGAAGATTTGACATCATTATCTTTACGGAGCGACGTACCAGATCTTCACAAACAATAAAAGTCTGAAGTATATATCACTCAGCGGGAGTTGAATAACCACCAGAGAAGATGGTTGGAGTTGATCAAGGACTTTGATCTAGAGATTTTATATCACCTAAGGTAGGAAAATGTGGTCGCCGATGCCCTTAGTAGGAAGACGCCTCAAGAGAAGGTGATAGCTTGTCTGACGGCACAATATTAGTTATAGAGAGATCTAGTTTGGCTAGATATGGATACTCAATTTCTCGACACAGACAGTCACTTGTCCACATTAGAGATGTTACCTAATCTGTTGAAAGAAAGCTTATAAAAGCAACAGAGTTGTCCGACGTTAAAAAGGATCCGATACAAGATGTCTCAATGTGAGACACTATAGTATATTGTAGGCGCCGATGGATTGATGAGACTCTAGGAGCGGATATGTGTGTCATTTGATAGCGAGTTGAGACAGAGGATCCTAGATGGGGCTCACGCTACACCTAACTCAGTACACCCTAGTGCTAGTAAGATGTACAAGGATGTGAGACGCTCTTTTTAGTAAGACGGTCTTAAGCCTGATGTGACTAGATATGTAGCTCAGCGTCTGACATGTCAACAGGTCAAGATTGAGATTGCATGACTGTAAGATCCTAGGTTTTGCCTTCACCGCCCCTACGGTGAAGAGGGCCGCCACCGCGGCCAGCCGCCCCTGCGGATTTACGACAGATCATGCCGATCTTTTCTTTCGTTCTTTTATCTTCCTTCCATAGATAGAATATCCAATATTTTATCTTATGGGCCGGTTTCCTTATCTTCTTTCTAAACCCAAACACCCTTCCTTCTTTTCTTTCCAGCCGTCCCTATATATTTTCTTCTTTCTCCCCTTTTTCCCGTTCCTTGCTATCATCTTCAACCCTAGAGAGCTGCAACCGTCCTTTGCTTCCCGCGACTTCGTTGAACGTGTAAGTGCATCTTTTATGATTCCTCCTCACGTTCCTTTAGCGATGCATGCCTTCCCTTCTATTTTGGTTTCTTCCTTTCGTTCTTCTCTTTTCTTTTTCTCCAAGGATCAAGCATTAGCCTTGATTCTTGTGGAGTGTTCCGTTGTTGACCCTTCGTTGTTCTCAGGCTCTTTGGAGTTGAGCCTTGACGTGTTGAAGCCAAAGGTTCGAGCTTTGGTTGCCTTGCTACGAGTTCTGTCGAAGAAGAAAGCCGACAACGCTTTTTGTCACGCCGCCGCCCCTGCGCCTGCACAAAGCCGCCCCTACGCCTATGTCTAACCGCCCCTGCGGTTTTCTTGCAGTAGCTCCCGTCTTTGGTGAGTTGCTTCCTTCCTTCCTTTTCTCGTTCCTTCCTTGGTTCCTTATGGTTGCTCCTTGTTCCACTGAGTTGTAGTAAGACTAAGGTTGAGCCCTTAGCATGTGTTGATCTCTTAGAGATCTTTGAGACTAGAAGTCATAGACTTCTAGCAACCGTTTCGTTCTTGATTCGCGTTGCTTGTTCGTACAGGCTTTCCTTGCTCCCTTCCTGAGGGAAACTAAGCTTCCTTGTGTGTTTCTGAGTTGTTCGCTGATCTCTTGTGTTACCTTCGTGTGAGGTAAGTCCCTTGGACTTACTTAGCTTCATTCCGCGTATTAGTTGGATTGTTTTGGCTTGTTTGTGTTACTATCATGTTTATAACGGATAATTGGAAATAGGATTCACCCTTTGTTACCCTTAACTGGCCCAAGTGTATTATAACCGGGCGGTGACCACTTGTCTAGTTCTACAGGAGACTAGAATGTGCTCTTGCAACCCAGACCCGTAGGTAACGGATAGTACTGATCTATTCCAATTGGTAGACGGAAGTAGAGACGAGTTTCGGGAGATTCCCGTGTGACAAAAGAAGTTGAATTAGTAATGGATAACCTTAATGAAAGATAATAACCGGTTGATGTGTAAGCATGCTATGTGTTTTCTTTACCTTATGTGTGTTTGTGCCTTTACACTCTTGCTTATACCTAGAATGTTAGCTAACGGTTTATACCGTCGTTGTATATGTTCCGCAGGTTCAGGATGCTGCTGAGTGATCCGGATGGTGTGGTCAGCCGGGATTCCCGTACATATTAGGACGGGATTGGGTTTTTGTTTCGTTTGTTGTTTCCCTTTTGTTTTGACCCGGCTGT
The DNA here is from genome assembly GCA_033239125.1 of Fagopyrum homotropicum. Taxonomy (NCBI): domain Eukaryota; kingdom Viridiplantae; phylum Streptophyta; class Magnoliopsida; order Caryophyllales; family Polygonaceae; genus Fagopyrum; species Fagopyrum homotropicum. The sequence goes on from BSWB01000004.1 coordinate 132,611,874, forward strand.
GGAGCTTTTGTGTTTGCTTCTGTTTGAACCTTTGGTTTTATATTGAGTTTTGTTTTCATTCGTCTGTGCCTTGTTGTAAGATCCGTTTGTTGTTGCTACTCTTAGGGTCGGGACCCATTGTGCTGTCCTAGCCCGTAGCGCTTCAAGTTCCTAGAATTTGGGGTGTTACAATATGGTATCAGAGCCAGGTTGGCAACAATGGCACTCGAAATCTTCTACAGGTCGGATGGATAAATAAATAGAACCCGCAAGGGGTCTAACGTTTTAAAAAGGGGATTTTTGTTTTAAACCGTTGGTCTGGGATTGATGTACGGGCGACCACTACTACCTCCACGGATCTCAGTAGTGTAGTTTCGTTTTTGTGGCCTTTATATGCGCTTTTGTTGGATTATGCTTTAGCTGTAGCGTGGCCTTATACCTATATATATATAGTCTTATATATCTATCCTTATAGCAGATGTCACGCACTAGGGCTACCGCTGCTATAGGGCGGGAAGGGGTCGACCACCACTTCTACTTGCCGTCCGTGGACGAGGACGTGCAGGAAGACCTCCACTAGCTAGAGGTCGGGGCCAAGCCCCAGTCGCTGATCCGCCTATCGCTGAGGCGTTTGTTGAAGAGGTTGTTGAGAGCATTGTTCCTGAGGCTGAAAATGGGACCACTGCTAGGTCTGGAGCATAGAGAGCGCCATCAACAGAGTCCGCACGAGTATCCATCGGAGCTTCTGTATTTCGCGACTATGTGCAGAGGGTTGAGGAGGCTATCAGGACTGGAGGACCAACATCAATACCGCCAGTTCTTGCAAGATCAGCTGAGTTTTCGCAGAGAGTTACACAAGCTGCTGCCCCGTCTACTGGAGTTGCTGAGGTTGTTAGAGCGCCGGCTGAGGCAAAGGAGCCAAAGCCCGACAGCTGGTTGAAGGTTTTTGATCAGTTGAAGGTTCCCGTCTTCGTGGGAAGGACTGGCTTGGATGTGGAGTGATAGCATGAATTATAGTCTAGTTTTTTGGGTTTGTTTGGACGTTTTATCTTTCATAATCTGTATGTTTGTATATACATTATGTGATTTTACTACCATTTCATCTACCTTTGCGAGAATCGAGGTCTACACCTAGTTTCGTTGTAATTGCAGGTAATATGGTATGTTTTGCATCAAAAAGGAGCAAAAGGAGTCATGAGTCATTTGGAGCTACATCCAGGAAGCATAGCCATGGATTGAAGATCCACTTTGGAGCAGATTCGAGAGATTTCACATCCAGTTGAGACTCACCTCGGTTGACCAGAGATTCATCTCGACCGAGGTGATCCAGGGACGCCGACTCGACCGAGGCGAATACCTAGGACGCGGCGAGAATATTTTATTCTTGGAAGAGATCTTTTAAATTTGGAAAGTGATCTTATATTTCTGGGCTTGGCTTCTGGAAGGAAGGAGATATGCAGAATATATATTTTACCTATATTTATGGGATAATATCTTCTTAAGATTTATTATCTTTGGAGGGTTATTTTCCTATAAAAAGGGTCGGATTTCCCACAATTTAGGAGGCCGCATACACGAACATCCGCCTACACCGAAAAAGACGCAGCAGCCGCATACCCCAATTTGGGAGAGAGTTGAAGAACCTTTTTGAAGGTTGAAGGAAGATTGAAGTCCATAGCTTTTATAGCTTTATTGAAGGGTTTTGTAAGATTGTCTTCAATTCCCTCAATTGTTGTCTTGTCTTTTTGGATTATTATCCAAGGAACGCTTTGTTGTGATATTTGATTCAGTTATTGAAGTCTTTTCATTAAATTCTTCTTTGTTCAAATATTCACCTTCTTCCCTTACATTTAATACTTTCATAATGATGATGAGTGGCTAATTTCCTTGTGTGATTCTAGGGTGATTGGCTGAAGGTTGTGGGAAAAACAATGATAGAATAATCTTAGATTTCAGTAGGATCCTGAAAGTTCGAGTCTTTAACCTTAACCCTAAGCATCTCGTTCGGTTGATGAACATCTCGGCCGGGGTGGAATTCTTCTGACCGAGGTGACTTATCCGACCTTAAACTGAGAGTTAAGTGTTGGAGTTTGCCAAATCCTATTCTTATTACACCTTTCCTGGTTCAATGCAAGCTTAGGATGAGACTTACCCGGTAATTCCTTAGTTTGTATACCAACGATCATAAGTGTAGGTAATAAAGGTTTAGCCTTTATTGGGGTTTGAGTGTGCTTCCATCCCATCTTTGTGAGTTAGCCTGAGACTTACCCGGTAAAGGTTGATTCTATTCCCTTAGATGGTATGTTAGTTTGAGGTTATAGTTCTTTATCTTGATTCCTTGAGACTTACCCGGTAATAGGAGTTACGGTTTAGGATTAGTGTGTAGTGAGACTTACCCGGTGATCTACTCCACTTTAGAAACACCTTCCCCACGCAAAAACCTCAGCTTTGTCCGCTTATCTACAGATCTTGAGTTGGAACCACAACTAGATGCCTTAATCCCTAGAATTGCATGTTTGCTTTATTTGACATCTTATTCATCTTTGATTGTGTTAAATCGCTCTTGTGGTTAGTATTAACATTAGCACACCGTATTGACTCTGTTTCACCGAGTCCCTGTGATCGACCCCTGAAATTTTCTTGCTTTTACTACGATTGACCCGTACACTGCGGATTCGCATCCTTGTTTTAAGCTTAAGTCTAGGGTTATAAATTTAAAGCTTGCACACACCGTTTGGAGCGAACAAGTTTTTGGCGCCGTTGCCGGGGACTTGGTCTAGACCGAGCCGGTACGGTTTGCTCTTGGGGCGCTTGCCCCGTTTCATCTAACCACTCTACTTGAGTGACGATCTTTGCAGGTTCTTTCTTAGGTACATGCGAAGAACCCGCACTGGGAAGGAAATCGTTCCTTACGATCCCGAACCAGAAAAGACATACAAGCGACGCTTAAGAGAAGCGAAGATGGCCCAACAAGACGATCACAATCTTGCGGCCCAATTGAGAGAGACGCAGGAGCTGCTACGTCTCAGTAAAGAAGAGCTAAGGCAAGAGAAAGAAGAGAATCATGCCAGGACTGCAGCAATCGAAGCTGAGATTGCAGCCATTCGGGACCAGATTCTACTTCGACCGAGGGAGGATCCAGTAGTTGATCCTCGACCGAGGCAGATTCCAGTACCTGACGCCCCGGCCGAGGTACTTCCACCTCAGATGCCAGTCCGAGATGTTCTTCTTGCAGGAATCCCACAAACCCTAGGTCAAAGGATGGACCCTAATCAACAGCTGAGGCGTCCTGGGGTGAACCTAGGAGATCCAGCGGATCATGACTACGAACTTCGACCGCAAGTTCTAGCCATGATTCGCCAATGCCAATTCGGAGGACTAGAGAAGGAGTCGCCGCATCAACATCTTCAAAACTACGAGATCTTGATGGAAACCTTGCGACCGTCCAGAATTGAGAACAACAACTACAAGCTAAGACCTTTTTACTTTTCTTTAAAAGATAGAGCTCTTACTTGGTATCAATCTCTTCCTCCAGGAAAAATTAGCACATGGGAGGAGATGACTACAGAATTCTTGACCAAATTCTTTCCCCCCTCAAAGACTGCTGAAATGAGAGGGAAGATCAATGCTTTCATCATGAAGGACAAGGAGAGCTTGTCCAAATCTTGGGAGCGGTTCAAGGATATCCTTTTGGATTGCCCACATCATGGGATTCCAAAGATTGAGTTATTGGAGATCTACTTCAAAGGGCTGGACGGAAGCACCCAGTTCAATCTCCAACTACTCTCCGCCGGTACCTTCATGGACATGGCGGTTGACGAGGCTTGGGACTTCATTGAGAAGCAAGCCTTGCACATGGAGAAGTACACCCACCAAGGAGCTGAGGGTGGAGTTAAAAGAGTCAACTTTCAAGAGACTCAACCCAACAACAACCAGCTCACGTCCTTGAAGAACGACGTGAAGCAATTGAAGGAGCTCTTGATGGCTCAAACTAAGAAGGAAGAGCAAGGGCAAAGGAACAACAACAACAACAATAACGGGTACCGTAACAACAACAACGGACCCCGAAACAACAACTACAACAACAACAATAGAGGATCCAATAGCAACAATTGGAGGGCGAATAACCAAAATCACGGTAACAATCACTCAAACTCCAATTCTAATGATTCCTCTAACCCTTTCCTCTCTTCTCCTTCTTCTTCTTCTACTCCATTGAAAAGCCAAGGGCAAGGATCAAGTTCGTCTCAGCCGGAAAAGAAGGACGCAGTCCTGGAGGCAATCTTGATCAAGCTTAGTGCTATGGAGAATTCTATGACTTCATTTTCGAGGGCCCAAAAGTCCTTCGAACAACAACTTGCTAATAGGGCGAATGAAGCGCCAAGAGATCCAGGGAAGCTTCCAGCAAAGACGGAAACTAACCCTAAGGGCCAGTGCATGGCCATAACGACGAGGAGTGGACTCAAAACTGCAGATCCAGTACCTCGCTCGATGCAGACCACCTCGGTCCAGACCCAGTCGAAGAACACCTCGACCGAGATGCCAACCGAGGCGGCGCAACAGAAAGCAGGAGGAACGACAGAAACTTATGTTCCGCCTCCTGCATATAAACCACCACTTCCATTCCCTCAGTCCAGAGCCAGAGCACATCTAGACAAGCACTTTGGTAAGTTTCTTGACTTGATGAATAAGCTACATATTAATATTCCTTTCCTTGATGCTATTCTAGGTATGCCCGCCTATGGGAAGTTCTTAAAAGAAATCTTATCAAGGAAGAGGAAGCTGGAGGATGTTGGTGAAGTTAGGATGACATCTAAATCTTCGGAGCTTATCAAGATCATGAAGGAAAAGATGCCACCTAAGTTGAGAGATCCCGGCTCATTTTGCATTCCCATTCAAGTCGGGGATGTCACTTGTGAAGCCCTTTGTGATCTAGGAGCCAGCGTGAGCATCATCCCGCTGGAGCTATGCACTAAGATCGGTCTTGGAGAGCCCAAGCCGGTCAAGATTCGACTTTACATGGCGGATCGCTCCATTACCCATCCCGTGGGCATTTTGGAGGACGTTCCGGTCAAGTTAGGTAACTTCTATCTACCTATAGATTTTGTCGTACTTGACATTCCCGCAGATTATCCAGTTCCTATCATTCTCGGGAGGCCATTTCTAGCAACTTCGGGTTGCAATGTGGATTGCAAGAACGCCAAGTTGAAATTCAACGTTGGTGGCGATGAGGTGGAGTTCGCACTACTTGCAGCCATGAAAGGGGAGCAACTAACTGATGATATCTTCAACATCTACGATGAAGAAGAATCAAGGGAATTGGTGAGCTCTATCCTTATTAACGATCCACTCGAAAGAGTTATTAGCTTCAGTTTAATGGAGGAAGGTATAGATGCTTCTTGTGATGCAGATATACGGAGCTTGAAGGCACTGGAAGAGGATCCAGGAGCTAAAACTGAGAAGCTAATCCAGGAGACGAAGATCTCCAGTCTCGGTTCCAGTAGAAGTATCTCGACCGAGGCACTTTCTGGACGGAGCGAGGCGTCTGAAGAACACCTCGGTCAACGCCTTTGCGCCTCGACCGAGGTCGACAGCGAGAAGATTCAAACTGAGATTGCATTTAGTCCAGTTTCTGACACCACTCCACTGGAAAGAGGAAGCACAGATCCCTCTCAGAAAGCACCCCCAGTTGTGGAGCTTAAACAACTCCCTAGTCACTTGAGGTATATCTTTCTTGGGCCGGATTATACTTATCCCGTTATTGCTAGTGCTTCCCTCTCCGATTCTGAATTATCTAAGTTAATGCATGTCCTGAGAAAGCATCGAAAAGCCATAGGTTACACCACGGATGATCTTATTGGCATTAAACCTTCTTTCTGCATGCATAGAATTCTAATGGAAGATAATCATAAGACTTCACGGGAACCTCAAAGACGGTTAAATCCGATCATGAAAGAGGTTGTGAAGAAGGAAGTTCTTAAGTTGTTGGATGCAGGTATTATTTATCCTATCTCGGACAGCAAGTGGGTTAGCCCGGTGCATGTCGTTCCGAAGAAAGGAGGGATGACCGTTGTGACGAATAAGAACAACGAGTTGATCCCAACAAGGACCGTTACGGGTTGGAGAGTTTGCATCGATTACAGGAAGTTGAACACGGCAACTCGAAAGGATCATTTTCCGCTTCCTTTCATTGATCAAATGCTCGAACGGTTGGCCCAGCATTCACACTTCTGCTACTTGGACGGCTATAGTGGATTCTTCCAGATTCCTATCCATCCGGATGATCAGGAGAAGACCACTTTCACTTGTCCTTGGGGGACGTTTGCTTATCGGAGGATGCCATTCGGATTGTGCAATGCACCCGCTACCTTCCAGCGATGCATGATGGCTATCTTTTCCGAGTACATAGAGGAGATCATGGAGGTATTCATGGATGATTTTTCTGTATATGGTTCCTCTTTTGATGATTGCCTATCTAACCTTTCTCTAGTGCTTAAAAGATGTGAAGACACTAACCTTGTTTTGAATTGGGAGAAGTGTCATTTTATGGTTAATGAAGGCATTGTGCTAGGACACCTCGTTTCCAATCGAGGTATTGAGGTCGATCGAGCTAAGATCGAGACTATTGAGAAACTCCCTCCTCCTTGTTCTGTTAAAGGTGTGAGGAGTTTTCTCGGGCATGCAGGTTTCTACAGGAGATTCATCAAGGACTTCTCTAAGATTTCTAAACCTCTAACTAACCTCTTGAATAAAGATGTTATTTTTGAGTTTTCGCAGGAGTGTCTTGATGCTTTTCACAGGCTTAAGGAAGCGTTGATTTCCGCTCCCATTATCCAGCCTCCTGATTGGACCTTGCCCTTCGAGGTCATGTGTGACGCTAGTGATGTAGCCGTAGGAGCGGTGCTGGGACAAAAGAAAGATGGACGGACCACCGCCATTTATTATGCTAGCAAGACGCTAGATGAAGCACAACGCAACTACGCTACCACCGAGAAAGAGTTATTGGTAGTTGTATATGCTTTCGAGAAGTTTCGTTCCTATCTAGTAGGGGCGAAAGTCATTGTCTACACCGACCATGCAGCCATTCGTTACTTGTTGGCTAAGAAAGATGCAAAGCCGCGTCTTATTCGATGGATTCTCTTGCTTCAAGAGTTTGACCTAGAGATCCGCGATAAGAAGGGATCCGAGAATTCAGTTGCGGATCACCTCAGCCGGCTACCGGAATCCTCCCGCGAGACGGATAGCCCACCCATAGACGATTCATTCCCCGACGAGCACTTACACGTCTTGGAGCGTTTGATGGATCTACTTACTTCACCCCACGATGGAGGTGAAGTATGGGGTGAGGGAACCTCCTACCTCGTTTGAGACGCATCATGGTCCAGCTAGCGACCTTAAATCAAGCGCTTCTTGGGAGGCAACCCAAGGTATTGCTCTTCTTTCCCGTTTTCTAGTCTAGCTTAGATAGTTTTTGTTTTTGCTTTGCTTTGCTTTATTTTTGGCGTTCTGGACAGACAACAGGAAGAAACACATCTGGAAGGACAGAAGTTCGAGATTCTGAGAAGACAGAAGCACCTCGGTCACTGTCAGAGCACCTCGACCGAGTTGATTCTTGAAGCAACCGAGGCAACTAGGGTTTCTGCAGAACCGCCTCGGTCCATACCACCTCGGGCCAGTCGAGACCATCTCGACCGAGGTGACAGCAGATCCAGTAACAGTATAAAAAGGGGAAAATTACTTTTCACTTTTTTTTTACCCATTTCGACCGCGGCGACAGATCCACTTCGCTCACTCTCGATTCTCGCTCGTTTTCGACGTTTTCTGCTTCCAAACCGAGATTGAAGGATAGAGGAGTCGATTGCAACTACAGATCTGCAAGAAATTTGAGCGTTTCGACCGAAACGAGGTAAAAACGTTCGAAAACCTAAACTCGTTCGTTTACTGATATTTGGGCTTTGGTTGCCTTTGATTCTGTTGAGGAAACCTTTAAGTACCCCTTAGGAAGCATCGGTAGTGATTTTTGGGGGAAAAGAACTGAAAATCAGAGAGTTGAAATCGCACTGCCTTCGCCTCGGTCCAGTCGTTCTGCACCTCGGTCGAGGTGATTCTTGGAGTTTGTCAGTCGACCGAGGTAATCTGACAGTGCAGTTTGAAGATGAGTTCTGATAGATTTTTAGCCCTTAGGGATAGATCCTCTCCTTCCCCTTCTTCTTCCTCATCCCGACCTTCTATCCCGGTGATCCACGAGAGACACCGGGTAGATTATGATCGCATTGCTAGTCGTCCTGTCATCGCTCCTAGATTTCTGGACGTTTCTGCCTTTGATTGTCTCCACGTAGATGGAGAGCTTAGGAGGATGATCACCACCGTCGGGCTGGATCAGTTTACTGAGATCCGAGCCCCAGCCTACCTCGAGCCGACCCTCGAGTTTGTCAGTTCCTTCACTTACCTCCCCACAGAGAGGGCTGTGAAGTACCGGTTGATGAACCGGAACTACATAGTACCTCTTGACCACTGGAGAGACATTTTTGGCTTCCCTGCCCCCACTGCTGTAGACTTCCCGACCCGAGCTGTAGCTAGAGAGTTCTGGGGTCAGATCGCCCACATCACGAGGCACGCAAATAGGTGGCGCCCTGGTGATTCCAGGGCGAAGCTTATTTATCATCTAGCCTTTCGATTGGTACACAGGATCTTCAGCGAGACGCTTCTGGCGCGTACTGAGACGCCCCAGAAGGTCCGACAGGGGGAGCTCTTCTCTTTATACTGCATGGTCACAGGAGGATACCCTGACTTTGGCTTGATGCTGGCAGAGGATCTGCACAGGATCAAGGCCAAGGGGAAGGGAGATATATGCTGCGGAGGGATAGTGACCCATATTGCTAGGTATCAGGATATGGATCTGAGCAGGTGTACCATGGTGGCGGCTGCCAAGCCGCTCGGACTTCAGGAGATGATTACTCGGAGGATTCTAGTTCCCCGAGGACTGACTACACCCTACGTCGCTATGCCATGGGAGCTGACTGCACCTCAGGGCATCAGATGGTCTGCACAGTTCTCTGTCTTTGATCCACATTTCTGGCAGACTGCTTGGGGTCCACTTATGGAGGATTACAGAGAGGGAGCAGCTGCCCCTGCTGAGGCTGAGGAGGAGGCTGAGGATGAGGATGACGACGATGATGAGACAGTGGATGAGAGAGGAGGTGGCGTCCCGATGGACATAGGTACAGATACAGCTGGGACGAGCGCACCACCTATTATTGATTTAGATGATGAGGAGGACACTGAGCCGGCGCCAGCCGCGACGTCTCCAGTCAGACTTGCTGGACGCAGGAGGCGTGGAGTGAGGGACAGAGCTGCACACCGACGGATCGATGACCTGACGGATCAGGTTATCGACTCATATGCTGCACTTTCGCTGGATATCCGCGAGATGCAGGAGCGGCAGCATCATCAGCACATGATGGCTCAGCTACAGTTTGAGCGTATCATGGGCTATCCCTATGACCCGACTCAGTACCCCTACATACCACCACCACCGCCGGATCAGGACTACTGAGGAGCTGCAGGGTTTATTTATTATATTTTTTATGCAGTTCGGCTCTCATCCGGTGAGTCCTCTTTTATTTAGACTTTTATTATACCCACTGGGACAGTGTGTCTCAAGTATGGGGTGTTTGTTATTTGACTATGTGGCTACCTTTGATGTATTCGACACTTTTGATGTATTTTATTTATCGGATATTTTCATATTTATGCTTCATTTGCCTTTATATGATTATCTGATATTACATGCATACTTACAGGTTATTTGATTGAGAAAAAACGTCGAAACTGAAAGAAAACTGGTTTTAAAAAAAATTTTTGGACCTCGACCGGGACAGTTCTAGCCGAACGAGGTGATTCACCTCGGTTGACTTAAGAACACCTCGACCGAGGTAGGTTAACTGAGAGTTTTCGAAAACGATTTTTGTACTACTTATCTGGATATGACCTCAGTGAAGATTTTGTTTACCTACTGGTTTTAAATTCTTTATGTGTTTGAAAGGTTTTATAATATGTTTAAGTTGCTAAATGCTTTGTTTGAAATTATTGGCATGTTTAATACTTTGTTTCTATCCAAATTATGTTGGATTTGAAGGTTGACACCGCAGGATAAGTTCTCTCACTCTCTTCTTGGAAAGATCAAGGCAATTCACTCTTTTCTTCTTCTTCTTCTTGATCATGCTTAACCCCTCATATACATTTTGCCTCCCTTTACCTATCCGGGAATTAGGAAGCAAGCAAGTGGTGAAAGCAAGTTAAAGTTGAGAAGTGGGCTGGAAGTGAAAGTCTTAGAAAGCAATTATAGGTTTGGGGAAGTCAATCATGAAGATGAGTAACTCGGCACCATTCACATAGCCGGGTGTTTGTGTCTTGCCAAAGTCGGATTGAGCGATATTCCTAACGGGTCATGGTATGTGCATCAAGGGTTTGATGCATCTCAAGAAATTGATGATTGCGGATCTCCCAGGCTTCGGTTATTGTGCACCTCTGTCCATGCATCCCAAAAAGTAAAGTAAAAGAGAAAAAAAGTGCGAAATAAGCAAAGCTTATTGGTGGAAGATGTTGCAAGTCAAAGTGAAAGTGAAGTTCATCCTTTTCCCGGATTTTAGCACCACATTACCTTACATACATCCCTACCCTACACGTTTCTTGACCTTTTCTTTTGGGAAGCCCTTGAGACCTTGAGCTTGTTGATTGACTTAGCGGTCTAAATCGGATTATACATGATTAATTTTGATAATTATGATTTATTATGCATTCTATGATTTTGTGCAAAGATGAACAACTTTCCTATATTTATAAAATGTTTTAAGCATATTGAGTTTTTAAATTCCACGAAGTATTCTCTTAGAGTGATCTATGATAGTTGCACACCATAAAATGTTTTTGAAAAGCTTTTTCATTGATTTTCTTGACTTATAATCCATTCTATCTTGTCTTCTATATAAGGAACTTGCTTGGGGACAAGCAAAGGCTAAGTATGGGGTATTTTGATAGCATGAATTATAGTCTAGTTTTTGGGGTTTGTTTGGACGTTTTATCTTTCATAATCTGTATGTTTGTATATACATTATGTGATTTTACTACCATTTCATCTACCTTTGCGAGAATCGAGGTCTACACCTAGTTTCGTTGTAATTGCAGGTAATATGGTACGTTTTGCATCAAAAAGGAGCAAAAGGAGTCATGAGTCATTTGGAGCTACATCCAGGAAGCATAGCCATGGATTGAAGATCCACTTTGGAGCAGATTCGAGAGATTTCACATCCAGTTGAGACTCACCTCGGTTGACCAGAGATTCATCTCGACCGAGGTGATCCAGGGACGCCGACTCGACCGAGGCGAATACCTAGGACGCGGCGAGAATATTTTATTCTTGGAAGAGATCTTTTAAATTTGGAAAGTGATCTTATATTTCTGGGCTTGGCTTCTGGAAGGAAGGAGATATGCAGAATATATATTTTACCTATATTTATGGGATAATATCTTCTTAAGATTTATTATCTTTGGAGGGTTATTTTCCTATAAAAAGGGTCGGATTTCCCACAATTCAGGAGGCCGCATACACGAACATCCGCCTACACCGAAAAAGACGCAGCAGCCGCATACCCCAATTTGGGAGAGAGTTGAAGAACCTTTTTGAAGGTTGAAGGAAGATTGAAGTCCATAGCTTTTATAGCTTTATTGAAGGGTTTTGTAAGATTGTCTTCAATTCCCTCAATTGTTGTCTTGTCTTTTTGGATTATTATCCAAGGAACGCTTTGTTGTGATATTTGATTCAGTTATTGAAGTCTTTTCATTAAATTCTTCTTTGTTCAAATATTCACCTTCTTCCCTTACATTTAATACTTTCATAATGATGATGAGTGGCTAATTTCCTTGTGTGATTCTAGGGTGATTGGCTGAAGGTTGTGGGAAAAACAATGATAGAATAATCTTAGATTTCAGTAGGATCCTGAAAGTTCGAGTCTTTAACCTTAACCCTAAGCATCTCGTTCGGTTGATGAACATCTCGGCCGGGGTGGAATTCTTCTGACCGAGGTGACTTATCCGACCTTAAACTGAGAGTTAAGTGCTTTCCTAGTTCAATGCAAGCTTAGGATGAGACTTACCCGGTAATTCCTTAGTTTGTATACCAACGATCATAAGTGTAGGTAATAAAGGTTTAGCCTTTATTGGGGTTTGAGTGTGCTTCCATCCCATCTTTGTGAGTTAGCCTGAGACTTACCCGGTAAAGGTTGATTCTATTCCCTTAGATGGTATGTTAGTTTGAGGTTATAGTTCTTTATCTTGATTCCTTGAGACTTACCCGGTAATAGGAGTTACGGTTTAGGATTAGTGTGTAGTGAGACTTACCCGGTGATCTACTCCACTTTAGAAACACCTTCCCCACGCAAAAACCTCAGCTTTGTCCGCTTATCTACATATCTTGAGTTGGAACCACAACTAGATGCCTTAATCCCTAGAATTGCATGTTTGCTTTATTTGACATCTTATTCATCTTTGATTGTGTTAAATCGCTCTTGTGGTTAGTATTAACATTAGCACACCGTATTGACTCTGTTTCACCGAGTCCCTGTGATCGACCCCTGGAATTTTCTTGCTTTTACTACGATTGACCCGTACACTGCGGGTTCGCATCCTTGTTTTAAGCTTAAGTCTAGGGTTATAAATTTAAAGCTTGCACACACCGTTTGGAGCGAACATGGAGCAATGGCTAGGATAGGTTGATTCTGCTATGGAGGCTATCGGTTGCCCTGAGGGATCTCAAGTCAATATAGCACAGACGCTGCTGAAGGACCAGGCTCATTCTTGGTGGAGGACCGTTCGCAGTAAGGTCACCAGTTATGAGCAGATGAAGACAATGATCAGGGATCACTATTGCCCTGTAGCCGTGAGGATAGACCGTCTTCAGGATTTCCTTGAGGCTGGATTCAAGGATTTGCCTATTGTTGAGATCATCCTTAAGTTTCAGGACGAGTTGGCGTTGCTAGGTCTGTCCGCACCCACCGGAGGATCAGCATGTTTACCTTTTCTCTCGGAGGTTAAGAGAATCGACACGCTCTTATCTTACTAGATTCCGTTGTGAGTCTTTGACGGACTATCAAGATAGAGCTTCTGCCTATAAGAGAGACCGACCGGGTCAGAGGAGAGCTTCTCAAACAGGAGGTCCTGAGAAGAGACAGAAGACTGGATCAGCTAGTGTTGGAGCTGAAGTAGCTGGTTTTGGGCGTAGTCAGACGCCTGGACGTTCTAGTTTCCAACAGAGTTCTGATAGAGGACGGCAGTGTCATAACTGTGGAGTAGCTTGACACATCCGAGCTGACTGCAAGAAGCCAACAATGACTTGCTTTTCTTGTGGCAAGCCCAGACATAGAGCTGCGTTTTGCCGTCAAGGCAAGGCGCTATCTCAGCAGGGTTCTTCACCTGCTAGTGTTGCTGGAGGAGGACAGAGATCTCAGTACCAGCAGCAGCAGCAGAGAGTTTCTAGTTCTGCCGCTCTTCAGGGTTCCACTCCGGGATAGGGGAGAGGTAGAGGACGTGTTTGTGGATCTGCAGATACCAGAGATGCACCAACCAGAGTTTATGAGTTGAGAATTGTTGTTGGAGGAGGACAGAGATCTCAGTACCAAAAACTTGTTCGCTCCAAACGGTGTGTGCAAGCTTTAAATTTATAACCCTAGATGTAAGCTTAAAACAAGGATGCAAACCCGCAGTGTACGGGTCAATCGTAGTAAAAAGCAAGAAATTCCAGGGGTCGATCACAGGGACTTAGTGAAACAAAGTCGATAACGGTAAGCTTTAGCAATTACTAACCACAAAGCAATTAAAACAATCAAAGATGATAAAAGTCAATAAAAGAAATATGTAATTCTAGGGATTAAAGCATCTAGTTGTGGTTCCAACTCAAGAGCTAAAGATAAGCGGACAAAGCTGAGATTTTTGCATAGGGAAGGTGTTACTAAAGTGGAATAGATCACCGAGTAAGTCTCACTACTCACTAATCCCAAACCATAACTCCCATTACCGGGTAAGTCTCAAGGAATTAAGATAAAGAACTATAACCTCAAACTAACACAACATCTAAGGGAATAGAATCAACCTTTACCGGGTAAGTCTCAGGCTAACTCACAAAGATGGGATGAAAGCACACTCAAACCCCAATAAAGGATAAACCTTTATTACCTACACTTATGATCTTAGGTAAACAAACTAAGGAATTACCGGGTAAGTCTCATCCTAAGCTTGCATTGAACCAGGAAAGGTGTAATAAGAATAGGATTTGGCAAATTCTAACACTTAACTCTCAGTTTCGGATCAGATAAGCCACCTCGGTTAGAAGAATTCCACCCCGGCCGAGATGTTCATCGACTGAGCGAGATGCTTAGGGTTAAGGTAAAGACTTGAACTTTCAGGGTCCTACTGTGATTAAGATCATTCTATCATTGTTTTTCCCACAACCTTCAGCCAATCACCCTAGAATCACACAAAGAGATTAGCCACTCATCATCATGAAAGTATTAATCAAATATATGGGAAGGAAGAGAATAATTGAACAAGAAAACCTTAAGAGAAAGGCTTCAATAACTGAATCAATTATATAACCAACAAGCGTTCCTTGGATAGAAATCCAACAAGACAATGACAAAGAAGGGAATCTAAGATGATCTTACAAAAACCCTTCAAAAGCTATAAAAGCTATAGACTTTCTTCCTTCAACCTTCAAAAAGGTTCTTCAAATCTCCCAACTGGAGTATGGCTGTAGCAGTGTATAAAACACAATCGGTGGTATAGCATGATATGGATTTGTGAAAATCCAACCCTTTTTATAGGAAAATTACTCTTCAAAGATAAGATATCTTAGAAAGATCTCTTCCCATAAAAAATAGGTAAAATATATGATCTAGCATATCTTCTTCCTTCCAGGAGCCAAGCCCAAAAATATAAGATCTCTTTACAAAGATAAAAGATTTCAGCCAAGAATAAAATATTCTCGCCGCGTCCCATGTGTTCCCCTCGGTCGAGTCGACTTCTCTGGATCACCTCGGTCGAGGTGACTCTGTAATCAACCGAGGTGAGTCACAACTGAATGTGAAATCTCTCAAATCTGGTCCAAAGTGAATCTTTAATCCATGGCTATGCTTCCTGGATGTTTCCTTATGTTCCTGAATGTAGCTCCAATGACTCCATAGCTCCTTTTGCTCCTTTTTGATGCAAAACGTGCCATTTTACCTACGATTACAACAAAACTAGGTGTAGACCTCGATTCCCGCAAAGGTAGATGAAATGGTAATATAATCACATATTATACATACAAACATGCAGATTATTGAAGATAAAACGTCCAAACAAACCCCAAAATATAGACTATAATTCATGCTATCAAAATACCCCATACTTAGCCCTTGCTTGTCCCCAAGCAAGTTCCGCATATAAAAGACAAGATAGAATGGATTATAAGTCAAGAAAATCAATGAAAAAGTCTTTCAAAAACATTTCATGGTGTGCTACAATCATAGATCACTCTAAGAGAATACTACATGGAATTTAAAATCAAAATATGAGCAAAACATTTTATAAATATAAGAAAGTTGTTCATCTTTGCATAAAATCATAGAATGCATAATAAGTCATAATTATCGAAATTAATCATGCATAATCCAGTTTAAACCACTAAGTCAATCAACAAGCTCGAGGTCTCAAGGGCTTCCCAAAAGAAAGGTCAAGAAACGTGTAAGGTAGGGATGTATGTAAGATAATGTGGTGCTAGAATCTGGAAAAAGGATATACTTCACATTCACTTTGACTTTCAACATCTTCCACCAATAAGCTTTGTTTATTTCACACTTTTTCTTTTTACTTTACTTTTTGGGATGCATGGACAGAGGTGCACAATAACCGAAGCCTAGGAAATTAGCAATCATCAATTTCTTGAGATGCATCAAACCCTTGATGCACATACCATGACCCGTTAGGAATATCGCTCAATCCGACTTTGGCAAGACACAAACACCCGGCTATGTGAATGGTGCCGAGTTACTCATCATCATGATTGACTTCCCCAAACCTATTTATTTCTTTCTAACACTTTCACTTCCAGCCAACTTCTCAACTTTGACTTCACTTGCTTTCACCACTTCGCTTGCTTCCAAATTCCCGGATAGGTAAAGGGAGGCAAAAATGTATATGAGGGGCTAAGCATGATCAAGAAGAAGAAGAGAGAAGAATGAATTGCCTTGGTCTTTCCAGGAAGAAAGTGAGAGAACTTATCTTGTTGCGTCAACCTTCAAATTCAACATAATTTGGATAAAAACAAAGTATTAAACATGCCAAAATTTTCAAACAAAGCATTTAGCAACTTAAACATATTATAAAACCTTTCAAACACATAAAGATTTCAAAACCAGTCAGTAACAAGATCTTCACTGAGATCATATCCAGATAAGAAGCACAAAACTTTTTTCGAAAACTCTCAGTTAACCCACCTCGGTCGAGGTGTTCTTAGGTCAACCGAGGTGAAGTACCTCGTTCGGCCAGAACTGCCCCGGTCGAGGTCAAAAAAAAAAATTTCTGTCCAGTTTTGACGTTTTTCTTAATCAAATAACCTGTGTGTATGCATGCAATCTCAGATAAAATCATAGAAGCAAACTGAAGCATAAATATCCGATAATATCGAGTCATATATCACATAAGTTAAATAATACATAAACACCCCATACTTGGGACACACTGTCCCAGTGGGTCAAAATAAGTCTAAGGAAATAAAATACTCACCGGACATAAAGCTGAGCTGCATAATAAATAAGAAAGAAAATCCTGCAGCTCTCAATAGTCACGATCCGGTGGTGGTGGTGGTGGCACATATGGATACTGAGAGGGGTCGAACGGGTAGCCCATGATGTGCTGAAACTGAATCTGGGCCATCATGTGCTGGTAATGCTGCCTCTCCTGCATCTCACGGATATCCAGTGATAGAGCAGCATAAGAATCAATCATCTGATCCGTCAGATCATCGATCCGACGGTGAGCCTCTGGATCTCTGTGTCGGCGTACCCTACGCCTAGCAGGTCTCACTGGTGATGTGGCTGGTACAGGCTCAGTATCATCATCATCAATGTCTATAACCGGCGCACTCGTCCCAACAGTGTCCGTCCCTGTATCCATCGGAACTCCGCCATCCCTGTCATCATCATCAAATTTCTCCTCCTCTACCTCCTCCTCAGCTGGTGCAGCTGCTGCCTCTCTAGCGTCCTCCATCAATGGAATCCAAGCAGTCTGCCAGTAGTGAGGGTCATAGACAGAGAACTGGGGCGACCATCTGATCCCCTGTGGTGTAGTCGGCTCCCATGGCATCGCCACATAGGGCGTAGTAAGTCCCCGGGGAACTAGTATCCTCCGAGTGATCATCTCCTGTAACCCTAGCGGCTTGGCAGCCGCCACCATAGTACAAGCGCTCAGATCCATATCCTGATAGCTAGCAATGTGGGTCACGATCCCTCCGTAGCAGATGTCCCCCTTTGCCTTGGCCTTGATCTTGTGTAGATCCTCTGCCAACATCAAGCCAAAGTCGGGGATCCCTCCAGTCACCATGCAGTAAAGGCTGAAAAGCTCCCCCTGTCGGACCTTTTGGGGCGTCTCAGTATGCGCCAGAAGCGTCTCGCTGAAAATGCGGTGAGCTAACCTAAAGGCTAGGTGAAATATGATGCGCTCCCTGGAGTCTCCAGGGAGCCATCTATCTGCGTGCTCAACAACATGAGCAATCTGACCCCAAAACTCCCTAGCTACAGTCCGGGAAGGAAAATCAATAGCAGTCGGGGTCGGGAAACCAAAAATGTCTTTCCAGTACTCTAAGGGAACTAGGAAGTTCCGGTTCATTAACCGGTACTTCACAGCTCGCTCTGTGGGAAGGTAGGTGAAGGAGCTAACAAACTCTAAGGTGGGATCTAAATAGGCAGGTGCGCGGATCTCAGTAAACTGATTCAGCCCTACCATCGAAATCATCCGTCTAAGGTTTCCATCCACATGGAGACAATCAAAAGCCGAAACGTCCAGGAAACGTGGTGCAATCACTGGACGGGTTGCTATACGGTCATAATCGACCTGGTGTCGCTCGTGGATCACCGGTCGATAAGGTCTGGAAGAAGAAGAAGAAGAAGAAGAAGAAGGGGAAGGGGAAGATCTATCCCTAAGGACAAGCTTTCTCTCTGAACTCATTTTCCAAAACACTCTGTCAGATCACCTCGGTCGGCCTGACACAACTCAAGAACACCTCGGCCGAGGCACAGCACGACTGGACCGAGGTGAAAAACTGCGCGATCGAATCTCTCAAAAATCCAGTTCTTTTCCCCCAAAATCACTACAACTGGTTCCTATGGGGTACTTAATCTGTTTCTCAGCAAATGCAAGGGCAACCAAAGCCCAAATCGAAGCAAAAACAGCGAGGTTAGGGTTTTTTTCTACTTTTACCTCGTTCGGCCGTTTCGGTTCGATTTTCTTGCAGATTCGCACTTGCAACACGATCCTCTATGCTTTAATCGCAATTTGGAAGCGAAAATCTTCGAAAATGAGCAAGAATCGAAGAGGCGAGGTGAAGGGGCTGCCGCGGTCGAGGGAGGGTAAAAGAGAGGAAAGAGAAATTTTTCCCCTTTTTATACACTTTCTGGAACTGCTGTCACCTCGGTCGAGGTGGTCTCGACTGGACCGAGGTGGTACGGACTGAGGTGGTTCTTCAGAAACGCTAGTCGCCTCGGTTGCTCAAGAGTCATCTCGGTCGAGGTGCTCTGACAGCAACCGAGATGTGCCTCAGTCAAACTTCGTCTTCTCAAATTCTCGAACTTTTGTCCTTCCAATTATGCTCCTGGTTCGTACTCCTTCCTTAGATGTCACCTGTTATCTGTCTAGGACGCCAAAAACAAAACAAAGCAAAGCAAAATCAAAACTATCTAAGCTAGACTAGAAAACGGAAAAAGAAAGCAATACCTTGGGTTGCCTCCCAAGAAGCGCTTGGTTTAAGGTCGCTAGCTGGACCATAATGCGTCTCAAACGAGGTATATTGGTGCAACCTCCTCAACCGGAACTTCCGGTTTGTACTTCTTAAGTCTATGGCCATTGACCTTGAAGCTTCCGCTCGTTTCGCCTCATATCTCAACTACACCATGAGGAAAAACATGTTTCACAACATAAGGTCCGGTCCATCTAGATTTTAACTTACCTGGAAAGAGGCGGAGGCGGGAGTTGAAGAGTAGAACTAAGTCTCCTTCGTTAAGCTCCTTTGGGATGATACGCTTGTCATGCCATTTCTTCGTCCTCTCCTTATAGATTTTGGCATTCTCATAAGCGTTCAAACGCAGCTCCTCCAGCTCGTTGATATCCAATAGCCGCTTCTCGCCGGCTTCCTTAATGTCGAAGTTCAACCATTTGATTGCCCAATATGCTTTGTGTTCTAACTCAACGGGCAAATGACAAGACTTCCAATATACCAAATTATAAGGGGTGGTACCTATGGGAGTCTTAAATACGGTCCTGTAAGCCCAAAGAGCGTCGTCCAATTTCATGGACCAATCCTTCCTCGTCCTAGAAACGGTCTTCTCCAAAATTGCTTTGATTTCTCTATTCGAGATCTCGACCTGTCCACTAGTTTGAGAGTGATAAGGGGTTGCTACCTTGTGGGTTACCCCATACTTCGATAGAAGTGCCTTAAACTTCCGGTTGATGAAATGCGTTCCTCCATCGCTGATGATGATACGTGGAGTTCCAAAACGTGGAAAGATAGTCTTGTTTAAGAACTTCACAACCACCTTGGCGTCATTAGTGGGAGAAGCAATGGCTTCAACCCATCTAGAAACATAATCAACTGCAAGAAGAATATAGAGGTTTCCTCCGGATGATGGGAAAGGTCCCATGAAGTCTATCCCCCATACATCAAAGATTTCCACCTCTTGAATGTTATTAAGTGGCATTTCGTTCCTCCTAGATAAATTTCCTGTTCTTTGGCATGCATCACAAGAGACAACAAACGATTGCACATCTTTAAATAATGTGGGCCAAAACAAACCGGAACGTAATACCTTAGCGCATGTCTTATCGGTACTAGCATGTCCTCCACAAGGAAGTGAATGACAATGCCGTATGACGCTATTAACTTCATCTTCCGGAATGCATCTTCGAAGCATCCCATCCGGCCCGTGCTTGAATAGCAGCGGCTCATCCCAGTAGTAATGGAGTACGTCCTTGAAGAATTTCTTCTTTTGGGAATACGTCAATCCGGGTGGTAATTCCTGGCAAACAAGATAATTCACAATATCAGCGTACCAAGGTCCTTTATTATCAGAAAGTTGGTGGATAGATTGTTCCACCAATTGAGGATGAATGTCAGAGAAAGGAGTAAGAAGTTTGTTATTCTCAGTAGTCTCAGTTGACATCATCTCGCCATCGACCTCGGTCGAGGCGCAGAGGCGTTGACCGAGATGTTCTTCAGTCGCCTCGCTCAGTCCAGAAAGTGCCTCGGTCGAGGTACTGCAACTGGAACTGAAACTGGAGATCTTCGTCTCCTGGATTAGCTTCTCAGTTTTAGCTCCTGGATCTTCTTCCAGTGCCTTCAAGCTTCGTATATCTGCATCACAAGAAGCATCTATACCTTCCTCCATTAAACTGAAACTAATAACTCTTTTGAGTGGATCATTAGTAAGGATAGAGCTCACCAATTCTCTTGATTCTTCTTCATCATAGATGTTGAAGATATCATCGCTTAGCTGCTCTCCTTTCATGGCCGCAAGTAATGCGAACTCCACTTCATCTCCACCAATGTTGAATTTCAACTTGGCGTTCTTACAATCCACGTTGCAACCTGAAGTTGCTAGAAATGGCCTCCCGAGAATAATAGGAACTGGATAATCTGCGGGAATGTCAAGTACAACAAAGTCTATTGGTAAATAGAAGTTACCTAACTTGACCGGAACGTCTTCCAAAATGCCCACGGGATGGGTAATGGAGCGGTCCGCCATGTATAATCGAATCTTGACCGGTTTGGGCTCTCCAAGTCCGATCTTCACACATAGCTCCAGCGGAATGATGCTCACGCTGGCTCCTAGATCACATAAGGCTTCACAAGTGACATCCCCAACTTGAATGGGAATGCAAAAGGAACCGGGATCTCTTAACTTAGGTGGCATCTTCTCCTTCATGATTTGAATAAGCTCCGATGATTTAGATGTCATCCTTACTTCACCAAAGTCTTCCAGTTTCCTTTTCCTTGATAAGATCTCTTTCAAGAACTTCCCATAGGCGGGCATCCCTAGAATGGCATCAAGGAAAGGAATGTTAATGTGTAGTTTATTCATCAAGTCAAGGAACTTACCAAAGTGCTTGTCTAGATGTGCTTTGGCCCTTGACTGGGGGAATGGAAGTGGTGGTTTGTATGCAGGAGGTGGAACATAAACTTCAGTTTTCCCCTCCGCTTTCTGTGGCTCCACCTCGGTTGGCATCTCGGCCGAAGTGTTCTTCGACTGCACCTGGACCGAGGTGGTCTTCGTTGGTACTAGCACCGACCGAGGCACTGGATCTGCACTTTTCATACCACTCCTCGTTGTTATGGCCATGATCTGGCCCTTAGGGTTGCTTTCCGTCCTTGCTGGAAGCTTCCCTGGATCTCTTGGCGCTTCATTCGCCCTACTAGCAAGTTGTTGTTCAAAGGCCTTTTGGGCCTTCGAAAATGAAGTCATAGAAGTCTTTATAGCACTAAGCTTGATCAAGATAGCCTCCAGCACTGCGTCTTTCTTTTCCGGCTGAGACGAACTTGATCCTTGCCCCTGGCTCTTTAATGGAGTAGAAGAAGAAGAAGGGGAAGAGAGGAAAGGATTAGAGGAATCGTTAGAATTGGAGTTAGAATGATTGTTACCAGAATTTTGGTTGTTCGCCCTCCAATTGTTGCTATTGGACCCTCTATTGTTGTTGTAGTTGTTGTTCCGGGAACCGTTGTTGTTGTTACGGAATCCATTGTTGTTGTTCCTTTGTCCTTGATCTTCCTTCTTGGTTTGAGCAACCAAGAGTTCCTTCAATTGCTTCACGTCGTTCTTCAAAGACGTGAGTTGATTGTTGTTTGGCTGAGTATCTTGGAAGTTAACTCTTTTAACTCCGGCTTCAGCTCCTTGATGGGTATATTTCTCCATATGCAAAGCTTTCTTCTCGATAAAGTCCCAAGCTTCGTCAATCGCCATGTCCATAAATGTACCGGTGGAGAGTAGTTGGAGGTTGAACTGGGTGCTTCAGTCCAGTCCCTTGAAGTATATCTCCAACAACTCTATCTTTGGAATCCCATGATGTGGGCAATCCAAAAGAATGTCCTTAAACCTCTCCCATGACTTAGACAAGCTCTCCTTGTCCTTCATAATGAATGCATTAATCTTCCCTCTCATTTCAGCGGTCTTAGAGGGGGGAAGAATTTAGTCAAGAATTTCGTAGTCATCTCCTCCCAAGTGCTGATTTTTCCTGGAGGAAGAGATTGATACCAAGTAAGAGCTCTATCTTTAAAAGAAAAGTAAAAAGGTCTTAGCTTGTAGTTGTTATTTTCAATCCTTGAGGGTCTCAAGGTCTCCATCAAGATCTCATAGTTTTGAAGATGTTGATGTGGAGATTCCTTCTCTAGCCCTCCGAACTGGCATTGGCAAATCATGGAAAGAACTTGCGGTCGAAGTTCGTAGTCATGGTCCGCTGGATCTCCTAGGTTAACTCCTGGACGCCTCAGTTGTTGATTGGGGTCCATCCTTTGACCTAGGGTTTGTGGGATTCCTGCAAAAAGAGCGCCTCGGACTGGCATCCGAGGTGGAAGTACCTCGGCCGGGGCGTTAGGTACTGGGACCTGCCTCGGTCGAGGGTCTGCAACTGGGAGCTGCATCGGTCCAGCATCGGGAACTGGGTCTTCCCTCAGTCGAAGTTGATATTGGTCTCGTAAGGCTGCCATATCTGCTTCGATCGCTTCAGTCCTGGTGCGAGTTTCTTCTTTCTCTTGCCTTAGTTCTTCCCTGCTGAGGCGTAGCTGTTCTAACGCCTCTTTCAACTCGGCCTCAAGATTGCGATTGTCTTGGTTGGCCATCTTTGCTTCACTTAAGCGTCGTTTGTATGTCTTTTCTGGTTCGGGATAGTAAGGAACGATTTCCTTCCCAGTGCAGGTTCTTCATATAAACCTAAGAAAGAACCTGCAAAAGTCACTCAAGTAGAGTGGTTAGTAGACACGGGGGCAAGTGCCCCAAAAGCAAACCGTAACCGGCTCGGTCTAGACCAAGTCCCCGGCAACGGCGCCAAAAACTTGTTCGCTCCAAACGGTGTGTGCAAGCTTTAAATTTATAACCCTAGATGTAAGCTTAAAACAAGGATGTGAACCCGCAGTGTACGGGTCAATCGTGGTAAAAAGCAAGAAATTCCAGGGGTCGATCAGAGGGACTTAGTGAAACAAAGTCGATAACGGTAAGCTTTAGCAATTACTAACCACAAAGCAATTAAAACAATCAAAGATGATAAAAGTCAATAAAAGAAATATATAATTCTAGGGATTAAAGCATCTAGTTGTGGTTCCAACTCAAGAGCTAAAGATAAGCGGACAAAGCTGAGATTTTTGCATAGGGAAGGTGTTACTAAAGTGGAATAGATCACCGGGTAAGTCTCACTACTCACTAATCCCAAACCGTAACTCCCATTACCGGGTAAGTCTCAAGGAATTAAGATAAAGAACTATAACCTCAAACTAACACAACATCTAAGGGAATAGAATCAACCTTTACCGGGTAAGTCTCAGGCTAACTCACAAAGATGGGATGAAAGCACACTCAAACCCCAATAAAGGATAAACCTTTATTACCTACACTTATGATCTTAGGTAAACAAACTAAGGAATTACCGGGTAAGTCTCATCCTAAGCTTGCATTGAACCAGGAAAGGTGTAATAAGAATAGGATTTGGCAAATTCTAACACTTAACTCTCAGTTTCGGATCAGATAAGCCACCTCGGTCAGAAGAATTCCACCCCGGCCGAGATGTTCATCGACTGAGCGAGATGCTTAGGGTTAAGGTAAAGACTCGAACTTTCAGGGTCCTACTGTGATTATGATCATTCTATCATTGTTTTTCCCACAACCTTCAGCCAATCACCCTAGAATCACACAAAGAGATTAGCCACTCATCATCATGAAAGTATTAATCAAATATATGGGAAGGAAGAGAATAATTGAACAAGAAAACCTTAAGAGAAAGGCTTCAATAACTGAATCAATTATATAACCAACAAGCGTTCCTTGGATAGAAATCCAACAAGACAATGACAAAGAAGGGAATCTAAGATGATCTTACAAAAACCCTTCAAAAGCTATAAAATCTATAGACTTTCTTCCTTCAACCTTCAAAAAGGTTCTTCAAATCTCCCAACTGGAGTATGGCTGTAGTAGTGTATAAAAGACAATCGGTGGTATAGCATGATATGGATTTGTGGAAAATCCAACCCTTTTTATAGGAAAATTACTCTCCAAAGATAAGATATCTTAGAAAGATCTCTTCCCATAAAAAATAGGTAAAATATATGATCTAGCATATCTTCTTCCTTCCAAGAGCCAAGCCCAAAAATATAAGGTCTCTTTACAAAGATAAAAGATCTCAGCCAAGAATAAAATATTCTCGCCGCGTCCCAGGTGTTCGCCTCGGTCGAGTCGACTTCTCTGGATCACCTCGGTCGAGGTGACTCTGTAGTCAACCGAGGTGAGTCACAACTGAATGTGAAATCTCTTAAATCTGGTCCAAAGTGAATCTTTAATCCATGGATATGCTTCCTGGATGTTTCCTTATGTTCCTGAATGTAGCTCCAATGGCTCCATAGCTCCTTTTGCTCCTTTTTGATGCAAAACGTGCCATTTTACCTACGATTACAACAAAACTAGGTGTAGACCTCGATTCCCGCAAAGGTAGATGAAATGGTAATATAATCACATATTATACATACAAACATGCAGATTATTGAAGATAAAACGTCCAAACAAACCCCAAAATATAGACTATAATTCATGCTATCACTAGAGATGGATATCTACTTCCCAGATTCCGACATCCAATTGTCCACCTTGGAGATAGTACCTGATCTGTTGGCCGAAATCCGACAGAAGCAGGAGAGTTGCCCAACTTTGACACAGATCCGAGACCGGATGTCTCAAGGAGAGGCACCACAGTTTGCAGTTGGTGCTGACGGAGTTCTGAGACATCAGGAGCGTGTTTGTGTGCCGTCAGATCGAGAGTTGAGACAGAGGATCCTTCAGGAGGCTCACTCTTCACCTTACTCAGTACACCCTGGTGCGAGTAAGATGTATCAGGATGTCAAACGCTCTTACTGGTGGGAGGTCTGAAGTCAGACGTCACAAGATATGTAGCTCAGTGTGCGACCTGTCAGCATGTCAAGATCGAGCATCATAGACCAGGAGGCGAGCTACACCCACTCCCCGTTCCTCAGTGGAAGTGGGAAGACATCTCTATGGATTTTGTGAATGGGTTGAGACCGAGTCGTGGTTTTGATGCTATCTGGGTCATAGTAGATCGATTGACGAAGAACGCACGTTTCATTCCGATCAAGGAAATGTGGCCGGTGAGTCGACTAGCAGATGAGTTCACGAGACAAATAGTGAGACTTCATGGAGTACCTAGGACTACAGTCTTTGACAGAGACGGACGGTTCACTTCGAGGTTCTGGCAACAAGTTCATGCCGCCCTAGGTACGAGTCTACAGTTCACGACAGCTTATCATCCTCAGACCAATGGTCAGTCTGAGCGGACCATCCAGACTTTGAAGGACATGTTACGAGCATGTGTGTTACATTGGGGACAGGTGTGGCCAAATCACCTTCCCTTAGTGGAGTTTTCATATAACAACAGTTGGCACGCATCGATCAGGATGGCTCCTTATGAGGCTTTATATGGATAGAGATGGCGTACACCGCTGTGTTGGGTCGAGCCCAGTAGTGCCAGCGGAGTAGCACCCGAGCAGATTCAGGATGACATGGCTCGAGTAGCAGTAATCCAAGAGCGGATGTTAGCAGCACAGAGTCGACAGAAGTCTTATGCTGATAAGAGGCGCAGACCTTTGGAGTTCAGAGTTGGAGCTCAAGTTTGGTTGAGAGTATCCCCGACACGAGGCGTCAGACGTTTCGGTGTCAAGGGGAAGCTGAGTCCCAGATATGTTGGACCATTCGAGATTCTTGAGCGAGTTGGAGAGGCAGCATACAGACTTGCGTTGTCACCGAGACTCGAGGGTGTTCACCCTGTTTTCCATGTGTCTCAGCTACGGGAGTACATACCTGACCCGAGACACATCGTCAGTCATAAGGATCTAGTGATCGAGCCAAACCACACGTTCATAGAGCACCCGGTGGTTGTCTTAGAGCGTAGTACAAGGCGCTTGTGTTCGAAGGACATACCGATGATGAAGATATAGTGGTCGATGCGAGGAGCCGATGAGGCGACTTGGGAGACAGAGGATAGTATCCAGAGGAACTATCCGGAGTTTTACGTTGGGCTGGATACACCTTTAGCATAGTCAGTTGTTGGTTTTCTCTTGTTGTGTTGCTTACGCTTTTGTGTGACGTTTGAGTTACGTGCCCCGAGTGGGAATATATGAGGCAATTTTGTTTCTGTTTGTGTTGTGCTTGTGAGCTTTTGCAAGTTTCGGGACAAACCTTCTTTTTAGGAGGATCTGATGTAAGATCCTAGGTTTTGCCTTCACCGCCCCTGCGGTGAAGAGGGCCGCCCCTGTGGCTGTGAAATCCGCCCCTTCGGATTTACGACAGATCATGCCGATCTTTTCTTTCGTTCTTTTATCTTCCTTCCATAGATAGAATATCCGATATTTTATCTTATGGGCCGGTTTCCTTATCTTCTTTCTAAACCCTAAACGCCCTTCCTTCTTTTCTTTCCAACCGTCCCTATATATTCTCTTATTTTTCCCCTTTTTCCCGTTCCTTGCTATCATCTTCAACCCTAGAGAGCTGCAGCCGTCCTTTGCTTCCCGCGACTTCGTTGAACGTGTAAGTGCATCTTTTATGATTCCTCCTCACGTTCCATTAGTGTTGCATGCCTTCCCTTCTGTTTTGGTTTCTTCCTTTCGTTCTTCTCTTTTCTTTTTCTCCAAGGATCAAGCATGAGCCTTGATCCTTGTGGAGTGTTCCGTTGTTGACCCTTCATTGTTCTCAGGCTCTTTGGAGTTGAGCCTTGACGTGTTGAAGCCAAAGGTTCGAGATTTGGTTGCCTTGCTACGAGTTCTGTCGAAGAAGAAGAAAGCCGACAGCGCTTTCTATCACGCCGCCGCCCCTGCGCCTGCACAAAGCCGCCCCTGCGCCTCTGTCTAACCGCCCCTGCGGTTTTCCTGCAGTAGCTCCCGTCTTTGGTGAGTTGCTTCCTTCCTTCCTTTTCTCGTTCCTTCCTTGGTTCCTTATGGTTTCTCCTTGTTCTCCTGAGTTGTAGTAAGACTAAGGTTGAGCCCTTATCATGTGTTGATCTCTTAGAGATCTTTGAGACTAGAAGTCATAGACTTCTAGCAACCGTTTTGTTCCCGATTCGCATTGGTTGTTCGTACAGGCTTTCCTTGCTCCTTTCCTGAGGGAAACTGAGCTTCCTTGTGTGTTTCTGAGTTGTTTGCTGATCTCTTGTGTTACCTTCGTGTGAAGTAAGTCCCTTGGACTTACTTAGCTTCATTCCGCGTATTAGTTGGATTGTTTTGGCTTGTTTGTGTTACCATCATGTTTATAACGGATAATTAGAAATAGGATTTACCCTTTGTTACCCTTAACTGGCCCAAGTGTATTATAACCGGGCGGTGACCACTTGTCTAGTTCTACAAGAGACTGGAATGTGCTCTTGCAACCCAGACCCGTAGGTAACGGATAGTACTGATCTATTCCTATTGGTAGACTGAAGTGGAGACGAGTTTCGGGAGATTCTCGTGTGACAAAAGAAGTTGAATTAGTAATGGATAACCTTAATGAAAGATAATAACCGGTTGATGTGTAAGCATGCTATGTGTTTTCTTTACCTTATGTGTGTTTGTGCCTTTACACTCTTGCTTATACCTAGAATGTTAGCTAACGGTTTATACCGTCGTTGTAGATGTTTTGCAGGTTCAGGATGCTGCTGAGTGATCCGGATGGTGTGGTCAGCCGGGGTTCCCGTACATATTAGGACAGGATTGGGTTTTTGTTTCGCTTGTTGTTTCCCTTTTGTTTTGACCCGACTGTGGAGCTTTTTTGTTTTATCTGTTTGAACCTTTGGTTTTATATTGAGTTTTGTTTTCATTTGTCTGTGCCTTGTTGTAAGATTCGTTTTCTGTTGCTACTTTGAGGGTCGGGACCCATTGTGCGGTCCTAGCCCGTAGCGCTTCAAGTTCCTAGAACTTGGGGTGTTACAATGACCGGATGAGAGCTCCATCCACTATCGGTACCACAATGGAAGTGGGAGGACATCACTATGGACTTTGTTATGAGTTTGAGACCTAGCAAGAGCTTTGATGCCATCTAAGTGGTAGTAGACCGATTGACGAAGACCGCACGTTTCATTCCCATGAAGAAAAGTGGCCGGTAAGTCTGCTAACCGAGGAGTTCACTAGACAGATCGTGAGACTCCATGGGGTACTGAGGACCATCGTCTCCGACAAATATGGATGGTTTACCTCGAGGTTCTGATAGCATGTGCATGCAGCTTTGGGGACGAGCCTCCACTTACGACAACGTATCAACCTCGGACCAATGGTCAGCCTGAGAGGACCATCAAAACCCTAGAGGACATGTTGAGAGTTTGTGTATTGGATTAGGGACATGTATGGTCAAATCACCTTCCCTTGGTCAAGTTTTCCTATAATAATAGTTGGCATGCATCGATTAGGAAGACTCCTTATGAGGATATTGTATGGGCGGAGATGCTGCACACCTCTATGTTGGGATGAGCTTGGTAGAGTAGGTGGAGTAGCTCCGGAGCAGATACAGGATGATATCTCCCGAGTAACTTTGATACGGGAGCGTACGTTGACAGCGTAAAGTCGCTAGAAGTCCCACGCCGATAAAAGGCGCCGGCCTCTAAAGTTTAGAGTATGCACTCAAGTCTGGCTGAGAGTATCATCAACACGAGGCTTTCGACATTTTGGCATTAAGGGGAAGTTGAGTCCCCGGTATATCGGACCTTTTGAGATTATGGAGCGAGTCGGAGATGTAGCATACCGACTAGCGCTACCACCAACACTAGAGGGTGTTCACCTAGTCTTCCACATGTATTTGTTGTGAGAGTATATACCAGATCCAAGACACGTCATCAGTTATGAGGCTTTGGTAGTTGATCCGGATCATACCTTTGTAGAGCATCCGGTAGCGGTGTTAGAGAGGAGTAATAGACGCTTACGGTGTAAAAGCATACCGATGCTACAGATTCAATGGTCTAGACGGGGAGCCGATGAGGCTACATGGGAGATGGAGGATAGTATTAGGAAGAACTATCCGGAGTTTTATGCAGAGCTAGTTACAGCCGTAGGACTAATGTGTTATTTCTCGGTTATGTTCTTGTGTGTTTTTATGTGTTAACTTTGTGTTTTCCATGCGTGGTTGTGATGTTACGATCTTGATAAATCTTGATATATTAATTGATGTGGAACATTTGAGTAGTGTTAGAAGGGGTAACGCCTTCTTATGGTACGGTCGTATGCTTCGGTTTTTAAAACTGAAGGGACCTGCGCTTATTTCAGTTTCGGGAAGAAACTTGTTTTTAGGGGGGACTGATGTAACGACCGAAATTTTAATTCCAAAACTCGATCCGAAGTCGCATGCTTTGGATCTCTATCCGGTTCCAAGACCCAATTCTACCCTTTGAATTCCCTTGGAGTCAAAAAGGACACGACTAGAAGTAGTCACCGCAACCGCGGCCCACGGTTGCGGCCACCTGGTGTTTCCATGGTCACGGTGGATCTTGGCCGCGGTCGCGGTAAACATATCATGGCCTACCTTTTGTAATCATCAGGATTCACTTTCATTTTCGATTGTATTCCAATCTCTTCAGTTTTTATACTATCCAACCCCTTTTCTTTTGCCGTTTTAAAACCCTAAGTGCATACTTCTAGTCACGTAAGTTTTTCTCCTCCCCTATCATTCCATCTTCTTCTTCTTCTTCTTCTTCTTCTTCTTCTTCTTCTTCTTCTTCTTCTTCTCCTTTATTCATCCTTGTCTTGCAATACCAGCAACAACATTCTGACTTCGCCTTCATCGAGCAGCAGCAGTAGATTGGAGACAATCATCGGGTTCCGTTATCACGCAGAAGCATCAAGTAACGTTCTTTCTTGAAGAATGTTGGAGGATAGGTAAGATTCGATCTAGTCTTTACCCTTTACTACATACATGTTCTTATGATGTCTCCAATCCGTCTTAACCCTTCACAACAATGGCAAGTAACAACAACAAAGCATCAAGGAGTTGTGGTTCTTTCTGCACATCGACGAAAGTCGCGGCCACCGTTTTGGACTTCTCTCATAGTCTCTCCTTCCCCAAAATGCGGTCGTGCCTTCACCCTTATTCCGCCGAGGCTATTTGTCATCGCGGTCACGTTGGTTGTAACCTTGCCATCGCGGTCACGCCTCCTTTGTTCCGAGGTCGCTCCTTCTTTTGTTCTGCGGTCGCATCATCTCTTTAGAAGTACCAAGTTTGGAACGTTGTTTCCTCTCTCGTTGTTTAAGGTTGTTAGTAGTTAGTATCATGTGAGGTTGGAACCTAGCAGAACTAGAGTGAATGTCAGTTGGTGGTGAAGAGTTGTTGATCTTGAGGAATGAATGCTTTAGGAGTTTTGAGGACATTGGTGAGATACGTTAAGAGTAGGAAAACTGCTTTGATGCAATTTTCGGTATTGTTAAGGTTGGATTGTTTATAGAAGTGAATGTGATTAAGTTGTGGAATAAACTGATGTTAGTCATGGTTTACCTAGGAGTTGAGAGTTCTAGATGATGGTTGAGGTTTGATCCACCTGCCCTTGTTATCAGGCAATGGAGTCATTGATGACATGAATTATGACTTATATTTAGACATGCATTTATATAAATTTTCTCTTTATTTTACATGCACAAACATGAATCCATGAAATTAAGCTTATATTTGCATATTTTGCTAGAAAAGATGTCTACACGGATTATTGTTGCATATGTAGGTGAATTGACAAATTTTGGAGAAATGGCATATTTAAGGATTAAGCCTTGATGTGGAATAAAAAGGAGCAATAAAAGGAGCTAGGAACACGCCAAAGTGAACTCTGATACTGTGGAGCAAACTCTGATACCGCGCTGGAGTGAACTTTGATACCGCGCTGGAGTGAATTCTGATACTGCGGAGCGAAGTTTGATACCGTGCCGGAGTGGGCTCGGATGCCAGCGGGCTCAATTTCTTTTTTTCGGCCCAAAAATTTAGGGTGGCAGCTGCAGTGTATCTTTAAGTTAGGGTTTATCTTTAAGATTATTTATCCCTATAATTATCCTATATCCTTCAACATTGAAACGGATCCCCAACGACGAGAATATCGTCGGTTGGATAGGAATTGACACCTCCTACCACCCTTATATCCAATTTAAAGTGAAGTATACTCAGGAAGCATTGAAGAAACCCTAGGAAATGGATTTGAAGATTGAAGATTCAAGATCGAAGAAAGAAAAAAGTTCTTGAGAGGTTTTTCTAGTTTTTATTTCTTTTGTCATTGTGAACACAAGTTTGGAGTTTTCATTTTGGTTTTTAGAGATTCTAAACCTTTGTTAAGGTTTTTTTTAGTTTTATTCAAGATTCAAAGTTTTCTTTACTTTCTTGATTCAGATCCTTATCTTGATTCTAACAATGTGTATTATTGGATAAAACCCTTGCGATTCTAGGGTAATTGGTTGAAGATTGTGGTTAAGATGATGATATAATGAACCTCACGTTGAGATTGGACCTTGAGAGTTGTGTTTTACCTTTGCAGAGAAGAAAAATCGGGTTGTTCTTGAGAGAAATCGGCCGATTTTCAGGAAGAACATACCCATTTTCATTATGTCGTACCTATCATGCTTTATCCTTAAACCAAAGTTAAAGATTGCTTAAACCCTAGCCTTGTTAGACCTTTCTAACCTATATCCGAGCGTGGGAAGACACTTATGATTCTCTTGCTTGGTTGTCAAGAATGATGAGTTATAGGTAATAGAGGATTCAAAACCCTCTATTAAGGTTGAGTGTGCCAAATCTTTTACCTTTGTGAGTCAACCTGATTCCTCTGGGTTGAGTGATTGGTTTGATAGTATAATCGTTCCCTTAGATCTCTATCTTATCGAGATTCAACATCCTTTATTTAGAGTCTTTGGGTTAGGATAGGTGGGTAGTGAAGACTTCACCGTACATTATCCCGTTTAGAACATACTTCCTTGCAATCCCACCTCTGTCCATATATCTTTTAGAAGTCTTCAATCGAAAACCACATTTGGATACTTTGATCTTTAGAATCTACGCTTTCCCAATATTTACACAAAATCTTGTCATTGTCTTTTATTATTGCAAAATCGTTTTGCTAGATTGCCTTTATCGATTTGATTTCACCAAGTCCCTGAGATCGACCCTGAAATACTTGCTTATATTGCGATTGATCCGTACACTGTGGGTTCGCTATTGATTTTAATCTTTGTATAAATTTAAAGTTTATTTTAACACACACTTCCGAGCGAACGGTCATCTTGCGGGAAATATGAGTGTTGATTAGTTGGGATTACCTGGATACAGGTAAGTCCCTTCGGCTTACTTAGTTGACCTTCTGGGTGTTAGCATGATTGTGATAGTGGTGTTTTCTTGAGGGTAATAACAATAACTTGAGTAGGACGACCTTTTTTGTAACGTGAATCAAGTATAACGGATGTTGACATCACTGCCCAGCTCTAATATGAGATTGGGAGATTCTCTGCGACTAGCCCATACGTGTACGCAGTGAGGTGCATCGGATTCAGTCTTGTTGGTATACAAGGACAGAGGCGAGGTTCGGAAGATCCTCGTGTCACAACCTAAGTAGAATTCAAAAGTGTATGACATAATATAAGATAATATATGAACTTCTGTGTAAGCATGGTGAGTTTTTATAATGCAATGATGTGTGTGTCTTGTTACAATTATTCTAATATGTAGGATGTTAGCTAACTGTTTTATCTGTTGTTGTAGATGCTTTGTAGGATAGAAATGTTGTCAAGTGATCCGAATGGAGTGGTCATTCAGGTTTATGTACATTATAGGACAAGATGTTGGGTTCTTTTATTTCTTTTTCTTTTTCTTTTCAACATTATAAATTGTAGTACTCGGCTGAGAGTCCTGTCCTTTGTTATTGGTTTTGAGTCTTTTGACATTTTTTCATTTTTATCTATTTTGGTTTTATCTTTATTTGTGTATTGTTGCAAGATCCGGTGAAATTGTTGTTAAGCTAGGGTCAAGATCCAATTTGAGGTCCTAACCTGTAGTGCCCGAGTTTTGAGAATTTGGGGTGTTACACGAGAATTGAGAATTTGAGAAAGACGAAAATTATGAGAATACAAGATTGAGAGTAGTAGAGAGAGTTGAAAATGTAGGAAGATGGTGTGAGATAAAATTGAAAAGGTGTTGGGTATTTATAGGAAATGATTTTTTTTTAAAAATCATTTTAAAAAAATAAAAATTCATTATGCAACGGCTACTAGTCAATGTACAGGTGATCCCCGCCTAATGGTTCTTTGCGAAAAAATAAAAATCAAAACAAACTCAACTAGGCGTTTAGCTGCCGGTTTAGTTTTTTTTTGTTTGACAAACCTATACTACCGGTTTGAAAACCGGAGGTTCACCCTATACCGAACCCAAGTCTATTCTCAATCGTTAAAGGAATCCCTAACTCGAGTCTGGCTGAATGAGAGGAAAGGGTATCCAAATCCTCGACCCATACACCACATGAATACACCTAGAAGACTCATTCAATGCTTGCTCTAATAGGAAGATCTCGATTATGTCTTATCTAGTTAGAATAGCTACTTAGTTTAGTTCAAGTCAATATTTTCGATATTCTATAATCTTTTTTTTAATTATTATTTTAACACTTTTTATTATTATTTTAAAGTTAGTTATGATTATTTGAAACATATAAACAAAGGTCATCGGTGGTTGTTTCATATGGGTTGAAATGGAATAATGTTGTCATTAGTCGCTAGTATTATTCAATTATACAACACATCAATAAAACCAGCATTTTTGTTTTTGTTTTAACACTTACACTTGTGCCGTCTTACACTTGTGTTGTCGAAACTTTGGAATCATTAAGCCATGCATGTTCTTTCTTCAGTCTTGAGTATTATTTAAATCATTGATTCAGTTAGGGTTGTGCAAAATCGGACTGGACCGGTCTACGGTCCTTATTATTTTGAAACCCTGAGTTATGGTTCGGGTCCAGCTTTGAACCGTATTAAATCGTAACCCGGGTTGGACCGGAAGTGCAACAGAGGACGGTTTTGGACCGTATTGTATTACCCTAAATTTTAGCCCTATCAATCGATTCTTTAATCTTCGCCTCTCAGACAGTCAACCGACTCAGCCCCTCCCTCAGGCCTGAGACCTTCGCCGAATCACCAATCCCGACTATCCCTCTCTCTCGCAGTCTCGCCGGCTCACCGTCTAATCTCGCCGGCTCGCCACCGTCTCACATCCTTCGATTGAATCGTATAAAACTTTAACCTCAGACCTTCAGTAGCGCCGAAGAAAGCTCCTACGGTATCACATCCTTCGATTGAATCGATTCTCAGACCTTCGCCGAATCTCTCTCGCTGGCATGCCACTCTCTCATACCTTCTATTGAATCTAACATTGTGAGTTAGAGCTTTTTGACTTAATCTGCTTGTGTTTTTTCCCAGACCTTCTATTGAATCTATTTTTCGTCAACGTTGTACCAAGTTAGCTTTCTGACTTGTAAACTTGTTTGAATTGTTTCTGTGTAATACAGATTACAGAAGGCGACTGTTTTTGTCATTTTGGGTCCGGTCCGGTCTAAAACATTCAAAATTACACACTTTAGGTATCAAGTTGAGATGAACCCGGAACCGGACCGGTCTAGACCGGACCGTAACGGTCCGGTCCCGGTCCGGTCTACACTCCAAGGTTTCACTAATTTACGGTCCGCCGGTCCGGTCCAGACCGTATGCACAGCCCTAGATTCAATCACTCTAGATTAGAGGTGTCATTTGGGAGAATCTGATACGGGTCGTCAGGCCCGGGTCAATTTCAGTTAAGTTATTTTCAAGATGATCGTAAGTCCATACTAGGTTAGTCGGGTCAAACCGGGTTAAGCCGGTCGGGTCAAAGCGGCTCAATCAGATCGGGTTGATTCGGTTTTTGGGTTAACACTAAAGGTGTAGGTTTATCGGATCGGACACAATATGGGTTGTTTAGGTCACTTTTGGTTGCATCACTTTCAAGATAATCTCACTTGGGTTTGTGTTGGCTCAAATAAGGCTCATTCATGTTTCCGTTTATGAGTCAAAGTGAGTCAGCTCGATTGGGATGGTTCGGGTTTGGGGTTGAGATCGACTATTTGTTCAAAATTGTGATGTGGGATTGTAATTGGATGCGGAAAGTGATAATTTTGTGAATGGTAAAAACCATGTCCGTTCTCATTAACAGTAAGAGAATATATAATAGATACATGGGTCATCCTAACAGGCTAAGCAGCCAAAATAAATAGGGCTAAACAACCAAATTAAAAGGGCTAAAAAACCAAATTAAATAACTATACATTATTTACACCAATACCCCTCCTCAAGTTTGAGCATGAGGATCAACAATGCCCAACTTGTCCATAAGAAACTGAAACTGTTGATGTCCAAGAGCTTTAGTAAACAGATCAGCAGGTTGACAAGATGTGCGAACATGGTGGGTGATCACAGTCTTGTCAAGGAGGAGATCACGAATAAAAAGGCAGTCAAATTCAATGTGTTATGTACGATCATGAAAGACAGGAATGGCTGCAATATGCAGGGCAGCCTGACTATCATAAAATAAGCGCGTAGGAGATGTGTGAGAAATTCCAAGTGATCGAAGAGCTTTGAGTCAAATAAGCTCACAACACGAGTAGTCCATTGCCCGGTACTCGGCTTCAACTGAAGACCTGGAGACCGTATGTTGTTTCTTTGTCTTCCAAGAAATAGGAGAAGATCCAAGAGACACATAGTATCCGTAAATAAAAGGACGGGTAAAAGGACAACGTGCATAGTCCGAATCACAGTATGTAGTAAGCTGCAGGGAACTTGCAGCAGACAAGAAGACATCTTGCCCTGGATGACCTTTCAAGAAGCGAAGGACGCGGATGGAAGCATCCAATTGATTATTAGTCGGTAACTGCATAAATTGAGCGAGCGTGTGTACGGAGTAGGACAACTCTGGACGGGTGATGGTCAGATAAATCAGGCGAATGACAAGACGACGATAACGATCCGGATGTAGAAACAGAGGTGCAACAAACGTGGCTAAGGTATGATTTTGTTCCATGGGCAAGTCACAAGGGTTGACAGCAAGCACACCACCTTCAAAAAGGATAGCAAGAGTGTACTTTCGTTGGCACAAAAAGAGACCTTTAGATGAACGAGCTAATTCAATGCCAAGAAAAAACTTTAGAGGACCCAAATCCTTTGTAATACCCCGAATTCTCAGAACTCGGGACATTACTGGTTAGGACCTCACAATGGGTCCCGACCTCAGTTTGACAAAAACATTACTAGGATCTTGCAACAAGACACAAATAAAGAAAACCGAAATTCATAAAATAGTATTTTTAAGGTAATGAATGCAACACTGTCTAGCAGCCTAAAGTACTTAAACAAAAGAAACGAACAACTGTCTTAACTAAAAGAAAGAACAGACAAACACAACTCCCAACCCCCCCCCACTCCAAGGAGTACGGAGACCCGGCTGACCACTACTTCCGGATCACTCAGCTGCTGGTCTAACCTGCGGTAAATCTAAAAACACAACAAGAGGAACCGTTAGCTAGTTATCTAAATATTAGCAGAATAATAGTAGCACACACACACATAAAAATATAAACACCCATCATGCTTTCAAACAAGTCCGTTTTATTATCTTGAGTTAAATTACTCTTTCACGCTAATGATACTTATTTTGTGACACGAGGGATTCCCAAACCTCGCCTCCGCCCCCGTGTAACCATCAGGAATGGATCCGATGCATCTCACCTTGTACATGCCTGGTCTGGGTATAGAGAACCTCCCAGTCTCCTGTCAGAGCTGGGCAGTGATGTCACGGCCCGTTATACATACACTTGGGCCTTAAACGTAATAATAACAGTCGTCCTAGCAAGTTATTATTATTAAAACACGCACATAGCACACACAACCACTATCATTCAACTAATATCCAGAAACTGGCTAAGTCGCAAGGACTTACCTGAGTCAATGTACACTCTAACACGTCTCAAACAGTCCGTACTCATGGTAACTCAAACGCCTGTCAAATAAGGCATGTGTATCAAAATCACATCTCGACGTCCAACCTCATGCGAAGGGATTACGGAAAGAAAGATTCTCTTACAGTAAAAGACCGTTTTACCCTTAGTGTCGATAAATCTCCGAGTCACTTCTCAACTTCTAATATTTCTTTTTGAACGTTTTTCTAATATCTAATTACTCCCGAACAGTTTACTAAAGGTTATAACATTAATCTCATCCACTCGTCACCTAGAATCACATTACTTCCTTCTCGGGCATTATCTAATCTTATATATATATCTATATATATATACTTACGTGCATACTTTAACTTTCCTTCCAATTCTATAAAATCCGTAACTCTTAGGTATTTAGATATATATATATATATATATATATATAGCCACATACATTATATTTTCACCAACTCACACTCATATGTATACTTTTATTTCATATAATATATATATACGTATATTTATATACTCGGCATACACAACTCTTATATAAGCTCACACCTGCTCTTACTAACCTACCGTATTGCATATCCGTACCACTACCAATCTATGGTTTATATATGTATTCAATCTCAGCTATATACGTATTCCACTCAATTATATACGTATTCCATTCAATTATATACGTATTCCATCAATTATATACGTATTCCATTCACAAACAAAAGGACTCGCAGGTACAAGAGGGAAGGAGAGCCGGAAGTGGTCTTACCGGGACTGCAGTCCAGCGGCGAGGGCTGGTGTTTCGGTCGGCTACTGGTGGTCGGGAGCGGCGGTGCGGTGGCAGCAGCGGCGGCGGTTGGTTCCTGTCGGCCGAAGAGAAGCAGCGCAGCGAGTTACGATATTAACGCTGAGAAGGAGAAAGGCGAGGAGTGAGAAGTGGCGGCTTACCAGGCTTCCGGTGCTGCGAGGCGGTTCGGCGGCTGCGCTGGCTTTGGCGTCGGGGAGGATGGTGGTCCGGTTCAGTGTTACTGCAGGTCGAAGCGAAACAGCGGTTCATCGAGTGCGGAAACGAGAGGAAGAAGCGAGGGAAAGGAGGCAAGGCTTACCGGAACTATTGCAGCGGTTGGCGGCGAGGGTTGGCGTTCCGGCGTCGTCTTCGGTTGAAGGGAGAAGGGCTGCTGGTCGACGAAGCGCAGAAGGTAAGGGACGAAGGTAGCGGCAGTAGGTAGGTGTAATTAGATTAGGTTAATTTTAATTAGGTTAATTAGATTAGTTTCTTAAGAATGGGCTGGCTGGCTGGGCCGGTAATTGGGCCTGGTAGCGGGTTATATCCAGCCTCTCTCTCTTTAAAATAGGATCCGGAACTCGTTAATTAAGTACGGGAAATTTATATAATACGGAATTAAATTCCGTATTTTATAAATTTATTATTATTCTTATTTTAAGGTGCGAAGTTTATTTCTGGTTACAAGGTTTCGTCATTTTATGTGAATTAATGTCACATAAAATGATGGAAATAACACTCGTTCTATTTTATTTTTAATTTATGTACTTATTTATTTAAGATTGACGTTTCGGAAATCGGTTAAAATCAGGTTTAACGGGCTTCAAAATTCCGGTTATTACATCCTTCATGTGAAAGACGGAGCTAAGCTTGGATTTCAAGTGAATAGTCTCTGTAGCATCATTACCAGCGATGATCATATCATCATCATAAACTAGAATATGACGTGACAAACCGCTACGGATGAAAGAGAACAACGAATAGTCAACCTTAGATTGAGTGAACCCAAATCGGCATAGGGCATATGACAACTTAGCGAACCAGTCGCGGGGTGTCTGACGGAGTCCATACAAAGAGTGGTTTAACCGACAAGCCTTAGAAGAATTAGACAACAGAAATTTAGGAGGTGGTTTCATGTAAACCTCCTCATCCAAGTCACCATGCAGAAACGCATTTTGAACATCCATTTGATGTACTTCCCACCCTTGAATAACTGCAACAACCAAGAAAGTGCGAACGG
Source organism: Fagopyrum homotropicum (assembly GCA_033239125.1). NCBI lineage: Eukaryota > Viridiplantae > Streptophyta > Magnoliopsida > Caryophyllales > Polygonaceae > Fagopyrum > Fagopyrum homotropicum. The sequence goes on from BSWB01000004.1 coordinate 132,651,383, forward strand.
CGACCATCTTCGCAATAGGTTTAAATGTCTCATTATAATCGATGTCAGACTTCTGATTATTTCCAAGAACAACCAACCGAGCTTTGTAACGTTCAAGCTTACCGTCAGACTTGTACTTTATTCGGAACACCCATTACAAACAATAGGTTTCTTGTTAGGAGGTAGGTCAACGATAGACTAGGTGCCATTCTTATGTAGAGCATCAAGTTTGGCTCTCATAGTGCTTCAACACTCGGAGCTGCGAAGGGCATCAAAAACAGAACGAGGTTCCATACTAGAAGTAACAAATGCTAGAAAACCCCGGTGAGAATTGGAGACACGATCATAACGCAGAAAGTCACTAAAAGGATAACGTGGACCTGACAAAGTCGACGGAGTGGGAGTCGAAACTAGTGTGTTTCCTGGTGCACATACGGTGTTGCAGATATAATCACGAGTCCAAACCGGTAGTCATCGATCTCGGCTACCACGACGAGAGCTAGTGAGATCGGCACTTTTTGGTGGTGACTCGATGGAAGAGGAGGAGGCACTCCCCCTTACGTCCAACGAGGGCACAACCGGCGGGAGAACACCATCACGAGGTAGGGTTGGAGAAGGCGCTGGGATTTGGTCGACCGGGGTGGGCTTGAGCTGGATAGGGTCGACTCGATCGGATAGGTTTTGGGGAATGCGATCGGCTCGATCCAAAAAGGGAACCAAGTCGAGCGACTCGGATGGGTGGTTTACGGTGGGTGTTACGACGGTGAGGGAAGGCTCGGTTGAGAGGTGGTGATGTATGGGAAACAATGTTCGTAAAAGGTAATATCCTGAGAAACGAATATGACGTGGGTGTCAAGATCAAAAACTCTCCATCCCCGTTGGCCATGTGGGTATCCGACAAAAATGCACTTCCTAGATTGAGGGAAAAATTTATTTGTATGTCGAGGTATTTGGGAGGCATAGCAGAGGGACCCAAAAGTTCTGAGGTGGGTGAGGTTAGGGACACGTTTATGGAGAATCTCGAAAGGTGTCTTGTGATCTAAGATAGGTGTAGGTGTGCGATTAATAATGTAACCGGCAGTCAAGACATATTCTCCCCAAAATTTGATGGGTAAGTTGGCTTGGAAAAGGAGGGAGCGGGAAACGTTCAGAATGTGTCGGTGTTTCCGTTCAGCGTGCCCGTTTTGTTAGGGAGTACCTACACAAGATGATTCAAACAAGATCCCATTAGTCTCAAAGTAAGAGCATAATGAGATGAATTCGGTGTCATTATTACTACGAAAACGTTTAACATGTTTATTGAATTGTCGTTTAGCAAGGGTGACAAAGTTCGTTATTATTTGAGACATTCATTCTAGTGTTTTATAAGATAGAGCCATACATGGCGATAACAATCGTTAACTAGAGTAAGAAAATACGAGACACCGGCAATAGATTTGGTTGTATAAGGCCCTTAGACATCACCATGAATCAATTCAAAAATGTCAGATGTTTTAGATTCACTAGTAGAAAAACTTAAACGTGTTTGTTTCGCTTTATGACAAACATCACAAGGACTCAACGATCTAGTTTTACTCAAGCGAACATTAGGCAAATAAGAAAGAATAGAATGGAAGGGTGACCCAAACATTGATGTTAAATGGACATGAGAATCGACGCCCACATGAAAGGATCACGCAGCCTCCAATCCCGCACGAAACCAGTAGACGCCATTTCATTCTTCACCCACGCCAATCAGCATCACCGTAGTACGGTCCTGCAAGATGCACACTTTATCAGTTGCGCTGACAAAAAAATTTGTATCCTTAAGCAACTTATGCAACGAAATAAGATTGCATTGCAAATCCGGAACATATAGCACATCATCAAGATGCAGTCGATCACTAAGAACAAGTGTGCATACTTGTGTTGTTGTAGTCATCAATCTATTTGGCATCAAAATAGAGAAAGAATCAACCTCTTTAACATCAAGAAGCAAAGAGTGATTCCCTGTCATGTGTAACAAAGCTCCAGTGTCAAGAATCTAGGTTAGAAATTTTGTACCATTCACATGCTCATCAGAAAGATCATTGCCTTGAAACAGAGACATAAGTGTGGACCATTGTGAGTCTGTAAGTCCTAGGAAAGCGGCTCGTTCTGCAACCCCTACACACGTGGTAGACAATACACCTTGGGAAGTAGATGTCGTGGCGTTGCCTAGAGTTGGAGCGTGACGGTTCTGATCACGTTTTCCACCTTGATTACGAGTAGACCGATCTCTGTTTCGGAAGACCCAGCCTTCAGGATAACCGTTAAGCCTGTAGAATATAGTTGCATCATGACCAAGAATTCCACACTATGAGCATGTGGTTGTGTTTTTGGTGCGCTCAGGCTTTTAACCAGAGACATTTGATTTTTGCTCACGGTTTCCTGGTTTCGAGTCGACACGTCCGGGAGGGCGATCAGCTTTATGTCCATGAGTTGCAAAGGCAACGGCGCATCAACGAACGCAACTTCCCGCTTCTTTGACGCCGTCAGTTGACACTCCTCTTGAACTAGAGTAGAGTATACGATATTTAGGGATGGCAAATCTCGAGCAAGAATATTTGATCTAACTGTCGAGAAACACTCATCAAGACCCATCATGATACGCCCCCCGGATGGCGATGTCATCTGTATTTCCAACTAGAAGGACCCGACATCATTATCAAGATATTTAAATATTTCGGCTATTTAATAATTGACTTTTTATATTCGGAACTTTAATTCCGGAACTTAATTTTGTGACTTAAATTCCGACCTTTCATATTTTAGGCTTTTCATTTTTGAAACTTTAATTCCAACTTTAATTTTCGTTATATTCCATTCATCCACTACATAAGGGGATGTTTGGCTCATTGTAAGATATGTCTAAGTTGAATCCAAGTTTGAGAAGGAAAATCCTCTTACTTGGTTTAAACATCACTTCTTCTTCAATCACCTTAAAATTCTATCTTGGATCTAGTCATTGATTCAAGCCTATCATACTGGGGATCCTTTTGAAGGATCAACTCATATCTACTCCACCTCTTGGATGATTCGATCTAAGTAGATAGGATTAATTCTACACTTCCGCATCCATTTCTAAGCTTCCGCCGCTCAAGTTCTACGTTTAATCCAACACGAATGATCAAGAAGAAGTAGTTGAAGCTTCTCTTTGATCTAGATCGCCCCTATTTCTATCACATCACGAATTGGTGAATCTTCTCATCATCTCGTTCCTTTATCAGCTTTGCCCAGGATGCACAAACGCAATCAGCCTCAGAAAAAATTTGCAAGTTCATCCCAAGTGTTCTTGAGAACACCATAATAGTTAACAACATTGCGACCCCCTTGTACACATCTAGCCAAGTCGGACTTAAGCTGATGAATTTAAGGGTCATTGGAAACAATTAATCTCTGCTTGAGATCGTCGCATAGAGCCTGAGCAATGTCAAAATAATTTACACACGTTCTCATTGAAAAGTCTATTGATTGAACTATCCAGCACATAATCATGGAGTTAACGTCTTTCCACTTGCGTGCCTGAGTGGCACATTCTGGTTTCAGGATGGATCCTTCAATGAACTCATCCTTGTTTTTTGCATACATGGCGTTTCTGAAATAATTTTCCCATTGTGGAGAATTGTTTCCTTTCAGCATAACCACACATACTTGCAAACCCGGAATATCAGAGGGGTGCAAGTAATACGGGGATGACGTGTCTACCATAGATTTTTTAGCGGTTTCTACGGCAACCTGCATGGCGGAGACATTGGTGACCTCTGCATCAACGCGATCGTCCTCTCCATTCATGTTCTTTTCGTCTACAGCGGAGGGCCAAATCACGGATGTGATAAGGGTACAACAATAATCGTGTTAGCAGCAGGGACTGGGTGAGCGGCCAAAAGAGATAGATTATTCTCAACAGCGGAAGATTAGGGTTTAGGGGTTAGGTTTCCCCTCTGATACCATGATAATTTTGTGAATGTTAAAAACCCTCACCGTTCTCATTAACAATAAGAGAATATATAATAGATACATGTTCATCCTAACGGACTAAACAGCCAAAATTAATAAGGCTAAACAACCAAATTAAATAACTATACATTAAAACGGCTAAACAGCCAAATTAAATAACTATATACTATGTACGCAAATAGAAAGTTCGTTTAATCACTTTGGGGGTCGGGTAATATCTTTTACCGCATGCATGGTAGATAGAGAGGTGGATTATTACTAGGCATTGATCATTCCGGCCAAAAAAACAGACTCAAATTTTTAAGTATAAATTCTTGTATAGCTTTATAAGTTTTTTTTTTGATAACGAAAGCGGTTAGGTTGGCCTACCTCCTAGAGGTAGTCCACCCTAAAGCATCCTTACGGATGAGAACAAGGAGTTCGGGATCATCAGAAAAATTGGTGTTGGGGTCGATACACCCAGGTGGGTTAACCGGTCAGCAACACAATTTATCTCTCTGAAAATATGTCTAATATGGACTTCATCGAAAGAACGAAGGTCCAAACTGGAGTCGAAAATAATCATCTCGACCTCCCAAGGACAACTCCACAAACCTTGGAGTGCCTTAATAACACAAAGGTTATCACCTTCGATTTCAATCTTTTTAATATGAAGTCTTTTAGCCTCTTGGAGGCCTAATTTCAGGGCAAAAACTTCCGGTTTAATAACTGAGTTAAAGTTATTCTTTTTTGTATCGAGGATCACAAACTTTCCGTTATGGTCCCGGATTACGTAACCAATAGAAGTTACTCCCGAATCTAGTTTTGAACCATCAAAATTAAGTTTATGAAAACCAAGTTTTGGTTTTTCCCATTTGATGTCATGTTTCTTCCTTTTAATATGGTTTGATTCTATGTGTGGTTGTTTAAAATTAAAATCATCCTCATCAATGGTTTTGAGATTCCAATTATGGATTTGTTCTTTGATAAAGCTTGTAACCTTCTTAGCTGTACCAATAGGTTCATTACTGAAGATAATTTTATTTCTAAAAAACCATATGCTCCACCAAATGGTTGCAAGACATGTCATCTTTTTAGGTCCTAATTTATGATATAAATCAATTAGGATATCATGTATTTTATTGCTTTGGTTAATTGTGTTCATTTAGGTTAATATTATTCCGTCAATTTTGTTAATAACTTGTTTACTAAAAGGGCACTCCAAAAACAAGTGAATCAGGTCCTCTAGGTGATGGTTGCAAAGTTCGCAGTTTCTAGTCACTTCAATCCGTCTTTCGTCGAGCTTGGCCTTTGTTGAAATTCCGTTTTGTGAGATTTTCCAAATAAATTTTTTGATTTTTGGTTGTGTATCCAATTTCCAAATCCATTCACATGCGTAATTGTGGGCAATGCTCGTCCGTGCTTCAATTATTTCAGAAGCAGATTTAGTAGAAAACCATCCATTTTTGCTACATTTCCAGTAAAGTCTAACTTGAATTTCATTATTTGGTATGATTGTTTCCTTGATTTTTCTCCTGATATCTTGGTTAATAAAATGTTGTAGTTCATTTTTAATTTTAGTGATATCTCATTGTCCTGAATTGATAATGAAGTAACTTACTTTGATGTTTGTATTAATAAGATTGGTATTTTGTGTCATTTTTATTAGCGGAGAAGTCGTTAGCTAGTTGTCATGCCAAGCTTTATAAGATTTGTTATTGTTCTAAATTCAATTCATCCCGGCTCAAAAGAACAAGAAATCAAATGATAAAAAAGAACCTCAAATTTGTGAGTCATTTCAAAAATAAACAAATACTATGATTTTTTTTCCTAAATAATAAGAAAACAAAAACTAATTGAGAAAATTGGTGTAGAAGGGCCCTTTTTGTATCCATGATACAAAATAGGCCCCTCTATTTTTCTTCCAAAAAATAAATCTAAATGAAATTATAAATCATGGGTAATAAGGTAGCTATTTAAGGGCAAATTAGTAATGTAGCATAATAACTGCCTAAAAGTTAAAGATAATCAAATCAAAAAAACGGCAACAGCATGATTTAGTGTGATACGGTATCGGCCGTTCGTCTTCTTTACTAAACATTTCATCCCAAAAATTAAGCGTCATTCGGAACCTCCATTGTATCGTGAGATTCTCCATTCGCAACCTCCATCTTCAAATCGTGATCTTCGACCATCGTCAACCTCATGTCTGATCTATTCTTTGTGTAACAACAATCAATCCTTGTAAGTATTCTAAATTCTCTCAACAATATACTATTTTAATGGCTTCGATTTTGGTTCAAACCGAAAACAATTGATGAACGTTTTCTCTAAAATCCATACTAAAAACCGTCATTGTTGATTTGTAACTACATGACCTTTCATTTACTCGGCCTTGCGTGGTGTTATGAAGCATGATTTTGTGAGGTATATTCGATTAGGTTTTGGAATCCGACCACACAAAGAAGAACAAATCTGTTTTAGGCTGTTATGGAACTTAGTTTTGAAATTAGCCATTTCTGTGAAATTTATGTATTCGAATTAACAGTGATGAAAGATTATGTACATAATTTATGTTTTGCATGTGTTTTATATGAAGAAGAAGTCTATGTACTGATAGTTTCTCAAAAAACTGTGTTATTTTTGTGGTCGATGGTCTGAATTATGTAAATGTATGTTCTTTAACTTCAAATATTGTATGATTTATGTATGTATACCATTTTATGTATCTAATTATAGAATGGATCAGATTTATGTACATAACAAAGGATGACAAACTGTTATATATTAGATTATGTATCCCTTGTATCTCAGTTTTGTACATAATTACAGAATGTCTCAGTTTATCCTTAAAGATTATTTACTTAATTTGATATGTTTGATTTTGTATTATATACACTCTGTATCACAGTTTATGTATCTAATTACAGTATGATTCAGACATTTATGTATCTAATGTATCACATAAGTAATAAGTTTATGTTTGAGGACTATGTACATAATTACAGAATGACTCGGTCTATGTTTGAACACTATGTACTTTAATTTCTTATGAACTGAGTGTAGTCTTCTGTTGTAAGTTTATGTTCTAAGTTTTTGACGACTCAAGTTATGGTTGACATAATTATGTTTGAATTTGTATTATGTACCCACTGTAGGTCATGTACAATGCTTTTTCCTGTGTTTCAATGTTTATGTAGCTATTATGTGCATAATATTATGTAGGTTATTCAATACATACAGATAAATTATGTAGTGTAGTATTTAGCCAGAAATTGACTGAGAATTTTTTCTATTTACTATGGGATTGAAGAACAAAATGGTTAGAACGAAACAAATGGCCGTCAAAAACCAAACGAAGGAACAAAGAGATGAAGCTCAAGCTCTTCGCATTAAAAAGGTGAATATTTGAAATCAAATTGCTATATTAGTCACAGGACTTATGTAACAGTATAGTTAAGCACATAAAAACATAAATTAAGTGTTGATTATGTACATAATTTAATCTCTAATAACTATTATGTTATATCATTACTACTCTTAATAGTTTCTGATTACAATTCCATATTCATATCATTTATTTTCTTATTTATGTACAATGTTGTACATAGTATTAGTTTAGTATTTGATAATGGAGTATTTTACCTTATGTACATTTCAGCTAGAGAGATGGGAGGTTCGTGTACCCAAGATGTCAATAGGCTAATCAATTTTGATAACCCACAAATCAAGGTTAGTAAATTGAAATGTGCACTACATAGTTTACATTTGTTGATCATAACGATAAACGCATTTTTCATTTTATGTTTATGCAGTTTACCTACAAATGGTCAGAAACAAAGAAATCTATAAATGCTAGAATCAATAGCTATATGAGGCTTCCTCTAATCCCTATGATTCTGGATGAGTTATCTACATCTGACAAAAACAGATTTAAGGCGTCAATTTTTAGGCCTCTGTTGGAGATGAGCACTAAAATCAAAATGTTCAACCAGCTAATACATTTTATGTTAATGAGGGAGGTAAAGACGAGGAAACACTACTCAATGTGGTTTGCAGTTAACAGTATTCTTATGAGGTTTAGTGTTATGGAGTTTTGTGAGATTACTGGACTGCCAAATTCTTCGGAATTTGGCTCAGCTGGAGAAGAAATGGAGGATGTTGACATGAGAGATGTAATTGGGATTGAAAGATGCGCAAATGATGAATTGGAGCAAATCTTCAAGGATGAGCCAAAGGAGTCTCCCAACAAGTACAAAATGGCACTCATTTTGTTCATTGAAGGTGTTTTAGCATCAAAGAATGGAAAGACGTTGATAACACATCACACTATAAATCTCCTAAGTGACATGGAGTTGTTCAATAAATTTCCATGGGGTCGTTTTGCTTACACCATAACGAGGAGATCCTTTCAATCGTGTTATGCTGGAAAGGAGAGAAACAGTGGTGGTTACCAAATTGGTGGATTCCCTTTGGCATTACAGGTAATGTATATGTTCTAATTTTTTCATCGATTGAGGACTATTTATTGCATGTTATGTACTTCCTGTGTAACATGCTTATGTATAACATGTTTATGTATATGTACAGATTTTATACATAGTACCGAGCTGTACTAAACATGTGTCATGCTTATGTGCAAATTATTATTTACTAAATATTGTTTTATTTATTTCATGCTTATGTACTCATTGCATTATGGTAACTGTATTACATCATTATGTATAATGAATTATGTATTTATTAGATAGAGTTTCAACATCTATGTACTCATTGTTATGTATACATATGTGCAATGCAGAATTTGTGTTGATTAATTATAGTTTTCATTTTTTGTAATTTTTGTAGATACTTGTCTTCAATTCCATCACGAAGTTTGCAAAGCATTTTGCAACTATATTGAATGCAGAGGGAACCCCTTCATGCCTCAGATATGTATCCAAATTTGGGAAGGGTGGCAAGCTATACCCTGGTTATACTGAGCTGCAGGGTATTGCTGAAACTCTTCAAAAAGAGGATATTAAGACAGTTGATGTTGAGAAGGAAGAGGATGACTATGAAAGCTGGTATATGGAGGGTGATGATGATAGGATTGATGTACTATTTGGTATTGGGTTTCATAATGTTGTCCCCATAGTGACTAGACCTTTAATTTATCATGAAAAGGAGGAAGAGTTTAGGTGTGTACTAATCAAAATTAGTAAAATATTTTATTTCATACATTATGTGATATATAATGTATACCATGTTTGTGTTATTATGTAGGCCTAGTACTGAGAACGTTGTCATTCGAGAAATCAACGATGACAAGGATGATAAAGATGACTTTGTGAACCCACCAAAAGACATTGGTATGTAGTAACCATTGGTTTTCATGTTATGTAAATTGAATGGTATGTACTAGACATTTATGTACTACATCAAACATTATACTCATGTGTTGTTGATTATTATAAACATAAAAGGTTCAGCCTGATAAACCATCTACTAGTGCATCCAAAAGTGTAGGTAAGAGGAAACAGGAAGATGTCATACACAATCCAGAAGCCAAAAGGTTAAATTTATTTATATGTACATATATTACATCAATGTATATGTATTGATTAGATTTATGTAGTAGAAGGAAATACAACACTTCATATATACACATATAGTTCTACGTTCAAAAGCACATGAAAGAGGAAAAAGGAAACACCCAAGCCATCTCCAGAACCAACAAGGTTAAACTGATTTATATAAACAAATGACTTCAATTTATATGTGTTAATACTTACACGTTATATTATGTATCATTTAACAAATATGTAGATCATCAAAGCGCATTAACAAGGCCAAGGATTCACCACCACCACTCAATACCGAGCATATTCCTTCAGAGCCCCATACAGAGGACCGACATAATGTCAATACTTCTGCTCCAAAGAAGTTCACCCCTGTGCCACATGACACAACTAAGTAAGTAAAATAACTGCAGTTTTATGTACAATAATATTACCTTATGTATATTCATAACTATGGTGTACCTTATGTATGTTCATAATAAACAGCATTCAATTTGAACAAGCACAACCATCATGGGTTCAAGTGTTGATGGCAAAGATGGATGCACTGCGGAAGGGACAAGACATTCTTGCTGAAAGATTCGATGCAATGCAGAAGGTCCAGAGTAGTCTGTGTAAAAAAGTGGAGGAACAAGGCATTCTTATTGATGATCTAACGACGTATGCAAGAGACCTAGGTACTCTATACTAGCAGTTAGGCACAACTGTGTTCGTGTCCAGCAAGAGAATTGAAAAGAACATAAAGAGTTGTGTAAATGATGCTATGAAACAATATGCGTCAGCTGAAGTTCATCAATCTCACGCAACAGAAAGCCATCATTAAACAGTTGATGTCGATCAAATTCCTACCAAAGATGTCATGGACGATGCAATGGTAGAGGAATTGGGTGTTGAATCCAGTGAGGTATGATATATTTATGAAAAACTATCAGCTTTATGTACAATGCCAGTGATTGATACATATTTAGGATTATGAATCTGTTATATTATGTAGTATATAATGTCCATGTATATGAACTGTATGTAGTTTTTAGAATAGCAAATTATGTAGGAAATTGTGTGCATTTACTAATGTATGTGCAAATGATATTTGTTAATGTTTATGTATTAACACAAGATATATATTTATGTACAGAATTCTGAAACAGCCGTGCCAGAAAGGAAGGTGGGTTTAAAGATGCCTAAAGAAAGTAAATACAAACGTACACCCTTTTATAAAAATGTCAAGCTACCTAAAGAACCACACATGGGTATGCTAACATCAAAAGAGCGACAAACCCTATACAACTGGGTAAAGAACAAAGATGGGAATGGGTCAATAAAGGGTTTCATAAAGACCATATCCAGGGACACAATTCAAGTTATTATTAAGCCTGGCGGTTGGATTAAAGATGAAGTTTGTATACTACACTGAACTTATGTACATATTTGTCTATGTCATTTACATAATATTGTCATGTGTTTCTAATATAAAATAGGTAATTGACGAGCTGATTATGCATATCCGTATCTGTGAAAATCCAGAAACATATGGACGCATCGCTATACTACCAACCGGATGGACTCGAGCTTACAACCGTACTACATTTGCAAATTTCATGGACATCAAGAATGAGAAACCAAACTTCAAAGAAAGTATGTTTCAAGTCATCACCGGAGATGTTCCACAAATGTTCCCCAAATCACTGTATGATGTCGACATCATTTACTCCCCATTCAACCTTCTCGACACTTACTGGGCCGGGTAGCATTGGAAATAAACCTCCTTCACTGGTGCATTTATGTGTACGACGCACAAGTAACGTACATAAAGGAGGACAAATTATAGCACCTCATCGAGCCCCTTGCTGTTATGTTCCCGCAAGTTCTGATGGTCCATGGTAAGCATTCTAGACTGGAAGACAAACTCAAGATTCCTTTGAAAGTTATCAGAAAGAATGATTTAAACACAAATGATGATGGGTATGTACACTATTTTGCTAATTAATTTTGTGTTAGATTTTTTATGTGTTAACCATAATGAAACATAAACTGATTTTATTTTATCCCTTTGCAATGTAGGGGTAGCTGTGAAATATACACGTTGAAATACATTCAATATCTTGCATTTGGTAGGAAGGATTTCAGCGACATAGATGATAAAGTCGTTCAAGCGGTTAGGGAGCAGTTTGCAAATGATGTGTTTACAAGAGATTGGAAGAATTGGGCCGAAGAAATGTGATTGTGTTCAAACAATATGCACTGCTGATTATGAACATACTTATGTAGACAAAATTTGTGAAAATACTTATGTAGCCAGACTTTTATGTGTTGTTAGTTTATGTACGGTTTGTATTTGTTATGTAGACATCTATTATGAACATAATTGTTGCCTTTGACTTTATGTAATGTTTGATATGCACAAATTCTCATATTATGTATATATTTAGTTCGAACATAATTATGTAGTGATACATTATGCACTGTTTTTTTTATTTTAGTATCAACATAATACTTTTACGTATACATAAGTGTATGTTTCTACACTAGCATATGTAACATCATCAGTATACAAAGTGCTCTCCAACATATGTGATATTATGTACCTATGTAGTTCAGTTACCAATTTCAATCATGCATCGTTAAGTATGATAATCCAGGTTTTGGTTCACAATATAGTCAAATAAATGTAACTACAGTAATATCCACCAAATGTATTAAAAAAACAACGAAGTAAAGCAATATTAGTCAAAACTGGTTTATCAACATAAACATAAACTCTATTTTGGTTGATTCTGACAAGTCCTCTTCGTGTGCCTGTTACAGCCGCAACAACTGCATTTCTTATTGCTGTCTTGTTCCCACGTCGAACGGAATCTGGCTTTTGGCATTGTACCACACCTTTTACGCTTTAATGGAGGCTCACATTTCATTTCTGCTATTGAAGTAGGAATGCACCACTCTGATTTACTAGGTAATGGATATATGATATCCACATAACCAGCCCTCCAATTGTCTGATGAATAGTACTTGTCAACTAGAAAGGATGGGCTCATACCCACATGTTTTACAGCTGCAACGGCATGTATGCATGGTATTTCTTCAATATCAAACTCCTTACATGTACAAGTTTTCTTTTCCAAACAAACAATCACGTGCTCTTCACACATCTTTACTTCAAATTTCAACTTCTCTGCATCAAGGACGCACACAAAGTACATCGCACACGCATCAAACCGCTTCTGAATAATTGCCTCAATCATAGGAGTCGATACCTCTACACAAGCTTTGGACTTTTGACGCCGTTCAGCAAACTATCGGGTCATAAATTGCCTTATTTCATCAAGCATTGCCATCACAGGGTATTCTCTACCTTCTTTCATCAATGCATTTACACACTCTGCGTTGTTACTAGTCATTATGTTGTATCTTTTCGCAGGTGAGAAAGAGCGTGCCCACGTTGAAATCCCTATTTCATTCAGCAATTCTCCCACCTTCGGTTTCTCCTATACATACATAAATCATGTATAAGGTAATCATCATAACATAAGATATACAGTACATAATTTACATGCTTATGTACCTCCGTTATCTTATGTAATATTTTAATGCAACTGCTGTCTTTATAGCTCGTTGCCGCATCAATGAACATTTGTAGGATCTTGTTTGATCTTGTCCTCTTCCTCAGATTACCTTTTAGATGCCAAATACAGTACCCATGGAAGGCTAGTTGGTAATTCGATGTTATACCCTTCTTAATTGATGCATGTCGATCGGACACAAACACAAGCTCTTTACTGTCCATTACGACACGTCTCATATTCTTGAAAAAGAAATTCCAAGATGCATCATTTTCACTATCAACAATACCAAAAGCAACGGGGTATATTTGTTGGTTTGCATCTTGTGCAGTGGCGACTAGCAATACCCCACCATATTTTCCACTAAGATGTGTCCCATCAATGGTGATTACCTACATAAACCGTAGACGTGTTCACAAACCAACTTATGCACAAAAACTGAACATGAATATATGTATAGAAACAAGTGCATCCAACATTATGTAACAGAAACTACCATGCAAAAAAAATCAGGGTTTTTTATACTATGTACCTTTCTCATCACACTCAAACCCCGAACGGGCGGTCCGAACGACAGAAAAACATATTTGAACCTACTTTGATCGTCGTGTATGAAGTCCACAATCGTTCCTTCATTCACCTCCACCAACATAAATAAATATGCCGGAATTGTGTTATAATTGTCCACCGATGTACCTTTAATCATGTCCTTCACTGTCTCTTGAGCTTTCCAACACTTCCAATAGCTAGCGTCAATTCAATGCAAACTCTTCATTACAGTAATGATCTGATGCACCGAAGGTAATTTCTTTGAATTACCGTACCTACATAAACTTGATCATCACTAACAATAGGATACATAACATATAATTCATACGCATCGGCAGATACATAAATTCAGTCCAAAAAATACATGCAACTTACTTTGTCTCAACCTTATCAGCTATTACGTGATATGAAACTCCCCTATTTGCCTCCCGCCGCAAATAAAACGAGCATGTGTGTGTCGGAACATACTTTGTTGTGGTGAAGTATGTTGTTTGACCGAGCACTGAAAAGCGGACCCTCCACTTACAATCTTCATCTACACAGTTGGCAGTCACTGCCTTCTTAACTTCAGTCTTCGGATGATATATCTTCCCAACTTGTAGTTGCAAATCTTCCCCTGATGATACATACCTATTGATATGTGGAACTATTGCAAGTGCATTATTGTTTGCATCTCCTACAGACTCGCTCCCAATCACACTAGAACCTGTTGTACATAAATCAAGTTCTATATCTGCTACATCAGTTTGTACTTCCTGATTCAAAATATGACCTGAATCTTGTGTTCCACCTTTCAGTGCAGCTTCCTGACCATGTAGTTCGGTTGAAATCTCTCCCACACTCTTATGCAGTTCTACTTTGTTCAAACATAAAGGGACACTCCAACTAAACTGTGGGAGACCATTTATGTGTACAAAAGTATCCAAATCATCCTTTATGTTAACATCATATGGTTTGAGACCCTCATTGAAAGGATTCTTGTATGACAAGCATAAATCAAACTGTGTTAAAGATATTCCAAATAGCAACGCAATCTTATCCTTTAACACATCAAATGTGCATTCAACTGATATCAATAATGGCTTACTTGACTGTACTTCAATGTAGCTCCACACACCTTCATCAAATTTCCAATGTCCGTCAAAATAAATTGTCACAAACACCACCCCCATGATTCCTACAAGAAAGGTACATAATATAAGAAATATGTCAATAGCTTCCTCACGCTCTGTACATAATATTTCCAACAATTACATAAACCTTCATTATGTACACATATACATAGAACATTATGCTCGTTAACTACATGACTACTTTGTCAAACAATACATAACTTACACATTACATAATTTATATTAACATAAGTATTTCACAAATTTCACATAATCTACATAATCTTACCAACTTACATATTATGTAACACAAAAATAAACCAAATTTATAGTTTCAACAGTTATGTACAATCAAGTACATGAACATAAATTTTCGCACTTATACATAAACATAAATCGAAATTATCTACACATACGCACATAAAATTATGTTCATCACCTTCAGCATTATTGACACTCAGTACATAAAAAAATAACCGACACATAAATTTAACAACTACATAAACCGAACTTATGTACAAATACACACATAAGATTATGTTCGTCACCTTCATCATTACCGACACTCAACACATATAAATCAACGACACATAAATTTAACAACTACATAATATTACGCATATACATAAACCGAACTTATGTACACATATACACATAAGATTATGTTCGTCACCTTCATCATTACCGACACTCAGCACATAAAAATCATCGGGTCATAAATTCAACAACTACATAATATTAAGCAGATACATAAAATATGCAGGCATATCACAGTACCTTCTCAACGACAGTGGTTTAAACTTAAACATATACAAACTTATGTACACATACAGACATAAAATTATGTTCGTCCTCTTCATCATTACCAACACTCAACACATAAAAAATCACCGACATATAAATATACGAAATACATAATATTAACCATATACATAAATTACGCAGAGCAAATGTGCGAATTGGCCACCAATTAAACGATTGAACGTACATACCTCACAGATCGGGACAAAAATCTCTCAAAACGATTGGATCTACAGATCGTGTTCTTTGTCCCAAAAATCGCACAAAACAAACGATTGAATCTACAGATTGACAATCCGAATGTTGATGATCACACAACCGTAACGATTTAAGAAACAGATCATCAAAACGAAATAAATCGGCAGTAATCGCATAAAAAATAGAGAAAATGTTTATGACAGTAAGCGAATAACTCTGTAGAAATGGTGGTCATGGCTTCAAAAATAGGGATTTTCGTGATTCTGGGATCACGTTCACAAATTACTAGGGGCCTACTTTATCTACATTTTACAAAAGAGACTAGTTAATCTACATTAATACATAATTAGCCTACTTCCCCTTTTCTCTCAAACTAATTCTGAGATTAGGTACGGATAAAAAGATTTTACGAGAATACGAAGGCTTTTAGGTTCGGAGTAGACCCGTATTTTGAATCTGCGGGTTAATGTGAATAACCCGCAGTTTCAAACTGCGATTTTAGTTTTTTTTATTTATTTTTGTTTATACATAACCCGCAGTTTGAAACTGCGGGTTTCTTTGTTTTTTTTATTTTTTTTAAATAAATTGGTAACCCGCTGAATTAAACTGCGGGTTATTCACAATCTTTTAATTGTGACAAAACTTCACGTTAGATATGGTATATATATGTTCGATAAATAATAATACTTAATGTAATCTTTTGTTTTATTTTTTTAACTACATAATAATAATAATAATAATAATAGTAATGTAAAATTTATGATATATGTTAGTTGGATAATGTACTTATATGAAAATTGGACTAATTAAAGTTATTTCATCAAAATTCGACAAATAAAATTTTTGGCATGGTAACAAAACACAAAACATAGTATCATCAAGTAGTCTTCTTTCGTCCCCTACCTCGTCTCCCACCTCTCCGCTCTCCTCCAGAAGTTGATGCGTCTTCATTAATTGTCGATAAGGGACGTGGGACCGAAACACGTGGCTCGTCTGAATCAATATGTGCAACGGGATCCCTATACGGGACATAATGCGGAGGAGGTGGAGATGCAAATAAATTCGGTCGGTCCGAGATCGGTGGGCCCTGAAAACCCATCATGGGTTGCATGCTATATGAAGTGAAGCCCATTGGAGTGAAGCCCGATGGAGAATAGTCCAGAAAGCCCGATGAAGTGAAGCTCGACGGTGTAGGAAATGATGACCCGTCGGTATGAGAAGGATGGGTGTATCATGGAACCTCGGGTGGAGACATATAAGATGAAGTTGATCCTCTTGTAGCACCCCTATGAAAGAAGTATGGGTCAATGGTTGTTGTATTCACTATGATAGAACCTTGACTTGACACGTAGTTGCAATACATATCCATGTTTTGGCTCAACCCATCAAGATCTTGTGAACTATGTAGACGACGAGCATTGTTTGCCGTTTCTCGTCCTCTCACTCCTACATCAGTCACGTATTGTCCCTACAAATAAAAAAAAATAGAGAATGTGGGAAGTTTGATCATAAATGCTTATAACTGTTTTTTCACAATTGCTTACCATCATGTACAAATCCGGGCCCGGTGGATGATAATATCCCATTGGATTTGGCCCTGTCGTGGAAATGAAACGGCGAGTGATGTTATTATACCAACGCATGTAATCCTGTTGTGCTTCAGTCAATGGGACAGTAAGAGGCTATGATATGACAATGAATATACATATAAGTAAATATAATTAAATATTCACTTTATAAGAAAACACCAGTTTTGGTTTCCACCATAAAAGAATTCATACCTGTGACATGACAATCGAATTGGCGCGGTTCGTCCATAATTTGAAAATTGACCATGAAATTTCGCCCAATTGTAGTCTGGTTTTCCTCTTCGGTCCAATTTGTGTAGTTGTTTATTATATTCATAGGGACGTTATATAGATGGTCAAAACCCAAACTGTAGCATGACCCGATCCGGTCGATGCCACTCCACTATGTCGAAACATATAAGTGGAGCCTCGGTCAGATATATATGGGACCCCGATCGACATATCTCAGGATGAACTTCCAATACGTCCGGCGTATAAGGAATCCATGTAATCTATTAAAATATAAGCATTTTAGGATGTACGTTATGTTAATGTAATTTATATCGACAAGTATGACCATAATCAAGCTAACCTCATTCTGTAATTGTTTGTCCAAAGCATCTCGATAATACTCGAGAGTGCGAGGTGAATGCCCATAATTGTAGGAACAATGTATCCACCTTACAAAAGCATTAAATAAATTGTAAGTTATTGATTAGGTAAAAGAAACATATATTTTGGAAGAACAAATATAAGTTTACCTTCTAGCTAAAGAATCATCGTCGGGAATAGATTGGGAGCCAAACATAGGCTTTTTAGACCCGGCTAAATTTCTAGCCTCCCTAGTTGCTTTCCTTCTAGCTGTATTCCTAGCATCTTGTTCATCCCCGTTTGAAACCTGCACTTTATACTTATCAGACATAAATGCAATGATGACAAGTGGCTTGATTGTCTTGTCCACACAGATAAGTGAAATAATTTCTCCACAAATGAATGCAGCAGACACATTACTACTGTTTATATGCATGACGTCTCTAACACATGTAGGGATGTGAGGTCCGGAATATCGACTTATTCTCCATAGATCAAGATCTTCATGAACCCTAGCAGCTGTCAACTTCCATGGACATTTGCATGATTCTTGTTGCATGCAAATAACTATGTAGTATTTTTCTTTTGCAACTTTGACCGTGTATTCCTTGCCTCTAGCAACAGAATAAATTGTGAATTGTCTTCTCAACTCATCCAAAGAACTGAAATGTTGGCCACAAGCAAATTAACCTCCTTCTACATATTGATCTGTTGCATTCCAATTTTACCATGAGTTCAATTGGGATGGATCACACTCTTCAACAACATTCCAGCAAGGAGTTATAGCTGATGCCTCTCTAGCCATTGCATCTCTGTCGATAACGGTCTCCATAGCTTCAATTGCATCGCCATCTTCTTCTGATTGATACATATCATCCTCGTGTTCGATGCCAAATTCATCGGTGTGAAAATTATTTTGATCATTTGTGAGTAATCTCGTGTAAAATCTTATATCTTGTGCCCATGAATTATCCATATTGTTTTCCATGCCTATGTTAATTCATTTGCCCAATTAACAAGTATGCAAACTTAAATATAGTACACTACAAGTTCAACTTATGTTACTTCATTTGCTCAATTAATAAGTCTGAAAACTTAAATATAGTACACATTTGTTAAGAAAATTATCATTACTCACACTAGGAACTTAAGTTTTATAGTTCAACCTGCATTTCGAAAATTCTATTCCACATTCACTAAAATTCAATTCCATAAACACTAAAATTCTATCAAAATTACAATTACTTAAATATGGTACACTACAAGTTCAACCTACATTTCGAAAATTATGTTCCACATTAACTAAAATTCAATTCTACATCCACTAAAATTCAATCTAAATTACAATTACTTAAATATAGTACACTACAAGTTTAACCTACATTTCGAAAATTTTATTCCACGTTCACTAAAATTCAATTCCCCATTCACTAAAACTCAATCAAAAGTACAATTACTTAAATTTAGTACACTACAAGTTCGACCTACATTTCAAAAATTCTATTCCAGATTCACTAAAATTCAATTCCACATTCACTAAAATTAAAGATATGGTAAATTCAACAAATTATTGTAAATTGAAAAATGCAAAGTCTATCATTCATTTATATATCCGTACATAAAAAAGAACAATCAACTACGCATGTACATAATAATAAGAAATTTAATTACAAAACTTAAAAAAAATAACATCTACAAAAAATTATAAAAAAATCCTCCCGGAACAAAAAAGATTTTAATGAACAATAAAAATAAATTTAATTACAAACCTAACCTAATATAATATCTACATAAAATAAAATAAAATAATCTAATCTAATATCTACAGAAAGTTTTAAAAAAATATACTAATTTATATCTACGAAAAATTAAAAAAACTATACTAATATACAAGATTAATATCTACACAATAGCAAATTTAAAAAATAATAATCTGTATCCAGAAAAAAAAAAACCTAAACTAATGTAAGTGTATTTATATATCTTGTATTTGATATATCTTATGTCAAAAAAATATTAATCTGTATTTAGAAATTATATAGAGTTGTTTCTTATGAACAATAAAAGAAAAAAAATAAAACTTTCACTGTTTGTCTCATATGTATTACAAAGAATTCTTACCTGTTGAATCGAAGTTGTCTTGATATGTCCCTTAGAAGTGGTCCTTAATCAAATAAAATATATAAATTGTTAGTGGTCCCTATATGCAATTAAAATAAACAATCATAAACTTAAACTACTAACCAATATAAACCATATTCGAAAGTTCGAATGAGGAAGAAGCGGTCTAAGATATAGAGCAAGAATCAGTCCAATACGAGAGGAATAACCAGTCGAATATGGAGGAAGAAGTAGTTGAATATGGAGGAAGAAGCAGACGAACAAGAAAATAGAGAAGAATGGTAGTTGAATGAATAAGGAGGAGCGGCAGAAATAGGGTTAATATTGCACATAACCCGCAGTTTCAAACTGCGGGTTACTGTGTTCAGTATTAAATCCCCTCGTTGACTCACTAAATGTGAGCCCGTGAATCAAAAATCACAGAAATTCGCAGTTTAAAACTGCGGGTTTCTTGGTGGCCCATTAAATTGATGCGGCCCAATATCTCTTAGTCAAAACTCGCAGTTTCAAACTGCGGGTTTCTATTAAAAAAAATAAAAAATAAAAACCCGCAGTTTCAAATTGCGGGTTATGTATAAAAAAAAAAATTAAAATCGCAGTTTGAAACGGCGGGTTATTCACGTTAATCCGCAGTTTCAAACTACTGGTCTACTTCGAACCTAAAAGTCTTCCTATTCTCGTAAAATCTTTTTATCCGTACCTAATCTCAAAATTAGTTTTTGTTTCTTATTATTTAGGAAAAAAATCCCAAATACTATGGGTCTTTTTGGATTTCTAAATTTGTTATTGTAGTGTCTAGTCGTATGTTAATAATAAATTTTTTTTACTAGGCTTAATTTATATTAATTAATTATGCTGGATATCCTTTAGGTCTTTGGTTCGACTCCAGTATTTACATCTTTCATATTGTTTTTATTGTTTGAACAATTAGTAGAGTCAAATTATATTTATTTATTTATAATTAATTTAAACATTATTATTTTGTATAGAAATATTCAATTATATTTTAGTTTTTCTCTCTTATAAATATGAATAAAATCATCGATCCAAGTATAAATTAAATATGTGAAAAACTAATGTGTTTTACCTTATTTTAACTTTTTGGACACTAAAATAGATAAGAAAATAGACCATACTCATTTCTTATTAAATAATAAAAATAGGCATAGATATTGGATTGTTATACTTGTGTTGCTAGAGTGATTAAGGTTAGCTTAGTACTAAAAATCTGCATATCATATGTTGGTGAGGGTACTATTTTGTTTATTTGAGTATGCTTGTGGAATCAACAAATCAAGAACGTCACACAAATTTAGGCTCACAAGCAACGCATCAATAAAATCAAGAAAACAAACTCGGATCAGACCTGCTCGGATATCACGTTTATTTGTCTCTTGACCAAACATCGTAGAGTACACACGTTCCGTAAATTACACCCAAGTACAAAAGCAATTAGCAATAGAATGAGTAACCCGTAAAGTTGAATATTTATTAGGTTCGCCTAATAGACGTTGGACAATATTTTATTTCTTATGTCTCAACTTATTGCAAGCAAGCCCCAAGACAATGCTTTTTTTTTTTTTGGCAAACAAGTGGTGATTGGCAAAGTTGTGGTATGAGTAGAAAATGATTGATTGAGTTTTGTATTGTGAATTTCCATGATCTCTTGGGTAGTGGCTACTACATGTTGTGATTGTTAAGCTTGTGGCAAATTTGAAGGTGAGAATCGATTTGCAAAGGCATCGTGGAGGGTGTGAATTATTAACCCCAAATATAGAAATAGAAAGACATAAAGAGTGATTGGTGGAGCTAGCCTGGTCGTTTAGGTTTGATGGATATATATTATAGAGGTGGAGAGGGATATGGTGGATCGATCGGTGAAGGATGGATATGGCGGAAGGTGTTCGGAAGTGGTCAGTAAAGGTGGCGCTGCTTTTCTCTGCCTTGCTCGTCGTCTCCACCTACTTTCTCACTTTCCCTGCTCTTCCTACTTTTAAACCCTCATTCAATTCCGTGAGTTACTTATACTTTTGACTGCTTCATTCTTCTTCTTCTTTCCTCCCTTTTTCACGTGAGTTTGTTATTTAAAAGATGAAATTAGTGCTTCTTTCATTTTGAACCATCAACTAATTAATAAGTCGATTCCAATGTCAAATCATACAAACTGAGAATTGAGTATATTTTGAAAGAGTTGGACATTTCGAGTCTAGTGTATAAGATCGGTGGGCTACTCCTCCTATTGCCAATTGGTTTTAGGGTGAAACCCATCGGATTTATGCGCGCTCATATGCACAAGACAAATTTTGACAATATGCTTGCAGACAGATTATCAGAATGAGGAACTAGCGAGTGTTCTAGATAGAGCTGCAAACAGTGAGAAAACAGTGATCCTGACGTACTTGAACGAGGCATGGGCAGAACCCAACTCAGTCTTTAATTTACTCCTAGAGAGCTTTAGAATCGGCAACAACACGGAGGCGCTTATAAAGCACCTGATGGTGGTTTCCTTGGACCCAAAAGCTCACTCTCGTTGCCTCACTCTAAATCTCAACTGCTACTTCCTCAGACTTGATGGCTTCAACTTCTCCAACGAAGCCTTCTTTATGACTCCCGCTTACGTCGACATGATGTGGAGGCGACTCGACTTCATGCACACCATCCTCGCCCTCGGTTACAACTTCTTGTTCACGGTACATATATATATATATACTGGACTTTATGCCCACCATCCTCACCCTCGGTTACAACTTCTTGTTCACGGTACATAAATATATATATATTTATGTACCGTGAACAAGAAGTTGTAACCGAGGGTGACTTTATGCACACCATCCTCACCCCGGTTACACCTTCTTGTTCACGGTATATATATATACTCGCGTTACATTATCCTTGTTCATACGAGTTCTGTCTTGCAGGATGCTGACATATTGTGGTTCAGAGACCCGTTCCCGCTTCTGGTCGGCCATGGGGACTTCCAAATAGCATGTGACAATTACTATGGCAACCCGACGGACGTTCACAACTCACCCAATGCAGGGTTTGTGTACGCCAAGTCGAACAGGCGTACTATCCTGTTTTACAAGTTATGGTACTTCTGGCGCCGCTTTTACCCCGGCAAGAACGATCAAGAAGTGTTCAATGTCATCAAGTTGAGCCCTCTCTTCAAGATCATTGGCTTGAAGGTCAAGTTCTTGGACACCTTGTTCTTTGGTGGGTTTTGTGAACCAAGCAAGGATATTACCCAGGTTTGTACTATGCATGCAAATTGCTGCTATGGTTTGGACCATAAGGTTAATGATCTTAAGCTTGTCCTTGATGACTGGAGAAAATACTCGGCTTTGTCGCCCACTCATAGTCCTCCTCATCCTTTTCAATGGACCGCTCCAAAACTATGTTAATCACCTTCAATCAATAGCTCTAACATTGCCTATTTTTAAATCGATGATTCTATTGAGATATAATGATATTACAGATATTATTAGATTGATGTATTTCTTAATTTAAAAATATTCAATTTGATACCCTCGTTTATTTTAAGTTAGAATAGATTATGGGTTTATATATTATATATTTTGTATTGCCTATATATTAAGCTCAATATGATTAATCACATTGTGATTTTTCCACCAACATTTATGGGTTCTTAAACCCTAACATCGCCAGATTCTTATTGTACTTCTACTCAAACAATATTTACATGTTCCAAATCTAGGGTTCCATCACCATGGAGATAAAGAGTAATTAAAACCGACCAATCACTTGGGATTATCTTTTATTGTGTCAATGCTTTCTAATGCTTCATTTTGCTTAGTCACTAAGTCCCCGTTTGGTTGTAACCGTAGGAACGAAAATAAAATGAAAATATATTTTGTCTATCTGTGTAATTTTGTTCATGATTTTTTTTGGAATTATTCATTGTGGTTCATGCAATTATGCATGTGTTTCCCCTCATTTTCTTTTCCTACAGGGTATAATACTATCAAATTCTACCACAATTATCATAAACATAAAAAATGATTACAAAAAATTTCATGAATAAAGATATACATGTGAAATAGATTCATTTTTATTATGTTTTTATTTTTGTAGTTAAAATCAGACGGGCTCTGAGAGTGAACTCAGTCCATATGTCCAACACTCTAGTGTAACCCACATCTAGAAAGAGCTATGGAAGACAATCCATATGTTTAGCACTCTCGTGGACAATTCTAACTCAAATCAAGATTTTTGTTACAAGTTAGGAGTCCAAGAGAGTAGTTGTTGACTGCTCTCACGTATAACCTATTCAAGATTGTTCCTAGTTGACGGCCTTTCCAATAGTTCAAATTATAATTCAACACCCCTACCAATGAAATTAACAAGTTTTTCATGGTTTCAATCAATCAAACACTTAAACATCGTCTCTTATAATCATCCATTCAATAAATTTCACACCTAAGAAGCAATCACCTACACAAGATTAAGTATGAATCAAATGAGAGAACAAGAAGAAACACCGCACCGACACAGAGATAGATTAAACCAAACTTCTATCAATAAAATCCAACTTGAAACCAATATCGATATAGACAAAAAAAAAATCAGCCCAAGAAAAGCACAAATTTTGTTTTTTAAAGTCCGGCACGAGTCCGGGTTCGTCTAGGTCTATTTGTCGCCCTGACTGGCACGAAAGAAGAAGGAAAACAAAGAAAGGGCCCTACTACCCCATTTAGCCTAATAAAAATCAAAAAAAATAATGGTGGCCGATTGGAACCTAAACCGATAATTTTAAGCTTTCATAGAACCTAAACTGTTAACATGTAATTAAGATTTTAAAAATTAGTTTAAAAAGTAATGAACATAACATATAGAATTTTCATTATTTTTTAATTATTCTTGCAATGATTGAATGAAAATAAGGTACTAAATAGAAGGGAAAATATTAAGATGAAGGACCAATAAAATAAATTGAAATAATCTGGAACCACGCGCCAAAAAAAAAATATAAAATTGAACAAACAAAAAAATTAAACTGGAAGGGACTAAATGGAAAAAACAAATCTAGTGGTCACCAGCCCGAAAAAATAAACCTCAAGGGTTCCAAATAAAAAAAAATCCAAAAATAAATATAGTATGCATAAACCTATAGTACATTATAAAATTAGTATACGGTTCAGGTGCAGAGTGGTTCTATTGGTATAGAGTTACGGAACACCATATGGGTGATACGTGTCAAAAAAAATTATCTAACGGACACTTTTTTCATTCAAAATTGTGTACATTTCATTCAATTTTTTTTGTAATGTTAGTTCAAATTATACGTATTAATGGTTCGTACATTTTTACAATTTTTTTTCTTCCATTTTTCCCTTTCTTTTTCTAATGGCCACTTTTTCCATTCAATTTTCTTGTACATTTCGTTCAAATTATTTGTTTTGTTAGTTCTTACTATACTGTACTAATAATTCATAAATTTTTACAATTTTTTTCATAAAGTCAAAATAATGCATTAGCTAATAAAATAAAATTTTGACCTAATAGTATAACATATTCAACCTAACAAATATTAAAAATAAAGTATTCTAATAACCATAACTATAAAACTTTGAGCTTTTATTATTTGAGTTGAAAATTTGCGTATCATTAGTTCAAACATTGTATTATGTTAGTTCAAACATTGTGTTTTAATTATTTCAAACATATAGGAGTGAAAAGTGCATAAAAAAATAATTAGAAACGCTCTCTTTTTTGGAAACCCCTAACGACGAACAGGTTAGGCTCAAGGTACCGGAAAAGTGCTCTGTTCTCGCCGGAGGCTATGGAGGTTGAACCCTCATCTACGCCCCTAGAAACAAGATCTGGAGACAGGGAAGGGAAGGCATCAAAAATGGGGAAGTGGAGATGAACAAGGGTACCTAGACGCAAGGAAATACGAACATCACCATGGAAGATCCAATGGAGATGGTTAGCAAAGAGAAAGAGGACTCAGCGACAGAGGCCCCATCACCCCATCACCGACTGGAATGCCGGAAGGAATGTCCCTGAAGTTTGCAATAGGAAACAACGCAAGCACGAGCGATACAATAAATAATTTACCATTATTGCGAAACAGCGCACCGCCAACGTGGAAGGACATTGCCGCTGGTAATGTTAACACTACAAAAAACAAGAAAAAGATAAGAAAATCGACATGATGGACTTGAAGGGGAAGATGACTCTATCGTTCCCTTTTGTCCCAGAGGGGTAAGCATGTCCACGGGTCCGACCCGCCGGGTTGACCGGTCCGACCCGCCGGGTTGACCGGTCCGACCCGCCGGGTTGACCGGTCCGACCCGCCGGGTTGACCGGTCCGACCCGCCGGGTCAGGGATCCGGAAAGGGTGACCCGGACCCGTATAAACAGCCAACCCGCTAGATCACGGGTCAGACCCGGCGGGTCGGCAGGTTGGCCATTTATTTTGAAACTATACTTTAAAAAAAAAAAAAAGAAGAATTGGGCTTGAACTTAAAAAAAAAAAAAAGAGAAGAATTGGGCTTGAATTAAAAAGAAAAAAAAAGAATGGGGCTTGAACCGGAATTCCGGTTGCCTACGTATCCTCTCGGGGAGGAGGAATTAAAGTCCATGTAGTTCTCTTACCTTTATTTATATCCCCGATTGGCCCTTACCTTAGTCGTCGGACTCTCCCGTCGATAGATTCGATGGCGTTTGTTGTCGCTCGTCGTCATCTTCGTCGCCTTCCTCCGCCAATAGGTTATTTTTTTTTGTGTTCGCATTTCCGTTTCCTCCAATCGGCTAGTAGGACTTGTACCTCCAACATCTCGGGCAACATTTTTGATCTCGTCGGATCGAGCACCTTTTCACTCCGGCTAAAGGTTTGCTCAACCGCTACCGTTGAGGTGGGAACGGCGAGAATTTGTGCCGCGATCCTTGAGAGGGTAGGGAACCTCATTCTCTCCGGTCAGCTCCACCATTCTAATATGTTGAAATCTTCTTCTTCTTCATTGGCAAACTCAAAAGAAATGGTTAGATATTCGTCGAGTTCCGAATGTGAACACGACGTGGTTTTTGCCCTTTTCGGGCCAAACAAATCTCTAGCAATTGATTTAAATTTAGATAAGTTGAAGATGAAGAACAAGGAGGGGGTTGAGAAGATTGACCTTGATCGGAAACACGATATTGAACCAATAATTCATCAAATAATTTTCTAACTCTAGTAATAATGGTAGAAACCTGACAATCGGGATGTTGTTCTAAATCTAAAAATTCATAATAACTTTCTAAAAATTGTTTTAAACCATCCATTTTACGTCTAGGATGACACAAATACAAAAAGAAAAACATAGGGAATAGTTGTATAATAATCTAACCATTTACTTCGCATTGTATAAATAGCTTGTGAAATAGAATCAATTAAAAGACCTTGTTGAAGTGCAAATGCAATATTAATTGCTACATAACAAAATATGTTTGAAGTTGATGTATAAACATAACTAAAAGTATTAGTAGTATCATAAAAATATTTAAAAACCTCCATTACATCTCTTGCTAAAACCCAAGATTCACCGAAAACAAAATCACCGTCAATATGTTGTGCGGCAAAACCACTTAAAAGATCTCGATATTCATATGATTCGGAAATCATTTTGTAAGTAGAGTTCCATCTTGTACAAACATATTTTGGAAATTTTTTAGGATAAACGTCATTTTGTTTACAATATATGCATACCATTTAGTACGTATACTTTTTTTAGACCAAAGTTCATTAAAAAATTTTCGAATAGGTTGTACTAAATCTCCAACATATGCTAAACCGTCTTGAACACACAAATTTAAAATATGAGTGGCACACCTACTGTGAAAAAATTTACCTCCAATCGTCGGTGTTTGGCCATGAAATTTCATAAAATATACTTTATGAAAATTAAAAAAATTAAATTTATTTACTTTATGAAATAAATTTAATTAAGTCATTTCATTTATCCTCCAAATATAAAAGTGGGTTATATTATTCAAATTAAAACCATCGATATAAACAAATGATGGATTTTTTATTTATTTTCAAGTGTACAAAATAAATATGAGTCACATATTAATTATGAAGGTGTGAAATAAAAAGAATTGAGCAAATTAAAAAAAAAAAAGAAAGCATAAAAGGGAAAGTAAATTGCAGTTGTAACCTCCGTTGAAATTTTAGCAGTTAAACTGATTTTGACAGTTAAAAAAAAACTATAAAGAAAATTAGTATAAATATATTTAGAAGGAGATATTGGGGGGGAATTTGTTGGAAGAATAACAAAAAAAGAAGAAGGAAAGCACATACGCAGAAGTAAACAGAGGGAAGAAAGGAGGAAAATAAAACAAGAAGGAGGATTTCAATATACAGAGTAGGTTGATCTTCTTTTACCTCTTTTGATTTCTTTTTCTTCTTCATTTTTTTTATTTCCCGATCGAACACACCGCAAATCACCATTTGTCATTTGACATTATATATGTTGGGTCTGTTTTCTTCATATAAAAAAGTTGAAAGCATGTTTTCATCTAATTGTCTTTCAAAATTGTTGTTGTTCATCTAACGTGCAATGTCTTATCAAATGTATATATGCACGGTGGCCAATTTCAAATGGGCACAAGAAGACATTACATACAGAAGGTCCTAATGTGAGCAGGATAAAGAAATGGCGCTGGAAAATTACAAAGTCCGTATCGATCATGATCATGATACAGGGGGTCGAAGGAAAATACGGCGAGATTCTCAATCAACAATATTCAAACCGAAGTCATTCAAAATCGATCGTTGCATCAAAACCCGTAGTCGGATGGAATCGATGGATTCCGCCACTACAAATCCGTAGTCGGACGGAATCGATGGATTCCGCCACTACAAATCCGTAGTCGGACGGAATCGATGGATTCCGCCACTACAAATCCGTAGTCGGACGGAATCGATGGATTCCGCCACTACAAATCCGTAGTCGGACGGAATCGATGGATTCCGCCACTACAAATCCGTAGTCGGACGGAATCGATGGATTCCGCCACTACAAATCCGTAGTCGGACGGAATCGATGGATTCCCCCACTATAAATCCATAGTCGGACGGAATCGATAGCTTCCGCCACTATAAATCCATAGTCGGACGGAATCGATGGATTCCGCCACTACACCTTGCCCACTTCATTTCGATACAATGACAACGGATCGAGAGTGAGGAAGAAAAGCCCTCGTCCTGCAACCCAATACCGGGATCATATTTTCGCCATCACCATGGTCATCTAAACGTCGAGGTTCTTGTGTAAAAAAGATAGAGAATTTTCTCATGTAGAAGACAGAGGAGAAATAATGAAAGAAGAAGAAGCAAGCATAAACAGGAAAGAGAGAAGACAATATACGGAAGGAAAGAAGTAAAAGGGATAAAAAAAAATTTAAATACCTTCCTTATAAAGGATTTTGATTTTTAATTGAATATGTGAATACGCTGGTAGAATTCAACTCCTATTTAATAGGAGTTAATTAGCCCATTGAGTATAATTAATTGTGATCATAATGTTTCTAGAGGGGGTTAAAATAAAAAAAAAATAGCCGTGAAGAAAAAGTCCCGTAAAGAAGAAGACACTGGAGAAGAAAAGATAGAAATAAGAATTAAAAAAAAAGAATAAGAAAAGAGAAGTAATAAGAAGGAGGAAGACTGCACGGTAGATATAAGAAGTAGTGTTGGAAATATTTGGAAGGAAAATAAATCTAAAGAGTCTCCTACAAATAAGGAAATAAGTATTTCAATTATTCTTACAGATTAGGAGATAAATAAATACATATTTTTATTTCCTTGAATAGATATCTGTAAATGTTTTTTTCTTTTACCTTTGAGTTTAATTATTGACAAATTATTAGACATCCTATTTTAATTGGGAGTAAATTAATTTTGATCACCGATTATTTTAAAAAAAAAATAAAAGAAGAGAGCAACTTATCAAGAAGGGTTACTCATAAGTAAAAAAAATATAATAGCAATTATGCATGCATGCAAGGTGTTAGTGTTTATTATATAGACCTAACTTTTACTTTGTTATAAAATGGCCACAAGTTCAAGGTCAAGAACAAGTAAATGTCTTGTTTAAATAAAAGGTAGAACTACGTTATGACTTGATACTCATTTTGAGTTACGTAGGAAATCCGATCTCAAATTAAATTGGATTCAGTCGACCCGTCCAAGTAAAGTATAATTAATTTCAAAGCTTGGACTTAAAAATCAAAATTCTTATAAAAGAATTACGTATGATTTGATGTCCATAAAACGGACTACGTAGGAAACTTAACTCGAAATTGGTTGAGTTCAATCACATTAAAAAATGACTTTCAAATATATATAAAAGGTCAAAAATCTCTTAAATTAATGTTGTATAAAAAAATCAATATTAATTTTGAGAATTACGTTCAACTTAATTCCTAACATAAGATATATAGGAAATTTAGCACAAACAAATAATGCGCTAAATTCAGTCATATAAAATAAACACAAAATAAAATAAAATAAACATAACCTAATTATGCACATGATATTAGGAGAATTAAGCAACCCTTCATAGAAGGTGGGTTTAATTTTATCCCTTTGATGCATGATTAAAATTAAATATTACGCAAATGATAGTTGAATTATGTCTAGGCAACCCTTCATAGAAGGTGGGTTTAGGCTCGATTCTATGATGCGTGAAACCAACTGAACTACGTAAGGCTTGATTCTCTTTAAAGAGATACGTAGGCAACCCTTAAAAATATGGGTGCAGCCCAATTAATAAAAACCCCTAAATATTTTGGTATTTATATTATTTCGAATCAAGAGGATAAAAAATAGGGTCGAACTAAAATATATTTAAAAATGAAATAAAATAATGTTTTGAGAAATTTATACACATTTTTCCTCAACATATTTTTGGCACGCCCAGTGGGACCCTATTTTCCTTTTCATCTCTTAGTAATATTGATACTAACTTTAAGTTTATTTTGGTGTAAGGGGAAATGGCGCCAAAAGCAACAATCAAGTTCAATGAGCTTCCCGCAACCTTCGTTGTCAAGGGAGGCCAAATGATGAGGAAAAGGTCATTTGAAATGATTTTCCAAGTTACCCGGAATTCAATCACAGCAGAAATCCCACTAAGGAACTCTTTCGGAGCCTTGCAAGCCTCGGAGGACAAGATCACCCATGGTTGGATACCAAATCCGCCTACAACGGTGACACACAAAAGGGGCACAAAGCTTCATAGCTTCAAGTCATTCCATCTGACTAGCAAGAAGCCAAACATGTCCCAAGTTAGTTACAATATGGGACCAAGTACCAGCGGCACCAAGCCAACAATTGGATACCCCTGCAAAACCGTTATCCAAGTCATCAAGACCGGTGAAGGGGTTAAGGAGAGTCACTCTACCTCCACAAAAATCACTAAGCCTAAAAGAAGGACTCGCAAGAATGGGTCCAAGAGGCCGAAGGCGCTTCGTCGGCTAGCACAATCTACAGCTTTAGAGTTAGTAAAGAAAACTCTAGGGGAAGCGAAGCACGATCTAATAAAACAAAGTGGTCCAACTAGGACTTTTCAAGATGTTTTACCAACTCAAATATACATTGGATCCATCCCCATCCTCATTGGAGGGTCCGCTGAAGTGAATATGACTTCTTATGAGGAGGGTCTACCAAAGGCATCTAAAGCCAAGATAATCAAGTCTGCAAAGTCAAAAAGAAATCAAGATGACAAGCAGATTGTTCAAGTCCCACGGACTCTTGTAAAAACGAGAGTCTCGTCAAAAACAAATAAAGCAATTTCACAAGATGATCGATCTCAGACCTACACAGGTCCCGTTACAAGGTCAAAATCCTTGCAAATGTCCTTTGCTGATACAGTTTCAAGGACACCATCTCCGTCACCTCGTCCTACAACAGGATCGAGGAGCTTATCAGAAGAAAGCATTTTCTCTCCTTTGTATGGAGATAAGACTACTCTTTTTCAAGATGAAGAGTTCCCACCTATGACCGGTATAAGAAAGAAATACATTGGTCTTCAAGATGAAGTAAATAGCATGCCAGTATTGACTACAGAAACTACAAGCATGGAAGAACAACTTCGAAATTTACAAGAACAATTGGCCGAGAAGGATGCCCAAATAGCATCACTCGTAGCTCAAGCAGAAACTCAAACTCATGGAAACCTGCACGAGCATATAGGTACAAGTCATGATGGCTCACACAATAACCAATCCATCTCTCCTCAAGAAGTCCGGGAGATGATTGCCCAAGGGATTAAGGAGTTCCAAAAAGCCCAAAATCCTTCTACTGTCGGATATAGAAAGCCGTACCCGGCACACTATGATTCAATTCCGTTCCCTCCTGGGTATCAAAAACCAAATTTTGATAAATTTGACGGGATTCATGGGTCACCACATGAACATTTAGCCCATTTCTATTCAGCATGTGGTGAAACGGCACTTGAAGATGCATTACTCATTAGACAGTTTGTACAATCACTAAGAGGATCGTCATTTACCTGGTACACACAACTTCAACCAGGGTCCATCCAAATATGGGACAATCTTCAAACGGCATTTCTAGCTCAATTTGTGAGCTCCAAAGCCAAAGTTTCAATCATGGATCTTGCAAACACCTTTCAAAGACCTAATGAACTCGCAAATGATTTCATTGTAAGATGGAGGAGTCTCAGGTTGCAATGTCCAGAAAAATTAAGCGAGCACGCATGTGTTCAAATGTGTACAAATAATCTACTACCAGAATTGGCAGTGCATGTCGGAAGTGCTGAGCCAACGTCATTTGGTGCTTTGGTCTCAAAGGCGTGTAATGTTGAAAGACAACTCGCACGTCGTGCAAGAAATGTTAATAGACCTCACACTAGTGATAATAGGAGAGATGAGGTTAAAAGATCACAAAAAGAAGGTGACTCCATGGCGACTTTCATTAAATCAGACAACAAATCTTTTGGGACAAGTAACCCTAAATCTCAAGAGTAAAACAAATCAAGAGACTTTAATAAGACTCTCACTCTTGAAGAAAGAAAACAGAAGAAGTATCCCTTTGATGATAATGATGTTCAAGGGATCTTTGACGATTTGATGACCGCTAAACTCATAACTCTCCCAGAACCAAAAAGGCCTAGAGAGGTTGGCAAAACGGGCGACCCAAACTATTGCCCATTCCATCAATTGATTAGTCACACAATTAAAGATTGTTATGTCTTTAAAGACATTATCGAAAGGATGGTAAACAAAGGTGAAATTGAGATTGAAGGTGGACCATCACATGCTCCAAAAGCATCATCAAACACAATTTCTACATTAGAAGCCATAGAGACCACAAACCCAGTCTCAAAAGTTGTAGAAGAGTTGGAGATCCCCTTAAAAATTCCGACAGTTTCTCTACCTCTAATGGCAATACCAGTGCGGTTTTCAGTCGAAGACGAAGATGACGTCCGCATTGTATGGGCATACCCTGATATGCCTAGAGATGGTCCAGGGATTCCGACATTATATGAGATAATGACTTGCTCTGACATTGAAGATCTATACTCAGATGATGACGATAATTATGATAGTGATTTTGAGTGGCAAACTTGTGCCGGTCGAAGAAAACCTCAACAAATATTCACTAGATGTGTAAGTCATCCAGAGTCTAGTACAAGCAACATAAGGATCAAGAAGAAAAACAAGAAGAAAAATTATAAGAGCAAAAAAGTTAAGAAAGAAAAGAATCAATGGGAAAGTCGTGAAGATGATTACGCTCAACCTCAACGGATACCCATTACCTTGAAAGATTTCATCCCAAAGGAAATTATTAAAGATGAATCTCCAAATCAAGAAGATTTTTGGGGTGAAGAAACTGCCCAATGTTGTATGGTTTCTTGGGCAGATAGTTGTGAAGAGGAGCAATCGGAAGTGGATGCGGTTACTCTTCGATCCGGACGCCGACTTTCTCCTCCATTGACAAAAGGAAAGGAGAAAGAGTCGACCATTATAGAAGACTCAAAAACATCAACTCCTGAGGAATGTCTTGACAAAGAGCCTCATAATTCACCTCAAGACAATAAGGAAGAACACAAAAAAGACCCTACTCCTAAGGAATTGAATCTAACTCGAAAAGTATCTAAAAGAGAGGGAGTAAAATACGATGTGATAAATCATCTAAAACGCATCCCAACGCGTTTAAGTGTATATGATGCATTGCAAATGTCAAAGGATTTGAGAAAGGCACTCATCCAAGCCCTTACAGATCCAGAAGACTATAAGGATCAAGTTGACCCAGTTGAGATTGACGAAGTATCATTAGCTCCAATAATCCAATGTGCTTCATGCATGTCCTGCATAACATTCTCCGACGAAGATTTGCAATTAGGTGAGGAGCATCATAATAGGCCTTTGTATATAACAGGAATAATCGGAGATACCAAGATCAATCGTATCTTGCTTGATTGTGGATCAGCAGTAAATCTCCTTCCGTTTAAGACTTTGAAAGCAATGGGGTTGACCTCCAACCAGTTATCCCCTACTTTGCTCACCATTCAGGGTTTTAATCAAGTGGGGCAAAAGGCCATGGGTACTATAGCTCTAAAAGTGATGTTAGATGAGCTTTACAAAGACGCCCTTTTTCATGTAATTGATGCAAATACTTCCTATAATGCTCTACTCGGACGACCATGGTTACATACAAGTAAATCAATTGTTTCCACCCTTCATCAATGTCTGAAATATACAGATGAAGAGGGAAATGAAAGAACAATCCGAGGAGACTCAAACCCTTTTCATGGGGAAAATGTCAACTATGCCGATGCTAAGTTCTACAATGGCAAAAGCTTTGAGTCAAATACACCGTTGTACAAAAGCAGTAAAAATGTGGAGTTTTCCAAAGAAGATTCGCTTCAAAAAGTTGCACAAATATCCAATGTGACCTCAAGAGGGAGAAACGGTGAAAACACACAGCCTAAGGTGTTATTTAAATATAAGCCAAAAGATAAGAGGAAGGTGGGAGAAAAGCCTTTAACCTCTGTCGAGGAAATCATGCAGTCTCTCATGACAAGTTATACTTGCCCCATTCGGAAGATTAATCAATCCATTCCAAGAAAAACTATGGTCATCCGCCAAATTTCCGGGCAGGAGAAAGCTGGAAATAAACGATTGGTTTTGAAAGGAAAGGTATCAAGTCCTTGCCACAAGGCCTCAATTTCAAACTTATACAAAAGTCATAAAATACAAAGGCGGTTGTCCTTTTCAAAAAATATAACTCTACAAAAGGAATTGGACGAGGACAATTGCAATAATTTACAAATCTCTCAAGAAGAAGGACTTTTGACAGCCAAGATTACAAAGCCGGGGATATTGACACTAGAAGAACAACAAATGTTTTCGGAAGATATGGAAGCAACTCCACGAGTGTCGGTATTTGATAGACTTAATGAAAATCCCATAACCGGGGCACATCGAATCTCAGTGTTCCGAAGGCTTGAAAATATTGTTGAGCCTACACACAAGAAAATTTGTGTGAAAGGGAATAAAATGTCAAAATAGAAGAAGAATAGAGGGCATACGCTCTTTTAGATGTTGACAGCGAGGAGATAAATGTGATATCCTCAATAAATGAGAAAGGCTTAAATCGTCAATGTTCTCACACCGACGTGCATCACGGTTCGGGATACTTGAAGAATCAATTGATCTCATCCTTTGCCTCAGGAACTACGTCAAGACTTGATCCCAACAAGGGTACGTAGGAAATTCGATACCAAAAACATATGTGTCGGATTCAGTCGTCAAAAAAAAATCAAATAAAATTCTCATTACGCAAATGATAGTCAAAATGACTTGGGCAACCCTTCATAGAAGGTGGGTTCTTGCTATTTTGGTGATGCGTATGAATGAGATTTAAAAAAAATGCATATGATAATGGATTAACATTTAGGCAACCTTGCGGGTTGGTCTAAATTTAATCCTTAGTGCATTAAGTGTAAATACATATTTATATATGAACTATATAAATACCAGAAAAAAAAAACATATAAAAAAAAAGCATGCATAGTTATACTCTTGAGCCCTTAAGTATGCAAATGATAGTTGAGTGATTTGAGAAACCCTTCATAGAAGGTGGGCTCAAATTATTTCAGTGATGTGTACGATGAAGGGGCAAAAAACAAAAAAAAAAAAAAAAAAAGTTCGAGAAGAACTACGAACGGCTTGATCCTTCAAAAAGAGGGTACGTAGGCAGTCTAGTTGGTCGAAATGCTAGGTGCAGCCACAATCAAAAAAAAAAAATCTTCTTTCAAAGTGAAACCCATTTTAATGCAAATGATAGTGGAGTAACTTGTGCAACCCTTCCTAGAAGGTGGGCTTAAGTTATTTTCAGTGATGCTACAAAAATGGACAAGTGAACTAGGGTCGGTATAACATTCACAAAAAAAAAAAAAAAAAAAATTACGTATGTGGTCTAGTTATTTTATGTGCTAGATACAACCCTAAAAGGTATAAGAAGAAACAAAAGACTCGATATATAGGACAAACATTGAACGCGTTCAAGAATTCACACGTCCAATGTTTGGGGGCAACTGTTTGGCCATGAAATTTCATAAAATATACTTTATGAAAATTAAAAAAATTAAATTTATTTAATTTATGAAATAAATTTAATTAAGTCATTTCATTTATCCTCCAAATATAAAAGTGGGTTATATTATTCAAATTAAAACCATCGATATAAACAAATGATGGATTTTTTTATTTATTTTCAAGTGTACAAAATAAATATGAGTCACATATTAATTATGAAGGTGTGAAATAAAAAGAATTGAGCAAATTAAAAAAAAAAAAAAAGAATAAAAGGGAAAGTAAATTGCAGTTGTAACCTCCGTTGAAATTTTAGCAGTTAAACTGATTTTGACAGTTAAAAAAAAAACTGTAAAGAAAATTAGTATAAATATATTTAGAAGGAGATATTGGGGGGGAATTTGTTGGAAGAATAACAAAAAAAGAAGAAGGAAAGCACATACGCAGAAGTAAACAGAGGGAAGAAAGGAGGAAAATAAAACAAGAAGGAGGATTTCAATATACAGAGTAGGTTGATCTTCTTTTACCTCTTTTGATTTCTTTTTCTTCTTCATTTTTTTTTATTTCCCGATCGAACACACCGCAAATCACCATTTGTCATTTGGCATTATATATGTTGGGTCTGTTTTCTTCATATAAAAAAGTTGAAAGCATGTTTTCATCTAATTGTCTTTCAAAATTGTTGTTGTTCATCTAACGTGCAATGTCTTATCAAATGTATATATGCACGGTGGCCAATTTCAAATGGGCACAAGAAGACATTACATACAGAAGGTCCTAATGTGAGCAGGATAAAGAAATGGCGCTGGAAAATTACAAAGTCCGTATCGATCATGATCATGATACAGGGGGTCGAAGGAAAATACGGCGAGATTCTCAATCAACAATATTCAAACCGAAGTCATTCAAAATCGATCGTTGCATCAAAACCCGTAGTCGGATGGAATCGATGGATTCCGCCACTA
Organism: Fagopyrum homotropicum; assembly: GCA_033239125.1. Taxonomy (NCBI): domain Eukaryota; kingdom Viridiplantae; phylum Streptophyta; class Magnoliopsida; order Caryophyllales; family Polygonaceae; genus Fagopyrum; species Fagopyrum homotropicum. The sequence continues at coordinate 132,688,908 of BSWB01000004.1, forward strand.
CAAATCCGTAGTCGGACGAAATCGATGGATTCCGCCACTACAAATCCGTAGTCGGACGGAATCGATGGATTCCGCCACTACAAATCCGTAGTCGGACGGAATCGATGGATTCCGCCACTACAAATCCGTAGTCGGACGGAATCGATGGATTCCGCCACTACAAATCCGTAGTCGGACGGAATCGATGGATTCCCCCACTATAAATCCATAGTCGGACGGAATCGATAGCTTCCGCCACTATAAATCCATAGTCGGACGGAATCGATGGATTCCGCCACTACACCTTGCCCACTTCATTTCGATACAATGACAACGGATCGAGAGTGAGGAAGAAAAGCCCTCGTCCTGCAACCCAATACCGGGATCATATTTTCGCCATCACCATGGTCATCTAAACGTCGAGGTTCTTGTGTAAAAAAGATAGAGAATTTTCTCATGTAGAAGACAGAGGAGAAATAATGAAAGAAGAAGAAGCAAGCATAAACAGGAAAGAGAGAAGACAATATACGGAAGGAAAGAAGTAAAAGGGATAAAAAAAATTTAAATACCTTCCTTATAAAGGATTTTGATTTTTAATTGAATATGTGAATACGCTGGTAGAATTCAACTCCTATTTAATAGGAGTTAATTAGCCCATTGAGTATAATTAATTGTGATCATAATGTTTCTAGAGGGGGTTAAAATAAAAAAAAAATAGCCGTGAAGAAAAAGTCCCGTAAAAAAGAAGACACTGGAGAAGAAAAGATAGAAATAAGAATTAAAAAAAAAGAATAAGAAAAGAGAAGTAATAAGAAGGAGGAAGACTGCACGGTTGATATAAGAAGTAGTGTTGGAAATATTTGGAAGGAAAATAAATCTAAAGAGTCTCCTACAAATAAGGAAATAAGTATTTCAATTATTCTTACAGATTAGGAGATAAATAAATACATATTTTTATTTCCTTGAATAGATATCTGTAAATGTTTTTTTCTTTTACCTTTGAGTTTAATTATTGACAAATTATTAGACATCCTATTTTAATTGGGAGTAAATTAATTTTGATCACCGATTATTTTAAAAAAAAAAATAAAAGAAGAGAGCAACTTATCAAGAAGGGTTACTCATAAGTAAAAAAAATATAATAGCAATTATGCATGCATGCAAGGTGTTAGTGTTTATTATATAGACCTAACTTTTACTTTGTTATAAAATGGCCACAAGTTCAAGGTCAAGAACAAGTAAATGTCTTGTTTAAATAAAAGGTAGAACTACGTTATGACTTGATACTCATTTTGAGTTACGTAGGAAATCCGATCTCAAATTAAATTGGATTCAGTCGACCCGTCCAAGTAAAGTATAATTAATTTCAAAGCTTGGACTTAAAAATCAAAATTCTTATAAAAGAATTACGTATGATTTGATGTCCATAAAACGGACTACGTAGGAAACTTAACTCGAAATTGGTTGAGTTCAATCACATTAAAAAATGACTTTCAAATATATATAAAAGGTCAAAAATCTCTTAAATTAATGTTGTATAAAAAAATCAATATTAATTTTGAGAATTACGTTCAACTTAATTCCTAACATAAGATACATAGGAAATTTAGCACAAACAAATAATGCGCTAAATTCAGTCATATAAAATAAACACAAAATAAAATAAAATAAACATAACCTAATTATGCACATGATATTAGGAGAATTAAGCAACCCTTCATAGAAGGTGGGTTTAATTTTATCCCTTTGATGCATGATTAAAATTAAATATTACGCAAATGATAGTTGAATTATGTCTAGGCAACCCTTCATAGAAGGTGGGTTTAGGCTCGATTCTATGATGCGTGAAACCAACTGAACTACGTAAGGCTTGATTCTCTTTAAAGAGATACGTAGGCAACCCTTAAAAATATGGGTGCAGCCCAATTAATAAAAACCCCTAAATATTTTGGTATTTATATTATTTCGAATCAAGAGGATAAAAAATAGGGTCGAACTAAAATATATTTAAAAATGAAATAAAATAATGTTTTGAGAAATTTATACACATTTTTCCTCAACAGTCGGCTTACAATAGTTGGTTAAATCTCTAATGGAAGTCGTCTTAGCGGAGGCGTTGTCAAAACCGATTGAAAAAACTCGTGAAAGTAATCTATATTCTTCCAAAACATTTGCAATCAAACGGGCAATGTTTTGGGCGGTGTGTTGTTCATTGAAAACTCGTAATGCTAAAACTCTTTTGTTTAAAATCCAAAATTTATCAACAAAATGACAAGTAATACCCATATATGAATTTTTTTGAAAACCGTCAGTTCAAATATCACTACAAATAGAAACTTGAGTATCACCGTTTTCCATGAAATATTTAATCAATTCTTCTTTACGCATTTTGTATTTATGCATCATTTTTCTTTTAGCGGTTTGACGAGAAATCGGTTTATATGCGGGTTGAGCATGATTTTGCATTCAATCATTAAAACCAACATTTTGTGCAAAACTAAATGCCAAAGAATCTACGGCTAACATTTCCAAAAATGCATTCATAGACGAAGCATGATCATATGTAAATAAAGAAGGAGGTTGGTTAGAGGTAGACGCGTACCCGGTTAGTTGTGTTTGCCCTCGTGCCAATCCCATTTTTTTGGGATGCTTGTTCCAAATATGCCTCTTGTAGTTCCCGTAACTATCTCCCTTTTTGTGCTTGTATTGTGCCGAACAAAAATTGCATTTGGCATAGTAAATCCCGTTGGCATCGGGAGCACCTTCTGTGAACCAAAACCGGGAGACCGCCGCCGATAGTTGAGTGTTGTTCAACGGCTCCTCCGGCTCCGGGAATTGGGTATCGGATTCTTGGGTGTTGAGGAAAGGGGGTGATTCCATGTTGATATCCTCCTCCTCGTGGATCTCGTGATCTCCACTTAAGCCCCGCCTTAAATCTGAACCGGTTGGAGGACCGCTAACGGAATGACGTTCTCGGCTAACACCTCCGTCGGATGAAGGACTGCTAACGGAACGTCTTCCTCGGCTAGCCATTTTTGTTTGAATAATTGAATGCAGTAGTAAGAGTTGTAAAATGAATAATTAATAACAAAATAAGAGAATGAGAATATGAGATTAGGAGAGTAATTGAATGTAAAAGTTGGAAATTATGGAGAGATTGAGAGAGTGAATAGATGATTGAATTAGAATTGATGTGAGATGAAATGAATTGGGTTTGGGGTATTTATAGAAATATTTTTGGGTTAAATATTATAGTTTATTGTTTATTGTGTTTTTTTTAAATGTTACCGTTACCGGGTCGACCCGGCGGGTCGGCGGGTAAGGATCCCTCGACCCTTACCCTTACCCGTGACCCGGGGGAACCCGGACCCGTGGTGACCCGGGCCCGCCAGGTCACGGGTGACCCGGACCCGCCAGGTCACGGGTGACCCGTGGACGTGTCTACAGAGGGGGACCCTTGCTTTGAGGTCGATAAGTAGATTTCCGAAACCCTAAAGGAGGAATGGAAGACTTCTATTGTCTTCAAGGTTTTAGGCTACCCCATTGATTTCCCGGTCATGGAAAGAAAGATTAGAGAGATGTGGAAATTTGTGAGTAACATTCTGATTATCGATCTTGACAATGATTATTTTGTGGTCCGTTTCAAGAACGATAGTGAGTTGTTAACTGTTCTTACGGGTGGTACTTGGTCAGTTTTCGGAAGATGTTTGATCATGAGAAGATGGACGCCAGAATTTGCCGTAAAACATCACTTCGGCACCCACATGGATACGTATACTAGGTGCTCCCATGCAATGACTGAACGAAGCAATCCTATGGAATATGCCACATCGTAAAATATCAATCCAATATTTGAAATTTTCAATTCATATACATAAATAAAAAAATCGAATAGAACAATCAAAGGAAACAACAATCCAAATTTTGTCAGTTCCAATTTGAAATATTAGGGTTTAAAGTTACTAATCTAAAGAATAAGAGCGACGAGATACAAAAATTGAAAAAGTAAAGGGAACGCTAGGCGGCGGCGGACTGCCGGTCTTCTAGGTTCATTTGTCCACAATGAGAACAATAGCTAGTCGACGACCGGTTTTTGGTTGAATCTTCGTTGAAAGAAAATATCAGGGAAGAGGTAGTCTCTCATGATTCACGATTACCCTTTCTACTCTTTGTTTTAGTTTTTTAATAGTTAAAGGGAACCTTTGACAGGTTTAACGAAACTGGACAAATCTCGAAAAAAACATAAAATTTAAGGTATCGTTCGGATTATATCAAAAAAAACTCGTGGGAATATTAAAAAAACCTCGAACTACAGTAATAGCATCCGAAAAAACCCTTAAAGAAATGAGAAAAGACCGTAATTTGAGACTTATCCACATTAGTAAAGACACAACAAGCAATAAATTATTTAATTTTGGTGAAATATATGAGAATTTATGTACATAGTAGTAGTATGACCCGGATATCCGTCACCTTCAAAACCTCATAATGAGATCGTATCGAATAATTCCATCGGATTTGATCATCGGAATATGAAGAACCTCACCATAGATGGTAAAACAAAAATTGATACCATGGAAAAAATCCTATAAAAAGTAAATACATAGAAACTTGAATTATTGTTACAAAAATACATTTAAAATGGAAGATTCTAAGTGAGATTCCGCAAATATATTCGATTTAAGGGTTACCGGAAACTTAGATGTATTGTTGGTGGAGGTATTATATGGTAAACACGACATTTAAACCCCACGTCTCACAAGTGGACCGTTTTAATATTAACCCACAAATAAAATATTATTCTTAACGTCCAGTGTTTAGCATTATTAACCCCAATCGAAATTAAATTAAATTAAATTAAATTCAGGCTGTATTGGTAAATGCAAGAGTGATTGGGCGAGCTAGCCTGGCCCTTAGGTTTACGGACATGGCTTGCACATGTAAATGGAAATATTATAGGTGGAGAGGGAGAGTGTGGGCCAGGCTAACCAAACGACTCGTATCCTAGTCAAATAAACCCGGTCATCTCCCTCCTTTTTAAAACTTCTCTATCGTTGAGTTCTATTTCATATTCATCTTCCTATCCTCTACTTTTCGAGCTGTCTCTCACTCCATCGACAAATTCATCGCTCCACCAGATGGATATCGGTGAAGGTGTTCGGAAATCCAAAGGACCGATGTGGTTTCTCAAGGTTGCGCTGGTTGTCTCCGCTGTGCTCGTCATCTCCATTTACTTTCTCACTTCTACTTTCCCTGCTCTTGCTACTTACAAATTCTCCACAAACGCCTCTAATTCTGTAAGTTCCTAATCATCCTTCTTTGCTGTTTGATTTTGCTTTTTCGTGCCATCAAATGTTTGTTTCTTAACTTGCTGAACGACGAATTTAAGAAATCAATTCTGCTGCTCTTTTGATTTTGAAACGATGTTTGATTCTGAAACCGATTCGAATTGGAATCATGCAATCGCGTCTTGTATTTGTTACGACTGTATTAGATAGCTTCAAATTTCTAGTGCGTCAAATTGAAATGGAAAATTATTGTTCTGATATATTCACCTGATCGATGCACGGAGGAGTTTCGTTAAAGGGATCCAATCGTTGCCGTTGAAACACGGAGAGTGGTTGACTAGGAGAGAGAAACGGTGACCGGGGGGAGAGAGGGCGGCCGCTGGGTGCTACCTGGGCTAGGCTGGGTCGGACTGGGCCCCACAATATATGTATTTTACTTTTTGACTTTGATTCTTGCTATTTTTTAATTCTATCAGCACACGACATATAATTAGGGGTTTAGGGGCGAACAATATAATAATAGTACTCATTCTAAGTAAAACAGCTCGGATCGACCCGGTTCAAATATCAATTACAGATGTATAAATTTTCAAACGATATTCTAATATTTTTATCAATTACAAAGGATTTAAATTTACCAATTTTTAAAATCGGATCAAGGCGGACTTGAAATTAACTACACCAAATACGAACCATATTCTTTTAGTCAAGCCTCGATCCAAAATCATTGTTTTTCGGTAATAATTGTAGGTTTATCAATACTCAATCTGTTGTTTATTCATCTCCAGAGAGTGTATATATATATATATGAAGTAAAACTAAACAACGTAACTAGCTGCAGAAACTAACAAGCAAATAGAAGCTAACAAATCCTAACAGCAAGGAGAATCAGAAGGCAACAGATATGCAGAGATACTCTGCGTAACAATAATGGTTAATTTATTCGAGAGAATATAGTTTAGTAGATTATTGAATATATTTTTAAGGGGTTTTATAATCCGCTAAGAATAGTTTTTAAAATTTACACCCTTAAAACCGTGAGAATGTGAATAATATTCCCCTTGGGGTTTCCGTCATCAGACGGTTTATATTTATAATAAACTGACTTTACATAATTACAGTAGGCATCCCTCTATTTACATTATTTACATATTCTATCAAAAACTTCAATTTCTTTGTACTTTTGCCTTAATATTTGTCCTTTTCAATGAATTTATTCTCCTATCAAGCATTTATTAATTGTGAAATTTGTATAGACAGAGTCCCAGAACGAGGAACTAGCTCGTGTTCTAGAGAGGGCGGCGAACCCGAGCAGAACAGTGATCTTGACGTACTTAAACGAGGCATGGGCAGAGCCGAACTCAGTGTTTGATCTGTTGCTTGAAAGCTTTAGGATAGGGAACAATACGGAACCGCTGATAAAGCACCTGGTAGCGGTTTCCTTGGACCAAAAAGCTCACTCTCGTTGCCTTGCTCTCAACCTCAACTGCTACTTCCTCAGACTTGATGGCTTCAACTTCTCTAACGAAGCCTTCTTCATGACTCCAACTTACGTCGAGATGATGTGGAGACGACTTGACTTTATGCACACTGTTCTCAGCCTCGGTTACAACTTCTTGTTCACGGTATCATCTTATACACACGCTCTGCATTTTTCCTTTGCTGCTGTCATGTTGTGCATTCCTTAAGAAAAAACTAGAAAGTAATGAAATCTAACGGTCCGGTCTATTACGGTTTTGTGCTTCTCGGACCGGGTTTACATTTCTTACGCTATATTGACCTCTTTGGAAATTTCAGAGGGACGGGGTATGACGAAGTGGACCACTTCAGCTGTCCAATGACTATATTCTTTTCAAAAAACTGGACCGCCATTTGCAATATAAAACTCAATTATGAAGGAATACTCTGGGCCCATTTGGTTCGAACTTAAAAAGGAAACGATACTCATGAATTTTATGAAATCATTGCCCGTAGTTTAAACTAATTGTAATAATAAGGAATGATTCAAAAAAAATATTCATTATAAGGTAAACGTATAGATTAGATTCATTTTCATTTCATTTTCGTTTTCGGAGATATAACTAGACAGGGCTAGTATGATTCACCTGGCTTTATATGAAGTGCATGTCTATGTGGGTTTGTATCTGTGTGGGATATCATCTTAGATCATCTGGGTTTCTCTTTCAGGATGCTGATATAATGTGGTTCAGAGACCCGTTCCCGCACCTCCTTAACGATGCAGACTTCCAAATAGCATGCGACAACTACTACGGCGACCCAACAGACGTTCACAACTCTCCCAATGCAGGGTTCATGTACGTCAAGTCGAACGCGCACACTATCCTGTTTTACAAGCTTTGGTACTACTCTCGCCGCTTATACCCAGGCAAGAACGAGCAAGAAGTGTTCAACATCATCAAGTACGGCCCCCTCTTCAAGATCATTAGCTTGAAGGTCAAGTTCTTGAACACTATGTTCTTCGGTGGCTTTTGTGAAGCAAGCAAGGATATTACCCAGGTGTGTACTATGCATGCCAATTGCTGCTATGGTTTGAAACATAAAGTTAATGATCTTAAGCTTGTTCTTGATGACTGGAGAAAATACTCGGCTTTGTCGCCTGCTGATAAACCGCCTCATCCTTTTAAATGGAGCGCTCCAAAGCTATGTTAAAATCAAGTTCCATAGCTCTAACATTGGTTTTGACGTTTATCTGTATAAATTTCTTGTGATTGTATTGAATATTTCAGCAAAATCATGTTGCATATTATATCTAGGCTTCATTCCATAGGCTCAAAACTATCCACACTTGAAACAACCTTCTTCCGCAATCAAACGACAGACATGTTCGAATTCTACTTTGTTAAGATATCGACAACATAATAATACCTGAATCTAACATATAAGTCATTGGGCTACTCCCTATTGGCAATTGGTTTATGATGAAACCTCGAAGACTCGTGCATAGTGCATCCCCTCCACGTATTAAACCCGTCGGGATACAAAAAAATAATTTAACATACTTGGAACAAATGAGGTCTTGTTTTCACATTTCAACTTGGCTAAAGCCAGGAGCCTTCCTCAACTCTCTGTGGTCCATGTACTTCCTCACTCTATTGGCATCTACCCATCTGCCAGTTCGAGCATATAGATTATGCAGCATCACATACGCTCCTGAGTTAGTCGGTTCATACTCGAGAATCTCTCGTCCAACTGTCTCCCCGATTTCGACATTCCCATGAAACACACACGCCCCCAATAGTGACTCAAGCATGCTACTTGACACTCCACAAGGTAGCTTCTTAAGCAAGTTGTAAGCCTCATTTAGGTGTCCTGTTCTCCCAAGAAGGTCCATTATGCATCCACAGTGCTCCACAGTTGGGGTTATCCCGTTTTCTAGCATCGAGTTGATTACCATTGTACTCTGTTCCACTAACCCAGTATGACTACACGCTGATAATAGACTCAGATATGTAACACCTTCGGGTTTCATCCCGCGATCCATCATCTTCAGGAACAACTCTGAGGCTATTTTGCCATCTCCGTGAACTGCATACCCGTTTATCATCACACTCCAAGTGACGGAATCCTTATCCGTTTGCAGCTCAAATATTTCCCTCGAGATTGAGATGTCTCCACATTTTGCATACAGATCGATCAGTGAGTTGGAAACGTTTTTGTCCTTGATTAGACCGTTCTTCGTTACATATGCCAGTACAGATTTTGAAAAGTTGATGTTCTGTAACTGGACACCTGCAGAGATTAAGCTCATGATTGTAATATGATCAACAAGAACTTCAGCTTCCTCGAGTATTTTCTGGAAGAGTGTCACTGCCCTTCTGATATCACCTGCTTGGACCAAAACCGATATCATAGCATTCCACAGGGCGATGTTTGACTTGTCTTCAACTCGAAAGAGCGAAAAGCATGACTTGATACTCTCAAAATGAGCATACATGGTCAGTAGAGATGTAACGAGAGGAGTTTGCGAGATCAGCCTTGCTTTCACTGCATATCCATGAATGGATTTTCCTTGCAACAAAGAGCTGCATGTTGGCAACAGATTTAACAGTGTTACATAATTTGGCTTTTGCTCAGTCTCCATCATTCTTCTCAGCAACAACAGTGCTTCATTTTGCAAATTCCAGTATCTATAACCAGTTATCAGAGAGTTCCAGGATATCACATCCTTTTTCGGCATTATATCAAAAGAGGACAAAGCCGCACTCAGGTCACCGCAACTTGAATACATGATAATCAACGCATTGCCCAAGGATACGTCAACGACAGAGCCAGACTTGATGGCATAAGCATGAAAAGACATACCGTACTTCAAATCACCGGCCTCTTTAAAACTAGGCAGGACGCTGATCATGGTGACCAAGTCTATTTTTGTACCTTCTTGCTGCATCTGCCTAAGAAGAGCAAGAGATTTATCTGTATCTTGGATGTTGACACACCCGGATATCAAGGTATTCCATGATATTTGATCATGTTTTTCCATTCCTTGAAATATCCTAAATGAAATGTCAAGCTGATTACAACTGGAGTAAAAAGCTAGGATAGCGTTTGATAAATTAAGTTCTGCATCAAATCCCCTTCTGATACTGAAAGCATGTGCAGACCGACCGACGTGAAGATTCTCTAATTTAGAGCAAGCAGAAAGAACACCGATAATTGAAATTACATCCGGAACAAATCCTGATGACTGCATTTGCATATCACAAACCAAGCTTAGAGCTGCATCCCAAAGCTCATTATACAAATACCCAGAAATCATGGTGTTGCAAGTCAGGATGTTTTTGTGATGCATTGAAGCAAAGAGATTTTCTGCTGAATCAACTTTCCCGAGCTTTGCATACATAGATATCAGGGATGTCACCACATGAACATGCCTTTCGAAACCATGTTTAATCACACCGGCATGAAGACATTGACCGGACCAAATGCTGCCCAAATCCTCACAGCAAGGGATAACGGATGCAAAGGAGACTGAGTTAGGCTGCAATTCCGCAATGAGCATCTGCTTAAATTTCGTAAACGATTCACGAGGATGCATGCTTTGTTTGTAAGCATGAATAATGGAATTCCAAACATCGCTGTTTTTTATAGGCGAGGAATCAAACAGGGTTCTAGCACTGAATAGATCCCGATTGCCAGAATACATGGAAATAAAGGCAGGAATGATTGATTGATCGAGGTCATATCCCGATTTAATAGCATAGCCATGGAGTGACTTGCCCAAATCCAAGCATCCTGTACGAGAGCATATGGGGATTATGGCAGCCAAGGTGCTCACATTAGGCTTGAGGTCACTCACCCAAATTTGCCGAAGACTTGAAAATGCTTCAGGAACTAGTCCATTCAGGGAAAACCCATAAATCAACGCATTCCAAGACACAATATCTGGTTGAGTAATTCTACCGAACACCTTGCGTGCAATATGAATCTGCCTAGTTCTAGCGTAGAAATCAAGCAGAGCTGTCTGAATAACAACATTATTGTCACACCCAGTTCTCAAAACAACACCATGAACTTCTCGTCCTGAATTCAACCCACGAAGAGCCGAACAAGCCTTGATGACAAAGGGATACGTATAGGAATCAGAAGGGCAATCTGCTAAAACACATCGGCGGTACAAAGACAGCACTTGTTCATAGAGTCCACAATCATAAAGGCGCCTGATCACCAAGTTTTGCAAAAATAAGCTAGGTTTGAAAGTAGAAAGGGCTAGTTCAGGGTCGCCGAGGTCGAAACATCGGCGAATGAATTCGAGGGTAATGGTTTCATCGTTAGCCAAGCCAGCAACAGTAAGCAGAGCTTTAAGCGGCAATAAATCACGTTTTTTAGTACATTGGTTTAAGGAAGTTCGAATACGACGAATTGAGGAGTGCGGCGTGAAAAGCTGGCGTTCTAGAAGTCGTTGATCGTCCAAGGCGGGTTTAGATAGATGGGAGAGACAATAAGCGGCGGCGGAGGGGCGGAAATAACGGGAAAGTGTGGGAGATAGCGGCCGGGTAGACGGAGACAATGGACGAAAGAGAATCCTCAAAAGGAATTTGGAGTGTAAAACCATCAGAGTAACCGATTGAACTCACCCAACCACAAAGGAGTATATAACTATATAAGGGGAATTTAAGCCGCGTTTAGTTTGCAAATTCAGCCATTTTTTCAGGTTCTTTTTTCAAAGAATTTTGACATTAAATTTTTTTTTCTTTACATTCAAATTTATTAAAAAATAAATAAAAAATTTAAAAAATAAATTCAAAATAGATTATTAACTCGTTAAATTTTATTAATGAATATATAATAGAAATAATATTTATATATTTTTTATTTTTTGAAATAAATATATTTTTTTTATTTTTGAATTAATATTTTTTACTTTTTATTTTCGATTTAAAAAATATATAAAAAATTAAATAAAAAAAATATTTTTTTGAAACTTTATTAAGAGTCTATAGAATTAAAATATAATAGCCGCTGTTATTTAGCGCATACTTTTTTACTAATAGCGCACATTTGTCCGTCACGGACAAATGTGCGTTATTTAGTAATTTTATCGAAGTTGTCTATGTTTGTCCGTCACGGACAAAGTATGTTTGTCCGTCAAAGTATGTTTGTCCGTGACGGACAAACGTAGCATGTCCGTCACGGACAAGCTAAATAATATCTTTATTTTATTTTATTTTATTTTTGGATAAATAATATCTTTATTTTATTTTAAATTAAATAAAAAAATTATTTTCGGATAAATAATATCTTTATTTCCATAATTTAACAAGCATAAATCTTATTTACGGATAGATAAATAATATATTTATTTACATAAATTAAAAACCATAAATCTTATCTTTGGATAAATAATATCTTTATTTCCATAATTTAACAAGCATACATATTATTTCCGGTTAAATAAATAATATCTTTATTTCCATAAATTAAAAACCATAAATCTTATTTTTGGATAAATAATATCTTTGTTTCCATAATTTAATAACCCTAAATCAATATTTTTCATCCTATAAAAACGTAGTCAATCCCTCCAACCCTCATTCAGCTATCTACTCATAAAGTCTATTCTTATTGAAAAAGCAACTTAACAATGTCATACGAGGAAGATTATGATATTGATGATGAAGAAAGATCTTTGAGTTTTGAAAACGAAGACGAAGATAATGTTGAGGTAAGTTTTGTTTATTTTGATCATTAAAGTTGAAATCATTAATCGTGTTTGAACTTAGATATTTAACCATTGATCGAGTCGATTGAATTTGATTGTTAAGTATATTTCTGTCTGTTACGGACAACTGCATTCTGTCCGTAACGGACAACTCCTTTCTGCCGTTACGGACAACCGTCGAACAAATTAACCAATTTTTTTTTTTAGGGTTTTGGAGGAGATAGATGCGGACGTTGATAATCTTAGCATTAATGAAGGATCAACAAATGGCGTAAATGCATCCGCCTCAGAAGCGACGAGTAATGATTACTCTAGCCTGTTCACAACCGACATAAACTTCAATAGTCGAGAGGAGGTAATAGGATGGTTCGAAAAGTGGGACAGGAAAATAAAATGGTTTTTTCTGTTTGTCGGGTACAGAAGTCCGTCCTCGGTAGTTTGGGAAAGACATGGCTGTCGTGCGAGAAATATGGAGCATACAACCCAAAAAGGTGCAGCCAGCTCAGAGAAAGAATTCATCGACGAAGAAAAGCGGATGTGAATTCATGATTAAGGTTTTTGAGACTTACCAAGGTTTATGGAAAGTTCACGTGTAGTGTGGTGTCCACAACCACAAGCTTGGAAGAAATTTAAATGGTCATGCATTAGCGGGAAGGATGAACGAGGAGGAGAAGAAGTTAGTAAAGAATATGTGGACCAGTAATTGCACCCCTGCTCAAATTGCGAGTGCTTTGAGCATTGATAAAGGTAACAACACCAAGATGAGACAAATCTACAACCAGAGGCAAAAATTACGTAAAGAAGGTTTGGATCAAAGGACAATCGCTCAACAATTCTTTTTCGAATGTCGTAAAGAGGGCTATTTATGTGAGCATAGGGGAAACAAGAACGGTGAAGTTACTGACATTTTTTTCGCACATCCGGAATCAGTTGCTCTCCTTAAAGCATTCCCTTAAGTATTAGTAATAGACTCAACATACAACACCAACATGTAAGCTTTCATAGTTATTTACTTTTCCGTTAGATGTCCTTTTGTTGATGTATGTAAAATTAACGCTTTGATATTATTTTTTTACAGATACAAGATGCCATTTTTTGAAATTATTGGGTTTACATCGACATGGCTGAACTTTAACGTTGTCAGTGCTTTTCTATCCACGGAGAAGGAAGAGAATTATGTCTGGGCGATTGAACAACTTGCAAAGCTTTTTAGGCGCGTCGAGAGGACACCAACTACAATTGTGACGGATCGAGAGAAGGCTCTTATGAACGCACTTGATCGTATTTTCCCAAAAACACAGTTTCTTTTATGTCGCCGTCACATATTTAAAAACATTGAAGGAAGGGCTAGGAATAATCACATGGATAAAAAACTCGCTCGAATATTTACCAATAGTTACTCGGGTTTATTTACATCCAAAACGGAAGAATCTTACGAGAGACGGTTAAATGAACTTGAAAATAAGTGGAAGAGGAGAGGACATCTTCTGCAATATGTGAGGACGCAATGGCTAGATCCTTACAAAAGACGAATTGTTTCCGCATTGACGGATCAATATCTGAACTTCAAAAGCAACACGACGAATAGGTACGTATTTCAAAGCAATTTAAAATTTTATTTACCCGATTTGACGTTAACTCTTTTATTTCTCAACAGGGCAGAAACTGCACACTCTGTTCTGAAACAATTCATGAAAACAAGTTCTGCGAAGTTGGATACAATTTTCAAGTTCTATCACTCTTTGATGAGGATTTAGTTGGATAAGATCCTCAGTTCGTTCAACGAGAGCATGTCAAAAAAGATAACATGGACTTCTTGTGTTAAACAATTTCAGTCGTTGCACCACAACATCTCCCTCAAAGCTTTTTTACTTATTATCGATGAGTACAATAAAGCTCGTGCTAACAAGCCCGATGGTCCGTGCACATGTTCATTTCCGACGACTCATGGTCTGCCGTGTATGCACTTTATTTGGGGTTATATGAAGAAAGAAATGTTTATCCCTCTTAAAGATGTGCATGAATTCTGGAAAAAGTTAGATATCGATAATGTGGTTCCGGACTCAGAAAAAGGACGAGACGTGCGTCGAGTTGCAAGAAATTTAATGATGGAGTTTTGCGAGAAAGATTTTCCAAACCTGAGCCCTACTTGACAGTTGAATGTTGTAAATAAAGCTATAGAAACTGCTTTTCCGGAGAGGACCAGTTTGCGGGAACCTGCTAGGGTTGCGACTAAAGGAAGACCGAAGGATAGTCCAAACAAAAGATTGCCATCCGATTGGGAGTTAGCAGGTACCCCACCCAAAAAACAAAGAGGTCGACCCCCAAAGAACCCTATACCAGTATCAAGTCCATCTCCTATACCAGTATCAAGTCCATCTCCTAATACCGATTTACCACCCAAAACACCTTTGAAGAAAACTATATTCAAGCATAACCCTGATATTTTATATAATGGCCTCAGGCGGTTCGTATTTGGATGAAAGAGTATGTAATCAGTTGAAATAATGATAGAGGGGATGAAAACTGTGGTTTCAGAGCACTACATCATGCAATCTACGGAACAGACACAGACGAAGGATGACGGATGATTAGGCGACTGATGTTACAAGAGCTCCTTTCTCATCGCGAGTTGCATGAGGGTTTTTGTCATCAACGTAACATCGATCAGACGATTAAAGCACTTGGATGGAATGGAGACGGTTTTGCACCACCAGAATATTGGTTTAATGTGACGGACATGGGGTGTTTAGCTGTCACTGCATTGCAGTGTATTGTT
This sequence comes from Fagopyrum homotropicum, assembly GCA_033239125.1. Taxonomy (NCBI): domain Eukaryota; kingdom Viridiplantae; phylum Streptophyta; class Magnoliopsida; order Caryophyllales; family Polygonaceae; genus Fagopyrum; species Fagopyrum homotropicum. The sequence goes on from BSWB01000004.1 coordinate 132,704,134, forward strand.
GTAGCGCACGGTGGGTGCGACTACACATATGTTCCACTATATCGTCGAGAAGAAGGAATTACTTCGAACTTAGAGTTTCCAGAGATCCATATATCAATAGTTCCCAACCAGTATCATTACATCAGGGTATTTCCTTTAAGATCTTTTCATTTATCATTTTCGGTTTTGTTCTTCACAACATATATGTACTAATGTTTTTTTTGGGCGCACTTTCGTAACAACACTGTTGATGGTATTGAAGTCAGATTAGCTCATCGCCTCGCTGGAAGGAGTTAGATTTACAACATTCACGAATAACACGGATAGATTATGGCACAGTTAGTTGATCTTGTTTAGTTTAACTTGTTAATTTTAACTTTACGATCAGACATATTTTCTTAAGGTTTAGTCATTTATATTATGTTAAGGTTAAGTCATTTATATAGTCATCGTTTATATTTAGTTAAATATAACGCAAAAAGTTAAGTACGAAGTTTAAACATACAACGAAACAAGTTTAAACATACACAAAAATGTAGACATAAGATTCAAAAGTTTAAACACACAATACAAACCTAAAAAAAGTGCATATACAAGCCTACTCGTCATCGTCATGACGAGTACCGCTACCCTGTCCATGATCGTAAGAATAATCTCGAAGATCAGGAAAATAATCTACATAACTACGTAAGTCCTGATGTAGGGAAGGAGGGATAGAAGGATCACCAATATACTCCCTAAATCGTGTAGCGTAATCGTAAGGGTCCAACTGGCCGTCAAATGTCGAAGGTGGAGGTGGAGGTGGAGGAGGTGGAGGAGGATGCATCTGCTGAGCACCTGGGCGTATAAACCGGTGCGATCGGTCTGTATACCACGCCATATAATCGTCGGTGGCAGTATATCCAGGGCCATAACGTGCAGCCATCTCCTCAACCGTGACGTGATGGTGCTCCCATCTATCCCACGCCCAGCTACCTCGAGGATAGCCAACTCTGTAGCTCCTGGGATCCTCGACCCTAATAGCATAATCAGGCTATATCAGCGGAGGCAGAATCGTCTGAATGTATCCAAAAGCCCTCATGTTCCTGTATGGATCGTAGGGCTTTGATACGTCCATAAAAGTCAACAGCCCGTGGAACAATGAACGCTGTAACTCTCTATCAGTGAAGTCCAACTGGCCGTATGGCTGCCAGTTCACCTGTTTAACAAACAAACAACATTTTTAGAAAATAAACACGTTAGTTGACAAAAAGATTACAAGTATGCAAATTTAGTGGACTTGCCTGATCAACAGTTATCTCATCAAGCATCCGTCTGTAGTCACAGGTGTCCCTCCTAACAGGCCTGATGTCGAATCTCGCCGCCCAAGGCATCCCATGCTCCCACCCCTCCACAATCTCCGGTGCAAAGCATGGAAAATATAAATATTGTAACACCCCAAATTTTACAACTCGGGGAGTTACTGGTTAGGACCGCACAGTGGGTCCCGACCTTAGTTTGACAACAACTTAACAAGATCTTGCAACAAGGCACAGATAAGGAAAACCATAAATCATAAAGTAAATCTTAACAATGTATGAATGTGACCAGAACAACTGACAACCGGAAAACGTAATATAACAAAGTACGGAAAGAAAGAAAAGAACCAAGGTTCAACTGGAAATCCCACAAATAAAGAAACTGCAACACGTCCTAAAAGTACGACACCCCGGCTGACCACTACCATCCGGATCACTCGGCATCTGCTCTAACCTGTGGTAAGTCTACACAACATATCAACTGTTAGCTAACTATCCAAATATAAGTAGAACAACAACAACACAAACACACGCAGAAAAATTATAAAAAAACATCATGCTAGCACTCAACCGTTTATTATCTATTATTTAGGTGATTCATCTTATTCAATTTTACAGTTGTGGCACGAGAGCTATTAACAGCTCTCGCCTCCGTTCCTTATCCAACTGGGTGTAGGTCTAGCTGACCTCCGCCGGTAGCATCACTACAAACCGAGTATGGACTAGTCCCTAAAGAAACCCCCAGCGCTCGCAAGCTAACTGAGCAGAATGCCACCGCCCGTTACTCTTAGGCCAAGTATAGGTCGGTAATTATCTATCACAACCTATAACTCTAAACATCTCAATCACACAACACTATCATCATTCATGCTCATATTTAGAAGTCAGCTAAGTAAGCCCAAAGGACTTACCTGTTATAAAGCTCGACTCTCTGTAACCAAACTCGCTCTGTAAACTGTAGCAACTCAGTTGCCTGTCAAGGGAGATAAGTGCATTAGCACACTCCAACAAAATTAGAAGTCTAAGACTTCTAAGATAGAAGATCGTAAAAGGACATAACTAGTTACAACTCTAATTTATGGAAAAATGACCATTTTACCCTTAGTCCCGAGACTTCCAAATTTTCCGAAAATCATGTCTAAACTCCTATTTGAGACTCTAAAGTCATATTCCAACTCCTAAAGTTTAGTTTGGTTACAAACTGAAACTTTCTTTATTTCCCTATTTTCCAAAAGGTCGTAAAGGTCTAACTTCGGTTTCAAATATAAAAATCGTAAAAGCTTATAAAAATTCCGAAATAGTTCTCTAGATCATCTATTATGTTTCATCTAACCTTAGGAAAAAGAATTTCTCAAAACTGTTCATTCAACGGTTTTATAAAAATTCTCAAAGTTGACTATTTCACCTACCATTTCTATACTTAGCCAAAATCCTAAGTTTACTTATAAAACCTGCTCAACTACCCAACTTCGGAAGCTTATAACTTCTAATCCGACCGTTCATTTCTTCTCAAATTTTAATAGAGTAAACTACATACATCCATTTATCATCTATTAAAATTTCAACGGTGGATCTTCAACCTAACTCTCAAACATTGATCCTCAACATTGACCATTACTCACTTACAAAGCTGAGTTCTACAAATGAGTTTTTCATTTCTATTTCTAGGGGCAATCTAATCTACTCTCATTATCATCCAGTTATCATAAATTGGAACTATAGGAGACTCCAACAAAGCTCACTTACTATCCCTCAATTTCCCTGGCTTGATCCCCATTCATAACGAAACCGAAAACATATATAATCTATACAATTATAACATCTAGAGGGCAAGAATTGGACTGCAGAAGAGAGGTGGCTCACCTCTTCAACAGCTACTGGACTGAGGCGCCTTCAGACGGTTCCAGCTGGCCCTCCGGCTTCCTCGGCGTGACAGATCAGGAGGAGGAAGTCAGGACTCGGATTGGCTCTACGGCTGCAGTGGTTGGAAGACTCTTTCCAACCTCACTGCTGTCATGGATTGGCCGAGATGGGAGTTGTCCGGGCACAAAAAGGATAGTTGCGTGAGTCCTTATGGCGGGTACAAGAAGGAGGTGAAGATAAGAAGGTAGATAGGTTCTTACCGGATGTACAGACCACTGCTGAGTTCGATCGGCGAGAGGAGGATGGATGGATCAGCGGAACCCAGTTTCACCCCAACTAGTGCAGTAGGGGACGTCTAGAACGAGATCTCTGGCTATAAGGCTCGCTGGCCTCTTCACTGCTGCGTTTCTGTGTCTGTGGCGGATTTGAATGGTTGCGCTGGATGGTCTGTGGATGGCTGGAGAGGTACGTTTCTCATAATCGAAACGAAGATATGAAGATAGGGAGGAATGCGTTACTGTTGAGGCTGTGGGGACTTGATAGTCTGCGTTAATTGCGAACGGTTACCTTGTTGGTAACGTTCTGCTGAGGCGTGATATACGCACATTCAGCATCTTCAGCTGCGACAGAAACGGCCGTCCTCTTCTCTTCACCCTGGGCTGGATGCGAGCTGGGCTGGGCTGCGAAATTGTGCCTGCTGTTGGACTGCCAGAAGCTGAACCCGCTGGGATTGGAAAATGGGCAGAGCTGGGCTGCAGATGGGCTGAAGCTGGCAAGCTGAAAGGCTGGACATGCGGGCTGGTGGGCTGGAGAAGCTGGACGTTGGCATACGGACTAGAGCTGGCGAAATGGTGAAGGGAGCAGCAGCCCGGTGCTAGCTGCAGTCCGGAAATGAGATCCCGACAATTGAATGTACGGAATAGACGGATACGGATTATGTTACAGTTTAGGATTGATTATAAGAATTCTATCATTTTATGCGGAAGTAAGCTACATAAAATGATAACTATTAAAAGATTCTATCATTTTATGTGAAGGAAATCTACATAAAATGATAAATTTTATAATAATATGTCTAACTAAGTAGACGGATATGAATCAACTGATCGAAGTCGGGTTTATAACAAAAACAAACGGAATAAAAATTCCGGATATTACATCAGTACCTGTTACGCTAAGATCGTGATGCGCAAATGGGTTTTAAATTTATAACTCGAACTAAATCCTAACTACCTAGCGAAACCCGCAGTGTACGGGACGTTTGTAGAAGGGATAGTATTCCGAGGTCGAACACAAAGACTAAGGTGAAATTGATTCGAATTGTGATTGAGTTTAGTAAAGATCTAGGTTGAAAGAAAAGAAAGAAATAAAGAAAAGAAAATCTCAAATGTTTTTGGTTGGTTTTTGGTGATCAATCAAAGATCACAATTCATGCAAAGTAAACAATCAAACTAAACTAAGAATCAACACAAATAAACAAGCTAAACAAGATAATGATCAAGGAAAGAAAAGACGGATTCTAGGGGTTGGAAGTTCCGGTTATGGCATAGGACTCAAGTTATCTATTCATTCCTTGGATTAACTATGATATGTTGGGATTTAGTGTTTCTAAATTGGGATCAATTACCGGGTAGGTCTCATGTCCAACTAGTCCTTTCCTAAGGTCTCATTACCGGGTAAGTCTCTAAGAACCTAAGGATAGGAATTCTACAGAAACCAGATTGTTAATTAGGAGTCTAACCTATCCTTACCGGGTAAGTCTTGGAAAGGAAAGTCCTAAACATCTATCCTAGCACACCTAATCCAATGGCGGCTTATTAGGCTCACCACTACCTAAGGTTTGTTATCTTTGGAATCTAAGAGCAAGGATTACCGGGTAAGTCTCTCCTAACACTTAGTTACTACACTAGGTTACCCTAGGGTAGATTAAACTCAACAAACACTTAGGATTTCAACATTCTATAGATCTAAGACAAGATCCTTCGAACCAGGAAAAATCACGGTTTGTTCTACCTAAACCACGGCCGTGGTCAGACAAGAACTACCCGTGATTTCTAACAGCAACTACGTTCATACACACAAGTCATCCAAAGGTAAATCTAAGTCCGTCCTATCATAGCCCTAGCCATAACCATCCTTTCCTTACCCTAGAACCTCATCAATTTAGCCTACAACGTTCATAATAGAAATCGAAACAAACAAACATAAAATCATGACATCCATTTGCAAGATAATGAAGGAAAAGAGATGGACAAGTGAACTAAAACAAAACCAAGCTGAAAATAGAATTAGAGCAACTTACAATCCTTCCAAAAGAAGGTTCAATGATTCATACAACTCTTAGAAATAAAATCCGGAATTCTTCAATACAAAACTATCAAGTGTGGTGATGGTGTGTGTTCTTCTCTTCCTCTTCAATGGATCTCTTCCTCTTCCTCTTTGACACTTTCCTTCCTAGAAAAACTTCTTGTTGAGAGAATATTTTTGTTAGAGAGTCATGGATAATGGAGAGCTGCTCCAAGATGCTTCTCACAGCCCATGAAGGACCACTTTTATAACAAACTTGCATGAGCTGGCCATGAGAGTCGTGGCACAGCTGTCACAAGAATCTGGAAAAATCCACGGTTGATTCCACGGCCGTGGAGTGTCAGAGAACCGTGATTCTGTGCAGAAACTTCGCCTTGGATCATTAAGCTGTGGTTTGGTGCATGGCAAGTGTTGGCAAGGCTCTATGAGTCCTCCTTAGCCTTTAGCTTGTGTCCTAATGAGTCCGAGGGTGTGTCATCTAGATGAACGATCCTCAAACGTATCATTTTGCTCCTAAATCTCCCGAATTACCTATAAAACACGCACAAGTCCGTGTAGACGTCTATCTCGACAAAATACATGAATTGAGTGCAAAACGTCGTGAACTAGTGCTAAACCATGCATGAATGAGTGAGAAATCTATCTAATTGATTACCTAAAACTAAGTCATAAATCGTGTTATCAAAATACCCCATACTTAAGGTTTGCTCGTCCCCGAGCAAATTCCCAACTATAGACTAAGAGATGACATGATTTATGTATGCAGAAAAATGGCAAAATCTTTTTGGGTTTGTGCTTCTATTATTGGATCTCCTTCAAAGTCATGTTTCATGGCAAAGGATAAGCAATCATGCATCAAACAAAATGAAAGCATGGAAAGACAATTGTACTTAACTCAAAGGTATGCATGAAATGTAAAGATGAAGAAGTCAAGAAGGTCAAGAGTACATCCAATCTAAATCACTAAGTCTTACAAACATGAAATAGGTCATAAGGTCTTGTGAGATAAAAGGGCCAAGAAATGTAGTGATTGGGTGGGGATTTCTAGGTTATGTGATGCTAATCCGGGAACGGAACTAACTCCACATTCTTGTCCTCGATCAACTTCCCTCAAGTGTATATTTTCCTCTATCTTTTCTTTCTTTTCTTTTTCTTTGACTTATTTTTGAGACAATGGCATTGGTGTACAAAAGCCGAAACCTTGGTGATTAGCCGTCCTCGGGCTTTTTCTTAGTTTTCGAGGTGCATCCACACCGGGCACACATACCAAAGCTCGTTAGGACTATTGGTTCATTTGACTTTGGCAAGGCACCAACACCCGATTATGTGAAGTGTACCGAGTTACTTGTCATTTAAACCAATGTCCCCAAATCTATATTATTGGCTACACTTTTCACAACAAATTCAGCATTTTATGCATGATGTTCTCTTCATCAACAACTTCACCTCACACTTGCTTTTCACACACATCAACACACTAGCATGCTCCTATTCCCGGATGGGTTTAAAAGAGGTCAATTTTATCTCAATTGAGGTGCTCAAGCAATCATGATTAAGATGAGAAGTAGAGAAAGATTGAATCGCCTCATTCATTCCTAGATGGTATGCAAGAACTATCATGTAATTTCGATCTTCACTACTCAATCATTTCTAGGCAAACATCATGGTCACAAATCATTCATAGTATTTCAAGAGAAGTACTTCAAGTCCACATATGCGTTCATTAATCCTAACACATGAGGCCATCCATAGCCAATTCACAAGACAAGATTCATCATTAGGATCATATCCAAGCCTAGAAAGCACAAAATTTTTAAAATTTTCTGATTTTTTTTTTCTTATGGTATTTTCGGTTTAAGTATGTACAATGCAAGGCATGTGAAGGTTTTAAACTATCCTAGATGCTCATCATGCAAAGGATCATGCAAACCTCACCCCATACTTAGAAACACATTGTCCCCAATGTGGTATACAAGTAAAGAGAGTGAAAGAAGGTTCTCACAATGTAAAAATGGTTTGTTATGGTATTTGGGATTGCTCAATAGTGAATTGACGTTTGATGATCCTATCAACCATGGTAGAGAGCTCTAAGCATCCATCAAAGCTTCGGGACCCGCGCTAGGCACCGCTAGCCGTCCAAGTTCCGCATCCGCTCCACCCATAATTGATGAGGGTTTCATCATCATCATTCCTATGTCAAGCAAGGCCTCCAATGCCACTAACGTTCTAGCACACACACAAAGTAGACAAAACACACACAAAGATAGAAAAATCTAGAAACAAAAGCAAATCAAGAAAAGAAAAATGTTACCAATGGGTTGCCTCCCACCAAGCGCTTCTTTAAGGTCATTAGCTTGACCAAACTCGGGGGCGTTTACTCTAGGTGAAGTGGGGAAATTATCTCCACCGGAGATCCCGGGATATACTTCTTCAACCGGTGCCCATTCACCTTAAAGTTCCCACAATGTTCCCCTCCTATCTCAATGGCTCCATGGGAAAAGATCTTCTTCACCACATATGGCCCGGTCCGTCTTGATTTGAGCTTTCCGGGAAAGAGCCTTAGCCTTGAGTTGAAGAGAAGGACAAGATCTCCTTCACTCAACTCCTTGGGGATGATCTTCTTGTCATGCCATCTTTTGGTTCTCTCTTTGTAAATCCGGGCATTCTCATAAGCGTCCAACCGGATCTCCTCGAGGGCATTCAATTCAAGCAATCTCTTTTCTCCCGCCACTTTGAGATCAAAATTTAGCCACTTAATGGCCCAATAAGCTCTATGCTCCATCTCTACCGGAAGGTGGCAAGACTTGCCATAGACCAACTTGTAAGGAGTGGTGCCAATCGGTGTCTTGAAGGCAGTTCTATATGCCCATAAGGCATCATTGAGCCTCATAGCCCAATCCTTTCTAGTCCTAGACACCGTCTTCTCAAGGATGGCCTTGATCTCCCGGTTGGAGATCTCCACTTGGCCACTAGTTTGGGGATGGTAAGGTGTTGCCACCTTGTGAGTCACCCCATACTTGGCCAAAAGCGCCCCAAAATTCCTATTGGTGAAGTGCTTTCCTCCATCACTAATGATCACCCTTGGTGTTCCAAACCTAGGGAAGATCACCCGGTTGAAGAACCGCACCACCACCTTGGCATCATTTGTAGGAGAGGCGATTGCCTCCACCCATCTTGGCACATAGTCCACCGCCAATAGGATGAAAAGATTGCCACATGAAGAAGGGAATGGTCCCATGAAGTCCACACCCCACACATCAAATATTTCGACTTCTTGGATGTTGTTCAAGGGCATCTCATTCCTTCTTGAGATGTTGTCCGTCCTTTGGCAAGCATCACATGCCGCTACAAAACCTTGCACATCTTTAAACAAGTTAGGCCAATAAAAACCGGATTGCAATACCTTTGCACACGTCTTGTGTGAGCTAGCATGGCCTTCACATGTAAGGAGTGACAATGCCGGATCACACTCTCTACTTCATCTTACGGAATGCATCTTCTAAACATTCCATCCGGGCCTTTCTTGAACAAGAGTGGCTCACTCCAATAGTAATGCCTAACATCGTTGAAGAACTTCTTTCTTTGTGCATATGTCAATCCGGGAGGCACTTCCTCACACACTAAGTAGTTCACAATGTCGGCATACCATGGCTCATTTCCTCTAGACACTTGGAACAAGCATTCCTCCACCATTTGCAATTGCTCATCTCGGAATGAGTCATCAATTGGAATGTCATCTCTTCCAAGCTCTAATGGAGGCAATCTACTAAGGTGATCCGCCACGGAGTTTTCGGATCCCTTCTTATCTCGTATTTCCAAATCAAACTCTTGAAGAAGAAGGATCCACCGAATCAACCTTGGTTTGGCATCCTTCTTTGTAAGTAGATAACGGATCGCAGCATGATCCGTATAAACTATGACCTTCGCTCCAACAAGGTATGAGCGGAACTTCTCAAATGCATACACCACCGCTAGCAACTCCTTTTCGGTGGTAGCATAATTGAGTTGGGCATCATCTAGCGTCTTGCTAGCATAATAAATAGCATGAGTGCGCCCTTCTTTCCTTTGCCCCAAAACAGCCCCAACGGCTACATCGCTTGCATCACACATGATCTCAAATGGTAGACTCCAATCCGGAGGTTGCATGATAGGTGCGGAGATCAAGGCGTTCTTCAACCTACAAAAAGCCTCAAGACAATCCTTGGAAAAGACAAAATCAACATCCTTCATTAGTAGGTTAGTGAGAGGCTTAGAAATTTTAGAGAAATCTTGGATAAACCTCCGGTAAAAACCGGCATGCCCTAAGAAACTCCTTACCCCTTTCACCGAGGTAGGTGGCGGCAACTTCTCTATCGTTTCAATTTTGGCCCTATCAACCTCAATGTCACGGTTAGACACTAAGTGTCCTAACACAATGCCTTCACTTACCATGAAGTGGCATTTTTCCCAATTCAAGACAAGATTTGTCTCCTCACATCTTTACAATACTAATGACAAGTTAGCCAAGCAATTATCAAAGGAAGAACCATAAACAGAGAAATCATCCATAAACACTTCCATGATATTTTCTATGTATTCCGAAAAGATAGCCATCATACACCTTTGGAAGGTGGCGGGTGCATTACACAACCCAAATGACATTCTCCTATATGCAAAAGTACCCCATGGACATGTAAAGGTTGTTTTCTCTTGGTCATCGGGGTGGATAGGGATTTGGAAGAATCCACTATAGCCATCTAGATAGCAAAAAAGAGAGTGTTGAGCTAACCTTTCTAGCATTTGGTCAATGAAGGGGAGAGGGAAGTGATCTTTCCTAGAGGCCATGTTCAATTTCCTATAATCAATGCACATCCTCCACCCCGTAACCGTCCTAGTCGGGATTAGTTCATTGTTCTCATTAGTTACTACGGTCATCCCACCCTTCTTAGGAACTACATGAACGGGACTAACCCACTTACTATCCGAGATAGGGTAGATAATTCCCGCATCTAGCAACTTAATGATTTCCTTTTTGACTACCTCTTTCATTATAGGATTCAATCTCCTTTGATGTTCAATAGAGGGTTTGTGGTTATCTTCCATCATTATCTTATGCATGCACAAAGAAGGCTTAATGCCAACTAAATCATCAATAGTGTAGCCAATGGCTTTCCTATGCAATCTTAGTTCATGCAACAACTTAGCAAGTTCATCATCACTCAAGCATGCATTAACAATCACAGGATATGTAGAGTTTTCACCAAGAAATGCATACTTCAAATGAGAGGGGAGGGGTTTGAGTTCAAGTTGAGGAGGACCTTTATCGATTGGAGACGATCCAAACAATGTTGGATGAGATGAATCCAAAGCAAATGAAGACTCCTCATGGCTCCTAAGAGCTTGACCATCATCAAGGGCTGGTCCAAGGAAAACCACGGCTGGAATCACGGTTTGCTCAACTTCCACGGCCGTGGTTCTTGCTAAGCTTGCTTCCCGGAGTTGTCCAGAAAGTTTGACGGCCGTGGAACTTAAATCTCGACCGTGGAACTTGCAACTGTTCCCTTCAAATCCAACTCTTGGTTCCTCTTCCAATGCTTCCAAGGCCTTGATCTCTTCATTGCAAGCCTCCTCAACACCTTCCTCCATCATACTTAAGGTAAGAACCTTCTCCAAGGGATCTTTGATCAAGATCGAGCTCACAATTTCCCTAGATTCCTCTTGCTCGACTATGTTGAAGAGATCCTCATCAAGGGCTGGCCCTTTCGTCATTGTGGACAACTTGAACTTGATGTTCTCTTCTCCAATGTTGAAGAAGAGGGTTCCATTCTTGCAATCCACTAGGCATCCGGAGGTGGCTAGGAAGGGTCTTCCTAAGATGATGGGAACCGGATAGTCCGTCGGAATGTCCAAGACTACAAAATCAATTGGCACATAAAATCCTCCTAGTTGCACCGGGATGTCTTCTAAGATCCCAACCGGATGAGTGATAGAACGATCCGCCATATAGAGGGTCATCTTGACCGGTTTCGGCTCTCCTAGCTCAACCTTGTTACAAAGTGCAAGCGGTATGATGCTTACACTCGCTCCAAGATCACAAAGGGCTTCGTACTTCACATCTCCCACTCCAATTGGGACACAAAAAGAGCCCGGATCTCTTAGCTTGGGAGGCATCTCCTCCTTCATTGTTTGGATCAATTCCGAGGATCTCTTGGTCATTCTTATCTCCCCATACTCCTCCAACTTCCTTTTGTTGGAGAGTATTTCTTTCAAAAACTTGCCATATGCCGGCATTCCTAAAATGGCATCCATGAACGGAATGTTAATATGTAATTTGGACATTAGTTCAAAGAACTTACCAAAGTGATTGTCCAAACGAACTCTTGCTCTTGATTGTGGAAACGGTAGTGGTGGCTTGTATGGAGGTGGTGGCACATAGGTTGGCTCTACATCCTTGCTCTTGCCTCCATCTTCTTGCAACTTTCCCTCTTCTACCACTACTTGCTTTCCTTTAGCATTGTCCTTGGGCAAAGGATCTTTCATACTCAACCCACTCCTCGTTGTGATAGCCAACACTTGGCCTCTTGGGTTGTCTTCGGTCCTTCCGGGAAGCTTTCCCGGGTCTCTATGGGCTTCACCCGCTTTTTGGAACACTTGTGCTTCCAAAACCTTTTGAGCTTTAAAAATTGAAGTCACCGTGCTCTCAAGACCACTCAACCTTCCAAGCAATTGCTCAAACATTATTTCGGTTCTATCCTTTGGAGGTTGAGTAAATCCGGGTGGAGGTTCTTGTGAAGCTCTTGATGGTGGTGTTGTGCTTGAGGAGGAGGAAGGGTTCAAGGCTCCATCCGGGTTAGAGTAAGAAAATCCGGGATGGTTGTGGTTGGGCCGGTAATTGTTGAATTGCCGGTTGTTGTTGAAACTCCTTGGGCCTTGGTAATTGTTGAAGTTGCCCCTTCCCATATAATTCACATCCTCCTCCTTGGAAGACAAGTTGGCTTGTGGAAGCACTTGAGGAGTTGCTTGGTTCTTCAAAGTTGTAGCACACAACTCCCTCAAGGACTTCAACTCGTTGTTGATGGCGTCAAGCTTGAAATTGCTCATGGTGACTTCACTCACCTCATATGCTCCCGCCTTTCTTCCTTCACTCTTCCTATGGGAGTATTTCTCAATCACTAGAACTTGCTTCTCCACGAACTCCCAAGCTTCATCTACATGCTTCTCCATAAATGTCCCACCGGAAAGAGATTGGAGCTTGAATTGGCTATCTTCATCAAGTCCTTTGAAATAGATCTCCAATAGCTCAATTTTCGGTATGCCATGGTGTGGACAATCAAGGAGAAGATCTTTGAACCTCTCCCAAGACTTGAATAAACTCTCTCTATCCTTCATCACGAAGGCATTGATCTTCCCTCTTAACTCGGTAGTCTTGGAAGGTGGGAAGAACTTAGTCAAAAACTCGGTTGTCATCTCCTCCCAAGTACCAACTCGCCCTTGTGGAATAGATTGATACCAAGCTAAGGCTTTATCCTTAAGAGAGAAGGAGAAAGCCCTTAGCTTATGGTTGTTGCTCTCCAATCTTGGCGGTCTAAGAGTCTCCATCAAGATCTCATAATTCATCAAATGTTGATGAGGAGACTCTCCTTCCATCCCTCCAAATTGATTATGCCGGATCATTTGTAGAACTTGAGGGCGGAGCTCATAGTTGTGGGTTGCGGGATCTCCTAAGTTCACACCCGGACGGTGTGCTCTTTGTGCCGGATCCATACGTCTCCCTAGGGTTTGTGGCTCTTCAATGGCAATGGGCACAACCCTAACATTAGCCGCCGGCTGCGGTTGTGGTGGAGGAGGTGGAGGTTGTCGGCGATTAAGCTCTCCTTGAACAAGGGCTTGCCTAATCTCCTCAATCTCCCTCCTAGTTTCTTCTTGCCTCTCATTGGCAAGTCTCCTTTCTTCCTCCAAGAGCTCATCTCTTAGCCTTATTTGCTCTAAGGCTTCATCCAACTCAGCTTGGAGGTTTCTTCCGGCCATCTCTTTCTCTTTTCGGATGTTTTTGGATCTAGATCGAAGGGTTTTCTCCGGTTCGGGATCGAATGGAGCTAAATCCTTGCCACGAGATCTTTGCATACACCTAAAGAGTAATAGATGTCCTGAAAAGCAAAGACACAAACCAAAAAGAGATCAAAAGCAACAAGAAAGATCTACACTAATAATCAATCACAAAATATACTCAATCTAGACCTAGTCCACGGCAACGGCGCCAAAAACTTGTTACGCTAAGATCGTGATGCGCAAATGGGTTTTAAATTTATAACTCGAACTAAATCCTAACTACCTAGCGAAACCCGCAGTGTACGGGACGTTTGTAGAAGGGATAGTATTCCGAGGTCGAACACAAAGACTAAGGTGAAATTGATTCGAATTGTGATTGAGTTTAGTAAAGATCTAGGTTGAAAGAAAAGAAAGAAATAAAGAAAAGAAAATCTCAAATGTTTTTGGTTGGTTTTTGGTGATCAATCAAAGATCACAATTCATGCAAAGTAAACAATCAAACTAAACTAAGAATCAACACAAATAAACAAGCTAAACAAGATAATGATCAAGGAAAGAAAAGACGGATTCTAGGGGTTGGAAGTTCCGGTTATGGCATAGGACTCAAGTTATCTATTCATTCCTTGGATTAACTATGATATGTTGGGATTTAGTGTTTCTAAATTGGGATCAATTACCGGGTAGGTCTCATGTCCAACTAGTCCTTTCCTAAGGTCTCATTACCGGGTAAGTCTCTAAGAACCTAAGGATAGGAATTCTACAGAAACCAGATTGTTAATTAGGAGTCTAACCTATCCTTACCGGGTAAGTCTTGGAAAGGAAAGTCCTAAACATCTATCCTAGCACACCTAATCCAATGGCGGCTTATTAGGCTCACCACTACCTAAGGTTTGTTATCTTTGGAATCTAAGAGCAAGGATTACCGGGTAAGTCTCTCCTAACACTTAGTTACTACACTAGGTTACCCTAGGGTAGATTAAACTCAACAAACACATAGGATTTCAACATTCTATAGATCTAAGACAAGATCCTTCGAACCAGGAAAAATCACGGTTTGTTCTACCTAAACCACGGCCGTGGTCAGACAAGAACTACCCGTGATTTCTAACAGCAACTACGTTCATACACACAAGTCATCCAAAGGTAAATCTAAGTCCGTCCTATCATAGCCCTAGCCATAACCATCCTTTCCTTACCCTAGAACCTCATCAATTTAGCCTACAACGTTCATAATAGAAATCGAAACAAACAAACATAAAATCATGACATCCATTTGCAAGATAATGAAGGAAAAGAGATGGACAAGTGAACTAAAACAAAACCAAGCTGAAAATAGAATTAGAGCAACTTACAATCCTTCCAAAAGAAGGTTCAATGATTCATACAACTCTTAGAAATAAAATCCGGAATTCTTCAATACAAAACTATCAAGTGTGGTGATGGTGTGTGTTCTTCTCTTCCTCTTCAATGGATCTCTTCCTCTTCCTCTTTGACACTTTCCTTCCTAGAAAAACTTCTTGTTGAGAGAATATTTTTGTTAGAGAGTCATGGATAATGGAGAGCTGCTCCAAGATGCTTCTCACAGCCCATGAAGGACCACTTTTATAACAAACTTGCATGAGCTGGCCATGAGAGTCGTGGCACAGCTGTCACAAGAATCTGGAAAAATCCACGGTTGATTCCACGGCCGTGGAGTGTCAGAGAACCGTGATTCTGTGCAGAAACTTCGCCTTGGATCATTAAGCTGTGGTTTGGTGCATGGCAAGTGTTGGCAAGGCTCTATGAGTCCTCCTTAGCCTTTAGCTTGTGTCCTAATGAGTCCGAGGGTGTGTCATCTAGATGAACGATCCTCAAACGTATCATTTTGCTCCTAAATCTCCCGAATTACCTATAAAACACGCACAAGTCCGTGTAGACGTCTATCTCGACAAAATACATGAATTGAGTGCAAAACGTCGTGAACTAGTGCTAAACCATGCATGAATGAGTGAGAAATCTATCTAATTGATTACCTAAAACTAAGTCATAAATCGTGTTATCAGTACCCCCTTAAAAATAAGTTTCGTCCCGAAACTTAGAATAAGGTATCTACCCCAAACATTTCCCCTCAAGAGTTATATTCTAGCATGCAAACTACTCACGTCATCAAGCACATAAACATAACAATCATTTAAACATATAATCATAGAAATCATATAAGGTATCGTCTCAGTACTAACCCGTCGGTACTGAGGTAGCGGCTAACTCCGCAAAGAACTCAGGGTAGTTACGTCTAATACTCTCCTCTGTCTCCCAGGTAGCCTCATCAGCTCCTCGTCTCGACCACTGAATCCTCAACATCGGTATCTCCTTAGAACGCAGGCGCCTAATACTACGCTCTAGGACGGCTACTGGATACTCCACAAAAGTGTGGTCTGGCTCGACTATCAGATCCTCATGACTGATGACGTGTCTAGGATCCGGTATGTACTCTCTCAGCTGAGATACATGAAAAACTGGGTGGACTCCTTCCAGTCTCGGTGGCAGTGCTAGTCGATAGGCAACCTCTCCGACTCTCTCTAAGATCTCAAATGGACCGACATATCGGGGACTCAGCTTCCCCTTAATGCCGAAACCTCTAACTCCTCTCGTAGGTGACACTCTCAACCACACCTGTGCACCTACTCTAAACTCCAAAGGTCGACGCCTTTTGTCGGCGTAGGCCTTCTGACGACTTTGAGCTGCTAACATCCTCTCCCGAACTAAGGCAATCCGGGCGATGTCATCCTGTATCTGGTCTGGTACTACCCCATCAGCCTTGCTAGGCTCATCCCAACACAATGGTGTACGACATCTCCGCCTGTACAAAGCCTCATAAGGTGCCATCCCAATAGACGCGTGCCAGCTGTTATTATATGAAAACTCTACCAGTGGGAGATGATCTGGCCATACCTGTCCCCAATCTAGCACACATGCCCGCAACATATTCTCTAAGGTCTGAATGGTCCTCTCAGACTGACCGTCTGTCTGTGGGTGATAGGCAGTGGTAAAGTGGAGACTCGTCCCCAGAGCAGTATGTACCTGCTGCCAAAATCTCGAGGTAAAACGTCCATCCCTGTTGGAGACGATGGTCCTCGGTACTCCGTGGAGTCTCACAATGTGTCTGGTGAACTCCTCCGCTAGACGACTTACCGGCCACGTTTCCTTAATCGGAATGAAACGTGCGGTCTTCGTCAGACGGTCTACCACTACCCAAATGGCATCAAAACCTCTACTGAGCCTCAACCCTGTGACGAAATCCATAGATATATCCTCCCACTTCCAATGTGGTATTGGAAGTGGGTGGAGCTCTCCTCCGGACCTACGATGCTCAATCTTGACCTGCTGACAGGACGCACACTAGGCTACATACCGAGTCACATCAGGCTTCAAACCACCCCACCAGAAGGAACGTCTCACGTCCTTATACATCTTACTCGCTCCTGGATGTACGGAGTAAGGGGTAGCATGAGCCTCACCTAGTATCCTCTGTCTCAGCTCACCGTCTGATGGCACACAGATACGGTCCTGCCGTCTCATCACTCCATCGGCACCGATAGTGAACTGAGGTGCCTCATCTCGTGACATCAGGTCTCGGATCCGGGTCAAAGTCGGACATGTCTCCTGCTTCTGTCGGATCTCACCCAACAGGTCAGGAAGTAACTCTAAGGTGGCTAACTGATGAGTTGTATCGGGGAACTGGATCTCTACCTCCAACCAAGCTACGTCTCTCTGTAACTGTGGCTGTACTGTCAACCGAGCTATCGCCTTCTCCCGAGGCGTCTTCCGACTCAGAGTGTCAGCAACTACATTCGCCTTTCCGGGGTGGTAGAGAATCTCAAGGTCAAAATCCTTGATCAACTCTAGCCACCGCCTCTGGCGGTTATTCAACTCCCGCTGAGTGAATATGTACTTCAGACTCTTATGGTCTGTGAAGATCTGACTGGTCGCTCCATAGAGATAATAACGCCAGATCTTAAGAGCATGCACTACCGCAGCTAACTCCAGGTCATGGGTGGGTAGTTCTCCTCATACGTCTTCAGCTGTCGAGACGCATACGCTATGACCTTACCCCTCTGCATCAAGACACACCCCAAGCCCAGCTTGGATGCGTCACTGTACACTACAAAGTCCTCTGTACCCTCAGGCTGTGCTAAGATCGGAGCAGACGTCAATCTCCTCTTTAGCTCCTCAAAACTCTGTTGACACGGCTCAGACCAGACGAACCGAGTAGTCTTCCTTAGGAGACAAGTAAGTGGTCGGGCGATCAGGGAAAACCCTTCCACAAACCGACGGTAATAACCTGCCAATCCAAGGAAACTGCGAACCTCCTTAACATTTTTCGGAGGTTGCCAAGAAGACACCGACTCAATCTTGGCCGGGTCGACCTTAATCCCCTCAGCAGTCCCTACATGGCCTAGGAAAGCCACCTCTGACATCCAGAACTCACACTTGGATAGCTTAGCATATAGTTGGCTATCCTGTAGAATCTGTAACACAGTCCTCAAGTGTCCGGCATGCTCCTCTCGACTTCTAGAGTAAACTAGAATGTCGTCAATGAAGACCACTACAAATTGGTCTAAGAAGTCGATGAAAATCCCATTCATCAACTCCATAAATACTGCTGGCACATTAGTGAGCCCGAATGGTATCACTACAAACTCATAGTGGCCATACCTAGTCCGGAATGCCGTCTTAGGTATGTCCTGGTCTCTCACTCTCAGCTGGTGATACCCCGATCTCAAATCTATCCTCGAGAACACTGACGCCCCATGTAGCTGGTCCAGCAGATCATCTATGCGAGGCATTGGATACTTATTCTTGATGGTGACCTTGTTCAACTCCCGGTAGTCGATACACAACCTCATCGATCCATCCTTCTTCCTCACAAATAACACTGGTGCGCCCCAGGGAGAAACACTAGGGCGTATGAAGCCCTTCTCTGCTAACTCCTCTAACTGCTTCTTCAGCTCAAGCAGCTCTATCGGGGCCATGCGGTACGGGGCTTTCGAGATCGGTCTCGTGCCCGGCTCTAACTCAATGCTAATGTAACACCCCGAATCCGCAGGACTCGGGATGCCACATTGGGCTAGGATCTCACAATGGATCCTGACCCTAGCCTGACAACAAGTTCACTGGACCTTACAACATGGCACTGACAGATATAAAACAAATACATAAAAAAGTATAAACTGTACGACCCAAAGTAAACAACAACATAGCCGAGTATATAAAACGACATCCTCACATAAGAGGTACAAAAGATCATCCTCACGCAGGAGGGGAAACACAACAACCCCAAACCAACCACCTAATGTACGAGAGTCCTCGGCCTGTCACCCTGCCAGATCACCCAGTAGCGCCTAACCTGTAAACATCTACAACACGGTATGAAACCGTTAGCTAACCATACATATATGAGGTAATGCATAAGCACAAGCACAATCATGAAAGATAAACACATCAGCATGCTATCACACATTTACCCATTTATTATCTTTATATAATGACCATTCACTCAAAAACCATATATGTATATAGATAGATGAAAGTATGTGACACGAGGACCGATACATCCCCGCCTCTGAGTACAATGTCCAGCTGTACGAGTATCGGTCACACAATCCGTGTACCCTATGGGAGTGGATTGCGCCCTTCCTGTAAACCAGTCTGGCCTGACATCAGAGAACCTCCCAGACTCCACGGCGGGATGAAAGGGAAAGGTTATCACAGCCACGCAGTGGGGCAGTCAATAGAACATAGGTCGATAAAAACGACAACTCATGCTATCATAGCAAACATATAAAGCACACACCACTCATGCAAACACCCAATATAGGGATGGTAGCTAAGTAAGTCCTACGGACTTACCTCAACCTCGTACAAAATCAACCACGATCACCTCTACACTGGAGGGACAACACGACCTATAAAAAGGCATACAGAGATATATCAACCTCTATTCATCAAAGGGGTCACACCTAGACCCAAAGGGATCCATAAGGATCATACTCAATCTATGAGCCTCACAACCAACTAAACCTCAATATCTCAACATAGCTCACAATTCCTCAAATCTCAAGGTAGTATCTAATCAACATTCCTCAATCTCAATTTTAATCCTAATTTAATTAATTAACCTTTAATTAATTAATTAGATTTCGCCAGAATAACGTTTTGCCCGCGGGCAATTTCTAAACCCCCTGTCATCAAATTTCATCAAACAAGAACCCATAATCACCAGAATAATATAACGACCATAATGGAATTTCTAATTGTCCTATTTGACAAGCCTAAAGTCAATTTAGGTCAAATCGCAGTACGGAAAACGAATAAATTCATAACTTATTCGTTACTAACCCGATTGACGATCTGAAAGAAGATTCGGAATCACAGCGACGCAGGCTACGCATGGACAACATCAAAATCACCGGAATCTGAGCGACGGAACCACCCTGGTGACATATATGCTCGACCAGACCTCCATATACTCGGAAATGCAGAAACTCGGTACCGTTATGAAGAGAATGAAGAGAGGAATCCAGAAACTCAAACGGAATTGAAATCGGATTAGAAACGGAGAGTAGATCTGAGTTTGAAGGTTGAGAGAAATCAGAGCTTTTACGAGAAAACGTGAAAGGAAATGAATTAATAAAGGATTTTCCGCTATTTATAGTGAAGACGATAATTATCCTTTAGTAAAGTCGATAATTATCCTTTAACCGATCCAAAGGCGGGTCGAACCTCTTTCTCCAAACTTCTCGAGATTGGAACATTAAATCTGGAATATTGTAGGGATAATTATTACACAACTGCCTCGGAAAACGTGTATTCCTAAGCCGTCTTTCTTAGCCGTTAAGAAACGAAATAGCGACTCTTTTGGCCGTTTTGCCTCTCCGTGTTATTTCATATCTAAGACATATCCGATATCCTGATCATTTCTCTCAACTGCATTTTTATTAATTGGAGCTCCCAAATGCTCCAAATAACACCGGAGGGTAAAAATAATTACCCGGGGAAAAAGTAAAAATTTCCCCAAACGTCCAAAATTATGCGAGGAACATAACGGTGGGACTCATACTCATCACTTGCGAAATCTACGCGAGTTATATGTCAATTACTATCAAAGATTAAGTTAATCAACATTAATTAGAATTCGAAAATCCTAGCTATTACATCACACACCCCTTAAAAAAAAGTTTCGTCCCGAAACTTGAACAATTCCCAAATCCTCTCGGACCCATATGCCGAGGTATAACTCTCACTCTTTCTATCGGAGGTATCACATCTCCGTTCAAAAGATCACAACCTATAACAATCTATAACCTCAAGTACAAACATGGAGGAATCATCATCTCCAGGAAACAGGGTCATAACGCTACCCAAAGGCGTAGAAGAATCACGTCTCTCGCCATACTACATCACAAGGCATAGAGGAAGCACATCTCTAGCCAAAACATATCACAAGCATAGAGGAAATACATCTCTAGCCAACCCATAAACATATATATCGCATGGAGGAATCACATCTCCACTTAACTATGTCCATCAAGGTAGCATGGAGGAAAGAATCATCTCCAGCTGAATCCTAATCCCACTCAAATAGCATGGAGGAAAGAACCATCTCCAGCTATAAATATAATCATACTCGGGTAGCGTGAAGGAAGTAATCATCTCCAGCTATAGCATACATCACGCTAGCACATCAAGATCTACTAAGATCATAAATCACATCACAACTAGCATAGAATAACATATCAAGGCATATAAGCACATAAGCACAACATTCAATAAGATAGCACTAAGATCTACTCGTGCTCCCACAAATGGGTATGTCCTAACATATACTCTGGATAGTTCCTCAGGACACTATCCTCAGTCTCTCACATAGCCTCTTCAGGTCTTCATCTCGACCATCATATCCTCAATATGGGCATGTCTTTCAAATGCAAGCGTTTCATATCTTATTCCAAGAATGTAATCAGATGCTCAACAACGATGTGGTTCAACTTAACCACTAGATCATTATAACTCACAAAGTGTTTCCAACCTTGTATATACTTTCTCAGTTGAGACACAGGAACACTGGGTGAACATCCACCAACTTCAGAGTGAAAGCTAAACATCATGTTGCCTTCACAAAACTGATCAAGATCTCAAGTAACCGACATATTGGAAACTCAGTTCCCCTTTCCATAATACACAACTAACGTCTCACAGCTGAGATACCTCCAGCCAGACATGAACTTTTGCTTGAACTTTAGAGGTTAACGCCTCTTGTCTACATATAATATCTGGTGACTCTATACATCCAGCATTCTTCCTTCAATCAACGTTACTTGAACTATAAAATCCTGAGTCTGGTCAGGTGTTATTCCACTCTACTGCTAGATCACTTCTAGCATAAGGATATACGACATCTATGTCTATATATTGACTCATAGGGTCATCCCAAAAAGAGGCATGTCCTTCATTGTTATATAATAAACTCATTAATGGAAGGTAATATAACCATCCACGTTTCCCAATCAACTTACAACTTATAATAGATCTTTAAGATCTAGATGATCCACTCTAAATGACCATCTGTCACGGGGTGAATTGTAGTCATGAGGTACAGACTCATCCCCAAAGCAATCTGAATCTGCTGCCTCAAATCTCAAAGTAAAAACATCCATCTCGATCAGAAATGATCTTCTCGGTATACCATGGAGTCTCACTATCTGTCTAGTGTACTCCTCAGCCAATTCATTCACTAGCCACGTCCTTCTGATAGAAATGAAACGTGTCAGTTTCATTAATTTGTTACCAACAATCCAGATAACAAAAATCTTCTACTAGGTCACAATCCCATAAAAAAGTCCATAGAGATGTCCTCCCAAATTCTACTACTGCACTGGTAGTGGGTGGGGCTTATCTCTAGATCGGAAAAACTCTATCTAGACCTGCTAACAGGTCACACACTGTATCACAAATCTGGTTATATCGGCTTCATACAATATAATCGTCTCATCTCGTGGTACATCTTACTCATACCTGAATGTACTGAATAAGGCGTACAATGGGTATACCGTAATATTCTGTCTCCATCTACATCAGCAGGAACACAAAAGCGGTCATGACTCTTCATCAGTCCATCTACTCCTATGGAGAACTATGGTGCCTCAGTACGAGACATCCTTTCTCTAAACCTTGTCAAGGCCCGGCAGGTCTCCTACTTTTGTTGGACCTCATCCAATAGACCAGGTAGAACCTCTGAGGTATAAATGGGTATCCTTATCAAGGAACTGATTGTCCAACTCTAGCCAAGCTAGATCTCTTTGAAGCTGAGGTTGAACTATCAGTCTCACAATCATCTTCTCTTGGAGCGTCTTTCCATTCAAGTTATCGGCGACAACATTCAACTTCTCTGAATGATATGAAATCTTCAAGTCAAAGTCTTGATCAACTTAAGCTCTTAATACTGGCGGTTATTCAACCCCTGTTGCATAAAATATACTTCAGATTTCTATAATCTATAGAAATCTGACATGAAGATCACACCGGTACGGTCTTCAAAATTTAAAGGCTTGAACTACCACTACTAACTCTAAATCATGAGTCGAGTAGTTCTCATCATACGTTCTCAGCTGTAAACACACATATCAATAACCCTACTCCTTTGTAGTAATACACATCTCAAACTTAGCTGGGATGTATCACCGTAAATCACGGGATCCAAAAATCTTCTCACTAAAACATAATGGAAGCAGAGGTCAAATGTCTCCTCAACTCTTCAGAACTTAGACACACTGCTTTCATCATGTAGTTATGGTGGTCTTCTCAAAAGACTCGCAAATGAATACGTAATCATATAAAATCCTTCCTCAAAGCATTGATATCAATCGGATGAGCCGAGAAAACTACGTATTCCTTAATGTTCATCAGTATCTCCCATGGTACAACATACTAAATTATCGCCTAGTCAACCATGATCCCACTGGCGGAGACAACATGGCCTAAAAAGGCTACCACTGGTTCTCAACTTACACTTAGAGAGCGTAGCATACAACTCTCTATCTCTCGAAATCTGCAGAGGTCCTCAAACGATCGGTCTACTATTCTCTGCTATGAGAGTATACCGACATGTCATCAATGAAGTCCACCACCAACTAATCAAGGAAGTCGATGAAGATACTGTTCATCAACTCCATAAAAACTACTAAAACATTCGTCAACCCAAATGACATCACTACAAACTCGTAGTGTCCATAACGGGTATGGGATGTTATCTCATACACATGTTGCTCTCTCTTCCATGACTAGGGATATCTTGAGCACAAAGGAATCTTGAAAACACAATTGCTTCTTGAAGCTAACTCATCAGGTCGTTAATACGGAACATGGAACCCACTAGGGTAAACCCGTTTCAGTAAACTTTTCAAGTTATCAGTACAATATCTCAACAAGCACCATATAGTGTGGCTTTCCCATTCAATCTTGTATCATACTTCAACTCGATAACAATGTCCACACTCCGCTGAGGTGGCAACTAGACGGTTCAGTAACACGTCTATAAACTCATAAACAACTGGAATACCTTCAATTGTTGGACTATCTCGCTCCTTTATGGTATAAAATTAGAAGGCGTCACATCCCTGTGCTATCAGCTCGCTGCTCGTACAGTCCTGATGACAAACCCATCTCTTCAAAGGTCTTAACCTCAGAAGACCTCTATTTAACTTAACTCAGTAAAGACTATAATAGTCTTACTATTAAAAGCTAACACCACATGATATCTATTCATCCAAACCATACACATAATGACTTCCTCATGCATCTACGACATGACAAAGAAGTCTACAACCATACACGGGTCCCTGAAATAAGGGAACAAACACGCATCTCACGGGTATCTCAGACCCAAAAAGGTAATCTTGTAAAGGAAAATCCACCTTCTACTATATACAAAAAGTCAACCATTAACGCATGCATCGAAAGACATGAAGTGCATAGCACTCACAACAAGCAAAACTCCACCAGGTAAACCATTAACGAGAATGGTACCTATAACAGCTAACACTCGTAGCTCCACTACATATCATCACTCAATGTCAGATCCATGCTCCTCAGGTATCACTGAGGTCATTACTATAGCCTCCACTTCCACTCTTTCTGCACCGAAAAGAGGAAGGTCTTGCTAGGAAGAAACACCACCGTGCTGACAGAAAGGGCCAGATGGCCTAGCTCACCACAAGTGAAACAAGCTATCAGTGCCAAAGGGCACACAGAACGCAAATGATCTGGATAGCCACAACTGAAACATAATCATCCCATCCTTGCAACCTGTGCAACTGAAGGGTAACTCGACCTTCGTCGTCCACCTACAATGATCTCACTCTTGAAGGGAACCTGTAAAGGCAATGCCTTGCCCTGTCGACAAAACTTCGCTCTATGCCTTGCTTTACCACACGTAAAGCATATGATGGGCGCCTTTGGGCACACAGATCGCCAGTGTCCCCATTTCCACGCAATTAAAACACTGTAGTTCCTTGCCAGTCATCTTCATGGCCAAAGGATCACTAGATTGTCCTGATATCGGACTTGGTTCCCCATTCATCATCTTTGCTTCTCCAGTAACTGATTTAGTCCATTGCTTCTTTCCGGATCCAGAAGCTTCAGTTGATCTCACAATTGTTGGTAAATCTGGTGTCGATCTACCCGCTATCACCGCTTCATATACTTGTTACATATATTCTTGAAACTCGGATCTACTCATGGAGACACGATCAGCCTCTTCAAACTCGTTCTCTGCCATAGGCGAAACAACAGCGGAAACTGGTCCCTAACTTATCACCACTGGAGGAAGAGGGGGTGTACCCCTACATCATCCCACTACAGATACTACTCTAGTCTGAGTCATCTGTAGGATATACGCACCTAATCTTATAAGGCTATATATATGCCATAGGTATTGATATATATATAATACATCCACATAATCCATAGTACACACAGATATATATACATATCTACGCTGCATAGATCCATGGCAGAGGTGACGACTTCTCGTACATTCTATCCCAAAACCACACTTAAAACCAAAACCTTTGAAAACGTCAGATCCCATGTGGGCTCTGTTTATTTTACCTATCAAACCCCATTGCAGGTAGCAAGTGCCATTGTTGTCAACCTGGGCTCTGATACCAACTCTGTAACACCCCGAATCCGCAGGACTCGGGATGCCACATTGGGCTAGGATCTCACAATGGATCCTGACCCTAGCCTGACAACAAGTTCACTGGACCTTACAACATGGCACTGACAGATATAAAACAAATACATAAAAAAGTATAAACTGTACGACCCAAAGTAAACAACAACATAGCCGAGTATATAAAACGACATCCTCACATAAGAGGTACAAAAGATCATCCTCACGCAGGAGGGGAAACACAACAACCCCAAACCAACCACCTAATGTACGAGAGTCCTCGGCCTGTCACCCTGCCAGATCACCCAGTAGCGCCTAACCTGTAAACATCTACAACACGGTATGAAACCGTTAGCTAACCATACATATATGAGGTAATGCATAAGCACAAGCACAATCATGAAAGATAAACACATCAGCATGCTATCACACATTTACCCATTTATTATCTTTATATAATGACCATTCACTCAAAAACCATATATGTATATAGATAGATGAAAGTATGTGACACGAGGACCGATACATCCCCGCCTCTGAGTACAATGTCCAGCTGTACGAGTATCGGTCACACAATCCGTGTACCCTATGGGAGTGGATTGCGCCCTTCCTGTAAACCAGTCTGGCCTGACATCAGAGAACCTCCCAGACTCCACGGCGGGATGAAAGGGAAAGGTTATCACAGCCACGCAGTGGGGCAGTCAATAGAACATAGGTCGATAAAAACGACAACTCATGCTATCATAGCAAACATATAAAGCACACACCACTCATGCAAACACCCAATATAGGGATGGTAGCTAAGTAAGTCCTACGGACTTACCTCAACCTCGTACAAAATCAACCACGATCACCTCTACACTGGAGGGACAACACGACCTATAAAAAGGCATACAGAGATATATCAACCTCTATTCATCAAAGGGGTCACACCTAGACCCAAAGGGATCCATAAGGATCATACTCAATCTATGAGCCTCACAACCAACTAAACCTCAATATCTCAACATAGCTCACAATTCCTCAAATCTCAAGGTAGTATCTAATCAACATTCCTCAATCTCAATTTTAATCCTAATTTAATTAATTAACCTTTAATTAATTAATTAGATTTCGCCAGAATAACGTTTTGCCCGCGGGCAATTTCTAAACCCCCTGTCATCAAATTTCATCAAACAAGAACCCATAATCACCAGAATAATATAACGACCATAATGGAATTTCTAATTGTCCTATTTGACAAGCCTAAAGTCAATTTAGGTCAAATCGCAGTACGGAAAACGAATAAATTCATAACTTATTCGTTACTAACCCGATTGACGATCTGAAAGAAGATTCGGAATCACAGCGACGCAGGCTACGCATGGACAACATCAAAATCACCGGAATCTGAGCGACGGAACCACCCTGGTGACATATATGCTCGACCAGACCTCCATATACTCGGAAATGCAGAAACTCGGTACCGTTATGAAGAGAATGAAGAGAGGAATCCAGAAACTCAAACGGAATTGAAATCGGATTAGAAACGGAGAGTAGATATGAGTTTGAAGGTTGAGAGAAATCAGAGCTTTTACGAGAAAACGTGAAAGGAAATGAATTAATAAAGGATTTTCCGCTATTTATAGTGAAGACGATAATTATCCTTTAGTAAAGTCGATAATTATCCTTTAACCGATCCAAAGGCGGGTCGAACCTCTTTCTCCAAACTTCTCGAGATTGGAACATTAAATCTGGAATATTGTAGGGATAATTATTACACAACTGCCTCGGAAAACGTGTATTCCTAAGCCGTCTTTCTTAGCCGTTAAGAAACGAAATAGCGACTCTTTTGGCCGTTTTGCCTCTCCGTGTTATTTCATATCTAAGACATATCCGATATCCTGATCATTTCTCTCAACTGCATTTTTATTAATTGGAGCTCCCAAATGCTCCAAATAACACCGGAGGGTAAAAATAATTACCCGGGGAAAAAGTAAAAATTTCCCCAAACGTCCAAAATTATGCGAGGAACATAACGGTGGGACTCATACTCATCACTTGCGAAATCTACGCGAGTTATATGTCAATTACTATCAAAGATTAAGTTAATCAACATTAATTAGACTTCGAAAATCCTAGCTATTACAGCTAAAATCAACACTCCTCTGTGGAGGTAGCCCTGGTAAGTCGTCACTGAATACCTCTGCAAACTCGCATGCAACTGGTATCTCCTCTACTATCAGGCTCTTGCGCTCCTTCATGGCATAACACCAGAAGGCCTCGCAACCCTGTGCTATCAATCTGGCTGCTCTAACTGCGCTGATAACTGTGTCGGACTTTCCGAGGTCCCAACCTCGGAATATCACTCTGTGACCCTCCTCAGTGGCGACAGTCACAGTCCTCCTACCAATATCTAAGACTGCTCCATGTCTAGTCACCCAATCTATCCCCAATATCACGTCCTCATGTGCTAAGGGCATGACTAGAAAATTTACTAACCAAATCCGGCCTCCCAAATGAATAGGGCAGTCATAAATCTCTCGGGATCCTCTAACCTTACCCCCATCTGGTAACCCAACCACAAAAGGTACACCCTCTACTGTAGCTAAGGACAACCTATCTACGGATGCATCTGATATAAAGGAGTGCGTAGCACCCGTATCAAATAAAACTCGCACAGGTAAGTCATGGATCCAAATAGTACCTGTGGTCGCAGGTGCAGTAGGCTGCTCGGTGCTCCTCAGCTCGAACACTCTCGATGGTCCTCCTCTGGTGTCAGTGGTACTACCACGTCTCCTGCCACGACCTGATCCCTGTGCCGTACTGTGTGAAGCAAGATGCCCTGGAGCCCGGTACTGTTGCTGCTGCTGACTCGGAGCTCGGTACTGAGGAGGTCTTTGTACACTCTTCTCAGCACCTGCAGGAGAAGATCCTTGCTGGGAAAGGGCCCTACCCTGACGGCAGAAGGTAGCTCTGTGTCCCGGCTTCCCACAAGTGAAGCAAGTGGTAGGTGGTCTCTGGCAATCTGTCTTAATGTGATCGCGGCTACCACAGTTAAAGCACTGTCGATCTCTACTGGGAGTCTGAACTGTAGAGTGGTAGCTGGACCTTCCCTGAGTCTGTCCTCGACCATAACCTGCTACTGTTGCACTGCTACCAGCATGTCCTGTCCTCTGCCGCTTATCCGGCCCACTAGACTGAACTGCTTTCCTCGATGCTAGCCTATCTCTCTCATAAGCAGAGGCCCTATCCTGATAGTCAGACAAAGTCTCACAGTGGAATCCAGCCAGATATGATCGGGTACTCTCTCTCAATCTCCTGGAGAAAAGGTAAACATGCTGCTCTTCTGGAGGTGCAGCTGGTCCAAGTAAGGTCAACTCTTTCTGAAACTTCTTTATGGCTGCAACAATCGGGATATCCTCAAATCCCGCCTCAATGAAATCCTGGAATCTCTCCCTCCTAAGCAAAACAGGGCAGTACCTGTCCCTAACAATGTTCCTCATCTGCTCACAGCTGGTTACTCGGCTACGAATGGTACGCCACCATGAATGAGCATCATTTGTGAAACAGGTTTGCACCAAATCCACCTGTCGATCCTCGGGGCAACGTATTGCCTCCAAAGCAGTCTCTATCTTCCCTATCCAGTGGTCCACCTCTAGCCCTATTTCTCCACTGAATGAGGGAACCTTCTGAGAGTTGAAAGCCTTCAACCACTCATCCGGTCTCGGTGCTCTAGATCCAGCAGGCGCTCTATCAGCATTAGCTCTCCTCTCAGGTACAGCCGGCACCTGAGACACTCCCTGTGTCACCTGAGCTGACCTAGCCGGTACCACTGGTGGTACCTGGGTAAGCCTCTCAACTCTGGCAGCCTCCTCCATATGCTCGACGTATGCTCGGTACTCCCTATACTCAGATGCTCCAATAGAAACACGTCCTGACTCAGTCGAACGTGCTCCCTGCGCTCCAGACCTAGCGGCGGTCTCATACCTGACCTCGGGGCCTACACTCTCAGCTACCTCTTCCACAGCAGCCTCTGGTATGCTTGCTCCAGGTGGATCCTCTCGAGGAACTCGTCCTCGACCTCTCCCTAGTGGAGGTCTACCCCCACGACCACGCCCTCTAACAGCAGGGGTGCTATCAGCTCGATCCTGTCTGACTGGGGGAAGGGGGGACGACCCCTACCTCGGCCAATCACTGGTGTAGCCCTAGTACGTGCCATCTGCACGAACGGTAACAACTACAGTTATAATCTAACTAATCTATCATAACAGTAAAAGTCTATAATAATAATAATACTAAGAATACCGAGATCCGCAGAGGTAGTGGTGGTCGTCCGTACTTTCTATCCCAACCCGACTCTGTATGCATTTTAAAACCAAAATCTTCTTTGGAAAACTCAGACCCCTTTCGGGTTCTGTTTATTTACTTATATGACCTTTTTAGAAGATTTCAAGTGCCATTGTTGCCAACCTAGGCTCTGATACCATATTGTAACACCCCAAATTTTACAACTCGGGGAGTTACTGGTTAGGACCGCACAGTGGGTCCCGACCTTAGTTTGACAACAACTTAACAAGATCTTGCAACAAGGCACAAATAAGGAAAACCATAAATCATAAAGTAAATCTTAACAATGTATGAATGTGACCAGAACAACTAACAGCCGGAAAACGTAATATAACAAAGTACGGAAAGAAAGAAAAGAACCAAGGTTCAACTGGAAATCCCACAAATAAAGAAACTGCAACACGTCCTAAAAGTACAACACCCCGGCTAACCACTACCATCCGGATCACTCGGCATCTGCTCTAACCTGTGGTAAGTTTACACAACATATCAACTGTTATCTAACTATCCAAATATAAGTAGAACAACAACAGCACAAACACACGCAGAAAAATTATAAACAAACATCATGCTAGCACTCAACCGTTTATTATCTATTATTTAGGTGATTCATCTTATTCAATTTTACAGTTGTGGCACGAGAGCTATTAACAGCTCTCGCCTCCGTTCCTTATCCAACTGGGTGTAGGTCTAGCTGACCTCCGCCGGTAGCATCACTACAAACCGAGTATGGACTAGTCCCTAAAGAAACCCCAGCGCTCGCAAGCTAACTGAGCAGAATGCCACCGCCCGTTACTCTTAGGCCAAGTATAGGTCGGTAATTATCTATCACAACCTATAACTCTAAACATCTCAATCACACAACACTATCATCATTCATGCTCATATTTAGAAGTCAGCTAAGTAAGCCCAAAGGACTTACCTGTTATAAAGCTCGACTCTCTGTAAACCAAACTCGCTCTGTAAACTGTAGCAACTCAGTTGCCTGTCAAGGGAGATAAGTGCATTAGCACACTCCAACAAAATTAGAAGTCTAAGACTTCTAAGATAGAAGATCGTAAAAGGACATAACTAGTTACACCTCTAATTTATGGAAAAATGACCATTTTACCCTTAGTCCCGAGACTTCCAAATTTTCCGAAAATCATGTCTAAACTCCTGTTTGAGACTCTAAAGTCATATTCCAACTCCTAAAGTTTAGTTTGGTTACAAACTGAAACTTTCTTTATTTCCCTATTTTCCAAAAGGTCGTAAAGGTCGTAAAGGTCTAACTTCGGTTTCAAATATAAAAATCGTAAAAGCTTATAAAAATTCCGAAATAGTTCTCTAGATCATCTATTATGTTTCATCTAACCTTAGGAAAAAGAATTTCTCAAAACTGTTCATTCAACGGTTTTATAAAAATTCTCAAAGTTGACTATTTCACCTACCATTTCTATACTTAGCCAAAATCCTAAGTTTACTTATAAAACCTGCTCAACTACCCAACTTCGGAAGCTTATAACTTCTAATCCGACCGTTCATTTCTTCTCAAATTTTAATAGAGTAAACTACATACATCCATTTATCATCTATTAAAATTTCAACGGTGGATCTTCAACCTAACTCTCAAACATTGATCCTCAACATTGACCATTACTCACTTACAAAGCTGAGTTCTACAAATGAGTTTTTCATTTCTATTTCTAGGGGCAATCTAATCTACTCTCATTATCATCCAGTTATCATAAATTGGAACTATAGGAGACTTCAACAAAGCTCACTTACTATCCCTCCATTTCCCTGGCTTGATCCCCATTCATAACGAAACCGAAAACATATATAATCTATACAATTATAACATCTAGAGGGCAAGAATTGGACTGCAGAAGAGAGGTGGCTCACCTCTTCAACAGCTACTGGACTGAGGCGCCTTCAGACGGTTCCAGCTGGCCCTCCGGCTTCCTCGGCGTGACAGATCAGGAGGAGGAAGTCAGGACTCGGATTGGCTCTACGGCTGCAGTGGTTGGAAGACTCTTTCCAACCTCACTGCTGTCATGGATTGGCCGAGATGGGAGTTGTCCGGGCACAAAAAGGATAGTTGCGTGAGTCCTTATGGCGGGTATAAGAAGGAGGTGAAGATAAGAAGGTAGATAGGTTCTTACCGGATGTACAGACCACTGCTGAGTTCGATCGGCGAGAGGAGGATGGATGGATCAGCGGAACCCAGTTTCACCCCAACTAGTGCAGCAGGGGACGTCTAGAACGAGATCTCCGGCTATAAGGCTCGCTGGCCTCTTCACTGCTGCGTTTCTGTGTATGTGGCGGATTTGAATGGTTGCGCTGGATGGTCTGTGGATGGCTGGAGAGGTACGTTTCTCAGAATCGAAACGAAGATATGAGGATAGGGAGGAATGCGTTACTGCTGAGGCTGTGGGGACTTGATAGTCTGCGTTAATTGCGAACGGTTACCTTGTTGGTAACGTTCTGCTGAGGCGTGATATACGCACATTCAGCTGCGACAGAAATGGCCGTCCTCTTCTCTTCACCCTGGGCTGGATGCGAGCTGGGCTGGGCTGCGAAATTGTGCCTGCTGTTGGACTGCCAGAAGCTGGACCCGCTGGGATTGGAAAATGGGCAGAGCTGGGCTGCAGATGGGCTAAAGCTGGCAAGCTGAAAGGCTGGACATGCGGGCTGGTGGGCTGGAGAAGCTGGACGTTGGCATACGGACTAGAGCTGGCGAAATGGTGAAGGGAGCAGCAACCCGGTGCTAGCTGCAGTCCGGAAATGAGATCCCGACAATTGAATGTACGGAATAGACGGATACGGATTATGTTACAGTTTAGGATTGATTATAAGAATTCTATCATTTTATGCGGAAGTAAGCTACATAAAATGATAACTATTAAAAGATTCTATCATTTTATGTGAAGGAAATCTACATAAAATGATAAATTTTATAATAATATGTCTAACTAAGTAGACGGATATGAATCAACTGATCGAGGTCGGGTTTATAACAGAAACAGACGGAATAAAAATTCCGGATATTACAAATATATCCATGCCTTTAACAAAAAAGAAATAAAAATTAGACAAACAATACAAATTAAGTTACGAGTATAATAATATGAGTATAGAGGATATATTTTACCTGCAGCAGCGTCAGACAACCGCACATTTGGCGACAGTCGACCCTAGTGGCCTCGCCCATACGCTTATACAGATAGGCGAGTGTCGCCGTACCCCAGGATGTAGTAATCACCTGATCAAGATCCTCCACCAATATCAGTAAATCAGGAGAAATCTTGTGCTGCGATTTGTCGGTGAACAGCGTCGATCCTAGCAGGTACAACAACCACCCAGACGCTGCAGTCGTCGGATATAGATGTGCATATCCGTCACACTGATCCAGTAAAAAAGAATGTGACAGCCCTCGACGACATACATCTCCGGCAGTCATCTGCTCATCAATAAACGCAAAAAACTCCTGCACACGGATGACAGAATCAGTTCTGGTGATTACCTGAGTAACCGTCGTCCCGGGTATGGTTATGCCTAGGATGAGCTGGACATCATGGAGAGCAATGGTCATCTCACCCCAAGGCATGTGCAGCTGGTTCACCTCGGGCTGCCATCTCTCGATAAAAGCGTCTAGTAGACGCACATTCAGATGCTTGTACATAAGACCCTGCAGACGGGTCAGTCCACTGGCGTGCGCTAAACCCGACCAAGCCTCCTCATCCAGTGGCCAGGCGTCCAGCTGGCTGGCTCTGGTATGATAGTGGAGAGCAGTGTGAGCCTGGAAACTCCTAAGTATATCTGGGATACGAGGTCCCCCTCCACAAGGACCTCGAAGATCGGGCTGAAAGGCCTGCCGAGTAGGAGGTACTGGTCTAGGACGATCGCCCAAAGCACGAGGAAGTACCTCCTCAAGTGCCTCCTCCACAGGAGCTGGCGAAGGTGGCCTCCTCCCTCGGCGTCTCCTCTCAGCAGGCTGCTGCTGTGAAGAAGAAGGAGCATACTCCTGCTCCCGCTGGGAAGAAGAAGGAGCATCCTGCTGCTCCTGCCGGGAAGAAGAAGGAGCAAACTGCTGCTCCTGCTGGTAAGGAGCATACAGGTCCTCGATCTGAGAATAATATCCAGCACCAAACGAAGCACCTCCTCCAGTATAGGAGCTATGTCTGGCTCCGCTAAAAGCCTGGTGAGGAGGACTCAGTGGAGCAATGTCACGCGCAATACCAGATGTACTACGCCGCGTGACTCCCGACTTTTGTGTCGGGAACTGCTCCTCAAACGAAGCACCTCCAGAATAAGGAACTGGCTCTCGTGCCTCGTGTCTAGAGTGGACATCCCGCTGTTCCCTCAGAGAACGCATGCCACTGTGGAATACCTTCCTGAAGTATCCCAATCCGCTGAACCTCTTGGAGTCCTTGTTTGGGTTCCTTTCCATCTGCAAACAAAAACAACAATTGTTAATAGAAAGGAAAAGAAATTAAAAAAGGGGAAAAAAAAATAAAAAAACTAAAATTTTGTTGTCCGTAGCGGACAACTTACTCTATCCGTCAACGGACAAGAGCAATCTGTCCGTCACGGACAGAAGACACTTGTCCGTCAACGGACAAGTGTCTTCTTCCTTCAGCCGATCGCGAACGCCATTGTTGGCGTTCGCGATCTACTCATTCAACCTCTCTAAATCAACTAATCAACTTCAACCCTAACTCATATTCATCGATTTTAGTAACATATAAGCCCCTAAACCTCTCTAAAACAACCTAAATCGAACAAATTAAACTCTAAACCTAAACCTAATTAAAACAAACAAATTTAAACGAAACTAAAACGAGAAAGTTAAGTTTTTACCTTATATTGCAGTAGAGATTACGAGAAATGTCGAGAGAGATTGAGAGAGATCGCAGCCGAAGATCGAGCGAAGGATCGTCGTAGGTGATCGTCACGGCGAAGAAAGGAAGAGGAAGAAAAGGAAAGAAAATGAGGTCGCTGTCCTTAATAGGGCATGTGACATTTGTCCGTCACGGACAAACGTCATCTGTCCGTGACGGACAAACGCCTTCTGTCCGTGACGGACAGTTCCACTTTGTCCGTGACGGACAGATCCCTCCTTCAAAGATTGGTATTTACAACATATATTTGTATCTTTTAGATCAACCAATAATGTGTACAACTTCATTAAATTAATGAGTTTAATTACCTGTAGTAACATTTTCGTTAAATTTTAATTTAGTAAGATCTTTGAATGAACATAACGAGTTGTAAAGAACATAATGAGATAAAAATATCAACTTAACGTTATTGCGAGGATTATAAATTCCTGTTAATCAAAATTACGTAACTTCCTATCAATAAACGTTTCTTTTGTTCAAAATTTATAGATTTCGTAACAAACATATAAAGTTTCAAGAAATAAACGTAACTTCATATCATACATATCTACGATCCAATGAAGGTTATGTTATTGAAAGGATTTAAACTTCCTTTTACAAAAGAAGATCAAATCAAAGATATTTTATTCAAAAGATTAACACTTTCTTTCAATA
This sequence comes from Fagopyrum homotropicum, assembly GCA_033239125.1. Classification (NCBI taxonomy): domain Eukaryota; kingdom Viridiplantae; phylum Streptophyta; class Magnoliopsida; order Caryophyllales; family Polygonaceae; genus Fagopyrum; species Fagopyrum homotropicum. The sequence continues at coordinate 132,739,686 of BSWB01000004.1, forward strand.
AAGAAACCAAACTTACTTACAAACATAACAATTACAAAGGAATCAAAGTTTCAAGATCAATGTTACATTTTTAAACATGACGTTGAACTTCAAACATAAATACGATCAAATCAAAATGACGTTATTGAAAACATTTAAACTTTCTGTTAACAAAAGACAATCAAATTAAATTTTTGTTATTCAAAGGATTACAAATTTCTTTCAAACAAACCAAATTTTATAACTTTAATCCACAAACATAAGCTAAGCAAAATGTCATTTGTCCGTCACGGACAAATGGAATCAATTTACTAATCATGCCCATTTGTCCGTGACGGACAAATGGGCATGATTAGTAAATTGAAGCTGCGCCAAATAGCCTGGACGTAAGTTTTTATTATTTTAAATTTAAATTTTATATAATTTATTTTAATTCGAAAATTTTAAAAAATTATTTTTTTTAATTTTAAGATTATGAAAAAGTATATTATAAAAATAATAAATTAACACATAAAAAAATAATATTGTTATTTTCAAATTAAAATAATTTATAGAAAATTAACTTAAAAAAACTATATATTTAATTTTCTGGACACTTAAAAAATATTATAAAATATTATTTTTTAATTTTTTTAAATAAATATTATTAACATATATTATATATTTTTTAAATCAAAAGTAAAAAGTAAAAAGATACTTTAATTCGAAAATAAAAAAATGTATTTATTTAAAAAAAAAATAATGTATATATAACTATTTCTATTATAAATTTATTAATTAAGGTCATAATATATTTTAAATCTACTTTTCTAATTTTTTTATAATTTTTGAATGAATTTTAATGTAATATATTAAGAATGGGTATAAAGAGGAAACAAATGAAATCTTGAGGGCATCAAGAGGAATTTTAAAACTTAGTGGATACCAAAAGGAAATGTCTAAACCTTGATAGCACGAAGAGGAAAATCCTTAAAAAAACACAAAAATGCATTAAAAAAATAGGGTGTATTATATACACAATTTTGAATTTACTTGATACCGAATATGAACGTTTTGCGTTGGCGCTCAAATTTATTTGAGCACCAACGCTTTCCGACGGCGCTCAAATCTTAAAATAAAAAGATAGGCAAAAATCGGGAAAAAAAAAAAAGGTTTTTGGGCGCCGGCGCATGGCGCTAGCGCCCAAAGCCCTACTTTTTCTTACTTTTGCCCCCCTTTTTTTTTTTTAAGATTGAGCGCCATCGCAATGCGTTTGTATTTTACGTTAGTAAAATAAATATCGTATCTTTAGCTTTTTCAAAAAAAATTTAGACATGAAAAGAATTTTCGAGGGAAAGGAGGTTGATCCGGTCAACCGAAAATGACAAGCACAATATCTGTCGTCAAATGCAGTACACAGGTAAGAAACAATTGTTGACACCTCGGATTTGGACTCGCAACAGAGTCAGGGGTTGATCACAAATCAACGCCCCCTCCTAAACATACCACTCGAACGCCACCAAAACGTGCATCAAACTGAGAAGACGATGTTGCAAAACTTGAGAGTCTTGACATATAAAAGTGTATATAACTTTGACGGTGATGATTAAAGACTTATAAGAAGAAGAATTGTTTGGTGTTGTAGTTGACAACAATTACATTTTCTTAATGTACATGGGGATCTCCTAAAAAAATAAACCGTATGAGGTGAAAACAGTGAAAAGCGAGAATGTCATGAAACCCTAGGTCAACATAAACCGCCGTTGTCGCTAGAACAAAGTGAAAAGGATAGGTTGAGTTACTTGTATTTGCTTAATCATTTGGAAAAAAAGAGGATCCGTATGATACAAATTTGTCTCAGGTTAACAGGTGTTTATTCACTGCTTTGACATCAAGAATAAACAAGGCTTTATATTCGCAAAACTCTATACAAAGGATGCCCTTTTGCTAGCCTAAAAACACGATAAAACTCTTCATTTGGTATTAAAGCAACATATCCCGTTCAAGATGTTCATCCGTTCTAACATTGTTCTTAAGAGTGATTGTTAACGTAGGTTAATTTGGATTGTAGATTGAAAAAATTCTTGAAAGAGAGTAGAGGCAGAGCAATACTCAGCTATAGTATCTTCTAGCAACCAAAAAAACTCAAAATGTAGTGTAAACTGAAGCAAGAGTGTTTAGGGTTGCTAGATTTCCAAATAATGCAGAATGAGTAAGTATTATCTTTCTTTTTTGTTTTGGTTTTTGAATTGCTAGTTGGAATTACGAAACACCAAACTTTGTATACTCCGCTGACATGAATGTAGATTCCGATATCCCATTGAACTTGTGTTATATTAGTAAATCTTTAACGCCGTAGAGCTTAGTTTGTGTGCATTTGTTGGTTTAGGGGGAACCACACAACAAAAGCTTCTTTTTTTGAGACATGAACAAAACTTCACACAGTTTAAAACGAAAAAGCCATGGCAAACAAATTTTTAAAGCCTAAGGAAGATAATAAACGAGATCATGAAAAAAAAGAAGAAGTCAGTACCAGTTCATAAAAATCGAGTTGCCCTTTATGATTAACAATGTATTTGTCCCCGAGCCATAGCTCTTAAAAAAGGGAAAAATCGAAGATGAGCATGGCAAATAGAGGGTAGGATCTTCAACACCAAACATGTAAGCCTCTAACTCACACTAGACAAGCTAAAGAAACACCAACTCTAAAGAGTAAAGTAGAATCCTAGCTCCCATAAATCTCCTTTGTGGAATAATGAGTGTTTATTGATTCTAGTAGAAGTTTTATTATAAAATAAAGGGAAATTCCGGATGGTACCCTCGTGGTTTGGGGTATTCCGGATTTTGCCCAACAGTTTTTTCAAATTCGGATGGTACCCTTAAGTTTATATTGTTTTCCGGATTTTGCCCAAATTCATTACACTTTTTTAAATTCCATCAAAAAAATACAATTGAAAATAAACTAAAATTAAAAAACAAATTAAAATAGAAAGAATAATTTATTTATTTTAAAAATAAACTGAAACAGTAACTTTTTTTCTAAAAAAATATTTTTATATTAATTTAAAAATAAAAAAATTAGATAATTTTAAAAAAAATTCAAAAAAATCAGTGTTTTATTTTATTAAATAAATTAAATTAGCATTTTTTAACAAAATTTAAAAACATAAGTGTTATACTTTATTTAAAAAATAAATAAAATAAGGACTATTTTAAAAAAAATCATTGTTTAATTTCTTATTTAAATAAATAAATAATTTTTCTATTTTATTTATTTCCGAAAACTAAAAGAAATAAAATAAAGTAATATTAAAAAATATAAAAAATAGAAAACTGATTTATTTATTTTAATAATAATTTAAAACAGTAATTTTTTTTTAAAAATCATTATTTTATTTATTTTTCAAATAAATTATAACGTTTATGTTTTTAGATTTTGTTAAAAAATGCTAACCCAATTTTTTTATTTTTAAAATAAAATAAAATACTGATTTTTTTGAATTTTTTAAAAATTATCTAATTAATTTATTTTTAAATTATTATAAAACATTTTTTTTATAAAAAAGTTATTGTTTTACTTTAGTTTTAAAATAAATAAATTATTCTTTCTATTTTAATTTGTTTTTTTTAATTTTAGTTTATTTTCTTTTGTATGTTATGAATAGATTTTAAAAATTTTAATGAATTTGGGCAAAATCCGGAAAACAATATAAACTTAAGGGTACCATCCGAACTTGGAAAACTGTTGGGCAAAATCCGGAATACCCCAAACCACGAGGGTACCATCCGGAATTTCCCTAAAATAAATTATGGTTAATTTTTTAACATATTGTGGCAAATCTATAAATAAATTTAAAAAAATTCTACATGACACGCCTTAATTAGAAGACAACACGTGGACGAAATGTAGTTTATTTTAGTAGTATAATAGTTTAATTCTCGTACCTTGTACGGGTTGATATAATATAAACAATTTATTATATTTTTTAAAATTTTTGGAATTAAAGTGTGTATATTTTGATTTTATAATTACTCGGGCATATATAAAATATAGAGTTGGTAGGGAAATATAACCTAATTTGATGAAAATTGTTTTAATTTTTTAAAAAAGGGAATGAGATCACGTAAAATATAATTTAAATAGAAGTCGTGATAAAAATGAAATTAACATATTTCCTAAATAAAAGTTGTCTAATTATAAAAAATGTACCTAATTTAAATAGAAGTTATTTTAATATTAATGGAAGTAAAATATAATCGAAATCTTAAAAAAAAAATAAAGAAGAAGAAGAAGGAATTTGGTGATTTTAATATGAATTGCATCTTTTGGAATGTTCAAGGTAAGAATGGTTTCAGAAGAGCTATTAAGTACCTCTACAAGCAACATAAGATAGACATGGTGGCGATCTTTGAACCTCGCATATCGGGAGATAGAGCTGACAGAGTTTGCAAATGTATGAGATTTGGAGGGTGCATCCGAGTGGATCCGGTAGGTTTCGAAGGATGTGTTTCGATGCTATGGAATGATGTAAAACTGAAGATTGTGACCATTAATACCACCCCTTACTTTGTACACGTCAATGTGGTGGTGAGAAGTAAGATATTCCACGTCATAGCGATCTATGCCCGCCTACGTACAACAAAAGACAACCTTTTTGGGATATGTTGGACAAAGAGCTGACACAGATAAATGACCCTTATATTATTGGTGGAGATTTCAATTGTATCACCTCTCTTCGAGAAAGTAGAGGTGGAACGGGGAATTACACAGAGATTCCCACATCTTCAACGATATTATACATAACTACGGGCTTCTCGATCTTGGGTTTGCTAGTCCGGAATTTACTTGGGATGATAGAAAGACAAAGAACAAAGGGATACAAAAAAGATTGGACAGAGTGCTCGTGAACCAAGACGCTAGGATGGATTGACCGGATGCTTTTGTGAGACATCTTGCTCGATTCTCTTTGGATCACTCTCCTATTCTTCTCCGGTTGGAGCCCTTGCCGACAAAGAGAAGGGATAAGAGACCCTTCCGGTTCGAGGCGGCGTGGATGACTCACAAGGATTTTATTCCCATGATCAAGCGATGTTAGGACATGCATGCGAGTGCAGGTATTCCTCTCTCCACTCTTAAAAGCTAGCTTTTGCTTTGGAACCGCCGGGTTTTTGGTGATGTCTTGTGTAGGAAGGAAAAGATCATCAAAGAACTAGGAGATTTACAAAGTGACCCAATCAAGCTCTCTACTTTCGGGGGGAGAACTAAGGTGATCAATCACCAAATGAGGTTAGAGGAGGTTCTAGAACAAGAGGAGATCATCTAGTTCCAAAAATCTAGGGAACAATGGCTCTCTTTTGGGAATAGGAATATTTCCTATTTTCACACGGCAACCATTATCAAGAGAAGAGGCAATAGAGTGGATGGTCTACGAAATCTGGAAGGTGATTGGGAAGACGATAGGGACAAGCTTGAAACTATTGTTGTTGATTTTTTCAAAGAGCTCTATGGAGGAAGTGAGATTGACGGCTCTAACTCTAGTCACCAAATGCTTACTAATGGGTTTCCCATGGTCCTGGATCAAAGAGAAGACGACCTTCTCAAGGATATCACCCTGGAAGAAGTCTGGAAAGCCGTCAAGAGAATGGGAGCTTTCAAATCACCGGGAGTTGATGGGTTTCAACCGGTTTTCTACCAGAAGTGTTGGGTATTCCATCCTTAGAGTGGTCACTCAATTTTTCGAGAACAGAAAGCTACCTGAGGGGCTGAACAACACGATTTTATGTCTCATTGCTAAAGTGGGAACGCCGGAGTTGATAAGTCAATTTAGACCCATAGTGTTGTGCAAAGTTTTGTACAAAGGTATCTCTAAAGTGATGGTGCAACGTATGCAAAGAAGCATCGATAGTATGATTGGGCCGACCCAAGGAAGTTCCATTCTGGGAAGATATATTCAAGACAACATCGTTTTGATGCAAGAGATCATTTACTCTACGAGGAAAAAGAAAATGGGAAATTAATGGATGATTTTGAAACTGGATCTAGAGATAGCTTAAGATAGGATTCGTTGGGATTTTGTCGACGACTTTATGAGAGCTGCATGGTACCGGCCGGAATGGTGTGATATGATAAGAGAGTGTATTTCGACTACTAGGATTCAAGTAAATTGGAATGGGGAGCTCACTGAGCGATTCAGTCCGGGGAGAGGACTTAGGCAAGGAGACCCACTATCTCCGTACTTATTAGCCCTTTGTGTGGAAAGGTTGAGCCACCTCATTAACGAGGAAGACAATAGATGGAGATGGAACCCATTAAACTCTCCCGTGACGGCCCTAATCTCTCACACCTGTTATTTGCCGACGATTTGACACTCTTTGTTGAAGCGAACATGGAACAACTTCAGATAGTCCTAGAGTGCCTTGAAGTTTTTTGTAGAGCCTCAGGCCAAAAAGTTAGCGTTCAAAAATTAAAATTTTTTGTTTTGCCTAATGTTAGCAAGGATATGCAAAGAAGTTTGCAAGATTCAAGTGGTTTTGAGGTGACGGCTAACCTAGGCAACTACCTTGGCATGCCTCTAATTCAAGGGAGAGTAACAAAGTCAACCTTCAACAACCTCCTTGACAAGATTAATGGACGTCTCAGTGGATGGAGGGGGAGGAACCTGAGTTTCACGGGAAGAGTGACTTTAACCAAGGTTGTTATCTCCTCCCTCCCTATATACACTATGGCGACTATTCTGATCCCGAAAGGTGTGTGCGAAGAGATTGATAAGGTGAGCAGGAATTTTATTTGGGGACACAATGGTAACACTCGAAGTATGCATACAATAGCTTGGGATGTACTGTGTGAAAACAAGGAGCATGGCGGGCTGGACATTAAAACCATGGAGGAGCTTAACTTAGCCCTAGTTCGTAAGTTAGGATGGAGGTTCCTAAGAAATGATACTAGTCTTTGGTCACAGGTTCTCAAAAGCAAGTATTTTCGGGATTCTAGGCAAAGGCACTCAGACCTCTCTCTGATTTGGCGTAGCATACAAAGAGGTATTAATGAAGTTATTAGACATGGACACAGGTGGGTTATAGACAATGGAGGAAGTGTAGCCTTTTGGGAAGATGTGTGGATCCTGGACGGTCCTCTTATTGAGTCGACTATTGCTAGAGTTGACTATGATTTACGACAGAAGAAAGTGAGTGAATTCTGAAGTGAGGGCATTGGATGGAGATGGAGTCTTATAGAGCGGTTTCTCCCCTTGAATATCACCCTTACCTTAGCAGCAATAGGTCTCACGAATGGTCTGACAAAAGGAGAAGAAGGACAGAGCCGGACCGATTTGGATGAGATTTCATGGAAGTGGAGTGCTGATTGTGGCTACAGTGTGTCGATTGCCTATAAGATGCTGAAGATGGATAACCTTAAACAATGCATCGATACTCCAGTTTTTAAACGCATTTGGAGATTAGATATTCAATAGAGGATAAGGACGTTCCTTTGGAAACTCATACAGGGAGGAGTGCTAACTAATTCCGAACGTATGCGACAAAAACTCAATAGAAGTGACAAATGTTCGATCTCCGAGGGTTCAACTGATATGATCACCTTTTTAGGGATTGCACTATAAGCAAGGAGTTTTGGAACAAAATCAATGCTAGAAGATACGCTTATAATATCTTCCGCCTTTCTTTCGTTGTATGGTTCAGAGTTAACATTCTCTCTTCTGTTAAACTTAATAATAGTTACGATTGGAGTGCTTTGTTTGCAGTGGGTCTTCGGTGGCTATGAAGGTGGAGAAACGAGAGAGTTTTCCGTAATACCCTACTAGGACGGATGAACACACTTTCGTTATCAACAAGGCCTTGGAGTATGGGATTGCTTGGAAGAAGAACAATATCAATAAGGGAGTTTAGATCAGTAAAGTGACTCAAGTCAAGTGGGAGCCGCCACCAAACACAGCGTAGAAGATCAACACAGACGGAGCGGTCAGAGGAGATGGGAAGGTTATGGCGGCAGGTGTTTGTAGGAATAATGTAGGGGAATGGCAACTAGGGTTCGTCGTTAACCTACGTATGTGCACAGTGCCTATGGAAAAACTGTGGGGCATTTACTACATGTTAAAGATAGCTTGGGAAAGTGGCAGTCGGTTTGTGATTCTTGAATCAGATTCTCAATTGACCGTCAACTCCCTTGCTAAGAAGAAGCCTAGTTGTCATCCTCTTACCAGTCTGGTATCTAAGTGCCAAGACTATATTAGAAGGGACTAGACTATCCAGACCCGTCATGTCTTCCATGAGGCGAACAAAGTCGCGGATTTTCTAGCTTCTATTGCTTTTGACTTCCCTTTAGGGCTTAATGTATTGCATGACCCTTTCGAGGGTGTAGTGGATCTTTTGCATTGTGATGTAAGGGGTCGGGCTATCCCCCGTGTGCGTACTACTTAGTCCTTTTTTAATATATAATAAGCACAACTAGATGTGACAAAGACCACTGACTCTTCTTCCCACCAAAAAACATATATAGATATAGATGCACAAGACTAATAAAATTTAAATTGTAACTCTTTTTTCTTTAAAAACAAAAATTTTGAACATGTAAAATAGTGAATAAATACGTCTAAAATTTATAATTTAGAATGAAATAAAATATATTTAAAAAGATAATCATGTATTAAAATCACACTAATATAACATTAAAATAAATGTTGAAGGCAATTCCACTTGAAAAGAGAAATTTATATAAATTTAAATAAATGAAATAAATGACTACTAATGTAGACTAACTATATAAATTAAAATGAATGTAATATGTATAATAAATGAATATCATGTATGTACACTACTAGAAATTGTGGCATTGGCAACAAGTTTGAGCGTGAGTTTAGTGACGGAATCTAGAGTTTCAACATGCCGCGGGACAACAAACGGTTTCTAACACTTATGTTGGGATATTTCCAACGGATGTTGGCGTTGTCATATACCAACGGGCTTATGCCAATGTATCAAGGCATTGGACCAATACTGATGGAAGAAGACGTGAACTAATATTTGACGGAAGTGATGCCAACGACGTAGGGTGTTGTCCGACACCAACGGTCACGTTGGCCCGGTGCCTATAATAATCAACTGATGAGATTCTATTTATGGTTCATGATTTTGGTTTGACTCTAATTTTTAATAATTAACTAATTTATACCTCATACTGGGTATGTGTTAATAAAAGTTTGAAAATTTTATATGTTTATTATATTAAAAAGTATAACTTTCAAATATAATATGCCAACGACCCACATACGAGTAGGTCACAACGACCAACATACTAGATATCAATCCGATATGAATAAATATTATATTTGATCTTAGTCAAAAGATCCAGAACTGTATGATGTGTTTCAGCTTCAAATCTTCTATTTCTATTTATACAAGTTCTCAAGCTGTCATCCTTAATTATATCCGATGTGAATAAAAAAAATCCATATAAATATGTCTGAATGTAAAAAAATTATGGATAACAAATGATTTTGAAAAATTATTATGAGAAACAAATTTTATTGTGTTTCAGGATAAGTAAAAATTCAAGGAAATTTTTTGTATGATATATTCAAACATTAAACCACCGTTTTGGGTACCAGTTGGTGGATTACTTGCGTTCCCCAATTCCTTCATAGTAAGCATGTCCACGGGTCGGACCCGCCGGGTCGAGGGTCCGGGAAGGGTGACCCGGACCCGTGTAAAAGGCCAATCCGGGTTGGCGACCCGCCGGGTCACGGGTCATACCCGGCGGGTCGGCGGGTTGGCCCTTTTGCTTTAAACCCGATTTAAAAAAAAAAAAAAAGAAGAAGAAAAGGCATGACCCGACGGGTCGACCCGCCAACGGCTATTTTAGCCGTTGGATCCAATTTTTTTTATTTTTTTTTTCAAAATTGGCCGGTGGCGGGTCAACCTGCCGGTTTGACACGCCGGGTCACGGGTAAGGATCACCTCGACCCTTATCCGTACCCGTGACCCGCCGGGTCACTGACGGGTCAAAACCCGTCGGGTTACGGGTAACCCGTGACCTGTGGACATGCTTACTTGATAGACCTTCCACCACCTAATTGACGAGAGAAATTGCTACTAGGAAGAGGAAAGCTGAAGTAGAATGTGAACCGAAAAGGTGAACCGAAAAGATTTATGGTGAATAACAAGGATGTGTCTCACGGGTTGAAGTAAAATTGAATGCTAGTTATTTCGTAAATATGTATTATTGTGGATATAAAAGTCAATACACTAAAATTATAAAAGTGATATTATAACGTGAAATGTTTGATAAGTTTAGATTATGGAGGCAAAGACGATGAAGTAAAAATCTTCGCAGCTCACGACATGGAATAAGAAAAATTATGGGGATGATTTCATTTTACACGATTCTACCTCGCTTGTGGTCCGATATTTTTGTTAGAGACCATGAGGATGACATAAGAATTTAAGCACATACATAGAATAACCTTCTATTTTTCCGTCAGGGATTATGAGCAACAAACACAGTTACAAACAGAAGCATTTCTAAAGCCTTTTCACCTTCAGTTTTATCTACGATAAACTCAACATAATAAACAGGCCAACATCTTTTTCCATCTTTAAACATAAAGTGGCATAAATTTTAACCACCTATTTCTTCGCCCAGGATTATGAGCAACAAGCACAAACTCAAGTATCTCTAAGCTTCTTCACAGGGCATCACGAGCAGCAATTCGACATACAATTGCTTCTGCCAATGTTCCTATACCCAACTCCGCCCCAGATATTTTGTAGTGCTGACCAAAAGAAAAGAAGAAAAACAAGACAGCAAATTTTGGTCATCTGCAACAAAACATAAAACTTAGGGGGCATTGCATATGGATAGCTAGCATTATAGTACCTACCTTTTGTATTTGTGCATGGTTTGCTCTAGTCTCCATTTCATCAAGGCTAACTTCCTTTCCCTTAACAAGTTTACTCATGGCTTCCACCTAGAAGCACTACAATTACTCAGATATGAATCTTTTTAGCACTTTTACACAAATAGCTAAAGGTAAACGAAGCACTGACCTCTTCAGAAGAAGCATTAAACCGAGCTGAAAGGATGTATGCAGTATTGTCTGAGATCCCGCACCTTTTCAAGGACTCTGTTATCTGATCAAAATTTGTTTCAAGAGGTGAGGCTTAACAAAGTTGATTAGTAGCCTGAATGAAAGAAACAAGTTAGGCAACAAGATTTTACGTGCTTGGAGCCTGAATAGTTGTAAACAAGTTCAGAGTGAAGAGTCCTAGTAGTCAATGAGTCTCTAGTCTTTGCTACAAGCGTCTTATGTGCTGCAGCAAGAACAGGGAAACTGTCGGGGATCTGTTCATGTAACCAACCAATTCGTTCATGTATCCAATCCAACCGAATCGTAGTTAGGAAGAAAGCAAAACAAAAGCAATAAGGTAAAATGTAAATAAAAGAGGCATAAGAGATGATCATGAGTCTTACAAGTGCTGCATTCAGAAATGCAACTTCTGGCTGCAGAGTTCCAGCTTGCATCAAGTCTAATAGCTCCCTGCATGCAATACATTAAACAGTTTGAAAAATTACAAAGCATAATTGCACAAGTCTACCCCTTTAGTAACAAAAATGACCAGAAAATTGAGACACTTAAGGTGAGGTCAGAAAACTATGTATACAGAAAAACAAAGACAAAGAAGCAGGGTATTTGAAGTCATTAAGATAGTAGAGCAATTTATGGGGGAAAGGACTTGGTATTCATAACAACAATAACTACAGGAGTTGGGTATAGGCACAGAGCAGAACAAATGTCAAAGAGGAAATTGTAACAATGATTCAGCATAATGATAAAATACATTAGGCTCAGCAAAATAAACGCAAAAAGGAAAGCTAAATGTTAGAATATGACAAACAAAACTTGAAATATAAATTAAATGAGATAGAAAGTTATACTTGGAATTAGTGACATCTGTGTAGAGAGAAACAGAAAGAGTGTTGTTTCCATCGATCTCAAACACCTTCATTGTGCTACTTTAAATCGGAAGAGTCTGATTAGTTTTTCCAGTCAAGTCGATTAGAATAAAAACTGTCTACAGTGAGACTGGGAATCTGCACAAATAAAAGAGTCAGGAACAAGTTGGACTCACGCAAGACATAAACACAAAGACGAAGCACCAGCAGAGGGTTATTGAGATGGGGTTGCAGCATTGGAATCTCCTCGATCAAAGTTTAGCATTAACATATTTGTGCACAAAGTGTTGATGATTGAGAGAAAATTAAACAAAAATAAATACTCAAAATACCAAAATGATAGAGTCGTAAAGGAGAATGTTATTCACCCACCCATATACACCACATCTCAAGTGCAACTGATACATCACACTATCCTACAAGAAGCCAATCTTCAATAATGATGATACATAGGGCAATATTCTAGTTGTACAGAGAGTTAGCTTAGTTAATGCATGCACGATATACATATATTACATGTGAGTTAGTTTCTGTTAATTGTATAAATTAATGCCATAACATAATGTAAGCAACACTCTTCATTCTCACTTTCTCAGTCAAACAAGCTCTCACTCATTATGAGCGAATTCGTTTTCATTTCCTGATCAATCCATGGGTAACAACAAAATATCACTTCCTTGTTGAGCCCCACAGACCCAAACAGTTCATCACAAGGATTTAGCATATGTAAGTCAAAGCAGAAATAGCACAGCTGAGCCAAAAAACAGCTAAAAAAACTATTCTTTCTTTCTTTCTTTCTTTTTTGTTTACTTCCCTTGGCTCTTTGTCTCTCTACTGAAATTTTAGTTGCTGGACAGCTGGATATAGTTCGTTCAGATATCCCTAGTGTAAATTTCATTTTAATTTAATTGTTCTACTTGTAGTGTTTTAATGAAACTTTAGTCTAACGTATGCTCGCTAGCTGTTTGATATAATTCCTCAAAGGGATAGCATGCCAGAATCACGGTATTCTTTAGGATAAATAAAGGTCACTAATAATCAGCTCAGAACTGTTCAATTCTCTATTTGTACATGAACATAATTTATATTATAGAGCTAATTCAGCTTCTCCTTTGAATGCACTTCTACGAGCACAAATGTATGCTTCAGTTAGTAAAAATTATATCGACCCCAAAAAAACATGCTAGTAAATTTGCGTATACAACCTCGGAAATGGAGACTCCAGCTGTACACATTGTAGAAGAAGCTGCTATGAAATAATATACCCTACCCTAAGCAAAAACGAAATTTCCAAATTTTTTTGCTCTGGATCCATCATTAGACAATTGGAGGAAAGTATCAAGTAGAGAAGCTTTAAGATGAGCGTTAGGATGTTGGGTGTTACCGTCAGTTGATGATAAAACGTTGTCGCCGCCGGCAAATCCCCACTGCAGCGCAGTCTGCAGACCACCTTGATTCCTGCTGAATTTGAATGAAGTAAACCTAGAGAAAGGAGAAATGCAGCCCAACATGATGACGAGTTCAGGCCCAATTCTAAGCCCATTTTCAGTTTGTCGGACATCAGGATTGATATTGTTTTATATTAAAATTAATTCGGGGCGGCCAGCACCAGCAGAAGACGCGACCATGGACGAAGAAGCAACCCCGGCGACAACGAGCCCACGCAACCCCGGCGCCGACCAACCCCCGACCTCTCTATTTCCCGTCTCCGCTGAACCATCTGGCGGAAGTTCCCCTTGGGTTCGTAAATTCAGCTTCACCACTGACATCGCCGTTGTAAATGATGCCGTTTCTTCGCTCTATAACCGGAGCAGTGACGTGGGTCTGGAAGACGAAGAAGAAGACAGCGATGGAGAACAAGGCAATAAGGAAGACCGCGAGACTAGGTCGAAGCCTTCTGCCTCCTCCTACCAGCTTCTGGAATCCTCTGATACTGATAGTGAAGAGAGAGGAGTTAGGGATAAGAAGAGGAGAAAAAAGAAAAACAAGAGGAAGAAGAGATCTGATGCTTCTGATAATGGTGGTGGTGTCCGGAAGCTACCATTTCATGCTGGTTTTAGGCAGTCCAGTGCCCAATTGTGGGCTGGTTCTCGGACCAACACTTCATCCAAAGATTATTATGTCGATTCGCGAGGGGATCCAGATAATTTGGCATTTGGTTCTCTATACAAGTAATCTTCTCTTTTCTGCCAACTTTGCATAATTTTCCGCAACTTTCCGCTTTTGGAATTCAAGGATGTGCTATGAGTAAAGAGATGACACTTGTCTTTACTGCTCCATAATTTCTTCAATCACCCATCTCTGCTTCATTTTTTCTTGATTAGAACAACTATTGATGGATTGACGAGGGTAGTCCTTGGGAAAAATTTCCCATTTTCCACAAATACTTGATAATGCCCACTCATAATGAATAACCTGATACCAGTCTTCACATCTATGAGCAATTGGTTTCTCTTGTCATCAGATTGTACTTACCACCTCTGGCGCTTATCTTGCATAGCAGTCTTCACATCTATGAGCAATTGGTTTCTCCATGATACTTCTTTTCTTACAAAATCAAGGCAATTTCGCACGTCACCATACGACTAGTGAATAAGAATGTGTTGACAATACATCTTTGTACCTTGCTACTATCTAATTCCCCTGGTGGAGCACATAATCCCTTTCTCTCTCCGCTCCTTCCAGTAGCTTGGCCTACTTCATTTGATCCCCTCCCACTATAGTGTGAACCAAAGTTCTAAATCTGTTATCCTGTTTTGTCTCTCTGTAAATTGCATTTCCGTTATTCCTACCCTTAACCTTAAATCATTGCTTTGATTCCAAAAAAAAAAAAGTCCTCCAGATGGCAGACTCGAGGATAAAGCCTGTTATGCTTGATTTCAAGAAGCCACCTGCTGTGAACATATTCATTACCTTGACAAAGGGCCAGTTTATTCCAATTAATGGGACTCTGTTGCCAGCAATTGTATTTAGTTCTAAAGATTTTTTTTCAGCACAAATAGCCGTTTGATTATTATTCCTTAAGTAGCTCAAAATTTAAGAACCCTTGTGCCTCTATCTGCAAAACATATTTATGGTCATTTGGTTAGTTCTTTGTTGTCTGAAACTGTTATATCACTGTAGAGCCATAAGTACATGCCATTAACAGTGGAGTAGAAATTTGGGATTTGAATTGGCTAACTATCTTAGTGAGTATCAGAATAGTAATGGGAATAACTAGTATGTGAGAGAATTGCACATTTGAGGGGGAAAGGCATACTGGGACGCATGTGTATGGGATGCCTTATTTGTACATGTAAGTAGTATAGGTATAAGTTGGTGCCTTCAAAGACTTATATCAAACTTTTTTAACCTTACACTTCGTTTATATGACAGGTTGGATGTCCCACAGTATAAACTCTATAATTCCTTGAAAATGTCGGAGGGTCATGTGAGATTCTATTCTCGCTCCAATAGAAAAGGTCTGTTTTTTGAGGAAGAGAATGATATCGATTCTTTGGATGCTCAGTTGAAGTCAAAAGGGCGATATTGGTCCAATAAGTATTCAGCTATAGAGCGACATAAGGAGTTAAAGAAAATCAGGATTTCTTCACTTGAAAAGCGTGTTGATGTTTCCTCGGATCATTTTATTCCGTTATTGGAGCCAGATGATGGTAGTGGTCCCTCTACAGGACCTGCAGAGGTAGAGGAGTCATGGGATGATGAGATCTTGCGGAAGACGAGGGAGTATAATAAAATGACTAGGGAGAATCCAAATGATGTTAAAGCATGGATGGATTTTGCCGAGTTCCAAGACAGGCTTGCGAATTTGCAACCACAAAAAGGTGCTCGCTTACAAATGCTTGAAAAGAAAATTAGTATATTGGAAAAAGCCACCGAACTTAACCCATATGACGAGGACTTATTACTCTTTCTGCTAAAATCATATCAACAAAGGGACAATATTGATACCTTTATTTCTAGATGGGAGAAGATACTCGCGCAGCATTCTGGTAGTATGAAGTTGTGGAGGGAGTTTTTGCATATTGTTCAAGGGGAATTCTCCACATTTAAAGTTTCGGAGTTAAGAAAATATTATGGATATGCAATCCAATCTCTCTCAGCTGCAGCTAGCAAGAAGAATAGGCAGGTTTTGGTTCCTACAACATTTAAGCAGTATATGTATTATTTTGTTCAATTCCTACAGTAAAAGTTAAGAACCCCTATTCATACAAGTGCAATTAGAGGGATATGATTTTATTGCTCTTCTGTGAGTGGTATTTAATTTTTATTTTTGTGCCTTTCATTGTTTTGCTCATCTCTGATAAAGATATCTCGTCCTCTTATGATTAAAATGCATTCTCACTTTCAGTTACGAAATGTTTTAATTGATGCATTTCTCTTTCTCCCCTTCATACACAGAACTGTGCAGTGGATCTGCATTCTCCAGATGCTTCACTCGTGGAGCTGGAACTTGGCCTGGTTGATATAGTCATCAGTCTTTGCAGGTTTGAGTGGCAAGCTGGATACCAGGAGTTGGCTACTGCTTTGCTTCAAGCAGTAATGGAGTATAGTTTATTTGCTCCTTCTTTACAACTTAGTGAGCAGAGTAAGAAAAGATTATTTGAGCATTTCTGGAATAGCAGCGGGGCTAGAATTGGAGAAGATGGTGCCCTTGGCTGGTCCACATGGATGGAAAAAGAAGAGGAGAACAGACACAAAGTTATGAGCGCAGTTTCAGATATAGAAGAAGAACAAAGCGGATGGACAGGCTGGTTTGTACCTTCAACAGAAAGTGATAATAATGTTGTGGATCCGAAAGGTGCTGGAGTTGTTGATGCGCCCAGTGAGGGAACTGAAGAAAATGCAGAGAATGAATATTTAAATGAAGATGATGATGCTTTACTCAAAATGCTAGGTATTAATGTTGATGCTGTAGGTACTGATGAGGTAAAGGATGCAGAAACATGGGCTAGATGGTCAGAGGAAGAGTTGTTAAGAGATCATAATCAATGGATGCCTGTTCGTACGAGTTTAGGTGCCCACCCTCATTCCTTAAATCTGTTTTTTCCTCTGCTCGTCCTTTAGTCTTACCTAAAAGTCACTTTCTAGGTATATGTTCTTGGGACCGACTAGTTTTATGTGGATGAGATGAGATTCTTTTTTCCTAAAAGAGTCATATTGTTTGTGTAAAGATTTGCATTCCATTATCACCTAGAATGAAAATGGGAAGTGACATATTTGTCAAATGTAACTGAGCTGCAGGCGTTTCTACTGGTGAAGATGACAAAGATGAAGGAGAAGAACTTTCAAGAGTCATATTGTTTGAAGATGTTAGTGAATATTTGTTATCTTTAACCTCATCCGAAGCTCGAATCTCTCTAGTATACCAATCGGTTGACTTCTTTGGCGGGAATCTGTCCCAAAGGTAAGCACTGCTGTTGTTCTCTTGGATTTTTTCAGGTCTGTTATATACTCAAAAAAATCTGTTGGAGTGAATCCCTATAAGAATATCAGTATTGTTCTTGTAAGCCTTCTTAGACCTAGCAAGTTCCGTAGTTCTTGAAATCATAAAATTCTTCAAAAAAATATATACATATAACTGATATAGGTAGACTGATATTTAAAAAAATTTGTTCATTTTGATTTCGTATCTGTGATGTGGATGTGTGAAACAAAAGAGATACTTTAAGAAAATATAGGGGGGTTAGGAATAAGATAAAAAGCCTTTCTAGAATCTCTCTGGTCTGGATTGATCATTGAAAATGACTTGTTATAAGATCCAAGTTTTGTTGGGCGAACTGCATAATCAAGGTTAATAATCCTTCTACATCACGAGGTCTGGCCATCTGATTTGACTTTGAGATAGAATCCAGATGAAAGTTGACATACTTCAAAATGAAAATTGACATAGTTCAAATCTATGGTATTGCTGGGGCTTGTTTGTTGTTTGGGCATTTGTTTGATTTTACCAAGGGAATTTGAAATGTGTATATTGTAATTGATTTTGTTATGGATCCTTTGACCATGCTTCTAAACTATTGTCTTAAAGTATTTTGCTAATGTAGTTTTGTCCTTTTATCTTCAGTATCTGCACAAACAGTTCATGTTGGACTGAGAAAATACAGAGCATAGACTTCTTGCCTGATTTTATCCTGGAAGAACTGAGAAAGGCTCATGATGCTTTAGCAAAGATGGGACGTGGTTTCGTTGGATCTAGTCTGGAATCCCTGTTAGATTGTCATAATAACACCAGGAGTGATATGATGAAGTTTCTTCGCAATACTATCCTGTTATGCTTAACTGTATTCCCTCGGAACTTTATTCTACAACATGCACTACTTATTGCCGAGGAGCAGTGTATTATGGGATCTGAAACTTTGCCCTCCACGTCTACCCCATGCCAAGCCTTAGCCAAGCGTCTCTTGAAGAGTGATAGGCAGGTATTTGCTGATGCACAGCTCTTTTACTCCCCGTCTCTTTCAAAACGTCGAAGATTGTGCGGAGTAATGAATAATATACACACACTACACAGCAATGAAATCCTGATAAAAACATTAGGCAGTTTGCATGGCACAAGTCTTGTGCAATCACAGCATTTTACCTATGCTCTTCAGCAGAATATTTTTCTTGAGTTTAATGTGCAGAATTTTCCATTTAATTTGACAAAAGTTGATGTGTCTACAAATGTACTTTCTTGGTGCTTCAGGGAATTCCGGGAAGGATTATTCCATTATGATTTTTGTCTTGAGATGCATATAAATGGTCCATACATGAATTTCCATGTAATATGGTTAATTGGTTTAAAATGCTCTACAATTTTCCATTTCTTCTGATGAAGCTAAGATTTATACCTTACATTATTTTTTGGGAAATTCCTGATGGTGCCCCCGTGGTTTGGGGTTTTCCGGATTTTGCCCAGAGTTTTTTTTAGTTCGGATGGTGCCCTTGTGTTTTAGTGTTTACGGAAAATGCCCAATTCCGTTTAAATTGTAAGCGGATGTCAGCTTAAAATATTTTTAAAAAAAAGATCTATGTACAAAATGTTTATAGCCTCTTTTATCATTTTCTTAAAAATAAAGTTTTTCTCATTTTAAAAAAGTTACTTTAGCTGACATCCCTTTACAATTTAAACGGAATTGGGCATTTTCCGGAAAATACTAAAACACAAGGGCACCATCCGAACTAAAAAAACCTCTGGGCAAAATCCGGAAAACCCCAAATCACAGGGGTACCATCCGGAATTTCCCTTATTTTTTCATTTGTATCTCAATTTTTTGCTTGCATAAATGTGCATATTAGAATGGGAAATAATCTTTTTTATTCTCCTTTAACTTTATTATTGGATGATAAAGAAATGTTGAAAGTCTTTAGATTACATCAGTTCTATCATCCCAAATTGGACAATAGACTTGTACAATGGAACAAAACATTACTGTCAGCAGACCTAGGTGGTTCAAAGTTGGCTCATTAAAAGACATTACTACTAGTGTTCTTATTGGTGCGACCTTTTACAAACATATATAACATCAATCTGTTGAATTAGCCCTCTAAGTAGATTCTTATTTACAATGGAAAAATGTAGCAACGTTTCATAATTACATAAAGAAGCAGTATTTATATGTTGCAGGGAATGATGCACAATGTGACCTACTACTTATTCACGTGCTTCACTGAATTTTGATTGCCTGTAAATGATTGATAGGATGTCCTATTATGCGGTATATATGCGCAAAGAGAAGCTTCTTTTGGGAATATTGGCCATTCTCGGAAGGTGTTTGACATGGCACTCTCCTCCACAAACGGGCTCCAATCGGTATGTTAGTCTGTTGGATTTTAATTCCTCCATGCGATGATGTTTTTTATAGCAAGTCCCTAAAGTAAGAGAGTGGTCTTTACGAAGCAATCCGCTGCTCACAGGGACTGGGCTGACACTTCTCTCTATAAATTATTTAATGTAGATGCACTTCTTCAAATAAAGTTACACAATTAGGATTAACAAATGCCTTAGTCCGTTCATTTATATTCATCCGTTTATGAGACTGGTTTCTTTTCATGTAGCTCCAGGTTGTAGAATATATATGCTGTTTACTATGTATACAATACTCGATTGACTGTCCAATTTGTTTGTACTTTGTCCATTTTGTTTTGTTTGAACTACTACTGCTCTGTGAGCTTTCATTTCTTTTGGGATTCTTGAACTCATAATGCTAGGCTGTACAATTTGTTTTAGCTTCAGTCTGCACTTCCTGTAACTGTTTATTCTATTCTTAAGTTATGAGGCCGTTATGATTATTATGGTTCTGTTTAATGGAAAGCCAGTTTTTTTGGCAATTTAAACTGTTTGTGCTATTTTGTTTTATTTGAACAGGAAATGCAGTCACTTGCTCCCATATTGTATCTCTGGTATTGCGAAATCGAGATTTTAAATGATTCTGTCAGTACGCCAGATTCCTCATCACGTGTAATACACATTTTATCTTGCTTAGGCAGTGGAGACAGTTACAGTCCATACAAATGTCAGCCATCAAGTGTACAGTTGCTTAGGGCACATCAAGGGTTTAAAGAACGCGTGAGAGCCATACAGTCATCATGGGCATGTGGTATTATAGATTATGGTTCTGTTGCCCTTGTTTGTTCTGCTGCTTTATTTGAAGAGTTGACTACTGGATGGACATCAGGGATCAAAGTGTTGTCTGATGCTCTGTCCATGGTGCTTACAGGTGCATACAGATCTTAATATTAAACTTACCCGTCATCAACTGACGATGCTGATGTGAATTCATGATGTTTTCGCTTCAAAATATTACTCTTTGACTGTTTTTCTTGACGTGGAATTCCTTCCTCTTGCTTGGAATTCTAAATAGTGTGGATCAATCATGGCTGGTTATTTTGGTTCTTTTCTTTTCCCTTTAATTTTTTTGTCATTCATGTGAAATGGCTATTGCCAATTGGAATTCTTGATGGTTGTGGCAATCTTGTTGTATATTAGCTCGAGTTGTGTATATGTTTAAATGTTTTGTAACTGAAAGTTTTCCATGACACTCATGGAGGATTTGGCGGTACCAGAAATATCTTCAGTTGCTGAAGTTTGAGATTAAATGATCTACTGCCCGTGTCAATTTTTGCCCATGCATCATAAACAGCGTCTTCTTTTCATTTCTACTTGTCTGCATCTTCATGTTCGTTCAATGTCTTGGTACTCTTTTGTGCTTCCCATGGAATTTTGATATTATAGTTTTTTACTTCTTCATGGTCTGCATTTTCCTTGTACTCCACTTGTAACATATCTATTGTTTCTATTTTATCCCAGAGAAAAGAAGTCAAAGTTCTCATCTCGAGTATATGTTCACTTATTATTTAAAGATGCTAAGGAGGCATAATCAACAAGCTGGGATGTCAAATGTACTACAGTCTGTTTTACAGGGACTGCAGATGTATTCTTCCAGTCCTCAACTTTTTCAATCTTTAGTGGAGCTTTGTCATTTGTATAGTGTGCCTAATAAGCTCCGACTAATCTTTGATGAGCACTGTCGAAAGTAAGATCACTATTCTGAAACCGTGTATTCTTTTGGCTGTTTCATAGGTTGAAATAAATTTGGTGAAGCATAAAAGGTTTCAGTATGCTTAACTTTCTTAAAGTTTTATGATCTTAAGTTCTCTTGCTAAATGAAGCTGCATTTTTATGTTTAGTACATGGACACTTGCTTCGTATGCTGCATATAGTATTGTGGCAACTACCAACCTTTGTCCACCTTTTCTTCTTTTTGTTTATGAATGAACAACTTTTTACTTGTTTTTGTTTAGATACAAGTTGTGGGGAAGGAATATCTGGATTAACTAAGAAGAAAGAAACTTCATTTTAAGCTATATTTAGCAACTGAAGGTTTTGAACAAAAATGGATGCACTCCAAGGCAAAAAGAAAAGAAGAAAAGAGGAAATTGCAATGTTAAGTTTATAGTTGAATGTCCTGATAAAAGTAGCATATATAAATAATATTCTTTGTGGCTCATTACTGCATCTGCTAATATGCCTTCTCTTGTCTAACCACTGATTTCTTAAAATTTCTGTTTAGGTAACTTGTATTTTCTGTTTTGTGTTGATGCTTTCAGGAAACCATCTGTTGTAGCTTGGCTATTTGCCTTGTCATTTGAGATGTCAAGATCTGGATCGCAGCACAGAATTCATGCGCTATTTGAGAGAGCACTAGCAAATGACTTGCTTCGTTGTTCTGTTATACTTTGGCGTTATTATATTGCTTATCAAGTAGATGTAGTTGGGGATCTCAGTGCTGCTAAACGAATTTTCTTTCGTGCAGTCCACTCCTGCCCCTGGTAAGTGACTCCTTTTGAATTACACTGAATTTCTCATAATTCTTCTTTCTTCACTGCATGTACTTGGTTGTTGAGTTAAAATAGGTCTATTTGCTCATGTTCCTGGTCTCTCATTTTGATGTTGGTTATGAACATAGACTTTGAGTGTGCGAGAATAGTAGAAGCGTGGTTATACTTGTGTTGTGCATTAATGTACATGAGTTGAAGCTCTGCCAAGAGTTAAGGTGGCATTTGTTGCTTACCACGTCCGTGTTCGTCTCTTCCGCGATATGATCTTATTATGTTAGAGTCCTAAATGTTTCTTTTCCAGGTCTAAGAAGCTATGGCTTGACGGTTTCTCGAAATTGAACACGATTTTAAGTGCGAAGGAGTTGTCAGATCTTCAAGAAGTGATGCGCGACAAAGAACTGAATGTGAGGACAGATATTTACGAGATTCTCTTACAGAATGAGTTCATGGACAAAAAGAACAGCTTCAGATAAAGCATGTTGAATGAGGAATGTTGGGATGTTGTATTATCTGTTTACTCTCTTGTAGTTGTCGTTAAATCAGTACCAAAGTTAAAGATGATTGGATGAAGGTGAAGGGAGATGATTTTTTAAAATTCATAGTTTGTATGGTAAGATGGATTATTATAGTTAAAGATGATTGGATGAAGGTGAAGGGAGATGATTAGAGAAAATGAAAATGTAAAATAGGCTAGATATGTATTTGATATAGAAGTACTCTCCCATAATCTATAGCTATTATACATTTAATTGAAGATAAAATCTAAAGGTTCAATCAACCCAACCTTATGTAACACCTCTACGTTAGTGTTAAGGTTGGTGATTATTTTACTTGAAAATCGTTCCATACAATGATGCAATCAACAACCAAAGTTAATGAGAAGCTGCTCAAATTCGGCTTAGGTTAGAACTAGTTTATTTTCTAAACGAGTCGAATATAAAGTAAGTTTTAATAGGTAAGCCTTTTATATCATCAAAAAGTATGTATAAAGATTTAGCATTTGTTTAAACTGAAACAAAGAAAAATAACTCTCAAAGTATAACCGTAAAATTGCATCTAAATCAACGTTAAATAGAATATTTATGACCGCTGTTATTTAGCGCATACTTTTTTTACTAATAACGCACATTTGTCCGTGACGGACAAATGTGCGTTATTTAGTAATTTAATCGAAGTTGTCCGTCACGGACAAGCTACGTTTGTCCGTCACGGACAAGCTACGTTTGTCCGTCACGGACAAAGTATCTTTGTCCGTCACGGACAAGCTTTATAATATATTTATTTTATTTTATTTTATTTTTGGATAAATAATATCTTTATTTTATTTTAAATTAAATAAAAAAAATTATCTTTGGATAAATAATATCTTTATTTCCATAATTTAACAAGCATAAATCTTATTTACGGATAGATAAATAATATATTTATTTACATAAATTAAAAACCATAAATCTTATCTTTGGATAAATAATATCTTTATTTCCATAATTTAACAAGAATAAATCTTATTTACGGATAGATAAATAATATATTTATTTACATAAATTAAAAACCATAAATCTTATCTTTGGATAAATAATATTTTTATTTCCATAATTTAACAAGCATAAATCTTATTTACGGATAGATAAATAATATATTTATTTACATAAATTAAAAACCATAAATCTTATCTTTGGATAAATAATATCTTTATTTCCATAATTTAACAAGCATAAATCTTATTTCCGGTTAAATAAATAATATCTTTATTTCCATAAATCTTATTTTTGGATAAATAATATCTTTGTTTCCATAATTTAACAACCCTAAATCAATATTTTTCATCCTATAAAAACCGTAGTCAATCCCCTCAAACCCTCATTCAACCATCTACTCATAAAGTTTATTCTTATTAAAAAAAGCAACTTAACAATGTCATACGAGGAAGATTATGATATTGATGATAAAAAAAGATCTTTGAGTTTTGAGAACGAAGACGAAGATAATGTTGAGGTAAGTTTTGTTTATTTTGATCATTAAAGTTGAAATCATTAATCGTGTTTGAACTTAGATATTTAACCATTGATGGAGTGGATTGAATTTGATTGTTAAGTATATTTCTGTCCGTTACGGCATAAAGCAGTTGTCCGTAACGGACAGATGGTGTCTGTCCGTTACGGACAGATGGTGACTGTCCGTTACGGACAGATGGTGACTGTCCGTTACGGACAGATGGTGACTGTCCGTAACGGACAGATGGTGTTTGTCCGTTACGGACAACCATCGAACAAATTAACCAATTTTTTTTTTTAGGGTTTGGAGGAGATAGATGCGGACGTTGATAATCTTAGCATTGATGAAGGATCAACAGATGGCGTAAATGCATCCGCCTCAGAAGCGACGAATAATGATTACTCTAGCCTGTTCACAACCGACATAAACTTCAATAGTCGAGAGGAGGTAATAGGATGGGTTCGAAAAGTGGGACAGGAAAATAAAATGGTTTTTTCTGTTTGTCGGGTACAGAAGTCCGTCCTCGGTAGTTTGGGAAAGACATGACTGTCGTGCGAGAAATATGGAGCATACAACCCAAAAAAGGTGCAGCCAGCTCAGAGAAAGAATTCATCGACGAAGAAAAGCGAGTGTGAATTCATGATTAGGGTTTTTGAGACTTACCAAGGTTTATGGAAAGTTCACGTGCAGTGTGGTGTCCACAACCACAAGCTTGGAAGAAATTTAAAGGGTCATGCATTAGCGGGAAGGATGAACGAGGAGGAGAAGAAGTTAGTAAAGAACATGTGGACCAGTAATTGCACCCCTGCCCAAATTGCGAGTGCTTTGAGCATTGATAAAGATAACAATACCAGGATGAGACAAATCTACAACCAGAGACAAAAATTACGTAAAGAAGGTTTGGATCAAAGGACAGTCGCTCAACAATTCTTTTTCGAATGTCGTAAAGAGGGCTATTTCTGTGAGCATAGGGGAAACAAGAACGGTGAAGTTACCGACATTTTTTTCGCACATCCGTAATCAATTGCCCTCCTTAAAGCATTCTCTTACGTATTAGTAATGGACTCAACATACAACACCAACATGTAAGCTTTCACAGTTATTTACTTTTCCGTTAGATGTCTTTTTTTATGTATGTAAAATTAACGCTTTGATATTATTTTTTTTTACAGATACAAGATGCCATTTTTTGAAATTATTGGGTTTACATCGACATGGCTGAACTTTAACGTTGCCGGTGCTTTTCTATCCACGGAGAAGGAAGATAATTATGTCTGGGCGATTGAACAACTTGCAAAGCTTTGTAGGCGCGTCGAGAGGACACCAACTACAACTGTGACGGATCGAGAGAAGGCTCTTATTAACGCACTTGATCGTATTTTCCCAGAAACACAGTTTCTTTTATGTCGTCGTCACATATTCAAAAACATTGAAGGAAGGGCTAGGAATAATCACATGGATAAAAAACTCGCTCGAATATTTGCCAATAGTTACTCGGGTTTATTTACATCCAAAACGGAAGAGTCTTACGAGAGACGGTTAAATGAATTTGAAAACAAATGGAAGAGGAGAGGACATCTTCTGCAATATGTGAGGACGCAATGGCTAGATCCTTACATTCCGCGTGGACGGATCAATATCTGAACTTCAAAAGTAACACGACGAATAGGTACGTATTTCAAAGCAATTTAAAATTTTATTTACCCGATTTGACGTTAACTCTTTTATTTTTCAACAGGGCAGAAACTGCACACTCTGTTCTGAAACAATTCATGAAAACAAGTTCTGCGAAGTTGGATACAATTTTCAGGTTCTATCACTCTTTGATGAGGATTCAGTTGGATAAGATCCTCGGTTCGTTCAACGAGAGCATGTCAAAAAAGAACATGGACTTCTTGTGTTAAACAATTTCAGTCGTTGCACCACAACATCTCCCTCAAAGCTTTTTTACTTATTATCGATGAGTACAATAAAGCTCGTGCTAACAAGCCCGATGGTCCGTGCACATGTTCATTTCCGACGACTCATTTTTTGCCGTATATGCACTTTATTTGGGGTTATACAAAGAAAGAAATGTCTATCCCTCTTACAGATGTGCATGAATTCTGGAAAAAGTTAGATATCGATGACGTGGTTCTGGACTCAAAAAAAGGACGAGACGTGCGTCGAGTTGCAAGAAATTTAATGACGGAATTCTGCGAGAAAGATTTTCCAAACCTGAGCCCTACTCGACAGTTGGATGTTGTAAATAAAGCTATAGAAACTTCTTTTCCGGAGAGGACCAGTTTGCGGGAACCTGCTAGGGTTGTGACTAAAGGAAGACCGAAAGACAGTCCAAACAAAAGATTGCTATCCGATTGGGAGTTAGCAGGTACCCCACCCAAAAAACAAAGAGGTCGACCCCCAAAGAACCCTATACCAGTATCAAGTCCATCTCCTATTCCAATATCAAGTCCATCTCCTAATACCGATTTACCACCCAAAACACCTTTAAAGAGAAGTATATCCAAGCATAACCCTGATATTTTAGTAGAGTGGCCTGGGGCGATTCGTATTTGGATGAAAAAGTATGTAATCAGTTGGAATAATGTTAGAGGGGATGAAAATTGTGGTTTCAGAGCACTACATCATGCAATCTACGGCACAGACACAGACGAAGGATGGCGGATGATTAGGCGACTGATGTTAGCAGAGCTCCTTTCTCATCGCGAGTTGCATGAGGGTTTTTGTCATCAACGTAACATCGATAAGACGATTATAGCACTTGGATGGAATGGAGACGGTTTTGTACCACCAGAATATTGGTTTAATGTGACGGACATGGGGTGTTTAGCTGCCACTACATTGCAGTGTATTGTTGTAGCGCACGGTGGGTGCGACTACACATATGTTCCACTATATCGTCGAGAAGAAGGAATTACTTCGAACTTAGAGTTTCCAGAGATCCATATATCAATAGTTCCCAACCAGTATCATTACATCAGGGTATGTCCTCTAAGATCTTTTCATTTATCATTTTCGGTTTAGTTTTTCAAAACATATATGTACTAATGTTTTTTTTTTTCTATTTGTTTTAGCTAACACTTGAAGAGAATTGTCCTTTACCAGAGATGCTTAAAACTTGGTCGCACTTTCATAACGACACCGTTGATGGTATTGAAGTCAGATTAGCTCATCGCCTCACTCGCTGGAAGGATTTACATTTACAACATGAACGAATAACACAGATAGATCTTGGAACAGTTAGTTGATCTTGTTTAGTTTAACTTGTTAATTTTAACTTTACGATCACACATATTTTCTTAAGGTTTAGTCATTTATATTATGTTAAGGTTAAGTCATTTATATAGTTATCGTTTATATTTAGTTAAATATAACGCAAAAAGTTAAGTACGAAGTTTAAACATACAACGAAACAAGTTTAAACATACACAAAAATGTAGACATAAGATTCAAAAGTTTAAACACACAATACAAACCCAAAAAAAGTGCATACACAAGCCTACTCGTCATCGTCATGACGAGTACCGCTACCTTGTCCATGATCGTAAGAATAATCTCGGAGATCAGGAAAATAATCTACATAACTGCGTAAGTCATGATGCAGGGAAGGAGGGATAGAAGGATCACCAATATACTCCCTAAATCGTGTAGCGTAATCGTAAGGGTCCAACTGGCCGTCAAAGGTCGAAGGTGGAGGTGGAGGTGTAGGAGGAGGTGGAGGAGAATGCATCTGCTGAGCACCTGGACGTATAAACCGGTGCGATCGGTCTGTATACCACGCCATATAATCGTCGGTGGCGGTATATCCAGGGCCGTAACGTGCAGCCATCTTCTCAACCGTGACGTGATGGTGCTCCCATCTATCCCACGCCCAGCTACCTCGAGGATAGCCAAATCTGTAGCTCATGGGATCCTCGACCCTAATGGCATAATCAGGCTGTATCAGCGGAGGCGGAATAGTCTGAATGTATCAAAAAGCCCTCATGTTCTTGTATGGATCGTAGGGCTCTGATATGTCCATAAAAGTCAACAGCCCGTGGAACAACGAACGCTGTAACTCTCTATCAGTGAAGTCCAACTGGCCGTATGGCTGCCAGTTCACCTGTTTAAAAAACAGACAACATTGTTAGAAAATAAACACGTTAGTTGACAAAAAGATTACAACTTCTCAAATGTAGTGGACTTGCCTGATCAACAGTCATCTCATCAAGCATCCGTCTGTAGTCACGGGTGTCCCTCCTAACAGGCCTGATCTCGAATCTCGCCGCCCAAGGCATCCCATGCTCCCAGCCCTCGACAACCTCCGGTGCAAAGTATGGAAAATATAGGTAGATCCATGTCTTTAACAAAAAAGAAATAAAAATTAGACAAACAATACAAATTAAGTTACGAGAATAATAATATGAGTATAGAGGATATATTTTACCTGCAGCAGCGTCAGACAACCGCACATCTGGCGACAGTCGACCCTAGTGGCCTCGCCCATACGCTTATAGAGGTAGGCGAGTGTCGCCGTACCCCAGGATGTAGTAATCACCTGATCAAGATCCTCCACCAATATCAGTAAATCTGGAGAAATCTTGTGCTGAGATTTGTCGGTGAACAGCGTCGATCCCAGCAGGTATAACAACCACCCAGACGCTGCAGTCGTCGGATACAGATGTGAATATCTGTCACACTGATCCAGTAAAAAAGAATGTGACAGCCCTCGACGACGTACATCTCCGGCAGTCATCTACTCATCAGTAAAAGCAAAAAACTCCTGCACTCGGATGGCAGAATCAGCTCTGCCGATCACCTGAGTAACCGCCGTCTCGGATATGGGAATGCCTAGGATGAGCTGGACATCATGGAGAGCAATGGTCATCTCACCCCAAGGCATGTGCAGCTGGTTCACCTCGCGCTGCCAACTCTCGATAAAAGCGTCCAGTAGACGCACATTCAGATGCCTGTACATAAGACCTTGCAGATGGGTCAGTCCACTGACGTGCGCTAAACCCGACCAAGCCTCCTCATTCAGTGGCCAGGCGTCCAGCTGGCTGGCTCTGGTATGATAGTGAAGCGTATCACGATCCTACATAGAAAAAGAAATTTAATATATAACTAAAAATATTATAACATTAAAGATGCATTTATTAAACATATTTATTGCGTACTCACCATACCATGCCAGACGTGGAGAGCGGTGTGAGCCTGGAAACTCCTGAGTATCTCTGGTATACGAGGTCCCCCTCCACAAGGACCTCGAAGATCGGGCTGAAAGGCCTGCCGAGAAGGAGGTACTGGTCTAGGACGATCGCCCAGAACACGAGGAAGTACCTCCTCAAGTACCTCCTCCACAGGAGCTGGCGAAGGTGGCCTCCTCCCTCGGCGTCTCCTCTCAGTTGTAGGTTGCTGTTGTGAAGAAGAAGGAGCATACTCCTGCTCCCGTTGGGAAGAAGAAGGAGCATCCTGCTGCTCCTGCCGGGAAGAAGAAGGAGCAAACTGCTGCTCCTGTTGGTAAGGAGGACTCAGATCCTCGATCTGAGAATAATATCCGGCATCAAACAAAGCACCACCTCCAGTATAGGAGCTATGTCTGGCTCCGCTAAAAGCCTGGTGAGGAGGGCTCAGTGGAGCAATGTCACGCGCAATATCAGATGTACTACGCCGCGTGACTCCCGACTCCTGTGTCGGGAACTGCTCCTCACCTCCAGAGTAAGGAACTGGCTCTCGTGCCTCGTGTGTAGAGTGGACATCCCGCTGTCCCCTCAGAGAACGCATGCCACTGTGGAATACTTTCCTGAAGTATCCCAATCCGCTAAACCTCTTGGAATCCTTTCCATCTGCAAACAAAAACAACAAATGTTAATAAAAAGGAAAAGAAATTAAAAAAGGGGAAAAAACAAATTTAAAATTTTTTTTTTAATAGTTGTCCGTGGCGGACAAGCGTCTTCTTCGTTCAGCAGATCGCGAACGCCAACAATGGCGTTCGCGATCTGCTCACTTAACCTCTCTAAAATAACTAATTAACTTCAACCCTAACTCATATTCATCGATTTTAGTAACATATAAGCCCCTAAACCTCTCTAAAACAACCCAAATCGAACAAATTAAACTCTAAACCTAAACCTAACTAAAATAAACAAATTTAAACGAAACTAAAACGAGAAAGTTATGTTTTTACCTTATATTGCAGTAGAGAATACGAGAAATGTGGAGAGAGATTGCAGCCGAAGATCGAGCGAAGGATCGTCGTAGGTGTTCGTCGCGGCGAAGAAAGGAAGAGGAAGAAAGGGAAAGAAAATGAGCGTGGCTGTCCTTAATAGGGCATGTGACCTTTGTCCGTCACGGACCGAAGGAGTTTGTCCGTCACGGACAAACGTCATTTGTCCGTGACGGACAAACGCCTTCTGTCCGTGACGGACAGTTCCACTTTGTCCGTGACGGACATATCACTCCTTCAAAGATTGGTATTTACAACATATATTTGTATCTTTTAGATCAACCAATAATGTGGACAACTTCATTAAATTAATGAGTTTAATTACCTGTAGTAACATTTTCGTTAAATTTTAATTTAGTAAGATCTTTGAATGAAGATAACGAGTTGTAAAGAACATAATGAGATAAAAATATCAACTTAACGTTATTGCGAGGATTATAAATTCCTGTTAATCAAAATTACGTAACTTCCTTTCAATAAACGTTTCTTTTGTTCAAAATTTATAGATTTCGTAACAAACATATAAAGTTTCAAAAAATAAACGTAACTTCATATCATACATATCTACGATCCAATGAAGATTATGTTATTGAAAGGATTTAAACTTCCTTTTACACAAGAAGATCAAATCAAAGATATTTTATTCAAAAGATTAACACTTTCTTTCAATAAAGAAACCAAACTTACTTACAAACATAACAATTACAAAGGAATCAAAGTTTCAAGATCAATGTTACATTTTTAAGAAATTCAAACATAAATACGATCAAATCAAAATGACGTTATTGAAAACATTTAAACTTTATGTTAACAAAAGACAATCAAAAGGATATTAAATTTCTTTCAAACAAACCAAATTTTATAACTTTAATCCAAACACAAATACAATTTTCATTTTATACATGTAACACTTGTCCGTCACGGACAAGTGACATTTGTCCGTGACGGACAAATGGAATCAAATTACTAAATCATGCCCATTTGTCCGTCACGGACAAATGGGCATGATTTAGTAATTTGACATGCGCCAAATAGCCTGGACGTAAATGAAAAGAATTTCAATGTGTTTAGGGAATTAATGAAATACAAAATTATTGGGTTGCTAAAACAAATATTGACCATAAAACTGACATTATTCTCTAAGCTACAAGTTTGAAATAATCCTTCTCCTGATTTGCAGGATTACAGGTGCTTTCCAGAAGTTGTATATTCAAACTGGCAATATCTGAAGCACCAAAAATGTAACAGAAGGAATATGTTCTCTGTACATTTTACTGAGCAAACCAAAGTTGATTTATAAGATCATTCAAGTAAGAGGTCACCTAAGATACTCTAGTAATGGTATAATACTGACCATTTGCCGAAGATCTGGACAATGAGTTGGGTTTTGTTGGCCAAAACAATGCTGCTCAAAATTGCATTACCTTGGAAGAAATGTTGAGCAAGGGGACCAAGGCACTTGGAGCAAATTTACGAGCAAAAAGGTAGCAAATCCAAGTTTTACCCGAGTTATATGCACATTGTGTCCCATTGTTTCTGATTGACTGTATGAATCCTTCAGTGATGTTCTCCTTTCCAAAAGATGCCGGGTGGGGCCCACCCTGCGACCAATCGACCCAAGTCACAGTCCGGTTTGAGTTTTCCTGGCTGTGAAACATGTTGAGGAATGTGGCAAAGTAGTGCTCATCCGGGTAGCATGACGGCATACAGTAGTTTCTGAACAATGCGTAGTACTTGGAGTCGGAAATTAGGTTTATAGCCAAGGAACGCTTCACCTCGAACCACTGCGAGCCCTTTCTCCAGTGGTGGAGCTTAATCACAGGCCACATGCGTCGGCTGTAGCGACCCCGTCCATACCGTGATGGGTCATCGTATGCTTCAACGAAACTGTGAGATGATCCTACGAGATATTTGTATACGGTTTCGAAGTTGTAGACCGGGATGCAACTCTCTGACAGCAGAACAAAGCGTTCGTTTGAGAAGTCCAGCAATGCATTGGCTAAAAGGCGTCTTTCTGCGTCAGCTAGGGATACAGATCCCCAAGAGACTTTCTGAGGATGACAATTTCTATAATATTAATTCAAGAACTACAGCAAAGTCCGCCTTTTCGGCTATATATAAGAGAAAAATATAAGGTATAAGAAATACTGCATAAACAACATACAGAGGCAAACTATGAAGCAAACAGATATTGCATTAAGTAGCAGTTCGTCAAACTAGGGTCAGCCAGTCAGGTGTTCATCAAACCGAGTAGACAAAAAATAAAATAATCAAGTGAACTGGCAGAACTGTCTGCTGCCAATTTTCTGGACATGGGAAGACTTAAAACATGGAAAATTACCATAAGATGCATGGCAATGAATCAGTAGCCAGACTATACACGGTAGATATATGAGCAACTTTTCACAGAAACGAAAATGCACACTTACAAAGGATGCCTAACGTTCGTATAAAGCCGTGATTGTCTGGTCATCCGCAGGAAGCTAAATTACAAGGCTCAGGGATCTGGTTTGATGATGTGTTCATTAACAGTACATGGATTGGCAAGAAGTACAAGTATTACTGTAAACCAAATTGATGTAATGTACAAGTGTGTAAATAGACGTTAGTAGAAATCATGAAATCCCATAATCATTAAATACATGTCACATCTCAATGATAGGATAGAGTAATAGAAAACAATGTGGTCCATTTGTTTTAAATCTCTCATGTAGCATGAATAAACCAACACACACACAAAGCAATTCCTCCGAAATAGTACAGATGCATAAAAAATTGCAAATTGATACTCTTGAGTTTTTGAAGTTTACATATGGAGGGTAAGAAATTTTAAAGCTCACAACATACCCCTCCATTTGGAAAAATTCTACATAAATTCTTCTATTTTTTTAATTGAAGTACCAACTAATGTGGTTGGTAAGTTGGCTACTAAATCATATAGTGCCAAAACATTTTCCCATCAAATTATGCCCCTAACGCACCTCTCAATATAGGACAAAGGAATTCCAGGGGCATGGCTAAATTGAGAGAATGTACTTTAAGTTAATATCATATCAATTGTCACCTGAAAGAACAAGGAAGAACAACCGGAGAAACCTTTCTTGAATTTCAAAATTTTACAATGAAATCGCATAATTATGTTATTTTATCGAGTCTAAATATAAGACGGACCCATAGGAACCAATAACATACTTTTATGTTAAAGATCACTTCTAATAATACATTTTTCATAAATGTATGCAACCTATACAAACCTACAAGGCAAAACAATAAGCAAATGCAAACCCACCCACAACTAAAGCACTCTTCAACCACATCTGCACCTACTCCAAACCCACAAAATTCAAAACAACCAAATTAGGTATGCAGCTTGGTAAGCCTATCATTCCATTTTATGAGAAATAAAGATTGAGAGAGGGTAAGTTTCATATTAAGCCTACTCCAGTTCTTTGTTTCAATCCAGACATCCCTGTACCACAGCCAAAACAAAGAGAAAGTAGGCAGGTGACCTTGCATCAATGGTGGGGTTGAGCTGCCACTCTCTTAAGACGCCATGCATCTTATAATGCCTTTTCGCTCGTGAAACTGAAAAAGTTCCCACAAGCTATTATTCCTACACGATTGGAAGATGGTATTGCTACTTTACTTTTCTGGTTCACATTCGGTTTAGAGTCTTTAGACTTTATTTGTATGCAGTCTTAGAGGATTTTCCACACTTTCTTTTCTCTTTTCTTCTTTTCCTATGAATCAAATAATTTTTATTTTTTTTGCTTGGGTGAATTTATAGACAAACACATTTCAAAAACATTTTGAAAGAAATCCTTTAGAGAATCATTTCCATGCCAATCTTGGAAAATGGTTAAAACCCTGAGACTTGAATTTAACATCCCCATAGTACTCCTTAATATAGATGTTAAAAGGAACTACTAATACAAAAAAAATGAATGGAACATTGTGGGAGTACTCGGTATGCAGTAACATTATTGCTTAAAGCAAGCAAAGGGTTTCTGATAGTCTGATAGCCATATTAGAAACCCTGTAACGGTAAGATTGGAAGAGGGTGAAAAGAAGGGATGGGGGCTCCTTCTCTTCCACCCTGCACCCTCCAAAGGAGTTATTTTCCTTATCTGAAATTATCACTGCAGGGGAGTTTTTTGAATTAGATTGAAGTGAACATACCAATTTCTCCTTCACCGAGAAATAAGGTTCAGCACCTTAATTTGGTTCCAAGTAAAAATAGTTATTCTATTAAAAATATTTCAGTTCCTTCAATCATCCTTCCTATCAGATATCAATATAACCCAATTTTATCACAGCCCTAACCCTAAGTAATTTATTATTGACAGAAAATAAATCAGTCAAATAGTTGATGTAGCTCATTCTTAAATTCTTAATCATGTCTATCGATGCCATTTTTATCATAGTTAAGAGCACTTCTGGTGTACTCCTTTAAAATCTGATGCTAGGAATGAACATACTATCTAAAGGACACCTATGCAGCTATGCTAACATTTATTTGTTCATTAGAAAAGGGAAAAGGTTGAGCATCTGTCTCATTCTTTTCAGCATATTATAAATCACATATCTAAACAAAATTATCTTGCTCAGTATAATCAAACATACCTAAGTACACACAAACTAAATTAATATAGTGCATTATTTACCTGACTGGGTATCTGCCGGCCAAAGAAAAAAGACTCCGTAGAAACATTGAGATGATACCCGGGAAGTGAGTGAATGTAAATTGAAAATTGGTCCTGGTGGCCACGAAAAAACCTCTCCCACAACGGAAGGAATGGCAACGGCCCCCGTGTGAGGAACATAAATGCCACTTTAGGGACCCTGTGATATGGATATTCTTCAATCTTCGGCACCAGAGAAGCCCTCCAAAGAAGCTCATCATCAGTCAAGCCATGTGTCAATTGCTGCGGGTGGACAATGTTTTCCATGTTCAAGCAATTGACCTTCTCACAAGATTGCTGTGAATTACTAGAATTGCTGTACTGAATCATGTTACTAGTACTGTCTACGCTAATAGGTCCGGATGCTATTATATTGTTCCTGTAGGCATTCAGCCCAGCTGTCCTCGTGGTTGGGAAGTAATGATCCACATGCGAACTTAATATCAATCCTATGACAATACCCACAACGAAGATAAGCAATCCGGCTACAATTCTCACAATTCTAAAAGACGAATCCCTAATGCTTGAACATGACAGCTTTTCCAGCTCTTCTTTGTCTCTAGTTCTCCCCATTACCGTGCACACCCCCCGAGCACTTGCCAGAACTTGAACAGGAGCAAAGAGTTTCCCTTCCCCACATACACCAAACGAAAAAATCACTACGTTTGTGATATACAGAGCAATCGACCAATAGCGTGAGCCTCAATTTTAGCGATGAGAAGAAGCATAAACCCGGAACTGCAAAGTTAACTCACCGTATTCGAGACGATCTCTGTTTCCGCCGGAGATCGAAGAGAAAAACAGAGCCCTATTTGTTTCAGTATATGGATTTGAAATCGAGTTCATACATCGTCGATTGACATAAAATTAGGAATCTGCAGTGATCAAATTCCTGTGAAAACGACAGTCAGCCCTAGGATGATGGTGTTAGAGAAGGCGGAACAGCAGATCGAGTTGCGGTATAGTGAGAGGAGCGGATCGAGAAGATGGAAGAGCAGAGGAGGCGGCGAAGCTATGGCGGCTGATAGCCGGCGGTGGGGGAGAGATCGTTTGAGAATTGAAAGACTGTTGGGGAGGTCAAGGGGGAAGACGAAGACTTGGAGAAGTGGGATTATAATTAGGTTTGAATGACAGGAAGGATGGTGGAATGAACACAAAAACCCACCAACGGATGGCTTTCCCCATGTCACCAAAACTAAGGTTCACATAATGGGGTTCATAAGACTTTCCAAATCAATATAACCCTCTATAAATATTTTAGGATGCTTTTGTTTGGTGTATTTAAATTTAAATCTTTTATCTGTTATCCATTAGTTTTTAAGTTTTTTTTTTTTTGTATTGTTAGACTTTTTTTATCTGATATTTATTAGTTTGCACTTTTTTTTTTATCTAATATAACCCTCTATGAACTCATCAATGAAATAAAGAAGACTTCCATTTACAAATCTCTATATGGTAAACATGTTTCCGCCTAAATAAACCCTAATCATCATCGTCATCGGCGGCGGCTATCACGCCAACCCCTTGAGCCGACTCTGCCAATGTGTTGTTATCGCCATCCTGACAAAACAAAGATCAATAAAGGGATGAGAGTACATCAAAGGGCCCAAAACTACCCTAGGATGTTAATCTATATGTGACATAGGGCCCAAAACCTACCTTAGAACGCTAATCAACATCCACATTAGGGCCCATATCTATTCTAAGACGCTAATCAACCTGCGTCCTAGAGCCCAAAACCTACCCTATGATGTTAATCTACGTAGTCAGACCCAAAATCTACCTAGGATGCTAATCTACTTGCGTCCTATGGCCCCAAACCTACACTAGGACGTTAATCAACCTACGTGCTAGGATGCTCAACTTGCGTTCTAGTGCCCAAAACCTACCTTAAGACGCTAATCAATCTGCGTCGTAGGGCCCAAAACTACCTTGGGACGCTAATCTAGCTGTATCTTAGGACCCAAAACCTACCCTAGAACGCTAATTTACCTACGTCCTATGGTCTAATCTACCCTATAACACTAATCTACATGTGTCTATGGCCCAACCTACCGGCGGTATATCAACATTAACAAAACAAAGACCAATGAAGGGAGAGAGGTGCATCAACTCCTTCTAACATCTCTTCACTCCAACAACAATTTTCGCACTTAAGACTCAAGTGCAAGTAATGAGGAGCATAAAAAAAACCAAAAAACCTTCAAGTTTCTACTTGGAGTTGTTGAATCACAACTCAACTTGAGGGAGAGTGTTAGAGTACGGACCTAGTATATTGGGGCGTACATTGAGCTTATCCTTATTTATTAGTTTACTGTTTTGCCTTTTTATATTTGTTTATATAAACAATATTTGATCAATGAAATAAACAAGACTTCAATTCACAAATCTCTACACGTACCCTCATGGTTTAAATTTTTTTTTATCACACGGTAAGCAAATTAGGAGTTGTCATTGTCTATTAGTATACCATCCTATTACATCCTTTCGGATAAGAACTTCAACTTCTCTCGGGATCCCTTCAATGGAAGTAGTGATGTCATGGCCTAAGTGTGTAAGTTACGCCATTGACTTCTATGAAGATGTGGTTCATTGTGACATGTTTGAAATGCGACAGTATAATAGAGATATTAGAAATAATAATGTCAATTTCCCACGGAGGCTTCCAGACTTGGGTGTTTGAGTTAATAATTGTGAGGTTATCACCCTCTATTTCAATTTTGATATGCATAAGCTTCAATGTGTAAGATTGAGGAGATCCCACATTTACCGTAGTCATAGGCAATGCTTTGTTGTATTATAGGTGAATCCTACCGTTTCGTTTCTTTAAAATAAAAATTTTATACCCCGGACCTATTAAGGTCCGTGATATCTGCTATGATATATATGACACGGATATATTGCAAACTAAATACCCCGGACTTAATTAAATTTGGGGTATATACTAGAAAATACCGGAAATATGAAATAGTATATATCCCGGATATTTAAACACACGTAGAATGGATGGAGTTTTATTGAAGTATATACGCCGAATGTACAAATGGAACTCCCGGGTATATACCTTTGGACCAAATACATCGATGACCATTACACTAGATGTGGTTCGGGTATATAGTTTTAAATATCCGGGGTATTTGACCTTTTTTGTAGTAGTGAAGGTGAAGTAGTTCTCACTAGGACAATGAAAAAGTGTAAGATGTATATAGATTGTAAAAATCTTAACACATCCACTAGGAAGGACTGATTTTCCATCCTTTATATTGAATAAGCATACCCACTTTTGTTACCTAAATGGGTATAGAGGATTCTGAAAGATCCCCATCCACCCCCAATGACCGGTAGAAGAAAACCTTTACGTGCCCTTATAAGGCATTCGTATCGGAGGATGTCATTTGGTATTTGCGAAGTCCCGCTATATTCCAAAGATGCATGATGATCATCTTCTCAAATTTCATAGAGGAATAAATGGAGGTATCTATGAATGAATTTTTTGGTTATGTTATGTCTTTGATTCATGTCTCACTAATTTGGATAGGGTGTTAAAAAGATGCGAGGAGACAAACCTTATGTTTAATTGAAAAAAATGTTATTTTATGGATTGTACTATGAAACTTGGTGTCTAACAGAAACATTGAGGTGAACAAAGCTAAAATTAAACTAATGCAAATTATCTCAATATTTAATCTAATAATAATGATATGGGAATTAATACTTCTCTTGGATTAAGACTATTACATCTCTTATTAACCTCTTTGCAAAGGAGATCGCTTTCAATTTCTCTCCTACATCGTTTTAAAGGTTCAAAACGACATTGGTGATAACCCTTATCACACAAGATTCTTGTTATGATAGATCATTCGAGATCATGTGTGATACATACGATTATGTTATTATGGTAGTACTTGAGAAGAGGATGAACTAGAAACTCCACACCATATATTATGAATGCAAGACGTTGGATGAAGCATAACAGAATTATGCCACTATGGAGAAAGATCTTATAGCCGTAGTTTATGCTTCTTTCAAGTTTCATGCCTATCTTGTATGATCCAAGGTGATTGTCTACATCGACCATGCCGCTTTTAAGTTCTTGATGACCAAGAAGGATGTCAATACACACCTCCTCTTGAGGAAACTACTACAAGAGTTTGATATGGAGGTTAAAGACAAGAAGGGCACATATAACACCATGGTGAATCACCATTCTTGACTCCCTCATGAGACCATTAGTGTTGATCCGGAAGATAGCCTTATCAACGGTTATCGGCCTGATGATGTCCTCCTTCATTCTACCACATTCATGGAGTCCAGTTTTGTTCGTACACTTAATAAGGGACTTAGGTTCAACTAAAAGACATAAATGAAGCACTACATGAGAGACAACTCATGATAATTCCCGTTATTGTATAACTTTGTGAGTAATACATTTTCTCCCTAACACATTGAGGCAATGTATTCTCTTTAGTATTGAATGGGGTGATTCACTTCATTTATTCCTATGTATATCATGTTTTAGTTTACAAGAGCAGTGTACTATCTCTTGTTTTTTTCTCAACACACTGTTATTTGTATTTTGTTACACTCAATCCGCTTTGTCTCGATTCGATAACATATATTTTTCTACTTTATGGTTTTCTCCTCTCTCTTCTCCTCTGTTGCCTCGGTCAACCTACTTCTTAACTCAATCAAGTGTATATGTCATACTTTGCATAATATCATTGAGTTATTGAATGATAGTAATATGGTTTCTTAGGGTCAAAGGAAATGATTAGAAATTACAATCAATCCACTTGAACAATTGGTCTTAGGGTCAAAAGTAGGAAGGATAAACAACCATTAGATCAAGTTAAAATTGTTCAACAATAACATGTATTTGTTCAACTATAAATTATTAGACATATAAAATGATCATATAGTTGAACAAAAATTGAGATGAACTATTGAAAATATAAATTAACACTTGAACAATATAGTTGAACAAATTCGAATATAAATAAACAATTTTGAACATAAATGAACAATTGCCATAGTTGAACAATTCTAAATATATTTGAAAATTTTTGAATATATATTTGATTATTTTTTAGTTGAACAAATACATTTTATATTTCAAGAATTGTACACATATATTAACACTTGAACAATTGATCATATAGTTAAAAAATTTTGAATATATTTAAATAATTTTTAGCTAAACAAATACATATTATTTTAAAAAATTGCTACTTGATTCAATGGTTGTGAATTCGTCTTACTTTTGACCTTGTTCCGGTGAGGATGCTCTTTATAGAGATGAGTGATGAGAAATTTTCTTCATTTTTTTATACTATATCCACTGATGGCTTTGCGAAGGTGGATAAGACCCATGAGCTATGCCGCGGTTGGATAAGACTCAGGGTAGTTGAGATGTTCAGGAAGATTGCATGTCTTTCTGAAGTGTGTGTTGTTTTGGGCCCGTAGACTACTTGCCGCATGCATGTACATAGATCTTGTTTCTTTGTTTATCTATAAATTTACCTTTTACAAAAAAAAGTCTCCTCACCCGAAGTAGCCCCTATATATATATATATATATATATATATATATATATATATATATATATATATATATATATATATATATATATATATACCTATGAGAACACCCCCTAACGTGAGAACATAAGAACAGATTCGTAATTATTATTAGTTTTGTTACGAATGTGCCATATCGTTTAATGTATTATTCATAGTTATTGTTGATTGAGTGAATTATTCGTAGTTATTGTTGGATTCCTAATTATTATTATTCGTAGTTATTATTATTTTTGATATCTACTCTAAATCTCAACCCTTAATACTCACATCAAACGGTGTACGATTGTTCTCATGTTCTCACGTTAGGGGGTGTTCTCATGGGAACCACACCCTATATATATATATATATACACACACACACACACGTAACCCTTGTATCAAAATAATTAAGGGTTGTGAGTTGCCAAATTAATTAACACTTGAACAATAGTTGAACAACTGAATACATAAATTTATATTTGAACAACTAGTTATATAGTTGAACAATTTTGAATATGGTTGAACAATTGAAATATTTGAACAATTATAAATATAGTTGAACAATTTTTAGTTACACAAATACATGTTATATTTGAAAATTTGTTACTTGATTCAATGATTGTGGATCTTTCTACTTTTGACCCTAAGACCCCTTTTCACTTGAATCCAACCTTGTCTATCTATTTATATATAAACAAACTTATAATATTGTCAAAACAAAAGAGAGAAGATAGTCCTATATGATTATCAAAGCAATATATAGATATATTAGATCAAATAGGAACTTGCTTTACAATGTGAGTAGAAATTTCTTATAGTCGTACGATCTGAATAAATGAACATCCCAGATTTGTGACTACATAAAGAAAAAGTACAAATTTGACGAGATATTAATTTACATTGATTAACCATATAAATAATATCGGTAGTATACGTTTCATACTCGGTTAGAAATTTGTATCGCCTTCCTCAATAATATCATACTCAATCGAGATTTGTATCGCCTTCCTCGGTAGTATACGTTTCAAACTAGATCCAAGTAGTCGAATTGAAGAATTATGAGCTATTTCATTAAAATAGTATAATTTCATCAAA
This sequence comes from Fagopyrum homotropicum, assembly GCA_033239125.1. Taxonomy (NCBI): domain Eukaryota; kingdom Viridiplantae; phylum Streptophyta; class Magnoliopsida; order Caryophyllales; family Polygonaceae; genus Fagopyrum; species Fagopyrum homotropicum. Next base: position 132,781,470 of record BSWB01000004.1, read on the forward strand.
ATACAAGATCAAAATAGAAATAATTTACGAGCTTTAGATTCATTTGAATTGAACATATTCAACTATTTCTACCGAAATACAAGATGCATTGAGAATTGGAATATCAATGTATCTTTGTCTGAACAATCGTCAAAGGGTTGCTAGATGTTACAATGCAAAGTACACACAATGAACAATGTAAATCGTCAATATCCTAAATTACTATCAAAGTATATAATTCTATTAAAACAAATGTTATTCTATTTATTGAAAGTATATTTATCAATTTTAATTTAGTGTTTTACACTCATAAACATTTACGGCAAATAAATATCTTGAACATTGATTCATCAATCAGACATCTATAAAATGTTTCTTTTATTATTATCTTCTTATTTTTATATTGGATAACTGTTTACATAGAAGTAGAAGGTAAGCGAGCAACAAGTTGCGCCGCTACCCCTTTTTGGATGGCAAAACCTAACCTTTTAAAAACAACATCTACAAATCTAGAGGACATAATATTACTATGCATAACTCTTTGCACCCTCTTGAGAATATCAACAACATCGGGTGCAAAAAATCCAAACGTGTCAAAAGCAAATGGAAGAAATACGTGTTGGCTTTCAACGCATGCCCTTCCATGCTTGGCCACCTTAGCTTATGCCACTCTACAAGCTGCCTGACCCACAACAAAAAGTCCGTTCCCTAATCCCACAAGCGGTGAGAACCCCGTCAAATCAATACATGCATGCTTCTCTCCACTCCAACCAAACACCAAAACATCCGCCGGCCGCAATGTCGACCTTCTATCTCGCGGATCAGTCAAGAAGTTCACAGGTGCTTCTTTCTTTATAGAATTTCCGGCCCGTCTGAAGGTATCAAAAAGAACATCACGAACCATATCATGCTTATACTTGAAGCCCGAAAGCTCCTTACAATGTACAACATGCTCCCCAAAAGCATCCAACACCCTCCTTATAATGTACTTGAGAATGGAGCGGTACTCCACTAGGGACATGCATTGACCAAGTCCGTCAATGGGAAAGACAAGAAGAAAATCTTGGCTATGCTACGCTTGCTGACATCCGAAAACTATTTTCTGTCTATTAGTCATATCAAATTTCTCAACCTTCTCCCGAACAATTTTACCAAAAAGAGCATCCGCCAAAATATGTTGGGACTTAGGGGGGACGGTATCCTTACTAGTAAAGTTGGAAAGGTCGAACTTTGGGATAGCCACATGCAGGTCATCTAAAGCTCTATAAAATTTTGAATCCATACCGGATAGCCCACTGTCACGCAAGATATGGTCTTGGAGCACCCAAGACTGAGCTTTGGAGGCTACAAAAGCGTAAGAAGACGCCGCCATAACAGAGTACAAACCGAGCCCTCCACGACGAATAGGCAAGGAAGCCAACCGCCATTGAAGATCCCCGAAAAAAGGACCCCCACAAACCACAATATTCTCAATCGACCCACGAAGTCCCGCGTCAAAACGAGATGCCGCATCCTTCACATGCTCTGGCTGACAAGTCCTCGGGCCAAAAAAACATCTTCACAACACCCAAACACGAACGAAGTAAGAGAAGCTCACTCTGCGGGTTCTTAAGCTACGGGAGAAGACGCATCAACTCCAATGCCTTATCAGCTCTCTTCATAACCAATTCTTTAATAAAACCACTATCTCTACTTATAGCTCCTCCCAACAACTTCAACCCCAAAGATGGTTCCACAATGTCTCTAAGGAATAACCCGTCTCGAAGTTTCGAACCATCGCATGAAGGCCAAAATAACTCTGTTTTTTTAACGTTCAACTCAAGTCCAAAATCCGGACCAACCTCCATATAATACCAAGACCCTTAGCCACATCCTCCGATCGACCAATGATCGTCCCATCATCTAAATACCAAGCATGAAGAAGAGGCTTACAGTTGTCACGGATAGTGTGCACAAGTGGATGCAAGACAAGTGCAAAAAGGAGTGGCCCTAAGGGGTCGCCTTGCTAAACTCCTGTAGTTGACCAGATAAATCTATCTCTCAGATACAATCGAGCAGGCTAACCATACAAAAACTCAACCCATAAAGAAATAGATGGACATCTCTTCCTCACCTCACGAAGCAATACTGTCCTATCAACAAGATTAAAAGCATTCGAGAAATCCATTGCAAGCATAGCACGCGAACCAACATCATGTCGCTCGCTCAAAACCCTATCGACACTATGCAAAATAGACTTTGCGCCACCAGTTATGTCTAACTAAATTCTCTATTCTGAAGTTGGGTTCAGGTAAACCCAACGTTTAGAAGTAAATTTTCCCGATTTGCATTCCAAAAACAAAAGAAAAAAAAAAAAAAAAAAACATACATCTCAGACTTGGATTCTTACCCCCTCGTCAAACCCGGAGATCAAGATTACAATCAAGCAACACTTAGCGAATTTCAACCTGCTGACAATAATCTGTAACCATGAGGATCACGTGCTAAGGTTCAAATAGCCTTTTCGGTTGCATTCAGATATTTATTGTGCCCATATGCAGAATGATCATTTGTCAACTAGTCATAAAGACCATATGGCCAGATGCAGACAATCATTGAAAATCACTTCTACAGCATTTAACGAGATAACGGGCCAACTAATCATTGAGACCACATACAAATTATTTAACATTTCCGCCACATGGGTTCAAATCTTCGCTAACACGGCAAATATTTACCTTTGTATGAAGAAACCCAAATTCAAATCCCACAAACTCAACTAAAGGGAGAGTTTCATGTTACAAAACAACATGCTCAGTGTAATTCACAATGTACAAAAGAATCTCAAGTTCCACATGCTGTTACAAAACTGTCTTACCCCTCAAAAACAAAGCATTTAGAAAAAAGAAAGTTGCTCGAATTCAATTTGTATTATAAAAAAAAAGGATGGTCGAAATTCGATGCAACCCAAGGCTGATGATGAAACACATTGCAAACATACACTGACAAAATTTTCCAATTGAACCTCGTAAAGACCCGGTATGGGAGGGGGAATATCAAAGCCCCCTAACGAATGGTGACCACGGCCACATGATCACTCCAAAATACAAGCAGCAAAGGAAACAAAAACCACAACAGTAGGAGGCATTCGTTACCTCGCATCCTGGTTCAAAGAATACAGCACCAATTCGCAGGACGTAATAGTTGCCACACCTTTTCGAAAACATGAATAGGCTGAGAACTTAGTGGAATCACGAGGTGTTGGGAGCGGATGCCTTCTCCAATTTCTCCTTCTCTATCTCTTGTCTTCTTTGCTCGGCATGCTGGGCAACACCGTTTGCAAGGCCTTGATATTGGAACTCCAGAGTTTGCGAGAGATTTTGGAACCTTGTGGGATCAGAAGCTTGCAAGCCTTGGGATGGGGGAAAACATGAGTATTGTAAGTCATAAACGATATTGCAATGAAGATGTGAAAAAGAAAGCCGTATATAAGCATAAGACTGTTTTCCATTTACCTTTGATTGTATCAACAAAGAAAACAAAAGGGTCCACCTCATCGATTGGTGATTGCATCTCCTCATCGTCACTATAATCATCATCAGAATCGTCATCGTCATCATCATTGTGCCGGAAGGCCTTCGCCTATAAATTTCAAGTGGGTAGAGAGTAAGTAAGCCAAGAGGCAACAAGAATTTACAACTTGGAATGCAAAAACGTGTACACGCACATCAGTTTACTAATGCAGATAAAAATGAGGGGGGAAATCAAATTCCATTGCAAAACAGATAATTTACTTCGAGTTTTCAGTGTTGACAAGCATTTCATGTGGATATTTTTTAAGCCTATGCTTTCTAGTGGAAGCAAATTGACATGCTCTGATGCTCAATAGGCTTTAATGAATAAATGCAAATTTGAGTGGTGAACGGTGTTATATAAAAGCACAGCATTCAACTTATCACTAATAGGACAACTAAAGATTAATAAATCTAGTTAAATTCCATAGATCATTATTAATCAAACAGTAATACATGCCACTCTAAAAAATACTTGGTGAAAGACTTTCCATGGTCCATAATTGCTTCAAAATCTCTTAATTTTGCAAATAGTCCAACAGCGGAAACTACAAAAGACAGAATCAGGCAACGCGTTCTTTCTTTCGTGAAGTGTCAGTGATAAAAGAGCCTACTGGAGCAAGACAGGGTCCTATTTCTTACGAGCCCCTACTAGCTTAGCTTCCTTAGGGTGGGACAAAATTAAGTATTCTATAAGCACTCTTTGAACCTGGAGGCTAATCCCTACCTTGAACTAGAGCAATATACTTCTGCCGTCAAACTTTAAAAACAATAATTAACATTTGATAAGAACCAAGCAATTGAGAGTCAACCTGTGCAGCCAATTTCTGAAGCTTAACGCTATCAACTTCATCCTCTTCAACTCCCATTTCTCTGTCATCGGGCCCATCCTCATTGTCATCGTCAGTTTGAAAACCGTCCATGTCATTATCATCTTCAACCTCGTCTTCCTTTGCTGCTTCTGGCATTACAAGATATATAAATCAGAGTTTAAGTAACTCAGCAGCGAGATTGCCAAGAATGCTTGATAAATATGTCATATCTTCCTCTTTTGTGAGGTGAATGCAGAGGTAATTTATAAATTTTGAATCCATGTAAGAAAATAAAATGGGGGGAATGCAAACACATTTTATACTTAGAATTGGAAAACCGATTAAATTTATAAATGAATAGTGACATGGAAATTGGAAGGAGAAAACTACTGTGATTGTTCTCCCCTGCCCATGTCTAAACTAAAATTGATATAGAAAGAGAAAAATGTTTGGGCAATAGGCTAAACCTGCTACTTGGTCTTTGTATGCAATAAGAAGCTCTAGAGTAGCTCGGAAAACACGTCCAAGAGCATCCTCTGGAAGCTGGTCTGCAGGAAGAGCCAGCAGTGATGTCAATCCCAAGCAGCATACTTTCTTATCATGCTCCCTGCACAAACAAGCAACATAAGAGACAAACCACATAATTTGAGACGATCCCTAAAACATGCAAGTCGACCAAACTTTAGCATATTAAAGCTCCCAACACACTATAAGAAATATAGCAAAAGGTGCAGATTCACCTCTTGAAATTAGCTTTCATGCCACTCCTCTTTACTTCCATCAACATCTGGAACCAAAGATTAAACATTTCTCCAGAAACACCGAGTTTGTGCAATATGCTTAGTGACAGATTGGCATTGTAGTAAAGCGCATTGGCAACCTGTTACAGATAGAAGCATGATCTTCGTTAAATATAGCAAGTATTTCTCGATGGTGTATCTGCGAGTCAAAGACTAGCTGAAGTTTCACCAGCAGCAGAATCACACAAACATAGCTCTTATGCGATTCAAGGGTTCAAGTAAAATCTTCTCTATCAAAAATCCAAGGCAGAGTGTAATACTTATAACATCTCAATCATTGCTACATCTGCAAAGTTGTTCTTAAGTGTTAATCTATCTTAATAACTCAGGTGTAAAGTGCATAAGCATCCCCCTAAAAATCAATGTTCCCAAGTCCCTCCTGTGGAAACTGCAATCTAGTCGTCAAAAATTTAGGTTACAAGGACAAAAGAAAGAGATACAAGCTAATCATGTTGTTAACACAATTGTTCTCAACGCTATGCAAAACACAGAATCGTAACATTTTCTGCAGCAGAATAGCAATGATCAACAGCAGGGTGAAATTATATAACTATACCACTAGGATCAAAAGGCATTTCAAGTAAGATTTCTCAGTTCTCCGTAGTCTTTCAACAGTTATCCTTAGATAAGGTTCAATCCAGTGATCAACTTGCCCTCTACAGTTTTGAAAAACCACTTCAATCAGCTTTGGAGCAGGCTCAATATCACTATCCTCAAGATTCTTGTCTGCCATAATCTGCCAAAATTAGAAAAAAGTATCAAGCATATCCCAGAAGCATATTCAAGATGCATTTAACATTAATTGAAGGCAACAAGAAGGGAAGTAACAGGATTATCTGTCAAACAAAAATGAGAAGAAACATAGAAACAGCAAATAGAACTGTTGATTTTGTACTCATTATGCCCGGGCACTCACTATTCACCCACGATTACAAGTAATGCAAGGAACGTAGATGCACGGACAAACACACAAAGACCAAGAGTAGAGAGATTCACAGATGAATACTCACCGAAGAAATCAGAGTCCATAGACTTCGCTGGTAATCTGGATCCTTGCATGCCAGAAATTGAGCAGTACCTCGGGATATATAATTGTCCAACGGTACCAGAATGTCTAAATCCAAAAGTGCATTTGCAAGAATTGGATCAAAAACAGGCCAACAAAATAACCACCAAACTAGATAAGCAACCAGGCAACAAATACCAATAGTAGTGATCGCAAAAATACTGTGTCATCATGAGAAACGGGAGGGAAATGTTTGATTAGCTGTGCCCTTTTAGCAGTCAGGTTTGTGAAGAAAAAACAAATCCAGCTAACAATCTAGGTTGAACCAAATTGTAAACAATTTAGATTAACAGAAATGGGCTTTAGAAATTTACAGTTTCTCAACCCAATCCAAAGATTAAAAGCTCTCATATTAGATTATACTTATTGTAATGTGAAACTAACTAGTCCAATTCATATTAGATTATACTTATTGTAATGTGAAACTAACTAGTCCAATTCATATTAGATTATACTTATTGTAATGTGAAACTAACTAGTCCAATTCATGGTTCTAAAAGGCACAGACACCGCCCCTTTGAAGAGGCACACCGTAGGTTATCCAAGGCGCAATTAGGCGCTTGGGTGCAGCTACGCGCGCCTGGGGGCGGCTGATGTTTAATTTTGTGTAAAATTAGTAAGAGATTATTCTTTTTAAAAATACTTTGTTCCTGTCGACAAAAATATATTCTATTAACTTAAGGAATATATATTGCCAATAATAATTTTCTAATATCTTTAATTATTTCTATCTCTTAAACTCTTCTGAACCTTTTCAAACTGACCATTCCCTTATATATAGATCAGCCCCTACGGCCTACACGTCAGTCCATCTCATGATCTCCTTTCCCTCCGAACCTCTTCCATATGAATAGAAGTCCTCTCCTCTGTGTCTGCTGTTAAAATCCCCTTACCCTTCCCATACACATCTATCCATCCTTTTCTTTAAATAGTACATTTTAAATCTTCAAAGAGGCGCAATGCGCCTTACGTCGAGGCTCCAAGAACCCCTACGCCTAGTGCCTTTTAGAACACTGGTCCAACTAAAAAGCACTGAAAAAGCCATATATCACAAGATTCATCACAGCCACGGCTTAAACTGGGGAAAATCTCAAAAAATAGAGGGGCTTCCATACTTTTGCTACTTGATATTGCCATACACAAAATCTTCTACTACAAAATGGATCAGAGAAATGACAACATGAGAATGATGATTTTGTATGAATATGGAACCATGAAATCAATCAATGAATTACTTCAGAAAAGCTTTCTACATGAAATACACAATTTTTTCAGACAGAGATAAGAGCATGGTGCACGTTCACATTTTTCTATAAATACTGCTCATTTTAACTTGCCAAACTCGTGACATGGAGAAATTAATATATCTCAAAAAAAGTCAAAAAAGAAATGCTGCACCAGTTGAGTCCTGAATAACTTACTTGGAAAGAAATCAATGGCCCAATCTCTTAGTGCTTCTACCATCAATGGCCAGAGGCTCCACATCTCCATCGAGATTGTGGGAGAGAAGAATGTCATATATGATACTATTTCCAGAACCTCCTCGAAAACCTCTACATGAATAAAAAAAATGACACAACTGATTAAAAGAAAGCCAAGAACAAGCCCAGCTGGCAGCTGCACTAGCTTCCACAAAAATAGAAATTGACCTACTACATGCCACATCAAATCCCTCTAATCAATGGCCCAATCTCTTAGTTCTTGTGAGGCTCATTAAGACACATGTCTATAGACTCCTGCGGACTTATTGTTCCAGTGAAGATGTTACTACTAGTACTGCCTTGTAAGGCTTTCCATGGCCATATTGTAATTTATGTTTTTGCGTCTTTTGCATGCCATATTGTATTTATGGACATGCGGGCTCTAGTTGATTACTTGCTATTACTATGGTATACTGGATACTTGGTTTGTAAGCCTATCCTATAAGGATATGGCTCCTTTTTTCTCATCTATAAATTTACCACTATCTTCCTCTAACCTCTGAATTCTTCAGATACACTATAGTTTGATTATGAACAAATTGGACAAAAAATAAAAAGAGGATATCAGACCCTTCTGAAGTCTGAAACAATAATTTTTTCTTAGATACTAGAGTTCGATTAAGAGAACTGAGAGCCCCAACCCAGAGAACCATTTGAACTCATGGACATGTCCTTGCATGGACTTATCAGAACTAATGTAAGTATCAAGCACTTGCAAACAGTTTCCTTGAAATGAAGCTAGACAAACAGATGCACAAGTAATAAACAAAACCAACTCACAACTCCTTGAGGGAGTTTACAAGTTATGATAAGGTGCACCTAGAGCTCAATATCAAGATTCAAGAAAACATTGGTTGGTTTATATACTTGAAAACAACTATACTAGAGCCCAAAAGCAAAAAATGTATTGAACATAAGTTTCACTTTTGAATTTCCTCAAGAGAGTTCTACGAGCATACATCTAGGGTTCACAGTCAATGGTGACTTCAAAACAACAATACCTTGGCCATCAGTAGTTAGCATCCTGCGCATTATAGGGAGAAGGATCGGCTCAATGTGACCAAACAAATGTGGGATCCTGCTTACAGATTCAAGAATTGTACTTATAGCACGCAAACAACCAACAGCTGCCAATGCGCCTCCCGGATCATCACCCTCCTCATCATTTTCAGAATTGGACATACACTTCCAAAATGCAGCCGCCTGTATAGAAATGGTATATTGTCATGGTATCCCAGTATGCCCAATTGGCTATATCAAAATAACTGAATTAGTCGTCTTACCAGATTCTGACACAGTCCAAGTGCATAAGGTGCCATTTCCTCCCCAAACTTGTCTACAATAGTCTCAAGTGTAAAGACAAGGTCTTCATTCTCAACCTCGTTCATAAGTTTGAAAAACTCTAATGACACAAGAAAGTAAACAAATTGAGACGACAAAAGAAAGAATTCCTTGCACAAGGCTACCAAAGTACATCAAAGCAGTGTACCATCAAGCAACTGTGGAAGTATTGGACGGATCTCATCCAGATCTGCACATGAAAGCATTTAACACTGTTAAGTAACCCTATCCTATCACGGAAAACACATTTTAGATGAAAAGTGAACAGGTGATACAACTTTTGTCACAATAAACACCACCTTTACAAGCTTCAACAAAAGACCTAAGTGCAAAAACTGAATCAACACGAACTGGAAGCTCAGTATCACGCATCCCAGCAACAACACAGTGTAGTGCTCGCCGGAAATTGTTCTGGTCTGAGAAGTTAATATGGGCATATTGTCCAGCAACCCATGCAGCCTGGTAATAAACAATATAAATGAGCAGCTATGTTAGTAAATAGATGCTTGGAGGTGTGCGAGGGTGAACCAGAGCATAAAACACTACTACTTTTTCGGATATTAAAAAGTCAAAACATGCCTGAGCAATTAAGACCATCACTTTTTTTGTGTAGAAATTTTCATATCTAGGTGAACTACAAGTTCATACTATGTTATGACAAGTGTCTGTATTCAATCAATAAAATTATTTTTAAGCCATGTGACAATTCACTTGAAAGGTACTACTATTGGCTGGTAAAAGACGGTGGATGGAATGCAACTTACGAGCAAATCACTGCTATCAGAAATAGAAAGAAAAACAAGCAGCCAGTGGCACCAGCTTCATGCCAAACCAAACAGTTACAGCATGGTAAGTCTTTGAATTTGAACTGGCATCATTAGTCACGGAAACCCCATAATAGCTTATCGGGCAAGCCCAGCTTGAACCAACTAAGGGCAATGAATGAAAAGAGATGCTTAGGGCTATGGGGTAATAATTCCACTACTTCATCAGGTAGTTGTTTATGTGTGCATTTTTAACATGTTCTGTAAGTAATCATTAGTATGAACCACTCAGTTTGATGTTTATCGGAAAAAAATGTACGCATCCACCTAAATTTCATATCTTTTTCATTATCCCAAAGCAATAAATTCATAAATCTACCACCAATCATATTCTTAGGAATTTAATAGATCGAAAACTGATTGTATGATTAAGAGCTTAACTAGCACCAGTCTTAAAAGCACTTGTAGGCCTGAATCAGAGATCAATCTCAAATAAGAGGTACACAACATTGTTATTAGACCTTCACTAGAATTTTTACATTAACTTGATTAGAAAGTACCAAGGGAAAAGCTAAACTAATCCCATGAATATACTAGTCCCCATGACAATATTCGAGCAAAGGATTGAACATGCAGTTACTATTCCTCATTCATTTGAATTTTCTCAGAGTCGAAGAACAAAGAAGCAAAACAGAAGATAAGGAATCATCAACCAACCTTTGCACGAAGATGGCCTGCCGGACTACTGAACTCAGGGAAAACATGTTGCACTAACATACTCTCCAGCTCAGACTTGTATGGAGCAGTCTGTTTTAGCTTATCACAAAGGGCTCCAACAGCAAGGAGGGCCCCATCTTTTTGCCGATAAGGTTTCTGCTCTGGGGAAGCTTCATCATACCTGAAATCAACGGTGTTGTAATTACAGTTTCAGCATTTACTCTTTAACAATGATTGTTTATTGTCATAGTGTCATCAGATACAATTACAAACTTTGTGAGAATCTAAAAGAGAAGAAATTTTGTAGCCACTGGAAATACCTTTTAAGAATCTCAACAATGAACTGGATAAACTTCTGAAGGTTTTCTTTTCCCCGTTTCCTGACCAACTCACTTACGAAATCCATTGCAGCAGTTCTTGGGCTGTATAAATCTTCAATAATATCTGCAAAAGAGGAGAGTGATATCCCATGAAAACTACAGCATTTCCAAGCAAAAAAAATAATTGATGTTTTTCCAAAAAAAAAAAACGACATGCAAATACCAAACACAAGCATCAGCTCCCTTATTATAGTGTTTGACAAATTTCATCTTTTTTAAGAAAAATTATTGGCCGGTCAATGTTACATAGTTCATGATCCAACAACAATATTAAGAAAAAAAAAATCTAGATTCCGTAAGGACTAGATAAGAATACAATGCTCGATTATTATTCAGGAAAAAGGCATTCTCGGAACCATATTAGACAAAAAAATGAAACAGCTTTATCATTTCTATAATGCCACCATAGCCCTGAAGAATGTGATTTTTAAGTTACAAGGCCACACCTACTACAAATTCCTAGGAAACCTAGAAGTATGTACACAATCCACCACAAATAATTAAAAGAAAGAAAAAAAGGGTTACACTTGCGACTCTTCAAAGTACAAAAGTCCTAAAACTCACCATAGCCCTTCCTCACATACTCGTATGGGTCCTCGTCCCAAAGCTTCTGGTCATCGTCGTTAAAACACGTGAGTGGGAAGATTATTTCAAACAAAAGAACATCAAGACGTGGTTGGAGCATCTGATACATGCTAGCTTTTGAAACACTGCGAGTAAGAAAAATAAATAAACAAATTATTAACCACATATTTAAGGAAAAAATAAATTTCTCTTCCACTTCTTTCTGTGGCTTTTTTTGTTCAATAACAATTGATCAGAATGGTGTATGCTACTTAACCACATAGTATGAGTTGCAAGAAATTTATTGGTCTGAAACAATGCATCTTAGCTCTATTTCTTCACTAATATGATAACTAATCCCATAAACTTTGTCCGAAACTTCCGCATGAAATGAAATTGACTCAATGCATTGTTATCTTGGACTTCTGAATTAAACATACGAGGTTGTGTTTTGTATAGAATGAATGGATCTACTCCACACTCCCATCAATCATTCCCTCTTACCAAAATGCCCATGGTAGTAAGATGCAAATGCATAATTATTGAATATATATGACTTTAAAGGTTCACATCGACTTGAGAGGGAAAAGAAAGGCATTGAAAACAAAAAGTCTGTCAACTTAGACGAAGGCTAAGGATATTTCTCCATATAAAGTTCCACTGAACCTTTCTATAACCATTTTAAAATAAAAACGATTACGCCTTCTTTTTTTTTTTATCATACTCGATTGATGATTAGTGGACTTGTCGAAAGCACCTAATGAACCTTTCTATAACCATTTTAATTAATTCAATCCTTAAGACACTAAATGCTCTCAAAGCTGGCAAGTATCTGAGATCAAGACTATAAGATAAAGTTAAAAGCAGGATTTGGAGAACACAAAAAGGGTAGTCATATATAGGTAAGACATCATAAATTTGAATTTAAAGTGTTAACAGGCATGCATAATTGTTATTTTAGATGACAAACAAATTTTGCATAACAGGACGGAAAGCAATATTTCATTACAGTTGTCTTCTCTTACATCCGCTATCAAATATGCAACAGGCACTGTTGGTGCTTTAAAAGCAAGTGATGTCAATATACAATGAATTGACAGAGGTTAGGAAATTAATCATGCTTTAATCATAGTCAAAAAGCATGCAGGATATCCGCTGAGAAAAGCAACAATGAGCCAGTAATGATACATGAGGATTATATGGTGCATACCTGTTGCTCAGGTACTGAAGAATAAGATTTATAACTCTGTCAGGCAGATAGCCGCCAACACGGATTACATTCAACAAATTTAAATGGCGCTCCAAAATTTGTCCTGCGTAATTCTTCTGGAACATTTGAGCGAACTGCTTGTTATCTGGGTTTTGAATTCTCAAGTCCCCAAACCTGTCAAAAAAAATTTATGATGCTCGTCATCAAATTATAAAAATGATCAATCACACAGCCCAGATTCTACTATAAGTTTTACACTTCAGACATGTCTACACTCAGGAGCAGTGTACATTCTTAAACTTATAATTTACTACTTTCTTAATAGTGGAGAATATGCCAAACTGGGATATATCATTCTGAACTAACCGGGTATAAAGCCGATTTAAGATGTGAACAGTCCATTTCTTCACTTTCCACCATCCCCAAGATTTTCTTTGTTCAGGATCATCGGGCTGGCCTTCTAATGGGACAGGCCTCTCCAATATATTTAGGAAAAGAACCATCCAAGCATTGAACATGTTTGGATCATACAACTGCCTGGGGATCTCCAACTGAAAAAGTCAAAGCATCCAGTAAGATGCCTGCCATGGTCATACAGCGGGAAAAAAGAAGAAGCAACCAACATACTTCAGTGGAATAAGATGTAATTTAAGAATACGTACATATATAGACGACCAGAATATTTTACATATAAGCTTGATCAACTCTGCCACGTCAAGTGGAGGATTTCCAATGTGTACAAGCTTGTTAAACAAATTAAGCAGATGGGGAAAAGTTTCCTCGACAATCAAGTGAACAGGTGTCCTCTCCTCATCTGATTTGAACCTATAGCAGAAGTAATTGAAAAATCAACCACACTAGTCAAGATGATTTTAAGATACTACCACCCATATTTTGCAAAGCCTGCAGACAAGCAATCATGATCACATGCTTAGATTCACTGAGAAGAGAGTTGAAATAATGGCATGCCAACAATTTCAACTATTACACAAGCTACACGACTGAAAGGGGCAATGGAAATAGTATCCAGAACTCCATTTTGGATGACATCCTCGGTTGATCGCAATTTCTTTAAATAAAAACATCTTATGCATGTTAAATCTATTTTGCATGTCATATCAAACAAAAGGACCCACATGCAATCTGGATGAATTATACAATTCTTCGATTCAGATTTCCATAGTTTCTCTCTTCGAATCATGTACTCAAACATGAAAACTGACGAATCGTAAATGAAAAAAAAGAATAATCACTGTGCAGAGCTAGCCAATAACATTGTCAGAGATATGAAGTAGAGGGAGAATATCATAGGCCAATTTTACAAGATGTTAAAGATCGGAATTTAATATTTACTCATATTTTCTTGCAAGAATGCGAAGCACAAATAAAGCTCCATAAACTTGTTGGTCTTGCAGATTATGCTTCACCCAGTGAAGAAGACCCTGCCATTGCTCGGGATAATCTGCATTGATAATTGTCTTGAGGCATTCACCAAGCTGTGCCCTGTACACCAGTATACCAGAAAAAAACTCAAGTTTTTCAGCCCAAAACACAAGTTCACTAAATACAATAAAAAAAATCCTAAAACATACATGAACTTTCATAAAAAATTACCGATACAAAGGCTTAAAGAGAAAAATAAATCCTACAGTACCTCAGTATTGGTTGAACCTGGGTGACAAAGACAAGGATATGATCCCTCACAATGGTTTTATCACTCTCCAAAATCTTAGATTGCTCCACTGACATTCAAGATAGACAAGAGAATTTATTAAACTCTGTGAGAAGCCAACCTCCACAGCAGTGGCACAAGACTTTACTTCAGTTATTCCATAATAGAATACCAGGATGGATTATTAAATTCCTGTGGTAGGATAGTAAATTGGTTCCAACGTAAACAAAAGATCAAGACTAACCAGGATCATGGGGTGACCAATTTTTGGCAATGAAATTTTTGAAATGAATGCTGGCAAACTGCCTAACTGCAATGTCACAGTTTCCATCAACTATAATCTGTAATAGCCTGACTAGATGCTGCGGTGTGTACTGAAACTGCAATTGAGCATCCAAAACAATTAGCAAACAACTTAAAACTACTATATAGCAGGATAACACAAGATCTCTTAGTAGCAGCTTCTCGTGAGCTGGATGCACCATATCAAAACGATCATAATATTAAAAAGAAGAGTGGAAATAATCAAAGTATCTATTATTTTAGAAAAATAAAGTAACGCTTTTTATACTATCAATTATTGGCAGATTCACAAATAAATGAGTGAACTTTATTCATCAAAAGAAAAAGAGTCAATCTATCAAGCAAGCATTTGACTTCAGATAAAAATAGATAAAAAGGCATCATATAATAACTCCACAAAACATATGATCAGAACACAGGATGTCTTTCCATCTTGGGACTAAGAACAAATCATTAACAGGAGAGAAGAATTATCAGCAAACGGAAAAGAAATATATAATTGAAGGGATTGAATTGGGAGAGAACCGACCTGGTTGAGACTTTGCTCAGCAGCTTTGCGTTCATCGGGATTCGGACTAAGAGCAGCTCGAAGGATAACAGCGAGGCTTGGAAGATCCATTCTCTTATTAATTTTGTTTTCTTCCTCCTTGCTAGCTCTACAATCCTACTTGTGTCCCAAATTATTGCAATAAATTGACCGAAAAAAAATAAGGGAATCCTAGAATTCGATCCAAACAGCAAGATTTTCGGAAATAAAAAATCAGCTTGAAACTGCAAGGCGCTTATCAAAAAATCGGAAATAAAAAAAGGGATTTGGTGGCAATTCAAACCCTAGATCTCTTTGGATAAATTCCAGAGTTTAGAGCTGGAGAGGAACTGTGTGATCGGGGGAGCAACGAATGTTGCGGGTAGTGAGAGAGAGGGAGACCGATGGGAACAAGGAGTTTAAATATAATTAGGGTTTGGAAGGCAAAACGGTAGTTTTTGCACTCATCCTCATGCTTCCATTATTAGTTTACTAGTACCGTGGTGTATATGGTAGAGCCGTAGAAGCGATATGCTGCATCAAAAGACATCAAGTGCCTGGGTGCCGTCATTATGCCGACCCAAACCAAATAATGGAGTTTTTTTTTTTAATTTTATCATCGTAATAAAAAGTCGCAAAATACAAGTCCGGAACAAAAAAAAAATGTACTCGTGTATGATTTAGTTTAGGGAAGTCTTGGGTTGTATGCGAAAGATAAGGTAAGTTTAGAATCACGCTAGGGGATGATTGTATATGAAGGGTTACAAGTCCGACACATATAAATGTAGTTGTAAGTCGTGAGATTTATCTTGGTGTTTGGAAAGTGTCCGTTGTACATGGGTTTCACAATCATAGACCATTGAAATACGACGAATCATAGAACGTTGAAATACAACAAGGGACATGAATTTGAAGGTTGATTAACTAAGTGATACTAGCCGTCTGGGGAGTCCCGATCTTTCGACACCAATTGCCTCTTTCGATATTATTACAAGGAACGGGCAAACGAGGGATATATGTGAATATGGGTGAGGGAGGTTCGGATGAAGGTTGCGTGAGTAGGTGTATGAGCCAATAGAGGAGGTGGATGGGTAGATGAATAGATCAGGTTGAACCATAACAAACAACTTGGAGCACGCTAGGTTGCATATAGCCCTCTCACATAATCTATGAACAATTATAGAACCATTTCACTACAATCAACGTTATTGGGGTGTCTATCAATCAAGCAGTTGAAGGAGGCTTGTGAATTGAGAGAGAAATATGAGCTTGTAGTCACAAGCACAACAACTCAAACAAGTCCAAGTTACGGGATGAAAGAGACGTCACTCGTCCTCTACTTCATACGGGAAGCAAGACGGATTGCACAAGACAATACCGAAATATGTGTTTAATTCTGAACTAGATGATTTACAATAGGCTCGAGTATCCTATATATAGGAGAGGCTCGAGTATCCTATATATAGGAGAGGCTCGAGTATCCTATATATAGAAGAGGCTCGAGTATCCTATATATAGGAGAGGCTCGAGTTATCCATAAGCAAAGGATCCAAATAAAATCTATCTTATCTAGGATAAGATACGATCTTCTACTCTAAAATAAGATCAAACTTCTAGTAAGATATGATCTTCTAAGATCAATCAAATAATATCATATGAAAGCTATGATTCTCTCCATCTATTTTAAGCTTCCCTATTAGAAGACTTAAATTATTTGCAAAATAATTAAACTAAATATGGTTTGAAAATTAACAACTAAAAGCCCAAAAATCAACCCATAATTATAGAAGTCTTTATGGACTGAAAATAATAATATTTTTTTTACCCAAATTAGCCACTGGGTCTGATTTTCCCATCACATTCGTGGATGGTTGGTTTGTTTATGTGCATGGTCATGCACATCCTTCTTGTTACTTGGTTCTTTTCCTTGTTGTTTCGGGTCTCCTTCCGGATGAAAGTGCATCATCATCATCATGCTTCCTTCATTGCTCCTAATTTGATTAAGCAATTCTCCAAGGTGTGCATATTTACTCTTGTTTCCTCTTCTAGCTTCTTAGCTTGTTCTCTTGTAATTGATCTTCTTGGATAGGAGGATGTTGATGAAGGTGGTTTAGATGCTCTTGCATCATCCTTTCCTTCTTTAGAAGGATTCGATCATGAATCAAATACGTCTTCATCGTTCAAGAAGGGTGTGAGGTCTACGACATTGAAGGTAGCGCCAGCTTCATATTCACCGGGGAGTTCTAGTTGATATGAATTATCTTCAATCCTCTTGAGGACTTTGAAGGGACCATCTTCCCTGACATCCAACTTGTTTTGTTTTTGGGATGTAGATCTTTCTTTCCCGTGGTGGTCTCATACAAGGTATCTAGGTTGGAATGACCCGTCGTCATCCATGATTATCATGAGTAGCTACAACTTCGGCCTTCTTGAGGAGTTGATATATGGTCTTGACATGTAGCTCTTTTATAAATTTGACATGTTTTCCTACATTAAAATTTTCTCGTTCCTTCAGTGGAAGGGCACAAGATCAAGCGAGGTTAAAGGGTTCCTACCGTAAACACATTCAAAAGGAGTAAGTTGTGTAGATGCACGTATGACACGATGATGACATGAATTATGACTTATATTTAGGCATGCATTTATGTAGATTTTCCCTTTATTTTACATGCATAAACATGCATTCATAGCAGTTATGGTTATATTCACCTATATTGTTAGAATTGAGATCTACACAGAGTTTTATTGCATTTGTAGGTAAAATGGCGAATTATGAAGCAAAATGACACATATAAGGATTAAGGCTTGATGCGGGACATAAAAGAGCAATAAAAGGGAGCTAGGAAAGAGTTGGAGTGAACTCTGATACAGCCAAAGTATTTTCTGATACCGCACGGAGTGGATTCTGATGCCGCGCCAAAGTGATCTCTGATACCAACGGGCTCAATTTCTTTTTTCGACGCAAAAATTTAGTGTTTTATCTTTAAGATGCGGTTTATCTTTAAGCGAGGGTTTATTTTAGATGCGATCCATCTTTAACCCATGCTTGTAAAACCCTAGATTTATCCTTATAAATGTTCTATAGCCTTCAATATTGAAAGGCAAACTCCCATAGAAGAAGCCCACCAACGTGGATTGACATCCCACGGAAGTTGACTTTCTATGCCATTGACACAGATTGACAACCCGTACGACATCAACAACTAAGCAAAGATTTGAAGAAGATTCTTAAAGAAGTGTAGGTTCTTGATTTATTTTTCCTTTTTGGATATTTGTTATTTGATATTGGATTGATTGAGTTTGTGATATTTGAGATTGCATTATTGGGCAATCTTTGTGTTTCTTTGAGTTATATTAGTTATATCTTGTTCTTGATTTCATATATGATTGTTGATTTGAATATGATGATTGTTGGCTAAAACCCTTGTGATTCTAGGGTGATAGGTTGAAGGTTGTGGTTTAGATGATGATAGATTGAACCTTGTAAACAGATTGGACCCTGAGAGTTGTGAATTAAAACCCTCACAGAAGGATTTTCACGGCTTGTTCTTGAATTTCACGCCCGTGGTTTCCCAAGATCCTGTCGTGGTTTCTTCTGTCGTGCACATTTTGCTTTTACCTTTACCCAAAGTTAGAAATTTCCTAAACCCTAGCCTTGTTGAATCATTTAACCCATATCCTTGTTTGGATACAAACGATTACGAGTTCTATGTAATAGAGGATTCAAAACCCTCTATTGAGGTTGAGAGTGTCAAAGTCTTTACCTTTATGCTTCCTTTTGACTTTCTTGGGTTTGATATTTGATATTGAGAGTATAATTCTATCCTTATATCTTCTATTTTATCGAGACTCTACATCCGGCGTTAGAGAACCTTTGGTGAGAGAAGTGGGTGTTGGAACTTCACCGTACGATATCCTACCTTAGAACATATATCTTTACAATCCAACTCTGTCCTTTACACATCCTTAGACATCTTGAATCGACAACCACAATCGGATACTTGAATCTCTAGAATCTGTGTTCCCCTATTATTTTTATATCTTTATCATTGTCTTTTGATCATTGTATTGCATGCCTTTTAAAGTTAGATTGCTTTGCTGAATTTATTCTCACCAAATCTCAGTGATCAACCCTAGAATACTTGCTTTTACTGCGATTGATCCGTACACTGCGGGTTCGCTTATTTGCTTTTATTCTTGGTATAAATTTAAAGCTTATTTGCACACACGTTTTGGAGCGAACATATGATTGTAAGAGAATTCTACATGAGGTAAGACATCTTCCTAAACTTTAAGATTTTTCAAATTATGGCTCGGAAGATAGTGGTAGGAATCTTGTTAGTTACTTTAGTTTGACCATCCGTTTGGGATGACTAGAAGTAGAGAAAAGGAGTTTCGTTGCTAGTTTTTCCAGATAGTTCTCCAAAAGGAACTAAGGAACTTGACATCTAGGTTACTAACTATATTCTTAGGCACCCCATGAAATCTCATCACTTCTCAAAAGTAAAGATTTACAACGTTAGTTGCATTAACAATTTTGTGACAAACGATAAAATGAGTCATTTTTGAGAATCTATCTACAACGGCAAAGATAAAATCTCTTCCCTTCTTAGTAATTGGTAATATAACGATAAAATCCATGAAAATGTCTTCCCAAGGTGGCGTAGGAATTGACATAGGGGTGTATAATCCGTGGGGTTGAAGTCAAGATTTGGCTTTTAGGTAGTATGGACATTGTTTTACTAGGTGCTCGACATCCCTTTGCATGTGTGGCCAAAATAAGTGAATCCCTAGCATGTGGTGGGTTTTACCTTGGTGCGCTTCTTCGGTTAGAAGGAGTCTAAGAGAACAACAAGGTATACATACTTTATCTTCTTTGTATAAGAATCCTTAAAAGATGTAGTATTTTCTTAGGGGTCTTGTATCTAAGCACTGTTAGCATGAAATATGACTATATTTTAGGCACTTGTTTTGATTGTTTTTCCCTCTTAGAAGTGTACATGGATATGAGTTTGAAGCATTTATGAGCACTTTCACCTATTTTATCGATATAGAGATCTACACAAGCCTTGTTATGTTTATAGGTGAATAAAGGCTTGAATTGGAGCACAATGTGGAAGGATAGGAGTATTTGATCATGCTAGATG
The DNA here is from genome assembly GCA_033239125.1 of Fagopyrum homotropicum. Lineage (NCBI taxonomy): Eukaryota > Viridiplantae > Streptophyta > Magnoliopsida > Caryophyllales > Polygonaceae > Fagopyrum > Fagopyrum homotropicum. The sequence goes on from BSWB01000004.1 coordinate 132,801,783, forward strand.
GCAAGGAGATGCTTTGGAGAAGCTAAGGAAGGAGCATGAGTGAAGAACATCACGAAACAAAGGCTTTCACGAAGGCCAGGGAGTTCCACGACCTAAACCACGACCGTGGTTATGGATTGAGATCGTGGAGAGTGATTTTGGAGCACAACAGAAAGTTCCACGCCCTAAACCACGGCCGTGGAATCTTGTACTAGACCGTGATTTCCATGACGAAGTGACGTGTCATATATGCCACGTCAGCGACGGTTAACCCTATTTCGCTCTATAAGAAGGCTTGAGAAGGGAGTTTCGAGGACGGTCGCTTAGGGTTTCATTTTACCTTCACTTGCAATTCCGCGCTGAGGATTGAGACGAGGGATTGGAGATTCCAGATCGTGGCTTAAGAAAGACGCAATATTGAAGATTGTGTACTTCAAGATTTTCTTAAGGTTTGCTTTGAAAACGGATTGACACTCCGTTCTTCGTTGTTCCTTAAGATTGTTGTGAGGATTCCTATTCCATTCTCTGAATTCATTAAACATTATACTTTGATGTTCGGATTTGAGACTGACTTTGAGTATTTATTGAGTTTTCGAGGGTTTTTATCTTTCTCTCTTCTTAATTTGATATTTGATTCAATGACTATGATTATTGGCTAAAACCCTTTAGCAATTCTAAGGTGAAGGGTTGATAGTTGTGGCTTAGATGATGATAGATCGATCGCAAACAGATTGGACCTTGAGAGTGTGAGAAACCTCGTCGACAGCCTAAACCATGACCGTGTTTCTTCAAGATCTAGCCGTGATTTTCTATGTTTTACGACTTTTGCTTTTGCTTTAATCCAAAGTTAAAGATTTGCTTTAACCTTGTCTTGACTTGCCTTTTCTAGGTAGTAGTGAGACTCAACATCCTCTATTTCGGTTTCGAGTGTCACAACCTTAACCGTTTTAGTTTATCTTTGATTCTTTGGGTTTGGGCATGAGTATTTGAGATTAATTCTTGTCCTTAGATCCTTTCTATATTGCAGCCTCAACAACCTTTATAGGGAGTGTCCTTGGGTGAGTTATATAGGGTTTTGGAACTTCGCCGTACTCTACCTTACATTAGTTATACCTTTGCAATCTCGACTCTGTCCTTATATCTATAGAATATCTTGAATCGATTGCCACAATTGAATACCTGGATCTTTAGAATTGCTGTTTTTCCAATATATTTGCAAAGCTTATACTTTACTTGCTCGTTAATTAGTGAACTGAATTTGATCCCCCAAATCCCTGAGTTCGATACTCTGGAATTCTTGCTCTACTACGTCGATCCGAACACTGCGAGTTCTCTTGCTTAATTTCAGTTTTAATAAATTAAAGCTTATTTGCACGCACACTTTCGGGCGAACAAGTTTTTGGCGCCGTTGCCGTGGATTTGGTCTAGGCCAAATTCGATTGTCGGTTGTTGGGCTTGGAAGCTTTTTGCTTTTGCTTTTAATCTTTTTCCTATGGGTTTTTGACTTTTTAGGTTTTCCAATGGCTGCATGGAGCTATGAACCTGCATTTGATCCAACCTGGATAGCATGACAAGGTGCTAGGGAGGACCATTATGAATATTTGGAAGAGAAATACGCCTTTCATTGGTTCGACAGTGAAAGAGAAAGAGATGAAGTCATTGAGGATGAGCTTGCCTATTAGGATGAGTTTAATCCCCCTCATACGTTTTATGAGCAAGGAGACATCTCTTATATGCCTCAAGTGCAACCTCCACAACAAAACTCCGAGGATCGGATGCAGATGATGCTGGAAGAGGTGTTAAGAAGGGTAGAAGAGATGGAAGACAACATAAATGCTATTTCAAAAGCTCAAAAAGCTTTGGAAAATTATTTATCCAGCGAAGAAGAATTTCAAGTCTTAAGCCTTCCTCCTATCGAATCTGAAACCCCTCTTGAAGTCCTCATTGAAGAAGAGGAAGAAGTGGAGAACCTTGGCCAAATTACTTAAACTGTGGCCAAGGTTGAAGAGGATCCAGCTGAGTTGAGAGATATTTCATGTGTGGATCATCATCCCAACATGAAGCTTGTCCCAAGTTCTGAAACACCTCACAAGGTACTTTCTATTACTTCATTTGAAATTTCTATTAAAATTTCTGATTTTTTCAGGAATGCTCCGGAGAGTTGGAGGTCTCTTCCAAAAGAACCTCCTAAGGTGAAGATGAAACCTCCATTAAAATTGCTGAAAGAAGATGCTCCTTGGACTACAAGGAGTGGAGTTAGCAAGCACTTCACCGTTAAGGTGATGAAGTGTGTTTTGTTCAAGTATGGGGTCATTCACATGACGAAGACCATACATCATCCCCAAGCTGGAGATGGGGAAGCTAAGTTGATCCTCGAGAAACTAATTTCTCGATCTAGGAAAGGATGGGACGCAAGGCTGAATTATGTTCCATCAAAGCATAGGAACGCTAGGAGGATTCCGGTGAGAATCAAACTGTACAATCTTGTACGTGGGAGATCTTACAATTTGCCGGTGAAATTAGGAACCGGAGATTTCTTGGAAGAGTTTAATTGTGGATTTAAAGAGCAATCTAAGATGTTCAAGGTGCATTGAGTCATCTGTGGAGATTGGTCTAGCTAAGGACCTAAAACAAAGCGCTTCTTGGGAGACAACCCAAGGTAATGCATCATTTTTCCCTTTTCTTTTTCTTAGTTTAGATTAGAGTAGTTATTTTTCCCTCGATGCCTTCCGGTATGTTTGTGTCTTTGGATGTCAAAGTTGAGAAAGGACCAAAAGAAGTGAAGGAAGCCAAAGGAGCAACGAAACTTGGATTTTTGGCGAACATCAGAGGATTCCACGGCCGTGGAATGATATTTTGGACCGTGGAATGCTATGTCGAGAGCAACAAAAAGTTCCACACCCAAAACCACGGCCGTGGAAATGCCCGATAGGCCGTGGAAATTTTTTTTTTCGGAAAAATTTTATGGTCGAGAGACGTTTCCTTTTCTTCATTCAGCAACGCTCTTTGACGTCGATTGAAGTATTCAGAGTTTCCTATTAAGCTTATATAGACTCCCACCACCACCGCTCAATGAATGATTTGCCTTGCCTGATTCGCCATCTTACATTGTGAGTATCCTTTTCCTCCTTTTCTTTTCTTCACATTGGGGACAATGTGAGTTTTAAGTATGGGGTGGAGGTATTTGCAATACCATTTGCATGTTTTATGTCATGCAAATTTTTTATTTTGAAAATTTTTAAAAATTTTTGTGCTTCTAGGATGGATTTGATCTCTATGATGAATGTTGTTTTGTAAAATAGCTATGGTGATTCTTGTATGTTTGAATTGATTTATGACATATGTGGGATTTGAATACTTTGTTAGAATTTCATGCATGAATGATGATTTGCTTTCATTCTAAATCATGTTGAGTATTGAAGGTTGAAACCGCATTATAAGTTCTTGCGCATCTTATTGAAATGGTTAAGGCACCTCGAATTTTCTTGCTCCTTCTTTATTCATTTAGCCCCTCAATGAAAATTTTGCCTCCTTTACCTATCCGGGAATTAGGAAAAGTTGAATTTTGGCATGTTTGATGTGGGAGGGCCATGAAAGGAAAAAAAAATTGTCCATTCAAAGTATAGAAAATAGGTTTGGGAAAGTCAATCTTGACGATGAGTAACTCGACACCATCACATAGTCAGGTGTTTGTGTCTTGCCAAAGTCGGATTGAGCGATATTCCTAACGGATTATGGTATGTGCATTAAGGGTTTGAGGCATCTCGAAATTGAGAAACATCAATCTCCTAGGCTTCGGTTTTTGTGCACCGCTGTCCATATTTCCAAAAGTAAAGTCGAAAAAGAAATTTTGTGCTAAAAAGGGAGAGCAAAGCTCTCAATGGTGGTTGATTCAAGTTACAAAAAGACAAAGTTGTGTTGTGTTGTTCCTTTTTTCCGAATTTTTGCACCACATTACCTTATATGTTTCCCACCTATTCACGTTTCTTGACCTTTACTTGAAAGTCTTTAAGATCTTTGGATTGTTGTTTGGCTTTGTGGTCTAAATTGAATTCCTCATGATTGATTTTGATTTATTGCAAGTTATGATGCATGTTATGATTCTCTTGCAAAGTGTGATTATCTCTTCCATGTTATATTTCAATTTGATCATATGATGATTTTCATTAGCTATGAAGCAATCCTTAGAGGGTGATCTATGAATAGAAGCACAACCAAAATATTGTGGTTTTTCTTTATTTTTGCATACTCATAATCCATATCATCTTGTATCTTAAGTTGGAACCTTGCTTGGGGACAAGCAAGAGGCAAGTATGGGGTATTTTGATGACATGAATTATGACCTATTTTTAGACATGTATTTATACAGATTTTCCCTTTATTTTGCATGCATAAACATACATTCATGGCATTTATGGTGATATTCACCTACTTTGCGAGAATAGAGGTCTACACAGAGTTTTATTACATTTGTAGGTAATTTGGCGAATTTTGGAGCGAAATGGCATATTTATGGATCAAGCCTTGAAGCGGGACAAAAAGGAGCATAAAAGGAAGCTAGGACGCGCCAAATTATTCTCTGATACCGTATGACACGCCAAAGTATTCTTTGATACCGTCTGACGCGGCCCAAAGTATTTTCTGATACCGTCTGACACGCCAAAGTATTCTTTAATACCGTCTGACGTGGCCTAGAGTATTTTCTGATAACAGCGGTCTCGACTTCTTTTTAGCAAAAATATTTAGGGTTTCATCTTTAAACCCTAGATTTATCCCTACAAATATCCGATAGCCTTCAACATTGAAGGGCGGACTTGGAGCCCCGACGGTAGGGAGAAGTTGAGAACGGCTTGCATCCAACGCTTTTCGAGGGCATTGCTTAGGAAGATCTTATTGCGTACAGGGAGGATTCTGAGAAGGACGCATTTTGAGATTGCGTATTTGGAGTTGGAAGATCTTAGGATTTTCATTTTGAAGGCGGATTGACATCCTGTTTTTCATTTGTCCCTAGAGAATTTGTGAGGTTTTTCTATTCCTTTGATTCTACATTCTTTGAACACAAGAACATATTTGTTATTTTGATATTTTGAGGATTGAGATATTTGACATTATTGAGTTTTCTAAGTTCCATTTTTTTTATTATCTTCTTAATTTGATTGTTGATTTGATGATTATGATTGTTGGCTAAAACCCTTAAGCGATTCTAAGGTAAAGGGTTGATAGTTATGACTTAGATGATGATAGATCGATCGTAAACAGATTGGACCCTGAGAGTGTGAGAAAATTCGTCGACAGCCTATTCCACGGTCTGTTCTTGAAAACCACGGCCGTGGTTCTTCAAGATCTAGCCGTGATTTTCTCTATTTTACGACTTCTACTTTTGCTTTAATCCAAAGTTAAAGATTTGCTTTAACCTAGCCTTGGCTTGACTTATCTAGATAGTAGTGAGACTCAACATCCTCTATTTCGGTTTCGAGTGTCACAACCTTAACCATTTTAGCTTATCTTTGATTTCCTTGGATTTGGGCGTGGGTAATTTGAGAGTAATTCTTATCCTTAGATCCTTTCTATACTGCAGCTTCAATAACCTTTATAGAGAGAGCCTTTGGGTAAGACATATAGGGTTTTGGAACTTCACCGTACATAACCTTACCTTAGATATACCTTTGCAATCCCGACTCTGTCCTTACATCTATATAATATCTTGTATCAATCGCCACAATTGGATATCCGGATCTTTAGAATTGCTGTTTTCCTAATATTTGCAAAGCTTCTATACTTTATTCGCTCGATAATTTGTGAACTGAATTTGATCCCCCAAATCCCTGAGTTCGATACTCGGAATTCTTGCTTTACTACGTCGATCCGTACACTGCGGGTTCGCTTGCTTTGATTTCAGTTTTACAATTAAAACTTATTTGCACGCACACTTTGAGGCGAACAAGTTTTTGGCGCCGTTGACGGGGATTTATTCATCATCATGATTGTGATTTCAACCCAAGGTATTGCATTATCGTTTTTCTGTTTTTCTCTCTTTCTTAGATTAGTTTAGGTTAGATGTAGTTTTTGTTTGTTTTTCCCTCGGTGTCTTCCGGTATGTTGTGTTTTTGGATGTTAGAAATAAGGAATGAGCAAAGGAAGGAAGAAAAAGTTGGAAAGAATTGACGAAACTTGGATTTTTGGCACACAACAAAGACTTCCACGCCCAAAACCACGGCCGTGGAAGTAACAGATGGCCGTAATTTTCCAAAATTTGACACAAATCAGAAAATTCCACGGTGTTCGTACAAAACCACGGCCGTGGAACACCTCGAGTGACCTTGGTTTTCCAAAAATTTACGGTCACTATATAATCCTCTTCCCTTCACAAAAACACACTCATCCTCAAAACCACGCCCAAAACCACGCCCCAAAATCGCCGATTCAGCCTCTTTCCCGTAATTCCTCATCTAGAGTCCGATTCAAGCGATTCTTCAACCAAAACTGGAGCATTTTCAATCCTCTACAAGATCCAAGCAACAAACTGAGTAAACAATCCACATTGGAGAAGGAATTTGGATTTTTCTAATCCAAACCTAGGTTTATTCTCTATTCTCTTCTTGGTCAATTTGGTTCAATTTTCTTGCAAGATTATAGGAGAACTGGACGAAATTGGAATTATAAGTAGTCTAGGGATGTGATTGTTGAATTTGATGTGAATTTGCTGAAGTTTGAGAGAGAGAGACCAATTCCACGGGTCCGTACATTTCCACGGCCGTGGAATTTCAAGAACAGACTGTGAATTTTTCTGTTTTGAGTGAAAATGTTTAGGAGAAAGTCAAGTAGAAACAAGAAGCAGAAAGGTGATAGTTCCTCTTCTTCCCAACCCCCTCCTAATGATCCACCATCACCACCACCTCCTAGAATCCCTAGAATCCATAAGGATTATGAAGGAGCCATGGAAAATATTTCAAAGAGACCGATAATAGGACCTAGGTACCTTGTCCTAGAGGAGCTTGAAGAGCTCAATGTAGTGAATGATTTGACTTGGCTTTTGGATAGAGCCGGATTGATCATCTTCTCCGCCATTAGGGAAGATGCTTATGAGGAGATAACAAGGGAGTTTGTAACTTCCTTTGAGCACAACACCGTTAGCCGAACGGTGTCTTTTAGGTTGATGGAGCAAAACTACGAGTTCTCCATAGTCCAGTTTGGAATGATCTTTGGGTTTCATGAGAGTTTCAATGGAAGGTTTCCTGGGGGAGTGTATGCCAAAGACTTTTGAGAAGATATTGCTATGATCTATTCTAGTGAGGATCGTTGGCAACCGGCCGACACTAAGGCTAAACTCATATACCACTTAGCCTTGAAGATAGCCCATAGAGTCCTTTCGGAATGCCTTTTCCTAGGACCGAAACACCACAAAAGATTAAGACCGATGAACTTTTCCTCCTCTATTGCATGCTCACCGGTACTTCCGTAGATTGTGCCACCCTACTTGCCTCTACCATTAGTAAGTTGAAGAACAAATGGTCCGGGAATATAGGTTATGGGGGTATGGTGAATCACATCGCCAACCAGCTGGGCATTGACTACTCCGCTTGCACTAGGATAGCGGCGAGACCTTTGGGTCTCAATGGACTCATGACTAGAGGGATCATCTTCCCCCGCCACCGTACTCCACCCACCGCCCCCATGCCTTGGGAGGAGAGAGGTGGTAGGGGCATTCCATGGCTTCCAAGTACTCTATCATGTTATGCCGTCACAACTGGAAGGAGACCTTCGTACCGATGCATGCCAATAGACTAGTAGCTCCTCCATACGTGCCTGATGAGGTTCCAGTTGAGGATGATGATGAGGAGATGGAAGGAGGAGATGATCAGGATGCAGGAGGCGCTGAGCATGATTTTGGCACATTCCCGGATCAGCCGGCCAACTTCCCAGAGCCGCCCAAGAGATCTCCCCGCCAATCTAGACCTTCCGGTTCTTGTTCCTTACGCTGGGCTAGTGTGAGTGAGAGGCCAACGTGGATGGAGACTCCACCTGCTTGGTATGTAGTGCATCCGTCATGGATGGGAGCTCCTCCTCCATGGTATGATCATCCACCGGTTGCACAAACACTTCCTCAAGATGCGCCTTCATGGTATGGGCAGCCGCCAGCTTGGTATTCGCAGCTAACAGATTAGGCAGATGACCTTTCGAGGAGAGTAGGAGACTTGGAGGTCCAGCAGCAGGCTCATGATGTAGAGAGGCAAGAGAACGCCAAGATACTATGAGATGTGTACCGACAGTAGTTTGGGCGTTCCTTCAGCTCCGACTTCTTTCCTTACCCACCGCCGCCTCCTCCACAGTGATTGATGATGGATGTTCGAGCCACTCCACCGCCTTAGTGAGTTTTTCTTTGTTTTTTTTTTTTTTTTATTTCTCTTAAACATTGAGGACAATGTGTATGTCAAGTATGGGGTGGGGTGTGACTCTCATTTGTAATAACTCGATTCACTTTGCTTTGCTTATGTCTATGAACACTTGCATGTTTCTTTTATTTGTCACACGTTTCATTATTGCATTTCATTGAAAAGCTTTGAAAAACTCATAAAAATTTGAAAATTTTGAAAATTTTTGTGCTTCTAAGATTAGAGATGATTTCTATGATGAATCTACGCAAGGATTGAGTTTTTGATGACAATTGTATGCTTGAATTGAATTATAAATTGTGAAGAGATTGAGTATGCTGTTTATCCTTTCTTGCAAGTTTCATAATGTGAAAGTTTTATCTAAATCATATTGAGAAATGAAGGTTGAAATCACAATATAAGTTCTTATACTTCTTTATGAAATGATTAAGGCACCTCGTTTCTCTTACTTCATTCTTTGATCATTTAGCCCCTCAATTAAAATACTTGCCTCCTTTACCTATCCGGGATTTAGGAAGAGTTGATTTTGGCATTTTTGATGTTGGAGGGCCATGAAAGTAATTGTTTGAATTCAAAGTGTAGAAAAATAGGTTTGGGAAAGTCAATCATGATGATGAATAACTCGGCACCATTCACATAGCCGGGTGTTTGTGTCTTGCCAAAGTCGGATTGAGCGATATTCCTAACGGATTATGGTATGTGCATCAAGGGTTTGAGGCATTTCAAAATTGAGAAACGCCAATCTCCTAGGCTTCGGTTTTTGTGCACCGCTGTCCATAACTCCAAAAGTAAAGTCGAAAAATTATGTGCAAAAAGTCTAGAGCAAAGCTCTAAGATGGTGGTTAGTTCAAATGGTGAAAAGAAAAGAGTTTGTGTTCTTCTTCTTGGATTCATACACCACATTCCTTTACAAGTTTCCCTCCCTTTTCCGTATTCTTGACCTTACTTGAAAGTCCTTGATATCATAAGAATGTTAATTGACTTGGTGATCTAAATTGAAGTTTCACATGTTTGATTTTGACAATACTTGAAGGTTATGATGTTTGTCTTAGTTTAGGCAATTTATGATGTTCCGTTGCTTTGCATATTTTTGTTTATGTGTATGAACATTTTCAAGGATGAATAAAACAAGATTTGAGGATGATCTATTGATTAGAAGCACATTACCAAAAAGATTGTTTTGTTTTATTTTGCATTCATATTTCATTCTACCTTATGTTCTAAGCATTTGAAAACCTTGCTTGGGGACAAGCAAGCGACAAGTAAGGGGTATTTTGTTAGCATGAAATATGACTATATTTTAGGCACTTGTTTTGATTGTTTTTCCCTCTTAGAAGTGTACATGAATATGAGTTTGAAGCATTTATGAGCACTTTCGACTATTTTATCGATATAGAGATCTACACAAGCCTTGTTATGTTTATAGGTGAATAAAGGCTTGAATTGGAGCATAATGTGGAAGGCTAGGAGTATTTGATCATGCTAGATGGCAAGGAGATGCTTTGGAGAAGCTAAGGAAGGAGCATGAGTGAAGAACATCACGAAACAAAGGCTTTCACGAAGGCCAGGGAGTTCCACGACCTAAACCACAACCGTGGTTATGGATTGAGATCATGGAGAGTGATTTTGGAGCACAACAGAAAGTTCCACGCCCTAAACCACGGCCGTGGATTCTTGTACTAGACCGTGATTTCCATGACGAAGTGACGTATCATATATGCCACGTCATCGACGGTTATTGGGCTTTTCTCGTAACCCTATTTCGCTCTATAAGAAGTCTTGAGAAGGGAGTTTCGAGGATGGTCGCTTAGGGTTTCATTTTACCTTCACTTGCAATTCCGCGTTGAAGATTGAGACGAGGGATTGGAGATTCCGGATCGTGGCTTAAGAAAGACGCAATATTGAAGATTGTGTACTTCGAGATTTTCTTAGGGTTTGCTTTGAAGACGGATTGACACACCGTTCTTCGTTGTTCCTTAAGATTGTTGTGAGGGTTCCTATTCCATTCTCTGAATTCATTAAAAATTATACTTTGTTGTTCGGATTTGAGACTGACTTTGAGTCTTTATTGAGTTTTCGAGAGTTTTTATCTTTCTCTCTTCTTAATTTGATATTTGATTCAATGACTATGATTATTGGCTAAAACCCTTTAGCAGTTCTAAGGTGAAGGATTGATAGTTGTGGCTTAGATGATGATAAATCGATCGTAAACAGATTGGACCCTGAGAGTCTGAGAAACCTCATCGACAACCTAAACCACGGCCTGTTCTTGAGTTCCACGGCCGTGGTTCTTCAAGATCTAGCCGTGATTTTCTCTGTTTTACGACTTTTGTTTTTGCTTTAATCCAAAGTTACAGATTTGCTTTAACCTAGTCTTGGCTTGTCTTTTCTAGGTAGTAGCGAGACTCAACATCCTCTATTTCGGTTTCGAGTGTCACAACCTTAACCGTTTTAATTTATCTTTGATTCCTTGGGTTTGGGCATGGGTATTTGAGATTAATTCTTGTCCTTGGATCCTTTTGATATTACAGCCTCAACAACCTTTATAGAGAGTGTCCTTGGGTGAGTTATATAGGGTTTTGGAACTTCGCAGTACTCTACCTTACATTAGTTATACCTTTGCAATCTCGACTCTATCCTTATATGTATAGAATATCTTGAATCGATTGCCACAATTGAATACCTGAATCTTTGGGATTGCTGTTTTTTCAATATATTTGCAAAGCTTATACTTTACTTGCTCGATAATTAGTGAACTGAATTTGATCCCCTAAATCCGTGAGTTCGATACTCTAGAATTCTTGCTTTACTACGCCGATCCGTACACTGCGGGTTCGCTTGCTAAATTTCACTTTTAATAAATTAAAGCTTATTTGCACGCACACTTTCAGGCGAACAAGCATTCCTGGAATTGTTCGCCAAAGTCGGGGGATTTTTAGCATAGAGTTCCTTGATGTAAACAAATCCAAGTACTTTGGAGTCCATAGTAGTCAAGAGGGTGTATCTCCTGGAGAGAGCATCGGCTACTACGTTCTCTTTACTTTTTTATACTTGATTACGTAAGGAAAAGTCTCTATAAATTCCATTCACCTACCGTGTCATCTATTTAAGGCACCGAATGTATGGTAGTACAAGTCTCTCACTTGTCCATCATAGGAGGAGTGCCGCGCATCTGTCGCCTAACGGTACTCTGTAAACTGGGTGTTCAGCGCCTGGTAATCGGTGTTAAGGGCCTGATAATCAGTGCGAAGGCCCTAGTAGTCAGTATGTAGACCCTGAATGCCAACAACCAATGCTCCTATCTTCTGCTGGAGTCCAAATCTACTGCATCCGCATCCTCTCCCATGGCTAGGTACGTGAAAGTAAGAATGATGTAGGGCCGGTATCTCATCCTCGGTCTCCTCCTCACCTCCACCGGTCCCGCTAGGTCCAACGTCATGTGTATCTGTGTCCATAGCATTTGTAGCATGGCCGATATATGTGTCGCTCCCAAACTCTAGCATAGATGGAGGGTATGCTTCATCTCCCTCATCATCATCATCATCATCATCATCATCATCATCATCATCATCATCATCATCATCATCATCATCATCATCCTCATCCTCCTCATCCTCATCATAGTGCACGACTGGAGGGGATGCCCCATCAAAGTAGTGCTCAAACGTCTCCTTCCAGTTGCTCCTGTTCCTAATGGTATACTCGGATTCCCATTCTATCTCCGTTGGCTTTTTCGCCCATGGCATGGCCACATGTAGAGTGCCTCTACCTCTAGGAATCAGGACCTATCGGGCAACCAATCTCTGCGATCCAAGGGGGCGTGCTCTATCAGCTAAACTACAATCGGAGAAATTCAACTCCAATGCCTTGACCACCTGAGTGACAAGGCTTCCAACGCATATGTCTCCTGCTTGCTTGTTGGGTATCTTCCCAAGATAGTTAGCAAGCATAGTGGTTGTGTCTGGGATGGTACCTGTAGTCATACACTAAAGGATGAAGAGCTTATTCGCCTTGACCTTTTGTGGTTTCTTCGTTCTTGTGAACAAAGACTCGCTAAGGATGCGGTGAGCTATCTTGAAGGACAAGTTATATATGCTCTTCTCTTTGGAGTTCCCTGGTCTCCATTTATCATTTCCGCCCTCTCCTATGGAGATGCTCTCCCAGAAAGCACTAGCACTCACTCCCCTCAGGAATGTACCTGCAAAGGATGAGGGAAAACCAAACATGCGGCCAAACGTAGGGATGGTCATCTCATGGTCCACATCCATAAGTCTAAAAGTCACCTTCCTAGCTCGTGGACCATGCTCAAACGTGCTAAGGAACTCTAGGGTGATCTCAGCATAAGCATCCTCTCTAATAAGCACAAACTGACTCAGGCTTGTTCTCTCTAGCATCCAGTCAATATCTTCCCTCACACACAAGGCATCTAAATTATCCAACACAACATAGCTAGGTGCGATAATAGGTCGAGTCAAGAGGCGCTCATACCTCTTCTTATGCTTGGAAGTAGGTGGGGGAAGGGTTGGTTGTGCTTGAGGAGGTGGTTGTGGTGATGGAGGGGTCCTAGAAGAAGATCCTTTCTTCTTGGTTAGGTTCCTTGTGGTTCTTCTCATAGCTTCCATTCTCAGCAAGGAAAAATCGGGTTGTTCTTCACAAAAATCGGCCGATTTTTCTAGGCTAGGTCGTTTTTTCCTTCGATTTCAACCAAACTCACAAAATTGTAAAGTTCTATCCAAAGCAACACCTCAAACAGCTTCCTAGGGATGTTTCTAAGCAAAACCCTTTAACAAACACAACAATCCAACAACTCAAAAGTACGAATCAAGATCGAGCGAAAAACTTAGGTTTTGGATGGAAAAACCTAAATTCCGGACGAATGAGCAGTTTGCCGCACTTATTGTTGCTAAATCCTTCTTTGTTGTTGCAGGGGCTTCAATTTAGGCTCAAGAATTGTGCAAAATGGTTACCAATTGAAGAGATGAAGGTGAGGGCAATTTTAGGCCTTTGAGGAAGAAGGGAGATCGAAAATTTTAAGTGTGGAATGAAGAAGAAGGAAAATCGACTTGCTCTAAAGCCTTCACATCACTGAATCGATCGATTTACTTATGGTAAAGTCGATTTATCACCCCTTGCTTCTTGAAAACGTCCCTAATTATACTTGTATCAAATTCTCCACCAATTCTTCAAGATTGTACCTAGTTCCTACGATATGTGACACAAACAAACCGAGAGCGCATCGAGGAAAAACAAAAACAAAGCAAAGCAAACAACTAAGCTAACTATCCTAAGCTACACAAAAGCAAAAGAAAGAAAAATCTAGAACTACCGTGGGTTGCCTCCCAAGAAGCGCTTCGTTTAAAGTCTTTAGCTAGACATTGCTCTTTTGATAGTCAATGGAGGAGAATAGGAGCAATCTCCTCAACCGGAATTTCCGGTGTGTACTTCTTCAATCGTTGGCCGTTTACTTTGAAACTTCAACACTTTTCACCCCATACTTCAACTGCACCATGAGGGAAATATTCTTAATAACAAAAGGTCTTGTCCAACGAGATTTAAGCTTACTTGAAAAGAGTTGAAGCCTCGAGTAGAATAGAAGAACGAGATCTCCTTCCTTTAAGTCCTTTGGAATGATATGCTTATCATGCCACTTATTCGTTCTTTCCTTGTAGATTCGTGCATTCTCGTACGCATTCAGACGGATCTCCTCTAGTTCGTTGATGTCTAACAAAAGCTTTTCTCCCGCCTTTTTCATATTGTAGTTGAGCCATTTGACGGCCCAATATGCTTTGTGCTCTAACTCTACAAGAAGGTGACAAGACTTCCCATACACAAGGTTGTATGGCGTTGTTCCTATGGGAGTCTTAAAAGCGGTTTTGTACGCCCATAATGCATCATCTAGCTTCATCGCCCAATCTTTCCTCGTTCTAGAGACAGTCTTCTCTAGAATCCCTTTGATCTCCCTGTTTGAAATCTCGACTTGTCCGCTCGTTTGCGGATGGTATGGAGTGGCGATCTTATGAGTTACCCCATACTAAGCTATTAGAGCCTCAAATCGACGAGTTGTGAAGTGCGTTCCTCCATCACTAATGATGGTTCAGGGGGTCCCGAACCGTGGGAAGATCGTTCTATTGAAGAAATTCACCATTACCATCGCATCATTAGTTGGAGAAGTGACAACTTTGACCCATCTTGAGACATAGTCTACAACTAGAAGTATATATTGGTTACCACAAGATGATGAGAATGGTCCCATGAAGTCTACTCCCCATACATCGAATATCTCCACTTCTTGGATGTTGTTGAGGGGCATCTCATTCCTCCTTGAAATGTTACTTGTCCTTTGACAAGCATCGCATGCAACAACATTTTTTTGTACATCCTTAAATAAAGAGGGCCAGAAGAAGCCAGATTGGAGTACCTTAGCACATGTCTTGTGAGAACTGGCATGTCCGCCACAAGGTAAGGAGTGACAATGACGGATGATGCTTTCTACTTCGTCCTCCGGAACGCATCTCTTGAACATGCCATCAGGACCTCTCTTGAAGAGTAGAGGTTCGTTCCAATAGAAGTGTCGGACGTCTCTAAATAACTTCTTCCTTTGAGCATATGACAATCCGGGTGGGATTTTTCTTGACAAACAAGGTAATTGACAATATCAGCAAACCATGAGTCATTACCATTCGAAATCTGATGAAGGCACTTTTCAATCTTGTGTAGCTGCTCATCTGGAAATGAGTCGTCAATAGGGAGCTCATTTGTCTCGCAAGTAAGGTGTGGGAGACGGCTAAGATTATCAGCCACCAAGTTCTCCGATCCTTTCTTTTCTCGGATCTCCAGATCAAACTCTTGTAGGAGTAAGATCCATCTTAGTAGCCTTGGCTTTGCATCCTTCTTAGTGAATAGGTAGCGAATGGCTGAATGATCTGTATAGACTATCACCTTTGCACTTAAAGATAAGAACGAAATTTCTCAAATGCATAGACAATAACAAGAAGCTCCTTTCCGTGGTAGCATAATATAGTTGAGCTTCGTCTAGCGTCTTTCTAGCATAGTAGATGACGTGAGTACGCCCATCCTTCTTTTGTCCAAGTACAACTACTACGGCTACGTCACTTGTGTCACACATGACCTCAAATGGAAGCGTCCAATCAGGTGGTTGGATGATAGGGGCTGAAATCAAGGCTTCCTTGATCCTGTAAAAGACATCCAAACATTCTTTCGAAAACTTGAAAGTTATGTCTTTCATCAAAAGATTAGTCAAAGGTTTTGAAATCTTAGAAAAATCCTTTATAAACCTCCTATAGAAACCGGCGTGCCCAAAAAAGCTTCTAACTCCTTTCACCGAAGTTGGAGGAGGTAGTTTCTCTATAGTTTCAATCTTAGCCCTATCTACCTCTATTCCACGGTTCGATATCAAATGTCCTAACACAATTCCTTCAGTGACCATAAAGTGACACTTTTCCCAATTCTAAACTAAGTTAGTGTCCTCACATCTCTTAAGAACTAAGGAAAGGTTAGAAAGACCATCATCAAGGGAATAACCATATATCGAAAAGTCGTTCATGAATACTTCCATGATGTTCTCTATGTACTCCGAAAAGATGGCCATCATGCATCTTTGGAAGGTGGCTGGAGCGTTGCATAAACCGAATGACATCCTTCTGTAGGAGAACGTACCCCAAGGGAACGTGAAGGTAGTTTTCTCTTGATCGTCCAGATGAATGGGAATTTGAAAGAAACCACTATATTCGTCTAGATAACAAAAGTAAGAGTGTTGTGCTAACCTTTCAAGCATTTGGTCTATGAAAGTGAGAGGGAAGTGATCCTTCCTCATAGCAACATTCAGCTTACGGTAATTAATGCACATTCTTCATCTCGTAACTGTTCTTGTAGGAATGAGTTCGTTGTTCTTGTTAGCAACAACGATCATCCCTCCTTTCTTTGGGACTACTTGAACTGGACTCACCCACTTGCTATCATAAATAGGAAATATGATACCTGCATCAAGCAACTTTAGGATTTCCTTCTTCACGACCTCTTTCATGATCGGATTTAACCGTCTTTGAGGTTGTCGTGAAGGCTTATAATCCTTTTCCATTAAGATTTTATGCATACAAACAGAAGGCTTAATTCCTACTAAGTCATCAATGGTATATCCTAGAGCTTTCCTATGTTGTTTCAGAACATTCATAAGTTTCTCAAGTTCATCATCATTCAAGTTCGCACTAACTATAATAAGATATGTTGAGTTAGGTCCATGAAATGCGTACCTTAGATGTGTAGGGAGTGACTTTAACTCCAATGATGGTGGTGCTTTGATTGATGAATCTTGACCAAGGAGTGTCATCGGAGAGGCCTCTGAAGGTTGTTCGCCACTTAGCGTGCGTGCAAATAAGCTTTAAATATAAAACTAGAAATCAAGCAAGCGAACCCGCAGTGTACGGATCGATATAGTTGAGCAAGAATTCCAGAGTATCGAACACAGGGATTTGGGGGGAACAAGTTCAGTTGTAGGTTATCAAGCAAATAAATATAAGAAGCTTTTCAAGTATTGGGAAAACAACAATCCTAAAGATCCAGATATCCAGCTGTGGCAATCGATTCAAGATATACTAAAGGTATAAGGACAGAGTTGAGGTATGCAAAGGTATGCTAATGTAAGGTAATCGTACGGTGAAGTTCCAAAAACCTTATATGACTCACCTAAAAGACACTCTCTATAAAGGTTGTTGAGGCTTCAGTATAGAAAGGTTCTAAAGGTAAGAATTAACGTCAAATACCCAAACTTGTAATCCAAGGATCAAGACTAACTAAACCGATTAAGGTTGTGACACTCACAATCGAGGTAGAGGTTGTTGAGGCTTCACTACCACCTAGAAAAGGCAAGCCAAGACTAAGTTAAAGCAAATCTTTAACTTTGGATTAAAGTAAAAGCAAGTTCGTAAACTAACACAAAATTACGGGTAGTTCTTGAGTTCCACGGCCGTGGAAGCTCAAGAACAGACCGTGGATTAGGGTTGTCGTCGATTCTCTCTAACTCTCAAGGTCTAATCTGTTTACGATCGATCTATCATCATCTAAGCCACAACTATCAACCCTTCACCTTAGAATTGTTAAGGGTTTTTAGCCAACAATAGTCATATTGATATCAAATTCAAGGTTTAAAAAGATAAGAGATGGAAACTTCCGAAAACCTTCAATAACTTTCAAACTAATCTCAAATCCACAAATCAAGAACAATATCATTAATAGATTCGGAACAACACAAACAATCAAAATCTTAGATAAGAAGGAAGAACGGGATGTCAATCCGTCTTCTAAATCAAACCTAAGCAAGAAGCGAAATCTTCTTGCGAACAATCTTCCGAATCTTCGATCTTCCGTCAATCCGGAAATCCCAATGACGAAGCGCAAAATCTCTCAAACACAATCTCCGCCGAATGCGAAATTAGGGCAATTTCAAGCGTAAGCGTAAGATGCGTCTATGCGTAAGCGAAGGTGACGGAATCTCTCTTCGTCCGTCCTTTTATAGTGTAAGATAAAATATCGGCCTGGCCCAATTGCGTAGGAGATCGTGGCTTAAAGTGTGGCGAAAAAGATCGCCAAGATCACGGTCGTGGAAGGGTTCCACGACCGTAATTTAGAGTGTGGAAATCATCACGGTTTGACACAACTCCTCCACGGCCGTAGAAGTTGCTGGTATGAACCACGCTTCTCTTGCTATGGTTCCACGGCCGTGGACTTGAACGTGGAAAGTAGTACGGCCGTATTTTAGAGCGTGGTTTAGGGCTAGAACGTGATTCTTCCTTAGTCTCGTGCATTCTTCAAGTTGGCACTTCCTTAGCTCCTAGGAATGTTCTCAATTCATGGACATGCTCAATCAAATCCATCCTTGCTCAATTCCGTTCGGAAATAGCTCTTAATTGCCTACAATCAACATAAAGCTTGTGTAGATCTCTATATCGACATTATAAACAAACTAGCTCACAAATGTATCAATGCTTAATCAATGACTATCAATATGGATGAAATACACTTAGAAAACGTGCCTAAAATATCACAATATTTCATGCTAACAAATAACCCCATACTTGCCACTTGCTTGTCCCTAAGCAAGGTCTTTCAAAAGCTTTTAAAACACAAGTTAGGATGAAATATGTGTACCTTCTCAAAGCAAAACTTCTTTTTGGATGAATGTGCCTTCTAGTCAATAGATCATTCTCAAATCTTGCTTCATTCGTTTACAAGACTTTCATACACTTAATCAAAGAGTAAAGAGTAAAGAAAGCTCATGAATTAATCAAACTTCCATGTAAACATCATAACCTTCAAACATTATCAAAATCAATCATAAGAAACTTCAATTTAGATCACCAAGCCATATAACATTCTTTTGATCTTAAGGACTTTCAAAGAAAAGGGTCTAGAATGTGGAAAGGGAAGGAAACTTCAAGGAATGTGGTGCATGAATCCGGGAAAGTGGACAACTACTCTTTTCTTCTTCTCTTGCGGTTTCCGCAACACCTTCAACTTAGAGCTTTGCTCTCTTCTTTTCATTTTTCGACTTTACTTTTGGAGTTATGGATAGAGGTGCACAAAAACCGAAGCCTAGGAGATTGGCGTTTCTCAATTTTTATGAGATGCCTCAAACCCTTAGCGCACATACCATAATCCGCTAGGAATATCGCTCAATCCGACTTTGGCAAGACACAAACACCCGGCTATGTGAATGGTGCCGAGTTACTCATCATCATGATTGACTTCCCCAAACCTATAATTTCTTTCTATTCCTTTGAATGCAAAGTATTGCTTTCATGGCCCTCCCACATCATACATGCCTTTTTCATTCAACTCCTCCAAATTCCCGGATAGGTAAAGGAGGTCAATATTTCAATGAGGGCTAAATGATCAAAGAAAGAAGAAAGAAAAATCGAATTGCCTTAATCATCTCAACAAGAAGTATAAGAACTTATAGTGTGATTTCAACCTTATTTTCTCAACATGATTTAAGTAACATTCATCACATTATGAAATTTGCAAAAGAGGTATAATCAACTCATTCAATTTCTTTTCAATTCACTATTCGTTTAAGCATGCAATTGTCATCAAACTCAATTCACAAGTAGCGATTATCATAGAAATCATCTCTATCCTTAGAAGCACAAAATTTTCAAAATTTTTCAATTTTTATGGGTTTTTCAAACTCTTTTTCATGCAATGCAATAATGAAACGTGCAACAATATAATGAACATGCAAGATAGTCTCAAATAGAAGCAATCAAAGTGAGTAAGAGTTATTACAAACTTTTAGTCACACCCCACCCCATACTTGGAACAAACATTGTCCCTAATGTTCAAATAAAAGAAAGAAAAGAAGAAAAGAAAGAAAGAAAAAGAAACTCACAAAATGGCGGTGGAGCGGCTAAACTGTCGGTCCTGCAAGTCATCACTGCGGTGGAGGCGGGAATGGAGAGAAGCTAGGATCGTAGTACCGCCCGAACTGCTGGCGGTAGACGTCTCTCATCATATGGTCGAGGTCGTCCATGCGTCCATTCCTCGCGTCAGCTCGGATCTCCAATGCTCCCACTCTATCAGAAAGGCTAGTAGCCCACTCTGGCATCTGCTCATACCAACCCGGAGCCTGACTGTACCACCCCGGTGCATCTGACGGTGCTGGTGCTGGTGGCGGTGGCTGTTGTGCTGACCATGGAGGTGGAGCTCCGTACCACGCAGGAGGTGTCTCCATCCAAGTGGGTCTCTCGCTCACGCTGGCGCGGCGAGAGGATGAACCTGAAGCTCTGGCGGGACGTGGAGAACATCTAGGCACATCAAAAGCTATGTCCGGCTGATCCGGAAACGTGCCGAAATCCTGCTCTGCTCCTCCTCCTCCCTCATAGGGATCTCTCATCTCCTCCTCCTCAACTACGGGTGGTGGTGGGACATATGGAGGAGCTGCAATCCTGTTCGCATGCATAGCAGCGAACGTCGCCTTCTAATTATGGCATCCAGCCATAATGGAGTACTCCGGGAGCCACTCAATGCCCCTCCCCGTCCTGCTCTCCCATGGCATAGCTGCATATGGTGGACCTCTATGGGTGAGGAAGATGAGACCTCTAGTCATGAAGGCCTGAAGTCCTAGGGGTACGGCAGGAATACGTGTACATGTAGAAAAATCTACCCCTAGCATCCTAGCAAGGTGGGTGACTATCCCACCATATCCAATGTTGCCCGCCCTCTTGTTCTTTAGCTTGCTCATGGTAGCAGCTAAGAGGGTGGCGCAGTCAGCAAGGCACCCATAGAGCATAGAGTACAGAAGAAAGAGCTCATCCGTCTTGATCTTCTGAGGTGTCTCCGTCCTAGGGAAGAGACACTCAGAAAGAACCCGGTGAGCAATCTTCAAGGCTAAGTGGTACATCAACTTAGCCTTGGTGTCAGCTGGTTGCCAGCGGTCCTCGCTGGCAAAGATCATGGCGACCTCTTCCCAGAAATCCTTGGCGTAAACGCCGCTGGGGAAACGACCATTGAAGGTCTCTCGGAACCCAAAGAAGGTCCCGAACTCCCGGATGGAGAAATCATAATTCCTTTCCATCAGACGGAAAGAAACTGTCCTATCCACATGGTTGTGCTCAAAAGACGTCATAACCTCTCTCGTGATCTCCTCGTAAGCGTCTTCTCGGATAGCCGAGAAGACGATAAGACCGGCTCTATCCAAGAGCCAAGTAAGGTCATCTACAATATGAAGAGGAGCTAAATCCTCCAACAATAGGTACCTAGGTCCTATAACGGCTCTCTTGTGGATCCTCTCTAATGCATCGAGATGATCCTCGTGAATGGTGGGTACCTTAGGGCTAGGAGGTGCGGGTGATGAAGGTGATGATGGAGGTGAAGGGGAGAAAGATGGTGGTGCTCTAGAGGATGAAGAGGAAGAGGGGTTACCCTTCCTTTTTTTGTTCTTATCTTTCTCCTTATTCTTATCCTTGTTTCTCCCAGAAACTCTCCTCACAAAATCCATTACTATTCAAAACCACGGTCTGTTCTTGGTGTTCCACGGCCGTGGAATTGACAGAGACCGTGATTCGTCTCGCTTTTTCTCAAAACTCAGCAAACAACAGCCAATCTCAGCAATCAAGCAGTCCTAGACTAATTCCTTCCAATTTCAATCAGTTCTCCTATAAATGCTAGCAAAAACGAACCCGAATTGACAAAGATAGAGAAGAGCGAAAAAAACCTAGGTTTCGGATTTTAAAATCCGAATTCTGCGTTCCTTGGTGATTTGCCGCTCGATTTGTCGCTTGGATCTCGTTGGTGATCGGATTAGCTTCAGTTTGGGTCGAAGAATCGTTGAAAATGATTAACGAACGGAGAATTGAGGGTATAGGCGTGATTTCGGCGAAGAGGGCATGGAAATTAGGTTTTGTGGTGTATTTTTGTGAAGAACGTGGTTTATATAGTGGCCGGCAAAATTTTTGAAAACCGCGGTCTATCGGGGGGTTCCACGGCCGTGGAATTGTACGGAACCGTGGTTTTTGTGATTTTTCAAAGGCTTTTGGAAATTACGGTCACTGTAGCTGTCACGACCGTGGTTTAGGCCGTGGAACTCTCTGTAATGCTCCAAAGTCCAAGTTTCGTCACTTTTCTTCAAAATTACTCTTCCGTTTTCCTTTCCCACTGTTCCTACATCCAAAAACACGAACATATCGGAAGGAATCGAAGGCAAAACAAAGCAAAAACGTCTAAACTAAGCTAAACTATGAATCGAAAACAAAAACGTAAATGCAATACCTTGGGTTGCCTCCCAAGAAGCGCTTTGTTTAAGGTCCGTAGCTAGACCAAATTCGCACTTATTCGAGTGCGGTGGGCGCGAACTCTTCAGCTTGGAGTTCCGGCATATACTTCTTGAGTCGTTGACCGTTCACCTTAAAGCTTCCGTCCGCTTCACCCCATACTTCAACTGCACCATGGGGAAAATACGTTTGATTAGAAAAGGTCCGGTCCAACGAGATTTAAGCTTACCTGGAAAGAGACGAAGCCTTGAATTGAAGAGGAGAACTTGATCTCCTTCTTTGAAGTCCTTTGGAATGATATGCTTATCATGCCAACGCTTTGCTCTCTTCTTATAAATCTTGGCGTTCTCATAGGCGTTCAAGCGGAGTTCTTTAAGCTCATTAAGGTTCAAGAGACGCTTTTCTCCCGCTTCCTTCATGTTGAAATTCAACCATTTGATAGCCCAAAACGCCTTATGCTCCAACTCTACCGGTAAGTGGCAAGACTTCCCATACACAAGGTTGTATGATGTGGTTCCTATGGGAGTCTTGTACGCAGTCCGGTACGCCCATAATGCATCATCAAGCTTCAAGGACCAATCCTTCCTAGTCCTTGAAACCGTCTTCTTTAGGATTCCTTTGATCTCCCGGTTTGAGATCTCAACTTGTCCACTAGTTTGTGGATGATAAGGGGTGGCGATCTTGTGAGTAACCCCATACTTAGCTAGAAGAGCTTCAAAGCGCCGGGCAATGAAGTCAGAACCTCCATCACTAATGATAGTCCTTGGTGTCCCAAATCGTGGGAAGATGGTCTTGTTAAAGAACTTAACCACTACCATGGCATCATTGGTGGGAGAGGCAATTGCTTTCACCCATCTAGAAACGTAATCCACCGCCAAGAGTATGTATTGGTTTCCACAAGATGATGGGAACGGTCCCATAAAATCAACTCCCCAAACGTCAAAAATCTCCACCTCTTGGATGTTATTGAGAGGCATCTCATTCCTCCTAGAGATATTTCCTGTTCTTTGACAAGCATCGCAACAGGAAACAAAGGTTTGCACATCTCGAAATAAAGTAGGCCAAAAGAATCCAGATTGCAATACCTTAACGCTAGTCTTGTTCGAACTAGCGTGTCCTCCATAAGATAGTGAATGACAATGGCGGATGACACTTTGCATCTCATCTTCCGGCACACATCGCCGAATGATGCCATCCGGACCTCTCTTAAAGAGGAGAGGTTCATTCCAAAAGTATTCCCGGACATCCTTAAAGAACTTCTTTCTTTGTGCGTAGGATAATCCGGGCGGTATCTCCTGACAAACCAAATAGTTAACAAAATTAGCAAACCATGGTTCATTACCTTTGGATATCACATCGATGCACTCCTCAATAATGTGTAGGTGTTCGTCCGGGAAGGAGTCATCTATAGGTAAGTGGTCGTCCTCTAGATGTGTTAGGCGACTCAAATGATCCGCAACAGAATTTTCCGAACTCTTCTTGTCGCGGATCTCTAGATCGAATTCTTGTAGGAGAAGAATCCATCTAATTAGCCTTGGTTTCGCATCCTTCTTTGCAAGGAGGTATCGGATCGCAACATGATCCGTGTAGACAATCACCTTTGCACCTACAAGATAAGAGCGAAACTTGTCAATAGCATAAACAATGGCTAAGAATTCCTTTTCCGTAGTGGCGTAGTTGAGCTGCGCTTCATCTAGCGTCTTGCTAGCATAGTATATGGCATGGGTTCGCCCTTCCTTTCTTTGTCCAAGAACAGCTCCTATAGCTACGTCACTAGCATCGCACATAACCTCAAAGGGAAGATTCCAATCCGGAGGTTGGATAATAGGTGCTGAAATTAGAGCTTCCCGGATCATGTTAAACGCATCCAAGCATTCCTGCAAAAACTCAAAAACTGCATCCTTCATCAATAGATTAGTTAGCGGTTTTGATATTTTAGAGAAGTCTTTTATGAAGCGTCTATAGAATCCGGCATGTCCTATAAAACTTCTTATCCCTTTCACCGAAGTTGCGGGAGGAAGCTTCTCTATACTCTCTATTTTCGCCTTATCCACCTCTATCCCTCTACTAGAGATTAGGTGTCCTAATACAATTCCTTCCTTTACCATAAATTGACAATTCTCCCAATTAAGAACTAGATTAGTGTCTTCACACCTTTGTAAAACAAGAGCAAGGTTAGAAAGGCAATTGTCAAAAGAGGAACCGTATACGGAGAAGTCATCCATGAAGACCTCCATGATTTCCTCAATGTATTCGGATAAGATGGCCATCATGCACCTTTGAAAGGTGGCTGGGGCGTTGCAAAGCCCGAACGGCATCCTCCTATAGGCAAACGTACCCCATGGGCACGTGAATGTGGTCTTCTCCTGATCATCCGGGTGTATCGGAATCTGAAAGAAACCGCTATAACCGTCAAGATACCAAAAGTGCGAATGTTGCGCTAACCTTTCAAGCATTTGATCGATGAAGGGTAGTGGGAAGTGATCCTTCCTCTTCGCGTTGTTAAGCTTGCGGTAGTCTATGCACATCCACCTCCCGTTACGGTTCGGGTAGGAATGAGTTCGTTGTTTTTGTTGGTGATGACCGTCATTCCTCCCTTCTTCGGAACTACTTGAACCGGACTCACCCACTTACTATCGGAGATAGGATAGATGATACCTGCATCAAGAAGTTTAAGAATTTCCTTCTTGACAACCTCCTTCATGGTCGGATTCAACCGCCTTTGAGGTTGTCTTGAAGTCCTAAAGTCCTCTTCCATTAATATTTTATGCATGCATAGGGAAGGTTTGATTCCTACTAAGTCCTCAATAGTATAGCCTAAAGCTTTCCTATGTTTCCTAAGGACAACCATAAGCTTACTATGTTCATCTATGGTTAGATCGGAACTAACAAAACCGGATAAGTAGAGTTAGGTCCTAGAAAAGCGTACCTTAGATGTGTAGGAAGTTGTTTCAATTCCATTACTTTCGGAGCTTCCAATGGTTCTTGAGGAGCATCCGATGCCTCCTTAGAAGTGTCTAAGGGTGTAGAAGGTGTGGGAGAAGAATCAAAAGGAGTTGAAGAAGTGGCACGATCACCCTCTTCCACGGCCTGAATCACGGTTTCCCTGCATCCTCCACGGCCGTGGTTTAGGGCGTGGAAAGGAAATATGGTTGCTCTGTTTCCTCCACGACCGTGTAACCCTCTGGAGTGAGCCACACTTTGGTTTGTGAAATCCACGGCCGTGGAATATAGTGTATGGCCGTGGATTCTCACGTTTTCTGCTTCGTCGTGGAGTTTCTCAAACTCCTCTTCACATACTTCCTCTTGTGCTTCTAAGGCTTCAATTGCCTCATTGCACTCCTCTTCTTCCCCTACATTCGTTAGACTCATAGTAATAACCTTTTTCAAAGGATCTTTGAAGAGAATAGCACTTACCTCCTCTCTAGACAACCCTTCTTCATCTTGGATATTGAATATATCCTCATCAAAGATTGGTTCCTTCACTAGAGTGGAAAGAACGAACTCTACCTTCTCTTCTCCTATGTCAAAGGCGAGTCTAGCATTCTTGCAATCGACTATGCAGCCGGAAGTTGCAAGAAACGGTCTTCCGAGTATGATCGGGACCGGACTATCTGCAGGAATGTCAAGCACAACAAAATCAATGGGAACAAAGAATTTACCTAGCTTGACTGGGACGTCTTCTACAATACCGACGGGGCGAGTGATGGATCGATCCGCCATGTACAACGTCATCTTCACCGGTTTAGGGTCGCCTAAACTGATCTTCCTAAATAATGCAAGTGGTATGATGCTCACACTTGCTCCTAAGTCACATAACGCATCATATGTGACATCTCCCACTCCTATGGGAATACAAAATGACCCCGGATCCTTTAGCTTTGGGGGCATTTTCTCCTTCATGGTCTTGATAAGATCTGAAGAATCCGAACTCATCTTAACCTCTCCAAAATCCTCTAACTTTCTCTTGTTAGAGAGGATTTCTTTTAAGAACTTGCCATAAGCCGGCATACCTATAATAGCATCAATGAAAGGTATATTAATATGCAGCTTGCTCATGAGTTCTATAAACTTACCAAATTGTTTATCTAGACGCGCTCTCGCTATAGATTGAGGGAATGGTAGAGGAGGTTTGTAAGCCGGAGGAGGAACGTAGACATCTTCCTTCTCCTTCCCCTTCTCTTTGTCTTTCTCAACGGAGATTTCAACAAACTTAGGCTGCGGATCGGTGGTAGTCACTCCGCTCCTAGTTGTGATTGCCATCACCCTTCCCTTTGGGTTGTCCTCCGTTTTTCCTGGAAGTTTCCCTTGATTCCTAGGAACTTCCTCCGCATGAGTAAACATTTGGTTTTCTAAAACCTTTTGGGCTTTATCAACCTTAGTTATGTGATCATCAACCTTGATGATGCGAGTCTTTAACCCTTGAAGCTTTCCCAAAATTGTCTCCAACATGGGATCGGGCTTCTCCTTCCCCGAAGTGCTTCCTCCATTAGATGTTTGCCCCTGGCTTTTCAAAGGAGTAGAGGAAGAGGAAGGTGGAGTTAGTGAATTCGAATTGGAAGGATAAGAGTTACCAGAGTTTTGTTGATTGGAGCGCCAATTGTTGTTGTTTGAACCCCTATTGTTGTTCCAATTGTTGCTCCGGTTGTTGTTGTTACCATTCCAATTGTTCCGGTTATTGTTCCGGTTATTGTTGTTGTTGCGGTTTGTATTCTCACCACCATTGTTGTTGTTGCCCAAGTAGCCAACATCCTTTCCTTGTTGCTTTGGGAAGTTGGTCTTGATAGCCTCCTTCAACTCTTTGATCTCATTGTTGAGGGAGAAAATTTGATTTTGAGCTTCATGTGTGAGCTTTGCTCCTTGCTCCACACAATTTCCTTCTACCTTCCGGTGAGAATACTTCTCTATGACCCTTGCTTGCTTCTCAATGAAGTCCCAAGCGTCATCTTCCCTCATGTCCATGAATGTACCACATGAGAGGGATTGGAGCTTGAATTGTGTCTCCACATCCAGCCCCTTATAGTATATCTCCAACAATGCAAGCTTGGATATACCATGATGAGGGAAATCCAAGAGCAAATCTTGAAACCTTTCCCAAGATTGAAACAAACTTTCATTAGATCTCATGGAAAATGCATTAATCTTACCTCTAAGTTCCGCCGTTTTGGATGGCGGAAAGAACTTAGTGAGGAACTCCGCGGAAAGGTCTTCCCACGTGTCTAGTTTCCCACTAGGAAGAGCTTGGTACCAAGACAATGCTTTCCCCTTCAAGGAGAAGAAGAAAGGCTTGAGCTTATAGTTGTTGGTAGTTGCGTTCTTCGGCCTCATTGTCTCCATCATACACTCAAAGTTTTGCAAGTGTTGGTGTGGAGATTCAGCGCTTGTCCCGCCAAATTGGTTTTGGCGAACAAGAGTAATAACTTGAGGGTTGAAGCTAAACCCTTGCACATCATCAGCATCAAAGTTCACACCTAGACGGCGTGGTTGCTGCGTTGGATCCATCCTTTGGCCAAGAGTTCTTGGCTCCTCATCCACACGTTCAATCCTTGCATTCCTAGGTGGATCATGGCGATTAGCAGCTGCCCGTGGATGGAATAGATTCACATTGATCGTTGGATCAATTTCCTCTAGCGGTGGCATGGAGGAGTCGCTATCCTCATTAGATGAGTTGGCTCTAACCGATCTTCCCGGTCTCCTCCTTTTCTTTTTCTCCTTAAGGTTGTTTATATCCAACCTCATTTGGAACATCATGTCAGTTAGATCGTCAACTTTCATTTGGTGACGATCCGTCTCTTCTCTACGTGTCTTCTCACTCCATTGGAGTTGAGCTTCTTTCTCCGCAAGCTCTGATTGAAGATCACGTTCTATTTCTTCAGCCATTTTCTTTTCCTTTCGCTTTTGCCTTAAAGTCCTCTCAAGCTCTTGATCAAGAGGTAAGAGGTCTTCGGTGTTCCTAAACCTGCGCATGCACTTGAAAGGATATCAAATAACAAGGGAAGAGCTCCCAAGCTTGACAACCGTAAACCGAATTCGGCCTAGACAAAATCCCCGGCAACGGCGCCAAAAACTTGTTCGCCACTTAGCGTGCGTGCAAATAAGCTTTAAATATAAAACTAGAAATCAAGCAAGCGAACCCGCAGTGTACGGATCGATATAGTTGAGCAAGAATTTCAGAGTATCGAACACAGGGATTTGGGGGGAACAAATTCAGTTGTAGGTTATCAAGCAAATAAATATAAGAAGCTTTTCAAGTATTGGGAAAACAACAATCCTAAAGATCCAGATAACCAGCTGTGGCAATCGATTCAAGATATACTAAAGGTATAAGGACAGAGTTGAGGTATGCAAAGGTATGCTAATGTAAGGTAATCGTACGGTGAAGTTCCAAAAACCTTATATGACTCACCTAAAAGACACTCTCTATAAAGGTTGTTGAGGCTTCAGTATAGAAAGGTTCTAAAGGTAAGAATTAACGTCAAATACCCAAACTTGTAATCCAAGGATCAAGACTAACTAAACCGATTAAGGTTGTGACACTCACAATCGAGGTAGAGGTTGTTGAGGCTTCACTACCACCTAGAAAAGGCAAGCCAAGACTAAGTTAAAGCAAATCTTTAACTTTGGATTAAAGTAAAAGCAAGTTCGTAAACTAACACAAAATTACGGGTAGTTCTTGAGTTCCACGGCCGTGGAAGCTCAAGAACAGACCGTGGATTAGGGTTGTCGTCGATTCTCTCTAACTCTCAGGGTCCAATCTGTTTACGATCGATCTATCATCATCTAAGCCACAACTATCAACCCTTCACCTTAGAATTATTAAGGGTTTTTAGCCAACAATAGTCATATTGATATCAAATTCAAGGTTTAAAAAGATAAGAGATGGAAACTTCCGAAAACCTTCAATAACTTTCAAACTAATCTCAAATCCACAAATCAAGAACAATATCATTAATAGATTCGGAACAACACAAACAATCAAAATCTTAGATAAGAAGGAAGAACGGGATGTCAATCCGTCTTCTAAATCAAACCTAAGCAAGAAGCGAAATCTTCTTGCGAACAATCTTCCGAATCTTCGATCTTCCGTCAATCCGGAAATCCCAATGACGAAGCGCAAAATCTCTCAAACACAATCTCCGCCGAATGCGAAATTAGGGCAATTTCAAGCGTAAGCGTAAGATGCGTCTATGCGTAAGCGAAGGTGACGGAATCTCTCTTCGTCCGTCCTTTTATAGTGTAAGATAAAATATCGGCCTGGCCCAATTGCGTAGGAGATCGTGGCTTAAAGTGTGGCGAAAAAGATCGCCAAGATCACGGTCGTGAAAGGGTTCCACGACCGTAATTTAGAGCGTGGAAATCATCACGGTTTGACACAACTGCTCCACGGCCGTAGAAGTTGCTGGAATGAACCATGCTTCTCTTGCTATGGTTCCACGGCCGTGGACTTGAACGTGGAAAGTAGTACGGCCGTATTTTAGAGCGTGGTTTAGGGCTAGAACGTGATTCTTCCTTAGTCTCGTGCATTCTTCAAGTTGGCACTTCCTTAGCTCCTAGGAATGTCCTCAATTCATGGACATGCTCAATCAAATCTATCCTTGCTCAATTCCGTTCGGAAATAGCTCTTAATTGCCTACAATCAACATAAAGCTTGTGTAGATCTCTATATCGACATTATAAACAAACTAGCTCACAAATGTATCAATGCTTAATCAATGACTATCAATATGGATGAAATACACTTAGAAAACGTGCCTAAAATATCACAATATTTCATGCTAACAAAGGTTGAGGAAGTGTGCCACTACAGTCAAGAACACTTGCAATTGAATCTGTAGAAGTCGGAGAAAGGGCAAAAAATTCGACTTCCCCTAGAGAAAATTGGTCTATTTTTAGGTCGATTTTTTTCTCAAAGAAGGAAAATCGACTTGTTTCTTCATAAATCACCCGATTTCTTTTGTGTATGTCGATTTTTTCATCTTCTTCCTGGGCTTTGTTCAACTCCTCAAATCTTGCTTATGGCTCTTCCTCTACATCTCCTAATGCTCGAATCTCATCATCACAATCATGTTCCACCCCTTCCTCAATGATGCTCATGCTTAGAACCTTTTGAAGCGGATCTTTGATAAAGAAGGAGAGTACAAACTCCACTTGCTCCTCTCCTATGTTGAATGATAGCTTCCCATTCTTACAATCTACCAAGCATCCGGAGGTTGCAAGGAATGGTCTCCCAAGTATGATAGGAACTAGATAATCTGCAGGAATGTCAAGCACAACAAAATCTATAGGAATGTAAAACAACCAAGTTTTACGGGAATGTCCTCTATGATTCCAACGGGTCTAGTGATGGAGCGATCAGCCATATAGAGTGTCATCTTCACCGGTTTAGGCTCTCCTAAACCAACTTTCTTGCACAAAGCAAGTGGAATGATGCTCACACTTGCTCCAAGGTCACAAAGTACATCATATGTGACTTTTCCTACTCCAATGGGTATGCAAAATGATCTTGGATCTCGCAGTTTAGCGGGCATCTTCTCTGTCATAGTCTTGATAAGTTCAGATGACTCCAAACTCATCTTAACTTTACCGAAATCCTCTAGTTTCCTCTTGTTAGAGAGGATCTCTTTTAGGAATTTCCCATAAGCTGACATACCTGAAATTGCATCCATAAAAGGTATGTTAATATGCAGCTTGCTCATGAGATCAATAAACTTACTGAAATGCTTGTCTAGATGCGCTCTCGCTCTAGATTGAGGGAAATGTAGTAGGGGCTTGTAATCTGGAGGAGGAACATAGAGATTTTCGTTCTCATTTTCTTTCTCCTTTTCTGATAGGGTCTCAACGAACTTGGGTTGCTTCTCGTTTTCATCCGTTCGGGGTTTAGTATCGGTGGTTGTCACACCACTCCTTGTAGTAATTGCCATCACACGCCCCTTCGGATTATCCTCCGTCCTTCCGGGAAGCTTCCCTTGATCTCTAGAAACTTCTCCGGCCTTGCTAAACGCTTGATTGTCCAAAGATTTTTGTGCTTTAGAAATCGAAGTGATGGAATTCTCCAACCCTTGCATCTTCCCCATCATTACTTCCATCATCGCTTCAAGCTTGTCCTTCTCCGGCTTGCTTGAACTCGATGAAGCTTGTCCCTAATTTTTCAAAGGGGTAGAAGAAGAAGAAGGAGGTGTTAGTGTATTTTCAGCATGAGAATAGGGATTACCGGGATTATGTTGATTGGATCTCCAATTGTTATTGAAGTTCCTGTTGTTGTTGTTGTTGTTGTTGTTGTTGTTGTTGTTTCGGTTCTTGTTCCTATTCCCTTGATTGTTCTCTCTTCCTTGATAGCCAACGTCTTGCTCCTTTTGTGATTGAATGTTGGGTTTCAAAAGTGCTTTCAACTCCTTAATCTCATTGTTGAGAGAGAATATTTGAGCTTGACTCGCTTGATTCAAATTCAATCCCGAATCTCCGGAATTTCGGCTTCCACCCTTGATCTTCCTATGAGAGTACTTGATACGCCCACGGATGGCGATGCCATCCGTGTTTCCGGCTAGAAGGACCCGGCATCATTATGAATAATATTAAGTATTTTCGGCTATTTAATAATTGGCTTTTCATATTCGGAACTTTAATTCCGGAACTTAATTCCGTGACTTAAATTCCGACCTTTCATATTTTAGACTTTTCATTTACCGGAACTTAATTCTGCCTTTTAATTCCGTCATTTATGTTTGGACTCTTTGTATGACCTCCATCCACTATATAAGGATGACTTGGCTCATTTGTAAAATATGTCTAAGTTGAATCCAAGTATTGTGAAGGAAAAATCCTCTTACTTGGTTTAGGCATCACTTCTTCTTCCACCCTCTAAATATTCTATCTTGGATCTACTCTTTGATCCAAACCTTCATATTCAAGGATCCTTGAGAAGGATCAACCGTACGCTTCCACATCCATTTATATGCTTCCGCCGCTCAAGTTCTACATTTGATCCAATTCGAACGATCAAGAAGAAGTAGTTGAAGTTTCTCCTCGATCTAGATCACCTCATATTTCTATCATTGGTATTAGAGCTCGGGATCGAGGTCAAGTTTCTTTACAAATTTTTTTTCTTGATCAAATTTATTCAGAGATCTTCAAGTTTTCTTCGGTGTTCGTCGAAGATCTTCAAGTGTTCTTCGAAGATCTTCATTGTGTTCTTCAGTGTTCTTCATCGTTCATCATGTTTTATGATGATGGTGATCAATTTGATTTGTATGGAGAATGCTTGCCTTCTCCACAGGAACTAAAGCTTAAAGCGGCCAAACAAACCACCCGGAGGTACCGACGATATTCACAATACCGACGGAGACAATGTTTTGAGGATGAGGAGTGGTTGCCTCCTCCGGATCCACCAAGGCCGACTTATACCATGGATGGGCACCAACGGTATCCACACCGACAAGCTTATTTTGAGGATACTTATATTGCCCCAAGACGTCATGCTAATGCCAACGAAGAGTTGGTCGTGCTCAAGGCAACAAATGATGATCTACAACATGAGTTAGAAGCTTTGAAGGCACAAGTTCTTGCACTAACGACGATTACCCAACAAGAAGAGCCTCAAGTGGAGTCACAACCAAGGTGTGAGTTGGTTGTCCAACCATTGTGTGATGAAGTTGAAGACGAGGAAGATGTCGTCATTAAAACTTATGCCCCGGTTCTTCCAATCCATCTTGTCAATCCGTCATGTGGAGAGTACTTTCAAGATGACAAAGATGAAGTCATCATTGAGAAAGAAGAAATCATCGACTCCGACAACGGCACAATGGTGTTGATGGACTACAAATCCGAGTCGTATGATCCGAACTGTGTCTTTACATTGCCAACTAACTTCCATCTTGGCTTGCCTTTCAACATTTGTTGTCTTCCTCCATCGCTCAACATCAAGACCATTTGCGGCATAAGAGACAAGTTCCACAACGTCACCAACATGTCAAACTATAAGTTCGAGCCTCCCGATCCGGACTTTTTCCTCTTTATGTTCGACAATCTTGGTGGCCCTACCATCCTTTTGAAAGACTACAAGTCCAAGCCGCCCGACTCCGATAATGTTCATCCGGTGCTGAATTTCAAGGGTCAAGTTCCCAAAGTACTCCTTCCATTTTTTTGACCGTGCAAACGAGGACGTTTCACATTTAAGAGGAGGAAAATGATACGCCCACGGATGGCGATGCCATCCGTGTTTCCGGCTAGAAGGACCCGGCATCATTATGAAGACTATTAAGTATTTTCGGCTATTTAATAATTGGCTTTTCATATTCAGAACTTTAATTCCGGAACTTAATTCCGTGACTTAAATTCGGACCTTTCATATTTTAGGCTTTTCATTTACCGGAACTTAATTCTGGCTTTTAATTCCGTCATTTATGTTTGGACTCTTTGTATGACATCCATCCACTATATAAGGATGGCTTGGCTCATTTGTAAAATATTTCTAAGTTGAATCCAAGTATTGTGAAGGAAAAATCCTCTTACTTGGTTTAGGCATCACTTCTTCTTCCACCCTCTAAATATTCTATCTTGGATCTAGTCTTTGATCCAAACCTTCATATTTGAGGATCCTTTTGAAGGATCGACCGTACGCTTCCACATTCATTTATATGCTTCTGTCGCTCAAGTTTCACATTTGATCCAATTCGAACGATCAAGAAGAAGTAGTTAAAGTTTCTCCTCGATCTAGATCGCCCCATATTTCTATCAAGGAGTGATGCGGAGCTCAACCCGTATACCATGTGGAGTGGCCAAAAAGCCCGCCCGTATACCATGTATGGCCTGCTCGCAGAGAACCTCCCAGTCTCCCTCGGGAACTAGGCAGTGATGTCACCGCCCGATAATAATAGTAACAATGGGCCAAATAGTATATATAGTCAAGTAGTGCTAATCTAGTTCCATGATCAAAAGTGATAAAACACACACCACCATCATGTATCCAAATAATGCTTAAAAGCGGCTAAGTAAGTCCAAGGACTTACCTCGTCTCAAAGATAATCAAAACAAACGATCTCAACTTTCTGTATGGGAATAACCAAGGCCTAATCACAACGAGGTACACATCAACATCAATCTCATAACTCAACTCAAAGGCTCTCCAAGGCTAGCAACCTAACATAGAGTTGAATAACTAGTAAGCTAGGAAAGCTCTCTTAACCTTTAAGAGGTCATGAACATGATAATTAAAGGAAAAAGGGAACAAAAGCCCACACCCTATATGTGCTCAAAGACTACCCAAAGCTGGAGTAAGATCACAAGACGAAAGAGAGACCATAAGGTCTTCACACATACAAGATCAACAACGATTCCAACTAACTCAAAGGGCACCTAGGTTCAAGCCAATAGATGGCATTCTCATAAGCTCTAGGTCCACCTTAAGCATGCTTCTAACTAGATACAACTATAAGGCTAAGGAAGGAACGAAGAGAAAGGGAGGAAGAAGCCTACTGGTGAAGAAAACACAGCCGCGGAAGCAAGCTAGCGCCCCCTGCGTGGGCCTGTCACCGCCCCTGCGGAAGCCTAGAGCCGCCCCTGTGCCTGGGATCCACCCATGCTGTGGATGGTGGTCCGCCCCTGCACCTCTGGTGGTCCTTCCCCGCGGTTGAACAACAGAAGCTTCGTCTCCTTCGTTTCTTTGACTGTGTCTTTACTCCAAGTGCCTCCTTCTCTGGCTGGGCATTCTCTAAACATTATCACCACGTCTTAGCTTCCTCACCACGACCTAAATGAGCTAAAAGGATGGACATGCAAAGGGTTTACAAGATCTCTCTTTAAAGCTTCCTCCATGGCCATGGAGGTTGATGGCATGAATTATATACCATTATAATCATGCATATTGTGAATGTTTTACCTCAGTTTCTCATACATTAAGAGAGATTTGTGTGCCTTTAAGATTTATTTCATATATATTTTGGAAATAGAGGTCGACACGAGTTTTAAATGAATTGTAGGTGAAAACGATGGATTTGGAAGCAATAATGGAGCAAGGAGTAGGTAAGGTTGGTGAGGAAGCATAAGAGACCATTAAGGAGTCATTAGGAGCAAGGAAAGTGCGTGGAAGAGTCATACAAGGAAGTGGAAAACAAGCCAAAAGACGAGCACTCTCAATGAAGAAAAATCGGGTGATTTATCTCTTGAATCAAACGATTTTCATGTAGAAAAATCGGACGAGTTATGTAAAAAATCGGCCGATTTTTACCTTTAACCGTCTAAAAAATATAACGTTCGAAAGCCCAAAGCATTGGGCCAGAAGGGGGACATGTCTTGCAGCCCATTAGCGATTTTGGGTTATCTTGGAACCCTAGGAGACGAAAAGAGGACGTCACAACAAATTGGAGATTGACGGAAGACGGTAGAGAGGATTGAAGATTATTCTTGGAGAGAAAGAAAGTTGCGAAGAAAGATTGAGTTCAAGATTCAAGAAAGTTGTGAGATCTTTGATTATTGTTCGTTATTGTGGTTTATTAACATATTCCATTGAGTGCTTTGAGATTTTATTGAAGTTTTGAAGGATTGATTACGGATTTTGAACATTTGTCAAGTTTTATGCAAAGTTTGGTTCTTTATTGGTTTTCTTTATTCAATCTTGATTTTTATTCAAAAATGAAAATGATTGGCAAAAAACCTTGTGATTCTGGGGGGAATAGTTGATAATTGAGACATAGATGATGATAGATTGAACTCATTTAACCACTTGGACCCTGAAAGTTGAGATTTAACCCTTGCGATTGCGAAAAATCGTGGTGTTCTTCAAGAAAATCGGCCAGTTTTCTCTTAGAACAGTATGATTTTTCTGGTCTGACGTTCCTTAATGCTTTATCCTGTAACCAAATTTAAACCTTGCCTAAATCCTAACCTTTCTTAGCCTTTTTAACCCTTATCCAACTGTAAGAAGAGATTTCATCATTGATTCTTCACTTGGTAACCAAAGTTTACAAGATTCGGGTAATAGAGAGACTCAATATCCTCTATTAAGGTTCGAGTGTACCTTTCATCCTTACCTTCGAGAGTCATATCCTTGGGTTTTGGTGGGTGGTTTGAGTATTAATCCTTATCGTGAGTACTCTTCTTGAAGATACTCAACATCCTTCGGGTTGAGAACTTCTAAGTTGGTTTAAGTGAGTAGTGGAACTTCGCCGTACATTACTCCTTTCTCCGAAACACATAACCTTGGAAACGCCAACTCTGTCATTTTGATCTTTAGAGTGTCTTGAGTCAAAAGACGCAGTCGGATACTTGAATCCTTGGAATCATTTGTCTCTTAACATCTTTACGAAAGCTTTTATATCTTGCCAGATATTTTTGAACCGATTTTATTCTCACCAAATCCCTGAGTTCGACTCTGGAATTTCTTGCCTTACTACAGTTAATCCGTACACTGCGGGTTCGCTTTTGCTTAAGTTTTGGATATAAATTTCAGACTTTGACGCACACATGATGACATGAATTATGTATCATCATATTCATGCATATTGCAACACATTATCTCTATTTACCTTGCATTTAGAGGGATTTTGCATACCTTTTATGTTCTATTCAATCAATTGTCGGAAATAGAGGTCTACACGAGATTTTGATGAATTGCAGGAAAATAGAGTTGGATTGGAAGAAAAAATGAAGCAAAAGCATCTAAGGATGTTAGGGGAGCTAAGGGAGTCTTAGAAGGATCACTAAGAGCTAAGGAATTTCAAAGGAGAAGCATAGAAGACGAATCAAAGGAAGAGTACTTTCTGTTGAAGAAAATCGTGCCAATATATATAAAAATTGGACGATTTTCATACCTTGAAATCGAACGGTTTTTCACCAAAATCGACTGGGTCGATTTTCTTCACGATTCGGCCAAATGAAAAGACGACATAAAGCCCAATTAATTTGGGCTAGATGAGAGTTTTGCCAAACGGCCCATCTGCAAGAAACTATAGAAGAGAACCCTACGAACGAAGACGGGGGGGTCGCACAGGATAATCTTTACACGTTTTGGAGAAATTAACGAATCTTGGAGAGAGATTGAAGAGCTTTTGCCGGAAAGTCATTCTTGATCTTTGATTGTGAGATTTCTTTATTCCATTGCCTTGTTTGTGGTTTGTGAACACGAAATTGAGTTGTTAAGAGATACATTGAACAGATTTGACGATTGTTTTACAGATTTGAAAGTTATAGAATTTTTTCGTTCAAGATTTGGTTTCTTTGCGATATCTTCTTCAATAATTAATTTGATTCGATTTTGAAAATGGTTGGCTAAAAACCTTGTGATTCTGGGGAGAATAGTTGATGATTAAGGCTTAGGTGATGATAGACTGAACTCATTCAAACATTAGGACCCTGAGAATTTAGATTTTAGTTTTGCGACAAACAGGAAAATCGGGCTGTTCTTGAGGAAAATCGGCCGATTTTTCCTATGAACAGGGCGATTTATCCTTCTGACGAACTTTAATTGAATTAATCTTTAATCAAAACTAATCCTTGCCTAAACCCCAATCTTGATTAACCTTCCTACCCTCTAATTGAATGTATGAATGCATTTCAGACCTGTTTCTACATTTAATAGATTAAGATTGCAAGATCTGGGTAATAAAGAGACTCAACATCCTTTATTAAGATTCTAAGTGTGCTTTCTACTCTTACTTTGGAGAGTCATATCCTGGAGTTTTAGATAGTTAGTTTGAATATAATTCTTGTCTCTAGATCTTTCTATATTGCAGCCTCAACAACCCTTATAGAGAGAACCTATAGATTAGTCATATGGGTTTCGGAACTTCATCGTACGAATCCTACCTTTGAACATTTAATCTTGGCAATATAAATTCTGTCCTATACCTATAGAAGTGTCTTGAATCGAAAGCCTAAATCGGATACTTGAATCCTTGGAATCATTTCTCTCTTTATCATATCACAAAAGCTTCTATTTTCATTGCTAGATAATTGAAATTGATTTTATTCTCACCAAATCCCTGAGTTCGACTCTGGAATTCTTACCTTGCTACAGCTGATCCGTACACTGCGGGTTCGCTTTGCTTTGAGTTCTAGATATAAATTTAAGACTTTGACGCACACACCTTTTGAGCGAACAAGTTTTTGGCGCCGTTGCCGGGGATTTGGTCTAGATCAAATCCGGTTTTCGGTTGTCTAGCTTGAGAGCTCTTGCTCTTGTGATTTGATTTGTCTACTTGAGTGATCTTCGCAGATTCTTTAGGTATATGCGAAAGACTAGATCCACTAAAGATCTAATTCCTTTCGATCCCGAATTAGAAAGAACTTTGAGGAAAAAGTTGAAGGAGAAGAAAATGGCTGAAAACGATGAGAGAAACTACAAGGCTGAACTGAACGAAGCTCAACGCCAACTCCAGCTGAGTGAGAAGGCTCGAAAGGAAGCTGAAATAAGTCATCAATTTCAGATTGATGAACTAAGAGCTATGATGTTGGACATGAAGTTGGAGTTGAATGACTCCAAGAAGAAGAAGAAAGTCAAGACACCAACTAAGTCCATTCGAAATGACTCATCCGATGATGACGAGATTGATCCGGATATGCCGGAACTTGAAGAGATTGACCCATCACTTCGTCCTAACCGAAACACTCCAACACCTAAGGTTGTCCCTCGCATTACGACTAGGAATGTTAGAGCTGTCAATAACGAAGATAGACCCCAAACTTTGGGGCAACGGATGGATCCAATTCAGCAACCGCGCCGTCTAGGTGTGGATTTCGGAGCTGAAGACATCCAAGAGTTTAGCTTCTCACCACAAGTCATCACTATGGTTCGCCAAAGTCAATATGGCGGAGCAAGTACTGAATCTCCGCATCAACACTTGCAGAATTTTGAGATTCTCATGGAGACTATGAAGCCGAAGAAGGCTACTACAAGCAACTACAAGATCAAGCCGTTCTTCTTCTCTTTGAAGG
Source organism: Fagopyrum homotropicum (assembly GCA_033239125.1). NCBI lineage: Eukaryota > Viridiplantae > Streptophyta > Magnoliopsida > Caryophyllales > Polygonaceae > Fagopyrum > Fagopyrum homotropicum. The sequence goes on from BSWB01000004.1 coordinate 132,840,865, forward strand.
ACAAAGCTCTAGCTTGGTACCAAACACTTCCGGCTGCGAAGTTAGCTACATGGGAGGAATTGTCTTCGGAGTTCCTCACCAAGTTCTTTCCGCCATCCAAAACGGCGGAATTGAGAGGTAAAATAAATGCTTTTTCTATGAAACCTAACGAAAGCTTGTTTCAATCTTGGGAAAGGTTTCAAGATCTCTTGTTGGATTGCCCACACCATGGCATTTCCAAGCTGGAACTATTGGAGATCTACTACAAAGGGTTGGATGTGGAGACACAATTCAACCTCCAATCTCTATCTTGCGGCACATTCATGGACATGAGAGAGGACGACGCTTGGGACTTCATTGAGAAGCAAGCCCAAGTGATTGAGAAGTATTCCCACCGGAAGGTGGAATCAAATAGCCGGAATCAAGGCGATACGGGAGCCAAGTTGAATCAAGCGGCTCAAACACAAATATTCTCCCTCAAAGATGACATCAAAGAATTGAGAGAAGTGCTCAAAACGAGTCTTCAAAAGACTAAAGAGCAAGAAGCCAACTACATGGGGCGAGACAACAATCAAAGGAATGATAACCGGAATTCCAATTGGAGCAACAACAACAATAACAACCGAAACTCCAATTGGAACAACAACAACAACAATAGGAACTCAAATAACAACAATTGGAGGTCAAATCAGCAAGGTTCAGGTAATCCTTACTCTTATGCTGAAAAGGCTCTAACACCTCCATCTTCTTCTACTCCTTCTACAAGCCAGGAACAATCAAGCGGATCAAACAAACCGGATCCCATGCTAGAAACGATCCTAGGCAAGCTACAAGGATTGGAGAGTTACATAACTTCGGTTGACAAAGCTCACAAAGCTTTAGAAAACCAAGTATTCAACAAGGCCGGGGAAGTTCCAAGAGATCAAGGGAAGCTTCCCGGAAAAACAGAAGATAACCCAAAGGGAAGGGTTATGGCAATAACTACTAGGAGCGGAAAGACGACCGTCGACCCTCAACCTAAAGTAGTTGATACCTCCAAAAAAGAAGGAGAGGCAAAGGAGAAGGAAGAAGTCTATGTTCCTCCTCCCGCTTACAAACCACCTCTACCTTTTCCTCAATCTAGAGCGCGTGCACGCCTAGATAAACATTTCGGTAAGTTCGTTGAACTTATGAGTAAGCTCCATATTAACATACCTTTTATGGATGCGATTTTAGGTATGCCGGCTTACGGGAAATTCCTCAAGGAGATCCTCTCCAACAAGAGGAAGTTGGAAGATATAGGAGAAATCAAGATGAGTATGGAGTCATCCGAACTCATCAAGACTATGACGGAGAATATGCCACCCAAGCTCCGCGATCCAGGATCCTTTTGCATACCCATCACTTTGGGAGAGGCTACCTATGATGCTCTTTGTGACCTTGGAGCAAGTGTGAGTATCATACCTCTCGCTCTATGCAAGGCAGTTGGTCTAGGAGAGCCTAGACCGGTGAAGATCACACTCTACATGGCCGATCGTTCTACCACTAAACCGGTGGGAATATTAGAAGACATTCCGGTAAAGCTAGGTAAGTTTTATATACCTATAGATTTTGTCGTTCTTGACATACCTGCAGATTACCCGGTTCCCATCATCCTCGGGAGACCATTCCTCGCCACATCTGGATGCATGGTAGATTGCAAGAACGGCCAGCTATCCTTCCATATCGGTGAAGAAAAGATAGAATTCATACTATCTTCCTTAATCAAGGAGCCAGCCTTGAAAGATGACGTTTTTGAAATTGTTGAGGAAGAAGAGTCTAGAGAGATAGTAAGTTCGATCTTGATGAAAGACCCTCTTCAAAAGGTTCTTAGCATGAGCATCATGGAGGAAGGGGTGGAACATGACTGCAATGAGGATGTGAAAGCATTAAATGATGTGGAGGAAGAACTAGAAGCAAAAATTGAAGAACTAGAGTGGACTCCGGAAACTGTGAGGAAAATCGACCTGCCAGAAATAAATCGTCCGATTTCTGAAGATTCAATCCGATTTTTTTTGACAGAAACTAAAATCGACCTGCCAGAAATAAATCGTCCGATTCATGAAGAGGTAGCACGATTTTTTCCGACGGAAACAAAAATCGACCTGACAACAATAAATCGCCCGATTCATGAAGATGTAGCACGATTTTTTCCGACAGAAACAAAAATCGTGCAGAAGATCGACCGATTTATTACAGGGGGGTCGATTCAATGAGTAGTTCTATGGATTCTCCGGACTTCACCGCAGCCGCTTCCGAATCTAATGATGAAGTACCCACACCTATAGAGACCTCCCCCACAACATCCGAAAGCCACGATTCATCACCAACCAAGGTACCTCCATCATTAGAATTGAAGCAACTTCCCACGCATTTAAGGTACGCATTTCTTGGCACTAATTCCACGTATCCAGTTATAGTCAATGCAAATTTGAATGATGATGAATTAGAGAAACTCATGCATGTTTTGAAGCAACATAGGAGAGCACTAGGTTACACCATTGATGATTTAGTAGGAATAAAGCCTTCTCTATGTATGCACAAAATATTAATGGAAGAGGATTACAAACCTTCACGCCAACCTCAAAGACGGTTAAACCCGGCAATGAAAGAGGTCGTGAAGAAAGAAATCCTTAAGCTACTTGATGCAGGTATCATCTTCCCTATTTCTGATAGCAAATGGGTGAGTCCGGTACAAGTAGTACCCAAGAAAGGAGGCATTACCGTTGTTGCCAACAAGAACAACGAACTCATCCCTACACGGACAGTTACAGGGTGGCGAATGTGCATCGACTACCGCAAAGTGAACGTGGCCACAAGGAAGGACCACTTCCCCCTTCCTTTCATCGATCAAATGTTGGAAAGGTTAGCCCAACATGCCTACTTTTGTTATTTAGATGGATATAGCGGTTTCTTTCAGATACCAATTCATCCGGATGATCAAGAGAAGACAACATTTACGTGCCCATGGGGTACGTTCGCTTATAGAAGAATGCCATTCGGATTATGCAACGCTCCAGCCACTTTCCAAAGGTGTATGATGGCAATCTTCTCCGAATATGTAGAGAATATCATGGAAGTCTTCATGGACGACTTTTCGGTATATGGTTCTTCCTTTGATAACTGTCTCTATAACCTTTCACTAGTTCTTAAGAGATGTGAGGACACTAACTTAGTCTTAAACTGGGAAAAGTGTCATTTCATGGTCACCGAAGGAATTGTGTTAGGTCACTTAGTGTCACAAAGGGGAATAGAGGTAGATCGATCAAAGATAGAAACCATTGAGAAGTTACCTCCCCCTTCATCGGTAAAAGGAATTAGAAGCTTCTTAGGACATGCAGGCTTCTATAGGAGATTCATAAAGGATTTTTCTAGGATTTCAAAACCTTTGACTAATCTTTTGATGAAAGATGCGACTTTCGAATTTTCGAAAGATTGCTTAGATGCTTTTTGCAGGATCAAAGAAGCTTTGATTTCGGCACCAATCATTCAACCACCCAATTGGACTCTTCCTTTCGAGATCATGTGTGACGCAAGCGATGTCGCTATAGGAGCCGTTCTTGGACAGAAGAAAGATGGTCGCACTCATGCCATCTACTACGCTAGAAAAACGCTAGATGAGGCTCAATACAACTACGCAACTACGGAAAAGGAACTTTTAGCCGTAGTATATGCATTTGAGAAATTTCGTTCCTATCTTGTAGGTGCGAAAGTGATAGTCTATACGGACCACTCCGCAATCCGATACTTATTCACGAAGAAGGATGCGAAGCCAAGGCTTCTACGATGGATCTTACTCTTACAAGAGTTTGATTTAGAGATCCGTGATAAGAAAGGATCGGAGAACTCAGTCGCCGATCACCTTAGTCGCCTTCCGCAACTCACCGGCGAGTCGGATGAACTTCCGATAGACGACTCCTTCCCTGACGAGCAGCTGCACGAGATTGAAGAGTGTCTTCAACACATATCACAAGGTAATGATCCATGGTTTGCTGACATTGTAAATTACCTTGTTTGTTAGGAGATTCCACCCGGACTTTCATATGCTCAAAAGAAGAAGTTCTTGAGAGACGTCCGGCATTTTTATTGGAACGAACCTCTTCTATTCAAAAGAGGTCCAGATGGCATCTACAGGAGATGTATTCCCGAAGATGAGATAGATAGTGTCATCCGACACTGCCATTCTCTACCATGTGGCGGACATGCTAGTTCCCACAAGACTTGTGCTAAGGTACTTCGCTCCGGCTTTTATTGGCCTACACTTTTCAAAGATGTGCAAAAGTTTGTTGTTTCTTGTGATGCTTGTCAAAGGACAGGTAATATATCCAGGAGGAATGAGATGCCTCTCAACAACATACAAGAAGTAGAGATCTTTGATGTATGGGGCATCGACTTTATGGGACCTTTCCCATCTTCATGCGGCAACCAGTATATACTTCTTGCCGTAGACTATGTCTCAAGATGGGTGGAGGCAATCGCTTCCCCTACTAATAATGCAATGGTGGTGGTGAAGTTCCTCAACAAAACGATCTTTCCAAGGTTCGGAACTCCCCGAACCATCATTAGTGACGGAGGAACGCATTTCACAGCCCGTCGATTCGAGACTCTATTAGCTAAGTATGGGGTGACCCATAAGATAGCTACACCTTATCATCCGCAAACCAGCGGACAAGTCGAGATATCCAATAGAGAGATTAAAGGGATTTTAGAGAAGACCGTCTCTAAAACGAGGAAAGATTGGTCAATGAAGCTTGACGATGCACTATGGGCATACAGGACAGCCTTCAAGACACCAATAGGTACGACTCCCTATAATCTCATTTATGGTAAATCATGTCATCTTCCTGTAGAGCTAGAGCATAAGGCTTATTGGGCTATCAAGTGGCTCAACTTCGACATGAAAGAAGCCGGAGAGAAGCGACTCCTAGATATCAATGAGCTAGATGAGCTCCGACTAAATGCGTATGAGAACGCAAAGATTTACAAGGAACGGACAAAGCGCTGGCATGACAAACACATCATCCCAAAAGACTTGAAGGAGGGAGACCAAGTCCTCCTATTCAACTCAAGGCTGCGTCTATTTCCACGTAAGCTCAAATCCCGTTGGACAGGACCTTTTGTGATTAAAAGAATTTTCCCTCATGGTGCAGTTGAAGTATGGGGTGAACAAAGAAGAAGTTTTAAGGTTAATGGCCAACGGTTGAAGAAATACACACCGGAAGCTCCAGTCGAGGAGATAGCTCCTATCCTCCTCCATTGAACACAACATCATACACCGTCCAGCTAAAGACGATAAATAAAGCGCTTCTTGGGAGGCAACCCAATGATAGTATAGTTTTCCCTTCTTTCCCTCACTTAGTTAGAATAGATTAATTGCTTTGTTTCTTCGTTTTTCGTTTTTATATGTTCTTCGATGCACTCTTGGGTTGTCGTGTCATTAATCGCAGGAAACTAGGTCCAAATGTGAGAGATTCACGGAGAATGGAGCACAATTAAGTTATATCTTCGAGATTCAAGAAAAACAAGGAAGGAAATCGACCTACCATAAGAAGATCGTCCGATTCAGTAACAGAGCAAGTCGATTTTTCTCAACAGAAACAAAAATCGACCTGGAGATCGACCTGCCAAAATAAATCGTCCGATTTTTTCAGTCAGAAAGAAAAATCGCCCCGACAAATAAATCGACCAGAAAAATCGGCCGATTTTCTTCAGAAATCGTCGACCCTATATAAGGACTTCACACTCAATCTTCTTCATTCCCACATCTTCAACTCTCGATTCCCCTCTCTCAAGAACGACGAAAAATCGCCACACCCTCAAATCCTCATTCCTTAACCATTTCGAGAGATTCTTGGCTCCAAACTGAAGCATTTTCAACAAGGAACAAGGATCTAACAACAACACGCACGGCAATCGACTGCTCCATAAGGAATTCAGGTTTTTCTTTCCAAAACCTAAGTTTCTCACTTCAAATTGAAGTTGCTTAGGAAGTGCTTTGTTGCTGGAATTGATAGAGGAATTTGCTTAGAATTCATTGTAGAGAACTGTGTGTGGTGATAGATTGAACAGAACTTTACAGAATTGTGAGAATCGTTGAAATCGAGATAAAAATCGACCCAGCCCAGAAAAATCGGCCGATTTAAGTGAAGAACAGGTCGATTTTTAGGACTTAGAATGGATCTTGTCAAGAGGATAACTAGAAACACGGGGAAGAAGAAAGGATCTTCTTCCAAAGCCCCTGCCCCACCTCCACCACCACCTACCAACATCCCTAAGCTTCCCCCTCCCCTATCCAAGCATAAGAAACGCTATGCACGCATTATAGATCGCCCATTCACCCCTCCTCGCTACATAGTGCTTGATGACTTAGATTCGTTGTATGTTCGAGAGGATGTTGATATGATGCTTGATAGGGCAGGGTTGAGACAGTTTGCCACGATCAGGGAAGATGCTTATAGGGAGATCACCCTAGAATTCCTTAGTACGTTTGAGCACGATCCTAGGGAAAGGATGATCACTTTCCGCCTCATGAACCAAGACCACACTTTATCCATTGATGCTTTTGGCGACTTGTTTGGCTTTTCTTATTCAGATGCAGGCACATTTGCTAGAGGCCTCAATGCTAGTGATTTTTGGGAGGCTATTTCCGTAGGAGAGTACGGAGGGGATAAGTGGAGACCCGGAAACTCCAAGGAGACAAGTATGTACAACCTTTCCTTCAAGGTAGTGCATAGGATACTCAGTGAGAGTTTGTTTGCCCGGACTGAGACTCCGCAGAAGCTCAAGGCTGATGAGCTTTTTATCCTCTACTGCATGACATCCACCACCACTCCCGACATCTCCACCATGCTTGCTGACTATCTAGGAAAGATAGCCAACAAAGCCAAGGGTGACATCTGTGCAGGAGGCTTGGTCACTCATGTGGCTAGGACTCTAGGTTATGACTTCTCAGGATGCACTCTAGCTGAGAGTGTCCTTCCTTTAGGCTCGCAGAGGTTGGTGGTTCGACAGGTCTTGATTCCTCGAGGGAGAGGAACTCTTCATGTGCCGATGCCATGGCACAGGGATCCGAAGAAGAAGCCATCCGAGATCATATGGAAATCCGAATACACCATTCGGAATAAGAGGAACTGAAGGAGACCTTTGAGGCGATGCTTGAGGAGTTCTCACCTCCTACTTATTATGATGATGACGCAGGTGACTCAGAGGAGGAGGAGGATGGAGGACAGGAGACCATGCTCGAGTTTGAGAGCGATACCCATAGCGGGCATGCTACGGATGCCATGGACACTGACACTCATGGAGTAGGACCGAGCAGGACTAGCAGGCAGGATGAGGAGACGGAGGATGACATGCAGCCACATCGACATTCTTATGCACATGCTCCAGGCCCTAGACGAGGACGCCGAGCTCCACGCCACTTCAGGGAGCTAGTCACTAGCTTTCAGAGCCTCAGCACCGACTACCGTGTCCTCCGCACCGATTATGACACCCTGAACACACAGTTCAAGAACTACAGGGAAGAGACGGACGCTAGGCATTCATCCTATGATGGCCAGATGAGGGACATGTACTACCACCAGTTCGGCCACTTCTATGATCCCTCCGCACCGATGTATCCTTATCCACCACCTCCACCACCGACAGAGGATTGAGCTTCCACTTCTTTTACATTGTAAGTATTTTTCTCCTTCTTATGCTTGATTTTCACATTGGGGACAATGTGGATGTCAAGTATGGGGTGGGGGTACTTACAATACCTTATGTTTCATTCTAGCACTCTATGTACTTTCCACTACTCTTGACAATTTGGCTTGTAATAACTCTTGCACGGCTTGCTTTCTATTATGACACTCGCATTTGCATGAACTTTTTCAAAACCTATGAATTTTCAAGAATTTTAAGTGCTTCCTATATGGAAATGACCTCTATGATGAAAATTGTGTATATGGATAGGTAAAAAGATGCTTAGTTGTGTTGAGATCTTAACTATAGCATGAATGAAATTGCTTTTGTTACTTGAATACATGAATAAGTTATATGATTTAGTTGTTTTGATGAGAAAATGAAATAATAGTCGAAGCTATATTGCAAGTTCTTTTACATCATTTAAGGATGACTAAGGCAATTCACTTCTTTTCTTTTCTCATATCTTGATCATGCTAGCTCCTCAATGAAATATGTAACCCTCCTTTTACCATCCGGGAATTAGGATAGGTGATTGAAAAAAGGCATGTTTGATGTGGGAGGGCCAAGAAAAATGTATTAAAAGAAAGTGCATAAATTCATAAGTTTGGGGACGTTGAACATGAGGATGAGTAACTCGGCACCATTCACATAGCCGGGTGTTTGTGTCTTGCCAAAGTCCGATTGAACGACAAGTCCTAACGGGATATGGTATGTGCATCAAGGGTTTGAGGCATCTCAAAATTGAGAAACGCCGATCTCCTAGGCTTCGGTTTTTGTGCACCGCTGTCCATACTCTCAAAAAGTAAAGTATAATGAAAGCAAAGCTTTCTACATGCGAAGCATGTGCGGTGAAGAAAAAATTTGAAGGTATTATGTGTTCCTCTTTCCCGGATTAGCACCACAATTGCCAAAAAAAGAATTCCTTCCCTTAATACGTTTCTTGAACTTTTTCTTTGATTAGAAGACCTTGAGACTTTTATGCATGTGTTTAAGGCTTCATGGCTTAGATTTGTTTGAATTTGATTGCCTCTACACCTTTATCATGTTCCTTATTTATGCTTTCAAGAAAGAAAAGGGAGTTTGTTCATCTTATAGTCATCATTGATACATGCTTTGCCCCTTTTATGCCTTGAAATATCACTTTGATGAGCGATCCAATGAAAAGGAGCACTACCAAAAGAAAAGTTTTTGAGTTTCATACATGCATAATCCATGACATCTTATATTCTGAATTTGAGTCTTGCTTAGGGACAAGCAAGAGGCAAGTATGGGGTATTTTGATGACATGAATTATGTATCATCATATTCATGCATATTGCAACACATTATCTCTATTTACCTTGCATTTAGAGAGATTTTGCATACCTTTTATGTTCTATTCAATCAATTGTCGGAAATAGAGGTCTACACGAGATTTTGATGAATTGCAGGAAAATAGAGTTGGATTGGAAGAAAAAATGAAGCAAAAGCATCTAAGGATGTTAGGGGAGCTAAGGGAGTCTTAGAAGGATCACTAAGAGCTAAGGAATTTCAAAGGAGAAGCATAGAAGACGAATCAAAGGAAGAGTACTTTCTGTTGAAGAAAATCGTGCCAATATATATAAAAATCGGACGATTTTCATACCTTGAAATCGAACGGTTTTTCACCAAAATCGACTGGGTCGATTTTCTTCACGATTCGGCCAAATGAAAAGACGACATAAAGCCCAATTAATTTGGGCTAGATGAGAGTTTTGCCAAACGGCCCATCTGCAAGAAACTATAGAAGAGAACCCTACGAACGAAGATGGGGGGGGGGGTCGCACAGGATAATCTTTACACGTTTTGGAGAAATTAACGAATCTTGGAGAGAGATTGAAGAGCTTTTGCCGGAAAGTCATTCTTGATCTTTGATTGTGAGATTTCTTTATTCCATTGCCTTGTTTGTGGTTTGTGAACACGAAATTGAGTTGTTAAGAGATACATTGAACAGATTTGACGATTGTTTTACAGATTTGAAAGTTATAGAATTTTTTCGTTCAAGATTTGGTTTCTTTGCGATATCTTCTTCAATAATTAACTTGATTCGATTTTGAAAATGGTTGGCTAAAAACCTTGTGATTCTGGGGAGAATAGTTGATGATTAAGGCTTAGGTGATGATAGACTGAACTCATTCAAACATTAGGACCCTGAGAATTTAGATTTTAGTTTTGCGACAAACAGGAAAATCGGGCTGTTCTTGAGGAAAATCGGCCGGTTTTTCCTATGAACAGGGCGATTTATCCTTCTGACGAACTTTAATTGAATTAATCTTTAATCAAAACTAATCCTTGCCTAAACCCCAATCTTGATTAACCTTCCTACCCTCTAATTGAATGTATGAATGCATTTCAAACCTGTTTTTACATTTAATAGATTAAGATTGCAAGATCTGGGTAATAAAGAGACTCAACATCCTTTATTAAAATTCTAAGTGTGCTTTCTACTCTTACTTTGGAGAGTCATATCCTGGAGTTTTAGATAGTTAGTTTGAATATAATTCTTGTCTCTAGATCTTTCTATATTGCAGCCTCAACAACCCTTATAGAGAGAACCTATAGATTAGTCATATGGGTTTCGGAACTTCATCGTACGAATCCTACCTTTGAACATTTAATCTTGGCAATATAAATTCTGTCCTATACCTATAGAAGTGTCTTGAATCGAAAGCCTAAATCGGATACTTGAATCCTTGGAATCATTTCTCTCTTTATCATATCACAAAAGCTTCTACTTTCATTGCTAGATAATTGAAATTGATTTTATTCTCACCAAATCCCTGAGTTCGACTCTGGAATTCTTACCTTGCTACAGCTGATCCGTACACTGCGGGTTCGCTTTGCTTTGAGTTCTAGATATAAATTTAAGACTTTGACGCACACACCTTTTGAGCGAACAACACACTTTTGAGCGAACAAGTTTTTGGCGCCGTTGCCGGGGATTTGGTCAAGACCAAATTCGGTTTTCGGTTGTCTGGCTTGGGAGCTTTTGCTCTTGTTATTTGATCTATATACTTTAGTGATTTTGCAGATTTCTCTTTAGGTATATGCGAAGGTCTCGATCTGAGAAAGATCTCGTTCCTTTTGACCCTGAACCTAAAAAGACTCTCAAGAAACGGTTAAGGGAAGCAAAAATGGCTGAACACAATGAAAAGAACCTCCAAGCTTAGTTGGATGGGACTCGAGCTCTCCTTAATCTAAGTGAAAGGAAACTTATTGAAGAGAGAGATGTAGCTCGTGCTGATAGAGAGCGATTGCAAGCTGAAGTGATTGAAATCCGGGCGATGATCCAACAAGTAAACTTGGAAAAAGCCACCAAAGCTAAGAAGGACGAATCATCCGACGATGATATGCCTGAACTGGAAGAGATAGTGCATAATCCACCATCTAATTCTTGTGTCCCAGCTAGAGATGCGAGAGTTTCTCCTATCGTGGCTGAACCACGAACTCTTTAGCAACGTATGGATCCGAATCAGCAGTCGCGCCGTTTGACCATGAATCTTGGAGATCCGGATGAGCATGACTATGGGTTTCGCCCTCAAGTCATCACTATGATCCGCCAAAGTCAGTTTGGTGGAATGGAAATGGAATCTCTGCATCAACATCTTCAGAACTATGAAATTCTTATGGAGACCTTGAAGCCTCCAAGAGCAACGAACAACAACTATAAGTTGAGACCTTTCTTTTTCTCTTTGAAAGACAAGGCCTTAGCTTGGTATCAATCTCTTCCAACTGGAAGAGTTAACACATGGGAAGAGATGACTTCGGAATTCCCCAAGTTCTTTCCACCATCCAAGACGGCGGAGTTGAGAGCTAAAATCAATATCTTTGCTATGAAACCTAATGAAAGTTTGTTTAAGTCTTGGGAAAGGTTCAAGAACCTTCTATTGGATTGCCCTCACCATGGCATTCCAAAGCTTGACTTGTTGGAGATCTACTACAAGGGATTGGATAAGGAGACTCAATTCAAACTTCAATCTCTTTTGGCTGGAACTTTTATGGAAATGAGAGATGATGATGCTTGGGAGTTTATTGAAAAGCAAGCTCTAGTGATTGAGAGTACTGATAGAAATATGGGGCGATCTAGATCGAGAAGAAACTTCAACTACTTCTTCTTGATCTTTCAAGTTGAATCAAACTCAGAACTTGAGCAGCGGAAGCTTAGGAATGGTTGCATATGCGTACGGTCGATCCTTCAAAAGGATCCTCGAATATGAAGGCTTGGATCAAAGACTAGATCCAAGATAGAATATTTAGAGGGTGGAAGAAGAAGTGATGCCTAAACCAAGTAAGAGGATTTTTCCTTCACAATACTTGGATTCAACTTAGACATATTTTACAAATGAGCCAAGCCATCCTTATATAGTGGATGGAGGCCATACAAAGAGTCCAAACATAAATGACGGAATTAAAAGCCAGAATTAAGTTCCGGTAAATGAAAAGCCTAAAATATGAAAGGTTGGAATTTAAGTCACGGAATTAAGTTCCGGAATTAAAGTTCCGAATATGAAAAGTCAATTATTAAATAGCCGAAAATACTTAATAGTCTTCATAATGATGCCGGGTCCTTCTAGCCGGAAACACGGATGGCATCACCATCCGTGGACATATCATTCTCATCCTCTTAAATGTGAAACGTCCTCGTTTGCACGGTCAAAAAAATGGAAGGAGTACTTTGGGAACTTGACCCTTGAAATTCAGCACCGGATGAACATTATCGGAGTCGGCCGGCTTGGACTTGTAGTCTTTCAAAAGGATGGTAGGGCCACCAAGATTGTCGAACATAAAGAGGAAAAAGTCCGGATCGGGAGGCTCGCACTTATAGTTTGACATGTCGGTGACATTGTGGAACTTGTCTCTTATGCCGCAAATGGTCTTCATGTTGAGCGGTGGAGGTAGACAACAAATGTTGAAAGGCAAGCCAAGATGGAAGTTAGTTGGCAATGTAAAGACAAACCTCGGATCATACGACTCGGATTTGTAGTCCATCAACACCATTGTGCCGTTGTCGGAGTCGATGATTTCTTCTTTCTCAATGATGACTTCATCTTTGTCATCTTGAAAGTACTCTCTACATAACGGATTGACAAGATGGATTGAAAGAACCGGGGCATAAGTTTTAATGACATCTTCCTCGTCTTCAACTTCATCACACAATGGTTGGACAACCAACTCACACCTTGGTTGTGACTCCACTTGAGGCTCTTCTTGTTGGGCAACCGTCGTTAGTGCAAGAACTTCAACTACTTCTTCTTGATCATTCAAGTTGAATCAAACTCAGAACTTGAGCGGCGGAAGCTTAAGAATGGATGCATGTTAGCATGAAATATTGTGATATTTTAGGCACGTTTTCTAAACATATTTGATTCATATTGATAGTCTTTGATTGAGCTTTGTGCATATGTGAGCTAGTATTACCTATATTGTCGATATGGATGTCTACACTAGTTCTATGTTGATTTTAGGTGATTTGGAGCTATTTCCGAACGGAATCGAGCAAAGGAGAGTTGATTGAGTATGTCCATAGATTGAGGACACTCTTTGGAAGCAAATTGGAGTTTTAGCTTGAGGAATGCACGATTTTAGGGAAGAATCACGTTCTTGCCCTAAAACACGCTCTAAAATACGACCGTATTACGTTCCACGTTCAATTCCACGACCGTGGATTTAGAGTCAGAAATTGATGTTCATTTTAGAGGATATTACGGCCGTGGAACATATGCTGTAAACCGTATTTATATCCACGCTCTAAATTACGGTCGTGGATCACTTCCACGACCGTGATCTTGGCAAATCTTTTCGCCACACTTTGAAGCCACGATCTTTTAAAGATTGGGTCGGGCCGACATTTTGCCCTACACTATAAAAAGACGGTCGAAGCAAGATTCCGGCAGCTTCGCTTAGGGGGAATTTTGGCAATCCACATTCTATCAACGCATAAGCTGGCTACACTTCGCTTAGCCTTGCTTGGAAGCATCGACATCTCTTTGGGAGATCGAAGTTCGTATTTGGGAATTGCCCTAATCTCGCACTTTTGGTGGAGATTGCTGTTGAGATTTCCGGATTGGCGGAAGATCGAAGTTTTCGGAAGATTTTGCAAGAAGATCTCTCTTCTTGTTTAGGTTTGATTCGGAAAACGGATTGACATCCCGTTTTCCTTTCTTTCCTAGGATTACGACTGCTTGTTCTATTGTGAATCTTTTGATAACATTCGTTCTTGACTGTGACTTTGAGATTGATTTGAAGATTATTGAAAGTTCTTGAAAGTTTTCATCTTTTTATCTTTTAATTCTTGAATTGATATCAACATGACTGTTATTGGCTAAAAACCCTTAACAATTCTAAGGTGAAGGGTTGATAGTTGTGGCTTAGATGATGATAGATCGATCGCAAACAGATTAGACCCTGAGAGTTAGAGAGAATCGCCGACAACCCTAAATTACGGCCTGTTCTTGAGTCCACGGCCGTGGAACCTCAAGAACTAACCGTAATTTCCCTTAAGTCTACGAACCTGCTTTTACTTTAATCTAAAGTTAAAGATTTGCTTTAACTTAGTTTAGGCTTGCCTTTTCTAGGTGGTAGTGAAGCCTCAAAAACCTCTACCTCGATTGTGAGTGTCACAACCTTAATCGATTTAGTTAGTCTTGATCCTTGGGTTACAAGTTTGGGTATTTGACAATAATTCTCATCTTTAGAATCTTTCTATATTGAGCCTCAACAACCTGTATAGAGAGTGCCTTGTAAGTGAGTTATATAAGGTTTTTGGAACTTCACCGTACGATTACCTTACATTAGTATACCTTTGCATATCTCAACTCTGTCTTTATATCATTAAGTATATCTTGAATCGATTGCCACAGCTGGATACCTGGATCTTTAGGATTGTTGTTTTCCCAATATTTGCAAAACTCCCATATTTACTTGCTTGATAATCTGCAATCGAGTTCGTTCCCACCCAAATCCCTGTGTTCGATACTCTGGAATTCTTGCTTAGCTACGTCGATCCGTACACTGCGGGTTCGCTGCTTGATTCTAGTTTTATAAATTTAAAACTTATTTGCACACACCTTTAGGGGCGAACAAGTTTTTGGCGCCGTTGCCGGGGATTTGGTTTCGGCCGAATCCGGTAGCCGGTTGTCAAGCTTGGGAGCTTGCTCTCGTTGTTTGATATCTCTTTGAGTGCATGCGCAGGTCTAGGAACACCGAAGATCTCTTACCTCTTGATCAAGAGCTAGAGAAAACCTTGAGGCAAAAGCGCAAGGAAAAGAAGATGGCTGAAGAACACGAACGTGATCTTCAAACGGAGTTGGCGGAGAAGGAAGCTCAACTCCGATGGAATGAGACTCTCCGCCAGGATGAGATGGATCGTCATCAATCTCAAGTTAACAGTCTACAAGACATGATCTTCCAAATGAGGATAGAGATGAGCGACCTTAAGAATAAGGGAAGCAAGAAATCCTCAAGAAGGAGATCAAGGTCTAGAAGAAAAAGTCACTCACCCGCTGATGATAGTGACTCTTCCATGCCACCGTTAGAAGAGATCGATCCCACGATCAATATGAATCCTTTCCATCCACAAGGAGCTGCTAATCGCCGCATTCCACCTAGGAATGTGAGAGTCGAACGTGTGGATAATGAGCCAAGAACTCTTGGCCAGCGGATGGATCCAACACAACAACCACGCCGCTTAGGTGTGAAATTTGATGCTGAAGATGTGCAAGGGTTTAGCTTTAACCCTCAAGTTATCACTCTTGTTCGCCAAAGCCAATTTGGCGGTACAAGCGTTGAATCTCCACACCAACACTTGCAAAACTTTGAGTGTATGATGGAGACGATGAGACCGAAGAACGCTACTACCAACAGCTATAAGCTCAAACCTTTCTTTTTCTCTTTGAAAGGGAAAGCGTTGTCTTGGTACCAAGCTCTTCCCAATGGGAAACTAGACACGTGGGAAGACCTTTCCGCGGAGTTTCTCACCAAATTCTTTCCGCCCTCCAAAACGGCGGAACTTAGAGGTAAGATTAATGCTTTTTCAATGAGACCTAACGAGAGTTTGTTTCAATCTTGGGAAAGGTTTCAGGACTTGCTCTTGGATTGCCCTCATCATGGCATATCCAAACTTGCCTTGCTGGAGATCTACTACAAGGGGCTGGATGCGGGAACGCAATTCAACCTCCAATCCCTCTCATGCGGAACGTTCATGGACATGAGAGAAGATGACGCTTGGGACTTCATTGAGAAGCAAGCAAGAGTCATAGAGAAGTATTCCCACCGGAAAGCGGAGGGAAATCGTGTGGAGCAAGGAGCGAAGCTCACACATGAAGCTCAAAATCAAATTTTCTCCCTCAACAATGAGATCAAAGAGTTAAAGGAAACTATCAAGACCAACTTCCCAAAGCAACAAGAGAAGGATGTTGGCTATTTGGGCAACAACAATGGCGGTGATAACACCAACCGCAACAACAATAACCGGAACAACAACCGGAATAACAATTGGAATGGAAACAACAACAATCGGAACAACAATTGGAACAACAATAGGGGTTCAAACAACAACAATTGGCGCTCCAATCAACAAAATTCCGGTAACTCCTATCCTTCCAATTCTAATTCACTAACTCCACCTTCCTCTTCCTCTACTCCTTTGAAAAGCCAGGGGCAATCATCTAATGGAGGAAACAATACGGGAAAGGAGAAGCCCGATCCCATGTTGGAAACGATCTTGGGAAAGCTTCAAGGGTTGGAGAACCGCCTCATCAAGGTTGATGATCAAGTCTCTAAGGTTGACAAAGCTCAAAAGGTTTTAGAAAACCAATTGTTCAACCACGCGGAGGAAGTTCCTAGAAATCAAGGGAAACTTCCAGGAAAGACGGAGGACAACCCTAAGGGAAGGGTGATGGCGATTACAACTAGGAGCGGAGTGACTACTACCGATCCGCAACCTACGTTCGTTGAAGTCCCCGTAGAGAAGGACAAAGGAAAGGGGAAGGAGAAGGAAGATGTCTATGTTCCTCCTCCAGCTTACAAACCTCCCCTACCATTCCCTCAATCTAGAGCGCGAGCGCGCGTAGACAAACAATTCGGTAAGTTCATAGAACTCATGAGCAAGCTGCATATTAATATACCCTTCATTGATGCTATTGTAGGTATGCCGGCTTATGGCAAGTTCTTGAAAGAGCTTCTCTCTAACAAGAGGAAGCTAGAAGATTTCGGAGAGGTCAAGATGAGTTCGGATTCTTCGGATCTCATCAAGACTATGAAGGAGAAAATGCCCCCAAAGTTGAAGGATCCGGGGTCATTTTGCATTCCCATTGGAGTGGGAGATGTCACATATGACGCTTTATGTGACTTGGGAGCAAGTGTGAGCATCATACCACTTGCATTATATAGGAAGATCGGTTTAGGCGATCCTAAACCGGTAAAGATGACGTTATACATGGCGGATCGATCCATCACTCGCCTCGTCGGTATCGTAGAAGACGTCCCGGTCAAGCTAGGTAAATTCTTTGTCCCCATTGATTTTGTCGTGCTTGACATTCCTGCAGATAGTCCGGTCCCGATCATACTCGGAAGACCGTTTCTTGCAACTTCCGGCTGCATGGTCGATTGCAAGAATGGAAGACTCGCTTTTGATATCGGAGAAGAGAAAGTAGAGTTCGTTCTTTCCACTCTAGTAAAGGAGCCAATCTTTGATGAGGATATTTACGATATCCAAGATGAAGAAGGTTTGTCTAGGGAGGAGGTAAGTGCGATTCTCTTTAACGATCCTTTACAAAAGGTTATCACTATGAGTCTAACCAATGTAGGGGAAGAAGAAGAGTGCAAAGAGGAAATTGAAGCCTTAGAAGCACAAGAAGAGATGTATGAATTGGAGTTTGAGAAACTCCACGATGAGGCTGAGAATGTAAGAATCCACGGTCATACCCTGTATTCCACGACCGTGGATTTCACAACCAAAATCGACCTCCATTCCAGGGGATTACACGGCCGTGGAACACATGGAGAGGCCGTAATTCTGACCGTGGAAGAGGGTGATCGGCATACTTCTTCAACTTCTTCTGATTCTTCTCCAACTCACTCAACACCCTTAAAAACTTCTAAGGAAACATCGGATGCTCCCCAAGGACCATTGGAAGCTCCGAAAGTGATGGAACTCAAACCACTTCCTACTCATCTAAGGTACGCTTTTCTTGGATCTAATTCTACCTTTCCGGTCATTGTTAGCTCCGAACTAAGCATAGATGAACATGAACAGCTCCTGATTGTCCTTAGGAAACATAGAAAAGCCATAGGCTACACTATCGAGGACTTAGTAGGAATTAAACCCTCCCTATGCATGCATAAGATACTAATGGAGGAGGACTTTAGAACTTCAAGACAACCTCAAAGGCGGTTGAATCCGACCATGAAGGAGGTTGTCAAGAAGGAAATTCTTAAACTTCTTGATGCAGGTATCATCTATCCTATCTCCGATAGCAAGTGGGTGAGTCCAGTTCAAGTAGTTCCGAAGAAGGGAGGAATGACGGTCATCACCAACAAGAACAACGAACTCATTCCTACCCGAACCGTGACTGGATGGCGAATGTGCATAGACTACCGCAAGCTCAACAACGCAACACAGAAGGATCACTTTCCCTTGCCATTCATCGATCAAATGCTTGAAAGGTTAGCACAACATTCACATTTTTGCTACCTTGACGGTTATAGTGGTTTCTTTCAAATCCCGATACATCCGGACGATCAGGACAAGACCATATTCACGTGCCCTTGGGGTACGTTCGCCTATAGGAGAATGCCGTTCGGGCTTTGCAACGCCCCAGCCACCTTTCAACGGTGCATGATGGCCATCTTCTCCGAGTACGTAGAGGAAATCATGGAAGTCTTCATGGACGACTTCTCCGTATACGGTTCCTCTTTTAACGATTGCCTTTCTAACCTTTCTCTTGTTTTACAACGTTGTGAAGACACTAACCTAGTTCTTAATTGGGAGAAGTGTCAATTCATGGTTAAGGAAGGAATCGTATTAGGTCACTTAGTCTCTAGTAGAGGGATAGAGGTAGACAAGGCTAAGATATAGACCATAGAGAAACTTCCTCCCCCAATTTCGGTGAAAGGGATAAGAAGTTTCCTAGGACATGCTGGGTTTTATAGACGTTTCATTAAGGACTTTTCTAAGATATCAAAACCTCTCACTAATCTATTGATGAAGGATGCGGTTTTTGAGTTTTCGCAGGAATGTTTGGATGCGTTTAATACCATTCGGCAAGCTCTAATTTCAGCACCTATTATCCAACCCCCGGATTGGACTCTCCCCTTCGAGATTATGTGCGATGCTAGTGACGTAGCTATTGGAGCTGTTCTTGGACAACGAAAGGAAGGGCGAACCCATATACTACGCTAGCAAGACGCTAGACGAAGCTCAGCTCAACTACGCCACTACAAAGAAGGAATTTCTAGCCATTGTCTACGCTATTGACAAGTTTCGCTCTTATCTTGTAGGTGCAAAGGTGATTGTCTACATGGATCACGCTGCGATCCAGTACCTCCTTGCGAAGAAAGACGCGAAACCAAGGCTGATTAGATGGATTCTTCTCCTATAAGAATTCGATCTTGAGATCCGCGACAAGAAAGGTTCAGAAAATTCTGTTGCGGATCATTTGAGTCGTCTAACACATCTAGAGGACGACCATCTACCCATTGATGACTCCTTTCCGGACGAACACCTACACATCATAGAGGAGTGCATCAACGTGATCTCCAAAGGTAACGAACCATGGTTTGCTGATTTTGTTAACTATTTGGTTTGCCAGGAGATACCGCCCGGACTATCCTACGCACAAAGGAAGAAGTTCTTTAAGGACGTCCGGGAATACTATTGGAACGAGCCTCTCCTCTTTAAGAGAGGTCCGGATGGCATCATCCGGCGATGTGTGCCGGAAGATGAGATGCAAAGTGTCATCCGCCATTGTCATTCACTACCTTGTGGAGGACACGCTAGTTCGAACAAGACTAGCGCAAAGGTATTACAATCTGGATTCTATTGGCCTACTTTATTTAGAGATGTGCAATCCTTTGTTTCTTGCTGCGATGCTTGTCAAAGAACAGGCAATATTTCTAGAAGGAACGAGATGCCCTTCAACAACATCCAAGAGGTGGAGATTTTCGACGTTTGGGGAGTCGATTTCATGGGACCATTCCCATCTTCTTGTGGAAACCAATACATACTATTGGCGGTAGACTACGTTTCTAGATGGGTGGAAGCAATTGCCTCTCCCACAAATGATGCCATGGTGGTGGTTAAGTTCTTCAACAAGACCATCTTTCCGCGATTTGGAACACCAAGGACGATCATTAGTGATGGAGGTTCTCACTTCATAGCCCGTCGCTTTGAAGCTCTTCTAGCTAAGTATAGGGTTACTCACAAGATCGCTACCCCTTACCATCCACAAACGAGTGGACAAGTTGAGATCTCAAATAGGGAGATCAAGGGAATTCTAGAGAAAACGGTTTCAAGGACTAGGAAGGATTGGTCCTTGAAGCTAGATGATGCATTATGGGCGTACCGGACTGCGTACAAGACTCCAATAGGAACCACACCATACAACCTTGTGTATGGGAAGTCTTGTCACTTGCCGGTGGAGCTGGAGCACAAAGCGTTTTGGGCTATCAAGTGGCTGAATTTCGGCATGAAGGAAGCGGGAGAGAAGCGTCTCCTAGACATCAACAAGCTGGATGAACTTCGCTTGAACGCCTATGAAAACGCTAAGATCTACAAGGAAAGAGCAAAGCGTTGGCATGATAAGCATATCATTCCAAAGGACTTCAAAGAAGGGGATCAAGTTCTCCTCTTCAATTCAAGACTTCGCCTCTTTCTAGGTAAGCTTAAATCCGTTGGACCGGACCTTTTCTAATTAAGCGTATTTCCCCCCATGGTGCAGTTGAAGTATGGGGTGAAGCTAGCGGAAGTTTTAAGGTGAACGGCCAACGACTCAAGAAGTATACGCCGGAACTCCAAGCTGAGGAGTTTGCGCCTACCGCACTCGAATAAGTGCGAGATTGGTCTAGCTACGGACCTTAAACAAAGCGCTTCTTGGGAGGCAACCCAAGGTATTGCATTTTCATTTTTATTTTTCGATTCATAGTTTAGCCTAGAATAGACGTTTTCGCTTTATTTTGCCTCGATTCCTTCCGGTATGTTCGTGTTTTTGGTTGTAGGATCAATGGAAAAGGAAAAAGGGAGAATAATGTCGAAGAAGAGTGACGAAATTTGGACTTTGAAGCTTTACAGAAGGTTCCACGGTCTAAATTACGGTCGTCATAGCTACAGTGGCCGTAATTCTCAAAAGCCTTTGAAAAATCACAAAAACCACGGGTCCGTACACTTCCACGGCCGTGGAACACCCCGACAGACCGTGATTTTCAAAATTTTGCCTGCGACTATATAAGCCACATTCTTCACAAATTTGCCCCAAAAATTCCCTTTCCACGACCTAAACGCCGAAACCCCACGACCTCCTCCAAATCTTCGTTTTCTAATCGTTTTCAACGATTATTCATCCTAAACTGCAGCAAATCCAACCACGAACAAGATCCAAGCAACAAACCAAGCGGAAATCCATCAACAAACGCGCATTTCGGGTTTTTCAATCCGAAAAAGAGGTTATTCTTTCTTCTTGATTTTCGCGGATTTGGTTCGTTTTTGCTATAGATTTTTAGGAAGAACTGACAAAGACTGGAAGGAATTAGATTAGGACTGCTTGTTGTGGTGATTGTTGGTGAATTTGCTGAGATTTGTGAAATTCTGAGACGAATCACGGTCTCTGGGTAAACCACGGCCGTAATTTCCCCAAGAACAGACCGTAATTTTTGGTGAAAAATGGATTTCGTAAGGAGAGTGTCGGGAAGGATAAAAGAGAAGAAGGGAGAGCAGAATAAGAAAAGAAAGGGCAATCCCTCCACCTCTAGGGCACCACCACCCTCATCTCCTTCACTACCATCTTCACCTTCACCTCCATCTTCACCTCCTCACCCTAGCATCCCAACCATACATGAGAACCACCTTGCTGCATTTGAGAGGATTACGGAGAGGACAGTGATTGGTCCTAGGTATTTGTTGTTGGATGATCTACATCCTCTCAACATAGTTGATGATCTCACATGGCTCTTGGATAGAGCCGGATTGCTTGTCTTCACGAACATTCGTGAAGACGCCTATGAGGAGATCACCCGGGAGGTTGTGACGTCTTTCGAGCACATCCACGTCGATAGGACCGTCTCTTTCCGTCTCATGGAAAGGGACTATCATTTGAGTATTGTCGAGTTTGGGACCGTTTTCGGGTTCCATGAGACCTTTAATGGTCGATTTCTGAGCGGAGTTTACCCCAAGAACTTTTGGGAGGAAGTTGCAATGATATACGCCGACGAGGACCGTTGGCAACCCGCCGATACCAAGGCTAGATTGATGTACCATCTAGCCTTGAAGATAGCTCACCGTGTTCTTTCGGAGTGTCTCTTTCCTAGGACGGAGACGCCCTAAAAGATCAAGACGGATGAGCTATTCTTGCTCTATTGCATGCTCTATGGACGCCGTGCAGATTGTGCTACTCTCTTGGCTGCTACGATGAGCAAGCTCAAGAACAAGAAGAAGAGGAACATTGGATATGGTGGGATAGTTACCCACATTGCTCGGAGTTTTGGTGTAGATTTTTTTGCTTGCACCCGCATACCGGCCGTTCCCTTAGGGCTACATGCTTTCATGGTTAGGGGTCTCATTTTCCCCACACATAGAGGTCCGCCTTATGCGGGCATGCCTTGGGAGAGTAGGACGGGTAGGGGTATAGAGTGGCTGCCGGAGTATTCCATTATGGCGGGACGCCATAATTGGAAGGAGACGTTCGCTGCGATGCATGCGAACAGGATAGTAGCTCCCCCTTACGTCCCACCGCCGGTTGTAGAGGAGGAGGATATGGGAGATCAGTTCGAGAGTGGAGGAGGAGCGGAGCATGAGTTTGGCACGTTTCCGGACCAGCCGGAGGCGGCCCCAGATGTACCTCGACGCTCTCCACGTCCGGCTAGAGCCTCAGGCTCGTCATCTCGCCGTGCTAGCGTGAGTGAGAGGCCCACGTGGATGTCCACACCTCCCACATGGTATGGCGTTCCACCTCCTTGGTCCACGGAGCAGCCAGCAGCAGCACCACCACCACCAGCACCAGCACCATCCGATGCCCCAACATGGTACAGTCACGCCCCGGGATGGTACGAGCAGATGCCGGATTGGGCTACCGGACTTTCAGAGAGAGTTAGAGCATTGGAGATCCGGGCGGATGCTAGAGACGGACGCTTAGACGACCTTGACCACATGATGAGGGACGTCTACCGCCAGCAGTTTGGGCGGTTCTATGATCCGAGTTTCTCCCCATTCCCACCTCCGCCGGCGCCACAGTGATTGATGCATGATCGTTCGTTTAGACATTCCCGCCACCATTTTGTGAGTTTCTTTTCCTTTTCTTTCTTTTCTTTCTTTCTTTTGAACATTAGGGACAATGTTCGTCCTAAGTATGGGGTGGGATGTACTAAAAAGTTTGTAATAACTCTACTTACTATGTTCGCTTTCATTTGAGACTATCGTTGCATGTTCATTATGTGTTGCACGTTTCCTTATTGCATCGCATGAAAAATAACTTGAAAAACCCATAAAAATTTGAAAATTTTGAAAAATTTTGTGCTTCTAATGAATTGAGATGATTTCCATGATAATCACTACTTGTGAAATGAGTTTGATGACAATTGCATGCTTAAAAGGATTGTGAATTGAAAGGAATTTGAATGAATGAATTTCACCTCTTTTGCAAGTCTTATAATGTGAAAATGTTACCTAAATCATGCTAGGAAATTGAAGTTGAAATCACGTTATAAGTTCCTATACTTCTTGTTGAAATGATTAAGGCAATTCGATACTTTATTTCTTCTTTCTTTGATCATCTAGCTCCTCATTGAAATATTAGCCTCCTTTACCTATCCGGGAATTTGGAGAAGTGAATGAGAAAAAGGCATGTTTGATGTGGGAGGGCCATGAGAGCAATTATTTGCAATCAATTGAATAGAAAGAAATTATAGGTTTGGGGAAGTCAATCATGACGATGAGTAACTCGGCACCATTCACATAGCCGGGTGTTTGTGTCTTGCCAAAGTCGAATTGAGCGATATTCCTAGCGGATTATGGTATGTGCGCTAAGGGTTTGAGGCATCTCTTGAAAATTTGAGAAACGCCGATCTCCTAGGCTTCGGTTTTTGTGCACCTCTGTCCATAACTCCAAAAGTAAAGTCGAAAAATGAAAAGAAGAGAGCGAAGCTCTAAGTTGAAGTGTTGCGGGAACCGCATAAGAAGAAGAAGGTAGTTGTCCACTTTCCCGGATTTATGCACCACTTTCCCTTAAAGTTTTCCCTTCCCTTCCATATTCTAGACCTTTTCTTTGAAAGTCCTTAAGATCAAAAGAATGTTATATGACTTGGTGATCTAAATTGAAGTTTCTTGTGATTGATTTTGGTAATGTTTGAAGGTTATAATGCTTGTTTTGAAGTTAAATTAGTTCATGAATTTTCTTTGCCTTTTACTCTTTAATTAAGTGTGTGAAAGTTTAATAAACGATTGAAGCAAGGTTTGAGAATGATCTATTCTTTAGAAGTCACATTCATCCAAAAGAAAGTACACGTATTTCATCCTAACTCTTGTTTAAAGCTTTTTGAAAGACCTTGCTTAGGGACAAGCAAGTGTTAAGTATGGGGTTATTTGTTAGCATGAAATATTGTGATATTTTAGGCACGTTTTCTAAACATATTTGATTCATATTGATAGTCTTTGATTGAGCTTTGTGCATATGTGAGCTAGTATTACCTATATTGTCGATATGGATGTCTACACTAGTTCTATGTTGATTTTAGGTGATTTGGAGCTATTTTCGAACGGAATCGAGCAAAGGAGAGTTGATTGAGTATGTCCATAGATTGAGGACACTCTTTGGAAGCAAATTGGAGTTTTAGCTTGAGGAATGCACGAGTTTAGGGAAGAATCACGTTCTTGCCCTAAAACACGCTCTAAAATACGACCGTATTACGTTCCACGTTCAATTCCACGACCGTGGATTTAGAGTCAGAAATTGATGTTCATTCCAGAGGATATTACGGCCGTGGAACATATGCTGCAAACCGTATTTATATCCACGCTCTAAATTACGGTCGTGGATCACTTCCACGACCGTGATCTTGGCAAATCTTTTCGCCACACTTTGAAGCCACGATCTTTTAAAGATTGGGCCGGGCCGACATTTTGCCCTACACTATAAAAAGACGGTCGAAGCAAGATTCCGGCAGCTTCACTTAGGGGGAATTTTGGCAATCCACATTCTATCAACGCATAAGCCGGCTACACTTCGCTTAGCCTTGCTTGGAAGCATCGACATCTCTTTGGGAGATCGAAGTTCGTATTTGGGAATTGCCCTAATCTCGCACTTTTGGTGGAGATTGCTGTTGAGATTTCCGGATTGGCGGAAGATCGAAGTTTTCGGAAGATTTTGCAAGAAGATCTCTCTTCTTGTTTAGGTTTGATTTGGAAAACGGATTGACATCCCGTTTTCCTTTCTTTCCTAGGATTACGACTGCTTGTTCTATTGTGAATCTTTTGATAACATTCGTTCTTGACTGTGACTTTGAGATTGATTTGAAGATTATTGAAAGTTCTTGAAAGTTTTCATCTTTTTATCTTTTAATTCTTGAATTGATATCAACATGACTGTTATTGGCTAAAAACCCTTAACAATTCTAAGGTGAAGGGTTGATAGTTGTGGCTTAGATGATGATAGATCGATCGCAAACAGATTAGACCCTGAGAGTTAGAGAGAATCGCCGACAACCCTAAATTACGGCCTGTTCTTGAGTCCACGGCCGTGGAACCTCAAGAACTAACCGTAATTTCCCTTAAGTCTACGAACCTGCTTTTACTTTAATCCAAAGTTAAAGATTTGCTTTAACTTAGTTTAGGCTTGCCTTTTCTAGGTGGTAGTGAAGCCTCAACAACCTCTACCTCGATTGTGAGTGTCACAACCTTAATCGATTTAGTTAGTCTTGATCCTTGGGTTACAAGTTTGGGTATTTGACACTAATTCTCATCTTTAGAATCTTTCTATATTGAGCCTCAACAACCTGTATAGAGAGTGCCTTGTAAGTGAGTTATATAAGGTTTTTGGAACTTCACCGTACGATTACCTTACATTAGTATACCTTTGCATATCTCAACTCTGTCTTTATATCATTAAGTATATCTTGAATCGATTGCCACAGCTGGATACCTGGATCTTTAGGATTGTTGTTTTCCCAATATTTGCAAAACTCCCATATTTACTTGCTTGATAATCTGCAATCGAGTTCGTTCCCACCCAAATCCCTGTGTTCGATACTCTGGAATTCTTGCTTAGCTACGTCGATCCGTACACTGCAGGTTCGCTGCTTGATTCTAGTTTTATAAATTTAAAACTTATTTGCACACACCTTTAGGGGCGAACAATGCATAAGCGTACGGTCGATCCTTCAAAAGGATCCTCGAATATGAAGGCTTGGATCAAAGACTAGATCCAAGATAGAATATTTAGAGGGTGGAAGAAGAAGTGATGCCTAAACCAAGTAAGATGATTTTTCCTTCACAATACTTAGACATATTTTACAAATGAGCCAAGCCATCCTTATATAGTGGATAGAGGCCATACAAAGAATCCAAACATAAATGACGGAATTAAAAGCCAGAATTAAGTTCCGGTAAATGAAAAGCCTAAAATATGAAAGGTCGGAATTTAAGTCACGAAATTAAGTTCCGGAATTAAAGTTCCGAATATGAAAAGCCAATTATTAAATAGCCGAAAATACTTAATAGTCTTCATAATGATGCTGGGTCCTTCTAGCCGGAAACACGGATGGCATCGCCATCCGTGGGAGTATCACTCCTGTTGGTTACACGGGGACAAAGGCGAGAGTTCTAAGACTCTCGTGTCACACTTTAAACGAATGAAATTAGAAATGGAATAAACTAAAAAGAGAATAATTACCGGATGATGTATGTATATGAGTATGTTGTGTGTTATGTGTTCTTATGTGTGTGTTTGTGTCATATTATCTATATAATGCCTAGAATGTGAGCTAACGGTTTTAAACCGTTTGTGTAGATGCCTTGCAGGTTAAGGATTCCGCCGAGTGAGATGGAGGAATGGACAGCCGAGGGGTCTCCATATATTATAGGACGGGGACGTTTTTGGTTTTCATTGTGTTGTGGATTATTTATGTTATACGGTTTTGGATCTCGTTATCGTTGTTGTGTTGTTTTGAGGACTCGGCTGAGTTTCCACCTTGTATCCCTTCTTTTCTATTCTCACATACATTATAAATGATTTGAGTTTTTGCCTTTATTTGTTCCATGTTGGAAAGGTCCGGTGAGATTGTTGTCAGGCTAAGGGTCGGGACCCATTATGAGGTCTCGCCCGTAGCATTCTGATATCCCCCGGATTCGGGGTGTTACAAAGTGGTATCAAAGCCCTAGGTTGACAACAATGACACTCACAACCTTCTAAAGACCGTATGAGGAATAAACAAAACCCCACGGGTTTTGACTTTTTGTTTTCAAAATTTCATATGCATGAGTCGGGATTGGGTTTGAATGTACGAGACCACCACTCCTTACGCAAACCTCGGCGACGTAGATTTCTAGATTTGATGTATATATATATATATGCATAGTTAAATATATATGTATAAGGGTTTAGGATGTTTTTGGACTTGTATGTACCTAGCTATGCATGTGACCTTAGGGTGATTAGGCTTTTATGCCTTGGTTGTATACTTGGATTTCACCCCCGTCCCCATGTAACCAACACGAGTGGTGCGGCGTAGAGAACCTCCTAGTCTCCCTCGGGAGATGAGTAGTGATGTCACCACCTTATAAGCATACGCTTGGGCCAACAATATATATATATATATATATATATATATATATAAACACAAAACACTATCTGATGGCACGTATGAGAGCTACCACATACGTAGGACCCGCTAGGGCTAGACCCCCTCTTCCTCCTACCGTCCCGAGACGGGGACGAGTGGGGAGACCTCCAGGCACGAGAGGTTGGGGACGTATCCCCATTGCGGACCCACCAGTTGTGGATCCACTAGCAACTGAGGTTCCCGTAGAGGACGTGGCACAGAGCATCATTCCCGAGGCTAGGGATAAGATAGTTGTGAGGTCTGGGGCGCATAGTTCCCCATCTGCTAGGACTAGGGGAGCATTTATTGGGGCTACCGTGCTCGAGGATTATGTATGTCGAGTTGAGGAGGCGTTTAGGACTAGAGCACCACCTCCCGCACCACCGGTGCTTGTACCTGCACCTGCACCCGCACTTGCGAGATCAGCTAAGGTCTCGCAGAGAGTGACTAAGATTAGGGCCGCACCAGAGTTCGTTGCACCGACGATAGTAGTACCCGAGCAGGTTGTGGAGATTGCTAGGGCTGGAGACGAGATGAGGTCTCCGAGACCTGATTCATGGTTGAAGGCTTTCAACCAGCAACATGTACCCTATTTCAACGGGAAGGTAGGGTTAGAGGTTGAGCACTGGATTGGGCACGTGGAGTCTGTAAGAGCCTTAGTCTTGAGGAGTTGAGAGAGGTTGCTGAGTGTGGTGAAGTTAGCCTAGACCGCCCCTGCGTGTCGCAGAGGCTGCCCCCGCGGCTTGCCTGGTCCGCCCCCGCGGCCATCTGGTCCGCCCCTGTGGATTAAGGTGTGCTGCAGCCGGTTTTGTTTACTCTTGACCCGTGCTTTACCTCTTTCCTTCCTTTATAAGCTTCCTTCTCTCTCTCCTTATGAGGGTTACCTTTCTTACAACTTCATCTTCTCTCTCTCACGTTCATCTTCTTCTTCTTCTTCCCTCTTTGGATCTCTTTCTTTATCTTCTTTGATCTTTGTGTGAGTTTGTGAGAGTTTGAGCTTGGATTTGGTTTTGGATGATGTTAGTTGATGTTGTTGTGCCTTTGATGAGCCAACCTTGAGGTTGTGGTGTGATCCTTCTTCTGATTAGGTTACAGTATGGACGGTCTAAGAAGAGGCAGCGCCACTGGTTTCAAATGTCTAGGATCTCTACAATATAGATATGTGTATTTTGGTTTTAAAAGTTGTTGTTTTGGGATAGAATGTACGAGAAGTCATCCAACGCCACTGGTCTCAAATGTCTAGGATCTCTACTGTATAGATATGTGTATATATGGCCTATATAGAGCCTTATAAGTTAGATGTGCATACCCCGCAAATGGCTCGGACTAGAGCTACTTTTGTTGTAGGCCGGGGTAGAGGTAGACCACCTCTTCCTCCGAGCATGATAGGACAGAGACCAGTTCCCATTGCTGATCCACCAGTGGTGGAGGAGGTTCATGAGGAGATTGCTGAGAGTGTTGTCCCAAAGATGAGGAGTGGTGGATTAGGGAGACAACGTTCACACCGAGTCCAGTCAGATGACTCGGATCGTGTCTCCATAAAGGCCCCAGAGTTTTGTGATTACATCCAACGTGTTGAGGAGGCTGCTAGAGCAGGCAGACGGGCCCCAGATCTACCAGTGTATGAGGGATCTTCTAAGAGGTCCTAGGGAGCCACTCAGGTGCCAACTATGCCGGCATGTGCTGGTGAGACTATTAGAGTTATAGAGGATTATAGAGGGCCTCGACCAGATACTTGGTTGAAGGCATTCCATCAGTTGAGAGTACCATATTTCTTTGGAAAGATGGGGTTAGAGACGGAGGTTTGGATTGGACATGTGGATTCCGCTTTAGAGTCCATCAGATGTCTTGAGGACAGACGGATAGAGTTAATTCAGACTCTATTCCGTGACCTTGCTCATCAGTGGTGGAGGACCGTACGAGCCCGAGCCACTAGCTACGATCAAATGAGGAGTATGATTAGAGAGAAGTTCTGCCATGCCTCACTGAGGAGAGAGAAGCTGCAGGACTTCGTGGAGGAAGACTTTGAGGATGTGCCGATTGTAGATGCCATCATCCACTTTCTGTCAAAGTTGGCATTGTTGGGTCCAACTGCACCTTTTGAGGACCAGCTGTGTACCTGTTCTCCCGTCGGCTGAGGGAGAGTACACTCTCTTATATGGCTGGATTCCATTGTGAGTCCTTGACAGATTACCAAGACCGGGCCTCTACTTATGAGTGAGAGAAGGCCAGTCAGAGGAGAGCTTCTCAAACGGGACGGTTGGAGAAGAGGCAGCGTACTGGGCAGACCAATGGTGTTGGAGGAGCTTCTAGTTTTGGGCGGAGCCAAAGACGTCAAGGTTACCCCACATCTGCGTTGACTACAAAGAAGGGACGACAATGCTTCAACTGTGGTGACCCTAGACATTTGAGACCAGAGTGTACAAGGCCAGTTGTGACTTGTTATACTTGTAGTAGACCAGGCCATAGAGCTGCCTTCTGTAGGCAAGGTGGAGTTGCATCATAGCAGGGTTCTTCTTCTACCAGTATGACGGGAGGTGGTCAGAGGACACCTCAACAACAGACATAAGGACAACAGAGAGTCCCAGATCGTCCTTCTACTCAAGGATTTGCTCCCGGGCCGAGTAGAGGTAGAGGTCGTGGTGTGAGTACCATGGACACTAGAGGAGCTCAGGGTAGAGTCTTTGAGTTGAGGAGTGCAAAGGAGCCACATGCACCGGCTACTACAGGTACCATTTTGCTTCATGGTTTACCTGTTAGAGTTTTATTTGATACGGGTGCTACGCATGCCTTTATTTCTGATGTATATGTTGAGCGTTTGGGATTAGTTACTATAGAGAAGATACCCTTTACTATAGGGTTACCTGATGGTAGTAAGATCAGAGGTACCCGCGAGATACGTAGTTCTTCCCTTCGTTTAGGGACTCATGTGTTGCTTGTGGACTTCTTTGTCATGCCATTGATGCATGAGGAAGTCATCTTACATATTGATTGGATGCGTAGACACCGTGCGATTTTAGAAGTTGGTAGGAGGACTGTTACAGTCTCTACCGAGGTAGGTCAGATAGAGGTCTTTTGAGGTTGGGACCTTGGGAAGACGGGTTCTGTCATTAGTGCTATACGAGCAGTGAGACTGATAGCACAGGGATGTGACACCTTCTAGTGTTATGCCATGAAGGATGGAGAGAGTCCAGCATTGGAGGATATTTCAGTGGTCTATGAGTTTGTAGACGTGTTTGCTGAGCCATCTAGCTTTGCCGCCTCAGAGGAGTGTGGACTTCAGTATCGAGTTGGAGCCTGATACGAGACCTATCTCGAAGGCCCCATATCGTATGACGCCTGTCGAAATGTTGGAGCTGAAGAAGCAACTCGAGGAGTTGGCTGAGAAGGGCTTCATCCACCCTAGCGTATCCTTTTGGAGAGCACATGTCCTCTTCATGCGGAAGAAGGACTGATCGTTGAGACTGTGCATCGACTATAGAGAGTTGAACAAGGTGACCATCAAGAACAAGTATCTATTGCCTCGTATTGATGATCTACTTGATCAACTTCAAGGAGCGACAGTTTTCTCCCGGATCAACTTACGCTCAGGATATCACCAGTTGAGGGTGAGGGAGCAGGATGTGCACAAGATGGCATTTCGTACCTGTTATGGACACTACGAGTTTGTAGTGATGTCATTTGGGCTTACGAATGCCCCGAAAGTCTTCATAGAGTTGATGAACAATATTTTCATCGACTTCCTCGATCCGTTTGTGGTGGTCTTTATTGATGACATTGTGGTGTACTCTCATAGTAGAGAGGAGCATGCCGGTCATCTGAGGACAATTTTACAGATTTTGAGGGATAGAGATTTGTATGCCAAGGTCTCTAAGTGCGAGTTCTGGATGTCTAAGGTTGCTTTCTTATGCCATATTGTCTCTACCGATGGGATCATGGTTGATCTTGCGAAGATTGAGTCTGTTGCTACATGGACAACACCGACGAACATCAAGGAAGTGCATAGCTTTCTTGGCTTAGCCGGCTATTACCGACGCTTTGTGGAGAGATTTTTTTGTGATTGCCCGTCCACTGACGAGTCTTCTAAGGAAGACTACTAGATTTGTGTGGTCTGAGTAGTGTGCCCCGAGTTTTGAGGAGTTGAAGAGGCATTTGACTTCTGCTCCTATCTTAGCACAACTAGAGGGTTTTGAGGATTTTTGTGGTATACAATCATGAATCCAAGCTAGGCTTGGGATGTGTTTTGATGTAGAGGGGCAGAGTGATTGCATATGCGTCTAGAAAGTTGAAGACGTATGAGGAGAACTACCCGACTCATGATCTGGAGTTGGCAGCGGCAGTTCATACTTTGAAGATCTGGAGACATTACTTGTATGTTGCTACATGTCAGATCTTCACAGACCATAAGAGTCTGAAGTGTATTTTCATGCAGCGGGAGTTGCATAACCGTCAGCGTCAATGGCTCGAGTTAATCAAGGACTTTGACCTTGATATACTGTATCATCCAGGGAAGGCGAACATTGTCGCCGATGCCCTGAGCAAGAAGACGCCTCGAGAGAAGGCGATTGCGGGACTGACAGCTCAGCCTCAACTTCAAAGGGATCTAGCTTGGCTAGAGATGGACATCCAGATTCCTGATGAGGATGCCTAATTGTACGCTTTAGAGGTTCTACCTGATCTGTTGATCCGACATAAGTAGAGGACCTGCCCGCCCTGATGAGGATTAGAGAGAGAGGATCTCTCGTGGTGAGGCACCACAATTCTCCATAGGAGCGGATGGAGTGATGTGATGCCATGGTCGCGTCTGTGTACTTGTTGATGCAGAGTTGAGATAGAGGATATTACTAGAGACTCATTGTACACCTTACTTGATACATCCAGGTACGAGTAAGATGTACCATGATGTGAGACGCTCATATTGGTGGGAGGGCTGAAGCCCGATGTAGCCAGATTTGTGGCACAGTGCGCGACCTGTCAGCAGGTCAAGATAGAGCATTGCAGACCTAGAGGTGAGCTCTATCCACTTCTAGTACGTCAGTGGAAGTGGGAGGACGTCTCAATGGATTTTGTGACTGGATTGAGGCCTAGTAGGAGTTTTGATGCTATATGGGTTGTTGTTGACAGACTAACGAAGACGGCACGTTTCATCCCTATTAGAGAGACGTGGCTAGTGAGTAGAATGGCTGAGGAGTACACTAGATAAATATTAAGACTCCATGGTGTACCGAGGACGATCATCTCTGATCGAGATGGGCAATTTACCTCGAGGTTTTGGCAGCAGATTCAGACTGCTTTGGGGACGATTGATAGGTGATGGAATCACTATCATTTAGGATAGTTTTTAGAATTTTTTTTTATTGCAATTGTGTCGGTTTATGCTACTAACTCCTTGGTCCAGAAGAAGAAGACTAAAAGAAGCTAAGGAAGGAGTTATAAGCACTTAGGAGTGAAGATCGTTCACGAAGCAAAGCTTCTGTTGCCTCACCGCCCCAGCGGAGCCTTGTCACCGCCCCTGCGGGTGACGCCTTATACCGGAGCGCTCCCTGCGCCTTCTCCAGCGCCGGCCATGAAGTGTGTCACCGCCCCTGTGCCTCTCCTTGGCACCCCTGCGGTGACTTGCCTTGAAGAAACAAAGATCAGCTCCCCTGCGCCTTCCACTACGCCCCTGCCTGCGCCTCAACCCGGGAGCTGGAAGACGAAGAGGCTGTGTCACCGCCCCTGCGTTGACATAGGGACGCCTCGACGGCTTGACATCAGAAACGTCAGGAAGTCGAAAGGTCAGACGTTTGAAGAGCATTGAAGATCCGCCCCTGCGGAATTGCCTAGCCGCCCCTACGGCCATGAAGAAGATCAAGCGTTGTTACTTTGGTTGTAAGTTTTCCTTAATATAAGCTTTTATTCAGTAATGCTTTGTGTTTCCTTGATCTCCATTGTCTAATTGCATGTTTTACTATTACTTGAGATTTATCACCTTAGGTTATAAAGTGCATGCAAATAACTAGGATTAATAGGTTCCGGGTTCGGGTCTTTAATCTAGTAGTAACTTTAAGTAATAACGGGTTGTAATTACTTAGAGAAAAGGAACACAAATATAAAGATAAGTTTAACGGTTTTAATCTTTTCTTTATATCCCTTAGTCTTTGTTTGAAAGCTAACTTGTTATTTGTTCTTGTAGGTTTACGGGACACTAACCTGTTAAGTTGTGTTGATGCCGGTTGGCTCAACACATATATATGATCGAGACGGGAGATTACTTGAAAACTTGTAAAAGGAACTCACCAAAGTAGCAATTGCATGCTTAGAATCAACCTAGTATAGATTCACCCATCATTTGTCTTACTTGTCGCATTAATCGTTTTCATAAGTTTTTGTGTGCTTCAATTCAACCAACCCCCCCCCTTTATTACTTGTTACTATAATCGATAATTTCACCTAATAAAACACCTTAACTCTCTTGGGTTCGACCCTTACTTAACCACTATACTTGTTTAAGTGCTAAGTCGGGATTTACTTTTGATTAGGTATAGACGACCATAGAAATACATTCAGTCAAATACTGGCGCCGTTGCCGGGGAGTTTTAGTGTTGTATTGTTATTATTGATTATTGGTTTGAACCATTTTTATGGTTCAAACTCGTGCTACTAACTCCGGCTTTGCTTTTTTTCATCCAGAAATTTAGAGGACGCACATCCGGCAACGAAGACAACAACAACTTCAACAAGAGATGGCTGACCGTAAACTTCGTCAACTCACGCATCCCACCTTGGCTCAAAACCCCCTCGCGGTCACTATACCGACATCGGGGGAAGGAGTCAATTTTGAGCTCAAGCCGGGTCTCATTCACTTGCTTCCATCCTTCCATGAGCTAAGTGGTGAAGACCCCATCAACACCTTGGGAAGTTCCATACCGTGTGTATGAGCATGAAGCCGGCCAACATTACCGAAGAACAAATAAAGATGAGGGCATTCGGCTTCACACTCAAAGATTCCGCGGATGATTGGTATTACCACCTTCCATCCGGGAGCATCGACACTTGGGAGAACCTTCACAAGGCGTTTTTGGAGAAATACTTCCCAGTCAAGAAGGCCAATAGCTTGAAGAAAGCTATAAGCAACATCGAGTAAGAGGCGAACAAAACTCTCTACGAGTACTTCGAAAGGTTTGCACGCCTCCGATCCAGCTGTCCTTTTCACGGATATTCAACTCAAGATCTAGTCTTGTACTTGTACAATGGCTTGCTAGACAATAAAAGGAGGATCGTCGATGCGGCTTGCGGAGGTAATATTCTTAACTCTACTCCTGACCTTGTTTTGGAAAAGATACAGGAACTAGCGGAAGGAACTCGGAATTTCGGAAGGACCCCGTCCAAGAAAGGAGTTCATGTTGTGAGTTCCGGGAAGAGTGAGATTTCCACCGAGCTCGCGGAATTGAAGGAAATGGTGAAGAGACTAACACTTATGGGAACCCCACAACAGCTTAAAGCTTGTGGAGTGTGTGCTGACCCATATCATCCAACGGACATGTGTCCACAAGTCCAGGATGACGATGTTGAGGTGAACGCAATGGGTTACGGACGACCACAACAGCAAAGGCCTAGGAACGATCCCTATGCACAGAATTTCATGCCAAACTGGCGTGACCAACAGAACTTTCGTTGGAGGGATCAACAAAACCAACAACAACAGCCCCGTCAAGGTAAGTATCAATCAACTGAAGATATGTTGCAGGTTTTGACTAAACACTTTGCTACTCATGTCCAAACAACAGAATCTAGCATCAAGAACCTTGAAAAACAGGTTAATCAAATGGCGGAAGCCATTTCAAGGACCGAATCAAGACTTTCCGGAGGATTGCCTTCCCAGACGTTTATAAGCCCCAAGGTTAATGTTAGTGCCCTAACATTAAGGAGTGGGAAGCAAATCCAACAAAAACCAGCAAAAGAATCACAAAGCAAACCTTTTGTCGATTTTACCGCACCCACAGCCGCCCCTGCGGCTGCAACTGTGCCCAACACAGAGCAGACGCCGCCCCTGCGGCTGGATGTCCCCGCCCCTACGGTGACAACCCCTGAGTCGCCCCTGCACGTACAAGCTGACGCCCCTGCGGAAAACTCAACAGAAGGTTCTGCTGAGAGGGATACTTACATCTGGCCTAACTTTCTGCTGTTGTACTCTGAGAAACCACCAACTCCTTTTCCTGAGGCTTTGAAGGAGAGAAGAATCTTTGAGGACAAGGACCTCTTTGAGACTTTCTCCAAATGCAAGGTAAACATTCCCCTCCTTAAGTCGGTGAAAAGTATTCCTAAGTATGCTCGTTTTTTGAAGGAACTTTGCACTATCAAGAGGAATCAGAAGGTGAAGGGGAAACAAAAAGTGCAAATAAGTGAGCATGTGTCGGCAATTTTCCAACGGAGAATGCCCAAGAAGTGCAACGATCCGGGCATGGTAAGCATTCCTTGTGTTATAGGGGAAACCCGCTTTGACAAAGCAATGCTTGATCTCGGTGCTTCTATCAATGTTTTACCATATTCAATTTACAAATCACTTGGCCTTGGGCCATTAATGGAAACTAGGATTGTAGTACAACTTGCTGATAGATCTAATGTGTACTCGAAAGGGATAATTGAAGATGTATTAGTAATGGTAGACAACCTAATATTTCCTGCTGATTTCTTTGTAATGGATATGGAAAATGATTCACATGTTGCACCCATTCTGTTAGGTAGGCCATTTCTGAAAACTGCTAGGACTAAAATTGATTATGTTAGTGGAAAATTGACCATGGAGTTAGATGGAGAAGTAGTGGAATTTGACATCTATGATGCAATGAGATTTCCTAGTGATGATCATTGTTTATGTGCTATTGACATTGTTGAACCTTTTGTGCAAGATGTTTTTGATAACTCTGACGTTGATGAATTTAAAAATGTGATTGAACATGACATTGATGGTTTCAAATCAGCTTATGTATTAACATTAAGCATGAAAGAGGTCCTAACCCAATTAGATGGGCATAAAAGGCTACCTATCTCAAATTTGGCCATTGGGCCCACTTTACTAACCCCAAGTGAGAAGCTTGTTCCGTCTATAGTGCATGCACCTGAAATAGAATTAAAGGACCTTCCATCATACCTCAAGTACGTTTTCCTTGGAGAACACAATACCTTGCCGGTGATCATCTCCAACAAGTTGACTACCGGTCAAGAAGAAAAGTTGGTGAAGGTACTAAAAGGGCACAAGACGGCCCTTTGATGGACCATTGCGGACATCAAAGAAATAAGCCCCTCCACTTGCATGCATAGGATCTTACTTGAGGATGAAGCCAAACCCTCTAGGCAACCTCAACGGAGGTTGAATCCTCTAATGATGGATGTGGTCAAAAAGGAAGTGTTGAAGCTCCTCTAGCAGATATGATCTTCCCTATCTCGGATAGCACTTGGGTTAGTCCAACCCAAGTAGTTCCAAAAAAGGGAGGCATTACCATGGTGGAAAATCAACATGGAGAGATGGTCCCGAGCAAAACACAAACCGGATGGAGAGTTTGCATTGATTACCGCAAGTTCAACAAGGTAACACGAAAAGACCATTTCCCATTACCTTTTATTGATCAAATGTTGGAACATCTTGGAGGTCATTAGTGCTACTGTTTCCTGGATGGATATTCAGGCTATTTCCAAATAGCCATTGCACTAGAAGATCAAGAAAATACGACGTTCACTTGCCCATTTGGCACTTTTGCATACCGCAGAATGCCATTTGGATTTTGCAACGCACCCGACACCTTCCAACGGTGCATGATAAGTATTTTCTCCGAATACATAGAAAATTTCATTGAAGTCTTCATGGATGATTTTACCGTCCATGGAGACAGTTTTGACGCATGTTTAGGACATTTGAAACTTGTTCTTGAAAAATGTGTTGAAACCAATTTGGTTCTTAATTCGGAAAAATGTCATTTCATGGTCAAACAAGGAATTGTGCTAGGACATGTAATATCCTCAAAAGGGATAGAGGTAGATAGGGCAAAGGTTGATGTAATTCAAAATTAAACTTATCCTACTAATTTTTTTTTTGAAAAAGGAAAGCGGTCGAACCTTATCCTACTAATGTTCGGGAAATCCGATCTTTTCTTGGTCATGCAGGTTTCTACCGACGTTTCATCAAAGATTTTTCAAAGATCTCGGCACCCCTATGTGAATTGCTCAAGAAACACGTCACCTTCATAGTGGATGAGGATTGCAAGAAAGCTTTCGACACTTTGAAGGCATGTCTTACCACCGCACCAATCATCCGTTCTCCGGATTGGGAGAAACCTTTCGAAATCATGTGTGACGCCAGTGATTACGCCGTTGGAGCCGTCTTAGGACAGAAAGACGGACGGGCCTCTCATGTGATCCATTATGCGTCTATGACACTCAATGGAGCGCAAAGGAATTACTCCACCACCGAGAAGGAAATATTGGCGGTGGTTTTTGCCCTTGAGAAATTCAGGCAGTACCTACTTGGGGTAAAGGTAATTATTTTCAGTGACCATGCAACCCTTAGGTACCTCATGGAGAAGAAGGAATCAAAGCCACAATTGATTCGATGGGTGCTCCTTCTAAGTGAGTTTAACCTAGAGATAACAGACAAAAAGGGGGATGAGAACCTGGTGGCCGATCATTTGAGCAAACTAGTGAAAGAAGAGGAGAATCCAGGAAAAAGAAAAGAGATAACCGGAAGTTTTCCAGATGGTACATTTTACACAACTCTCTGTTGTGTGACCGCCCCCGCGCCTCACACCAGCCGCCCCTGCGGCTCAGTCTAGGTGCCCCTACGGAATTGTCAATAGAGGTTTGTCTTAAGCTCAAATCTTTTAAAACTTGGTTTGCTGACATTGTGAACTTCATTGTCAGGAAAGAATATCCTCCAGACTTCACCAAGGCACAACGAGAGAAGGTAAAAGTTGAAGCTCGACACTACGTTTGGGACGATCCTTACCTTTGGAAGCATTTTAGTGACCAAGTGATCCGACGTTGCATTCTGGACAATGAGGTATGATCCGTCCTAACTTTTTGTCATTCTGAAGCATGTGGGGGCACTTTGGGGTAAAAAAAACTACAAGAAAAGTTTTGGATGCCGGGTTCTTTTGGCCACACATTTTTCGAGACACTTTTGCGTTTTGCAAAGTATGTGATGAATGCCAAAGGGTAGGAAATCTTTCAAGGAGACATGAAATGCCCCAATCCTCTCTTATATTTTGTGAAATATTTAACGTTTGGGGAATTGATTTCATGGGGCCGTTTCCTACTTCATTCGGGAACACATATATTTTGCTTGCGGTGGACTATGTTTCCAAGTGGGTGGAAGCAAAGGCCACCAAAACTGATGATTCAAAAGTAGTTGCAGCTTTTCTTAAGGAAAATATCTTTGCAAGATTTGGAATTCCAAAAGACTTAATTAGTGATAGGGGTACCCATTTCTGCAACAAGAAGATCACGGCTCTCCTTAAGAAGTACCACGTCCACCAAAGAGTATCAACAACTTATCATCCAC
Organism: Fagopyrum homotropicum; assembly: GCA_033239125.1. NCBI lineage: Eukaryota > Viridiplantae > Streptophyta > Magnoliopsida > Caryophyllales > Polygonaceae > Fagopyrum > Fagopyrum homotropicum. The sequence continues at coordinate 132,880,127 of BSWB01000004.1, forward strand.
AAACAAACGGCCAAGCTGAGGTATCCAACCGGGAAATAAAGATCATCCTTGAAAAGACAGTCTCTCCCGGACGGAAGGATTGGAGTGTAAGGCTAAATGACGCCCTATGGGCATATCGAACAACCTACAAAACTCCTATCGGGATGTCTCCTTTTGGGCTCGTGTTTGGAAAAGCTTGTCACCTACCGGTGGAGCTAGAGCACAAGGCTTGGTGGGCGGTAAAGAAGAGCAACATGAACATAGAGGAAGTGGGAGAATTCTGGAAGCTCCAACTGTAAGAGTTGGAGGAATTGAGGCTAGATGCATATGACCATGCTACCACATACAAAGAAAAGACCAAAGCATGGCATGACCGAAACATTCTCCGGAAGGACTTCAAGGTATGTAATAAGGTACTTCTCCTTCAGTCACGTTTGAAACTCTTTGCAGGCAAGCTGCGTTCGAGATGGACAGGGCCGTTCATAGTAGCCGAAGTATACCCTCATGGAGCTGTGGATCTCTATGATCCCCAAACGCACAAGGTGTTCAAGGTAAACGGACAAAGGCTAAAGCTTTACCTTGAAGGAGTCAAGAATGATCCGATTGACGAGATGGTGCTGGAGGAAGCACAGTCAGAGAAGTAGAGATCTTACGTCGAGCAAACGACGTAAAACAATGGCACTTCTCGGGAGGCAACTCGAAGGAATAAGAAGATGAGCATCTGTCAAGAAACCGCCCCTGCGGCTCTATGTCCCCGCCCCTACGGTGACACCCATGCCCAGTGCCGCCTCCGGCGCTGGGCCTGCGCCTGCGACATGTTTGTCACCGCCCCCGCGGTGACATTCCTATGCCCCTGCGACGGCCATCCTTGACACACATACTCGGCGCCGCCCCCGGCGCTGAGCCTACGTGACCCCTCTCCCTTGTCACCGCCCGCGGCGACAAGCTCCTGCCCCTGCGGGTTTACCCAGAAAAGAAAAAAAAGGGATCTCGAAAAAAATGCCTACACCTACCACACCCCACCCACCCTCCTTCTTCACCAAACACACATCCCCTCCAAACCCTACTCCCTCACACCACACTCACGCTCCTGCGCCCTTTGCTCACCAACCACCTCTTCGACGCCCCTGCGCCGCTTCCGACAACCAGCCACCAAACGCGATGCCCCTACGCCACCCTCTCCAACTACCTCCTTACTCTCTCACATTCCTACAACCTTCATCCTCACTCACTTCAAACATTCCACTCCTGCTACACCGTCAGCGACGACTAAACCACCAAGGTAGTCACCGGAGCGGCCTCAACAACACCACTTCTATCGCTCCCTAGAAATCGCCTCTGCACTTCTCCCGCCCCCACGCCTGTAAGCACCCGCACCTGCGCCTGCTTCAGCCGCCCTTGCGGAAAACACACCAGAAAGGTCGATTTCTTTTCCCTGTTTCGACATTTACTAATCTTTTGCTTCAATCATCTTCAAGAATGGAAGTACCAAGGAAATACAAGATGTTTGAAGTAGAGAAGGAGCGTTACAGGATTGTGCAGGATCGAGTTGTGTATGCAACTCGGTTTTTGCATATTCCTACCTTGGAGAAACTAGGCATGCTGGAGAGCATGCAATCTTTTTTGGCGAATGCTGGGCTTGGAGACTTCCTACAGAAGAGTGCTCCAACATATCCCGAGCTCATCAAACAGTTCATCTCCACTTTCACAATGGAGAAGGAAGATCATGTGTGTATTGGCCTCACCTTCAAGTTTAACAAGGTGAAATACACACTTGATTACAACGATCTACAAGAGGCCTTCGGGGTAACCCCTCTGCAAACTGGTGGGATCCATTACCGACCCCGGACCTGTGTGAGTTCTGGAAGGCAGCTACCGGGTCAGAGTTCCATGCTGGGGGTGAGTACTCCAACAAACTCACTCACCCTAGCTTGAGGCTCATCTCCAAGATCCTCATGAGTGTCTTCTGTGGACACAAAGAGAAAAATAAGGTCGCCCTCAAGGACCTCCCTCTACTCTACTCCTTCCTTCCGATGAGCGAGAAGGTAATGGATTGGCCGTCACTCTTCCTTGCCGCTTTGAAGCGGATTAGGAGGAACGAGCCGAGGGACATTGTTGGCGGTGGGGTGATCTCCTTGATCGCCTCACAGATGATGGACCTATCCGAGCTAGAGGATGGGCTGGAGGTTCCTCTTTACACTGAGGGGATGCTCAGGAGGTGCAAGCTCCTCCGATGGGACAAGGAGAACCTATTTTGGTTCTCCCTTGCAGATTGGAGCCACCTCACCTACCTCCCTCGGCCTTTACCATTAGTGGATGAGCTCTCCTAGCTCTACATTCCGGCAAATCCCTTCGTGCCGAGGAGGCCACTAGTGGCCATTGTGGAGAGGCATGCTGCCAGCTCCAGCCGGGCTCATCAGGAGGAGCACCTGCCCATCCCCGACGACGACGAGGAGATGCCCACAGCGGCACTAGAGGAGGACCCGACCCTTGCGAGCCTTCAGGCTCAGATGGAGGCTATGACCACACAACACCGGAGCTGGCAATCCGACTACCAGAAGACTATGCTAGAGCAGCAACAAAGCGGGCAAACGAGCTTTGCCACCTCCATGACCTCCCATTTCGATCAAAGGCAGGAGGCTTGGCAGGCGGCCCAACAGCAACAACTGGAGGCTCAGCAGCTGGCTTGACAAGCCAGCTTTGAGACCTCCTTTTGGCCGCCGGATGACGGCTCAGTAGGACCGCATAGATGACATCTACCGCCGACAGAAGCACTTCTGTCGCCATTTTCCTTACCCACCAGAGGAGGGTCCAGGTGGTCCGTCCGGACCATCCCACTGAGGGGTACATTTCTTTCCCTTTTTCCACATTTATCTTTGCCTCATTTCCACTTTGAGGATAAAGTATACTTCAAGTATGGGGGAGGGACATATCATTGCTTGTACAGTTCATTTGAGTTGTTTTGTTTTGAGTTGTATTTGAATTCAGTTTGAAATTCACAAAAAAAAAAAGAGAAAAAGCCAAAGAAAATGAAAAAAAAGGCATGAAAATCCTTGGATAAACCGAAAACCCGAAAGGGCGGTTTAGGCAAAAAGAAGGTAGTCCGAGCAACCTTAGGTTGGTGCAAAATTGGACTTGAGAGATGTGAGTTAAAGTGAGATCATCAAAAGAAGAAGAGTGGCAAGGTAAAAACCTGAAAGGGCGCCTTGGCAAAATGAGCGACACCGAGTGTAGGTTTCCCTTCCGGCGTTTGGCGACATAAGAAGGGGAGTCATAAGGAGGTTGTCCGGGTAGGCCACTCTTGGAGTAATAAGGATGGTAGTTTCTCCCTTTTTCTCACATCTTCTCTCTTTTCCTTCTTTCTTTCTTGGCTTTTCTCTTGTTCTCATTGTCTTTTCTGCTTACCCATGCTTCTTGAGGCCTTTGAGTCTAGTTGCTGTCATTTGTTTTACTCGGGACGAGTAAACGGTCTAAGTATGGGGGAGTTTGATAGGTGATGGAATCACTATCATTTAGGATAGTTTTTAGAGTTTTTTTTATTGCATTTGTGTCGGTTTATGCTACTAACTCCTTGGTCCAGAAGAAGAAGACTAAAAGAAGCTAAGGAAGGAGTTATAAGCACTTGGGAGTGAAGATCGTTCACAAAGCAAAGCTTTTGTTGCCTCCCCGCCCCAGCGGAGCCTTGTCACCGCCCATGCGGGTGACGCCTTACACCGGAGCGCTCCTTGCGCCTTCGCCAGCGCCGGCCATGAAGTGTGTCACCGCCCCTGCGCCTCTCCTTGGCGCCCTTGGCGGTGACTTGGCCTGAAGAAACAAAGACCAGCTCCCCTGCGCCTTCCACTGCATCCCTGCCTGCGCCTCAACCTGGGAGCTGAAAGACGAAGAGGCTGTGTCACCGCCCCTGCGTTGACATAGGGACGCCCCGGCGGCTTGACATCAGAAACGTCAAGAAGTCGAAAGGTCAGACGTTTGAAGAGCATTGAAGATCCGCCCCTGCGGAATTGCCTAGCCGCCCCTGCGGCCATGAAGAAGATCAAGCGTTTTTTCCTTCACCGCACTGCGGAACTGAAGGCCGCCCCTGCGGTTTAACGTCAGAAGCTTTACTCTGGCCGTTTGCTCCACCTTTATGACATTAAAGGTGGCTGTTTTAGGCCGGCCATTTACTCCTATTTAGTGTCTTTTGTAGTGTAAATAGTCCTTGGTTGATTGCTTGAATGATCCATCTTGTTAGCCAACAAATTATCCACTTAGATTATCTTGCTACCTTTGTAATGAGTTGCTAACTCCCTTGCTACATTGGGTTGGTTTAAAGCTGCGTTGTTACTTTGGTTGTAAGTTTTCCTTAATATAAGTTTTTATTCAGTAATGCTTTGTGTTTCCTTGATCTCCATTGTCTAATTGCATATTTTACTATTACTTGAGATTTATCACCTTAGGTTCTAAAGTGCATGCAAATAACTAGGATTAATAGGTTCCGGGTTCGGGTCTTTAATCTAGTAGTAACTTTAAGTAATAACGGGTTGTAATTACTTAGAGAAAAGGAACACACATATAAAGATAAGTTTAACGGTTTTAATCTTTTCTTTATATCCCTTAGTCTTTGTTTGAAAGCTAACTTGTTATTTGTTCTTGTAGGTTTACGGAACACTAACCTGTTAAGTTGTGTTGATGCCGGTTGGCTCAACACATATATATGATCAAGACGGGAGATTACTTGAAAACTTGTAAAAGGAACTCACCAAAGTAGCAATTGCATGCTTAGAATCAACCTAGTGTAGATTCACCGATCATTTGTCTTACTTGTCGCATTAATCGTTTTCATAAGTTTTTGTGTGCTTCAATTCAACCAACCCCCCCCCCCCCTTTTATTACTTGTTACTATAATCGATAATTGCACCTAATAAAACACCTTAACTCTCTTGGGTTCAACCCTTACTTAACCACTATACATGTTTAAGTGCTAAGTCGGGATTTACTTTTGATTGGGTATAGACGACCATAGAAATACCTTCAGTCAACGATCTACATTTCACGATTGCGTTTCACCCCTAGGTAGATGGTCAGTCAAAGAGGACCATTCAGACCCTTGAGGATATGGTGCGAGCTTGTGTGTTGGATTGTGGACAAGGATGGTCTGATTACCTCCCATTAGTTGAGTTCTCATACAACAACAGCTGGCATGCATCTATTGGGATGGCTCCATATGAGGCATTGTATGGGCATATATACCGTACACCTTTATCTTGGGATGAGCCTAGCAGTATCAGTGGTATAGCGCCAGAGCAGATTCAGGATGATATGGCTCGAGTAGCGCTGATCAGAGAGAGGATGCTGGCTACACAGAGTCGCCAGAAGTCATATAAGACAGGAGGCATCGACCTCTAGAGTTAAGAGTAGGAGCTCTTGTTTGGCTGAGGGTATCTCCGACGCGAGGCGTCAGACATTTTGGCATAAATAGGAAGCCGAGTCCCCGATATGTCGGTCCTTTTGAGATACTTGATAGAGTTGGGAGGGTAGCTTACATATTAGCTTTGCCTCCGAGATTAGAGGGTGTTCATCCTGTATTTCATATGTCTCAGTTGAGGGAGTATATACCAGATTCGAGGCACATTATGAGTTATGATGATTTGGTGGTTGAGCCGGATTACACCTTTGCTGAGCACCCGATTGTAGTCCTAGAGCGAGGTGTGAGACGCATGCGTTCGAAGGACATTCCCATGTTGAGGATACAATGGTCGAGACGAGGACTTGAGGAGGCTACATGGGAGATTGAGGATAGTATCTAGAGGAACTATCCAAAGTTTTATGCTGAGATAGATACATCTAGGGTCGATGAGTAGATCTTAGTGCTATCTTGGCGAGTATGTGATTATGTGCTTATATGCCTTGATGTGCTTATTTTTGTGATAGCTATGATGTGATATACGATCTTATTAGATCTTGATGTGCTAGTGCGATTTATGATTATAGCTGGAGATGGTTCTTTCCTCCATGCTATATGCGTGTGGTTAGGATTTAGTTGGAGATGGTTCTTTCCTCCATGCTACCTTGATGGACATAGTCTTGTTGGAGATGTTTTTCCTCCATGCGTTGTATATACATATGATCTGGCTAGAGATGTTGATGCGCTCTTCGTCTGTTGAACGCAAGGATCCGCCGGTGTTGTTCCTCCTACTACTTCTTTTGTGTATTTTCGATTTATATGGGATATGCCAAGCAAGGAATCTTCCAGCCTCACACCTTGGATCTCCTTGGCTCAAGATCTTGTTTCCTCGGAATCTCACTTCGGAAATTGGATCTCCTTTGTCCTCCTAGCCTCGCACCGTAAGGACACCACTCGGCCTCTCACCTTGTGGGTTTCGAAACTTTGGCCTCTCACCTTAGTCTCTAGGTTTGTTTTTCTCAAAGTGAAAACACAACTTTTGATTGACTCAACTCTATTATTTGATTCAAACCGTGTGTAGGAGAAGGCCTTATATGGCTGAAAATTCAGCACCAACTCCCCACAATATTAACTTACAAGTAGTTCAAGAGTTGTGATATTAAATGAAGGCAAACCTAGGGTCTTTCAACCAACAACTTCAAGCAAATAAATGGCCTAAAAACCATAAATATGGCCGGTCAATTATAGCTTCAAGGATCAAAAAACGTGGATGAAAGAAACCCAACTAAATGTGGTTTTAATCCCTTGAAATAAAAATCAAGCATGAACACATAAAATAAAAAGATTACAACTAAGGTTTAAAGTGATCCGGCATCCTCAATTGCCTCAAGTATGTTCACTAAGTGATAGTCATGGACGTCCTCAAATGTCGGAGCTCCGAAAGGGTGGTAGGTCAAAGTGGTTTGGCCTAGCATGCGGGCTCTAGCTCGAGTGAGAGGTGGTCTTGATCTTGGTGTTGTCACATTAGTCTCGTTGCTCAAGTTCGGCGGGCTCACATCATCCCTCCTTCTTGGAAAGGATTCGACCCCGAATCCGCCAACTCGTTCTCCGCATCCTCAACCTCATCACCTACATAAAAAAGAGACAAATCAGAAACATTAAACACATTATGGACACCATACTTAGTGGAAAGCTCAATGCGATATGCGTTATCGTTAATCTTCTCGAGGACCCGGAAAGGACCATCCGCTCGTGGGTTGAGCTTAGATTGCCGAATAGAAGGAAAGCGATCCTTCCTCAAATGGACCCACACGAGGTCTCCCTCCATGAAGAGAATTTCCCGGTGCCCTCTGTTGGCTTGGTTGACATATTGCTCGGTACGTTTTTCTAACTGGGTTCGGACCTCCTCATGCAAACCTTTAACAAACTCAGCTCTAGATTTCCCATCCACATCAACGGGTTGCGGAGCCGGTTGAGGAGTCAAATCCAGCGGAGTAAGAGGATTCTTGCCATAAACAATTTCAAAAGGGGACTTCTTGGTCGCCGAATGAATAGCCCGGTGATATGCAAACTCCACAAAGGGCAAACAATCCTCCCACATGCACAAGTTAGTATCCATCATAGTACGAAGCAAAGTGCCAAGAGTCCGGTTTACTACCTCAGTTTGTCCATCCGTTTGGGGATGACAAGAAGTCGAAAAACACAACTTTGTCCCCATCTTGGCCCAAAGTGTCTTCCAAAAATAACTAAGGAACTTAGAGTCTCGGTCCGACATAATTGACCTAGGTATCCCATGGAGCTTACCAATATGCTCAAAGAAAAGGTTAGCCACATTTGACGCATCATCAGATTTACTACAAGCAATAAAATGCGCCATCTTAGAAAACCTATCAACAACCACAAAAATGGAATCATGTCCTCTCCTAGAAAGAGGTAATCCTAGGACAAAATCCATGGAAATGTCTTCCCAAGGAGAGCTAGCAATAGGAAAGGGTAAATATAATCCATGGGGTTAGCCTTAGACTTAGCCTTACGACAAGGTACACAACTAGCACACCATCTCTCTACATCACTTCTCATCTTAGGCCAATAAAAGTGTTCCCTCAATATGCCTAAAGTCTTAGTAACCCCAAAATGACCCATCAATCCCCCGCCATGGGCCTCTAAAACAATCAAAGTTCTCAAAGAACAAGTAGGCAAACATAACCTAGAAGCTCTAAACAAATATCCATCATGAATGTAATAACTACTAGCATGAGAGTCACTACTAGAGCGCAAATAAAGCGCAAAATGTCCCTGAAGTCCACATCAAGAGCATATAAATCACGAATCAGTCCAAAACCCAAAACGCATGCATCTAAGGAAGATAGAAGTCTGTACCTACGAGATAATGCATCAGCTACGATGTTGTCCTTTCCCTTCTTGTAGCGCACAACATATGGAAAAGCCTCAATATATTCCACCCATCGTGCATGGCGTTTGTTCAACTTGGCTTGCCCTATCAAATACTTCAACGACTCGTGATCCGAATGTATAACAAATTCACGAGGTAGAAGATAGTGCTCCTAAACCTGGAGGACCCGAACCAAGGCATATAACTCTTTGTCGTATGTAGGGTAGTTCAAGGCGGCTCCTCCAGTTTCTCGCTAAAGTATGCCACAAGGCGTCCCTCCTGCATCAAAACTCCTCCAATCCTGTTTCCCGAAGCGTCACACTCTATTTCGAAAGTTTTTGAGAAGTCCGGAAGCACAAGAACGGGGGCATGGGTCAGCCGCTCTCTAAGTATCATAAAGGACTCCTCTTGAGCGGATCCCCACTCAAATCGCACGCCCTTCTTGGTCAACTCAGTGAGGGGAGCGACAATGGTGCTAAAGTCCCGAACGAACCTCCTATAGAACCCGGCAAGTCCAAGGAAACCCCGTATGTGAGGGACCGTTGTCGGATGGGGCCATTCTGATATTACCTTGGTCTTCTCTGCGTCCACTCGCAAGCCTTCCTTTCCTACCACAAAACCCAAAAAAATCACAGATTCCGAGCAAAAATGGCATTTCTTAAAGTTTACAAACAAATGTTGCTCTTTAAGCACAAGAAATAAACTTCTCAAATGTTCAACATGCTCATCCAACGTCCGACTATAAACTAATATGTCATCAAAATACACCACAATAAATTTACCTAAGAAATCACGTAGGACATGGTTCATTAGGCGCATAAACGTACTAGGTGCATTCGTTAATCCAAAAGGCATTACAAGCCACTCATATAATCCATACTTAGTTTTGAAAGCAGTTTTCCATTCATCCCCCTTATGCATCCTAATCTGATGATATCCACTTCTAAGGTCTATTTTAGAGAAAAGAGTAGCACCGTGAAGTTCATCTAACATATCATCAAGACGAGGAATTGGATGTCGGTACCTTACAGTGATTTGGTTGATGGCACGGCAGTCGACGCATATCCTCCAACTCCCATCTTTCTTGGGTACCAATAGCACAGGAACGGCACATGGACTCAAGCTCTCCCGAATGTATCCCTTACTCAAAAGATCCTCCACTTGAGCTTGTAGCTCCTTTGTTTCCACCGGGTTAGCTCGATATGCCGGCCAATTTGGGATGGTGGATCTGGGTATGAAGTCAATCTGATGTTCTATGCCACGGATAGGGGGTAGTCCCGGGGGAATCTCTTTGGGCATAATCTCCTTGAACTCCTCAAGTAGTCCTGAAATATAAGAAGGCAAAGACAAATCATTAGCTTCCATAGTAGATAAAGCTGTTACACAAACAAGAAGGAAGCAAATATCCCCCCTTTGCAGGGCTCGACGGGCGTCGTGTAGCCGTGCGGTGAGTAGGGTCTTGGGGCCGGATGCTGTTTCAAGAACCATCTTATTCTTTCCCTTTGTCCTTGCGGCCTCAACTTTCTCCAACCTCTTCCTTTCTCTACACATGTGGTCTTCCATGATCTCGGATGGGCTAAGAGGCATGAGTTTTACTTTCTTCCCGGCCATGGCGAAGAAGTATATGTTGGTGTAACCATCATGAAACACCCTTCAGTCAAACTGCCATGGTCTCCCAAGTAAGAGATGGCAAGCTGTGATTGGAAGCACGTCACGAACAACGTCGTCTTGGTATGGTCCGATGGCAAAATGAATAAAACATTGCTCCTTGACATGAAGAGGAACGCTGGTGTTGAGCCATTGGAGCGAATAAGGTTGTGAGTGCGCCTTCGTTTTGAGTCCTAGGTGTGCAACGACCTCCTGACTAACAATGTTACAGCAAGACCCACCATCAATAATAACAGTAAACAATTGTCCCGAAATTAAACAACGAGTGTTAAAGAGATTCTCCTTTTGTGAGACATCGGGAACGAGTTCGCTTGCTTGTAGGGCCTTTTTTGTGACAAGGCAGAAATCTCCCACAGGAGCACGAGCTTCAACTTCAACACCTTCTATGATTGGAGCTACTGTTTCATAGTCATCTTCGGATTCATGACTCTCGGTGACCTCTTCCCCAAATGCATTCAATAAAACCTTACGGGGATTAGGGTACTCCCGGGCATAATGACCATGCTCATAACACTTGTAGCACTTCACTTCTCTAGTCCGGCTCGTTTCTGGTGTTGGTGGGATACTTGGAAGAGGGGTACTAGGGTTAGGGGCGGAGGTGGCCTTGGGAGCTACTGTTGAGGATGATCTGGTTGTGTGGTTAAGACGATTATTTTGAGAGGGTTCAATGGATTCATGACTTGTCCCTCTTCTTGTTGACCCGGATGCCTTACGTTTTTGGATGACATTATAGGCGTGTGTAGCATGGTGAAGGGCATCAGTTAGGCTTGTGTGTCGGAGTTGTTCAACTATTTCGGACACATCGGGGTTAAGCCCATATAGGAACTTGGCTAGGATATAGTCGTCGGGATGTCGGGTTCCCGATCTCTGAAGGAGAGTTCTCAACTCTTTGTGGTACTCGTCTGGAGTTCGGTTACCTTGACGTAGTCTTTCAAGTTTGAGCAACAATTGTTGCTTGTAGTCCGAAGGTATGAACCGAGCACGCATCCTTCTACGGAGTTTAAACTAGGTGTTGATGCGTGGCTGTTGATGTGCCTCCACATATTCCAATTCTTCCTGCCACCAAGTTAGAGCAAAATCAACAAAATGAATAGTAGCAGCTTCAATCTTTTCATACTCGTTAAAATCATAATAACGGAAGACTTGTTCAGCCTTAGTCTCCCACTCAATGTAGGTCTCAACTTCTGCAGTTGTTCGCCCTAAAACATGCGTGCAATCAAGTTTTAAATTTATAAAACTAGAATAAAAGCAAGCGAACCCACAGTGTACAGATCAGTGTAGTAAAGCAAGAATTCCAAAGTGTCAAACTCAGGGATTTGGGGGGAACAAATTCAGTTCGCAGTTCGTCAAGCAAGTAAATGTAATAAGCTTTGCAAATATTGGGAAAATAGCAACCCTAAAGATCCAGGTATCTAATTATGGCAATCGATTCAAGATATACTAAAGAACTAAGGACAAAGTTAAGAGTTGCAAAGGTATGCTAAAGTAAAGCAATGTACGGTGAAGTTCCAAGACTTTATATGACTTATCTAAAGACAATCTCTATAAAGGTTGTTGAGGCTTCAGTATAGAAAGGATCTATGGATATGGATTAATCTCAAATACCCAAACTCTTAACCCAAGGATCAAGACTAACTAAAACGATTAAGGTTATGACACTCGAAATCGAAATAGAGGGTGATGAGTCTCACTACTACCTAGAAAAGGGCAAGTCAAGACTAGATTAAAGTTAATCTTTAACCTTGGATAAAAGTAAAAGAAAGGTTCGTAAACTAGGGTAAATCACGGTCAGATCTTAAGAACCACGGCCGTGAAACTCCAAGAACAGGCCGTGATTTGGGTTCGTCGACGAGATCTCTCTAACTCTCAAGGTCCAATCAATTTACGATCGATCTATCATTATCTAAGCCACAACTATTAACCCTTCACCTTATAATTGCTAAAGGGTTTTAGCCAATAACCATTGTCATGATATCAAAAATCAATTTAAGAAGAATGAAAGATGAAAACCCTCGAAAAGTCAAATATAACTCAAAGTCAATCTCAAATCCAGAACACAAAATGGAATACTCAATGGATTCAGAATATAACACAAAACCTCACAATGATCTTAGGTAAATATGAAAAACAGGTTGTCAATCCGTCTTCAATAACTAACTCTAAGAAAGAGGTAAAAACCTTCAGCGATCTTCAATCCGCCCTAGGCGAGAGTGTTCCAAGCAAGGTAAGCGGCCGTCCACGTCTCCCCGAGATCCAACACCAATTGTACGGGAATAAGCCGTAAGCGTCGATATCCAAAACTCTCTTCTCTGACCTTTTTATAAGACGGGGCAAAAATAACCGTCCCCGGCCCATCACGTAAATAACATGGTAAATGAAGACTCGTCAAAAGATCGCCTAAATCACGGTCTCAAGGGATTCCACGACCGTGGTTTAGATCGTGGAATTGGATTACGGTCTCTTGTGACTTCCACGACCGTACCTTTGGCCGTGTAACTTACTGGAATGCTCCACACTCATGATGCCAAGATCCACGGCCGTGGTTTAGAGCGTGGACTCTTCTACGGCCGTAATTTAGGGCGTGGAAGTGTAGATTACTTGTGATTTCCTTTATGTCGTGACATTCTTCATCCTAGCTTCCTTGATGTGTTCCTAATCCTTGGATATGATCGAATTCTCTCTTATCTTTCTCAAATGGTCCGGTTTCAGCTCTTATTCACCTATAATCAATCACAAACTAATGTAGACCTCCATATCGAAAATATAGGTAAACAAGCTAACAAATGCTTCAATGCCTTATCTACGATCACAATAATGAATGAAAAACAACTAGAACAAGTGCCTAGAATATCGCAATATTTCATGCTAACAATAGTTCCGGTGAAGTTTGGAACATCCACTTTTGATCCATGGTAACGCCTCCTATTGCGGTGACCACGATTTTCTTCATCGTCCGAGTCATCGTGTCGAGAAGCTTGACTATGGTCCCGGTTTCTGTTCCGGTCTCTATCTCGGCGTCTATCTTGGTTTCTGCTCGCATGGCTATTCACACTCATACTCCTATCCCGGCCTCTACGAGGTGGTCCCTGGTTACTTCCTCCTTGACTTTGTTCCGGGGGGACGGGAGGTAGTCTTCTTAAAAGCTCCGCTAGTTGGGCTTCAAGGCGGTCAATACGTGGGTCGGCTTGGTTGATCCCATTACCATTGACGGATGTCATCCTGTTTTTGGACTACAAAACAAGCAAAGAAACAAAGGTATGACCAAACCAAGTGTTCAAAGGCAAACCGAAAGTACTAAAAATGCCGATTTCGTGACTGAAACGGTGTCGGAGGGCCGTTTCCCTTCTCGGAAAGGTATAATAATTGTTATTCTGAGTTCGGACGCCTCTTTTTCGCAAAACTGCAAAACCGGCCGTTTTTCACCTTTTCTAGTCTCTTCGCCTATCACACAAAACAAACTAGAAGGCAAAAGGTTAGCAACAAAAACGTTCTCTCTCTCTCTCCTCTCTCAAGTGTATTTCTCCTCACACTCACTCAAGTGTTTGATAGTGTTTGGGTTCACACAACTCCCCTTTTCCTTTGCTTGGAGGCAAAGCTCTCACTCACCTTTTCCAATGCACTAGGCAATGCCCTCCACTCAAATATTTCACTTGGTAACAAAATTCCGCAAGATTTCAAGATAGTTCACAAGGTAAGCAAGGTACGCCAAGATGCAAAATAACTTCAAAAAAGCAAACACAAAGGGCAACACAAGTAACAACAAATACGAGCCTTCCGGCGAGTATTTACTTAGTCCCTAACAAGTAGTTAGTCAAAGCAATAATAAGCGTTTTCCCCAAAACGTGCGGGTTGTGTTTTGGATGGCTAGAACACTCAAGAACCACTTTGATAACAATTTCAAGAACACTCTCAAAGACAATTTTGATCTCAACGAAAACACTCCAACAACTTTTCTTTTCTTTTTCTTTTCTTTTTCTTTTCTTTTCTTTTCTTGTCGTTTTTTTTTTACTTTACTAGGTGATATAAGATACGGTTTTCGTTTTTTTTTTGAGTAAAAGGTCAACAAGATCTCTCTAAAGACTCACAAGAAAGAAGATTATAAGCACCAAAATTTTGGGGAACTACTCAAAATTGCAAAAACTAAAAACAAGTTTAGGTAAGCAATTCGTACCCCAAAAGCTTGAGGAACTCGCACCGTTGGGCTCTGATACCACTTGATGCGCTCTTCGTCTGTTGAACACAAGGATCCGCCGGTGTTGTTCCTCCTACTACTTCTTTTGTGTATTTTCGATTTATATGGGATATGCCAAGCAAGGAATCGTCCAGCCTCACACCTTGGATCTCCTTGGCTCAAGATCTTCTTTCCTCGGAATCTCACTTCGGAAATTGGATCTCCTTTGTCCTCCTAGCCTCGCACCGTAAGGACACCACTCGGCCTCTCACCTTGTGGGTTTCAAAACTTTGGCCTCTCACCTTAGTCTCTAGGTTTGTTTTTCCCAAAGTGAAAACACAATTTTTGATTGACTCAACTCTATAATCCGATTCAAATCGTGTGTAGAAGAAGGCCTTATATGGCCGAAAATTCAGCACCAACTCCCCACAATAATAACTTACAAGTAGTTCAAGAGTTGTGATATTAAATGAAGGCAAACCTAGGGTCTTTCAACCAACAACTTCAAGCAAATAAATGGCCTAAAAACCATAAATATGGCCGGCCAATTATAGCTTCAAGGATCAAAAAACGTGGCTGAAAGAAACCCAACTAAATGTGGTTTTAATCCCTTGAAATAAAAATCAAGCATGAACACATAAAATAAAAAGATTACAACTAAGATTTAAAGTGATCCGGCATCCTTAATTGCCTCAAGTATGTTCACTAAGTGATAGTCATGGACGTCCTCAAATGTCAGAGCTCCGAAAGGGTGGTAGGTCAAAGTGGTTTGGCCTAGCATGCGGGCTCTAGCTCGAGTGAGAGGTGGTGTTGATCTTGGTGCTGTCACATTAGTCTCGTTGCTCAAGTCCGGTGGGCTCATATCAGATGTGCTTCCTCTATGCCCTATGATATGAGTATGGCAAGAGATGTGATTCCTCTATGCCTTTGGGGTAGCGTTATGGCCTTTTTTTTGGAGTTGGTGATTCCTCCATGTTTGTGTTTGAGGTTATAGATTGTTATAGGTTATGACCTGTTGAACGGAGATGTGATACCTCCGATAGAGAGAGTTATACCTCGGCATATGGGTCCGAGAGGATTTGGGATTTTGCAAGTTTCGGGACGAAACTTGTTTTTAGAGGGGTGAGATGTAAGAGCCTTAGTCCTGAGGAGTTGAGAGAGGTTGCTGAGTGTGTTGAAGTTATCCTAGACCGCCCATGCGTGTGGCAGAAGCTGCCCCTGCGGCTTTCCTGGTCTGCCCCCGCGGCCATCTGGTCCGCCCTGTGGATTAAGGTGTGCTGCAGCCAGTTTTGTTGACTCTTCACCCGTGCTTTACCTCTTTCCTTCCTTTATAAGCTTCCTTCTCTCTCTCCTAATGAGGGTTACCTTTCTTACAACTTCTTCTTCTTCTTCTTCTTCTTCTTCTTCTTCTTTTTCTTTTTCTTCTTCTTCTTCTTCTTCTTCTTCTTCTTCTTCTTCTTTGGATCTCTTTCTTGATTTTCTTTTATCTTTGTGTGAGTTTGTGAGAGTTTGAGCTTGGCTTTGGTTGTGGATGATGTTAGTTGATGTTGATGTGCCTTTGATGAGCCAACCTTGAGGTTGTGGTGTGATCCTTCTTCTTATTAGGTTACAGTTTGGTGAGTTCTTCATCCCTTGCTTCCTATCTTTCTTCTTTCTTCCTTCTTTCCTTTTTCTCTTCATTCTACCTTAGGTTCCACAAGATTGATCTTGTGGCAACCTTCATAGGTTTTGTTTGATGTATATATTTATGTGCTTGGCTGCTTGCTGAAGAAGGTGTGAAGAGGACCGAGTGAAGAAGCAAAGAGAAGCTGGAAGTGTGCATTCTGCACACCAGCTGCCCTTGCGCCACCTTGGAGCCACCCCAGCGCCGGTCAGTCACCGTCCCTGTGCCTCCTTGTACCAGCTTTGATTTGCTCCTAGTTTACAGGTGTGTCTTGCTCCTGGGCTTGCATATGGATGACATTGCCTCTTCCCTTCCTAGTATGAGTGTGTAGTATCATGCTAGGTGTTCGCCTCTAAACGTGCGTGCAAATAAGCTTTAAATTTATAAAACTAGAATCAAGCAAGCGAACCCGCAGTGTACGGATCGACGTAGTTAAGCAAGAATTCCAGAGTATCGAACACAGGGATTTGAGGAGAAACAAATTTGATTTCAGATTATCAAGCGGGTAAATGTAAGAGCTTTGCAAATTATTGGGAAAACAACAATCCTAAAGATCCAAGTATCCAGTTGTGGCAATCGATTCAAGATATTCTTAATGATATAAAGACAGAGTTGAGATATGCAAAGGTATGCTAATGTAAGGTAATCGTACGGTGAAGTTCCAAAAACCTTATATGACTCACCTACAAGACACTCTCTATAAAGGTTGTTGAGGCTTCAATATAGAAAGGATCTAAAGGTAAGAATTAATGTCAAATACCCAAACTTGCAATCCAAGGATCAAGACTAACTTAACCGATTACGGTTGTGACACTCACAATCGAGGTAGAGGTTGTTGAGGCTTCACTACCACCTAGAAAAGGCAAGCCTAAACTAAGTTAAAGCAAATCTTTAACTTTGGATTAAAGTAAAAGCAGGTTCGTAAACTTAAGGGAAATTACGGGTGGATCTTGAGATTCCACGGTCGTGGAACTCAAGAACAAACCGTGATTTAGGGTTCGTCGACGATTCTCTCTAACTCTCAGGGTCTAATTTGTTTACGATCGATCTATCATTATCTAAGCCACAACTATCAACCCTTCACCTTAGAATCGTTAAGGGTTTTTAGCCAACAATCATCATTATGATATCAAATTCAAAGATTAAAAGATTGAAAGATGTAAACTTCCGAAAACTTTCAATAAACTTCAAACCAATCTCAATGTCACAATCAAGAATGAATATTGTCAATAGATTCAGAATAAAGCAAACAATCACAATCTTAGGAAAGAAAGAAGAACGGGATGTCAATCCGTTTTCTAAATCAAACCTAAACAAGAAGAGAATTCTTCTTGCAACAATCTTCCAAAAACTTCTTGCAACAATGTCCGTCCGGAAATCTCCACAGCAATCTCCACCAAAAGTGCGAGATCAGGGCAACTCTAAGGAAAGGGCAAAATACGTCTTTTGCAAGAACCGCCAAAAATCTCCAAAGTGAAGGTGCAAGCGTAACTCTAAAACGAGGTCGCAAAACGCGTCTAAGCGGGGGTAAGCGAGGATGATGGAATCTCCCTTCGTCCGTCTTTTTTATAGGGCAAGATAAAATATCGGACCGGCCCAATCTTCAAAAGATCGTGGCTTCAAAATGTAGCGAAAAAGATCGCCAAGATCACGGTCATGGAAGGTTCCACGACCGTAATTTAGAGCGTGGGAATCAACACGGTTTGAACCATGGATTCCACGACCGTAAAAGCTCCTGGAATGAATCACGCTTCTCCTGCAGGGTTCCACGGCCGTGGAACTGAACGTGGTTTGTAGTACGGCCGTATTTTAGAGCGTGGTTTAGGGAAGAACGTGATTCTTCCCTAGCCTCGTGCATTCCTGAAGTTGACATTCATTTTGCTCCTAAGAATGCCCTCAATCCATGGTCACACTCAACCAACTCATCTTTGCTCGATTCCGTTTGGAAATGGCTCTCAATCACCTATAATCAATATAAAGCTAGTGTAGACATCCATATCGACAATATAGGCAAACTAGCTCACAAATGCAACAATGCTAAATCAAAGACTATCAATATGAATCAAATATACTTAGAAAATGTGCCTAAAATATCACAATATTTCATGCTAACACTAGGTCTAGTTGAGAGTGTGTTAATGATGTTATGTTCATGTTATGCCTTGTACGGCTTTGAGGATTAGTGAGTTTGAGACTTAGGTTGAGGATGATCCTATGGATCCCTTGTGTCTAGGTGTGACCCCTTTGATTGATAGGAGATTAATATATCTCTATGCCTTATTATTAGGCAGTGTCCCTCTCAAGATTGGAGGTTGATCGTGGTTGTGATTATACGAGGTTGAGGTAAGTCCGTAGGACTTACTTAGCTACCATCCTTATATTGGGTGTTTGCATGAGTGGTGTGTGTATTGTATGTTTGATGATAGCATGTGATGACGATTATTACCGACCTATGTTTTAATGATAGCCCCGTATGTGTGGCAGTGATAACCCTTCCCTTCATCCTGTAAGGAGGTGGGGGTTCTCTATGCTCATGCCATATAGTATACATGAAGGGCGCTATCCACTCTCATAGGGTACACGGGTTGTGTGACCGACTCTACTTCCAGATAGACGTCAGGCCCAGAGGCGGGGATGATACGGTCCTCGTGTCACATAGTTTCATCTATATATATATATACGATTTGAATATATGACTATTATATAAAGATGATAAAATGGGTAAATGTGTGACATCATGATTATGTGTTTATCTTTCATGACTTGTGCTTGTGCTTATGCATTACCTTATATACGTATGGTTAGCTAATAGTTTCATACCATATTGTAGATGTCTTGCAGGATAGGCGAGCTGCTGAGTGATCTGGCAGGGTGACAGGCCGAGGGCTCTCGTACATTAGGTGGTTATGGTTTTGGGGATGTTTATTTTTCCCTCCTACGTGAGGATGGTGTTTTGTATGCATCATGTGTGAGGATGATGTTTTATACTCGGCTATGATTTTGTATATCTTTTGGTTGTACAATTTACACAGTTTTATGTATTTGTTTTATATCAGTCAGTGTCATGTTGTAAGGTCTAGTGAACTTGTTGTCAGGCTAGGGTCAGGATCCACTGTGAGATCCTAGCCCAATGTGGCATCCCGAGTCCCGCGGATTTGGGGTGTTACAGAGTCGGCATTAGAGGCGATCCGTTGCCTAGAGGAGAGGCAGGTGGAGATAGTCCATACCTTTTTTTGAGAGCAGGCACAATATTGGTGGAGGACGGTGAGAGGAGGTGTGACTAGGATGGATCAGCTACTGAGTCTCGTTAGAGAGACATTTTGCCCGGATTCATTGAGGAGAGACCGTGTCCAGGATTTCTTGGAGGCAGGATTTGAGGACGTTCCAGTTATTGAGGCGATTAGGCGTTTCCGAGCGGAGTTGGATTTGTTGGGACCCGCCGCACCTCCGGCGGACCAACATGTCTATTTCTTCTCTAGGAGATTGAGGGAGTCCACCCGTGCATACCTTGTGGAATTCCCTTGTGACTCCCTGGCGGAGTACCAGGACCGAGCCTCGGCATACGAGAGACAGCTCAAGGTCTAGGAGGGTGGCACAGTCCGGAGGGCCGAACAAGCGACAGAGGACGGGACCTACTAGTTTAGGAGCATGAGCCTCAGGACAGAGGCGTAGTCCGGTGCAGGGACGTACGAGTCATCCGCCTAGTACTCAGACGTCAGAAAGAGGGAGGCACTGTTATAACTACGGAGGACATGGACATCTTAGGTCCGATTGTAGAAGGCTCTTGTGACTTGTTTCTCTTGTGGTCAAACGGGTCACAAGGTAGTTTATTGCAGACGGGGCGGGGCACCGTCACAACAGGGGTCTTCACCTACTAGCGGGGCAGGTGGAGGACAAAAGCCACCTCAGGTTCCAGCTCAGAGTTTTTAGCCGAGGGGTCAGAGTCAGATGCGTACACAGGGATCAACTCAGGGGTAGGGCCGAGGTAGATGTCGTGGTGGAGGCACCCAGGAGAGCAGAGGCATAGAGGCCAGGGTTTTTGAGCTGAGGAGTGTGTTGATCCAGCGGCGCCGACAGCAACAAGTACTCTTCAGATTCATGGCCTTCCGTTCCGAGTTTTATTCGACACGGGTGCTACGCACTCATTTATATCCGATGATTGTGTAGCTAGGTTGTCCTTAGTTATAGTAGATGGGTGACCCTTCATTGTGTGGTTACCCGATGGGGGTAGGGTTAGTGGTAGCCGAGAGGTACGCGGTTGTCCCATACTTTTGGGAAACCGTGATTGGTTAGCCGACTTCTATGTCATGTACTTATTTTATGAAGATGTCATCCTTGGCGTGGACTGGATTGACCGCCGTTGAGTCGTTTTGAACATTAGTCGGAGGACCGTGACAGTTACCACGGAGACGGGACACGAGATGATTTTCCGAGGTTGGGACCTCGGGAAGGCCGGTACAGTCGGAGGACCGTGACAGTTATCGGCCAGGGACGCGAGGCCTTCTGGTGCTATGTCGTGAAGGAAGAGACGGGTCCATTGATAGAGGAGATTCCCGTGGCAGGTGAGTTTGAGGACTTATTCGGGGACCCACCCGGATTACCACCGCAGAGGAGTGTTGATTTTCCTATTGAGTTGGATCCCGGCACGAGGCCGATCTCCAAGGCTCCATATCGCATGGCGCTATCGAGATGCTGGAGCTGAAGAAGCAGCTCGAGGAGTTAGCCGAGAGGGCTTTCATACGCCCGAGCATTTCCCCTTTGGGTGCACCAGTCCTCTTCGTCAGGAAGAAGGACGGATCTTTGAGGCTCTGCATTGATTACCGGGAATTGAACAAAGTCACCATCAAGAACAAGTATCCTCTACCGCGCATCGATAATTTATAAGATCATTTGCAGGGACCCTCCGTGTTTTCACGCATTGACTTGAAGTCGGGATATCACCAGCTGAGGTGAGAGAGGAGGACGTTCCGAAGACGGCAGTCATGAAGAGATACGGCCATTATGAGTTTGTCGTGATACCTTTCGGGCTCACAAATGCACCCGCCATCTTCATAGAGCTGATGAACGGCATCTTCATCGACTTCTTGGACCAGTTCGTGGTAGTGTTCATAGATGACATCTTAGTTTACTCCCGGAGTAGGGAGGAGCATGCGGGACACCTGAGGACGGTTCTTCGAGACCCCGATATGTCGGTCCCTTCGAGATAGTGGAGAGAGTGGGTGAGGTGGCATACCGACTAGCGTTGCCACCATGGTTGGAGGGGATCCGGTATTCCATGTGTCGCAGCTGAGGGAGTACATCCATGACCCGAGACACATCATTAGGCACGAGGACCTTCTCGTCGAGCCGGACCATACTTTTGCGGAGTACTTGATAGCGGTTTTAGAGAGGAGTATGAGACGCCTTCGATCAAAGGAGATACCGATGCTGAGGGTGCAGTGGTCGAGGCGAGGAGCCGACGAGGCTACATGGGAGACAGATGATAGTATCCGGAGGAACAATCCCGAGTTTTACGCAGGTTTAGAGATACCGATAGGACAGTCGGGTTAGTCCCGATCTTTTTCCTTTATTATACCTATGTACTTTATGATGTGATATGCCTTGTGTGCTACTTATATGTATATGTGATTACCTCGTGATGTGTTGTTATGGTTATGAGAGTGACGTTGGGTTTGAGATGGATAGTTAGCTTTACGAGTTCCTTGCGTTTTTCGAGTGTGCGGTTTGCGAGTATCTTTAGCAAGTTTCGGGACGAAACTTGTTTTTAGGGGGTTAGTTGTAACATCCGGAATTTTTATTCTAGGTGTCGAGACGTTTTCGAACTTCCCGCGTCAGCGGCCTTGTTTTTCCCGCAGACACGTGTGTTAGAGTACCGGGATTTATTCCCAAAATCCCGCGCCGACCCCTTGTTCCCCTTATTCGGCTTTTGACGTCTCGGTTCCAGCTAAGGTGACAAGGGGCCAGCTGACCCCTTGTTTCCCTCCCACCTTTTCAGCTTTGTTGGATTCTCCTTCTCTCCTCTTTAACTTCTCTCTCACGTTAGTACATTTTTCCCTCTACTCTCTCTTGTGCTTTCTTCTTCCCTTCCCTTGGAGAGATTTGCTTGTGGATGAGCTGCACTGGAGAAGGATCTCAGTGGTTTGGTAAGTTCTTCCCCTTTTCCCCTTCTCCTTCCTTGCTGAATATCCTTTCCTTCCTTCCCCTTCATCCATGGCCATGGATGGAGCTCTTGAGGAAGCCTTTCCTTATATCCGTTGCATGTGAATGTTCTTGGCTCGATTAGGTCGTGGAGAGGAGCCTAAGATCATAGGTTGGTGTTTGGAGAAGACCCAACAAGAAGAGGAAGACATTGGAGCCAAAGATCCATAGTTGCAAATGAAGAAGACGACGTTCTACTGCTCAAACCGCGGGGGCGCATCTTCAGAGGAGCGGGGCGGACTAGGGCCACCACAGGGGTGGCCAAAGCCACCGTAGAGGCGGCTCCCGGGCGCAGGGGCGGCTCTAGGCTGCCGCAGGGGTGGTGACAGCTCCACGCAGGGGCGCCAGCTTGCTTCCGCGGCTGCGTTTTCTTCATCAGTAGGCTTCCTCCTTCCTTTCTCTTCGTTCCTTCCTAGACCTGTAATTATACCTAGTTAGAAGCATGCTTAGGGTGAACCTAGGACTTATGAGAATGCCATCTAGTTGTTGCTTGTTGATCTTGAGTTGGTTGAGCATGTTGGATCTTTTTGGACTAGATTGGCTTTCCTAGGTTGTTGTTCATGACCTTGTGATGTATAGGTTGTTGTGAGAGGTTTCCTTGTGCTGAGAGTGTTGTGAGGACTGTGAGTTCTAGGATGCGTTCCTATGTTGAGAGCTAGGTGATCTTGCGTAGGTCCCTAGAGTGAAGTCTTAGACTTCGTTGATCTTGAGCTTGTGTTGATGAGTGTATTCTTGTGTGAGCAGGTTATGTGCTTCCTCTCTATGGAAGCGAGAGAGTTGTGAGTGAGTGTGGTGACGATGTAAGTCTCCGGACTTACTTAGCTCGTATTCTATGTATTAGACTCGATGTGTGTTTGGTGGTGTGTGTTTTATTGCTTCCGTTATAACTTATAAAACCGGAAATAGGATTACCGACCTTTATATATTATTTGGCCCAAGTGTATGATAACGGGTGGTGACAACTTGTCTAGCTCTTGTGTAGAGCTAGGAGGTTCTTGGCGACTAGCCCGTGTGGTTAGACGGTCGGATGCATCCGTACCGTTCCATGCGGTAACTGGGGACCAAGGCGAGTTTCGGGAGATTCTCGTGTCACAAAAGAAGTTGAATTAGAACGGGATATGAACTAATAAATAAAGATAATAAACCGGACTTGTTTGTTGAGCATGCTTATGTGACGTTATGATGTATGAGTGTGTATGTGTCTTCACCATGTCTTTAATGCTTCGAATTGAGCTAACAGTTTTAAACCGCTTGTGTAGATGCCCCACAGGTTAGGGACGCCGCCGGGTGAGGTGGAGGAGTGGACAACCGAGGGTCGCCGTACATTTTAGGATGGGGACATTTTTGGATTATTTTGTTATGTTTGGATTATGGTTCGATGTACGATTTTTTGGAGTTTTGTGTCGTTTTGAGGACTCGGCTGAGTTTCCACATTGTACCCTTTACTTTCAGTTCTCGCATACATTATAAACGTTTTTAGTTTTACGCCTTTATTTGTGCCATGTTGGAAAGGTCCGGTGAGATTGTTGTCAGGCTAAGGGTCGGGACCCATTGTGAGGTCTCGCCCGTAGCATCCCGATATCCCGCAGATTCGGGGTGTTATAGGAACATCTCGCATCCTTATACATCTTGCTAGCACCGGGGTGTATTGAATATGGTGTAGCATCAGCCTCACCCAATATGCTCTGTCTCAACTCATTGTCGAATGACACACATATACGTCCCCGACATCTCATCACTCCATCGGTACCTACGGTAAATTGTGGCACCTCGCCTCTGGACATTCTGTCTCAGATCCTGGACAATGTCGGGATGCTCTCTTGCTTTTGTCGGATTTCATCCAACAAGTGAGGTAGTAAATCCATGGTGTACAGGTGACTGCTCGAACCCGGAAACTAAATCTCGACCTCCAGCCGGGCTACATCCCTCTGTAATTGAGGTTGTGTAGTCAAACGAGCTATCGCCTTCTCATGAGACGTCTTCCGGCTAAGTGCATTGGCAACTACATTCGCCTTCCCATGGTGATACAAAATCTTAAGGTCAAAATTCTTGATCAACTCTAATCATCTTCTCTGGCGGTTATACAATTCCCCTTGAGTAAATATGTACTTCACACTTTTATGGTCTGTAAAGATCTGACACCTCGCTCCATAAAGGTAGTGGCGCCAGATTTTGAGAGCATGAACCAATACAGCTAGCTCTAAGTCATGAGTTGGGTAGTTCTCCACGTACGTCTTTAGCTGTTGAGACGCGTATGCAATGACCTTACCTCTTTGTCTCAAGACACATCCCAAGCGCAGCTTGGATGCATAACTATCCACCACAAAGTCCTCAATACCCTCGGGTTGTGCTAATATCGAAGTGGAAGTCAAATATCCTCTTCATCTCCTCAAAACTCTACTGGCATGGCTCAGACCAAACGAATCGGGTGGTCTTTCTCAATAGGCAAGTAAATGGTCGAGCTATTAATGAAAACCCTTCCATGAACTGACAGTAATAACCCGCTAGCCCTAAGAAACTGCGTACCTCCTTAACATTCTTCGGAGATTGCCATGAAGATATGACTAGGACTTTTCCTAAGGTCGTTTATATCCTATCAAAGTAATTTCCGAACTCAATACTAAAGCAAGTATAGTGATTAAGTAAGGGTCAAACCCAAGAGAGTTGTGTTGTTTTTATTAAATTCAATTATTGATTATGGGACAAAGTAACAAAAGGGGGGGGGGGGGGTTGGAATGAATTGATGCACGCAAAACTAAAAAGCAAGTAAATGAGATTGATAAGAGATGATGAGTGAATCTACACTAGGTTGATTCTTAGCATGCGATTTCTACTTTGGTGAGTTCCTTTTACAAGTTTCAAGTAATGTTCCCGTCTTGATCATATGTATGTGTTGAGCCAACCAGCATCAACACAACTTAACAAGTTAGTGTTCCGTCGACCTACAAGAACAAGTCACAAGTTAGCTTTCAAACAAAGACTAAGGGATATAAAGAGAAGATTAAAATCGTTAAACTAATCTTTATAATTGTGTTTCTTTTCCTTCAAGCAAATACAACCCATTATTACTTAAAGGTTACTACTAGACTAAAGACCCGAACCCGGAATCTATTAATCCTAATTGTTTGCATGCACTTAGAACCTAAGGTGATCAATCTTAAGTGATAATGAAAACATACAATTTAAATAAATGAAGCTCAAGAAACACAAAACATTACTGAATAAAACTTATAATAAAAGGGAACTTACAACCAAAGTAATAATGCAGCCTCAAATCAACCCAATGTAGCAAGGACACTTAGAAGCTCATTACAAAGGAAGAAAGAGAGGATAAAAGTGGGAAATGATGGATGATTCTAGCAATCAACCATGGGTCTATTTATACTACAAATGACACTAAATGGGAGTAAATAGCCGGCCAAAACAACCACTTTTAATGCCATAAAGGTGGTGTAAACAACCGGAGTAAAGTCTCTGTCGCTGAACCGCAGGGGCGGCCTTCAGATCCACAGGGGCGGTTCAGGCGAAAACGTTTGTTCTTCTTCGTGGCCGCAAGGGCGGCCTGGCAGTTCCGCGGGGGCGGATCATTAATGATCTTCAAACGCCTGACTCTTCAACTTTCTGTCGCTTTAGATGCCGAGCCGCAGGGGCGGTGATACTGACTCTTTAGCTTCACAACTCCACAGGGTGAGACGCAGGTAGAGGCGCAGGGGTGCCGGTCTTTGCTTCTTCAAGATAAGTCACCGTAGGGGCGCTAGGGAGTGGCGCAGGGGCGACGACAGTCTTCGTTCTTGGCGCTAGCGAAGGCGCATGCTACGCTCCGGAATGTGGTGTCACCCGCAGGGGCGGTGACACTACTCTGCGGGGGCGGTGAGGCAACAGAAACTTTGCTTCGTGCATGGTCTTCAACTCCCAAGTGCTAAAACTCCTCTTTTATCTTCTTTTAGTCTTCTTCTTCTGGATCAAGTAGTTAGTAGCATAAACCGACACTAATGTGATAAAAGGACTCTAAAAACTAACCTAAATGATAGTGATTCCATCACCTATCAAGATACCGAGTCGATCTTCACCGGATCAACCTTGATCCCTTCAGTTTTACTACATGACCAAGGAAGGCCACATCCGACATCCAAAACTCACACTTGAACAACTTGGCATAAAGATCTTTATCGTGGAGAACTCGTAACACTGTCCTCAAGTGTCATGCATGCTCCTCTCGATTCCTAGAGTACACTAGAATATCGTCAATAAACACTACCACAAACTGATTTGAAAAGTCGATGAAGATTCTACTCATCAACTCCATAAACACGGAAAGCGCATTCATGAGCCTATATGGCATCACTACAAACTCATAGTGGTCATACCGGGTCAAAAAGGCCATCTTGGGTATGTCTTGATCTCACACTCTTAACTGGTGGTAACCCAACCTAAGTCAATTCAGAAGAACACCATGGCTCTATGCAACTAGTCAAGCAAGTCATCTATACGGGGCAAGGGGTACTTGTTCTTGATGGTTACCAGATTCAACTCCTTGCAATCAATACACAACCTGATCGACCCGTCCTTCTTCCTCACAAATAGTACTAGTGTGCCTTATGGAGAAATACTAGGGCATGTGAACCCCTTCTCAGCCAATTGCTCCAACTACTTCATCAACTCTAGCAACTCCACTGGTGTCATGCGATAGGGAGCCTTCGAGATCAGTCTTGTGCCAAGCTCTAGCTCAATGTTGAAATCTACACTCCTCTACGGAGGTAGTCTTGGTAGGTCATCACTAAACGCGTCTGTGAACTCACATACTACTAGAATCTTATCTAACTATGGGTCCTTACGTTCCAAAATGGCATAACACCAGAAGACCTCACAACCTTGTCCAATCAGTCTAGCCGCCCTCACTACACTGATGACTGTTTGCTCCAAATGGTGTGTGCAAGCTTTAAATTTATAACCCTAGATGTATGCCTAAAACAAGGATGCGAACCCGCAGTGTACGGGTCAATCATAGTAAAAGCAAGAATTCCGGGGTGTCGATCTCAGGGACTTAGGTGAAACAAAACCAATATAGGTAGTCAATATTGCAACTAACCATAAAAGCAATCAAAGATGATAAAAAGTCAATTAAAGAAATATGCAATTCTAGGGAATAAAGCATCTAGTTGTTGTTCCAACTCAAGATCTAAAGATAAGCGGACAAAGTTGAGATTTCGCAAAGGGAAGGTGTTTTTAAAGTGGAGTAGATCATCGGGTAAGTCTCACTCTTCACAATCCCAAGCCAAAGAACCTATTACCGGGTAAGTCTCAAGGTACTAAGGAAAGGAATTATAGTCTCAAACCAACATACCAACTAAGGAAATAGAATCAACCTTTACCGGGTAAGTCTCAGGCTAACTCACAAAGATGGAATGAAAGCACACTCGAACCCCAATAAAGGATAAACCTTTATTACCTACACTTATGATCTTGGGTAAACAAACAAAGGAATTACCGGGTAAGTCTCATCCTAGGGTTGCATTGAACCAGGAAAGGTGTAATAAGAATAGGATTTGGCAAACTCTAACACTTAACTCTCAGTTTCGGATCAGAAAAGGTCACCTCGGTCAGCCAAATTCCACCCCGGCCGAGATGTTCATCGACTGAACGAGATGTTCTAAGGTTAAGGATAAAGACTCGAGCCTTTAGGATCCTACTGGAATTTAAGATTATTCTATCATTGTTTTTCCCACAACCTTCAGCCAATCACCCTAGAATCACACAAAGAAATTAGCCACTCATCATCATGAAAGCAATAATCAAATATATGGGAAGAAAGTGAATATTTGAACACAAAAACCTTAAGAACAAGGCTTCAATAACTGAATCAAATATCACAAATATAAGCATTCCTTTGGACAACAAATCCAACAAGACAATCAACAAGAAGGGAATCTAAGAAAGTCTTACAAAACCCTTCACAAAAGCTATAACAAGCTATCAATACTTCCTTCAATCTTCCTTCCTTCAAAACCCTGGAGAAAATCCCTTAATTGTTGGATGCTATCAGCCCTTTAGGCTTGTATAAGCATGGTTGAACTTGTGGAAAATCCAACCCTTTATATAGGAGAATTATCTTCCAAAGATAAAATATCTTGAAAAGATATTATCCTAATAAAATATATCTTAATCTCTAAAATAGATCTCCAAAATATATAATCTTCCTTCCAGAAATCCAGCCCAAAAATATAAGATCTCTCCTTCCAAAAATAAAAGATCTCAACCAAGAATAAACGATCTCGCCGCGTCAAGGCATTCGCCTCGTTTGAGACGCTCCTCAAGATCACCTCGGTCAAGATGGTACTGTAGCTGACCGAGGTGACTCTAAACTGAATGTGAAATCTCTCAAATCTGGTCCAAAGTGAATCTCTTTGTTAATTCCTTGCTTCCTGGATTCTTCCTTAAACTCCTGAATGTAGCTCCTATGACTTCTTAGCTCCTTTAGCTCCATTTTAGTCCAACATGTGCCATTTTACCTACGATTACAATGAAACTTGGTGTAGACCTCGATTCCCGCAAAGGTAGATAAAACGACAATATAATCACATAATATACATTCAAACATGCAGATTATTGATGATAAAACGTCTAAATAGGTCCCAAAATATAGGCTATAATTCATGCTATCAAAATACCCCATACTTGTCCCTTGCTTGTCCCCAAGCAAGTTCCAAATCTTAGATACAGGATAGAATGGATTATAAGTCATAAAGATCAATGAAAAGTATTTCCAAAAATTTTTGTATTGTGCTCCAATCATAGATTACTCTAAGAGAATGCTTCATGGAATTTAAAATCAAAATATGCTCAAAACATTTTATAAATATAAGAAAGTTGTTCATCTTTGCATAAAATCATAGAATGCATAATAAATCATAATCATCGAAATTAATAATGTATAATCTAGTTTAAACCACTAAGTCAATCAACAAGCTCGAGGTCTCAAGGGCTTTTCAAGAGAAGGTCAAGAAACGTGTGAGGGTGGGATGTATATAGGGAATGTGGTGCTAGAATCCGGGAAAAAGGATCTTTACTTCACTTCCTTTTGAACTTCAACATCTTCCACCAATAAGCTTTGCTTATTTTACTTTTTTACTTTTTGGGATGCATGGACAGAGGTGTACAATAACCGAAGCCTAGGAAATTAGCAATCATCAATTTCTCGAGATGCCTTAAACCCTTGATGCACATACCATGACCCATTAGGAATATCGCTCAATCCGACTTTGGCAAGACACAAACACCCGGCTATGTGAATGGTGCCGAGTTACTCATCATCATGATTGACTTCCCCAAACCTATTTGTTTCTTTCTAACTTCCAGCCAACATCTCAACTTTTCCTTCACTTGCTTACTTCCAAATTCCCGGATAGGTAAAGGGAGGCAAATATGTATATGAGGGGCTAAGCATGATCAAGAAGAAGAAGAGAAGAGAGTGAATTGCCTTAATCATCCCAGGAAGAAAGTGATAGAACTCATCATGTGGTGTCAACTTTCAAATTCAACATAATTTTGATAAAAACAAAGTATTAAACATGCCAAACTTTCAAACAAAGCATTTAGCAACTTAAACATATCATAAAACCCTTCAAACATATAAAGATTTCAAAACCAATCTGCAAACAAAATCATCATTGAGGTCATATCCAGATAAGAAGCACAAAAATCATTTCGAAAACTGTCTCAGTTGAACCACCTCGGTCGAGATGTTCTAAGTCAACCGAGGTAAAGTACCTCGATCGGTCAGAATCACTTCGGTCGAGGTCAAAATTTTTTTTCTTAAACCAGTTTTTGACGTTTTTCTCAATCAAATAATCTGTATGCACGCATGTAGTCTCAGATAAGCATATAGAGCAGGATAAATTCATAAATATCCATCAAGAGTCATACAATCATCCACATAAGTCAAATAATACATATCCGAATACCCCATACTTGGGACACATTGTCCCAATGGGTCAAATAAGTCATAAGAACAGAAGAACTCACCGGACAAATCTGAGCTGCATAATAAATAAATAAAGAAATCCTCCAAGCTCTAATCCTGATCTGTTGGCGGTGGTGGAGGATATGGTATGTACGGATGCTGGGACGGGTCGAATGGATGTCCCATCATATGCTGGAACTGGATCTCCATCATCCGGCGCTGATAGTGCTGGCTCTCCAGTATCAGATGAGTCCGGCTATCCAACTCTCGGTGAAGGTCATCCAAACGTCCCCCTAGATCGACGGTCATGGCTGCGTAGGAGTCAATCATCTGAATAGTCAGATCGTCGATCCGGCGGTGAGCTACGGGATCCCTCTGCCTCCGAATTCTACGCTTGGTAGGTCGTGCTGGTGTTGCAGCTGGCTCGTCCTCTGTCTCCTTGTCATCTAGATCGACGACTGGTATACTGGGACCAGCTGTATCTGTCCCTGTATCCATGGCAGCACCGCCATCATCATCCTCATCAGCCTCCTCCTCATCTTGCTCATGGGCTGCTGCTGCTGCGTCTCTAGCGTCCTCAATAAGAGGAATCCACGCGGTGTACCAGTACTGAGGGTCAAATACTGAGAACTGAGATGACCATCTAATACCCTGAGGTGCAGTCTTCTCCCAGGGCATCGCCACATATGGCGTAGCAAGTCCACGAGGAACCAAGATCCTCCTCGTAATCATCTCCTGCAGATCAAGCGGCTTGGCAGCCGCCACCATAGTACAAGCACTCAAGTCTAAGTCCATGTAACTCGCGATGTGAGTCATTAGACCGCCGCAACAAATATCTCCCTTCACCTTTGTCTTGATCTTGTGGAGATCCTCAGCCAACATCACTCCAAAGTCAGGAACTCCTCCGGTAACTATACAGTACAAGCTCAGAAGCTCCCCTTGTCTAATCTTCTAGGGTGTCTCAGTACGCACCAGAAGTGTCTCGCTAAAGATCCGGTGGCTAATCTGAAGGCGAGGTGGAAGATGATACGCTCCCTGGAGTCTCCAGGTCTCCACCTATCAGCATGCTCAACTACGTGAGCTATCTGGCCCCAGAACTCTCGAGCCACGGCTCGAGAAGGAAAATCAGAAACTGTGGGGGTCGGGAAGCCGAAGATCTCCCTCCAATGGGCCATCGGAACTAAGTAGTTCCGGTTCAGCAACCGGTACTTGATGGCCTGCTCTGTAGGCAGGTAAGTCACGGAGCTCACAAACTCCAAAGTCGGCTCAAGGTAGGCTGGAGCTCTAATCTCCGTAAACTGCTCCAACCCTACCATAGCAATGATCCGCCTCAAATCATCATCTATGTAGAGGCAATCAAACGCAGCAATATCTAGAAACCGCAGCGCAATCATTGGGCGTGCAGCAATGCGGTCATAATCTACCCGGTGACGCTCATGGATCACCGGTATGGAGCGGCGAGAAGAAGAAGAAGAAGAAGGGGAAGACCTATCCCTCAGAACCAGCTGTCTATCAAAACTCATTTTTCCTCTCTCTGTTAGACCACCTCGGTCGGTTTTCAGATCTCAAGAACACCTCGGTTGAGACGCAAGTCGACTGGACCGAGGTAGAAGGTTGTTCGATCGTAACTCTTAGAAATCCAGTTATTTCCCCCAATATCACTACCAATTGTTCCTATGGGGTACTTAAGCTCTTTTTCAACACAATGCAAGGGCAAACAAAGCCCAATTTGATCGAAACAGTGGAAGAAGAACGAGTTAGGGTTTTTTCGATTTACCCCAGATTTGGTCGATTCGGAGCGTTTTTGTTGTAGATTGTCACTTGCAAACCGATCCTCTACTCTTTCCTTGCAGTTTGGAAGCAAGAATCGTTGAAAATCGGAGAACGAGATGAATCCCTGCGCCGCGGTCGAGAAGGTGAGAGGGAAGAGATAGAAATCGATCTCCCTTTTATACCCTTTTCTAAAACTGCTGCCACCTCGGTCGAGATGGTCTCGACTGGACCGAGGTGATACGGACCGAGGTGGATCTTCTATAACCCTAGTCGCCTCGGTTTCTCAAGAATCATCTCGGTCGAGGTGCTGTGACAACAACTGAGAAGTGTCTCAGTCAAACTCCGTCTTCTCAAATTCTCGAACTTCTGTCCTTCCAGTGTTGTTCCTGGGTTGTATTTCTTCCTTAGAGAGTACCTGTTGTCTGTCTAGGACGCCAAAAACAAAGCAAAGCAAAGCAAAGCAAAAGCAAACCATCTAAAGCTAGACTAGGAAAGGGAAAGAAAGCAATACCTTGGGTTGCCTCCCAAGAAGTGCTTGATTTAAGGTCGCTAGCTGGACCGTACGGTGTCCCTAAACATGTTGGAATGTATCCTCACCCCATACTTCACCTTCATCATGGGGTGAGATAAGGAAGTCTATCAAACGTTCCAGCAAATGCAAGTGCTCATCGGGAAATGAATCATCTATGGGTGGTTCGTCCTTCTCGCTTGAAGATGGAGGTAGACGGCTGAGGTGATCCGCAATAGAATTTTCGGATCCCTTCTTATCGCGGATCTCTAGGTCAAACTCTTGAAGCAAGAGAATCCATCGAATAAGACGCGGCTTGGCGTCTTTCCTAGCAAGCAAGTAACGAATAACTGCATGGTCAGTGTAAACAATAACTTTTGCCCCTACTAAGTAAGAACAAAATTTCTCAAAAGCATATACAACCGCCAATAGCTCCTTTTAGGTGGTAGCGTAGTTACGCTGGGCTTCGTCTAACGTCTTGCTAGCATAGTAAATGGCGGTGGTCCGGCCATCCTTCTTTTTTTCAAGCACCGCTCCTACCGCCACATCACTCGCATCACACATGATCTCAAAGGGCAAGGTCCAATCCGGAGGTTGGATAATGGGAGCGGAGATCAACGCCTCCTTAATCCTGTAGAATGCATTGAGACACTCCTGCGAAAACTCAAAAACAACATCTTTATTCAAGAGTTTAGTTAGTGGTTTAGAGATTTTCGAGATGTCCTTGATGAATCTCCTATAGAAACCTGCATGCCCGAGAAAAGTCCGCACTCCCTTAACAGAACAAGGGGGGAAGTTTCTCAATAGTCTCGATCTTAGCTCGATCGACTTCAATACCTCGACTGGAAATGAGGTGTCCTAGCACAATGCCTTCATTAAGCATAAAGTGACACTTCTCCCAATTTAAAACGAGATTAGTGTCTTCACATCTTTGTAGCACTAGAGAAAGGTTAGATAGGCAATCATCAAAAGAGGAACCATATACTGAAAAATCATCCATAAATACCTCCATGATCTCCTCTATATATTCGGAAAAGATAGCCATCATGCATCGCTGGAAGGTGGCGGGTGCATTACATAATCCAAATGGCATCCTCCTATAAGCGAATGTCCCCCATGGACAAGTGAAAGTGGTCTTCTCTTGATCATCCGGATGGATAGAAATCTGAAAGAAGACACTATAGCCATCTAAATAGCAAAAGTGTGAATGTTGGGCCAACCGTTCGAGCATTTGATCAATGAAGGGAAGTGGAAAATGGTCCTTCCGAGTGGCCACATTCAGCTTCCTATAATCGATGCACACCCTTCAGCCCGTGACGGTCCTAGTCGGGATTAACTCGTTGTTCTTGTTTGTCACAACGGTCATCCCTTCTTTCTTCGGAACTACGTGAACTGGGCTCACCCACTTGCTGTCCGAGATAGGAAATATGATACTTGCATCCAACAACTTAAGAATTTCTTTCTTCACAACTTCTTTCGTGATCGGATTTAACCGTCTTTGAGGTTCCCGTGAAGTCTTATGATCATCCTCCATTAGTATTCTATGCATGCAGAAAGAAGGCTTTATGCCAATAAGATCATCAATAGTATAACCCAAAGCCTTTTGATGCTTCCTTAGGACATGCATTAGTTTAGATAATTCAGATTCGAAGAGGGAAGCACTAACGATGACGGGATAAGTAGAATCCAGTCCAAGAAAAACATACCTCAAGTGACTTGGGAGTTGTTTAAGCTCCAAAACCGGGGGTGCTTTCTGAGGTGGATCTTTGCTTCCTCCTTCCAGTGGAGTAGATCGAAGAACTGGACTTTCAGAAGTCTCAGTTGACATCATCTCGCCTTCGACCTCGGTCGAGGTGTAGAGTGGGTGACCGAGATGTTCTTCAGTCAAGAACACCTCGCTTGGTCCAAAAGGTGCCTCGGTCGAGGTACTGCAACTGGGACCAAAACTGGAGATCTTCTTCTCCTGGATTAGTCTTTCAAATTTAGCTCCTGGATCTTCTTCCAGTGCCTTTAAGCTCCGTATATCTGCATCACAAGAAGCACCTATACCTTCCTCCATTAAGCTAAAGCTAATAACTTTTTCAAGTGGATCGTTAATAAGGATAGAGCTCACCAATTCTCTTGGTTCTTCTTCATCATAGATGTTGAAGATATCATCTTCCAGCTGCTCTCCCTTCATTACGGCAAGTAATGCAAACTCCACTTCATCTCCGCAATGTTGAATTTTAACTTGGCGTTCTTACAATCCACATTGTAACCCGAAGTTGCTAGAAATGGTCTCCCGAGAATGATGGGAACGGGATAATCTGCGGGAATGTCAAGCACAACAAAGTCTATAGGTAAATAAAAGTTACCTAACTTAACTGGAACGTCTTCCAAAATGCCCACGGGATGGGTAATGGAGCGATCCGCCATGTACAACCGTATCTTCGCCGGCTTGGGCTCTCCAAGTCCGATCTTCACGCATAGCTCCAGCAGGATGATGCTCACGCTGGCTCCTAGATCACACAACGCCTCACAAGTGACATCCCCAACTTGAATGGGAATGCAAAATGAGCCGGGATCCCGTAATTTGGGTGGCATCTTCTCATTCATGATTTGAATGAGTTCCAAGGATTTAGATATCATCCTTACTTCACCAAAGTCTTCCAACTTCCTCTTCCTTGATAGAATTTCTTTCAAGAACTTCCCATAGGCGGGCATCCCTAGAATAGCATCAAGGAAAGGGATGTTAATATGTAGTTTATTCATCAAGTCAAGGAACTTACCAAAGTGCTTGTCTAGATGTGCTCTAGCCCTTGACTGGGGGAATGGAAGTGGTGGTTTATATGCAGGAGGTGGAACATAAACTTCAGTTTTGTCCGACGCTCTTTGAGGCTTGACCTCGGTTGGCACCTCGGCCGAAGTGTTCTTTGACTGTGCTTGGACCGAGGTGTTCTTTGTCTGTACTGGTATCGACCGAGGCACTGGATCTGCAGTTTTCAGTCCACTTCTCGTCGTTATTGCCATGATCTGTCCTTTAGGGTTGCTTTCTGTCCTTGCTGGAAGATTTCCTGGATCTCTTGGCGCTTCATTCGCCTTGTTAAAGAATTGTTGTTCTAAGGCTTTTTGTGCCTTCGAAAATGAAGTCATGGATGTCTCCATCGAGTTTAGCTTTATCAAGATGGCCTCCAACACTGCATCTTTCTTTTCTGGTTGGGACGAACTTGATCCAGGCTCTTGGCTCTTCAATGGAGTAGAAGAAGAAGAAGAAGAAGAGAGGAAAGGATTAGAAGAGTTGTTTGAATTTGAGTTAGAGTAACAGTTACCCGAATTTTGATTGTTTGGCCTCCAATTATTGCTGTTGGATCCTCTATTGTTGTTGTTGTTGTTCCAGGAACCATTGTTGTTGTTGTTGTTGTTGTTCCGGTTACCATTGTTGTTCCTTGAGCTTTGATATCCTTCATCTTCTTTCGTGGTTTGAGCAATCAAAAGGTCTTTCAATTGCTTCACATCATTCTTCAAAGAGGTGAGTTGATCATTGTTTGATGGAGCTTCTTGGAAGTTGACTCTTTTAACTCCACCTTCAGCTCCTTGGTGGGAGTACTTCTCCATGTGCAAAGCTTGCTTCTCCTTGAACTCCCAAGCTTCGTCAATCGGCATGTCCATGAACGTGCCGGAGGATAGTATTTGGAGGTTGAACTGGGTGTTTCCGTCCAGTCCCTTGAAGTATATCTCCAGCAACTCTATCTTTGGAATCCCATGATGTGGGCAATCCAAAAGGATGTCTTTAAATCTCTCCCATGACTTGGACAAACTCTCCTTGTCCTTCATGATGAATGCATTGATCTTCCCTCTCATTTCGGCGGTCTTTGAGGGGGGAAAGAATTTAGTCAAGAACTCATCGCCATCTCCTCCCAAGTGTTGATTTTTCCTGGAGGGAGAGATTGATACCAAGTAAGAGCCTTGTCTTTCAAAGAGAAGTAGAAAGGCCTTAGCTTGTAATTGTTGTTTTCCAGCCTTGAAGGTCTCAATGTCTCCATCAAGATCTCATAGTTTTGCAGATGTTGATGCGGAGACTCCTTCTCTAGTCCTCCAAACTGGCATTGGCGAATCATGGAAAGAACTTGCGGTCGAAGCTCAAAATCATGGTCCGCTGGATCACCTAGGTTGACTCCTGGACGCCTCAGTTGCTGGTTGGGATCCATCCTCTGCCCTAGGGTATGTGGAATACCTGCAAAAAGAACATCTCGGACTGGCATCCGAGGTGGAAGTATCTCGGCCGGGGCAACTAGAGCTGGGTCCTGCCTCGGTCGAGGATCTAGAACTGGTCGAGGTAGATATTGGTCCCGTAAAGTCGCCATATCTTCTTTCAAGCGTCTTTTGTATGTCTTTTCTGGTTCGGGATCGTAATGAACGATTTCCTTCCCAGCGCGGGTTCTTCGCATAAACCTACAAGAAAGAACCTGCGAAAGTCACTCAAGTAGAGTGGTTAGTAGAAACAGGGGCAAGTGCCCGAAAGACTACCACAACCGGCTCGGTCTAGGCCAAGTCCCCAACAACGGCACCAAAAACTTGTTCGCTCCAAATGGTGTGTGCAAGCTTTAAATTTATAACCCTAGATGTATGCCTAAAACAAGGATGCGAACCCGCAGTGTACGGGTCAATCGTGGTAAAAGCAAGAATTCCGGGGTGTCGATCTCAGGGACTTAGGTGAAACAAAACCAATATAGGTAGTCAATATAACAACTAACCACAAAAGCAATTAAAGAAATCAAAGATAATAAAAAGTCAATTAAAGGAATATGCCATTCTAGGGATTAAAGCATCTAGTTGTGGTTCCAACTCAAGATCTAAAGATAAGCGGACAAAGTTGAGATTTCGCAAAGGGAAGGTGTTTCTAAAGTGGAGTAGATCACCGGGTAAGTCTCACTACTCACAATCCCAAGCCAAAGAACCTATTCCCGGGTAAGTCTCAAGGTACTAAGGAAAGGAATTATAGTCTCAAACCAACATACCAACTAAGGAAATAGAATCAACCTTTACCGGGTAAGTCTCAAGCTAACTCACAAAGATGGAATGAAAGCACAATAAAACCCCAATAAAGGATAAACCTTTATTACATACACTTATGATCTTGGGTAAACAAACAAAGGAATTGCCGGGTAAGTCTCATCCTAGGCTTGCATTGAACCAGGAAAGGTGTAATAAGAATAGGATTTGGCAAACTCTACACTTAGCTCTCAGTTTTGGATCAGAAAAGGTCACCTCGGTCAGCCAAATTCCACCCCGGCCGAGATGTTCATCGACTGAACGAGATGTTCTAAGGTTAAGGATAAAGACTCGAGCCTTCAGGATCCTACTGGAATTTAAGATTATTCTATCATTGTTTTTCCCACAACCTTCAACCAATCACCCTAGAATCACACAAAGAAATTAGCCACTCATCATCATGAAAACAAGAATCAAATATATGGGAAGAAAGTGAATATTTGAACCCAAAAACCTTAAGAACATGGCTTCAATAACTGAATCAAATATCACAAATATAAGCATTCCTTTGGACTACAAATCCAACAAGACAATCAACAAGAAGGGAATCTAAGAAAGTCTTACAAAACCCTTCACAAAAGCTATAACAAGCTATCAATACTTCCTTCAATCTTCCTTCCTTCAAAACCCTGGAGAAAATCCCTTAATTGTTGGATGCTATCAGCCCTTTAGGATTGTATAAGCATGGTTGAACTTGTGGAAAATCCAACCCTTTATATAGGAGAATTATCTTCCAAAGATAAAATATCTTGAAAGATATTATCCTAATAAAATATATCTTAATCTCTAAAATAGATCTCCAAAATACATAATCTTCCTTCCAGAAATCCAGCCCAAAAATATAAGATCTCTCCTTCCAAAAATAAAAGATCTCAGCTAAGAATAAACGATCTCGCCGCGTCAGGGCATTCGCCTCGGTCGAGACGCTCCTCAAGATCACCTCGGTCGAGATGGTACCGTAGCTGACCGAGGTGGCTCTAAACTGAATGTGAAATCTCTCAAATCTGGTCCAAAGTGAATCTCTTTGTTAATTCCTTGCTTCCTGGATTTTTCCTTAAACTCCTGAATGTAGCTCCTATGACTCATTAGCTCCTTTAGCTCAATTTTAGTCCAAAATGTGCCATTTTACCTACGATTACAATGAAACTTGGTGTAGACCTCGATTCCCGCAAAGGTAGATGAAACGACAATATAATCACATAATATACATTCAAACATGCAGATTATTGAAGATAAAACGTCTAAACTGGTCCCAAAATATAGACTATAATTCATGCTATCAATGACAACTCCAGATTTCCCGAGAATCCAACCACAAAAGATTTGATCATGGCCCTCATCGGTAGTGACAATCACTGTCCTCCTACCAATATCCAACATTTCTCCATATCTATCTATCTAGTCCATTCCCAAGATAACATCCTCATGAACTAGGTGCATTACTAAGAAGTCTACTGGCCAATCCCAATTCCCTAGGCAAATGGGGAAACCGTGAATCTCTCAGGAACCTTTAACCTTACCCCCGTCTGGCAACCCCACTATAAAAGGTACTCCCTCAACTATGGTTAAGGACAACCTATCTATGCATCGGAAATAAAGGAATGTGTAACAACCATATCAAACAGGACTCTAACAAGTAAATCCTTCATTCAAATAGTGCATGTAGTCGTAGGTATTGCTGGCTGGTCAACACTCCTCAACTCAAACACTCGTGCTTGTGCTCCCCTAGTATTTGTTGCACCACCACCATGACCTCTACCGCGGCCATGTACCTACATGGAACTCTGTGGCGAAGGGGGGCTTGGTACCAAATACTGTTGTTGATGGATCGGAGCCCGATTATGTGGTGGTCGTTGACCACCTCCCTGAATACTTGAGGAGGAAGACCACTATTGTGATGGAACTCTACCCTGGAGGCAGAATGTAGCCTTGTGCCCTGGTATGCTGCAAGTGAAGAATGTCACCAACGGCTTCTTGCAATCTGACCGGATATGTCCATAACCTTCACACACTACCATCCTCTTTCCGGAGTTTGAGTTGTAGGAGTAAAACTCGGTCGTTTTTGCATCAGACCTCGTCCATATCCAGAAGCTCATGCACTAGTGTTGGTGTGTCCTACCCTCTCCCGCTTCTCCGGCCCACTTGATTGAGCAAATCTCCTAGGACCTGGCATGTCTCTCTCAAACATCGGGGCCCTATCCTGGTAGTCTAGCAACGACCCACATCAAAATCCTACAAGGTAAGAGCGGGTACTTTGATGCGAACCACTGAGGCTCGAACTTGAGGATCCATCGGCGTAATCGGCCTCCTTCTTTAGACTCGAAAATTCGACCAAAACAGTGGCGAAAAGGGGATGGAATTTAGACTCGAGAAGGGATGATGGTAAATGAATCAAAATCCGGATATGACAAGAAAAATCCCCTTGGTCTCGCACCTTAAGGATCTCCTTGACTCGATCAATCTTCCCTCGGAATCGCACTCTAGGAAGCTTGATCCTTTGTTCGTCAGCCTCTCACCGATAGAACAACTTTAGCCTCTCACCAAAGTGTTTGAAAATGTATCATCTCACCTTGTTTTCGGGTTTGATTTCGGAGCAAATCAACAACTCTTTCAAGCTAACGCTCAAGGGTTTTTTTTACTTCATTCACTCCACCTTTTAAAAATATTCGTCATCGAATCTTCATGCCTCAAAACTTAAAGAAACAACTCTTAGCTATTAAAATAACTAGTTTGCTTAAACTTTATTTTAAGGACCCTTAGCTCGACCCAACTGACCCAACATGGCTCTAAGATGGAATGGAAAACACGAGCCAAGGGTATGATCTTGGCCAAGGAATTGGGCGTGCGTGCTGAGCTCAACGTGGTCGTTTCATAGACACTTGTGGATATCTCTTGGGTAGATGTCGGGGTGGTCCAGGAATGTGGAATCGAAGTGCTTCGGGACCGTCCAAGATCACATCATCCTCTCTCTCTTCAAAAGGATTCGTCCTCGAATCCGGATAGTCTATAAGGAAGGCGTGCGATTCAATCTTGTCAACCAATCCTATAATATACAAAGGTAAATCAGTACGAGTGAAAGAACTCAACAAAGACATGTCAGAATTATAAATTAGAAGGAAAGGAATGTCACTTCTCTTAGGACTCATGTTGTTGTTGGTAGCTCGATCCATAGTCGTAGGATCGGATAGTACAGGGACGAATAAGGCCTCTTCGTACCACGCTTTTGCGTTGACTGATAGCATGTATTATAGTCTATATTTTGGGACTTGTTTAGACGTTTTATCTTCAATAATCTGCATGTATGGATGAATATTATGTGATTATATTGTTGTTTTGTCTACCTTTACAGGAATCGAGGTCTACACCTAGTTTCGTTGTAATTGTAGGTAAAATGGTACGTTTTGGAATGGAGCTAAGGAGCTAAGGAGTCATTGGAGCTACATTCTGGAGCTTAAGAAAGAACTCAGGAAGCATGGAAATAATTAAGAAGATTTACTTTGGACCAGATTCGAGAGATTTCACATTCAGTTGAGATTCACCTCGGTCAGCTACAGTGTCACCTCGACCGAGGTGATCTAGAGGAGCGTCCCGACCGAGGGAAAAACCCTTCCGCTGGCGAGATCCATATTTTTGGCCGAGATCTTTTTATTTTTGGAAAGAAGATATCTTATATTTTTGGGTTGGATTTCTGGAAGGAAGATATTATTTTTGGGAGATCTTTTATCTTTGGAAGATAATTCTCCTACATAAAGGGTTGGATATTCCACAATTCGGCCATCTTCTACACTCCCGATTGGGGAGATTTCTGGAGTATTTTCTGAAGCTTTGAAGGAAGGATTGAAGGATTGAAGATCAAGGAAGGAAGGATTCATATTTTGGAGTTAGCTTTTGAGGGAGTTTGTAAGACTTTCTTAGATTCCCTTTTGGTTGTTGTCTTAGCTGATTTGTTATTTAAGGAACGCTGATTGTTGTTATTTGATTCAGTTATTGAGACCTTTTTCTTAAGGTTTTCTTGTTCGAATATTGATTCCCTTTCCATATATTTGATTATTGTTATCATGATGATTGTTGGCTAAGTTTCTTATGCGATTCTAGGGTGATTGGCTGAAAGTTGTGGGAAAGACGATGATAGAATGATCTTAATCCCAACAGGACCTTGAAAGCTCGAGTCTTTAACCTTAACCCTAGAATACCTCGCTCAGTCGATGAACATCTCGGCCGGGGTGGAACTTGACTGTACGAGGTGAACCTTTCCTGATCCGAAAGTGAGAGTTAAGTGTTCTAGTTTGCCAAATCTTATTCTTAATACACCTTTCCTGGTTCAATGCAAGCCTAGGATGAGACTTACCCGGTGATTCCTTTGTTTGTTTACCTAAGATCATGAGTGTAGGTAATAAAGGTCTTTTCTTTTTTAGGGTTTGAGTGTGCCTTCATCCCATCTTTGTGAGTTAGCCTGAGACTTACCCGGTAAAGGTTGATTCTATTCCTTTGGGTGGTGTGTTGGTTTGAGATTATAGTTCCTATCCTTAGTAACTTGAGTGATGCGTCCTTGGACACGTCAATGAAGTATTCCGGATCTAGATCAAGCTGAAGCTCAACTACTCCTTAGTTGAAGTGCGAATGCAATTGAAGATGGGTTGCGGAAGCTTAGAGATGGAGGCGGAAGTTGTATGATTGAGTCGATCTAGATTGATCGATCAAACCTTGAAGTGGGTCGGTTGAGTTGGTTCTTGAAGAACCCTCGAATGTCGTTGAGTTTGGTTCGAAGATCCAAAAGAAGAACTTTGAGAGGATTGGAAGAGGGATTGATGCTCAAGTAAGTAGGAGGAAAATACTTCTCATTACTTAATCAAATTGAACATGCTTTACAAATGAGTCAATCATCCCCTTATATAGTGGATGAAGGCCATACAAAGAGTCGGAAATTAAATGACGGAAATAAAGTCGGAATTTAAGTTCCAGAAATGAAACACCTAAAAATATGAAAGGT
Source organism: Fagopyrum homotropicum (assembly GCA_033239125.1). Classification (NCBI taxonomy): domain Eukaryota; kingdom Viridiplantae; phylum Streptophyta; class Magnoliopsida; order Caryophyllales; family Polygonaceae; genus Fagopyrum; species Fagopyrum homotropicum. The sequence goes on from BSWB01000004.1 coordinate 132,922,344, forward strand.
TGAGAATTTAAGTTCGGAATTAAGTTTCCGAATTAAATTGCGAAACCAAAAGTCTAATCTTAAATTCGGAAAATTAATACCTGGAAATAAAGTCCCGGAAATTAATATTCCGAAAATAAAAAGACTTGTTATTACAAAACGCTAAATTATGGAAAATGCGGAAAATGCGCCGGAACGGTGCTGGCTTGACAAGCTTCAAGTCATAGTGGCGTAGAGACACGGTTTGCAACCAATGGGTCCGTGACAAGCAACGGTGCGGCTAATGATGGAGCCGGTAGCTTGAGCAATTGCTTTAGCACGGGAACGGGTGAGCGGTCCATCGGAGCGAACCCGAAGTGCCTCGTCTTCCTCGTCTTCGGACATAGGGGTCAAGGGCGCATCAGTCCCCCCATCTTGGATGTGAAACGTCCCCGTTTCTTCTTCATCAAATAGGGGCTCAATGTATGGTGCAAGGTCCTTGACATTGAACATCGGGTGCACGCCATAGTCGTCCGGAAGCTCCAACTTGTAAGCATTCGGGCCATGGCGGGATAAGATGCGGAATGGTCCATCACCGCGGTCCGAGAGCTTGCCTTTGCGGCGGGATGGAAAACGCTCCTTCCTTAAGTGGAGCCAAACAAGATCACCGGGCTCGAATGACATTGGACGGCGCCCTTTGTTGCGTTGTGTGGCAAGTTGATCGGCACGCCGTTGGAGTTGTGTCCTAGTCCGCTCATGAAGCTCAATGATGTGAGCGGCACGACTTGCTCCGGTGATGTGTTCTCCGGCTTTGAGTGGACGCGGAGTGAAGTCCATCGGGGTGTGTGGATTAAGGCCGTAGACAACTTCAAAGGGTGAAAGCTTTGTTGCCGAGTGTCGAGACCTGTTATAAGAAAACTCCACAATAGAAAGTAAGTCCTCCCACTTGCGTGGGTTGTTCCTAAGGGTCGCTCTAAGTAGAGCGCCGAGAGTCCGATTGGTCACCTCCGTTTGACCATCGGTTTGGGGATGATAGCTACTTGAGAACAACAAGTTGGTTCCAAGTTTCCCCCATAAGGTTCTCCAAAAATGGCTCACAAACTTTACGTCCCGATCACTAAGGATGGAACGCGGTATTCCATGTAAGCGCACAACATTGTCAAAGAAAAGGGTAGCTACTTCACTAGCATTTTGTGTGCTCTTACATGCAATAAAATGTGCCATTCTTGAAAAATGATCGACTACCACGAAAATGGAGTCTTTGCCTCGTTTTGACATGGGTAGGCCAACCACAAGTCCATAGAAAGATCCTCCCAAGGTCCCATTGGTATAGGCAAAGGAGAATACAATCCATCCGGACCTTGGCGCGATTTTGCATGGTGACATGTGATGCAACTTGTGCAAAACCGTGTCACATGCTTGCGCATGCGGGGCCAAAAGAAGTGCTCTTGTAGAGCGGCGAGAGTCTTGGTAGCACCGAAGTGACCACGACCCTCATGGGCCTCCTTTATCAACAAATGACGAATACTCGAGCACGGGATACAAAGTTTGCCCGCACGGAATAAGTAGTCATCGTTAATAAAGAAAGACTCATGCTCTCGGAGGTCAAGGCATTGAGCAAATATATCCTTGAAGTCAAGATCCGTGGCATATAACTCTTTGATAAGAGCAAAGCCATGGATCTTGGCGTCCATATGCACAAGAAGGATATATCGGCGAAAAAGGGCGTCGGCTACCACATTCTCTTTACCTTTCTTATGTCGAATGACATAAGAAAAGGTCTCAAGAAACTCTACCCAACTCGCATGGCGCCGACTCAAGGTAGTTTGACCCTTGAGATACGAAAGAGCCGTATGATCCGAATGAATCACGAACTCCTTCGGCCATAAGTAGTGTTGCCATGTTTTAAGACAACGAACTAAAGCATATAGTTCCTTGTCATAAGTTGGATAGTTGAGTGAGGGACCGGAAAGTTTTTCACTAAAATAAGCAATGGGATGATTCTCTTGTAAGAGAACCCCCCCCCCAATGCCTACATTAGATGCGTCACACTCCACCTCGAAGGTTTTCGAAAAGTTTGGGAGTTGGAGTAGTGGCGCATTACAAAGACGGTCTTTGAGCGACTCAAACGCTCGAGCATGGGTGTCACGCCACTCAAATGTGACACCTTTATTAGTAAGCTCATGTAACGGTGTCGCTATCGAGCTAAAGTCCTTGACAAAGCGTCGATAGAAGCCCGCTAAGCCGAGAAAGGCTCGAACCATGGTGGCCGTAGTAGGAGTAGGCCACTCCCGAATGGCGCGAACTTTTGATTCGTCCACTCGTAGTCCGTCCTTAGACACGACATAGCCAAGAAAAATTGTGGTGTCCGAGCAAAAGACACATTTCTCCAAATTGACATATAATTGCTCTTGTCTAAGGCACTCGAGCACTTGGCGAAGGTGCTCGATGTGGGCATCCAAAGACTTGCTAAAGACTAAGATATCATCGAAATTGACAACAACGAAAATACCCAAAAACTTACGCAAGACGTGATTCATGAGGCGTATGAAGGTGGATGGTGCGTTGGAGAGGCCAAATGGCATGACAAGCCACTCGTAGAGGCCATGCTTCGTCTTGAAAGCCGTCTTCCATTCATCACCTTCGGCCATGCGGATTTGATGGTATCCGCTCCGGAGATCGATCTTTGAGAAGATAGTGGCGCCATGGAGCTCGTCCAACATATCATCAAGGCGCCGGATCGGATGACGATACTTGACGGTGATTTGATTGATGGCTCGGAAATCTACACACATCCGCCAAGATCCGTCTTTCTAGGGCACAAGTATGACCGGCACGGCACATGGAGACAAGGAGTCACGAACATAGCCCCGGTCTAGGAGCTCTTGGACTTGGCATTGTAGCTCCATAGTCTCCTCCGGACTTGCACGGTAAGCGGCACGGTTGGGCAAAGACACGCCGGGCACCAAATCGATTTGGTGCTCAATTCCTCGGATTGGTGGCAAGCCGGGTGGTAGTTTGTCGGTCAAGATGTCCTAAAATTTGGACAACAACAAGGACACCTCGTGTGGCACATTACTAGGGTCATGGGAAATAGATGAACAAAAAGGGACAAGTAAGAAGCAAGGAAACTTACCTTCCATGACCGGTGTCAAGTCATGTCGTCGTGCCAAAAGGATTCGGGGCTCACATCGCCCTTGAATGGTAGGAGCGGGAGATGCATGTGTCGGGGCAATGCTCTTACTACCTCTTGCTTCGGTAGCATTAACCTTAGGGCCGGAATTACGGGAACCGGAAGTATGAACATCCACAACATCGGGAGAGAGGCGAGGAGGGTCCGATGTGGCCGGCGGTTTGGTGGTGTCATCGATCACTTGTTGCCTCTTTCGTTCTGCATAGTCAACTAAAATTTCCTGTGGAGTCATAGGCAAAAGTGTGATCCGTTTTCCATTATATTGGAACATGTACCGGTTGAGATAACCATCATGAAAAGTTTTACGGTCAAATTGCCATGGTCGTCCCAACAATACATGTGTGGCGTCCATTTTGATAACATCACAAAGAACCTTATCAACATAGGCGCCAATAGAAAACGTCACCCACGCTTGTTGTGTGACGGTGTCACTTGCCTTATCGGAAATCCATTGGAGTCCGTAAGGTTGTGGGTGGGGGGTTGTAGGCAACTTAAAGTGTTTCACCACTTTTTCGTTGACAATATTACAACACGAACCCCATCGATGATAAGAGAGAGACTTGTGTTATCGACCAAGCAACGAGAGTGGAAGAGATTCTCGCGTTGGTCAATAGGGAGATGCTCTTTTATAGCCAATATACGACGAGAGACAAGAGCAAACTTACCTGGTTGTGCCGGACCGCAAGCAAGTTGGTCGTCGCATGGCTCCATGCCATAGTATGGGTCGGCATCTTGGTCATCTTCCAAGAGGATATCACCATTATATTCCTCTTCGCCATCGTCATATGATGGGTTGGCAAACATCACCCGCTTGGTATTCGGGCAATCACGTTGGACATGACCAAACCCGCTACATTTAAAACACACGGGTTCTCTTGGACGGGCCACCGTTTGAGATCCTTGTTGGGTTCGGCCCAGTGGCGTTTGTGTTGGAGCAACGGTGCCACGGTATGGTGGTTTCTCGGTAGCCGCTTGCCGGGTGGGTTGACTCATCCGTGGTGATCCTTTAGCGGCTCCAGAATCTTGGGAACTAGACACATCTCGAGAACGAGAATTAGTGGTATAAGAGTATTAACTAGTGGAAGAATTATACCTTGAGTATCGAGGCGTCTCGAGTTGTTGCTTGTGAAGTTTTATGGCGGCATGACATAAGGCTCCTAAGTCCTTGTATGGGACAATCTCGAGGGGCCGCCGAATTGATGGATTAAGGCCGCTCATGAATTTGGTTCGAAGGGCGGAGGCGGAGGCCGAGATGCCGGCCTTCATATGCATGTCCTCCAGCTTGGCTAAGTAAGCCACCGGAATAAGGCTTCCTTGTTGGAATTTGGCAATTTGCAACCGCATGTCGTTTTTGAAGTCGTCGGGCACGTACTTCTTAGTCATGACATAGATCAAATCATCAAATGTCGCAACCGGTGCCCATCCTCGGTTCTCACGGTTGGTCTCGTACCGGTGCCACCAAGATTTTGCATCACCTTCAAAGTAAAGTGTTGCCGCTTCGATTTTCTCATACTCTTCATAATGGCAATGCTTGAGAGCTCTTTTCATATCTTGTGCCCAATCAAGAAATGCACAAGGATCATATTCACCATAAAAGATCGGAAATTTAACCTTACCTTCCCTACGAGATTGGTAGGGATCCGGTTGAGGCGGTGCCATGTATGCCTCTTCGTGATGGGCTCGCCGGTGGCCATCGTTATGCCGTTGGCGCCCATGATTAGGTGGGGCACGCCTTGGTGGGTTAGGAGGAGGCAACCATTCTTCTCCTCGATACTGGTTCTCAAAAGGCTCTCGGATGGGTGGGTGCCATGGACGGACATGTGTCACCCGTTCCAAGTCCGACTCATCATCGGAGAACTCGTCAAAGTCATCTCTTTCGTCATACTCTTCATAATCATGATACATCGGTTGCCGGCTATGCCGTTGGCGGCGTTGTCCGGACCGATCATTCTCGGGACATTGAGAGCGGTCATTTGTTTGATGATGGTACCGGTCATCAATCCGGGAGGGACGGTTGGTGCGTTGGGCACTAGATGGAGGATGGGAAGTGCCATACTTACGTCGGTTGTGCTCATAGCGTTTGTGCCGATTCTCCGTGTCAACATATAGCAAATCATTTGGAGAAGGGTCAGGGTTCTCGTCACCTTCATTGTGGGACTCATGACCGTCATTTTGGGAGGGCCCGTGGTTTTCAATGACGGAGGCAAGCCATCGACCGTTAGATGGTTCGGCTCCCAATATACCTTTGCCTTTGCGACGTCCATCGGATGTGGAAGCATCGACCAAGGTTCCATTTGGATTCGGTGGGGCGGTCGTAAGGGTAAGCATTTGGGCCTTGAAAGCTTCAATTTCTTGCCGAAGTGAGGCATTTTCTTCGGTCAAAGTAGTGAGCTCTTGCCTTTCACTAGATTCCTGAGAATTTTCCATTGTTACGTTAGTCATAACTCCAGGATTGGACACAAAATTGCAAGCAATCAAATGAGCAAGGTGACAAGATAAGTCAACGTTACCTAAGTTCAAGTGCGTTAGGGTTCTACCTTTGGGAAAGCCGTTAGGCGGTTAGGCAAGGAAGGCAAATCCAACAAATTTGAACCAAAATACACACAAATTCAAGAGTAAATTTGCAACTTGTAAGAAAATGGAGAGATAGGAAATGGACGGATTGTTTATCGGTAAGTTTTACTTGCTTTGGTCTTTGACCTTTTCAAAAATCCGATTTTTCGGATGGACCGGTTTGCCGGACGTCTTTTACTTTTGTTTTTGTGGAATTGTTTCTTTTTGAAACTTTTGAATGCAACCTTTGGAATGCAAGAGATGAATCCACTTTTCTTTGAAACAAATCCGTTTTTTGAAGAGTTTTTGCTTTGCTTTTGGTTTTTGGAATATCAAAAGGCGTGATATCCGATTTTGTCAACAAAAAAATCCCAAGAAAATGGTGAAATTGATTAACAAAAATGTCGGATTGGGTGAGGAAAAATGTTTTTTTTGATCAATGGTTTGATGGCAAACCAAAAATCTCCTAAATTTGCTTTGCAAAATGGATCGAGAAAAAAAAAATTTCAAGAACGTGGTTGAAGATGCGAAGAACGAGATGAAGATGATGATGAATAAAAGGCAAAAAGGATGAATAAGATAACGCACAAAAACAAGAGGAAAGATAACTTAGCTTAGATCCCTTTGCTCTGATGCCAATTTGATGCGTCCTTGGATACGTCAATGAAGTATTCCGGATCTAGATCAAGCTGAAGCTCAACTACTCCTTAGTTGAAGTGCGAATGCAATTGAAGATGGGTTGCGGAAGCTTAGAGATGGAGGCGGAAGTTGTATGATTGAGTCGATCTAGATTAATCGATCAAACCTTGAAGTGGGTCGGTTGAGTTGGTTCTTGAAGAACCCTCGAATGTGGTTGAGTTTGGATCGAAGATCCAAAAGAAGAACTTTGAGAGGATTGGAAGAGGGATTGATGCTCAAGTAAGTAGGAGGAAAATACTTCTCATTACTTAATCAAATTGAACATGCTTTACAAATGAGTCAAGCATCCCCTTATATAGTGGATGAAGGCCATACAAAGAGTCGGAAATTAAATGACGGAAATAAAGTCGGAATTTAAGTTCCGGAAATGAAACACCTAAAAATATGAAAGGTTGAGAATTTAAGTTCGGAATTAAGTTACCGAATTAAATTCCGAAACCAAAAGTCTAATCTTAAATTCGAAAAATTAATACCTGGAAATAAAGTCCAGGAAATTAATATTCCGAAAATAAAAAGACTTATTATTACAAAACGCTAAATTATGGAAAATGCGGAAAATGCGCCGGAACGGTGCTGGCTTGACAAGCTTCAAGTCATAGTGGCGTAGAGACACGGTTTGCAACCAATGGGTCCGTAACAAGCAACGGTGCGGCTAATGATGGAGCCGGTAGCTTGAGCGATTGCTTTAGCACGGGAACGGGTGAGCGGTCCATCAGAGCGAACCCGAAGTGCCTCGTCTTCCTCGTCTTGGGACATAGGGGTCAAGGGCGCATCATTGAGACTTACCGGTGATAGGAGCTTTGGTTTGGGATAGTGAGTAGTGAGACTTACCCGGTAATCTATTCCCACCTTAGAAACACCTTCCCTTTGCAAACCGCAGCTTTGTCCGCATTATCCTTTGAGATCTTGAGTCGGAACCACAAGTAGATGCTTTAATCCCTAGAATCCGCATTTCCCCTTACTTGACTTTTACATCATCTTTGATTACTTTAATTGCTTTTGGTTAATTGCAATACTTGCCAACCAATTCTGTGCTTTGTTTTACCTAAGTCCCTGAGATCGACCCCTGGAATTCTTGCTTTTTATTACAATTGACCTGTACACTGCGGGTTCGCATCTTTCTTCAAGCATACTTCTTGGGTTATAAATTTAAAGCTTGCACACACCGTTTGGAGCAAACATTGACGATAACCTCCTCAATCAGTTCCTTTTTAGGCTCTTTAGCTAGCTTGATCGGAGAAGGTGTTGGTTCGATCGACATCTCCTCTTGCCTTGTCTCGACTTCATGCAATCTGAACATGGGTGGTTCAAATGCAAGCTTGTACTCAAGGCTCTCAGGGATCACATCATACTCTCTCTCAATCTCCTCAAGAATAGATATGCATGTTGGTCTACAAGAGGTGCAGCTGGTAAGAGCAGTGCCAATTCCTCTCTGAATCTCCTGATTGCCTCAAAAGTCCGGACATCCTCAAACTGAGCCTCTACAAAGTCTTGTAGTTTCTCTCCTCAATGCTGCTATGTAGACATGCTCTCTAATAAGACTCCTCATATTCTCAAACCTTGTAACTCCGGTGCGAACAATCCTCCACCAGTATTGTGCTTGCTCTCTAAACAAATTATGCGCCAGCTTGACATGCCGATCCTCTAGGCAATGGATTGACTCTAAGGCGGTCTCCACATGGCCTAACCAATGCTTTACCTTTAATCACGGCTTGCCATCAAATGGAGGTACTCGCATGTGGTTGAAGGTCTTCAAGCACGCATCTGGCTTCGGTGTACATGGCTCATCTCGAGCCCTAACGATCTCAACAATACTCTTTGGTGAGACCTGCACCGGGTTTACCCTCTATGAAACCTCAGTAGATCTACTAGGTACCGGGGAATTTGGAACTCGTCCTCCCGTCTAGACGCATCAGCTACTTGTTGAAAGTACTCTTTAAACTTCGTCGCTCCCATCGATACGCGACATGAGTCGGCTGACCACGCTCTATGTGATCTTGACATAGTAGTGGTCTCATTCCCGACCTCGGGAGCCATACTCTCAACAATCTCATAGTTCCTATCCTTTGTTATCCCATCTAAAGGGGATCGTATATGGGGGATCGACCTTGTCCTCTCACTGCTAGAGGTCTATCTCCATGACTACGTTCTTCAACTGTTAAGGTCCTATCACCTCTACAGTAGGGGAAGAGATGGATGACCTCAACCTCGACCCATAGTGGGTGTCACTCTATTGCGTACGATCTATACAAAGTATTGTAACTAAATTTAAAACATCTCTAACTAACAGAAGAGTTCATGTCTAACTATATCAATTAAGCTGCCGAGATCCGTGGAGGGTAATGGTTGTCCCATGTACTATCTATCCCATACAGGCTATGCATATGATTTGAAAACGAAATTCATTAAAAATCTTATACCCCTTTCGGGTTCTGTTTACTTGTTTATTCGGCCCTTTAGAAGACTGTGAATGTCATTGTTGTCAACCTAGTACTTTGATACCATGTTGTAACACCCCAAATATTTGGAACTCGGGGCGCTACGGGTTAGGATCTCACAATGGGTCCCGACCCTACCTCGACAACAATTTCATCGGATCTTAACAAGGCACAAATAAAGGAAAATCGAATAAGATATAAAATGCATTAATGCCATGAAACTAAAGGAAAAGACCGTCAACCAAATACTACATAAGGGAAAATATCCAAAGACAACAATTGCGGAACATAGTCTGATAATAAATTAAAGAAACCCCATATCCTGTCCTACAATGTACGGGAAACCCGACTGACCACTCACGTCCGGATCACTCTGCAGCTACCCTATCCTGCAACCAGTCTAACAAAATACGGTATAACCGTTAGCTAACAAACTAAATAACAGAAGTACTAGAATATAAAAAAGCACACATCAATACGGAAAATAATCACACAACATGCTTGCACAGGAACCAGTTATTATTTTATATTAAGTGATTCACTTATAAGTTCAACTTATGTTTGTGGCACGAGAATCCCTGACCCGCACCTCCGTCCCCGCATACCAACAAGAGTGGTTTGATGCATCTCGCCGTATACCATGTTTGGGCTAGTCGCAGAGAACCTCCCAGTCTCATGTCAGAGTTGGGGCAGTGATGCCACGGCCCGTTATACATACACTTGTGTTTAAACTAATAAACACGTCATCCTATTCAAGTTATAATTATGGAACACATAATTCAGACACCACTATAATAGTCCACACCCATACAAAGAAAGTTAGCTAAGTATGCCCAAGGGAATTACCGGTATCGAATCAAAGTGCATTAACGCTACCACTCAATCCAGTATGTATAGATCTCAACTGTGTGGTTAAAAGAAGAACTTTTATCAATATAAAATATCCACCATCTAGAAGATTCAAACTTCTTGGCTAACGACGACGATTTGGAATTATATACTAAACTGATTTGCTTTATGAAAAGAAGATTTTACCTTTGATTATTCAGAACACCCTACGGGTCTAGGAAGGTTCATAAACCTCGAACTAACATTCAAGGACATGATAATAAGACACTTAAACAAAGAAATCTAACGAGTTGAAAGTTTTCTTCAAACATTCCAACATTAAGGAAATCTCAACCTTACAACTAAAACTAGCTAAGGCCCTACTTTGGTCTAAGATTATAAACTCTAAAAAATTTCTAAAAAATCCTAAGAAACATATCTAGCCACACCATGTCATATATACTCTCATATAGAAGCAATAAAACTCCTACACTCCAATCCACCAATTCTATGCAAAATCACAAAGTTGCCTCCACAAAAGAATTCCAACACTTTGAAAAATTCTGGATAACTATCACTCAACTTAGTTTTGGTCAAAATTCACAAAATCACATCTCATCATCTAACCGTTGGATCTCTCTCAATTTCAAACATGGTAAACTATAATATCTAGACTACAATCCTTCAAAATCTCAAGTCCATCAAAATAGTCTAACCAATCATATTTGGATCTAAAGATGCATCAACAAACAATTTTCTATACTTGAAATATTTTCTAAAACTTTTCTAGAAAACTGATTTTGGTCCCAACTTTTCTAACTCGTAACTTCGTAACTACTCATTGGATTTATCTCAATTTTGGTATGATATACTATAGTATCCATACTAGAACATATCAAAAATTCAGCCAAAAGGGTGAGTTGTTCATACCCAGATATGGCTCCAAGGTTGGGTGTTCGTCGACTTTGAAGGCCTTGAATAGAAGAAGATTTTTGATGTTTTCCTTGGTTGTTCTGTGTAGGTTTGAAGGCATGAAGAAAGGCTTTCATTAGTCTCCAAGTACAGGGAAAAAGGAAGAGGAAAGGTAGATGGTGACCCTTACCAGTCCAACTCCTCCTATTCTTTCAATGCTCGAGTGAACAGGGGTGCTTCTTGATTCACCATTTCTCTAACTCGATTGGGATGGGAGAAGATCAAAAGATTTAGCTAGAACTCAAGTATGAAAGAGATGGATGTAGGTGTCCCTTACATGTTAGCTCGTTGTTGTGTGACGAAGAGGAGAGGCTAGACTTAGGGATGACAATGAGGTGGATAATTCTCATTCTCCATGGGATTCTCCTATACGGGGATAGGAATGAGATTATAAACAAGGATGGAGGTGGAGATGGGGTAAAAAATAATTCCCCAAGCAGGGATGGGGATGGAGGCGGGAACTCCGTCTCCACCGGATTTCCCCGTGGAGATCCGCGCTGAATTTCCCCGTGGAAATCCCTCGCGTATTAGAATAATTTTTTTCCCGTGTTAATATATTATTTTCTATAATTGTATAATATGTATAACTAATTATTTTGGCCTTTATATACATGAAAAATAAATTAAACTATAATATAAGTTATTTATAATGGTATAACTAACAATTTAGACAACTTTTGTAGAAAATATTTCTTACAAGTTATATTATTATATATAACTTGTAAGACGTAGTTTCTATAAAAGTTGTCAAAATTGTTAGTTATTAAATTGGTAGTTTCTATATAAAATTGTTAGCTATAAAATTATTCATAATACCTTATAACTTAGTAAGACATAGTTTTTATATACCTAAGTAATATACACAAGTTATGTTCCTCACCACCTTTATCTTGACATATGTTGCATATTTTAGTTAAAAAGGTAGGCCGAACTTGATTTTTATTTTAGGTATAAAAACTCATTGCTCGATATAAACACATACTAGTATAATTGTTCGCTCTCAGACGTGTGTGTATGGTGAGTGATATAGCTTTAAATTTGTAACCTAAAATATAAGCCTGAAACAATATGCGAACCCGCAGTGTATGGATCAATTGTAATAGCAGCAAATACTCCAGGGTCGAACACAAGGACTATGGTGAAACAAAGCTCGGTAATTCAGGTTGTCAATCAAAAACAAGCAACAAAGCAAAGGTATCAAATATGATGTAATAATCAGATAAAGAAAATGCAGATTCTAGAGGTCAAAACATCCAGTTGTGGTTCCGACTCAAGATCTAAAAAGATAATATGGGCAAAGCTGAGGTTTGCAAAGGGAAGGTGTTTCTAAGGTGGGAATAGATCACCGGGTAAGTCTCACTACTCACTATCCCAAACCAAAGATCCTCTCACCGGGTAAGTCTAAAGGTACTAAGGAAAGGAACTATAATCTCAAATCAACACGCCACCCAAGGAGATAGAACTAACCTTTACCGGGTAAGTCTTAGGCTAACTCTATAAGATGGGATGAAGGCACACTCAAACCCTAATAAAGGATAAACCTTTATTACCTAACGCTCATGATCTTGGGTATACAAGCAAAGGAATTACCGCGTAAGTCTTATCCTAGGCTTGCGTATGGGCTAGGAAAGGTATAACAAGGATAGGATTTGACAAACTGAAACCTCAACTCAAATAAGGATCAGGAAAGGAATCGCCTCATTCAGTTCATGTTCCATCTCAGTCGAGATGTTCTACAAACTGACCGAGGTGAGGTTCGGTTAAGGTGTGGCTCGAGCTTTTAGGGTCCATTGGGGTAAAGGCTCATTCTTTCATCGTCTTTCCCACAATTTTCAGTCAATCACCCTACAATTGCACAAAGAAGTTAGCTAATAATCATCATGATAACAATAATCAAATATATGAAAAGGGAATCAATATTCAAAGAAGAAAACCTTAACACAAAGGTCTAAATAACTCATTCAAACAATCAATAAAACAATCAAACTGCGTTCCTCAATAACAAACCAAAAGACATCAATCAAACAATCTAAGAAAACCTTACAACTGCCTTCAAAGCATTCAACTTTATCTTCAAATCCAACTTCCTTCCTTCCTTGGATTATCTTCAATCTTCCAAACTAACTAACCTCCTTGGACTTCCAGATCTGATTGATATCTTTTCCATCCAGAAAATACATCCCAATATATAGGAAATACACTTGCCAAAAATAAAAGATCTTATGGGCCGTGGACCGTTCGTCTCGGTCCAGTCCAAAACGTGTTATTTTTCCTACAATTACAACAAAACTAGGTGTAGATCTCAATTCTTGCAAAGGTAAATAAAACAGCATAACCATCAAGAATATACATCCATACATGCAAATTATAAAGATAAAACGTTCAAACCAATCCCAAAATATAGACTATAATACATGTTATCAATAATACCCGTATAACTTGTAAGACATAGTTTCTAATCCCGAAGAATATGAATACTACTAGCTAGTTTGTCTTTGAATGCATAACTACTACAATTACCATAGCTATGATGAAATTATTTCGTAGCTATGATGGAATTATTTTGTCTTATAAACTCAACTGCTACTTTGTATTATAGCTTTTAATTACAAATAGCATTATACTAGAGTTTTCTATCTTTGATTATTTTTAATATTTATTATTTTTTTGATGAAAAAATTGTATTAGGACGGGGATTCTCTATCGGAGATCAACTGTTGAGAATATTATATGGGGACGGGGATTCCCCGATGGAGGTGGGGATCCGACGGGGACAGAGATGGGGACAATTTTGATTCCCGAACGAGGATGAGGACGGGGATGGGGAGTAAAAAACTAAGTAGGGATGGGGAGGGTAGTCCCCACCCTGACTCCACTCCGTTGCCATCCCTAACTAGTTTGTGTGTGGATAAAGACGAAGAGATGATCGTCTTGTTGCTTCTATCTACGTGATGAAGAGGAGGAAGGTTTTGGTTGCTCCTTGTTCGTTGATGTCTACGCTTAATAGGAATAGATGATAACACGATTTATGACGTTAGTCTAGGCATCCATTTAGATAGTTTTTCCCGCTATTCATGCATAGTTTAACATTAGTTCGTGACAAATTGCACTTAATTCATGTATGTTGTCGAGATAGACGTCTACGCGGACTTTTGCTTGTTTTGTAGGTATTTTGGGAGCTTTTGGAGCTTAATCGATACATCCAAGGATCGTTCCTCGCAATGACATACCTTGGGACTCATTGGGAAGCAAGTTAGGAGCAAGGCAGAACACATAGGACCATGTTGGTGCATGTCTGGCACCAACTCATGGCTCAACGATCAAAAGAAGGCTGAAGCACCAAAATCACGGCCACTGGGAGTTCCACAGCCGTGGAATGGGCCATGATTCCCTCTGCACAGCTGGGACAGCTGTCCCACGATTTCCATAACCGACTCTTGTAAATGGTGAAGGCTATAAGTACCCTTGCAGGCTGATTCTAAAGAGGACACACTATCCACTCCATACCTTACCTCACACATATTCTCCCATTGGAAGATTGGATTGGAGCTACTCTTGGAGAAGGAGAAGAAAGACTTCCATTGGAGAAGAAGAAGAAGAACACACCATTCCTAGATTTCTTAGTTTTTAGAGTGAAGTTTGTTGGAAACATTTTGTAGGGTTGTAAGAACGATTCGAACCTTCTTTTGAAGGATTGTAAGTCTCTCTTTTAATATTTATTCAGCTCGCTTTTCTTGTTCTATTTGCTTCATCTCTCTTTTATTTCATCCTCTTGATATGGACTCCATGATTTTATGCTTGATGATTTTGATTGTGATGATGCATGTTGTTGGCTAAATATATGTGATTCTAGCGTAAGGAAATGATGGTTATGGCTTGGAATATGATAGAATAGACTTAAACGTACCTTTGGATGAATTGTTTGCTCGAACCTAGCCTCTGTTTTGAATCACGGCCTGTTCTAGTAGGTTCCACCGCCGTGGAAGTGAGGAACTGACCGTGATTTTGTCTGACCTGCTTGTATTGATAAATCTAAGTGTTAGGCTGTTAGATTGTTAAAACCCTAGTGTTTGTTGAGCTAGATCTATCCTAGGGTGACCTAGTGTTAGCAACTAAGTGTAAGAAGAGACCTACCAGGTGATTTTTGCTCTTAGGTACCGAAGATGATGAACTCTAGGTAGTAGTGAGCCTCACTAGCCGCTATTTGACTGAGTGTGCTAGGATTTATGTTTAGGACTTGCCTTCCCGAGACCTACCCGGTGAGGAGATGTTAGATCCCTAGATAGAAATCCGGTTTGTGTAGAATTCCTAACATTAGGTTCTTTGAGACTTACCCGGTGATGAGACCTTAGGAACGGACTAGTGGACCATGAGACCTACCCGGTGATTGATCCCAATCTAGAAACACCCACTCCCAACATACTATAGTTTATCCAAAGAATGACTAGATAGCTTGAGTCCTATGCCATAACCGGATTTTCTAACCCCTAGAATCCGCTTCTCTATCTTTGATTACCTACCTTGTGTTTGTGTTTACTCATTTGTGTTTGCTAGCTTAATCTTTCATGATTTGTGATCCTTGATTGATCACCACAAAACTAAACCAAAAACATTGAGATTTTCATTTCTTTATTTCTTTCTCTTTTCTTAGCCTAGATCTTCACTATCCTAGGTCACTATTGACTCGATTTCACCTTAGTCTTTGTGTTCGACCTCGGAATACTATCCTTACTAAAAAACGACCCATACACTGTGGATTCTCTAGGAGTTAGGAAAAATATATCGAGTTATAAATTTAAGACTTTTGCGTGATACGTTTCTAGCGTAACAAGTTTTTGGTGCCGTTGCCGGGGACTAGGTCTAGATTGAGTCATTTTTGTGATTGTTTATAGTGTAGGTCTTTCTTGTTGCTTTTGATCTTGTTTGGTTTGTGTCTTTGCATTTTCAGGATATCTCTCATTCTTTAGGTGTATGCGAAGATCTCGTAGCAAGGATTTAGCTCCATTTGATCCCGAACTGGAGAAAACCCTTAAAGCTAGATCTAAGAGCATTAAGAAGAAGAAGGAGATGGCCGCAAGAGATCTTCAAGATGATTTGGATGAGGCTTTAGAGCAAATTAGGTTAAGAGATGAGCTCTTGGATAATGAAAGGAGGCTTGCCAATGAGAGGCAAGAAGCAACTAGGAGGGAGATTGAAGAGATTAGGCAAGCTCTTGTGCAAAGGGAGCTT
Source organism: Fagopyrum homotropicum (assembly GCA_033239125.1). Taxonomy (NCBI): domain Eukaryota; kingdom Viridiplantae; phylum Streptophyta; class Magnoliopsida; order Caryophyllales; family Polygonaceae; genus Fagopyrum; species Fagopyrum homotropicum. The sequence continues at coordinate 132,938,214 of BSWB01000004.1, forward strand.
AATCGTCAACCACCTCCTCCACTACCACCACAACCGCAGCCGATGGTTAATATTCGGCTTGAGCCGATAATGATTGAGGAGCCACAAACGTTAGGGCAACGTATGGATCCGGCTCAAAGAGTACACCGTCCGGGTGTGAACTTAGGAGATCCCGCAGCCCATGACTATGAGCTCCGCCCTCAAGTTCTACAAATGATCCGGCATAATCAATTTGGAGGAATGGAAGGAGAGTCCCCTCATCAACATTTGATGAACTACGAGATATTGATGGAGACTCTAAGGCCACCTATGTTGGAGAACAACAACCATAAGCTTAGGGCTTTTTCCTTCTCGCTTAAGGATAAAGCCTTGGCTTGGTACCAATTGATTCCACTAGGGCGTGTGAGTACTTGGGAGGAGATGACAACCGAGTTCTTGACTAAGTTCTTCCCACCTTCCAAGACTACCGAGCTAAGAGGGAAGATCAATGCCTTTGTAATGAAGGATAGAGAAAGCCTATTCAGGTCTTGAGAGAGGTTCAAAGACCTTCTCCTAGATTGTCCACACCATGGTATACCGAAAATAGAGCTATTGGAGATCTACTTCAAAGGACTTGATGAAGATAGCCAATTCAAGCTTCAATCTCTTTCCGGTAGGACTTTCATGGAAAAGAATGTGGATGAAGCTTGAGATTTTGTAGAGAAACAAGCTTTGGTGATTGAAAAGTACTCCCATAGGAAGAGTGATGTGAGGAAAGCGGGAGCATATGAGGTGAGTGAAGTCACCATGGGTAATTTCAAGCTTGATGCAATCAACAACGAGCTTAAGTCTTTGAGGGAGTTGTGTGCTACAACTTTGAAGAGTCAAGCAAGCCCTGAAGTGCAAGTGCAAGCAAACTTGTCTTCCAAGGAGGAAGATGTGAACTACATGGGAAGAGGAAACTACAACAACTATCAATGCCCAAGGAACTTCAACAACAACCGGCAATTCAACAATTACTAGCCTAACCACAACCATCCCGGGTTCTCTTATTCAAACCCGGATGGAGCCTTGAACCCTCCCGCTTCCACAAGCGTAGCTCCACCGCCTAAGGCTTCACAAGAACCTCCACCCGGATTTACTCAACCTCCAAAGGATAGAACCAAAATGATGTTTGAGCAATTGCTTGGGAGGTTGAGTGGTCTTGAAAGCACGGTGACTTCCATTTCTAAAGCTCAAAAGGTGTTGGAAGCACAAGTGTTCCAAAAGGCGGGTGAAGCTCATAGAGATCCGGGAAAGCTTCCCGGAAGAACCGAAGATAACCCAAGTGGCCAAGTGTTGGCCATCACAACAAGGAGTGGGATGAGCATGAAGGATCCCTTACCTAAGGGAAGTGATAAAGGAAAGCAAGTGGTGATAGAAGAAGAGACATTGCAAGAAGATGGAGGAAAGAGCAAGGATGATGAGCCAACGTATGTGGCACCACATCCATACAAGCCACCACTACCATTCCCACAATCACGAGCAAGAGCTCGCTTGGACAAACACTTCGGTAAATTCCTTGAACTTATGTCTAAATTGTATGTTAACATTCCGTTCATGGATGCTATTCTAGGAATGCCGGCATATGGTAAGTTCTTGAAGGAAATACTCTCCAACAAAAGGAAGTTGGAGGAGTATGGGGAAGTAAGGATGACGAAGAGGTCCTCGGATTGATCCAAACCATGAAGGAGGAGATGCCTCCTAAGCTAAGAGATCCGGAATCTTTTTGTGTGCCAATCGTAGTGGGAGAAGTGAATTATGAAGCCCTTTGTGATCTTGGAGCAAGTGTAAGCATCATACCGCTTGCACTTTGCAACAAGGTTGGGCTAGGAGAGCCATATCCGGTCAAGATGACCCTTTACATGGCGGACCGTTCGATAACCCATCCCGTTGGAATCTTGGAAGACATACCGGTGCAACTAGGGAAGTTCTATGTACCCATAGACTTCGTTGTTTTGGACATCCCAGCGGACTATCCGGTTTCCATCATCTTGGAGAGACCTTTCCTAACCAATTCCGGATGTTTGGTGGATTGCAAAAATAGAATTCTCTCCTTCAACATTGGAGAAGAGAATATCAAGTTCAAATTATCTACAATGATGAAAGGGCCAACACTTGGTGAAGATGTGTTCAACATTGTCGAGCAAGAGGAATGTAGAGAAGTTGTGAGCTCGATCTTGATCAAGGACCCCTTGGAGAAGGTTCTTAGCTTAAGTTTGATGGAGGAAGGGTTTGAAGATGATTGCAATGAAGAAATCAAGGCCTTGGATGCATTGGAAAAGGAGACAAGTGCTGAATTTGAAGTGCACGAAAGTATGCTGAATCACTGTAGGAATCACGGTCTATCACCCAGAACCACGGCCGTGATTTCTCCCGTGGAACTCTCTGGAATGCTCAAAAGTTCTAGCTTAGCAAGTTCCACAGCCGTGGTTATGCCAAAGACCGTAATTTTGCCCGTGGTTTCTCCAGAAAGAGCCTTAGTTGTTGATCAAGCTTCAAGGAGCCTTGAGAAGTCTTCATTAGCTTTGGATTCATCTCAACCTACATTGTATGGAGCGTCTCCAATCGATAAAGGTCCTCCTAAACTTGAACTTAAACCCCTCCCCTCTCATCTTAAGTATGCTTTTCTTGGTGAAGATTCTACTTATCTTGTGATTGTTAATGCATGCTTGAATGATGATGAGTTGAATAGATTGTTGCATGAATTGAGATTGCATAGGAAGGCTATTGGCTATACCATTGATGATTTAGTTGGCATTAAACCTTCTTTGTGCATGCATAAGATCTTAATGGAAGATAATCATAAACCTTCAATTGAACCTCAAAGAAGACTAAAATCCATCATGAAAGAAGTAGTAAAGAAAGAGATTCTTAAATTTCTAGATGCGGGAATCATTTTCCCGATTTCGGATAGTAAGTGGATTAGTCCCGTGCATGTGGTTCCTAAGAAGGGTGGGATGACCGTAGTGATCAATGAGAATAATGAATTAATCCCAACTAGAACGGTTACGGGATGGAGGATGTTTATAGACTATAGGAAACTAAAAGTGGCCTCTAGGAAAGATCATTTCCCTCTTCCTTTCATTGACCAAATGCTAGAGAGATTAGCTCAACATTCTCACTTTTGATACTTAGATGGTTATAGTGGATTCTTCCAAATCCCTATCCACCCCGATGACCAAGAGAAAACTACATTCACATGTCCTCGGGGTACATTTGCATATAGGAGAATTCCATTTGGGTTGTGCAATGCACCCGCCACCTTTCAAAGGTGTATGATGGCTATCTTTTCTGAGTATATTGAAAACATCATAGAAGTGTTTATGGATGATTCCTCTATTTATGGATCTTCATTTGATGATTATTTAGCTAATTTGTCCTTGGTGCTTAAGAGATGTGAGAAGACAAATCTTGTCTTAAATTGGGAAAAATGCCACTTCATGGTAAGTGAAGGCATTGTGTTGGGACACTTGGTGTCCAACCGAGGCATTGAGGTTCATAGGGCTAAGATAGAGACGATAGAAAAGTTGCCACCACCTACCTCGGTGAAGGGGGTAAGGAGTTTTCTAGGGCATGCCGGTTTTTACCGGAGATTCATTAAAGATTTCTCTAAGATTTCTAAGCCTCTTACTAACCTACTAATGAAAGATGTTGAGTTTGTTTTCTCCAAGGATTGCCTTGAAGCTTTTTGTAGGTTGAAGAATGCTTTGATCTCCGCACCCATCATGCAACCTCCGGATTGGAGTTTACCGTTTGAGATCATGTGTGACGCGAGTGATGTAGCCGTTGGGGCTGTTTTGGGACAAAGGAAAGACGGGCTTACACATGCCATCTATTATGCTAGCAAGAAGCTAGATGATGTCCAACTCAATTATGCTACCACCGAGAAGGAGTTGCTAGCGGTTGTGTACGCATTTGAGAAGTTCCCCTCGTATCTTGTTGGAGCGAAGGTCATTGTGTATACGGATCATGCTGCGATCTATTATCTCCTTACAAAGAAGGATGCCAAACCTCGTTTGATTCGGTGGATCCTTCTTCTTCAAGAGTTTGATTTGGAAATCCGGGATAAGAAAGGGTCCGAAAATTCTGTGGCGGATCACCTTAGTAGACTCCCACCATTGGAGATTGAGAGAGATGGCATCCCGATTGATGACTCATTCCGGGATGAGCAATTGCAATTGGTGGAGGAATTCTTGCTTCTAGTGTCCAAGGGAAATGAGCCATGGTATGCCGACATTGTGAACTACCTTGTGTGTGAGGAGGTGCCACCCGGTTTATCCTATGCCCAAATGAATAAGTTCTTCAAAGATGTGAGGCATTATGATTGGAGTGAACCGCTTTTGTTCAAAAGAGGGCCGGACGGAGTCTTTAGGAGATGCATACTGGAGGATGAGGTGAAGAGTGTGATCTGCCATTTTCATTCCTTGCCATGTGGAGGGCATGCTAGCTCACACAAGACATGTGCAAAGGTGTTGCAATCCGGGTTTTATTGGCCAAGCTTGTTCAAGGATGTGCAGAATTTTGTGGTAACTTGTGATGCTTTCCAAAGGACGGGCAACATCTCAAGGAGGAATGAGATGCCCTTGAACAACATACAAGAAGTGGAGATATTTGATGTGTGGGGTGTGGACTTCATGGGACCATTCCCTTCTTCATGTGGCAACCTCTACATCCTATTGGCGGTGGACTATGTTTCGAGATGGGAGGAGGCAATCGCCTCTTCCACAAATGATGCCAAGGTTGTGATGCGGTTCTTCAACCGAGTGATCTTTCCTAGGTTTGGGACACCAATGGTGATCATAAGCGATGGAGGAAAGCACTTCACCAATAGGAACTTCGGGACACTTTTCGCTAAGTATGGGGTAGCTCATAAGGTAGGAACACCTTACCATCCCCAAACTAGTGGCCAAGTGGAGATCTCCAACCGGGAGATAAAAGGAATTCTTGAGAAGACGGTTTCTAGAACAAGAAAGGATTGGACTATGAAGCTCGATGACGGCTTGTGGGCATATAGAACCGCTTTCAAGACACCGATTGGCACCACTCCCTACAAGCTAGTTTATGGCAAGTCTTGCCACCTTCCGGTAGAGATGGAGCATAGAGCATATTGGGCCATTAGATGGCTGAATTTTGACATCAAGGAGGCCGGTGAGAAGAGATTGCTAGACATGAACGCTCTTGAGGAGATCCGGTTGGATGCCTATGAAAATGCCCGGATATACAAGGAAAGGACCAAACGTTGGCATTACAAGCGTCTCATCCCGAAGGAGTTGAGTGAAGGCGACCTTGTCCTTCTCTTCAACTCAAGGCTGCGGCTCTTCCCCGGAAAGCTTAAGTCAAGATGGACGGGTCCTTATGTGGTGAAAAAGATCTTTTCCCATGGAGCGGTTGAGATAGGAGGGGAGCATTGTGGAGATTTTAAGGTGAATGGGCACCGGTTGAAGAAGTATATCAGGGGAGCTCCGGTGGATATGATTGTCCCACTTCACCTTGAGTGAGACGCCCCGAGTTTTCCCATGGAGCGCTTGGTGGGAGGCAACCCATTGGTAGACATCTTTCCCTTTTTGTTTTTGTTTTATTTTCCATTTTTCTGTTTTTTTGTTTTTGTGTGTGTTTGGAGTTTGTGTGCTAGAGCCTAAGTAGCATGGAAGCCTTGCATGGCATGTGGATGATGATGATGATGATGAGCCCCTCATCAATTATGGGTGGAGCAGACGCGGAACTTGGACGGCTAGCGGTGCCTAGCGCGGGTCCTGACGCCATAACGAACACCTTGAGCTCTCTACCATCGTTGATAGGATCATCCACCATCAATCCACTTGAGTGAACCCAAATACCAAAGCAAACCATTTTACATTGTGAGGACCCTCTTTCACTCTTCTTTACTTCATTTACACATTGGGGACAATGTGTTTCTAAGTATGGGGTGGGGTTTTCATGATCACTTGCATGATTAGCATCTAGGATAGTTTAACATTGTCACATGTTTTGCATTGTCCATAGATATTTCGAAAAATCCAAAAAATCAGAAAATTTAAAAAATTTTAGTGCTTCTAAGCTTGGGTATGACCCTTATGATGAACTTGTCTTGTGAATTGGCTATGGATGGCCTTATGTGTTGAATTGATGTATGCATATGTGGACTTGAAGTACTTATCTTGAATCCCATGAGTGAATTGTGATCATGAATGTTTGCCTTGATTAGATTGAGGATTGATGGTCGAAATTACATGCTAGTTCTTGCACATCATTTAGGAGTGATTAAGGCAATTCATCTTTCTCTACTTATCATCTTTATCATGTTGTTTGAGCACCTCAATTGATACAAAATTTGACCTCTTTTGACCCATCCGGGAATAGGAGCATGATAGTGTGTTGATGTGTGTGAAAAGCAAGTGTGGGGTGAAGTTGTTGATGAAAGTATGTGGTGAATGAAGTGCCGAATTTGTTGTGAAAAGTGTAGAAAAAATATAGGTTTTGGGACTTTGGTTTTGATGACGAGTAACTCGGCACCATTCACATAATCGGGTGTTTGTGCCTTTCCAAAGTCGGATAAACCGAATGTCCTAACAAGCCTTGGTATGTGTGCCCGGTGTGAGGCACCTCGGAAAAATCCGGAGATCCGCTAATCACTAAGGTTTCAACTTTTGTACACCAATGTCATTGCCTCAAAAGTAAAAGAAAAAGGAAGTGAAAAAGAAAAGAAAACAAGGAAAAGATGGAGAAAATATACACTTGTGGTGAAGTTGATCAAAAATAAATTTGTGGAGTTAGTTCCTTTCCCGGATTAGCATCACATAACCTAAAAATTCCCACCTAATCACAACGTTTCTTAGCCTCTTCCTTCCTAAGTCCTTGTGACCTATTTGCATGTGTGTAAGACTTAGTAATCTAGATTGGATATGCTCATGATCATCTTGACTTCTTCATTGTTACCTTTCATGCATGCTTTCTAGTTAAGTATAATTGTCTTTTCATGCCTTCATTCGTTTGATGCATGATTACTTGTCCATTTGCCATGAAACATGACTATGAAGGTGATCCAATATTAGAAGCACGATTCCAAAAAGATTGTGTTGTTTTGCTGCATGCATAAATCATGTCATCTCTTAGTCTATAGTTGGGACTTGCTCGGGGACGAGTAAACCTTAAGTATGGGGTATTTTGATAACACGATTTATGACGTTAGTCTAGGAATCCATTTAGATAGTTTTTCCCACTATTCATGCATAGTTTAGCATTAGTTCGTGACAAATTGCACTTAATTCATGTATGTTGTCGAGATAGATGTCTACGCGGACTTTTGCTTGTTTTGTAGGTATTTTGGGAGCTTTTGGAGCTTAATCGATACATCCAAGGATCGTTCCTCGCAATGACACACCTTGGGACTCATTGGGAAGCAAGTTAGGAGCAAGGGAGAACACATAGGACCATGTTGGTGCATGCCTTGCACCAACTCATGGCTCAACGATCAAAAGAAGGCTGAAGCACCAGAATCACGGCCACTGGGAGTTCCACAGCCGTGGAATGGGCCGTGATTCCCTTTGCACAGCTGGGACAGCTGTCCCACGATGTCCATAACCGACTCTTGCAAATGGTGAAGGCTATAAGTACCCTTGCAGGTTGATTCTAAAGAGGACACACTATCCACTACACACCTTACCTCACACATATTCTCTCATTGGAAGATTGGATTGGAGCTACTCTTGGAGGAGAAGAAAGACTTCTATTGGAGAAGAAGAAGAAGAAGAACACACCATTCCTAGATTTCTTAGTCTTTAGAGTGAAGTTTGTTGGAAACATTGTCTAGGGTTGTAAGAACGATTCGAACCTTCTTTTGAAGGGTTATAAGTCTCTCTTTTAACATTTATTCAGCTCGCTTTTCTTGTTCTATTTGCTTCATCTCTCTTTCATTTCATCCTCTTGATATGGACTCCATGATTTTAAAGCTTGATGATTTTGATTGTGATGATGCATGTTGTTGGCTAAATAGATTTGATTCTAGGGTAAGGAAATGATGGTTATGGCTTGTACTATGATAGGATAGACTTAAACGTACCTTTGGATGAATTGTTTGCTCGAACCTAGCCTCTGTTGTGAATCACGGCCTGTTCTAGTAGGTTTCACGGCCGTGGAAGTGAGGAACTGACCGTGATTATGTCTGACCTGCTTGTATTGATAAATCTAACTATTAGGTTGTTAGATTGTTAAAACCCTAGTGTTTGTTGAGCTAGATCTATCCTAGGGTGACCTAGTGTTAGCAACTAAGTGTAAGAAGAGACCTACCAGGTGATTTTTACTCTTAGGTACCGAAGATGATGAACTCTAGGTAGTAGTGAGCCTCACTAGCCGCTATTGGATTGAGTGTGCTAGGATTTATGTTTAGGACTTGCCTTCCAGAGACCTACCCGGTGAGGAGAGGTTAGATCCCTAGATAGCAATCCGGTTTGTGTAGAATTCCTAACCTTAGGTTCTTTGAGACTTATCCGGTGATGAGACCTTAGGAACGGACTAGTGGACCATGAGACCTACCCGGTGATTGATCCCAATCTAGAAACACCCACTCCCAACATACTATAGTTTATCCAAAGAATGACTAGATAGCTTGAGTCCTATGCCATAACCGGATTTTCTAACCCCTAGAATCCGCTTCTCTATCTTTGATTACCTACCTTGTGTTTGTGTTTACTCATTTGTGTTTGCTAGCTTAATCTTGCATGATTTGTGATCCTTGATTGATCACCACAAAACTAAACCAAAAACATTGAGATTTTCATTTCTTTATTTCTTTCTCTTTTCTTAGCCTAGATCTTCTTTATCCTAGGTCACTATTGACTCGATTTTACCTTAGTCTTTGTGTTCGACCTCGGAATACTATCCTTACTACAAAAGGACCCATACACTGTGGGTTCGCTAGGAGTTAGGAAAAATATATCGAGTTATAAATTTAAGACTTTTGCGTGACACGTTTCTAGCGTAACAATAGACCTTGGTAGCTCCTTGTTGATGTGTTCGTGGGGAAGACGAAAGAAGGCAGTCCCGACTTGGCTTGGTTGATGGTTGCGTGGGAAACAAAGAAGGGAGGCTCTTCTACTTTTCTAGTTACGTGAACAGAAGAAAGAAGGAAAGAGTTGATGTTTACATGAGTACAAAAGAGGGAAGAGTTGGCCGGCTACGTGAGAAGTGAAGAGGTTGTTATTGTGACGTGGGAATTGAAGAGGGCAATCAGCCGTTACTTCATATTGATAGAGAAGGTAATCACTATATGTAATATCCGGAATTTTTATTCCGTTTAATTCCGTAGCAAACCGGATTCCGATTTGTTGATCTTTCCTCGTTCTACACCATCTCAAATTTCTATCATTATATATAACTTCACTTCACATAAAATGATAGAATTTTATATTAAACCCTAGATTTATTCCACTTCTAGTTCATGTCTTTCGACAAGAACATGACAAGACCGTGAAAACGTCACCAACGAGTTTTGACAAGAACATGACGAGACAATGACAACAATTGACGAGACCAAGACGAGATCGTGATAAGCGTTTGAGAAGGCCATGCATGAGCTTGATAAAGCCATGACAAGTTTTGACAACCTCAGCCCACTCTTCTTGACAACCTCAGCCCACACTTTTCTGGTTCAGCCCACCTTTCTTTCCTTGTTGTCATATTTAGTCCAGCAACACCTTGCTTGTGAGTCGGCCCAATAGTAAGAGAGAAGCCCTAATGAGCCCAGCAAGCGTCAGCTCAGCAGCGAAGAAGCCGCTCAACGTCATGATGTGCTGAGATGGAGAGAGACCCGATCAACAAGCGTAACAGCCTTGAAATCACGCCACAGATCATGTACCGCTTCCTTCTACAGCCCACATTCCCTTGCTTCCGTCTACATTCAACGCCCTCTCCATCGTGTTTCCTTCAGCAGTGAGTCTCCTCCCTCAATCGTCTCTTGAGTAAATCGTGGAAGCAACCACAAACATACCTTTGCAGCCTCGCATATACAAATGTTGGCCCAGCCTGCTAGTCCTTTCCCCTCTACTCTTCACGCCGTCTCTCTGTCGGTACTCGGTAGAAGCAAGGGCGAACCCTAACCTTCATCTCCTCGTCATTCAGCATGCAACAACAACGGTAAGTGAGGATTGGCCTTGCCTTACTACAGTCATATATGTACTTATAGTTGATGTCAAACCATCTAGGAGTCCTTTTTTTTTTCCAGCCAAAGGAACAACTGCAAGGAGCTGTTACATTTTTCAATTTTTCAACATTGACTAGCAGTCAACTTCGAGTCGAGATCTGGGTAAGTTAGACTCTTTCTTTGTTTCTGATTTTCGGATATGTTGTAGTCAGTAGTTCATAGTAGATCATACTAAAATTTGGGAAGAATTAGAGTTACAGTTTGAGAGTTATGGTGTCCCAAATTTGGCTACTCATGCAGTTTTTATAAGTGTGCTGAGTGTTGAGAAAAACTGCATGTGATGTAGTTTTGTGAGACAGTTTTGGATAGGTTTGTTATCTCTGTTGGACTTGAATTTTGGATATGTCTTAGTTAAGATTACATAGTAGAGTATATCAAAATTTTAGGGAAATTCATGAAGAGATTTAGTAGTTATGATTTTTCAAAGTTGAGGCAATAAATAGTTTTTCTGTTTTTGGTGAAATATTCTAAGTATGAGAAAACTGTGTGTGGAAGCAGTTTTTGGATCTAGATAAGAATGGGTTAGATCTATCTTATGGACATGAAATATTGATGGAACATACAGTTAGATGCATACTATGATTTATTAAAAGTTGTGGTCAATCCAGCGATCGATTCCAGACTTATAAGGTTTCAAAGTAGCCTAGTTGTGCAGTTTGGTAAAATGCGGATTTTTTGGCTAAGTATGGGAGAAATTGTGTTGAAGAGTCAACTTGGGATTTTTGTGTAAGACTACTTATTGATTCTTCCTGAGATTTATTTCTTCTAGTGAGTAGAGTACTTTGCATATAAGGATTAGATATTTTATTTGAGATTTTTAGATTTTTGTATGAGCATTCTAAGTTAGGTCAAAGTGAGATCATTAGTAATTTTTCATGGAAGTTAAAAAGTTGGAAAATATCTTCCAACTTAACTAGATCTTTCTTGTGAGTGTTATATTATGGTTGTGGACTTCTTATGAAGTTTTAGAAATATTCTAAGAACACTTCTAGGGTTTCGAACACTAGGGGCAAAATAGTCATTTGGCATTACGAGAGTATTTTGGTAATTTATCTGATGATAGAGTTAAATATCTTAGAAGTTGGAGACTTCTAATAAAGTGGAATACATTATTAATTCACTTGCCTTTTTAACAGGCGGTTGAGTTCCTGCGGTTGCGGACCGATTCGAGATAACGGGATTATGTTTTGATTTAGGTAAGTCCTTTGGGCTTACTTAGCTGACTTCTAAATATGAGTGTGAATAATGGTAGTGGTGTGTGAATGAGATGTTTATAGTTATATTTTAGTAATAGTTATATACCGACCTATACCTTGGCCTAAGAGTAACGGGCGGTGGCATTCTACTCAATAGTCTGAGGACGCTGGGGGTTTCTTTAGGGACTAGTCCATACTCGGTTTGTAGTGATGCTACCGGCAGAGGTAAGCTAGACCTACACCGGTTGGATAAGGAACGGAAGCGAGAACTCTTAAGATTCTCGTGCCACAACTTTAAAACGGAATAAAGTGAATCACCTAAGCTATCAAATAATAACCAAATTGTGTGCCAGCATGATGGGTGTTTATGTTACCTTGTTTGTGTTTGTGCTATCCTTATTCTGCTTATATTTGTATTGTTAGCTAACGATTTATCAGTGTTGTAGATTTGTAGAGATAGACAGTTGCATAGAGATCCGGAACGGATGGTCAGCCGGGTCCACGTATTCATTAGATAGGGACGGAGGAGTCTTCCATACGACATGCATGTTACGTGTATATATGTTTTGTAAGGCTGTAACATGTGCACTTTCATAAAATACAATTTTATGTTTTGAAATTATTTTAATTACATTTGTACCTTGTTGTAAGATCCTAGTAAAGATGTTGTTAAACCAAGGCCGGGACCCATTGTAAGGTCCTAACCAGTAGCTCCCCGAGTTCTGAGAACTTGGGGTGTTACAACATGGCATCAGAGCTCTGGGTTGGCAACAATGGCACTTGAAATCTTCTGAAAGACCGAATGTATAAAATTACTAGAACCCGAAAGGAGTCTAAGATTTTCAAAACGGATTTCTGTTTTTACACACGTGCATAGTCGGGTTGTTCGGTTAGTAGTACGTCGGACCACCATCGTTCTCCATGGATCTCTGCAACTTGGAATGATAGGTGAGTTAGTATTAGACTTATACTGCTATGTTTTAATGTATGGTTATATATATGTGTATGTGTAACATGTTAGTACCCTAAAGGATAGGCAGTATCTTTTAGTTAAGTTATTAGGATGCGATCATCGCCTCATGATAAAAGGTTAGTAGATCTTAAAGAGTATCTCTATAGGAAGATAATGGACTCCAACCTCAGAGTAGAGTAATGTGTTCTAGCAGACACTAGAGATTCCTACAATCTTTCGAAGAACTAGTGGACACAAGGTGAAGATCATAAGATGATTCTTAACCATAAGAACAATCAGATCGGAAAGAATATCAAATAAATTCATGTAGAAGTGATAGAAGTCCGTACCAGGAATTTAGCGATGTGAAGACGAAAGATGAAACTCAAGGATGCATGTACGGACTGATAAGAAGTGCAAATTGGAGAGGACAATATCGAAATACAAATTAAGCGGGGTAAAGTACAACTATACTTGGCGGGTTAAATGGCAGTGCAACAAGCTGGATGACGCCATAGGCAAGTTGGGTCTGTGAGTACAAAGAAGATATGGTGTCGACCCCAATGTGAAGAATTAAAGAAGTACAAAGACAGAATTTGACAAATGAGTTAGAAGACGAGAAATAAATTTCATCATCATAGAGACGGGTTACTTCCTCAGAGATTCAAGAATTTTGAAAGAAATCATGACGCAAGTATCAAATACATTAGAAGTTTGAAATTAAGACAAAAAATTTCCATAAAGGTGGCATTATAGAATTACACCAACCAAGGAGGAAGAATGTGAGAGAATGATATTGGTGGACTTGAGGGTCCACAATAATTTCTCATTTACAGAGATATTTAAGTTACCAATATTAACGATTCATACCAGAGAACCGCAAACCGAAGACAATTAATGTAAGAGGAATCGTGAAGACGCACTTACAAGCTATTGTTGAAGAATTGATAAGTTCATTGATGACAAAGGAATGATACAACCGGACTTGGAAGAGTATAAGTGAGCTTATAATGAAGACTCTAGGAGGAGCCAAAGGAGTATGAACCGATAACCTAGAAGGGATAGCTTTTTACCAAGTACATCCACATTGAAGGAGACCTAAGAAAGGTAAGTCTAGGGTCTTGTAGAAGATCGACTATAAACTAAATAGGAACAACTAAGGATTTACCACATAAGGGATGACTAGTGGGTAGATAAGAAGTATAACAACAGATCTATAGAAGAATTTTATCGACATATGTAAGACCTCTGAAGGATCAGCGGAGACAATAGTGAAGTTAAATTAAGTCATATTAGTAACTTTGATTGAGAATTCGAGAAGAAGATTTTGAAGACCAGATTAACCCCCTTAGATCAGTAAGGAGATAAAGAGAATTGTTGTGAGCAGTTGATGATCTACGGGCTAAGAAAATTTTTACCGATCACAGTTAGTACAAGTGGATCCGCATAAGAAGAACGAGAAGATTAGGAAGAAGTAGATGATTTTTTATGCGACCATACATCAATCCAGAAAGAGGATACTTAGCATTTCACACAAGTGGGGTTGATGGTGCTCTTCCGTGAATTACAAAATAATTAGATTATAAAGATTATAAATGTTGATGGCGCCCTTGGGAGTAAAGATTTGACACAAAACAGTTAGATTATAAAGGATGCACAAACACAGAGAGTATGATTTAATTCCTTGGTAGAATGTCTTATCGAGTGGTGAGGTGGTTGTAAACGAAATTTACATTTGGACTGGAACAAACATGAGAAAGAGTAAAGTTGAATGATTGAAAGATTATTATACGGATCTTGTATCACCCCAATAAGATGATTACCGGAAAGTGTTTATATAAGAATTTAATGACAAATGGTGGTACTCCAATGAAAATTCAACCTAACCCTGATAACCAATGATAGGTAGATGGAGGAACAATAGTGAGACTACTTACAAATGACGTGTTGGAAGCCCATTCTTGACCAAGGACATAAGAGTTGATCAAAGTAATAACACATATCAATGTGGTTCGTAAAGTGTGTACTAGAAAACTCAAAGGGACTTAACTATCCTACGGGGTGTAAGGGTTTAAAGAAGGAAAAGCGGATTGAGTATAAGGACAACATAATAAATACGAGTCGAGAAATTTTGATTGTCGAGAAAGTCATATGCATTTGATGTTTCAAATATAAACGGTACCGGTGGAAGTTTAATAAAAGTCATACTATCGGACCGATAACACTATGATGTATGGAGTGTAGACCAAGCAAACAACTTAACTAGTGAGAAAGAAAGTCAGGTATCAAAGGTCGAGTCTTGCAAAATATGAATACAGTGTTGAGATGAGAATATCTTTATGTAGTCTATGCAAGAGTACTACATACATGAGGTCCCACACAAAACGTGTAGTAATGATCAATTGACAACTTGAGACCGAGTCGGAGAAGGAGAAGGTTATAAGATGAGTCACCTAGTAGAAGAGTTCACAAGACAAGTATGAGATATCATCATGTGGTTGGTATTTATTGTCTCGGTGTAGACTTATTACCACACCTCGAGAATTTGCAGCTAAATAGAAAACTTCATGTCAAGATTGTAAATAGATCAAGGTAATGACTTGTAGGTCAATGTGATGTGCTGACGTTAGTGGTCAAAGGGATTGTGAAAAGATAACCACATTGAGTAGTCTTGACGAGTAATAAGGAGAGTCCCGATGAGACCTAAGTAAATTCCAAAAAAAAAAAAAATTTAAGACCGCACGTTCTAATCCCTCAAAGGAGGCGTAACCGGGAGTTCTTGCGAAGGAGTTCCTAGACTAATTGTGAAACCCAATGGGGGGGTCGAGGACCATAATTTTGACAAATACGGACAATTTATCTCGAGGTTTGGACAGCCAGTACACACAACTTAGGGTACGAGCTTTCACTGTACTATAGTGAATCATCCTTAGAATGACGGTCGGTTTGAGAGGACTTTACGGTTATTAGAAAGGAATTTATGGGTTAAAATCCGGTAGATCATCTTGACTCACGGAAGACACCATTATGATTAATGGGTGACGATAGAGTGATCAGAGTAGCGCAGCGGAAGCGTGGAGGGCCCATAACCCGCAACACATGAAACCTAATGTTATGTCAACTATGACATCAAATTAGGAAATCATAGATCGATATGAAAATATCCACATGGAGTGGGATTTTTGGGTTATAGCAAGTGAAAGCCTGACCCAATGTCAGGTGATAATCCATTAATGGAGAGATGACCCGACTGAGTCAAAATAGGGAAGTAAGACCAAGCGAGTGATCC
Source organism: Fagopyrum homotropicum (assembly GCA_033239125.1). Classification (NCBI taxonomy): domain Eukaryota; kingdom Viridiplantae; phylum Streptophyta; class Magnoliopsida; order Caryophyllales; family Polygonaceae; genus Fagopyrum; species Fagopyrum homotropicum. The sequence goes on from BSWB01000004.1 coordinate 132,953,849, forward strand.
TACAAAGAACATTGGGCACTCAATAAGTTCTAGGATATGCCTAAGATCATTGTTCTAGAATGGATATTCGGGATCTTCCGAAATGTCAAAATCAAGGGAACTCAATGGAAGGAAATAAAGTCTTACAGATAGTTGGTAGAGTCACTGAGAGAGTTGGAAGCTAGTTTAGAAAAGCAACTGTTGATATCTTAAAACGGATTGAGGAGTCATTTATCGACTATCCCTCCTAACCATACTAGAGAGTGTCCCCACGTGTTCTATATGTCTAAGTGGAGAAAGTACATACCAGATCCGGGACATGTCATCAATTATGAGGATCCGATGAGGCTACATGAGAGTCAAAGGATAGCAGTAAGAGTAGTATCCTAAATTCCTTACGGAGCCAGCTGCGACCCCTGTACCGACGAGTTACTACTCGGACATTTATTTGTATGATTTGTCTGACTATGTGATTACTTCCATGTTTGAACATTAATCTTTTGTAGTTGAATTCTATGGTCCCTGAGCGATGCATGTTTAGAAAGGTAGACCGAAGATTTTGTAGAAGAGGAGTTGATACACTGTTTCCATTTATAGAAAGTTTCGGAGTGACTTTTTTTTATTTGTTCTAAGTTTCGGGACGAAACTTTTTTTTTAAGGGGGTACTGATGTAATATCCAGAATTTTTATTCCGCTTAATTCCGTAGTAAACCGGATTCCGATCTATTGATCTTTCCTCGTTCTACACCATCTCAAATTTCTATCATTATATGTAACTTCACTTCACATAAAATGATAGAATTTTATATCAAACCCTAGATTTATTCCACTTCTAGTTCATGTCTTTCGACAAGAACATGACAAGACCGTGAAAACGTCACCGACGAGTTTTGACAAGAACATGACAAGACAATGACAAGAATTGACGAGACCAAGACGAGATCGTGACAAGCGTTTGACAAGGCCATGCATGAGCTTGACAAAGCCATGACAAGTTTTGACAATCTCAGCCCACTCTTCTTGACAACCTCAACCCACACTTTTCTAGTTCAGCCCACCTTTCTTTCCTGGCTGGCATATTCAGTCCAGCAGCACCTTGCTTGTGAGTCGGCCCATCAATGAGAGAGAAGCCCAAATGAGCCCAGCAAGCGTCAGCTCAGCAGCGAAGAAGCCGCTCCAACGTCATGATGTGCTGAGCTGGAGAGAGACCCGATCAGCAAGCGTAACAACCCTGAAATCACGCCACAGATCATGTACCGCTTCCTTCTGTAGCCCACATTCCCTTGCTTCCGTCTACATTCAACGCCATCTCCATCGTGTTTCCTTCAGCAATGAGTCTCCTCCCTCGATCGTCTCTTGAGTAAAGCCTGGAAGCAACCACAAACATACCTTTGTAGCCTCGCGTATACAAATCTCGGCCCAGCCTGCTAGTCGTTTCCCCTCTACTCTTTACGCCGTGTCTCTGTCGGTACTCGGTAGAAGCAAGGGCGAACCCTAACCTTCATCTCCTCGTCATTCAGCACGCAACATCAGCGGTAAGTGAGGAATGGCCTTGCGACTTCACCCACGCAATGACAGCAACACAGCAGTAGGCTACTGTTGGCCTCCCTTGCGACATCCTCCACGCAGAAGCCACTCGAGACTCCTTTTCCCTCAGCCAAAAGTGCAGTAACCGTCCTTGCCCTCCTTCAACTGCACTGGATGTTCAGAGGGTAGTCTTCTGCAGGCGGTCACCCTTGCGAGCTTGGTTGTCGAGAAAGCAACCTTGTCCACCACGAGCAGCCTCCTGGAGTCACAACTAACCTTCCCCTTCATCTTCAAGCAGCAGCAGCAACACCAAGGCTAATGGATGGTCCTCGCCGGCCTCATGGTTGCACTCAAGAGCTCACGTAGGCCTCATCGTGTGAGCCTTGTAGATGAGTAAGACCTTGCCTTACTACAGTCATATATGTACTTATAGTTGATGTCAAACCATCTAGGAGTCCATATTTTTTCCAGCCAAAGGAACAGCTGCAAGGAGCTGTTACATTTTTCAGTTTTTCAACATTGACGAGCAATCAACTTCGAGTCGAGATCTGGGTAAGTTAGACTCTTTCTTTGTTGCTGATTTTCGGATATGTTGTAGTCAGTAGTTCATAGTAGATCATACTAAAATTTGGGAAGAATTAAAGTTACAGTTTGAGAGTTATGGTGTCCCAAAGTTGGCTACTCATGCAGTTTTTATAAGTGTGCTGAGTGTTGACAAAAACTGCATGTGATGTAATTTTGTGACACAGTTTTGGATAGGTTTTTTTATCTCTGTTGGACTTGAATTTTGGATATGTCTTAGTTAAGATTACATAGTAGAGTATATCAAAATTTGAGGGAAATTCATCAAGAGGTTTAGTAGTTATGATTTTTCAGAGTTGAGGCAGTAAATAGTTTTTCTGTTTTTGGTGAAATATTCTAAGTATGAGAAAACTGTGTGTGGAAGCAGTTTTTGGATCTAGATAAGAATGGGTTAGATCTATCTGATGGACATGAAATTTTGATGGAACATAGAGTGAGATGCATACTATGATTTATTAAAAGTTGTGGTCAATCCAGCGATCGATTCCAGACTTATAAGGTTCCAAAGTAGCCTAGTTGTGCAGTTTGGTAAAATGCGGATTTTTTGGCTAAGTATGGGAGAAATTGTGTTGAAGAGTCAACTTGGGATTTTTGTGTAAGACTAGTTATTGATTCTTCCTGAGATTTATTTCTTCTAGTGAGTAGAGTACTTTGCATATAAGGATTAGATATTTTATTTGAGATTTTTAGATTTTTATATGAGCATTCTAAGTTAGGTCAAAGTGAGATCATTAGTAATTTTTCATGGAAGTTAAAAAGTTGGAAAATATCTTCCAACTTAACTAGATCTTTCTTGTGAGTGTTATATTATGGTTGTGGACTTCTTATGAAGTTTTAGAAATATTCTAAGAACACTTCTAGGGTTTCGGACACTAGGGGCAAAATTGTCATTTGCCATTACGAGGTTATTTTGGTAATTTATCTGATGATAGAGTTAAATATCTTAGAAGTTAGAGACTTCTAATAAAGTGGAATACATTATTGATTCACTTGCCTTTTTAACAGGCGGTTGAGTTCTTGCGGTTGCGGACCGAGTCGAGATAACGGGATTATGTTTTGATTCAGGTAAGTCCTTTGAGCTTACTTAGCTGACTTCTAGATATGAGTGTGAATAATGGTAGTGGTGTGTGAATGAGATGTTTACAGTTATATTTTAGTAATAATTATATACCGACCTATACCTTGGCCTAAGAGTAACGGGCGGTGGCATTCTGCTCAGTAGCCTGAGGGTGTTGGGGTTTCTTTAGGGACTAGTCCACACTCGGTTTGTAGTGATGCTACCGGCAGAGGTAAGCTAGACCTACACCGGTTGGATAAGGAACGGAGGCGAGAACTCTTAAGATTCTCGTGCCACAACTTTAAAACGGAATAAAGTGAATCACCTAAGCTATCAGATAATAACCAAATTGTGTGCCAATATGATGGGTGTTTATGTTACCTTGTTTGTGTTTGTGCTATCCTTATTCTGCTTATATTTGGATTGTTAGCTAACGGTTTATCCGTCTTGTAGATTTGTAGAGATAGACAGTTGTAGAGAGATCCGGAACGGATGGTCAGCCGGGTCCATGTGTTCATTAGATGGGGACGGGGGAGTCTTCCATACGACATGCATGTTACGTGTATATATGTTTTGTAAGGCTGTAACATGTGCACATTCATAAAATACAATTTTATGTTTTGAAATTATTTTAATTACATTTGTAACTTGTTGTAAGATCCTAGTAAAGTTGTTAAACCAAGGTCGGGACCCATTGTGAGGTCGGGACCCATTGTGAGATCCTAACTAGTAGCTCCCCGAGTTCTGAGAACTTGGGGTGTTACACTATATATATACTTCATTTTGTCTTCATGTGTATAGCATGTATATGTATGTAAGGGGGACCAAAACAAGTGTAGTCAATTTAGGTAAAAACATACATAAAAATGGGGTGAGGACTGAGGTATGTCTAGTTATATTAGGTAAAATATTTGTAGGTTATGCGTATAAAAATGCCTACATAAAATGATGGGTATAATGCAGATAGTATAAATATATAGCCACATAAAATGGTATATATAGTTGGCTTATGATACTAAAATTCACATTAAAAAATAAGAAGGTTAAGCATATAGAAGGTTGCCTATGAAAATAAAATTTATGGCTTTGAAATAATGTGAAATGAGTCCAAATCGGTTTAAGCCCGGATATTACAAGGGCGGTTTGGGGAGCCGTATGGTGCCCGTCTTAATGCCATTTGGCGTCTGATCTTGACTTGTTTTTGCTATGATATTCGATCTTTCATTTTGGGCTTCTTAAGGGGACTTTGTGGTACTTGATTCTTCATTTTTTTAGTCATGTATGTTGCTTTTGTGTTACGGTGACTTCAGGGAGGAATGAATACTTTGTATTTCGCTCCAAACGATGTTGGAATTGACCTTAAATGCTTGAAATACGAAATAATCAAGTAGACACCAAAATTTGAAAAAAGAAAGTTTTTTATACTATACTATAGTGAAGTGTAAAAGAGCAAATGACGTATGAAAAATGCATGATTCTAAAAGTTATATGATGTTATATTTGGAACTCATTATTAGTAATTCCTAATTTCCTAGATTTTTATTATCTTCATTATTCACTATTTGCTTAAATTGGGCCCCTTGGATGAGTCAACCCCCACCCCCTCCTTTTTACACCTTTTGTCTAAAAGCTAAACTAGTCAAATGGAGTCAATGTGAAATTCAACCTTGATTACAAATTGTGTAGTATAACGGTAAAATTGTGCACTTGTGGATGTTTTGGTGGGCATACTACGACGACGTCAAGCTTTTGGCGCCGTTCCCGGAGACTATTGTTTAGTTAAATTGTCTTATATATACATATTCGTTTAAAGCTATCATATTCGTTCAGGGAGAGGAGAAACGTAACAATGTCAAGTTGTGGATTTAAAACATGTTGAAATCACAACAAGACACAAAGTCCCTTAAGCTATATTCAATGAGATGATTTTACGTGATATTAAGACAATAGTGTAATAATGATTTTCTTAAACTTAATAATCATTCATTTTGGACAATAGATGGGTTACCATATTGTTAAAAAAATCATTTGTCTTTATAACAAGAAAAATACTATCTGACTCTCCTTCATCTACCATGTTTGGATTGTTAGAAACAACATGCTCTACAACAACTGCTTCACAAGAGCTGTGGATTGTGCTGGTATGATTATCAGATCCATAAAACTCCATTTCGAAACCAACTGGAAGGACAAATCTCCCTCAACACTTCAAATAGCTAGAATGTTTAATCTCAACCTAACTTGATTAGCTCATTCTCCAAGTCTTGCTTATGCTATCTCCTTTGTACTTGAACTTGCTTATGTAACCCCTTGTACATCCCTTTCTTAATACAATTAACTTTTCAAAAAAAAAAGAAAAATACTGACATTGTCTTTCTTTTGAAAAACAATTAACTAAAAAAAGAAAATCAAATGATATATTTCATAGTATTTTGTGGTAAATTAACCCTAAATTTAGGATAACACCGGAAAGTTGTTTTACTTTTTCCAACCTCCGTTTTGTTTATATTAAATTGTAGCAACAAATCTCATCCGAACAAAAGAAGTAAATGAAAAAGGTAGAGAAAAAGAATGAAGTGACACAAAAGATGGTTGAGAAATAGGGAAAGAAAAATAATAAAAGATCTGTATCTTCATCTCTAATGATGTCCCCTAGACTTCGTCTTTCCCTTAAGGCGTTCTTCCTCTTCATAGTAGTGGTTTGTATCTTCATCTCTCACAACTCAATCGTTGATGCAGCAAAAAGCAAATGCAATAACCCGTTAGTTATGGTAATTTCTTGTTGCTTTTTCAAAATCGTGATTTTAATTACCTTTTTATACGGTATTAGTTTTAATATATTTTGCTCTATTATTCGATCTCAAATGATGGATGATGGAGTGAATGTTCATCATATGATGATAATAGTAAGGTTAATTAGTAAGTGAATTGATTAATGTTTGATTGCTTAAAGTTAAATAATATTTAAGTAAAACATTGTTTCATCCCGGCGAGAAGATATCGATTATGGTATATGAATGTTTTCTTACGTATAGGGGACATCCTTAACCTAAATATGTCTGATGCAAACCTTATCTCACAAAAAGTGAACACCCAAGTCAATGTACTTTGTGCCGTTTTAGATTTAGCCTCTACATTGACCATACAAATTGTCTATCATTTAGCATACTACATTAATGAGTGTGTCATTAAAGAAGACACGATAACCAGAAGTGAAAAGTCTTGTGACAAGTCATCCATCCCAATTAGAGTCAATGTAGACCACTACATCTGTTTTCGGTGATAAGGAGAGAATTGACAATTTTTACCAAAAGATGAAGTGAAATGAATCTAGCGAATGATATACTTGAGTGTTTAAAATTGGGAGTCTTGAGGTTTAGCATAAACAAGAACACCTATTGAAAAACATATGTAATGTCCGAAAACCTGAAAGTAAGATATTAACCATTCATGTTTCTATAAGGATATAATCACCGACACGATTGCATCCAAGTCTTTGAGCTTGCTAGAGGCGTTGACCGATGTCACAATCGGGTTGCTATCAGACAAATGATACTAAGGATGTTATATATTTGTAAGCATTAATCTATCTAATTGTATCCAAAAAAATACATGTAGGTTAAGATGAAGTACTGGGAAGATGGTAGTGAGATTGGAACCTTGACTGCAATGAGTGCAACATTTGGTGTAAGTCCACCTGAAGATGAAGAAAAGAGTTTGAGAAGAGCTGCAACATTTACCAATCCAATTGATGGTTGTTCCAATTCATTGACTAAGGTCAGTGCATCATTTATCAATTGTAATTCTTGATTAATTTATATTATTTACAATTTTGAACCTTAATTATGCAGTTAACTCAATCTGTAGCCTTGTCCACCCGAGGTAACTGTACCTACATTCAAAAGGCTCAAATTGCTGAATCGCAAGGTGCTGCCACTTTGATCATTATAAATACCGACCAAGGTTATAATTATTTCCTCGTTGGATCCTATCTTTTCATTTATTCTTTTTATTATGCTTATATTTTCTTTTCTATACAGATCTTCCAGAAATGAGTTGTTCAGCAGATGACATAAAAGATAACATTAATATCTCAGTTCTTACTATTGCAAGGTCAGACGGAGACACTTTAAGCAAAGCAATTGCCGATAAAAAGAAAGGTAATTGTTTTATCTTATAATGAGAAGAAAAATCATATATTATACATATCTAGGGTATTAAAAAATATACAAATGACATAATTATTGACTGTCAAGAAAAAAACAAAAGAGACAACCAATAAATAAAAGCTCTAACATACCCGTATGTGAATCGCAATAAACCGATTGCAGTCATAAGACCTCGTTAATAAAGTCCACGACTAGCGTCATAGGTTCAATGTCGGGTAAAAGCAGTGGACGGCACAAAGCTTACCCTTAGTTGGCGTTCAACAATCAAACATAAGGCAAGAAGTTCCAGATTCAATTCGCCAACACAATCCCTCAAGTTGAAGTCATTTAGAGCCCTATATGTTGCTCTATGCAAATCTCGGTCTCCATCCTAGCTTAGATTGAAGAAAGGTGTTACACTTCAAATATTTTGCCTGCAATAAAGCATAAACTAGAGATCGATGATTCCTTAAATGACGCTATCTCTAGCGTGCAAGTAAAGCCTGATTCAAGAGCTTCATATTACGGAATCCCATCCTCTTAAATCTTAGGTAGACAAAGATCATCCTATTTTCGCTTGTCAATCTTGCAAACTATATCAATTGTGCCCTACCAGAATTTTAGTAGCATAGAATGTATAGAGTCAATGACCCCATCATGGAGATGGTAAATGCTCATAACATACATCAAGATACTCTACAACATTGACTTCATAAATACGTACCTCTTCACCAGCACGAAAGAGTAGTTTACCCTTCCAAGTTTGAACCCGTTTCCGAATTCGCTTCTTGATAAAAGAAAAATGGAGGATTTGGACTGAGAGACCACCACTGGAATACCAAGATATTATGTCTAATGCTGGACGTACAAGTGAAACACCCATCTCCGTATCCAACTGCCGTTGAATAAAAGGCTCTACATTTCGACTAAACGACAACTCACTTTCCTTATGGTTAATCTTCTGCCCGGAAGCTCTCCCTCGCTTGGAAAGCGTTAATGTGAGCCCTGATGTGCCAAAAACTTCTCCTCAACCGAATGAAGTTGATCAATTTTCTAGAGATGAATGTCACACGCTCAAGAATCTATATTGTGCGATCAAGTCCTTTGAGTATAGACAACTCAGAGCTAAGTTCACTTAGCCGCTCCCTCCGACGGTGAAACTTGTTGCGAGCCCAAATAGAAAGGGTCGGGGAGCATGCATGGATTTTGTGCTCCGGCTTACCCATCCATTGCGCTAGTTAGTTTCGATAGTTGCTTGACCTTCATAATGGAACGTCCAGTAAGGTTCAAAATGGAACCCTTATGTTGGCACCCTGCATTATCATTCGTGATTGGAGGGTTTGTAGGATGGAAGATCGGACAATGGTCCGACTGATAGCACTCGATATGGTTGACCTGTGAGGAAGGGAACAAGGAGCACCAAGCAGATGAGCCAAAAGGCAACCAAGTCGTTCCCAAAGTGTAATAGGCCCATGCATAATCCTTTTCCATGTAAATTTTTTACCATTGTGATAACCTAAATCACGCAGGTCACAATGCTCAAGTGCGGCTTAGAAAGTCCATAATACATTGAGATCTAGGAGAGAAACGATCCTTGTTCCCGGACACCAGATTTTCATTAGAGTCGCCAAAATAAAGTGATTCCGCTCGTGATTGAGTGTAAATAGTCTCCATGAGACACCAAGTCGGAGTTTTTAGGTGAGATTCGAGCCATCCATAAATGCAAGACAAATCGAAATTATCATCCTCATGTGTCATATTGTAGCATGAATGTGGTGTTGAGAGTTAGAAGAAATAGTGACATCCACATTACTCCACCATAAGCCAAGACCCCCAGAGAGGCCAATAGAGGATATACACAAACAGTCTATAAAGCTGCACCAAGACCATATGGTTGCTTGATCACTCGAGTCAATCTTCGTTTCCATGACGAAGATTAAGTTTGGGAAATTCTTCCAAGACCAATCCCGGAGGGCAGGAATTATTCGGGCATTGCCCAGGCCTTGACAGTTCCAACTAGTGACTTTCATTGGTGTTCACGGGTATGGTCGTTGACCATGGCCGCTACTTCTGGGTCCTTGAGCCACTTATCAGTGATAACAATATCCTAGATGTAAGATGGTGGCAAGTCATCATGAATAGGTTGTTTGCGTTTCTGTAAAAGCGAAGATGAAGATCCTCTTGCCATGAACTTCATCTTATAAACTTACGTGGAGTATGGATAGTGCCCGTGTGACTTCTTTGACCCTCATCAAATACCACCAGGGGAGACGTCGGGACATTGGTAGGAGAGGTTAGTGCATTCTTAAAATCCTGAAACCAAGAAGATTATTGGTCAAGTGTGTCTTGACAAAACCAAAGGCGGCTACACAAGGAACTTGCCCTCATCCCACTACCAAACTCCAATGATGAAAAATCTCCATGTAATGGGCAGGTAGAGTATGTATGAATAACCAAGGTAACCACAACTATAGTGGAACGTGCGCAGTTGTTTATAGCGCAAGGGTAGACGTAAGACCCGCCTATTAGCAACCAAGGTTACACAACGTGATAAGGGTTGGAGAATATCCAATTCTACCCTGATACAAAGACTTGCTTAGATGCCTAGGAAATCTGATTGCCAAGCGTAACGAAGGTTCCAATAGAAGCCCCAATTGCGTCCGTTGAAGGGAGGTTATTACCCAAAATTGGGCAGTGGTGAACTACATATCAGTAAGTCCATTGATTGTAGCAAGAATAATGCATCGTCAAAACTCCATGGACCAAATTCGAAGACATGTTGAATATCGCCCTTGTCGAAGAACTGGAAGTCAAAGACATGTTTACCTGGTTTACGAACAGCAAGACCCACCTTCGAAGTGGCCGGTGAAGGTTGCTTTGAGGGCAGGGCGAGTAACTTCCCCACCAAGCAAAGTATGTATTGGGTTGAATCCGTAGCAGTTGGGACAGTTGTGGGGCACTCCTCTATAAAAATTAATAATTGAAATTACACATTGGAATTTCTTTGAAAAATAGAAGAATATTTGTTATATGAATATATATATTAGTGGTAATTAATTGTGTGTAATTGGATAATGCAGTGGAATTATTATTATATGCACCCAAAAGTCCGTATCTTGATGGTGGAGTCATTTTCTTATGGATGATGTCCGTAGGAACAGTGGTAGTGGCATCACTTTGGGCTGATTTGGTAGGAACACCAAAAGATGAGCCTTATGATGAAATAAATCCACAGGTTTTATTCTTCCTCAGTCATTTTGGCCCAATACTTTTGAATCTGTAATAAATATGATTATTTTGGATGGATAGGGGTCAAATAATGGAGTAGCAACAAATAAAGAAGAAAAAGAGGACGAAAGCCTGTACATAAATGTGATGGGAGCTTTTTTGTTCGTATTGCTAGCATCAACCATGTTGGTCCTAATGTATTATTTCATGTCAGCATGGTTCGCCAAATTTCTAATTCTTATATTTTGCATTGGTGGAGTTCAGGTAATTTTTCTATTCCTATTTTTATTTTTATTTTTCTTTTAGCCTACAAAATATAAGAGCATTTGCAACGTGGAATGGAAGAGAATGAAACAATTTGGTTTACTAGGCTTTTTCTACTTTTGTGTTTAGTAAATGTACCCTTGAGATAATAAATACAAAAGGTTGGGGTATATTTACTTAATTAAAACATTAAAAAGCCTAGTTACTACTATAGTTTTTCAAAAAGTCCTAGTTACGAAAATTACCCTTATTTTTTTTACTAAAACATAAACTTCAAATCTACAAAATACAAAAGAAAAACAAATATATCATAATGCAATGCAAAACTACATGATAGTCTCAAAAGATGAAGATGAATATGAATGAGGGCGGAAAAAAACTCTAATATGCATGTTATCACTTATATATTCTAATCTAACCATTTCATCTCTTTCATTCCAACTCTAAACTAATGTATACCCTTAATGACATACTAAAACATTGAACTGTGCAAATCAAGAGTAGCATACCTAAATGATGGTTCGTAGTTGTTTATAGTAGATCTGTAGAGAAAAGTATATTTTTAAGCTTTTCCCCAATGAACTAAGAGTGGCTTCAAGTAATTAATAGTGGATAAGGATGAGGGAAGGAGAGTATTATTTGAGCCATAAACCGGTTTGGTTTAAATGAGTCGGATGGAGTTGGTTTATCAGTTCTCAAGTATTAGCGTCATAAGACAATTACATGGGTAGACAAAATTTGAAGTTTCGATGATCAAACTTACAAGAAAACATGGATTGATATCTCTGGAAAGTTGGAACTAACTTCTTCATACTGTATGGAATTATGACACTAAGAGCATGTTTGGAATCGGTAACAATCATTCCCGAAAACGGAATGGTTCCGAATCAATCCAAAATTGTGTTTATTTAGTAAATAAAATGGAACATTAGAGGTCTTTTAACTCAAGAAAGTGATATAATCATTTTCTTTCCAATCCGTTTTCAATCCACCTCTCCAACTAAACAAGCACTAAATACTAGCAAATTTTACGAACATCACAATATACAATGTTGTTTTAAGCCTTTTGAAACCAAACAAATTATGAATCCAAACACATTCATGCAGCCCTTACTCTTAGATTTTTTTTTAGTGTTTTTAGTATATCTCACTATATATAAAAAAAAACAACTTATAATCATTTATTTTAAACTCTAGGGTAATAATTTAAATGAAAAAACATTAAATTTGTAATGGCACAAAATTAGGGTCATCACGATAATATGAATCTCGAATGACCCACAAGACTTTTCAAGTTAAACAATGTTAAAGCATTTATATATGTTTATCAAATACTTCATATCTTATTAATATATTGCTCTCACACTACCCACGTGGTTATACTAACAGATGACTCATGTCGTGTACATCCATGATATTTCATAACTATATGACATGCAAAACTTAACCATGAGAAACATAGCTAGCTTGACCTTAATTGGTAAGGTTAGTCACAAATAACTAAACACAGGAACGGATCCAGGATTATAATTTTGAGTAGGCTAAATTTATCTTAAATAATAATAATTGATACTCATTAATACAATTACATGATAATAACGATATAGTTATGTTATAAGTATTCATAAATACTTTTTACTTTTATATATATATATATATATATATATATATATATATATAAAGCCTTTCAATAAAATTAAATGTACAATCATAAAAAGCATCATATAAAATATAATATTTATAGAATTCAAATATAGAATTAATGTTCTTTGAAAAATTATTATTATTTTAAAATTAAATTAAGACACCACATGACAAATAAATACATATGATGCATATAAATCACATAAAAACACATGTTCACTTATATGTAATAATATTCGCCATTTATTTAAATATTTAAAAAGAATGCTCCCACTATAAAAATTGTACTTAAAAAATACAAGGAAGAAATTTTCTCACAGCAAGAATCAAACTAGGTACCATTGGGTACTAAGGTATGCAAACTACCACAAGGATGACAAGATCTTATGTTACTAATACATACACTATTATTATAATTTTATTTTTTGGATGGGCTGGAGCAAACCCCAGCCAACCCCTAGATCCGTCCTTGACTAAACAAGATCTAAGAAATTAAATAAACAAAATACCAACTTGTAGTGCATTCAAGCCAACCATATTCAGAAGCTTTGGCAACCAAATGAGAGAAAATAAGGTACAACTTATCGGTAAAAGAAATGATCCGTTGGGCTTCCAAAGACGTTTCTAGAGTCAAATAACTAAGACACATCACGTAAGCAACTCGGACGAGAGGATATGAAATACAACCATTGTGTTGCTTGTGGTAGAAGAAGCAAATTTTCATTAAAGCTTTTATTGCAAATGGAGGCGTATCTATAAACGTTGCCTCCACCATAACCATATCAAATTAATAAAACATATCTGACTAAACCAGTATCCAATGTGAATGTCAAGAAAACCATGTTTGATATCGGGAGTGACAAATTACAAAGACCGGATCTGATGTGTTCTAAATTTTATTAAAGAATATTGGGAATTGAGATATAGTTGAGCGATTAAGAATTTCTTCTAAACAAGAAAAGTTCATGAACAACTCAACCATATGTTTATCACACTGATTGCTAAAGTAGACAACCCAAAAACAACCAATCATTGTCGCCTCGTCAATCTTTGTGAAACAATAATACAAGGTTTTTGTAAAAATCATTGCACAAAGACTCAAAAGTATCATATTGAAAAGAGTACCCCTCCCCCCTTACAAGGTGCCTTCTAGACTATTTTTCACTTTGTATTGGTCCGTTCTTTTCAATGTTTGTAATTTCGAAGGTCTTCCTTAAGGATTATGCTTTCGGTGAAAACAACAAAGTTCTAGCCCTTTGAAATACCCTTAAAATGAGTACTCACGGGCCTTCTAAATCTAAAAGAAGCCCCATATATCTTTGTTTTACCAAAAGTATTCTCTATTTCTTCTTGTGTCAACAAACCTTCATTGTTTGCTGCATGGTTCTTCTATAGAACTTCCAAACATCTTTACTTAATATCTATAAGTGTCATCTTTCTTGTTCTTGATACTTGACTTCTTTTCATGATTTTTCTTTTGAGGATTTTGTTTTTTTTTTTTGCCTTGACCTTTTCATGCATTCTTTACACCACAAGTTTGACTTGGCTTTGACTTAGGACCATGCTTTATTGAAACCTTAATGAGCACCTACAAAGACAACAGAAGGGAAGTATACATTTAGTTGACAATATATGCACATATTCAAAGTTACGATTTCCATGAAATTTTAAACCTACACTAGACTATGATGCATCTAAAAAATTAAGCATGAAAATATGCAATCGGATCCTAATGAGGAATCTAAAAAACCAAACAACATAAAAAAGGACCATACCGGCTTTCCCGTCACAAATAATGAAACTTTGATACCCTTCTTGAATTTTTGAGAAAATATTCCTATTTTCTCCAATATAACACCCTCGTCAGGTCAACAAACACTATATATTTTAACAAGTATTGTAAAGTATCAAGATAAAAAATTAACATTCATGCATATGTCTTTTCATGTGATTGAGAACACTACAATCGAATTACAAACCTAATCCATAACACTTTGGGAATCCCTTTTATTATAGCACTTGAAAATACCTCAATTTTTCAATCATTAGTAAAAGGGTAAATCATGATACCTGTAAAGAAACTGTGATGAAATCCAAACAACAACTATCAAACTAGAAAGTGAACACATTACCCCATGAAAGAATATTTATCCTTATTATATAAAAACTAAGCGCAAAGTCACATTTTAACATGCAATCATTCGTACTTTTAGTGTCCATAACAAACTAAGTAGAATTAATAGATAATTATTCTAGAATAAAGTAACAAATATCCGCCCATGCATCGGGTAAGATGAAATTTTTTTACGCAAAGACTAGGGGTTTAGAGGAAAACCAAATATGTAAACACCGTACTACAACAGAAACTACTTTGAAAAACGGTGGTTGAACCGGATAATATATGGGTCAAAGTAATCTCTAGAAAATTCATCAAAGGAACGATCTTCTTGGACTACAAAAGAAAATAGATCTTGGGTATGAAAAAAACAAACTAATCTCAGAAAAACATTCAGAAAGGGACTCTGATGGAATGTTGGAGATAGAAAAATGATCAATTTTTGGTCAAAAAGTAGATCACTAAACTATTACACAAGTCTTGGAGATTTGGAAAATGATTACTTACAAGAAATTATTTAGGCAATCCAGATTCATCGTAAAAATCACAGATAAATTCTATTGGTCTCTAATTAAACATAGGTAGTTTTCCACTAGTTCAACTATGGAGCTAGTGCACTTTGGATGAAGAATGACATATTTCATTTGTTGATGGATCAGGAAATAGACATTTCCCCAAAAACAACAAATTTATCTAGAAAGTAATGAAAAAATGGAGTCACGACTAAACAACGGTTGGGACAACAACACATTGTGGTATCAATATGTCTTTTGCAAACACCACTTGGAAGACCTTGACCACCTGCTTCTAGAATACGCTTTACAAAACTAATACCCGATGAAATCATCCCTAACTCTAGTACCTGAACCTAAATACTTTGTAATATCAATTGACCGACATAAACAATAAACAAGAGAAATTAGATCCTGCAAACATCATGTAGTTATTAGTTATTTGGTGGTATATTTGGTTCTTAACCAAATGGTTTTCGGCAACCGATGGGCTAAAACCTACTCGCAAGAATAACAAGATCAGTTGTAGTATTGAGTGTTGAATTCACAGGGACTGCGTCTTAATTGAATGTAAAAATAGGCAATTACGCTAATATAAAGAGAGAAAAGAGATAGCATAGAGATAAGAAATAGCAGTTTGAAAATGGTTTTGAATGTCAAAGGACAAAGTAGCGAGGCCAATAATAATGAATAAAATATATATAAAGCAAGTGATCTAAGGAATAGGTATCACCACTATAATGAATCAATATATAAGCAAGTATATGAACATAATGAACATCAATCAGCGGAATATGTAGGTAAATATAAAAGATATCCCTGACCACAACTCTGTGTATAAAAATCGTGAGGTTCGTGATCAACCCAACCCAAAGACATTCTCGTAGTTGTAAAGGGTAAAAGTCAAACTCATTAAGAATATAGCAAACATGAAGAACATCCAAAAGACCACGCTCTTGCAAAATAACCACAAAAGTAACAAAATTTGGTTAACCTATGACATTAAAGAATCTTGAGGTAAAGTCAAACGTCTTTCCCGAAACCAAGTTCACCCTAGAAGGTCCAATAGAATTAGCACAATCTCGTAGAAAACTGATATATTTCTATTCTCATATAAAATATTGTTTTTCATTATGCCAACAAAGGGGTATGAATAAGGTCACTAAGGCGTTCAACAATTTATAGACAATAGTTATAAAGCAATGCATCATAGGGTTCAACCAATCCCTAGATCATAAGAAAACTAGTCACGCATGGAAAAGAAAACAAATCAATAAAAATAAATTGTAGTCCAAAAGCAAACCTCAAGGAATTCGTCAACAAAAGTGTTCTTGGTAAAACGGAGTAGAAAGGAAAAATTGTCGTCTTACTAGGGTTATGGAACTAAAAATGCACCCTCTAACCTCTGAAAACTATGGATATATAGGGTACAAATCGGGTCCTAAAAGATATAGAAAAGGCCCAACAAACGATAAGATTGCGGGATCTTATTTCGGAAATAACAACGCGGCGACACGGGCAAAGAGATGGAGATGAAAAGGTCATGGTACGGGAAAGTTGCCCGTGGCCAGACCGTTTCATGGCCGTGTGTTGATAGTGATCCATGAAGGTGATGTGGAATGAGGAAAAGACGGGGAGAGACGGGCATGACACGAACAAGTTTCCCATGGTCAGCCGTGTCGAGACCGTGTCATAGTTGTCTCAATCCTATCATCAATATACGCTCGAATCGCCAAGTTCGGGAATTTTTAGGGTGTCCAAAGTTATGATGTGCTACTTGATTCCTCAGTCTTTAGTCATGTATTATGCTCCAATGTAGCTCTTGGCCTCAGGGAATATCAAACTCTCGTTTTGTAGCATAATTGTGCCATAAATGGCCTCAAACGCATGAAACACGATATAAATTGAACTACACAACATATATGTAATATAAATGCTTTCTACACTATATGCATGCAAAACATAACAAAGAAAACATGAAATGCATGAATCCAACACAGAAATGATGCATGAATAGATGACATCAATAACCAAAACTTCTACGTGGAAAACAAGATCAAGTAACTTTTGAAGTAGCAAATCCAAACCTAGGTTGAAGCCAAAGAGAATACGGAAGATGAAAACCCCACAAAAGGAAAAATGGAAAGTGTAAGAGGATAAACCTCCATTATTAAAAAAAAACACCAATGGTTTTTGTCAAACCCAATTTCGTTGGATCCAAAGTGAGAATTTGACCTTTGGCGTTCGGATTCGTAATCCGAGACTCAACAACCATAGATATAGCCAAATAATTCAATATAATATATATCAAATATGCTAATACTTGAAATAGAATCAAGAACCCTTCTAAAAGGACTAACCGAATTAAAGGAATTAGGTTATCAAAAATTTAAATTGAAGGAGATAACCTAACGTGATCAATTGTATTCATGGAGACTGGAAACCACCATGGCAAGCAAACATCATAATTACCATCATCATGTTTTTTTGCAAGCATTTATTAAGTTCGTATCAAGCATGTTTTTTGAAATTCAACTTTGTGACCAATGCTCTTGTGGCCCTAGGTTAGTTATCTCTTGATGCTCATGATGTTATCCTTCAATGTAACCCCCAAATTTGATGGACTCGGGATGCTACGGGGTAGGACCTCATAATGGGTTCCGACCCTTAGTCTGACAACAACTTCATCGGACCTTACAACAGGCACAAATAAAAGCCAAATGAAAAGAGTTTTTAATGCATGAAGAGTATCCGAAATACAACCGAAAAACATAACTTCAGCCGAGTTCTCAAATCCAACAACATGACAATGTCTGAAACAATAACAAAAGATAAACTGATCCCGTCCTATAATGTACGGAACCCCGGCTGCTCACTACCGCCGGATCACTCGACCGCCTCCCTAACCTGCAAGACATCTACAAGCGGTATAAAACCGTTAGCCAAACATTCTATGCATTAGAATAAAGGTAAAGGCACATAAACATACAACGAACACATACAATATGCAAGCACTCAAGTCCATTTATTTTCTTCATTTACGTTATTCCTTACTAATGATACTTATTTTGTGACACGAGAGATTCCCAAACCTCGCCTCTGTCCCCGTTTACCTACAAGGAATGGTAGTAATGTATCTGACCGTCTACATGCCTAGGCTATTCGCAAAGAACCTCCTAGCTCTCGCAAAAGCTAGATAGTGATGTCACTGTCCGTTATCATACACTTGGGCTAATTACGTAATATATAGGTCGTCCTATTCCGGTTTTGTTGTTTAACATAACTAACACACACCACCAAAACACAATAAGCTAATACAAAGAAGTCAACTAAGTAAGTTCGTGGACTTACCAGACTCAAAGCGAAACCCGATCAAACTCTCTCAACCTCCCGTGGAAAAACACACAACGCATGTTCAACACAAGGCACACGGATCAAACAACACTCTAGTCAACTAGAAGTCCTAAGAATTCTAGCCTCAACATCCTCACAAGAACAACCTCACTCTAGTCAACTAGAAGTCCTTAGACTTTTAGGCTCAACATCCTCACAAGATCATAAACTCAAAAGAGATCAACACTCTAGCCAACTAGAAGTTCTTAGACTTCTAGTGCTCACAATCCTCATAACTCATAAACACCCAAGATATAAGATCACTATCAGTCCACTACCTCAAGGCTTCCAACATAACAACTCAGTCCCAAACCGATATCCTCAAAGATCTTAAGAGATCATGCCACAATATCACAACCATCATACCCTCAACTCTCACAAGATAACCCTAAGGGTCAAGCCAATACTTGACATTCCATATCACCTATGTTAAGCCAACCTAGCATGCTACTAAGATGGATCAAGATCAAGGAAGCGGAAAGGAAAGGAAGGAACAAGAGACCGGAGGCTTACTGGTGCAGAAACCGCCCTTGCGGTGTCAAGACACCACCCCTGCAGTGTGCAGGACCCAGAGTCTGCCCCAGCGGGTTGTAGAGGGTGCTCCCGCGGTTTACAAGATCCGCCCCCGCGGCTCACAGGATCCGCCCCCGCGGTTACAGTCCAGAAACGTCGACTCTTCGGTTCTTCGATTGTGCATCAGCCTTCCTAGTGTCTCCTTTGATGTTGTGAATGCCTCCTAGCCTCCAACACAAGATCTTAGCCCTCCTCCCCGGTCTATTCAAGCCATCAACACAAGTAAACCACAAGAGAAGCCTCCTTTATGTGGATCCATGGATTCCTACCATTCAAGGTAGCAAGAAGAAGAAGGACGAAGAAGGAAGAAAAGGGGGAAAAGGAACTTACCCTGGAGCACGTCTCTGCAGTCCGGAACTCCGTGTGATAGTCTCAAGAGAAGAGAGAACAATGGTGGAGGGTGAAAGTGTAAGAGATGAAGGAGAAGAAGGGTGAGAGGAGAAGTAACGTGAAAAGAAATAAGGGAGAGGGAGTTAGGCTGCATAAAAGGCAGGGATACCAAGGGACAACAACCATGAATCACTCCTCTCATAAAGAGGTCGGAATAAAAGAGGTATAAGATGAAAGGTTGGCCGGAAAAGGCACATACCTCTCGCTCTAACATCTCACCGCCCCTGCGGGACGTCCAAAACGCGGTCGCAGATGGCCGCGGGTGCGTGCCCTCTAAGCCGCAAGGGCGGTAGCCCTTGCTCAAGGCTTCTAACGCCTCTCGTAAACGGAACCTGAAATTCCGGGTGTTACATTCAAAGTGTTAAATACCTCATTCGGAAGGATGCTCTTCAACGACTGCTTCAGTGAACTTCGACGTCTTGACAACTCTTCTTCGTCTTCTACTTAGCCATATTTAGGACTACTAGGTGTTCTAGTACCCCAAACTCTTTCCCATATAAAAAATATAAATAAAATTTGAATAAAGTTAATTACCAAAATACTATACCCGTAAATTAATCGTATCATAATCCATATCACCAATAAAATATAAAAGTTTGTATAACCAAACCTACAAACACCAATAAAATAAAATTAACAATTTAAGTCGAATAATGCAAGACTTAAAATAATAATATAACTCTTTGGTAGGATAGCATTTTCAAACTAAATGTAAATTTATGTTATATAGACCATTTATCATATGATCATATGTATTATGATTTAGTACTAATTCTATTTTTGTACAAATTGTGCAACAGGGGACACATAATTGTATAACAAGTATACTGCTTAGGTACAATTTAAGTTAAGTCATTTGAATTCAAAGTATATTATATTACAAATGACAATGAAATACCAATTTATTCATGTGGTTGAGGCAGAGCATATGGAAGCTTAGGTGAGAAAATGATGAGAGTACCTATACAAGGAGAGATTGCCGTCACCTCCTTTGTTATTCTCATATGCTGTATAGTTTTTGCCGTTTGTTGGGCTCTCGAAAGACATCAACCTTATTCATGGATCGGACAAGATATTCTTGTGAGTCATCCTATTTTATTTATAGTTTTTTAGGACAATTAATTTCCAATGTTATATTTAATAAAGTACAATGTTGTTCGATCAGACAAAAGTTACGAACCGATCAATGTAAGTGGAATTTGGGTGCGGGGCGCAAGTGGAGTGTGGGTGCGCCCGACGTGGTTCGGGAATGTGTAATCGTTGCTACAACATTCGATTTTTGGCGGGTTTTGTCACATAGGGCACACTCCCACTGCTTATGCGGGACACATTTTCATTGATCCCCGGAGGCGGTGGGCAAAACCGAATTCAATGTTTGAATTTTGTAGAAAACTAGCATGGGTGCACTTCCACTACGCATATGGAACGCACTCAAACATTTTGTCTGATCGAATGACAATACCGTTTATGAATGAATTATAGTAATATTAATGTTGTTTATGGTAGGGAATATGTTTCATGATTACTGTCTTGCAAACTGTTCGCTTATCCAACATAAAGGTACGTATTCTAATACTCTTTTTCTTGATTAATAAGATATGTTAATTGTTATGGTAAAGGCATAAGATGGTATTGTGTGTAGGTTGCAACGGCTCTCCTTGTTTCTGCATTTTTTTATGACATATTTTGGACCTTCATATCACCTTTGTTCTTCAAATCAAGTGTCATGATTACGGTAAGTCATTTCTTTCTTTTTTGTTGTCATGTTGTCTGTTAGTAGAATTTGTTTTAAAAATATTAAGGTTGTTTATTATTTTTCGGGTTCATATATATAGGTTATTGTTCAGGTACGGTTTACTTTTTCCGGTACGGTTGTGCGGCTGCGTGTGCGGCTGACACGTGTCTAAAATTTTTTATTTTTTTTTAGAATCGAATGAAATTTTTTTTGAACTACCATGTTATAAATTCTGCACTATTCTCTTATAAATTTTGAACTATTCTCATATAATTCATGAACTATTACTTTTTAATATATTATATCAAATTATTTATAAATTAATCGTTTATATGTTATGAACTATTCAATTATAATTCATGAACTATCATTTTATAAGTTACGAACTATCCTTTATAAGTTTTGCACTATGAACTATTCTATTATAATTCATGAACTATACTTTTATAAGTTATGAACTATCCCTTTATAAGTTTTGAACTATCATTTTCATTTCTGAAAAAAAAAAAAGCAAAAAAAAAAAAATTTGGACACGTGTCGGCCGCGTGTGCAGCCGCACAACCGTACCAGAATAGTGAACCGTACTTGAACAGTACCCCATATATATATAATTTGGATCATATGAGAAGGGATCTTAGGGTCAAAAGTAGAAAGAATTTACAACCATTGAATAAAATAACAATTGTTCAAATATAATATGTATTCGTTCAACTAAAAATTGTTAGACATATAAATTGGTAATATAGTTATATAAAAGTTTAGTTGAACAATTGAAAATATATACTAACCCTTAATTGGTTGTATAGTTGAACAATTTTGAATATATTTGAACAATTTTTAGTTGAAAAAATACATTTATATTTAAAGAATTGGACATATAAATTAACACTTCAACAATTGGTCATATAATTGAAAACTTTCGAATATAGTTGAACAATATACTTGAACGATTTTGAATATATTTAAACAATTTTTAGTTGAATTGTAACACCCTAAATTCTAGGAACTCGGGATGCTACGGGCTAGGCCCTCATAATGGGTCCTGACCCTTAGCTTGACAACAATTTCATCGGATATTGCAATAAGACACAAATAAATGAAAACTCCAAAATAAATAAAGTACCCAAAAGGTTTAGCAAGCGTAAAAGAAACAGACTCTTAGCCGAGTTCTAAAACGATAACTAGAAAATATAAACCCATACCCCGTCCTATAATGTACGGGATCCCCGACTGACCACTCCGACCGGATCACTCGCCAACATCCCTAACCTGCAAGGCATATACACAATGGATAAACCGTTAGCTAACATTTTAAGCATCAGAATAGATATAACATCACATACACATAAGTAGTAATTTACACAACATGTTATCACACAATTCCATTTATTGTCTTTCAATAGGTCATACACTTTTCTAGCTCAACTTCTATATTGACATGAGAATCTGCCAAAACTCGCATCTGCCCACTTATACCAGCAGGAATGGATCTGATGTATCTCACCGTTTACCTGCCTGAACTAGTCGCATAGAACCTCCCATTCTTTTGTAGAACTGGACAAGGTGTCATCGCCCGGTTATCATACACTTGGGTCAATACATATAAGGTCATCCTAGCATGTTCTTAATCACAAAACATCTAACACACACCACTATCATAACTAACATATAGAAGACAGCTAAGTAAGTCCAAAGGACTTATCTTTATCAAAGGTAACTCAGTTTCGATAACGCTCAGCTTCCAACAGCAAAGGAATCTATGTCTGCTCAGACAAGGCACCTCAGATCAAAATCTAACTAACATGTTAGAAGTCTTTACTTCTAGTCTCATTGACCTATACAAGGTCATACTACAACTTGCTACAAGGTCCTACTTCTAGTCTCAATGATCTTATCCAGATCCCAACCCCTTATTAGGATGTACTACTCCTAGTCTCAAGATCTTCAAGGATACACAACAACACAACTAGCTCAAGAGTGCTAAAACCTCATCCAAACCCTTAGGAAACCACAAGCCACTAATTGACATTCACCCTAGTTCATCTAGGTCCAACCTAGCATGATCTAACTCAGGGAACAATAAGAAAGCAAGGCAGAAAGTGACATACCACAAAGACGGCACCCACTGGAGGTAAGGCACGACCGCGGATAAGAGAGGCGTGGGGGCGGGGGCATAGGAAGGGCGTGGTTGTGGTTCTGCACAAGCGCGGGTGCAGTTATACTCCAAGGGCGACAATCGAAGTCCTTCGACGAATAGCACACTACTCAGACCGGCTTTGCTTCCTTTGTGTTTTACACATAACAACCAACCACTAAGGCTTGGTTTTACACAACCGCAAAGGGTACAACAACACAATCAAAAATCAATACTCGGTCTTGATACTTTGTCAAGAGGAAGAACGAAGGAGAAGAACACAAAAGATGAAGGAAGAGGCAAGGAATAGTTAACCGGATTAAGAGGTTTGTCACAAGGTCTGCAGTATTCAACCACGTGATAAAGGTTGCGACTTTCGTATACATGGATGAAGGAAGAACGAAGAGGACAAGTGAAGGGAAGAGAGGAGGAGAAGTTACGTAAGATAGAAAGAAGCAACGGTTGGGGAAAGGTGTAGGTTGCTAGGGTTAGAGGATCAGAAGGAACGGCCCATAAGGAAGATCGGATCTTCTATAAGAGGAAAGAGTGGGCGACGGCCACAACAAATCGTGTGCGGTCAGTTGTAAAAACCACACCCGAGGCATAACTCTATCGTGATCGGGATGACAAGGTCGCCGCAGGTACAGAGACTTCTCTTTCGGCACCACTTGAGTGGTTCCTAGAAAAGTCTCAAGGATCAAAACCGGAACGAAAATTCCGGTTGTTACACCAGATCCCCCTAAAAACAAGTTTCGTCCCGAAACTTAGACGAAGTTGATCCTCTCGATCTCATATGCTAAGGTAAACTCACCAGAACTCGTGAAGGTATCTACCTTCCAAACTATTCACATGACCTACTCACGCTACCATAGTGAAATATAACAGATCACACAACACTTTCCCATACGGGACACATAAGCATGTAAAATATATATGCACCAAAACTCAACAAGGAAGGAACGGGAACCCACCAGTCAATCCTATAGGCATCTCCAACTCGGCGTAGAACTCTAGATAGTTCTTGTAACACCCTAAATCAGTAGAACTCAGGGTGCAACGGGGCTAGGACCTCACAATGGGTCCTGACCCCAGCCTGACAACAAGTTCACTGGATCTTACAACAAGGCACAAATACATATAAAACAACCTTTATAAAACTAAAATATCATGTATCATAATACATATAAAACCCCATAGCCGAGTAACAAAGCAGTATCTCATATATATATATATATATACATCCCAAAACCCATACACATCCTAGATGTACGGAAACCCTCGGCTGATCACTCCTCCAGATCACTCTCTACAGTCCTCTTATTCTACAAAGCATCTACAACACGGTATAAAACCGTTAGCTAACAATTCATATATGAGATCATGCATAAGCACATACACATATCAGAATAACGATAAACACCAAGCATGCTATCACACATTTCCCATTTAATTAACTTTATGATGTCATACATTCACATTTCAACTAGAGTGTCTAGGAGTACCTCTCCGTATACCATGTAGAGTGGATTAATATCCTCACCGTATACTAGGTATGGTCAAGTTTATAAGATCTCTTTTCTTAAATCGTATGGAGTGGGTAGGAACACCTCTCCGTATACCATGTGGAGTGGATTAGTATCCTCAACGTATACCAAAATTAACTAATCATATGTCGATAAGATTAATCAATATATATCGCATGCTATAAAGCACATAACACACACCACTCATGCACACATCCAATATAGGAATGTAGCTAAGTAATTCCTACGAACTTACTTGTATCCGAAGAAGATACGGACTCCTGGTGATACGGGGAATAAGAGCACGGTATGAAATACCATGCCCGATGACTTGCGGTTGTCGGCGGCATTCCGATAGTGGTAAACGAAAGCTTAACAAAAAATCTAACAAACGGGAAATAATTTGGTATCACGTTGAAGTGAACAAGATAAGGGACTCGATGTACAAACAGATTTGAAATTGGATCGAAAATGAGGGATTTGTGGAGGATCGAAGAAAGATTGTACGTTCTCTCGATTTTAGTCTAGAACTCTCGGTGAATTTCAATTGAAGATGTAATAGCCGACTTTCACTTGCTTTAATATATATATACATACATATATATATATATATATATATATATATATATATATATATATATATATATATATATATATATATATTTACGTTTCAACATCTTTGTACCTTTGCAATTCCAATTGCAATTTGTGAAGATAAGGATGTATGCCATGCCTTTCACAATTCACATATCATATATGTATGATATTTTTATTATATTATATTATATTATATATAATATAATAATGTTTATCTAAAACATTTAATTAAAACAAGGTTTTATTTTTCAGTCTCCAAAATTTATAAAACTGGAATATAAAATCCGTAATATTATCGGGACAACTATTCCATAAATTTCTCGTAAAATGGGCATTCCTAAGCTGCATTTCTTAACCGTTAAGAATCGGAGTAGCGACTCTTTTGACCGTTTTGCCTTTTCATATTATTTCACAACTAGGACATATCCAATGTCCCGATCATTTCTCTCAACTGCAATTTTATGTATTGGAGCTTCCAAATGCTCCAAATAACACCGGTTGTTACATCATCCGTCTCCCAAGTAGCCTCGTCATCTCCTCGTCTCAAACACCGTACTCTGATCATCGGTATGTCCTTCGACCGCAAGTGTCTCGTACTACGCTCTAAGATAACTACCGGATGCTCTACAAATGTGTGGTCCGGATCGACCACTAAGTCGTCATGACGAACAATGTGCATCGGGTCTGGTATGTACTCTCATAGCTGAGACACATGGAAGACCGGATGAACACCCTCTAGTCTCGGTGGCAGCACAAGTTTGTAGGCTGCCTCCCCAACTCGCTCAATAATCTCTAAAGGTCCGACATATCGGGCTTAGCTTCCCTTTAATGCCGAAACGTCTGACGCCTCGCGTCGGTGAAACTATCAACCATACCTGAGCTTTGACTCTAAAGTCCAGAGGCATGCGCCTCTTATCAACATAGGATTTCTGGCGACTTTGTGCGGCCAGCATCCACTCTCGGATCATCGTCACTCGGGCCATGTCGTCTTGTACCTGCTCGGAAGCTACTCTGCTAGCACTACCCGGCACATCCCAACAGTGTACGACATCGCCGCCCATACAATGTGATGCGCTCTTCGTCCGTTGAACGCAAGGATCCGCCGGTGTTGTTCCTCCGTCGATTTCTTTTGTGTATTTTCGATTTATATGGATATGCCAAGCAAGGAATCGTCCAGCCTCGCACCTTGGATCCCCTTGGCTCGAGTTCTTCTTTCCTCGGAATCTCACTTCGGAAATTAGACCTCCTTTGTCCTCCTAGCCTCGCACCGTAAGGACACCACTCAGCCTCTCACCTTGTGGGTTTCGAAACCTTGGCCTCTCACCTTAGTCTCTAGGTTTGTTTTGCTTTAAAGTGAAAACACAACTTCGATTGAACTCAACTTTATAATCTGCCTAAAAACGTGGGTAGGAAATGGCCTTATATGGCTGAAAAATTCAGCACCAACTCCCCACAATAATAACTTACAAGTAGTTCAAAAGTTGGATACTAAATGAAGGAAATCCTAGGGTCTTTCAACCAACAACTTCAAGCAATAAATGGCCTAAAAACCATTAATATGGCCGGCCACATTAGAGCTCCAAGGTTACAAAAAACGTGGCTGAAATAAACCCAACTAAAGTGGTTTAAAACCATGAAATAAAGTCAAACATGACCACATAAAATAAAACGAAAGGTTACATCTAGGTTTAAAGTGATCCGGCATCCTCAATCGCCTCAAGTATGTTCACCAAGTGATAGTCATGGACGTCCTTAAAGGTCGGAACTCTGAAAGGGTGGTAGGTCAAAGTGGTTTGGCCTAGCATGCGTGCTCTAGCTCGAGTGAGAGGTGGTGTTGATCGTGGTGCGGTCACATCAGGCTCGTTGCTTAAGTCCGGCGGGCTCACATCATCCCTTCCTCCTTGGAAAGGATTCGACCCCGAATCCGCCAACTCGTTCTCCGCATCCTCGACCTCATCACCTACATAAAATGGAGACAAATCAGCAACATTAAACACATTATGGACACCATACTTAGTAGGAAGTTCAATGCGATATGCGTTATCGTTAATCTTCTCAAGGACCCGGAAAGGACCATCCGCTCTTGGGTTGAGCTTAGATTGCCGAATAGAAGGAAAGCGATCCTTCCTCAAATGGACCCACACGAGGTCTCCTTCCATGAAAAGCATCTCCCGGCGCCTTTTGTTGGCTTGTTGGACATATTGCTCGGTACGTTTTTCTAATTGGATTCGGACCCGCTCATGCAAACCCTTCACAAACTCAGCTCTAGATTGCCCTTCCATATCAACGGGTTGCGGAGCCGGTTGAGGAGTCAAATCCAGCGGAGTAAGAGGATTCTTGCCATAAACAATTTCAAAAGGGGACTTCTTGGTCGCCGAATGAATAGCCCGGTTGTATGCAAACTCCACCGAGGGCAAACAATCCTCCCACCTGCACAAGTTAGTATCCATCATAGTACGAAGCAAAGTGCCAAGAGTCCGGTTTACTACCTCAGTTTGTCCATCCGTTTGGGGATGACAAGAAGTCGAAAAGCACAACTTCGTCCCCATCTTAGCCCAAAGTGTCTTCCAAAAATAGCTAAGGAACTTAGAGTCTCGGTCCGACACAATTGACCTAGGTATCCCATGCAGCTTAACAATATGCTCAAAGAAAAGGTTAGCCACATTTGACGCATCATCAGATTTACTACAAGCAATATAATGCGCCATCTTAGAAAACCTATCAACAACCACAAAAATGGAATCATGTCCTCTCCTAGAACGAGGTAATCCTAGGACAAAATCCATGGAAATGTCTTCCCAAGGAGAGCTAGCAATAGGCAAGGGTAAGTATAATCCATGAGGGTTAGTCTTTGACTTAGCCTTGCGACAAGGTACACAACTAGCACAACATCTCTCAACATCACTTCTCATCTTAGGCCAATAAAAGTGTTCTCTCAATATGCCTAAAGTCTTCGTAACCCCAAAATGACCCATCAATCCCCCTCCATGGGCCTCTAAAACAATCAAAGCTCTCAAAG
Organism: Fagopyrum homotropicum; assembly: GCA_033239125.1. Taxonomy (NCBI): domain Eukaryota; kingdom Viridiplantae; phylum Streptophyta; class Magnoliopsida; order Caryophyllales; family Polygonaceae; genus Fagopyrum; species Fagopyrum homotropicum. The sequence continues at coordinate 132,982,270 of BSWB01000004.1, forward strand.
AACAAGTAGGCAAACATAACCTAGAAGCTCTAAATAAATATCCATCATGAATGTAATAACTACTAGCATGAGAATCACTACTAGATCGCAAACAAAGAGCAAAAATGTCCTGGAAGTCCACATCAAGAGCATATAAGTCACGAATCAGTCCAAAACCCAAAACGCATGCGTCTAAGGAAGATAGAAGTGTGTACCTACGAGATAACGCATCAGCTACGATATTGTCCTTTCCCTTCTTGTAGCGCACCACATATGGAAAAGCCTCAATGAACTCCACCCATCGTGCATGGCGTTTGTTCAACTTGGCTTGTCCTCTCAAATACTTCAACGACTCGTGATCAGAATGTATAACAAATTCACGAGGTAGAAGATAGTGCTCCCAAACCTGGAGGACCCGAACCAATGCATATAACTCCTTGTCGTATGTAGGGTAGTTCAAGGCGGCTCCTCCCAGTTTCTCGCTAAAGTATGCCACGGGGCGTCCCTCCTACATCAAAACTCCTCCAATCCCGATTCCCGAAGCATCACACTCTATCTCGAAAGTTTTCGAGAAGTCCGGAAGCACAAGAACGGGGGCATGGGTCAGCCGCTCTCTAAGTAGCATAAAGGACTCCTCTTGAGCGGATCCCCACTCAAATCGCACGCCTTTCTTGGTCAACTCGGTAAGGGGGGCGGCAATGGTGCTAAAGTCTCGAACGAACCTCCTATAGAACCCGGCAAGTCCAAGGAAACTCCGTATGTGAGGGACCGTTGTCGGACGTGGCCATTCTGATATTGCCTTGGTCTTTTCTTCGTCCACTCGCAAGCCTTCCTTTCCTACCACAAAACCCAAAAAAACCACAGATTCCGAGCAAAAATGGCATTTCTTAAAGTTTACAAACAAATGTTGTTCTTTAAGCACAAGAAATACACTTCTCAAATGTTCAACATGCTCATCCAACGTCCGACTATAAACTAAGATGTCATCAAAATACACCACAACAAATTTACCTAAGAAATCACGTAGGACATGGTTCATTAGGCACATAAACGTACTAGGTGCATTTGTTAATCCAAAAGGCATTACAAGCCACTCATATAATCCATACTTAGTTTTGAAAGCAGTTTTCCATTCATCACCCTTATGCATCCTAATCTGATGATATCCACTTCGAAGGTCTATTTTAGAGAAAAGAGTAGCACCGTAAAGTTCATCTAACATATCATCAAGACGAGGAATAGGATGTCGGTACCTTACAGTTATCTGGTTGATGGCACGGTAGTCGACGCACATCCTCCAACTCCCATCTTTCTTAGGTACCAATAGCACAGGAACGGCACATGGGCTCAAACTCTCCCGAATGTATCCCTTACTCAAAAGTTCCTCCACTTGGGCTTGTAGCTCCTTTGTCTCCACCGGGTTTGCTCGATATGCGGGCCGATTTGGAATGGATGATCCGGGTATGAAGTCAATCTGATGTTCTATGCCTCGGATAGGGGGTAGTCCCGGGGGAATATCTTCGGGCATAATCTCCTTGAACTCCTCAAGTAGCCCTGAAACACAAGAAGGCAAAGACAAATCATTAGCTTCCATACTAGATAAAGCTGTTACACAAACAAGAAGGAAGCAAATATCCCCCCTTTGTAGGGCTCGACGGGCATCGTGTAGCCGTGCGGTGAGTAGGGTCTTGGGGTCAAGAACCATCTTAGTCTTCCCCTTTGTCCTTGCGGCCTCAGCTTTCTCCAACCTCTTCCTTTCTCTACACATGTGGTCTTCCATGATCTCGGATGGGCTTAGGGGCATGAGTTTTACTTTCTTCCCGGCCATGGCGAAGAAGTATATGTTGGTGTAACCATCATGAAACACCCTTCGGTCAAACTGCCATGGTCTCCCAAGTAAGAGATGGCAAGTTGTGATTGGAAGCACGTCACAAATAACATCGTCTTGGTATGGTCCGATGGCAAATTGAACAAAACATTGCTCCTTGACTTGAAGGGGAGCGTTGGTGTTGAGCCACTGGAGCAAATAAGGTTGTGAGTGCGCCTTCGTTTTGAGTCCTAGGTGTGCAACGACCTCCTGACTAACAATGTTACAGCAAGACCCACTATCAATAATAACAGTAAACAATTGTCCCGAAATTAAACAACGAGTGTTAAAGAGATTCTCCCTTTGTGAGACATCGGGAACAAGTTCGCTTGCTTCTAGGGCCTTTTTCGTGACAAGGCAGAAATCTCCCACAGGAGCACGAGCTTCTACTTCAACACCGTCTATGATTGGAGCTACCGTTTCATAGTCATCTTCGGATTCATGTTTCTCGGTGACCTCTTCCCCAAATGCATTCAATAAAACCTTACGGGGATTAGGGCACTCCCGGGCATAATGACCATGCTCATAACACTTGTAGCACTTCACTTCCCTAGTCCGGCTCGTTTCTGGAGTTGGTGGAATACTAGGGTTAGGGGCGGAGGGGGCCTTGGGAACTACTGTTGGAGATGAACCAGTTGTGTGGGTAGGACGATTATTGCGAGAAGGTTCAGTGGCTTCATGACTTGTCCCTCGCCTTGTTGATCCGGATGCCTTACGTTTTTGGATGACATTATAGGCATGGGTAGCATGGTGTAGGGCATCAGTTAGGCTTGTGTGTCGGAGTTGTTCAACTATTTCGGACACATCGGGGTTAAGCCCAGATAGGAACTTGGCTAGGATATAGTCGTCGGGCTGTCGGGTTCCCGATCTCTGAAGGAGAGTTCTCAACTCTTTGTGGTACTCGTCTGGGGTTCGGTTACCTTGACGTAGCCTTTCAAGTTTGAGCAACAGTTGTTGCTTGTAATCCGAAGGTATGAACCGAGCACGCATCCTTCTACGGAGTTCAAACCATGTGTTGATGCGCGGCTATTGATGTGCCTCCACATATTCCAATTCTTCCCGCCACCAAGTTAGAGCAAAATCAACAAAATGAATAGTAGCAACTTCAATCTTTTCATACTCGTTAAAATCATAATAACGGAAGACTTGTTCAGCCTTAGTCTCCCACTCAATGTAGGTCTCCGCTTCTGCAGTTCCGGTGAAGTTTGGAACATCCACTTTTGACCCATGGTAACGCCTCCTATTGCGGTGATCACGATTTTCTTCATCGTCCGAGTCATCGTGTCTACTACGGTCCCGGTTTCTGTTCCGGTCTCTATCTCGGCGTCTATCTTGGTTTCTGCTCCCATGGCTATTGACACTCCTACTCCTATCCCGGCCTCTACGAGGTGGTCCCTGGTTACTTCCTCCTTGACTTTGTTCAGGTGGGACGGGAGGTAATCTCCTTAGAAGTTCCGCGAATTGGGCTTCAAGGCGGTCAATACGTGGGTCGGCTTGATTGTTCACATTACCATTGACGGATGCCATCTTGCTGTTGGACTACAAAAAAATCAAGGAAACGAACAAAACCAAGTGTCCAAAGGTATAACAAAACCAAATGTTCAAAGGTAAAAACCGAAAGTAATAAAAGTGCCGGTTTCGTGACCGAAACGGTGTCGGATGGCTAAAAAAGCCCTTAGGTCACATCAAAGCGGTGAGTTGGACTTGGAGGCCCGTTTCCCTTCTCGGAAAGGTATAGCAATTGTAATTCTGAGTTCGGACGCCTTTTTTCCGCAAAACCGCAAAACCGGCCGTTTTTCACCTTTTCGAGATTTTTCGCCTGTCACAAAACAACAACTCACGGCAAATGTTAGAGACAAAAACGTTCTCTCTCTCTCCTCTCTCAAGGGTATTTCTCCTCACTCTCACTCAAGTGTTTGATAGTGTTTGGATTCACACAACTCCCCTTTTCCTTTGCTTCACGGCAAAGCTCTCCCTCACCTTTTCCAAAGCCTTAGGCAATGCTCTCCACACAAAATTTCTCTTGGTAACAAAATTCCGCCAATTTTCCAAGGTAGTGCACAAGGTAAACAAGGTATTCCACGCTGCAATATAACTTCAGAAAAGCAAACAACAAGAGGCAACAAAGCACAACAAATACGAGCCTTCCGGCGAGTATTTACTTAGTCCCGACAAGTAGTTAGTCAAAGCAATAACAAGCGTTTTCCCCAAAACATGTGGGTTGTGTTTTGGAATGGCTAGAACACTCAAGAACAACTTTGATAACAAATTTCAAGAACAACTTCGATAACAAACAAATTTTCAAGAACAACTTTGATAACACTCAAGAACACTCAAACAACTTTCTTTAATTTTTTTTTCTTTTTCTTTTCTGTTTGTTTCGTTTGTTTTTTTTTTTGACTTTACTAAGATATGCTTTTCGTTTTCTTTTTTTTTTTTTTTTGAATAAAAGGTCAATAAGATCTCTCTCTAAAGGCTCACAAGAAAGAAGATTGTAAACACAAAATTTTGGGGAACTACTCAAAATTGCAAAAACTAAAAACAAGTTTAGGTAAGCAATTCGTACCCCGAAAGCTTGAGGAACTCGCACCGTTGGGCTCTGATACCACTTGATGCGCTCTTCGTCCGTTGAACGCAAGGATCCGCCGGTGTTGTTCCTCCGTCGATTTCTTTTGTGTATTTTCGATTTATATGGATATGCCAAGCAAGGAATCGTCCAGCCTCGCACCTTGGATCTCCTTGGCTCGAGTTCTTCTTTCCTCGGAATCTCACTTCGGAAATTAGACCTCCTTTGTCCTCCTAGCCTCGCACCATAAGGACACCACTCAGCCTCTCACCTTGTGGGTTTCGAAACCTTGGCCTCTCATCTTAGTCTCTAGGTTTGTTTTGCTTTAAAGTGAAAACACAACTTCGATTGAACTCAACTTTATAATCTGCCTAAAAACGTGGGTAGGAGATGGCCTTATATGGCTGAAAAATTCAGCACCAACTCCCCACAATAATAACTTACAAGTAGTTCAAAAGTTGGATACTAAATGAAGGAAATCCTAGGGTCTTTCAACCAACAACTTCAAGCAATAAATGGCCTAAAAACCATTAATATGGCCGGCCACATTAGAGCTCCAAGGTTACAAAAAACGTGGCTTAAATAAACCCAACTAAAGTGGTTTAAAACCATGAAATAAAGTCAAACATGACCACATAAAATAAAACGAAAGGTTACATCTAGGTTTAAAGTGATCCGGCATCCTCAATCGCCTCAAGTATGTTCACCAAGTGATAGTCATGGACGTCCTTAAAGGTCGGAACTCTGAAAGGGTGGTAGGTCAAAGTGGTTTGGCCTAGCATGCATGCTCTAGCTCGAGTGAGAGGTGGTGTTGATCGTGGTGCGGTCACATCAGGCTCGTTGCTTAAGTCCGGCGGGCTCACATCACAATGCCTTGTAAGGAGCCAACCCAATCAACGCGTGCCAACTATTATTATATGAAAACTCAACCAATGGGAGATGATCTAACCACACATGTCCCCAGTCCAACACACAAGCTCGCAGCATATCCTCAAGGGTCTGTATCGTCCTCTCATATTGCCCATCTTTTTGAGGGTGAAAAGCGGTCGTGAAGTGGAGGCTCGTACGTAAGGCGACATGTACCTGCTGCAAAAACCGTGAAGTAAACCGTCCATCTCTATCCGAGACGATGGTCTTAGGTACTCGACGGAGTCTCACTATCTGCCTAGTAAATTCCTCAGCTAATCGACTTACCGGCCACATTTCCTTAATAGGACTGAAATGTACGGTATTCGTCAGTTGATCGACTACGACCTAGATAGTGTCGAAACTCCAGCTTGGTCTCAAAACGGTAACAAAATCCATAGAGATATCTTCCCACTTCCATTGTGGTACTGGAAGTGTGAGAAGCTCTCCACCTGACCTATGATGATCAATCTTGACCTCCTGACACGCCACACACTGGGCTACATATCTTGCCACATCGAGCTTAAGCCCGCCCCACTAGAAGGAACGTATAATGTCCTGATATATCTTACTCGTACCTGGATGTACCGAGTAAGGTGTAGCGTGAGCCTCTTGTAAGATCCGATGTCTCAGCTCCCGGTTTGACGGCACACATACGCGCTCTTGGCGTCTCAACACCTCGTCAACACCTACAATTAATTGTGTTTCCTCTCCTCAAGACATCCGGTCTCGAATACGCGTCAAAGTCGAGCAAATCTCCTGCCTCTGTAGGATCTCTCCCAATAGATCATTTAGCATCTCCAAGGTGGAAAGGTGGTTGTCTGTATCCGGGAACTGGATATCCACGTCTAGCCAATCTAAGTCTCTCTACAATTGTGGTTGCACCGTTAGCCGAGCTATCACCTTCCCTCGAGGCGTCTTTCTACTAAGGGCATCTGCAACCACGTTCGCCTTCCCGGATGGTACAGAATCTTCAAATCAAAGTCCTTGATCAGCTCTAGCCATCTCCTTTGGCGGTTATTCAACTCCCGCCGAGTGAATATACTTTTGACTCTTGTGGTCGGTGAAGACCCGATACGTAGCTCCGTACAGATAGTGTCGCCAGATCTTCATAGCATGAATCACCGCAGCTAACTCAAGATCGTAGGTAGGGTAGTTCTCCTCATACATCTTCAGTTGTATAAACGTGTATGATATAACCTTACCTCTCTGCATCAAGATACATCCCAAGCTCAGCTTGGATGCGTCGTTGTAAACTACAAAATCATCAATGCCCTTCGGTTGCGCTAAGATAGGATCCGAGGTCAACCTCTTCTTCGCCTACTCAAAACTCTGCAGGCACGACTCGAACTAAACAAATCTGGTAGACTTCCTCAACAAGGAAAGTGGTTGGGCGGTCATTGAAAACCCCTTCACAAACCTATGGTAGTATCCTGCTAGACCTAGGAAGTTGCGTACCTCCTTGACATTCCTAGGAGGCGGTCATCATGCAACAGACTCAATCTTCGCCGGATCAACCTTAATCCCCTCGGCGGAAACTGTGTGATCAAGGAAGGCCACCTCAGGCATCCAAAACTCACACATAGAGAGCTTAGCGTAAAACTCTCTATCCCGTAGGACTCGGAGTACAGTCCTCAAGTGTCTTGCATGCTCCTCTATACTCCAAGAGTACACTAGGATATCGTCGATGAAAACCACCACGAATTGGTGTAGGAAGTCGATGAAGATGTCTTTTATTAACTTCATGAAGACGGCAGGCGCATTCGTGAGCCCGAATGGCATCACTACACACTCATAGTGTCCATACCTGGTCTGAAATTCCGTCTTAGGCGCATCCTGCTCTCTCAAACTCAGTTGGTGATATCCTAACCTCAGATCTATCCGCAAAAACACTGTAGCTCCATGCAACTGGTCTAGAAAATCGTCGTTACGGGGAGCGGATAATTATTCTTAATAGTCACCTTGTTAAGCTCTCGGTAGTCGATGCATAACCTCATAGATACTTCCTTCTTCGTGGCAAAGAGTATTGGTGTGCCCCAGGGAGATACACTAGGACGGATGAAGCCCTTCTCAGTTAGCTCCTCAAGTTGCTTCTTCAGCTCAAGCATCTCAATAGGCGTCATGCGGTATGGTGCCTTCAAGATCGGTCTCGTCCCGCGCTCTAACTCAATGCCAAAGTCCACACTCTTCTTTGGTGGCAACCCTGTTGGCTCACTAAATACATCTCCAAACTCGCTCGCTACCGGAATATCCTCTAGTGCCGGACTCGTACTATCCTTCATGGCATAGCACCAAAAGTCCTCACAACCTTGGCCGATAAGTCTCGCAGATTAGACTGCGTTGATGATTGTACCGGTCTTCCTGAGATCCCACCCTCAGAAGATCTCCACATGTCCTATCTTCGTGGTGACCGTCACGGTCCTCTTACCAATATCCAATATTGCCCGGTGTCTGTCAATCCAGTCCATACCCAAAATGATTTCTTCATATACCAGGTACATAACAAAGAAATCATCTAGGCAATCGCGACTTTCCAACCGGATAGGACAATTGCGAACTTTCCAAGTAACCCTAATCTTACCCCCGTCTAGTAACCCTATAATGTAGGGTCTCCCCTCTACTGTATCTAAGGCCAGACAATGCACACAAGCATAAGATATAGAAGAGTCCGTAGCACCCGTATCAAAAAGTACTCTGATAAGAAAACCATTAATGTAAATGGTGCAAGTGGTCGCTGGTGTTGTTGGCTCTTCTGCACTCCTCAGCTCAAAGACTCTGGCCTGAGCACCTCTCGTCTCTGTGGAGCCTCCACCACGTCCTCTACGCCTACCTATCTCTTAGCGAAACCCTGTGGAGCAGGGTAACCCTGGGTCCTCTGATGTTGGCACTGTGACTGATATTGAGGTGGCCTCTTCCCGCCTCCTGCAATGCTAGTAGGCGAAGAACCCTTTTGTAATTGAGTCTTGCCCTGAAGGAAAAATATTGCTCTGTGTCCGGGCTCTCCGCATGTAAATCAAGTAATTGGTGAATTATTACACTCGGCTCTCATGTGACCGAAACCTCCGCAGTTATGACATTGTCATCTTTGTCAGACCCTTGTACTGACTGCTAGAAACCAGGGCGTCCTTGAGTCTGACTACACCCAAATCCTACAGCTCCAGCTCTTGTAATAGTTGGTCTAGTCCTCTGCCTCTTCTCAGGTCCTTAATGCGTGAGTAGCTCTTTTCTGACCTTGTCATTCTCTCTCGTATGCTGAGGCCCGGTCCTGATAATCCATGAGAGAGTCACAACGAAATCCCGCAAGATAAGAATAGGTAGCCTCTCTCAGCCTCGGAGAAAACAAATACACGTGTTGGTCCTCTGGAGGTGCGGAAGCACCCAATAAAGCCAACTCTTCCTGGAACTTCCTAATCGTCTCAACAATGGGAACATCCTCAAACCCGGCCACAAAAAAATCCTACAGTCTGTCTCTCCTCAAAGTTGCACGGCACTATCGCTCTCTGATGAGCTCTAGCATCTTATCAAACCATGTGACCTTGCTACGAATCGTCCTCAACCAATAGTGCGCTTGGTCTCGGAACAAAGTCTGAACCAACTAAACTCGTCGATCCTCTAGGCAACAGATCGACTCTAGTGTTGTCTGCACATGACCTAGCCAGTGTTTCACCTCTAACCCCGTCTTTCCTTCGAAAGGGGGTACCTTCAACTGATTGAAAGCCTTCAACCAGGAATCCGGTCTCGGTGACCTCGACTCAAGTCGAGACCTGTCAGCCTCGGCAACTCTAACTGGTGCAGCTATCACCTGTATCACTCTATGCAAAACGTCAGCTAATCTCGCAGGTATTGGCGGTGCTAAGGCGGGTCCCTCTATCCTAATGTCCTCCTCGACCCTCTAGATGTACTCCCAATACTCCGACCCCCCGACAGACACTCGAACCAACTCGGCTGATTGTGCTCTCCGTGCTCTGGACCTAGCAGCGGTCCCATCCCTGTCTTGGGAACAATGCTCTCAGTAACCTCTTTGGTCAAAGCGTCAGCCATTGGTGGATCAGCGATGGGGACTCGTCCCCAACCTCTAGCTACTGTAGGTGTACTTGTATGTCCTCGTCCACGGACTACAAGAGGAAGAGGTGTTCGACCTCTTTCTCGTCTTACGGCAGATGTAGCTCTAGTACGTTCCATCTGCTATAAAGACATACTATGTATAAGACTGTTGTAACTACTATACTAGTACAAAGTCAAGGAAAACAAGTATAGTCCAACACAAAAGCTAGATCCGACATATAAGCTAAGTTGCCGAGATCCGCGGAAGTGGTGGTGGTCCCCCATACATTCTATCCCAAACTGACTTATCATTTTAAAACCAAATTCATTTTAAAACTCAGACCCCTTTCGTGTTCTGTTTATTTATCTATTCGACCTTTAGAAGATTGCGAGTGCCATTGTTGTCAACCTAGAGCTCTGATACCATATCGTAACACCCCAAATTCTAGGAACTTGGGATGTCACGGGCTAGGACCTCACAATGGGTCATAGCCCTTATCTTGACAACTATTTCACCGGATCTTGCAACAAGACACAAATGAATGAAAACTCCAAAATAAATAAAGTATCCAAAAGGTTTAACAAGCGTAAAAGTAACAGACTCTCAACCGAGTTCTAAAAGGATAACAAGAACATATAAACCCATATCCCGTCCCATAATGCATGGGATCCCCCGGTTGACCTCTCCGACTAGATCACTCGGCAACATCCCTAACCTGCAAGTTATCTACACAACGGATAAACCGTTAGCTAACATTCTAAGCATCAGTATAGATATAGAAACACAAACACAAATAAGTAGTAATTCACACAACATGCTATTATACAATTAAATATATTATCTTTCATTAGGTTATACACTTTTCTAGTTCAACTTCTGTTGTGACACGAGAATGTCCCAAAACTCGCATCTGCCCACTTATACCAGTAGGAATGGATCCGATGCATCTCACCGTTTACCTGCTTGGACTAGTCACAGAGAACCTCCCAGTCTCTTGTAGAACTGGACAAGTTTTCACCGCCCGGTTATCATACACTTGGGCCAATACATATAAGGTCTTCCTAGCATGTTCTTAATCATAAAACATCTAGCACACACCACTATCATAATTATGCTAACACATAGAAGGTGGCTAAGTAAGTCCAAGGGACTTACCTGTATTAAAGGTAATTCAATTTCGATAACACTCAACTTCCTACAAATAATGAATCTATGCCTGCTCAAACAAGGCACCTCAAATCAGAATCTAATCAACATGCTAGAAGTCTTTACTTCTAGTCTCATTGATCTCTACAAGGTCATACTACAACTTGCTAGAAGGTCCTACTTCTAGTATCAATGATCTTATCAAGATCCTAACCCCTTGCTAGGATGTACTACTCCTTGTCTCAAGAGCCTCATGGATCCACAACAACACAACTAGCTCAAGAGTGTTAAACCCTCATGTAAAGCCTTAGGAAACCACAAGCTACTAACTAGCATTCACCCTAGTTCATCTAGGTCCAACCTAGCATGATCTAACTCAGGAAACGATAAGAAAGCAAGGCAGGAAATGACATACCATAAAGACAATACCCACTGGAGGTAAGGCGCGACCGCGGGTAAGGGATGTGTGGGCGCGGTGACAGGGTTTTGGGTTCTGCGACCGAGGTGACAAGGAGGCGCAGGGGAGGTGGCTTAAGAAGGGCGCGGGTTGCGGGTCTGCACAGGCGCGGGTACAATTATACTTCAGGGGCGATAGTCAAAATCCTTCGACGAACGACACACTCCTCAGACCGGCTCTGCTTCCTCTATGTTTCACACACAACAACCAACCACTAAGACCTGAGTTCACACAACCGAAGAGGGTACCACGACACAATCTAGAATCAAGACTCGGTCTTCATTCTTTGTCAAGAAGAAGAACGAAGGAGAAGAACACAGAAGAGGAAGAAAGAGGAAAGGAAGACTTACTCGGATATAGAGGTTTGCCAAAAGGTCTGCAATATCCAACCACGTAATGAAGGTTACGGTTTTCGTATACAAGGATGAAGGAAGAACGAAGATGAGAAGAGAAGGGAAGAGAGGAGGAGAAGTCACGTAAGAGGGAAAGAAGCAACGATTGGGGAAAGATGTAGGTTGCTAGGGTTAGAGGATTAGAAGGAACGGCCCGTAAGGAAGATCGGATCTTCTATAATATAAAAGAGCGGGCGACGGTTACAACAGATCGCACGCGATCTGTTGTAAAAACCACACCCGCGGCATAACACTGTCGCGACCACGGTGACAAGGTCGCCGCGCCTGCGGGATCCTGAGCCGCGGGTGTGGAGACTTCTCTTTCGACACCACTTAAGTGGTTCCGAGAGAAGTCTTAAGGATCAAAACCGGAACAAAATTTTTGGTTGTTATATGAACAAGTAAATGTTACATTTGAACAATGTTCTTTAATCCAATGGTTGTGGATTCTTCCTACT